>OZ035987.1:0-1261428 GCA_964035005.1 Erebia palarica
AACTAGCAATTCATTTGTTGGGAACAGTGTCCGCTTCTACAATAAGCTCCCAGAAGGCATGCTGAAGATGTCTCTGAATAAGTTCAAAGTTAATGTAAAACGTAAACTCATTGAAAAATCTTATTACATTGTAAAGGATTACTTAAACGATAAGGAAGCTTGGCAATGATTTGCTCTATGGCTCTGATAGTTCCTTAGTTAAGATGATTTGTGAGATGGTGATAATAAAAAGAACAAACCCGGCTGAGTTCGTTGTGGGCTCTTCTCAGACCAGGGCGCGTTTGGAACCCTCGTAGCTTTAGTTTTAAGATACCGTAACCAATTATCACCATCATGTGTTTATAAGTAAGTAATTTTTAACGTCAATAAGTGTACCTACAGTGTACCTATATTGAATAAATGATATTGAGTATGGAGTAATGAATGAATCATCTAGTTTACTAATAATATAGTACAGAATGCCTATACATAATATAAATGTACGAGTACGAGTTTTTTTGCTGGTTCTTCTCGGTAGGAATGGCATTCCGAACCAGTGGTAGATTCACTTGACGATTCAAAAGTACTTGTAAAAGTTTATTTGAATAAAAAACATTTGATTTTTTTTTTTGAAAGTAGTTCGTTTTATTTTACCTTTTCTTTAACTCCATTCGGGATCGCTGGAACAGCAATCGAGCTTCGGCATTAAGCTCAATATAGATGTGCCTTTGTGATAATGTGCCTTATTGCTAACGCGATAGAGTTCATTATTCCCCCGGAAATGAGCGAGTACAGCACAGAGAGGGTGGTGAATTAAATATTATGATTGTTCGTGCGCAATTTTTTTTTTTTTTACTACAAGGTAGCCCTTGACTGCGATCTCACCTGATGGTAAGTGATGATGCAATCTAAGATGGTAGCGGGCAACCTGTTAGGGGCATGGCAGCAGTGGCGTGCAGTTCATAGAGGCATAAAAGCACTGCTTACCCAAATGAAAATACGTCAATGCTCATTTTTCAACTAAACATCTCGTAAATAGGTATTCTGACTGACTAATGCCTACCCTAGCTTCAAAATCTGTGCACGCCACTACATGGCAGTATTAAACCCATTCCCCCTTTTTGGTTTCTACACGGTACCGTACCGGAACGCGTAATCGCTTGGCGGCACGTCTTTGCCGGTAGGGTGGTAACTAGCCACGGCCGAAGCCTCCCACCAGGCCAGACCAGGGAAAATTCAGAAATTATAATTCCCCAAAGTGACCCCTCCGGGGATCGAACCCGGGACCTCCGTTAAGACAACAGCGCTACACACTGCGCCACGGAGGTCGCAGTGTGTGTGTACTGAATATCGTGCCTAGGATTTGTGTTGTGTGTGTCTTGTGTGTGTAATGTTACCTTATCGGTATTTAATAGGATTAACCTTGTTCCTCCTTCACCTTCTACCACCTTCACCTTCTACCACAGAACAACGTGAAAACATATCGTCAGAGTCTGCATCCGTTATTAGTTGAAATTCCACGGACACGTACGAAAAGAATTGCTTCCTCGTTTTATACGAATACCTGAAAAAAGGAGTATATTGTTTTCAGGGTTCATGTATGTATGTGAGTTTGTATATTCCACCATAACTTCTATACGCCTGAACCGATTTTGATAAATGAGGTATCGTTAGAATCCCTAGCTGACGTATGACATAGGCTAGTAAAATTTTTAAAAAAATTGATGGGGTGACCATAGTCCCGCATTAAAGACTATAGTTGAAAAAAATCGAAAATAAGATTAACTATATAATCATCATCTAGAAAATGATGAGTAGATTCCAAAAATATATAACACTATAGTTCAATATCCAGTGATTCACAAACAAATATCATTTAATAAAAATATATATAAGATTCTAATTTAACTAGATTAATTTAGATTTTTAACTTTTTAGCTCGTTTTTTGACAGGGCAGTCGTGTTTTTTTTTTAATCATTATATATAGTATAGTCTAGCGCTTGGCTGCAATCAGACCTGCTTGCATGTTCAAGATGTCTTTTCACTCTTTACTCATCTATCTTAAAATACAACACATAACAACAGCAGCAACAGATAGTTGCTTAGTTAAGATGATTATTTGTGAAATGGTGATAATGAAAACAAAACCCGGCTGAGTTCGTTGTGGGCTCTTCTCAGACCAGGGCGCGTTTGGAACCCTCGTAGCTTTAGTTTTAAGATACCGTTACTGATTATCACCATTATATTTTATGAATAACTAGACGTCAATAAGTGTAGTATTACCTAAATTGAATAAACATTATTTGACTTTGACTTTGACATACCTGAGAGATATTAGAATTTGTCTATAGTAGATCATCGGAACGATCGTATTATAGCAATATTTTTCATCCCCACTACAACCTATTAACGTCCCACTGCTGGGCACAGGCCTCCAATCTCATAGGAGAGAGGGAATTAGAGCTTAGACCCACCACGCTGCTCCAATGCGGGTTGGCGTTTAACGACTATTATCATGTCAGTGATAATAACCGGGACCGACGGCTTAACGTGCTCTCCGAGGCACGGGGGTGAAACACCGCCAACTTCCTAACTCCGGGCTAGTACTGGGAATTTCTAGTCAGAAAAACCCAATACTTAATTATGGCCCGACCTGGGACTCGAACCCTGGACCTCGTCGGCCGCAGTCAAACATGCTAACCACTAGACCAACCAGGAAGTATTGAATGTACTCGCAGTGACAATAGGCACCGAGCCATCAGTGTGATAGCAGGAAGCGGTGGAAAAAATAAATCACTCCCCCCCCCCGCGCTCCCCCTCTTCCCCCCTCCACCCCCCTTACTCCCCCCGCCGGCATCGGAACCCCGTCCCGGTGACACAAAGCCGCAACAACAAAGATTGAGCCGAGGGGTAGCGCTTGGGTCGTATTTCACTTGGTAAGTGTTTCTATTGTGTTCTATGAGTGTTTGTACTTCCTTAGTTCCTCAGTGCCAAAATATTTACTGGACTCATACTCGAAATTGTCTACTGACTACTGCCGCGGTTAAATTAAGTCTTAGACTCATACTGAGCATGACCAATGGCGACCCAACGGACTGTGTGTCTGTCTGTCCGTTACGTTGTCACGACCCATTTGTTTAATCTATTTTGAAGAAATGAAATACGGAGATAAGTACCATCCCGGAGAATGACATAGCATATATTCATGTATCCATCGTTCAGTACGAAACCCTAAGTATCCTTTAGGGGTTTTTTTAATACTCAAAATCATTTATTCAATATAGGTACACTGTAGGTACACTTATTGACGTTAAAAATTACTTACATATAAAACATGATGGTGATAATCGGTTACGGTAACTTAAAACTAAAGCTACGAGGGTTCCAAACGCGCCCTGGTTTAATTATAAAACATGTTCAAGTCGTAGACAGTGAGGAAGCAGCTGACATGGCGCGTAATGAGGGATTATAACAACGAGGCGGAAACAACTCGATAACAAGCCATGTCAGGGAACAGGAACTCGATGTACGCACGTATTATATTAATAGATGATGCGCGTATTAAATTATATTGAGGGTAGAGCTTGAATTTAACAAGTAGCTATCTATTACTATGCAGAAATTATAATACTCTTAGTTTTGTATACCTTTATACGTTTTTAAACAAAAATGTAAGTAGTTAGGAAACTGATTTTATAGAGTCCCTTCCTAATTTAAAGCACAACTTTTTACGCAAAAGAAATAAAACTCTATACTAGTATGATATTCAAGAGTAAGTAATTCACCTATTTCAAAGCAAAACTAATAACGGAAAAGAAATTAAACGAAATACAAAATTTTTCATACTATTGAAAGATTCAAAGCATCAGTTGAAAATGAATACAAAATATTTACACAATTTAGATTATATTTTCACACAGAAATTAATACACATATACCAATAAATACAACAATTAAATATAAAGAGTTACGGCAAGAATACTTATCTTTATTCTAGGTGGTTCGTAGACAAAAACTCCCTTATCTCATAAGAACAGTGGGTTTTATAGGTTAAGATTCCCCCCATATACCCACACTTTGACAACGTAACAGCATTTTGTTTATAACAAACTGTTTAACGGCTTTAACTGCGAATATATATTTCCAATCACTAATTAATATAATTAACTCTTAATTATTAAAAGCGTTTTCAAGTTAATACACCATTTAGTTTAACACACACACAAGTAGAAAAGTACACCAAAGTCCAATCTAAGAATCATAAGGAAGTATCAATGGATATACATAAATTCTTAATTACAGTAAATCATTACTCAAAATACAGTTATGACTAATCATTTATCACAATAATAATTATTATAGTTCTCTACATTTAAAACAGAATTATATTATAATTGAGTAACTATTTTACAATATCTCTTAAAACGCTATGATAGTCAAATGACCTTTAACTAAATTACATTACTTATTTGAAGCTTAACTATCAACACTTTGTGTTGCTAAATTATTAGTAATTATTTATTTTAATAATGTCCACACTCTTTTTACTTAAACTTAAATATTTAGTTTCACAAATTAATTAGGATAGGCTAGCTAGCATTAAGTTCTATTGTATTATTTTCAATTAAAAAAAAAAAAAAAAAGTTTCTCACAAATATAACCTAAGGATTATTACCAACATATCAAGTGAGAATACAAGTGTTGCCACACTTTAATTACAAATAATGTTTACCTTATACAAAATTCAGTGTTTACCCACTGTAATATTTAATTATTCCTCATGAATCACAAAATAGAGTTTTTTTATTTTCCAATAATCTATGACGCGCATTTGACGACCTCCGTGGCGCAGTGTGTAGCGCTGTTGTCTTAACGTGCTGAGGCCCCGGGATCGAATCCCCGGCAGGGTCAATTTGGGAATTTATAATTTCCGAATTTTCCCTGGTCTGACCTGGTGGGAGGCTTCGGCTGTGGCTAGTTACCACCCTACCGGTAAAAACGTGCCGCCAAGCGATTTAGCGTTCCGGTACGATGCCGTGTAGAAACCGTATAGGGGTATGGGTTTAATATAACTGCCATGCCCCTAACAGGTTAGCCCGCTACCATCTCAGACTGCATCATTACTGTTTTAGATATTGCGTACATCTTACTAATATTATAAATGCGAAAATTTGGATGGATGTATGGATGTTTGTTACTCAATCACGCCCCAACAGCTGAACGGATCTGGCTGAAATGTGGCACAGAGATAGATTATACTCTACTTTTTATCCCGTAAAATTAAAGAGTTCCCGCGGGAACCAAAAAACCTCAAACCACGCAGATCAAGTCGCGGGCATTCACTAGTATAGTATAACACCTGGCAGAATTCACCACGGTGGTTAAATAACGGGGACCTGGTTAGAAAATATTAATTCATTTTTGATTTAATTTTTTTAATGCTAGATATTAGCATTCTACAGCTATGCAGTTAATAAGTTTTTATGTGCAAATCTTTGGCTTGGTCGGATTATCAGGTCAAAAGGAACGCGACCAACATCAGCCCGTGAAAACTACATCATGAAACTATTGATTTAAGACCCAATCTCATAACATACTGTGCTCCTCATTCACTCTTTTTATTCAAATGATACAAATAATAAACTTTATTCTTGATAAATAATAATTTCTGTGTAAAAACACAGAAAAAAATAAATAAAAAAATCTATGAAAAAAACAGAAAAAAAATTATGCAAGAATTTAGTTTTTCATGAAAGACGTGATATCGATCTTAGATAAATTTTCGAGTTAGTTTTATTCTAGGAAAAGCTGTAGTTAAACAAGGTACAAGGTTATATAAACATTGTTAATTAATGATTGATTTATTTTTAACTTTGTTCAAGTAAATAATGTAGTCTTTAGATTTTTAAAAAGAATATACGGGAAAATAGTCTGTTTTATTTCAATGAACTATAATTACCGTGTTTTAGTTATGTGAACCAATATGACCTAGGATGAGAAAGCGCTCAGGCGACGAAACTTTATAGTATGATAAAGTATCATGACTTAAACGTATATTATAAATATCCAACAAAAAATCACAAAGGAAGTAAGGTTTTTTTATGCTATACCCAATTGTTAAAGCAAGAAGGTACATTATCGCGTAAATGCAGTTTAGATTTCATCATAAAATCTGTTTAAATATCGATGTTGCATGATTATTTCATTTGATATTTGGGTTTTTAGTGTAAATATACTACCTACCATTACTTTAAAAAGATATCGAGAAAATATTCGGCAATAAATGTTATGTTTTAGGTATAAATACCTAGCTTTCGGATGTTTTTTCTGTTGGATATTTTCGATGAAAAGATCATCCAATACTAAAACCCAGCCAAGTTTCATCGACTGTGGATTTAATGCGGGGGTCTCCATACAACGGACCACCCCATTGCCTAGACCAGGGATTCTTAAACATTTTGGGCAAGAGATCCCATTTCCAAAATGAACTGATACCCCCATAGCCAAATTACTTTAAAAATCCTATCTCTACTTTTATTTACAAATAAAATTGAGTAAATATCAAGTGTAATTAATAATCATTAATACAAATTACGTAAAAATCGTTAAGCAGGTTATTATTTTTTGAAAAAAAAAAACATTAACATTAAAGTAGGGGTTGATAGACCTCGTCGACCCCCAAAATCAGTTTTCGTCCATGTCGATCCCTGGGAAACCGAAATCGACCACTTTGGGAATCCCGGGCCTAGACTATGCGCCAATTTTAATAAAGCCAGTCGAAAAAACAAGTCATTATTTTTGACGTCGTATAAACACAAAGCCCATAATCCCGTATTCGCCAACCCCTGGTGTTATTCAAATTAGCCTTTTGTGGGGGTTGGAATTGAAATGGAGAATTGAACTGTGTAGTGAAAATCAGCTGAAAATCAGTGCATCACGCTGAGCCGATGCCCTTTTTGGAATTATTTTGTCAAAGTTTCAGCCTGAACCGATTTTCGTAAATGAGGTATCGTTAGAATCCCTAGCTTATTCCGGGTGACAAGGGCTAGTAAAATAAAAAAAAAATGATGGGGTAACCATGGTCCCGCATTAAAGATTAAATTTGAAAAAAAAAACGAAAATATGGTTAACTATATAATCATCATCTAGAAAATGATGAGTAGATTCCAAAAATATATAACACTATAGTTCAATATCCAGGGATTCACAAAAAATATGATTGAATAAAAATGTGAATAAGATTCTCATATAACTAGATTAATTTATTAACTTTTTAGTCAGGACAGTCGTGTTTTTTAATTTTTTTAATCATGACTTGTTGCAATAACGACAAATAACGCATTAATCACAAACTAATTAAAATACAGCGCCATCGCCAGAGTTTATGATCCCAATTAGTGTATCGGCGGTGTAATCAGTTCGCTGTGATTGTAAACCCGCCATTGTGTGCTGTAGCGGCCATTTTGTGACTTATTGTACGGCTGCTAACTAACTGTTACCCACTTCTATACTATGTGTACAATAGGCATGATGACAGTAACCAAGAATCAATGAAATTATGAATTTAAGTGGATTAAAAAAAAAAAAAAAAATTCTATTTCGAGTGAGATTGCCGAGTGAGGTCTGGAATGCCATTTGCCTGCCTTTGGATTTGAAGGTACTAAAGTGGAGTGTTGGAATGAAAGTAAAAGTGAAAGTGGAGCAGTAATAAAAGTGGAAGAGAAAACGTAATCCGGTAGAGCATCCTCTTCTTCCTAGCGGATGGAAAAACAGGAATGCCATTTGCCTGCCTTTGGATCTGAAGATACTAAAGTGGAGTGTTGAAGTGAAAGCAAAAGTGAAAGTGGAGCAGTAATAAAAGTGGAAGAGATAACGTAAGCCGGTAGAGCATCCTCTTCTTCCTAGCGGATGGAAAAACAGGAATGCCATTTGCCTGCCTTTGGATCTGAAGATACTAAAGTGGAGTGTTGAAGTGAAAGCAAAAGTGAAAGTGGAGCAGTAATAAAAGTGGAAGAGAAAACGGAATTTGGTAGAGCATTCTCCTTTTCCTAGCGGATGGGATTACAAATGAAAATAAACACGAGAATAGGCATGATGACTGATTTTGAAAAATGGTCAGATTATGTTCCGAAATATTTACTATTTGGCAAAAATATATTATTTCAGCAGAAAAATAAGGTTTCGTAGATAAAATTGGCATTTGAAATTTAAATTTTAAAATTCACGGCAAAACGCTCGCGAGTGTCATGGCGTCGCTTGTGACGTCACTATTGTTTTTACCAATGTACTCCGTGCAGTGTGCAGTAAACAATAGTGTGATTGTCAAAGCTCGAAAACAAACAATTGTTGCGTCATTCGCTTCTCGGTGTTTAATCCATTATGGCGGATTGCTGTATTTTATAAAAAAATAAACAAAATGCGTTTTTTATAATTCATAATTTTATTGATTCTTGGTTACTGTCATCATGCCTATTAGACGTGGTAGAAAATACACGCGCTGAAAGGTCATTTCACATTCTGGCGGTTAGAATCAAAAACTTAGACTAGCCATTCGCGGACTGCTCGAGCAGTTAGCCAGTGATCAACATTGATAACTGCTGCCAACCGCCCGAAGCAGTGGCAACTGCTCGAGCGATGTTACAACAGGTTAGCCCGCTACCATCTTAGACTGCATCATCACTTACCATCACGTCAGATCAAGTCAGCAGTCAAGGGCTAACTTGTAGTGGATTAAAAAAAAAATTGACAGTTGCAGTTCATGCCAGTTATAAAACAGACAGTACTACTAGATTCAAAAGGAAAATCATAAGTTCATTCGGTACTGCAGAACTTATATGCTTTAACGTGCGGAGGTCCCGGGTTCGATCCCCGGCAGGGTCAATTTGGGAATTTATAATTTCTGAATTTTCCCTGGTCTGGCCTGGTGGGAGGCTACCGGCAAAGACGTGCCGCCAAGCGATTACGCGTTCCGGTACGATGCCGTGTAGAAACCGAATAGGGGTATGGGTTTAATATAACTGCCATGCCTCTAACAGGTTAGCCCGCTAACATCTTAGACTGCATCATCACTTACCATCAGGTGAGATCGCACTCAAGGGCTAACTTGTAGTGGATAAAAAAAAAAAAAAAAAAAATATTTTAACTAACTGATGCCCGCGACTTCGCGGCTGTTTTGGGAGTTTTTGGTTCCCGCAGGAACCCTTTAATTTTCCGGGATAAAAAGTAGCCAGTACGTGCTATTCCAGACTGTAATCTGTGCCAAATTTCAGCCAGATCCGTTCAGTCGTTGGGGCGTGATTGAGTAACAAACATCCATACATTCATACATCCATACATCCATACATCCATACATCCATACATCCATACATCCATACATCCATCCAAACTTTCGCATTTATAATATTAGTAAGATAACGCACAGCATACGTCTTGCCCTATCATTTTTACTGATGGGGTCATGATGGATGGATCCCTTACTAGCGGATGTCATTACGGAGGACGTATATCACCTCTGCACCCCCGCTCTACCCCGCCGCGCCGAGCTGCGCGCCCCAGCGATAATGGCCTCATTCAAATTTCAAACACCCGTTAAATGTAACGACGCGGCTCAATGGGACAGGCATTGTATTTTTATGCAAAATGGCGGCCACGTTTACAATAAAAGCCTTCCGTGTCGACGTGGCCCTTGTATTTATAGGGTCGAATAAAAATAATCAAACGACATCATGACTTTTGCAATATTAAATACACTTATTCATACCGAATACTTAGGTTTGTTAAGGTACTTCTCGCTTATCATATGACTAGATGATAAGCGACTTCGTTTGTGTGGATTAAGGTTTTTGGATTCCCGCGGGAACTCTTGAATTTCCCGAGATAAAAAGTCCTTAAAATGTCTTTCCCCAGGATACAACCTATGCCTGTAATTTTTTTTAAATCATTCAAATCGGTTGAACAGATGGACCGTAAAACTTCCCGACTTTCGCATTTCAAAATTCAAAATTCAAATGTTTTTTATTCAGATAATCTTTTACAAGTACTTTTGAATCGTCGAAATAATCTACCACTGGTTCGGAATGCCATTCCTACCGAGAAGAACCAGCAAGCAACTCGGTGGTTGCTCTTTTGATAGGATAATTTACAATTACATTTGTAGATACTTAAGTAACAGTGTCATCTGTCATAAGTACAGCTAGTTCATTGCTGGAGTGAGTCAAATCCTTTGTCATTTACGTAATCTTCAACAGTATAATAAGCTTCATCTCCTGCTTATTTACAGGAGAAGTTTAAATTCGTAGACCCTCCAGGAGAAGTTCTACGTACTACAAGGAAACTTGGTTTAAGGACGCCTACTCATAATTCCTCTTTCTTCCATATACCATCTGGTATTTTAACAAAATACTGGATGTGCTACACCATTTTGCCGGTCACAATATAACATTATTTATTTTATTTATTTATATATTTAGTACCAAACTTAAACACTAAACATAAAAATTTAAAGGACATGTACAAGGACAACTTATCTCTTGAAGAGATTTCTACTAACAGCCCTAGAATGTGAGAATGGTGAAAAATAGATAAAGCTGAGTAGGAAGGTAGGAACTTTGTCATTTTCTAAAAGTCGGAATATAGAATAATAAACTGATATTATATTTAAATCAGCAAAACATTATGAATAGTTTGAGAATTGTAAACTAGCCACAAAAGCGAGCTAGCTTTAGCTAACCATCTGGACCATCTAAAGTTATATACATTAATATTTGTAAGGATAAAGTTAATAGTTTTAGACTGTTTCACGAAGATTCACTTAGCGGAGTGAACCAGTCTGGCTTCAGTTATGTTTAGAATGAGCAATGTTTGCTTGAAGCATACAGGTTGTTAGCTCAGACCCATTGATACTAGAGTTTGCTGAGAGCTGAGAGCTGAGGTGCTAGACTGTAGATAACACTTTGAGTGCTTTCGCGGTGAGCTGAACTTGAGGTACCACCTACTTACTGATTTGATTGTAACATTCAGAATTACAAAACAATATGCGATATGCATGATAGGCCAACTAGAAACCGCCATAGGCTCGTGACTCCATCGCTCCGCCTCATGAAAGTCCGAAGGTCGTTCGTGGGAATGAGCATTCTATTCTTTAACAAAATTCCACTACCTATCATAAACTTGCCTTTACACTAGTTTAAGAAAACCATAACTGCCTCGTTGGTTTAGTGGTAAGCATGTTTGACTGCGGCCGACTAGGTCCCGGTTTCGAGTCCCGGGTCGGGCCATAATTAAGTATTGGGTTTTTCTGATTAGAAATTCCCAGTACTAGCCCGGAGTTAGGAAGTTGGCGGTGTTTCACCCCCGTGCCTCGGAGAGCACGTTAAGCCGTCGGTCCCGGTTATTATCACTGACATGATAATAGTCGTTAAAGCTCTCCAACCCGCATTGGAGCAGCGTGGTGGGTGTAAGCTCTAATTCCCTCTCTCCTATGAGAGTGGAGGCCTGTGCCCAGCAGTGGGACGTTCATGGGCTGTAGTGATGATGATGATGATGAAGAAAACCATTTAAAAAATGCTCCTAAAAAAGGCTTATTATACTGTCGAAGATTATATAAATGATAAAAGCGCATGGATTTGCTGTTTTGTACATAATTTTATACCATTACTCAATTTTTTTCTTTATTTCAAACAAGCAAAATCTTTTTCAATTAAAAAATTCTCTCTACAAAGTAAACCTAGATTTAAGCTTTTGAGTTATTTCAACGAGCGCTTTAAAACCTACATTTTAAATATGTTTTAAATCCAAGCGGAAAGCGCAGAATACAATTAGTTTCATTTAAAGCCAGACTCACCTAATCACAAGTCATAATTAAAAAATTAAAAAACACGTCTGCCCTGCCAAAAACAGAACTAAAAAGTAAAAAATCTAAATTAATCTAATTTAATTAGAATCTTATTCACATTTTTATTAAATGATATTTTGTTGTGAATCACTGGATATTGAACTATAGTGTTATATATTTTTGGAATCTACTCATCATTTTCTAGATGATAATTATATAGTTAATCTTATTTTAGAATTATTTTTTTCAACTTTAGTCTTTAATGCGGGACCATGGTCACCCCATCAATTTTTTTTTAATTTTACAAGCCTATGTCACCTGGAATAAGCTAAGGATTCTAACGATACCTCATTTATCAAAATCGGTTTAGGCGTATAGAAGTTATGGTGGAATATACAAACTCACATACATACATACATGAACCCTGAAAACAATATACTCCTGTTTTCAGGCAGTCGTATAATAAATTAAAATGGCCGAGGTCTGGAGCCTAATGAAATTAGCGGCGAGACAAAAGGAGTGCAAGAAAGAACATGGCCGTCGTAATTCAGTTGAGAGACGCGAGTATAATAAAATAACGTGCTGCGACGCCGCTAAGTGAATTAGATGCCCCGACTCCCAACGCGGCCACACACGAGCCGACATGTCGGCGGCCGACACGCGGGAACGACATTCCGGGGGCCTGAGTGAAGACACAAGCGTGCACTATAACGATCGTTATCTCCACTGGTTAACACTCTCTTGCGATTTGGAGACGTTTTACTAGCTGGACGCAAGCCCCTTTATAAATTTAATTTCATATAAAGCCCGACTCACCTAATCATAAATTAAAATGGCCGAGGTCTGGAGCCTAATGAAATTAGCGGCGAGAAAAAAGGAGTGTGAGAAAGAACATGGCCGTCGTAATTCAGTTGAGAGACGCGAGTATAATGAAATAACGTGTTGCGACGCCACTAAGTGAATTAGATGCCCCGACTCCCAACGCGGCCACACACGAGCCGACATGTCGGCGGCCGACACGCGGGAACGACATTCCGGGGGCCTGAGTGAAGACACAAGCGTGCACTATAACGATCGTTATCTCCACTGCCCCCCGAATGTCTAAAAGTTGCCGATCAAATCGTCAAAGTATAATAAACCATAACTAAATTCAATATTGGAACCCCAGCACAGGGGTAGCTGATAAAATAATTTTATTTTCAACAAAGATGAAAAATATTTTTCCGAATTGAAACTACATTAAAATATTTATAAACTAACACTAAATTAAAAACTAAACGTTGCATAGTCAAACTTATACGTTGGCCGAGGAAACTGTCACCAAGGATAGCTTATAGATCCATGAGAGTTTACTTTTTATCCCGGAAAATCAAAAAGGGCTAGAGACCAATAGGGCTAATAGGCATGATGACAGTAACCAAGAACCAATGAAATTATGAATTTATCTAATGAAATCGGATTCATGGATTATAAAACACGTATTTATTTTTCTATTTCGAGTGAGATTGCTATTTATTTTTATAAAATAAAACTATAAAATACGGCAATCCGCCATAATGGATTAAACACCAAGAGGCGAATGACGTCACAATTGCTTATTTTCGAGCTTTGACAATCACACTATTGTTTACTGCACACTGCACAGAGTACATTGGTAATAACAATAGTGACGTCACAAACGACGCCATGACACTCGCTCGTTTTGGCGTGAATTTTAAAATTTAAATTTCAAATGCCAATTTTATCTACCAAACCTTATTTTTCTGCTGAAATAATATATTTTTTCGAAATATTTCCGAACATAATCTGACCGTTTTTCAAAAAATCAGTCATCATGCCCATTTGTTACGACTCTACGAGCATGAACTGACAGTTCCTGCTCATTATCTTACAAAGTGCGCTCGCCTCGCTTCCGTGACCTACATCCATCCTGTTGATACTTTTATCGACTTCTTAATTTTTATTGTTTAATTTTCTTCTGAAAAGCCTAAATTACATAATTTAAATTATCGATTATTCCATTGTAAAATATAATATGAAGTATCATCTCACAATGGCAGCGACTTGCATAATGATGTGTTGTGTGATTTGGAAACTCAAGAGCCCCAAGTATTAGGGTTTTAGTACATTATATTCTGTAATATAATTTATCGTTTAAATCATCTTACTGATATCTATATATTTACATACTACTTACTAATGTTATAAATGCGAAAGTTTGGATGGATGGGATGGATGGATGTTTGTTACTCAATTACGCCCTAACGGCTGAGCGGATCTGGATGAAATTTGCCACAGAGATTGATTATAGTCTGGAATAACACATAGGCTACTTTTTATCCCGGAAAATTAAAGAGTTCCCGCGGGAACCGAAAGACGAAGTCGCGGTCATTAGCTAGTTAGAAAATATGTGAAAGTTTGGATGTTTTAAAGTATGTATGTTAAATTTTGAAGTAAGATAGCTAATAACTTGATTTAACACATATGTATGCTTTTATCCCAGAAAATTAAGGAGTTCCCGCGGGAATCACAAAACCCTAATTTACGAAGCCGCGGGCGCGACCAAATAAGTTCAAAACAAACCAGCGATCCTCGCAAATCATCGTCAGCGACCGTCACGACGCCGAGAGGGATGCGGGGGTGTGGGGGGAGGGGGGGGGGGGGGGGTTGAAGGGGGGAGGGGGAGCGGTGGGGGGATGAATTATAAATTGAGGTAATCCGGCGGGGAGAGGTCATGTTGGCACAGCTAATTGTCTGGTTCGCCTCCGAGCGGCCGTGTACACACACGCTGTGTACACTGTGTGTAGTGTGTGTATACACAGACACGCTGCACGGAAATGATGTTTTTGTTCACTGTGAATTGAGTTTTTTTGACATTATATGCGAGACACATTCATAAATCTTTTTTACAATCATAAATGTGAAAGTTTGTATGTTTGTTACTCCCTTCACGCAACGACTGAACCGATTTGACTGAAATTAAAAATAGAGGTAGTTAAGCCCTGAATTAACACACAATATCATTCACAAAATCTTAATCCGACACTGCACTGACAGATGATATTACAAATGTCGCGAAACTTTGCAATTTTTGAAAGGATAACAATGAATTTTTTTTTTCCAGCTTAAATCTATCTTTACAGGTTTAACCTAATTCAAATTCAAATGTTTTTTATTCAAATAAACTTTTACAAGTACTTTTGAATCGTCAAGTGAATCTACCACTGGTTCGGAATGACATCCCTACCGAGAAGAACCAGCAAGAAACTCGGTGGTTGCTCTTTTTAAATTAATATTTCATTTACAATTATTACATCAATGTATACATGAGTACTTAACCTAATGCGATAGACTGAGACAAAAAACATATACCTATACATTACAAAAAATATTTACAACAACAACAAAAAATGTTTTTTGTTGATAATGAAGTCTATTTTATTCTAAATATTTTTTTTACAATAAAATAGACTTAACTTATTATTTAGCCTATCCTATGAAACTGACTTAATACAAATAAAATCATTTCCACTTTTGATGACAAGTCATAATTAAAAAAAATTAAAAAACACGACTGCCCTGCCTTAACACGAACTAAAAAGTTAAAAATCTAAAATAATGTAGTTAAATTGGAATCTTATTCACATTTTTATTAAATGATATTTTTTTGTGAATCACTGGATATTGAACTATAGTGTTATGTATTTTTGGAATCTACTCATCATTTTCTAGACGATGATTATATTGTTAATCTTATTTTCGAATATTTTTTTTCAAATTCAGTCATTAATGCGGGACCATGGACACCTAATCAATTTTTTTTAATTTTCCTAGCCTATGTCACCCGGAATAAGCTAGGGATTCTAACGATACCTCATTTATCAAAATCGGTTCCGGCGTATAGAAATCATGGTGGAATATACAAACTCCCATACATACATGAACCCTGAAAACAATATACTCATTTTTTCAGGCAGTCGTATAAAAAATATATACCTTTAAATTACAAAAAAAATCCAATAAAATAGACTTAATTAACAACAAAAACATACCTATCCTATGAAACAACTTAATACAAATAAAAGCATTTCCAGTTTTGATGAAAACAACAAATGTTGAACATCTCTATTCCGCACAGCTGAAGCTCCTAACTAGTTGTAAAAAGTTATAAATTTCAAATGAGTTGGAACGCGGAAATTTACGTAAAATAACTTTCTCATTGTAAAATAATAAGTACCCTGTACCTACAGTGTACCCGCCATGTTCTGTGGAGTTTAAATTATAACTTAGCATTATAATGTGAAGGAAAAGTTACCAAAACATTATTATTTTGTTTAATTAAACGTAAATAAATAGAAGGACTACTTAAACGACAAGGAAGCTTGGCAATAATTCGCTCTATGGCTCTGATAGCTCCTTAGTTAAGATGATTTGTGAGATGGTGATAATAAATAAAAAACCCGGCTGAGTTTGTTGTGGGCTCTTCTCAGACCAGGGCGTGTTTGGAACCCTCGTAGCTTTAGTTTTAAGATACCGTAACCAATTATCACCATATTGTTTTATAAGTAAGCAATTTTTAACGTCATTATGTGTACCTACAGTGTACCTATATTGAATAAATGATATTGAGTATTGAAAGTCTTGAATTTATTAAAAAAGTTAATGTTCCAGTGCAGTCATACAAGTCACGAAATCGATCATTTTTTTCAGCTGTTTCGTGTTTCAGGAGTGCCATAAGAAGTGGAGAATGGAGATGTACTCATGATGGACTCTGTCCGTGCGGTTGTGCATCTCACAAATCATCGTAACTAAGGAACTATCAGAGCCATAGAGCAAATTATTGCCAAGCTTTGGTACGAAAACTATTGAATCTTATTACATTATCAATTGCAGTATCTACAAACGCTTTATAAACTAAAAAGGCATTCTTTTCTGAAAAATTGTACACTGTTCTCTGATGGCAGCCTTGTGAGTTCACTCGAGTAAGAGGACAACAGCCCTCACTGGGTCTGTCCACCTCATGGGTGATCATTTTGTTTATTCCTTGTTCAAAACCGTCGGCTTATAGTACATTACTGTAGCGGTTAGCAAAACAGGCATAGACGAACGTGTAATACGTAAGTCCATCAATGCCTAGTTGTGGCCAAGGCTTGTATAGTACTTTTGTCAAATAATGCGCGGAAATTAAAACTAAGTAGTACCTAGACAGAACTTTTTTTTTTTTTTTATATTTTTCTTTTTTTATTTAAAAAATATTTTTCTTACCATTTTACCTGCAACAAGTTTTCTATTACGGCTCTTGCCGCCATCTTGAATTTCAGATGGCGTTAAAGTAAATTCATCACACTCATTGTCTTCACTTGAACTCATTTTGTCAAATACATTTCAAAATCAATGACGAACAACGAACAACAAATAATTTTTCCCGCGTTAAAATGTTCATGTCATGTTTTTTTTTTTTCAATAAACAGCTTACTATTGGCAAGCTAGTTCGAAATTTAAATAAAACCTTTGATAAGTTACCTCCTTGGTAGCCATGTTTCGGAGTAAAAGATCGTTCCATTTTTAAATGACCCGACAGATATGTAATGTTGTTTGGCGGTGAGCGCACGTCACAGTGACAGCGAGCGTGACGTCACGGCACACGTCGGCTCGCGCGAGCGAATCTAAATTGAAATCGGATCCCGAGTGTCATGGCCGCCATGACACGCGGGAGATTAGGGCTTTGACGTGCTTTGTTGTGTTTACAACTTAACGTACTACATTACACTGCACTTCTATTGTGAGTTATATGCGTTATTCACAGTCTAAGACAATGTTCTTTTATACGACTGCCTGAAAAAAGTATGTATAATAATTATTCTGTATGTATAATAATTATTATTGACATATCTTGTTTACTTTTAGATATAGTTTGACATTTTAATAATTTTGTGTAAAATAATAATAGATCACAGGTATCATATGATGTAATCCTTATAATTTAATATTGACATTTTGTAACCATTTCGTAATTCAGCTTTTGTTTACATATCAGGGATGTGATTTGTTTTTCCTATTTACAATAATTAATGATGATTTGGAGTACTATGCTGTGTTTAAGTATTGTTTAATTTAAATAAGAATAATAAGTAGGAAATGTTATGATGTAAGAGATGCTATAATAATTGCACGCCATACTTGGTAGTACACTGTTTCCAAGAATATTATAAAAGCTTTATACGTGTATTTTGCAATAAATAATTATCTTATCTTATCTTAAAGGATTATATGGTTTTCAGGGTCCATGTATGTATGTATTATAATTATAATTATTCATTTATTTCAGGCAACAAGGCCCATATTATAAAGTACATAAAATACAAAATATTTAAAAAATAAAAACAATTTAAAATAAAATACTATACGAAGGTAATAAAAAGGACCAATACTACGGTAGGGATTATTCTCTCACTTCCCTATAGCGACGGTACACTATGCCCTCAGACCAAAAGTCCAGAAGCCAAAAGTATGTATGTATGTGAGTTTGTATATTCCACCATAACTTCTATACGCCTGAACCGATTTTGATAAACGAGGTATCGTTATAATTCCTAGCTTATTCCGGGTGACATAGGCTAGTCAAATTAAAAAAAAATTATTAAAAAACCCTAGGAAGCGATTTTTGCATAGACTTTGGATCTTATTCACATTTTTATTAAATGATATTTGTTTGTGAATCACTGGATATTGAACTATAGTGTTATATATTTTTGGAATCTACTCATCATTTTCTAGATGATGATTACACAGTCAATCTTATTTTCAATTTTTTTTCAAATTTAGTCTTTATTGCGAGACCATGGTCACCCCATTATTTTAAATTTTACTAGCCTATGTCACGCGGAATAAGCTAGGGATTCTAACGATACCTCATTTATCAAAATCGGTTCAGGCGTATAGAAGTTATGGTGGAATATACAAACTCACATACATACATACATACATGAACCAATATTTTCTCCGCTCCTTTTTTCAGGCAGTCGTATAAAAATAAGTATAATTTGTTACTTATGATGTGGAAAGACAATGAAGAGTTGATAACAGTATTTTTAACTGTCTGTTCATGCTAATTTAAGAAGATCCGTGTTCTCCAGTCGCACCTTACGCCGCAGAAACAAATTTCATCCTCACCACCTGGATGCCTGGTCCTCTCCCACCACCCGTTATTCCAGGTCATTTCTGCCACGTACCCGCAAATTGTGGGACCAGCTTCCATCTTCTGTTCCCTCTTGATTATAATATGGGGCTCTTCAAAGTGCGGATAAACAAATATCTCAAAAGCCAGCAACGCATTGCGATTCCTCTGGTGCTGCAAATGTTCATGGGCGGCGGTAATCACTTACCATCAGGTGACCCGCCTGCTCGTTTGCTCGTCATATAAAAAAAAGATGCGATTGCGAAGGAAGTTCAAGAGCACTAAATTTACATAGTAATAAACTGATTGCAATAAGTCAGTCTTTCACTCGTTGCGACAGATCTGTCTGATCTTGTGACATCTTACATCTAACGCGAAGCCCATTTGTCTACAAGATAGCAGCTTCGAGTAAATCTGAACCGATTTATTGTAGTTAGCAGCTTCCTGGCAATTTATCATGTTTCTTACAGAGAGCTGAGTACAATTTGCGACATTTTCACGTGCTCGCCGGGGCACGGGGCACGGAGCACGGAGCACGGGGCACGGGGAACGGGGCACGGGGCACGTTGCACGGGGCACGAAACACGGGGCATGAAGCACGGGGCACGGGTCACATTGCACGGGGCACGGGTCACATTGCGCGGGGCACGGGGCACGTTGCACGGGGCACGGGGCACGCAGGGAATGAGACCTAATTCGGACCTCCAATGTCTGTCATCCCAATACCGACCTGGATCAACGTTGCTTATCCAGCGCAATCAACTGTCGTATACCACGCGTCCCCTCTTAGAGCGAAAACACTATAGGGGCCTGACAGGATAAAACGTATGCGCAATACGTTCGCGTTGCAGTGCCAATACTACGGTGTGTTCTGTCGCGCTAGTGCGTGCGGCTCCATTATGGAAGTAAGTCACGTCAGACTTTTTGAACGCCAGGCGTATATTTTGTGTTGGTAACGTATAATCGCATCATTTTTATTCAAGTAGACCATTGAAGTAATCTATACCAATATCTATACTAATATTATAAATGCGAAAGTTTGGATGGATGTATGGATGTCTGGATGTATGGATGTTTGTTACTCAATCACGCCCCAACGGCTGAACGGATCTGGCTGAAATTTGGCACAGAGATAGATTATAGTCTGGAATAGCACATAGGCTACTTTTTATCCCGGAAAATTAAAGAGTTCCCACGGGAACCAAAAAACCTCAAACCACGCAGACGAATAGTTAGTTTATTTATCATATCACAATGAAGTAGACTTTGAAATGTGCTTTTGAATCGTTGAGTGAATCTACCACTATTTTGGAATTACATTACAATTAAGTATATCAATATATAAGTAGATACATAAGTAACCGCTGTCCTTAGCATTGCTGGAGCGAGTCAAATCTATGCTCTTTTATCATTTACATTATCTTCAACAGTACAATAAGCTTTTTTCAGGAGCATACTCTCTTGAAATCTCTTGAAATCCCTAATTATACCACTATCTTCTATAAAGATCTTTCACAGCAGAAGCTACTCGTCTTTGGAACTCCCTTCCTGAACAAATTAGGGAAAGTCAGTCAGTACATTCAGAGTTAAACAGCATTTTCTTTCAATGTTACAGTATGTATTACATAGTATATATATACATATTATATACTACTTTATATTAGGTAATTTATTTATTTTGTATTTATATGTTTCTGTATTGTATACATGTATTTAGTTTGTGTAAGTAGTATGTAGTTTCTTATTTAATTATATAAATAATAGTATATCATTTTTTTTTAAATTATATAATATTGTTGTTTTTTTTTTAATTCCAATAACATATTTTATTTTTGTACCTATACCACTTAACAATGTCACCTAACTCACTTTCAAGAAAGGCTGGAATAGATTTCTTTTTAGAGACAACCTTTACCTTTGTCCACTTTTTTAAAATTAGTTTTAAGACAATATTTTGTACAAAAATAATAAAAATAAAAAAATAAAAATACTTTTCATATAATATGGAGGATAGGTAAGTCAATATATCCTGCATACGAGCACGATAGGATAATAAATGTATCATCCTAGACGCGAATAAGATAGCTGTGATAAGGCTTCGCGAGATGAACTGGATCTCGCGTGCCCGGATGCTGGATGCTCATTTATCTCGCGCACAATAGAAGACGAATGCCGCAGCCTCTCTGTCTGCATTGTGTACTGTACACTGAAGCTGTTACAATAGGGTACATTAAGAATACCTATTTATTCTGTAGAATCACTTTCCGAACCGGTGGTAGAGTCTTAACGTTTCATAAGTGACACAAGTTGTCCTACATGAAATAAATAAATTATTTATCATTTATCTTTTATCATTTATCATTTATCATTTATCATTTATCATTTATCATTTATCATTTATCATTTATGTTTTATCATTTATCATTTATCATTTATCATTTATCATTTATGTTTTATCATTTATCATTTATCATTTATCTTTTATCATTTATCATTTATCATTTATCATTTATCATTTGTTGCAGCTGTAGATACGAGTTGAGAAATTACGGTATCATTCAATACAACAACAACTGTGGCTTTTGACGACCTCCGTGGCGCAGTGTGTAGCGCTGTTGTCTTAACGTGCGGAGGTCCCGGGTTCGGTCCCCGGCGGGGTCGATTTGGGAATTTATAATTCCTGAATGTTCCCTGGTCTGGCCTGGTGGGAGGCTTCGGCCGTGGCTAGTTACCACCCTACCGGCGAAGACGTGACGCCAAGCGATTTAGCGTTCCGGTACGATGCCGTGTAGAAACCGACTATGGGTTTAATATAACTGCCATGCCCCTAACAGGTTAGCCCGCTACCATCTTAGACTGCATCATCACTTACCATCATGTGAGATCGCAGTCAAGGGCTTACTTGTAGTAGATAAAAAACTGTTAGGGGCATTGCAGTTATATTAAACCCATACCCCTATTCGGTTTCTACACGGCATCGTACCGGACCGTGTAATCGCTTGGCGGCACGTCTTCGCCGGTAGGGTGGTAACTAGCCACGGCCGAAGCCTCCCACCAGGCCAGACCAGGGAAATTTTTAAATTATAAATCCCAAAGTGACCCTGCCGGGGATCGAACCCGGGACCTCCGCACGTTAAGACAACAGCGCTACACACTGCGCCACGGAGGTCGTCAAAATACAGAGGTAGGTTGCATCCCGGGTAAAGACATTTGCTTCTTTTCATTCAACCTAAATCCAGGGGACAAAGTCGTGGACATCTATCTCCCTTTGCGTCGTATTCCTCATTGTTGAGGGTCGTGACCCCTACCCATTAATCACATAATGGCAGGGGTTTTCTTGGGATAATAATTCGATGGGTTCTCACGTTCTTCCCGCATACGACTCTATTTCAACTCTAGGTATCCTAACTCAATACTCAATATCATTTATTCAATATAGGTACACTGTAGGTACACTTGTTGACGTTAAAAATTACTTACTAATAAAACATGATGGTGATAATCGGTTAGGGTATCTTAAAACTAAAGCTACGAGGGTTCCAAACGCGCCCTGGTCTGGGAAGAGCCCACAACAAACTCAGCCGGAGGTTTTTTTATTATCACGACGAGTTATCGATTATTATTATCAGGATGTTAGTGATAATAACCGGGACCGATGGCTCAACGTGCTTTCCGAGGCACGGGGGGAAACGAAAAGACCAAATTCAGACTACCAAATTCGGTCACCCATCCAGATACCGACTTGGATCAATATTGCAATCGCAATCGACTGATATGCGTTATCGCAACTAACTCACACACTCGGGCATCTCCTACCTTCTATATAGACTTTGATTTCCTCGTTAAGAATGTAGAGTGGATAGTTTCTAGTTAGGGTAGTTTCTAGTTAGGGTAGTTTCTAGTTAGGGTAGTTTCTAGTTAGGTACAAGTCATAATTTAAAAAATTAAAAAACACGACTGCCCTGCCAAAAAACGAACTAAAAAGTAAAAAATCTAAATTAATCTAGTTAAATTAGGATCTTATTCACATTTTTATTAATTTTTTTTGTGAATCACTGGATATTGAACTATAGTGTTATATATATTTGGAATCTACTCATCATTTTGTAGATGATGATTATACAGTTAGTTTGTATTTTTGTTTTCAAGTTTAGTCTTTAATGCGGGACCATGGTTACCCCATCATTTTTTTTAAATTTTACCAACCTATGTCACCCGGAATAAGCTAGGGATTCTAACGATACCTCATTTATCAAAATCGGTTGAGGCGTATAGAAGTTATGGTGGAATATACAAACTCACATACAAACATGAACCCTGAAAACAATATAGTCCTTTTTTCAGGCAGTCGTATAATAAACATGAATATTTCCAGCATAATGCGAGCTGAGTGAAGGCGGCGGTTGTATTTAAATATATTTTTATGCAAAACGCACTATAATTATTTACTAATGGCCGCCGGGGAATTCTAGAGCGCACTTTCGGTAACCTAAATATTTGCTCGCTGTGCTCAATGACGGCCATACCTACTAATATATTTACGAATCATACTAATATCATAAATGCTTAAATGTGTTTGTTTGTTGGTTTGTCCTTCAATCACGCTACAACGGAGCAACGGATCGAGGTGATTTTTGGCATAGTTATAGTTGAGAAACTGAAGAGTGACATAGGCTACTTTTTATCCCGGAAAATTAAGGATTTCCCATAGGCATCAGCTAGTATTGTATAACTGCATTAAATATTTAGTAAAGTTACTGCCTGTTCTAACATTCTCCCCACCGAATTGCGGCCCGGCAGCCAATCTCCATAGAGATTAGCCATCTGTGTGAAAGTTCAAAAAGTGTACTGTGTACGGTGAATAAATATATATTGATTATGAGTTTAAGAGAATGTGGAGATTTTGAACATGATGGAGTAGGTTATATTCTCTAACACGAGGGTTTTCTCACGATATATTCCGTCACCGTAAAAGCAAGTCTTATTTAATTACATACAAGTGAACTTAATTTAACGAATTAAGAAAAAAAAGGCTGCCCTGCCATATTATTTTTGGAGTTTACCTCCATAAGAAGCGATTTGCATATATAGCCTTTGGAATCTTGTTCACATTTTTATTAAATGATATTTGTTTGTGAATCACTGGGTATTGAACTATAGTGTTATATATTTTTGGAATCTACTCATCATTTTCTAGATGATGATTGTATAGTTAATTTTACTTTCGAATTTTTTTTTTCAACTTTAGTTTTTAATGCGGAACCATGGTCACCCCATATTTTTTTTTTAAATTTTACTAGCTTATATCACCCGGAATAAGCTAGGTATTCTAACGATACCTCATTTATCAAAATCAGTTCAGGCGTATAGAAGTTATCGTGGAATATACAAACTCACATACATTTATTTATTTATTTTATTTAATTAGTACGGACAGGCCAATTACACTACTTAATTAAAAATTACACAGCACAACTCACAATTAATAACAGTAACAATTAATTTAAAAAAAAAACAAATTTTGTAAAAAACAAATACATACATATCTACATACACATACATGAACCCTGAAAACTCCTTTTTTCAGGCAGTCATATAAAAAGAGTCACCTTCGAATAATAGACTCATTCGTAGCTTTGTACGGACAGAAGAAGCATATTTTTTAACAGGATATATCGTTCGCCTCAGCCTGTTTACCCTTATAACAGGCAGGGGAGGGAAATTGCCCGCCATAAAACACTGAACGTCGTATTTCCCCGCAAATGAAAAAGCGACACGTGAATTTGTTGTGCTTGTATTGTTATTTTCATGTCCTGTATCTACATTGCAAAATTTTACGTTGTTATTAAAACTTGATAATATTTTCATGTCCTACAATATTATCTACACTTGCTAATGCCCGCAACTTCGTGTAACTCCTTAATTTTCCGGGATAAATACTTTTTATCCCGGAAAATTAAGGAGTTACACGACCCTAATGCTAATGCTAGTTAGGCTAACCTAATTACTATATAAATCATGCCCACGTGGAATAGTGGCAAGAATGCTGGCTGCATTTTTACAGCCAGGCTGATACTTTGCGCAAAAAATGAGCCAGCCCTTCTGTCACCATGAGGTAATTAACCGCGGTGAAATATCTCGCAAATTTCAATTATATTGACTCAATCTGAATAATTTTTGAAAACTTTTGAAATATCACTTTAAAATGGTATTAATATTTAATAATAGTTTTAAAGCGCCACCGATTTTATTCTGGGCCACATTTTTATTTATCATCTCAATAAACAAAAGAGATTATGCCTGTTTTTTTTTCAGTTTATGCCTATGTGCTATTCCAGACTATAATCTATTTGTGTGCCAAATTTCGGCCAGATCCGTTCAGCCGTTGGGGCGTGATTGAGTTACAAACATCCATACATCCACACATCCATACATCCATCCAAACGTATTTATAATATCAGTCTAGATATCTACATTGCAAAATGTTATGTTTTTATTAATTAAAACTTGATAATATTTCATTTGAATACAATATAAGTTACTTTCTATAAATGTAAAAGTTTGGATGCTTCGGTTTGTATGTCTGTTATACTTACTTCCTCATCAGCGCATCATTTAGTTTTAGGTATTAATAAGTAGAAACACTCGATAACCATTTTAATCATAGTTTATTAGTAATTTACACAAACACTTTACAGCCATCTTTTTGACATTCGGCACCGATCTATCTCCCGCCGAGTGCTTCAAATCGTCCGTCACTGTCGAGAGCGCTGTAGACCATAGAGCGCTGTAGAGCAGTCAGACCATAGATAGACCATAGATAGACCATAGATAGACCATAGATAGATCCGTCAATTTCAGTCAAACTACGTTGATAGTACCCGTGACCTCATCCACGTGGATTAAAGGTTTTTTGATTCCACGGAAATTCTATAAATTTCCCCAAATTATCATGTAATTAAATTCAGCTATCTCCATTCCAAATTGCAGCCAAATCTGTTCAGTCGTTGTGGCGTTATTGCGTGAAGAAGTAACGAAGATCCAAACTTTCACATTTATGATATTAGTAGGTAAGGAGCGATATGATATTCAATTATTTTAATTTTTTTTTTATTGAAAATAATACAATAGACCCTAATGCTTGCTAGGCTAACCAAATTACTATATAAATCATGCCCACGTGGAATAGTGGCAAGAATGCTGGCTGCATTTTTACAGCCAGGCTGATCCTTTGCGCAAAAAATGAGCCAGCCCGTCTGTCACCAGATGAGGCAATTAACCGCGGTGAAATATCTCGCAAATTTCAATTATTTTGACTCAATCTGAATAATTTTTGAAAACTTTTGAAATATCACTTTAAAATGGTATTAATATTTAATAATAGTTTTAAAGCGCCACCGATTTTCTTCTGGGCCACATTTTTATTTATCATCTCAATAAACAAAAGAGATGATGCCTGTTTTTTTTCAGTTTAAACTAGTACGGTCAGTGTAAGGTGGCAATGATTAAAAGTTTTAATGGTTAATCTATCTTGCAATGATTTAATTGTTAATAAATTATCTACCACTTGAAATACGCATAATATACACATGAGCATGAAATTTTAACATAACCATTGTAACATAATCTAGTGTCGGAACTGTAAGCGGGATAGTTAGCAGTGGCCCGGGTGGAGGGGCAGTGGCCCGGGCGGCGGGGCAGTGGCCCGGGCGGCGGGGCAGTGGCCCGGGCGGCGGGGCAGTGGCCCGGGCGGCGGGGCAGTGGCCCGGACGGCGGGGCAGTGGCCCGGGCGGCGGGGCCCTTTATTGCCCGCCTCGCCCTGTGGCCACCTAAATGTCCGCAATTACCTCCGCACTACACCCCCAAATATACAACATCTGAGGCCCCCAAACTTTATTTATAAGGCACTATAATATTATTACTCATTATCAACTTTTGTGTTAACCGATTTCGTGAGAAATAAGTTATAAGCTAATCACTGAACATAGCTGCAGTGTGACCGCATCAAATTGACGTTATCATTAGACTCACTTTTGCAACGCTTGGTCGATGTAAAGAGCCTGCTTAGATAGGTATAAACTCATCCTGCCGTGTGCTAAACTTTTGGATAATTTTAAAATATTCAACGACATAATATTATCTCAAAAGATTTAGGAGCATGGCATTGTCGAGGCAGGCACTTTAATTAGTAAGGACTAATTAAATGATAATAAAAAAAAACCCGGCTGAGTTTGTTGTGGGCTCTTTTCAGACTAGGGCGCGTTTGGAACCCTCGTAGCTTTAGTTTTAAGATACCGTAACCGATTATCACCATCATGTTTTATAAGTAAGTAATTTTCAACGTCAATAAGTATTCCTATATTGAATAAATGATATTGAGTATTGAGTAAATAATGGGGATGATGACAACTCAATCAAATCAGCAACTCTTTAACAAACTTAAAAACGCACTTCTAGTATGGAAGTTGTATGAAATTTGCAATTGTGACGTCATCAAATTTCAACGCACTTTTTTTCTTTAATGTATATTTTAAAATGGTTATCAAACTTAAAACTAACCGAGGATGTGAATTTTGGGTCTTTTGGAAGACCCTCTATTTATTAATCAGTTAAAAATAATTTATTTTTGATATAGGCATCATCCCTATTACCTACGACATAAGCGTATTCTTTAATGCATTTCCCCAAGACTTCAGGCCAATCATACACACACACACTTTAGATTCATCTCTATTGAGTTTTATTCTGTAGCAAAATTCGACCAAACGTAAAACTGCGTGCTACAACGAAAATCTTTTCAACCGAACATTTGAAGCGAGCCGCCATTTTATTTACGTTGAACATTCGGGAAGCGCTGCCCCACAATAAAGCATGCACTATTTTCATGCTGAGCGGAGTTGTATTTACCCGCACTTTCACCCCGCAGCCTCCGCATCTCTACCCTCCGCGCAACTACCCCCCTTCCGGTTCCGCTCGCTAACATACTCGTAGTAAGAACACTGCCGACGACTGTTGATGCTCCAACATAGGCATAATAGACCCACTAACTAATCAGACCCGATGACAGCGACGCTAGTATATATTTAAAAAAAAATTGGCAGTCATAGGGACTGCCGATAGAAGTGAAAACGCATATTAATTTTATTTTGTTTTTTTTTTTTTTAACTTTAACAAAAAAATCTATACTAATACTAATATTATTAATGCGAAAGTTTGGATGGATGTATGGATGTATGGATGTTGGAATGTTTGTTACTCAATCACAGTTTGGGCACAGTGATAGATTATAGTCTGGAATAGCACATAGGTTACTTTTTATCCCGGAAAATTAAAGAGTTCCCGCGGGAACCAAAAAACCTCAAACCACGTAGACGAAGTCGTGGGCATTCGCTGGTTAAAATATAAACCTTTACACTGAGGCATTAAAGTTTATTAACGAATGTAGTATATTTATATTTGAGACCTTTTGTTTTAATAACATGCATGTCGCGAGCATGTTGGTGACGCGAATCCACCAGTTTACCCCCTTGGGCCCCTATTTGTAAAAAAGGGGCCCAAGGGTGCTCTACGCGGCTAAAGAAGTTTTCACTTCAAAAAAAGAAAATCTAAACAGGCATAAAAATTAGTTCCCATTTTGGGTACTGGGCCAGAGGTGCGATTATGTACGAATTGCCGATCCAATCGTCTAAGTTCGGCGTCAAAGTAAAATAAACCATAATAGTATTGAATTAGAGCTCAATTTCGTGTATCCATTCTCATACGATTATGGTATCGTACATACCTAAACGTATATGAATGGAGACACGAAATCGAGCTCTAATTCACAATGTTTTATGGTTCATTTTACTTTGACGCCAAAGTTAGACGATTTGATCGACAATTCTTACACAATCGGGGGGTAGGTTTATTTATATTGAAATGCTCAAAATGCTCATCCCCGAATAATTGCGTGATTTCGTGATCCATTCTACTAAAATGACCTGTATAACTTTTGCATGTGATTAATGAATGTAAGGGTGAAAGGGTAATTAAATTGAGAGTAATCTGATGTAATCATCTCGTGCTGATGGCGAGACGCAATTAGGGGTAGTTACCGTTGTCGGGGGTAGGTTGGGCTGCGGCCATTAGGGGTGAGTGGATTGCACGTTACAAACAATTAATGAGCATCTCAGAGCTGCAGCAACGGTAAGTGGGTACCTATCCCTACTGGACTCGTGTTTTATTGTTAGAACATCCATACTAATATTATAAATGCGACAGTGTGTCTGTCTGTTACGCTTTCACGGCCCCACTACTCAACCAATTTTGATGAAATTTGGTACAGAGATGGTTTACATTACGGGAAAGGTCATAGGCTGCTTTTTCCCCAGAAAATTGAACAGTTCCCGCAGGAATTAAAAATCATGAATCACGTAGTAATGAATAATTCTTGTAAAGGATGAGACATGACTTAGTATAGAATAGAGCGTGACAAAATAAAATTGTTAAATTAAATCCCTGTCTCTCTCCCTCTAGTAAGTAGGTATAAAATGGGGAGTGACATATTACCTGTATGTAAATATTACAAGTCATAATTTAAAAAAATAAAAAACACGTCTGCCCTGCCAAAAAACGAACTAAAATGTTAAAAATCTAAATTAATCTAGTTAAATTAGAATCTTATTCACATTTTTATTAAATTATATTTTTTTGTGAATTACTGGATATTGAACTATAGTGTTATATATTTTTGGAATCTACTCATCATTTTCTAGATGATGACTATATAGTTAACCTTATTTTCGATATTCTTTTTCAACTTTAGTCTTTAATGCGGGACCATGGTCACCACATCAATTATTTTTATTTTACTAGCCTATGTCACCCGGAATAAGCTAGGGATTCTGACGATACCTCATTTTTTATTATTTAAAGACTTGACATATATACAATCAATACTAAACTCGCCGGAATATTTAGCGGAACACAAAAAAAAGATCCATAATTAAAAAAATATGGTTTTATTTTAAAATCTACTTACTACACTTCTTTTGTTATTTAAAGTTTCATTTGTTTTACTTAAAATGAGATCACATTAAGAACAGATTTTGCGAGTAAAGGGTATTTGTGAAAAATGATACATTTTTGAACTGTTCATGTAACCGGGAAAAGTGAAATTTAATATTAAAATAACAATTAATTAAATTAGAAAAATGGTGATTAATATCGCGTATTTCCTCCGTGTGCTCTTATTAAAGTTTCTACCCGTCTAGGCATACTGAGAATGATGTTATCGATGGTCTCCTGGGATAGTCTCCGCCATTCCTCAACTACGGCGATTCGCAGTTCTCCCACGTTGGCAGGAGCTGGAATTCTGGACTTAACTTTTCTTTTCAGCAAGTCCCAAACGTGCTCTATTGGGTTCATATCCGGTGATCTCGCCGGCCACTCCATAACAGTGATATTCATATCATCAATATAAGCTTGAGTTACCCGAGCGGTATGCGGCCGAGCATTATCCTGCATAAAAACAAAATGAAAGAATAGAAGCAGTGCGGGGTGTGAATTTTACGAAAATTCATCCAAAGGGGGTGAAATGGGGGTTAAAAGCTTACATGAGGCTTTTAAGTTTGTGAAGTTAAGTACTTGAAAATCGGCATAAAGGTTATTAGTTTTAAGTAATAATAAATTGCATAAGCAATTTTACAAAAATCTACCCCACAGAGGGTGAAATGAGGGTTGAAAATTTGTATGCAAGTCCTCTGTTTTTTGTAGTTAGAGACTTGAAAATCGGGATTTAGGTTATTAGTTTTAAGTAATAATAAACTGCATAAGCAATTTTACGATTATCCACCCCCAAATGGCGTGAAATAGGGGTTGAAAGCTTGCATGAAGGTTATAAGTTTTTGAAGTCAGCATTAACGACTTATTAGTCTTATAAAAACCTGCCGATGCTATATGGCTAACAGGTTAGCCCGCTACCATCTTAGACTGCATCATCACTTACCATCAGGTGAGCTCGCAGTCAAGGGCTAACTTGTAGTGGGTAAACAAAAAAAACCGCTGCAATAAGTAGGCCTTTTGCAGAGGGAAAACCTCATAGGAAATCAGAAATTGTACGCGGGCGAAGCGACCGCTAGTAGGTACATATACATGAGGTAAGCCACCCGTACAAAGATCTATGAAAATGTCAACTAGTATGAAAATATAATTTAAAATATGGACCCAGCCTAAGGCTTTGTCGTGTTATACCTGCTAACAACATTATCCTATCCACAGTGAGGCTCATACTTCATATCCACGTGTTCGTTGTAAAGTTGTACCGAAGTACGCCGCTGAAGTTGCCGAGTTATGTTCCAGCAACATTCCCCACAACTTCGTACCGTGTAACGCAGTTAATGAGTTAGTCCTCTAACTAACCCGGCGTCAAAAGTTATAATAACGTTCACTAATAAAAGCTGTTTACCGTGGCTGCGTCTGTGTGGAATTTATGCATTTTTAAATACTTTGTTATGTCGTGAACCTAAATTAAAGGACATGACCAGTAATTGCCCTCCGATTCGGGACAATGCACAGGATTTCCGTTTTTACAGTAAGGTTTAAAAACTCAAAACGAAATTATTATGGATTTATTATTCCACATAAGGTCAGGGTTCAAATGACAAAAAAAACAGAACGTTTATTGTTTAAATCTTGAGCGTCCGCTTTCCTCTTTAAGCACTACTCCATTTTGACGTTCCATTATATCCATGCCTAATAATAATCTTGTAACCCTTGCTGAACATTGATTTTTGACACCTAGGCAAGCTGCCATAGTTCCACTGGTCAAGTCCTTTCGGGTTTAATGTATGTTTAGTGGTAGTGTATGGCAGTTATTATTAGCCGCACGAATCGTTTGTTATTCATATTGTTTTGGGTCTCCATATTCACCACCAGAAAATACTAATAAAGAATTACATTAACTTTTCTAAATATAATGAATTCGGTAAATTTTTTTTTTTGTGTTTGTGGTTATTGAAGTCGGTTTTTATTTAATTTATATTTTTTTTTATTTTACTTTTTTTTATTGGTTACTAGATGATACGATTTCGTCCGCGTGGAATAAGGTTTTTGATTCCCGCGGGAACTATTAAATTTTTCGGTGTAAAAAGTGGCCACCGGGATACAGTACCTATCTCTGTACCAAATTTAATCAAAATCGGTTGCACAGATGGACCGTGAAAGCGTAACAGACAGACAGACAGACACACTTTCGCATTGATTATATTAGTATGGATGTCTAATTAAAACCTACTGTTTACTGAGCTATTACACTGATCGCGAGCAATTTACTCTTATCCATTGAGGAGTTCTCCATGTCCGAAGATATTCATCAGATCTTCACCAAATTTATATGGAATCACTTCTGAAGTATGATCTATTAAACATAAAAAGAATCATCAATTTATTCTTATCCATTGAGAGGAGTTCCATTCTCCATGTCCGATGATATTCATTAGATCTTCACCAAATTGATATGGGATCACCTCTGAACAAAAAAAGAATCATCAAAATTGAGTCATAATTGGCGAAGTAATCGCGTAACAAACATACAAAAACATACAGCCTACTCCTTTTTTTTGAAGTCGGTTAAAAATACCATTCAACGCTAAAGGGCTTCGCATCGAAACCCTTTAGTGTGAATCGAAACCTTCGATTAAACTAAACTAAACTTAAACTTAAAACTAAACTAAAAACTAAACTAAAAACTAAACTAAAAACTAAACTAAAACTAAACTAAACACTACACTAAAAACTAAACTAAAAACTGAACTAAAAACTAAACTAAAAACTGAACTAAAAACTAAACTAAAAACTAAACTAAAAACTAAACTAAAAACTAAACTAAAAACTAAACTAAAAACTAAACTAAAAACTAAACTAAAAACTAAACTAAAAACTAAACTAAAAACTAAACTAAAAACTAAACTAAAAACTAAACTAAAAACTAAACTAAAAACAAAACTAAAACTAAACTGAAAACTAAACTGAAAACTAAACTAAAAACTAAACTACATAACTAAACTTTAACTTTAATTCTATATGAGTAAAACCTCACGCTGGCCCTCGAGTGCAGTTCGCAACAAATGCGCTCGTTAACTCGCGACCACTCTATCGCCGACGCCATCTCTGTACGCAACCTTTATTGCATTTTATTTATGTTCTTAACGTTGATATTCTGAATAAGCAAAGATACACAGTTTTATAGTTGACTAGCGAATGCCCGCGACTTCGTCTGCGTGGTTTGAAGTTTTTGGTTCCCGCGGGAACTCTTCAATTTTCCGGGATAAAAAGTAGCCTATGTGCTATTCCAGACTATAATCTATCTCTGTGCCAAATTTCAGCCAGATCCGTTCAGCCGTTGGGGCGTGATTGAGTAATAAACATTCATACATCCATAGGTCCATCCAAACTTTAGCATTTATAATTTTTTTTGTCTTAACGTGCGGAGGTCCCGGGTTCGATCCCCGGCGGGGCCAATTTGAGAATTTATAATTTCTGAATTTTCCCTGGTCTGGCCTGGTGGGAGGCTTCGGCCGTGGCTAGTTATCACCCTACTGGCAAACCGGCTACCGTTCCGGGACGATGCCGTGTAGAAACCAAATAGGGGTATGGGTTTAATATAACTGCCATGCCCCTAACAGGTTAGCCCGCAAACATCTTAGACTGCATCATCACGTACCATCAGGTGAGATCGCAGTCAAGGGCTAACTTGTAGAGGAGAAAAAAAAGACTAAAGTGAACAGAAGAAAACAGACTTGAATTTTTCGCAATGTTAATAAATAAATATTAAACTTTTCTACTGTGTTTAAAGACAGATATTCTGAAACTACCCGACATCTTAGGTGAGTATCGAGTAATGTGGTATTTACTAAAACTAAAACCCCCACTAGTGGCCATCCCCAGCATAATGAGAGGCTCCGAGAAAGTAGAAACTCCTGCGTACTAGGTATAATATCTTGTGGTTCGGAATTTGTATATCAATGATTTCATATTCTAGAATTCAATATTATTCAATAAATTCAATATTATAGAATAGAGTAGGTAAGTTCTCGTATCGACGAAATGTGCTCTCGAAGCTGGTCGGTTCGACTCCGCCTATATTGTCATGAATATTTACACAATTGCTTTTGTCTTACCTCTCATAATATGTGTTGCTAAAACAAGCGTGGTCATAGACGGTGAAATGAGCTTCGATGTGCAAATACTCGTCGACAAAAATGGTAAATATGTTAAAAGACTAGTGTTAGAAACAGGAGCAGAAAAAAGGAACACAGAAGAGATAGATAAACAGAGTGCACGAGAAAGAAAGCTAGTTAAAGGAATCTATAGAGTGGATCAACTGGAGTCATCAAACAAATTTAAAGCAGACGATAACAAACAAGTGTTAAAAGAAAAAAGAAACGATAATGATAAACAAAGATATATTTTAAACGATGCAAAGGTTATAGAGGGAGCAAAACATATTGCAGAAGAAAATAAGACCGATGGAAAGAGTCAAATAGATCAAGAGGAGTTATCAAAGGAGATGATAACGAGACCGGTGCAGTTGGAGTGCGTGTATCAGTACCCAGAGAAGAGCCATGTGGAAGCTTTGCTCAGCGACATGATGAACCAACTTACCAGGGTATCTCCGAGTATTTAATATGTTTCTCCAGACCTCATTTTAGCTTCGTCTTTGCCTAGTAATTAACTTGTAGTAACTGCCTCGTTGGTCTAGTGGTTAGCATGCTCAACTGCGGCCGATGAGATCCGCCGTCCCGGGTCGGGCCATAATTAAGTATTGGGTTTTTCTGAGTACAAATTCTCAGTACTAGCCCGATGCAGCTACTAGCAGAAGGCTTATTATTATGGAATAATTGACGTTTAGAGTTTTCTAATCGTCAATTATGACTACCTCGGGTTGTTATGAACCCGCTACTAAGATGAAAAGTTATTATATTTTTCAGCTGATAGTCAGCGTTCATGAGTATACCGAAAGCGATGTGGGCAACTTGGGTAAAATGGGTGACGTGGGTAACATGGGCGACGTGGGTGACGTGGGCCACGTGGACGACGTGGGTCACGCAGATGATACGAACAACACCAGGCGTGTTCCAGAGAAACGTTTTCGTGTTGTCAATGACCGCGGTCCCGCTGTCTTCGAAGCCATATTTAAGAATCTCACACACGAATACCAGTACGTACTATAAATAACTAGTTCAACCACCTTGATTTTTTAGGGTAAAAGCCTATTTTCGTGGCCAGCATGAAACCTACCTTAGTATTAAATTTGGTCAAAATCTTTTAATTTAATTTAATTTATTTGAACTACCAACAGAATTACAAGTAGTAGGTATACAAAATGTTGAATGGCTTAGGCAATAGGTAACAAGCAATTCAATTTATAGGTAGTTACATCATGCACATAGGAAAAGTCGTACATAACTGACACAAGTATACATTGGGGAATTATTGATAAATTATTAAGATTATTGATACAAGCCTATAAAAAAATAATGAAAATAACTATCAATAAATATATAACATAAAAATAATCTAGAGGATAAAAAGTAAAAAATTAGATGTTGATGATAGATAATAATTTATAATACACGGTTGAGAAAAACAACAAAGAGGATCATCTGACAATATGATATTAAGAGTCAAGGGAAACAATGAAACTTATAAACTTAACTTATTGACTCTTTATCTTTTATACGACTGCCTGAAAAAAGGAGTATATTGTTTTCAGGGATCATGTATGTATGTATGTATGTATGTGAGTTTGTATATTCCACCATAACTTTTATACGCCTGAACCGATTTTGATAAATGAGGTATCGTTAGAATCCCTAGCTTATTCCGGGTGACTTAGGCTAGTAATTTTTTTTTAAAAATTGATGGGGTGACCATGGTCCCGCATTAAAGACCAAAATTGAAAAAAAAAATCGAAAATAAGAGTAACTATATAATCATCATCTAGAAAATGATGAGTAGATTCCAAAAATATATAACACTATAATTCAATATTTAGTGATTCACAAAAAATGTCATTTAATAAAAAATGTGAATAAGATTCCAAAGGCTATATATGCAAATCGCTTCTAATGGAGGTAAACTCCAAAAAATAATATGGCAGGGCAGTCGTATTTTTTAATTCGTTAAATTAATTAAACTCATGAAGAGATAACTGACAGACCGACACACTTTCGCATTTATATAATTCAGGCAAAGACGAAGGCATAAAATAGTAATCTATATTTTCAGAAACATCTACAACACAACCCTCCACAACATCAACCGATCCCAGGACCCGTGTGATCACCAGACGGAAGTCAGGAAGATGTGGCAAGACCTCCTCGCTCAGTCGCATCACATCCTCCAACGCTCGACCCTGACTGCAGTCGAGCTGATCCTCCCGAGGAACCGAGCTGACGACTCCAAGCACGAGGAGATGAGGCGGATGCTGGGAGAGGAGCTGGCGAAGATGCGCTCCGAACAGCTTAGCTCGCTGTGTGACAACTTTCAGCTGTGCTATAATGACTTGCTTTGAAAACTTGCCTTTTAATTTTATACCTGGATTCTCACCCACAGATGAAATAATAGCTCCTTCTATAGAAGTGGTATAACCGCTATACCAACTGCCTCGTTGGTATACGACTGCGGATCACGAGGTCCTGGGTTCGATTCCCGGTCGGGCATAAAAATTGTTAGGTATTGGATTTTTCAATTAAGAAATTCTCAGTGCCAGCCCGGAGTTGGAAGTTGGCGGTGTTTCACCCCCGTACCTCAGAGAGCACGTTAAGCCGTCGGTCCCGGTTATTATCACTAGCATGATAATAGTCGTTAAAGCCCGCCAACCCGCATTGGAGCAGCGTGGTGGGTCTAAGCTCTAATTCCCTCTCTCCTATGAGAGTGGAGGCCTGTGCCCAGCAGTGGGACGTTAATAGGCTGTAGTGGATAGAAGTGGTAAATGATTGTTCCTTCACAGATGTCTTGGAACATCGGTGATGTTAGTCAGGGTAACAGTTAAAATATTCGTTGCTTTGTTAAGAACCTTTTGATATTGTGGGTTTACGTATGGTCTTTATGGTATCACTAGAGCCATAACACTTAACCAACAAATCAGAAAGCGTCCGCGTGAATTGGTTTTTATCTTAATACACCTTTTAATGATATTCTTTGATTTTTCGGGTCAAATAATATAACCTATACCATACAATGCCATAGTCCGTCTCTAAGCTGGAAGCTGTCCGTGTACCCACCAAAACCCGGCAACTCCGTAAAAAGTTTACAGACAAGCAACTATTGCATTTATAAGATTAGTGTGAATTCTAGAATTATTTGCAATCGTACCACATCATTTTTGGAACATAAAGTTTGACAAAAGAAGTAAAACTCTTGGTATACGCAAATGAAATTTTTAGGCATGCGGATTAAAAATTTTAACGGCAGATATGTCATCTTCGGTTCCCATTTCAGAGGTGCGATTATGTAAGAATTGCCGATCCAATCGTCAAAGTTCGGCGTCAAAGTTAAATAAAACATAACAGCATTGAATTAGAGCTCAATTTCGTGTATCCATTGTCATACGTTTATGTTATCGTAAATACCTAAATGTATGAGAATGGTTACACGAAATTTAGCTCTAATCCAATCCTGTTATGGTTTATTTTACTTTGACGCCGAACTTTGACGAATTGATCGATAATTCTTACACAATCGGGGGGCAGGTTGGGTCGGCTTTTTGGAAAATTAAACGTAACATTTTCTTAGGTCTTAAAGTAACAATGTACGCGTTACGATTTAGAAGTTACGACAAAATACCGTTCCACCACCACCACTACAGCCCATTAACGTCCCACTGCTGGGCACAGGCCTCCACTCTCATAGGAGAGAGGGAATTAGAGCTTAGACCTACCACGCTGCTCCAATGCGGGTTGGCGGGCTTTTTAACGACTATTATCATGTCAGTGATAATAACCGGGACCGACGGCTTAATGTGCTCTCCGAGGCACGGGGGTGAAACACCGCCAACTTCCTAACTCCGGGCTAGTACTGGAAATTTCTAATCAGAAAAACCCGATACTTAATTGTGGCCCGACCCGGGACTCGAACCCGGGACCCCGTCGGCCGCAGTCAAACATGCTAACCACTAGACCAACGAGGCAGTTAGAGCAACGAGGCAGCAAAATAGCGTTAACCTTTAGCAAATCGTGACTGGATTGTATTCGACGCCAGTAAACACCTATTAGCGACCGAGCTAGCTAGGTACGTAGGAAGTTTTATCACTCGTCGGGTTTATAGGCAAAGTTGCGACCTCGCATCAGCGATTTACGTCTCGACGGCGACTCAGCCCGTTACGTTATACCGCCGTAACGCCGTAACTAAGCTCGTATGGACGTGATTTCAGAGCTGAAGGAACTTTAAGTGAGGTATAAACGCTCCAACTTGGACAGCTCTTCGCTACCTTTGCCGTTGCAGTCGATCGCACATCACACCTCGCTTTGAACGCAACGCATTTTACTCTCTCTCACTCGGCTCACTACCGAGCTTGAGTCTCCTCTCAGAATGAGAAGAGTATGGCCACAGTCCACAATGGTCACGTGCGAATTAGCAGACTGTACAAATCTTTGAGAACATTATGAAGAACTCTCAGTCGTGCAGGTTTTCTCACGATGACTTTCTTCACAAAAAATTTCATCTACTCCTACTTTATTTGTATCAAACTAGAGTTTTTTTTCGCGCGAATTTTATTTGCAACTGTTTACACCTCCATACGATTTCTAGTGTTACTGAATTGCGAAAAAAATCGCGCGATTATTTTAAGCAGTGCGCACGTAGCCTACAAGATAATAGATTTGACCAAGTTAACGTTAAGCTTTCGAAATGTGGATATACAGGAAAATGCTTAAGATCACCTGGAACAGCTTTACACAAAAACAGAGAACTCATGTCCATGGTGGACATGCGGAGAAAAATGGCTTTCTTTGGACATATACACTGAGGATCCCAATCCTCACTTCCAAGATTAGTTTTGGAAGGAAGAATGCAGACAAGAGAGCTCCAGGTCACCAAAGACGCAAGTGGTTGGACTCCTACACCTAACACTAAGGTACTGGAACTAGTCCACAAAAACAGAGAACTCATGTCCACCATCATGCGGATAAAAATGGCTTTCTTCGGACATATACACTGAGGATCCCAATTCTCACTTCCAAGATTAGTTTTGGAAGGAAGAGTTGCAGGCAAGAGAGTTGCAGGTCACCAAAGGCGCAAGTCGTAGGACGATTTATGGGAGTTGAGTTGAGCTATCCGAAGCTCAAAGATGCGGCACAAAATAGAGAAGTTTTTCGGATGATGACCGCCAAACTTCATTTTGAAGAAGGCACACGATGATGATGATGAAGTTAACGACACTGGTAGACTATGTTACGTTCACGGGAAAATATGAACTACCATTATGCTTTAACTGTTTTGAATGCGCCACATAAATGTAAATTCAGTCATCAGTCTGTTTATTCGGCGCCATTCGCATTTCCAGTACCCATTGAATTCCTGAGCGATGCATGGCGGTCTAGACATCTTGAATACATTCCCAGAACTTTTTGCAGGATTCCGTTCCCGATTGTGCCAAACGGGAACGAGCCCCTGCTTAGCTTATTTACGTAGCCTATGTGCTATTACTACAGACTATAATCTATCTCTGTGCTAAAATTCTGTGCTAAATTTCAGCCAGATCCGTTCAGCCGTTGGGGCGTGATTGAGTAACAAACATCCATACATCCATACATCCATACATCCATCCAAACTTTTGACTGCGATCTCACCTGATAGTTTGTGAAGATGCAGTCTAAGATGGTAGCGGGCTAACCTATAAGGGGCATGGCAGTTATATTAAACCCTTACCCCTATTCGGTTTCTACGCGGCATCGTACCGGAATGCTAAATCGCTTGGCGGCACGTCTTTACCGGTAGTGTGGTAACTAGCCACGGCCGAAGCTTCCCACCAGGCCAGGCCAGGGAAAATTCAGAAATTATAAATTCCCAAATTGACCCCGCCGGGATCGAACCCGGGACCTCCACACGTTAAGACAACAGCGGTACACACTGCGCCACGGAGGTCGTCGAAATTAGAATAGGCATGATGACAGTAACCAAGAATCAATTAAATTATGAATTTATCTAATGAAATAGGATTCGTGGATTATAAAAATCGTATTTATTTATCTATATTTCGAATGGGATTGCTATTTATTTTAATAAAATAAAACTATAAAATACAGCAATCCGCCATAATGGATTAAACACCAAGAAGCGAATGACGTCACAATTGTTTGTTTTCGAGCTTTGACAATCACACTATTGTTTACTGCACACTGCACAGAGTATATTGGTCAAAACAATAGTGACGTCACAAATGGCGCCATGACACCGGCGAGCGTTTTGGCGCGAATTTTAAAATTAAAATTTCAAATGCCAATTTTATCTATCAAACCTTATTTTTCTGCAGAATTAATATATTTTTTCGAAATAGTAGATACTTCCGAACATAATTTGACCATTTCTCAAAATAGGCATGATGACTGATCATGCCTATTATTCAGTATTTGTGTATGTATCTATCTATGTATGTATATTTGTTGTTGTTGTTATTTGATAACCTCCTCTCCCCAAAGGTTGTCTGGAAGAGATTGCTTTTGGGCCCTTCTATTTTATCTTTTAACCTTTTTGTTTATTATTTTTGTTAAGATTGTATGGAATAAAGAGTTTACCTATCAATCTATCTGTAGATATGCTCAATTCGAAATAAAACCATTGCATTTTTATACGAAAAAAATAATTCGAAAATAAGGTCAACTATATAATCATCAACTAGAAAATGATGAGTAGATTCCAAAAATATATAACACTATAGTTCAATATCCAGTGATTCATAAACAAATATCACTTAATAAAAATGTGAATAAGATTCCAAAGGCTATATTTGCAAATCGCTTCTTATGGAGGTAAACTCCGAAAATAATATGGCAGGGCAGTCGTGTTTTTTAATTCGTTAAATTAATTTAACTTGTTATCAACTTAATATAAAGCGGCACAGACGTAGCGACATTGATGTGCGATCAACTTTTAAGTTACGACTTACGAGTTAAGCTACCGAAAGTTATCTTTTCTCAGTTAACAATGTTGAAAAGTGGAGGACTCTTCATCTCGCTCGAGTTGAGATTCACATCCGAGCCTGAGATGAGCTGATCTCCTCACAGTACGAACGAGATGCAACTTGTATTTATATTTAACTTTTAGTTTCTTAACTACTTAGTGCACGTTTCTAGCTTTAAATTTTGGAATATTTAAGACTTTCTTGGTAGCAAAAAGTAAACTTATTATACGACTGCCTGAAAAAAGTATATTGTTTTCAGGGTTCATGTATATATGTATGTGAGTTTGTATATTCCACGATAATTTCTATACGCCTCAACCGATTTTGATAAATGAGGTATCGTTAAGATCATTAGCTTATTCCGGATGATATAGGCTAGTAATTTTTTTTTTAAACCACCATGTGACCATGGCCCGCATTAAAAAAAATCGAAAATAAGATTAACTTTATAATCATGATCTAGAAAATGATGAGTAGATTCCAAAAATATATAACACTATAGTTCAATATCCAGTGATTCACAAAGAAATATTGTTTAATAAAAATGTTTATAAGATTCTAATTTAACTAGATTAATTTAGATTTTTAATTTTTTAGTTCGTTTTTGGCAGGGCAGTCGTATTTTTAATTTTTTTTTAATTACGACTTATTTATTTATTGGATTTCGAGGCAATGCATACAGCTAATGCAGTCTAATATGGAAGCGGGTTAACTCGACAGAGGCATAGTAGTTTTAGTGAGCGCCCACACCTTATGGGTTTAGCTTATTACCCTTTGAGTTCAATCACACAGGGTGGTAGATAACCACGGCCGAATCCTCCAGGTACTCCCCTGTATAGCGATAACAGTTTACTGGTAACTACTAGTTCGTTGCTTAGTAAGTATTTAATTAGTATAATTATTATAATTTATTTATTATACAGAAGCCCTACAAACTGCAATCTAAAACTAATATTGTACGTGCGAAAGTTTGTTTGTTTGTTGTTTTGTCCTGCATCAGAGCAACGGAACAACGTGATTTTTTGCACGGGTATAGTTGAGATCCTGGAGAGTTACATAAGCTTTTTAACAAGGAAAACTTAAAGTTTTAGAGTTCCCGTGGGAATTTAAAGAACTCAATGTACGAAGTCGAAGTCTAGTTTCAATATTTTCCGCTTTTCAACTAACCGCCATCCGAGTAGTGGATACGATAGAGCAGAGCAAATATCGCAGAAATACACGAAACAACGTCACATCGGAAATGTCTGATTATTTGTCGCTCGCTCCCCGCTCCCTGTTCCCCGTTCCCTGCTCCCCGCTCCCTGCTCCCCGCTCCCTGTTCCCCGTTCCCCGCTCCCCGCTCTTCGCTCCCCGCTCTTCGTTCCCCGCTCCTTGCTCCCCGCTCCTCACTCTCCGCTCCCCGCTCCCCACTCTCCGCTCCGCTCGTCAGTGTTGACACAGCCTCCGCGCGGTTTTATTTCCATTTTCCCGATTCTTTTCATCTTCCCTATATATTTCCACACTATTTAAAGTGCAACTTTGTTCGTTATTTGCGTGGTTTTGAAAGCTACGCAAATTAATATGCGACGACCAGGAAACCAGAGAATCTCCCAAACCTCCTAGCATTAAATTGTCAGATGACAAATAGGAATAAGTTCCGTTTAAAATTATATTAAAAGCGATAGAGGTGCGCTATAAGACCTGATTATTATAGCGATTACTACTGAGCTTGAGGGTTGAATTCTATTTTCTTATTTTATAATTTTAGAAATAGTTACTTTTATATTTTGTGGGACGGTCCCTTTTAATTAGACTCTCTCTTTAATCCACTATACGTTAACTCATACATTAAACCAATATAATCGTCAATCGGTTTCTATGCGGCATCGTACCGGCTTGGCGGCACGTCTTTGCCGGTAGGGTGGTAAATAGCCACGGCCGAAGCCTCCCACTAGACCAGACCACAGAAGGCTCCGAGCTGAGAGTCAATTATCTCAGTAATAGCATTATCTAATTTCATTAGAGGATTTGTGTAAGAAAGCTTTTCAATATTGCCAATAGATGGCGTGACTGGTACTTTAACTCGCGCTAGAAGTTCAGATCTATGGATTCAATATATCAAGGCGGTTTGATTTCCTAGTCGAGTAGTGATGAGTAGTGATGAGTAGTGATGAGTAGTGATGAGTAGTGATGAGTAGTGATGAGTAGTGATGAGTAGTGATGAGTAGTGATGAGTAGTGATGAGTAGTGATGAGTAGTGATGAGTAGTGATGAGTAGTGATGAGTAGTGATGAGTACTGATGAGTAGTGATGAGTAGTGATGAGTAGTGATGAGTAGTGATGAGTAGTGATGAGTAGTGATGAGTAGTGATGAGTAGCAGTGAGTAAAAACGAGTAGTAACGAGTAATAGAGTATAAAAACAAGTAAATGTGTGTGTATTAGTGCAATAAAGGTGTAACTAATAAAGTGTAGTTTAATTGTGTGCCCTAACCGTTAGTAAATACAGTGCTAAACAAGCATTGTTCATTGATTCCCCTATGTAAGCTAACACCATGCCGCGGCGTCGCCCGTCAGTCTCGCCCCTAAAGTCCGGGGGTGGTGCCCGCTTTATGGCGCTAACTGGGTCACAAGCTAGTGGGAATCTGGGTTTATGGCGGGTGTATACCGCGTGCGTGTCTCACCCACTCGAGACGAATCCTTGGCTGCGTCTTCCGGTTTAATGTGGGTAATAAAGCTTCAATATTTCAACTTAATGTACAATGATAGGAATTATTATCCCTTCCACCAATAGTATTGTTGGCAAGGCATCACAAGTCGCAGCAAGCAGTAAAACTACTCAAAAATAATTCTCAGACGCATCCGTTGACATCACAACAAATTTTTATGCCTGTTTAGTTTTTGTTTTTATCCTATTTTCCACAGATACTAGCGATGCTGTCACCGTGTAAGATTGTTTGACACAACTTTGTGAAGGAGGAAGTCTTCTTATTATCTTTATCATAATATTATATTTCGGTACTAAGTCATGTAATTTTGTATGTCTAAAGACTTATTTATCCAAAACATACTCAATACTCAATACTATTTGACTATTGACGTACACTTATAGACGTTAAAAATTACTTACTTATTAAACATGATGGTGATAATCGGTAACGGTATCTTAAAACTAAAGCTACGAGGGTACCAAACGCGCACTGGTGTGAGAAGAGCCCACAACAAACTAAGCCGTGTTTTTTTTATTATTATCACCATCTCACAAATCATCTTAACTAAGGAACTATCAAAGCCATAGAGCAAATTATTGCCAAGCTTCCTTGTCGTTTAAGTAGTCCTTTACACGGTGATAAGATTTTTCAATGAGTTTACGTTTTACATTCACTTTGAACTTATTCAGAGACACCTTTAACATGTCTTCTGGGAGCTTAGTGTGCAAGCGGAAACACACACACACACATTTAAATAGACCTGCATTATTTTGAGACTGTTTTCCGCAAGATATCTACCATCTACGAGACGGAAAACTATTCCAAGCTGAACTCACGTTGAACAATACTCCGTGAAAGTGCTCTTACTTCTTCGAGCAAGTAAACATGATGAGTAAAGGCCGAAGATTTTATCCAAAACATTTTAATGGACCTGCATTATTTTGAGACTGATTTTCCGCAAGATATCTACCATCTACTAGACGGAAAACTATTCCAAGCTGAACTCACGTTGAACAATACTCCGCGAAAGTGCTCTTACTCCTTCGAGCAACTAAACATGATGAGTAAAGGCCGAAGATTTTATCCAAAACATTTGAATAGACCTGCATTATCTTGAGACTGATTTTCCGCAACATATCTACAATCTACGAAACGGAAAACTATTCCAAGCTGAACTCACGTTGAACAATACTCCGCGAAAGTGCTCTTACTCCTTCGAGCAACTAAACATAATGAGTAAAGGCCGAAGATTTTATCCAAAACATTTTAATGGACCTGCATTATTTTGAGACTGATTTTCCGCAACATATCTACAATCTACGAGACGGAAAACTATTCCAAGCTGAACTCACGTTGAACAATACTCCGCGAAAGTGCTCTTACTCCTTCGAGCAACTAAACATGATGAGTAAAGGCCGAAGATTTTATCCAAAACATTTTAATAGACCTGCATTATTTTGAGACTGATTTTCCGCAAGATATCTACCATCTACGAGACGGAAAACTATTCCAAGCTGGACTCACGTTGAACAATACTCCGCGAAAGTGATCTTACATCTTCGAGCAACTAAACATGATGAGTAAAGGCCGAAGATTTTATCCAAAACATTTTAATGGACCTGCATTATTTTGAGACTGATTTTCCGCAACATATCTACAATCTACGAAACGGAAAACTATTCCAAGCTGAACTCACGTTGAACAATACTCCGCGAAAGTGCTCTTACTCCTTCGAGCAACTAAACATGATGAGTAAAGGCCGAAGATTTTATCCAAAACATTTGAATAGACCTGCATTATCTTGAGACTGATTTTCCGCAACATATCTACAATCTACGAAACGGAAAACTATTCCAAGCTGAACTCACGTTGAACAATACTCCGCGAAAGTGCTCTTACTCCTTCGAGCAACTAAACATAATGAGTAAAGGCCGAAGATTTTATCCAAAACATTTTAATGGACCTGCATTATTTTGAGACTGATTTTCCGCAACATATCTACAATCTACGAGACGGAAAACTATTCCAAGCTGAACTCACGTTGAACAATACTCCGCGAAAGTGCTCTTACTCCTTCGAGCAACTAAACATGATGAGTAAAGGCCGAAGATTTTATCCAAAACATTTTAATAGATCTGCATTATTTTGAGACTGATTTTCCGCAAGATATCTACCATCTACGAGACGGAAAACTATTCCAAGCTGGACTCACGTTGAACAATACTCCGCGAAAGTGATCTTACATCTTCGAGCAACTAAACATGATGAGTAAAGGTCGAAGATTTTATCCAAAACATTTTAATGGACCTGCATTATTTTGAGACTGATTTTCCGCAAGATATCTACAATCTACGAGACGGAAAACTATTCCAAGCTGAACTCACGTTGAACAATACTCCGTGAAAGTGCTCTTACTCCTTCGAGCAACTAAACATGATGAGTAAGAATAAGAGAAATGAGGTAAGGACGGAATTTCGTTCCATTGTGCGGCGACAATGGAGCCCGGAACACTCTTAATAGCGGCCTACCCAATGCTACACGAGAGATTACCACTGCTTTGCTATCGTACAGTATGGACGTGAGATATGTTATTCTTTTTTTATACGTCTGCCTGAAAAAAGGAGTATATTGTTTTCAGGGTTCATGTATGTATGTATGTGAGTTTGTTATATTCCACCATAACTTCTATACGCCTGAACCGATTTTGATAAATGAGGCGTCGTTAGAATCCCTAGCTTATTCCGGGGGACACAAGCTAGTAAAATTTAATAAAAAACTGATGGGGTGACCATGGTTCCATATTAAAGACTAAAGTTGAAAAAAATAATTCAAAAATAAGATTAACTGTAATCTCATCATCTAGAAAATGATGAGTAGATTCTAAACATATATAACACTATAGTTCAATATCCAATGATTCACAAGAAATATAATTAAATAAAAATGTGAATATAAGATTCTAATTTAACTCGATTAATTTAGATTTTTAACTTTTTAGTTCGTTTTGTGGCAGGGCAGTCGTGTTTTTTAATTTTTTATGGTGGATTAATAATGGTAGGCATGACGGTAGCAAATGATAGATTACTTAAAACCCTGTCACGACATTGACCCTTAAACAACATAATAATAATTCTGTTATTTAATTGAATTAACACAGGCTTACCATTTTTACTACATTCTTTAGATAAATGTTCCTAATCGTATCGTTTAAATCTCGTTCATCGTTTAAACTCTGGGTAAGTACTTATAATTTTTTTTAATTATGACTTTTTTTGCGAATTAAACTTGTTGTCCGAGTCGCGCCTTTCCCAACTGTACGTTAGCTACACGGAGGCGCCCCTGCCGCACATTACCTTCATTGTGGCGGCCACGTCGTACACAATACCTCACTTAGCATCGCCTCTCGAAATTAACCATTACAAGAGCTCTCACATTACTGACGCAACTTTTAGGCACCTTCCACCAAAAATGTTCTACTTTGCTGAGCTTTTAATGTGCAGATTCCTGCCCCACGATTGTAATTAAATATTGCAAGGAAATCGTGATCGTAATAGTTTGTCTAACGTACAATTTGACCAGTCCCCCGATTGTCCAAAAGTTGTGATCAAATCGTCAAACTTCGGCGTCAAAGTAAAATAAACCATAATAGCACTGCGTTAGAGCTCAATTTCGTGTATCCATTCTCATACATTTAGGTATGTACGATACCCTAAAAACTGCCTCGTTGGTCTAGTGGTTAGCATGTTTGACTGCGGCCGATGAGGTCCCGGGTTCGAGTCCCGGGTCGGGCCATAATTAAGTATCAGGTTTTTCTGATTAGAAGTTCCCAGTACTAGCCCGGAGTTAGGAAGTTGGCGGTGTGTCACCCCCGTGCCTCGGAGAGCACGTTAAGCCGTCGGTCCCGGTTATTATCACTAACATGATAATAATCGTTAAAGCCCGCCAACCCGCATTGGAGCAGCGTGGTGGGTCTAAGCTCTAATTCCCTCTCTCTTAAGAGACTAGAGGCCTGTGCCCAGCAGTGGGACGTTAATGGGCTGTAGTGGTGGTGGTGGATACCCTAAATGGATAAAGCAACACACACACACTACACTCCGTCCGTCTATACACTTTCGCATTTATAATATTAGTATGGATTACCCTTTATTTTTTCTTTCAATAAAAAAAAACAACCCATAAGATTCAAATAGTCTTCTCAATTGAGGGCGGCATTCGACGTGACAACATTTGCATCAGTTGAACGTAAGGAGCTAAGGAGTGAAGTGGAGCGGAGTGAAGTGGAGTGGAGTGGAGTGGAGTGGAGTGGAGTGGAGCGTGCAAACAAGACGCGGGGACGACGGCGGGCAATCTGCGAGAGCAAACAACGCCGCTCGTAGTACACACACAATCAGCCCGCTGAGGTCGGGGGCCTACGCACGATGCTACGATGCTACGGTGCTACGATGCTACGATGCTACGGTGCTACGAATACCAACACATTCCATACTCGCAGCTAAACTGAAACTAAACATATACCATATGATTACTGTTTGTCATTACTCGCAGCTAAACTGAAACTAAACATATACCATATGATTACTGTTTGTCATTACTCGCAGCTAAACTGAAACTAAACATATACCATATGATTACTGTTTGTCATTACTCGCAGCTAAACTGAAACTAAACATATATACCATATGATTACTGTTTGTCATTACTCGCAGCTAAACTGAAACTAAACATATACCATATGATTACTGTTTGTCATTACTCGCAGCTAAACTGAAACTAAACATATACCATATGATTACTGTTTGTCATTACTCGCAGCTAAACTGAAACTAAACATATACCATATGATTACTGTTTGTCATTACTCGCAGCTAAACTGAAACTAAACATATACCATATGATTACTGTTTGTCATTATATCTCACTAAGGCTAAGGGGAGCTAAGAAACATTGTAAAAGTACAATTCCTTTGTTAATAAATAAAATAAAATAAAATAAACTAGCGAATGCCCGCGACTTCATCTGCGTGGTGTGAGGTTTTTGGTTCCCGTGGGAACTCTTTAATTTTCTGGAATAAAAAGCCCATGTGCTATTCCAGACTATAATCTATCTCTGTGCTAAATTTGAGCCAGATCCGTTCAGCCGTTGGGGCGTGGTTGAGTAACGAACATCCATACATCCATCCAAACTTTCGCATTTATAATATTAGCATACAAACATTAAATATTATTAATATTTACTGTTTGTCATTATATCTCATGAAACAGGAAGTATAGTATCTGTCAATTTGACTCATTTCATGACATTCGATTTAATTTGCGGATACGGACGCCATATTGCAAATAGTTAGGTTTTGAACGATGGTAATTCTTTTCTCCGGCCGGCAGACCAGGGTGGTTAAACTGCCGTACAAATTAACGTGAACAAATAACGCATAGAAAACACTGCCATCTGGTGATCGCGGAGCAAAAACTCGTAACCTATTTTTCTAGAGGGTACTATAGATAGAGTTTATTAGTCAAAAATCTTAGAATCCAGAGCCCAAAAATTCAAAAAAAATATTGAGAGATATCAGTTCTCGTTGACTTGACAGTTTATTTAGTTTTTTCAAATATATTCCGTTCATGTGATCTTGCTTGCGTTGTGTTGTGTAGTTTGAAAATTCTGGATTATCTGCTTGTTTTGTTCTCCTGTGAAAATCATAATAAGAAGCTTTTTGATGACAGGCTGCTAAAAGGAAGTTAACTTGTGATAATTTAGATAAAAGAAACTCGGTGGTTGCTCTTTTCAAAAAATAAATATATATATTTACAATTGCATTAATCTAAAGATACATAAGGAACAGCAGTCCGGCATTGCTGGAGCGAGTCAAATCCATGCGCTTTTATCATTTATATAATCTTCGACGGTATAATAAGCTTTTTTCAGGAGCATTTTTTAATGGTTTTCTTAAACTTGTGTAAAGGCAAGTTTATAATAAGTAGTGGAATTTTGTTACAGAATAGAATGCTCATCCCCACGAACGACCTTTATTATTAGATCACTATTGCACCAGGGAGCCATTCAACAACGAGAACGTGACATGTTTACTGGCGAACCAAAACCGCGGCAGCACAGTCACCCACTTTACTGGGCCTCACGTTTGTAAGGGACAATCCAGAAGTAGGTATTAATAAACACTTTTAATATATTTGTCCTCTCATTTGAAACTTGTACGAATAAATGATTAAACATGTAGAGGTTTCACGAGAGATTTAATTGAATTAGATGTTGGCTAAAAGTTGGCTATACATTAAGACAATATTCATTTGATCCGGTCACGATTGCTATCGTTATGCTCTAAACCAAATTGCGATCTAAACACAAAAGTATTCAATAATCGCTAAGTCTGCCGACAGGAGACTGAATTACCATCGTCAAAACACTCGTATTTATACTAACTATTTTCAATATGGCGTCGGTATCCGCAGATTAAATCGAATGACATGAAACGAGTCAAATGGACTGATATTATACTTCCTGTTTCATGAGATATAATGGCAAACAGTAATAATGCTAACATATTGTACCTCCAAATAGATTTATAATCCTCCCTGTGCGATATTTAAGGCTAGTATTCGTAATTCATCATTTAGGAGCCGCGTTTTTACACATTACATTAGTTATTACATTCCGTCTCACGTCTTGACTGTCCTAACCTTTACCACGGTTCTATCCACATCACTCACCTAATTAAATTAGTAACTTAAATTAACGTTAACCTTTGACCGTGGCTTCTGTCGTCCAGAATTAACTTGTTTTTCGTCAACTTTTTCGGGCTATGAATTGGCAGACTCCCAAAATTTTAATCCCGAAGTTAGTTGGAGTTGTTTTTTTCATTCATAGGAGTGTTATTCAGACATGTTTTCGGGGACCGAAAATAATTTACTTATTTTCTTTTACATAACAAGTTTATGGAATTCGACTCGCATTTTTCAGTGCTGGAAAGGTTTTAGTGAAACTTTCTTTTGCCCGCAACTTCGTTCGCGTGAACTAGACAAATTTCAAACCTCTATTTTACTCCCTAAGTCAAACATCCTTTTAAGCGGATCATAATAGCCAAATTTCGGCTCGATCCGTAGTTTGAGCTGTGCGATCAGTCAGTCAGTTTTTCCTTTTATATATTTAGAAGAGCTACATTGCTAGAATGCAAGTAATATATACTTAGTACTTTAGGAACAAAACATAAAATGGCCATAATTCTAAATTTTCAGAGGTAGGTACCCCTAGAAAGGTCACTATTCTACCGCTGGATATATAGTCAGCATAATCCATACTATACAAATATTATAAATGCAAAAGTGTGTCTGTCTGTTGCGCCTTGACGACCCATCTTTTCTACCGATTTTGATGAAATTTGCTGCTTTTACGACATAGGCTACCTTTTATCACGGAAAATTAATTCCCGCGGGAATATATTAATATAATATCTAGTCACCTATCGAGATAGAGGTGTTGCGTGATCCGCAAACAAAGTATAGAAGAAACACCCAAAGTACAGAAGTTCACAAACAACTGTAGTGAGCTGCGTGAGTGAATGAGTGAGTGAGTGAATGAGTGAGTGAGTGAATGAGTGAGTGAGTGAATGAGTGAGTGAGTGAATGAGTGAATGAGCGAGTGAGTGAGCTCATTCGACGAGCGCGCGCTTTCAGGTTAACTGAAGAGGACAAAGCCACTATTGTGCTCTTGTTCCCAGTTGAATGTTGAGTCTAACAATGTGTGATACATTATTATATTACTAGCGAATGCCCGCGACTTCTTCTGCGTGGTTTGAGGTTTCCTGGTTCCCGCGGGAACTCTTTAATTTTCCTTATTTAGCTTATTTGCTATTGCAGACTATAATCTATCTCTGTGCCAAATTTCAGCCAGATCCGTTCAGCCGTTGGGGCGTGATTGAGTAACAAACATCCATACATCCATACAAACTTTCGCATTTATATTAGTAAGATAAGATTATAAAATAAAATAAAAAAAATAAAAAAGCCTTTTATTTCTTCAAATTGTTTACAAATAATTGAGAATAACTAGAAATATAAGTGTGCAAAGTTAGAAAATTTATTAAAAAAACTATTTTTAGAATTATTTTTTAGTGTACATAGTAATATGAAGAACCCTTTTCAGGTCAAGGCCTCCTCCAGCGAAACCCATTTCGCCCTATCTTTGGCTATGGTCATCCAGTTCGGTCCCACCACTTTTTTGATGTCATCATCCCAGCGATAATACGGCCTGCCTCTACTACGTGTACCTTTTGGGCCGGGCCAACTCGTTACTGCGATTGTCCATCGTTTGTCAGTGAGTCTAGCAACATGGCCAGCCCACTTCCATTTAGATTTTTGTGTGTAGGAAAGGGCATCTATTATTTTGGTCTGCTGTCTGATGACAGAATGGCGGATTTTATGTAGGCGTCTGATTTTCAAGATACTCCTTTCCATCGCCCTTTGGCAAGACGTTATCATTCTCTTCGCTTTTTCTGTAAATTTCCAGGTTTGGCAGCCATACGTCAACGTGGGTAATACATTTATATTCATAATTTTTCTTTTGATTTTCATTGGCATTTTACTTTTTAATACCTCTTTTAGGCTCCAATATTTATTCCAGGCAAATTTTATTCTTCTCTCAATTTCCTCTTCGTTGTTTTTTCTGTCGAAAGATACTTGTTTTCCCAAATAAATAAATTTCTTGACATACTCTATCTGTGTGTTTTCTATTTTTATTGGAATTTCTTTACTATTAGTCATTAGCTTTGATTTGTTAAAGTTTATTTCCAGTCCTACCTCTTTGCTAGCCTTGCTCAATGAGTCCAACATGTATTTCATTTGAGCGCTACTTTCCGAGAAGACGACTATGTCATCGGCAAATCTGAGGTGGTTGAGATATTTTCCTCGAATGTATATACCCAGCTTTTCCCATTTTAATGAGCTGAAGATTGACTCTAGTACTGCTATAAAAATTTTTGGAGATAAGGGGTCCCCTTGTTTTACTCCTCGCTTGATGGGAATCGGTGGACCTGTTGATTCTAGTCGGATCTTACTGATACTGTTCTCGTAAACATATTTTATTATAGCAATAAATTTTTCGTCTATGTTTAGCATATGTAACGACTTCCATATCACTTGGTGTTTCAAGCTATCAAATGCTTTCTGATAATCAATAAATGCCATATATAGAGGCTTTCGGTACTCTTGAAACTTTTCTATTAGTAGTTCGACAGCATGTATATTATCTATTGTTGAAAATCCTGATCTGAATCCCGCTTGCTCGATTGGTTGGTTGGACTCTATGTTTTCCTTTATTCTTTTTTCTATTAAAGAAGCAAAAAGTTTGTAGAGGCATGGTAATAAGCTTATCGGGCGATAATTGGCAATATTGTCAGGATTTCCTTTTTTATACAGCAGTATGATTGTAGATTCTGACCATTGACTAGGGGTGATGCCTGACTCTAGGATACGGTTGAATAACATAGTAAGAGGACCTGCTAAGCTAATGCCCGCTGCCTTTATTGATTCGTTAGATATGCCATCGGAGCCTGGGCTCTTATCGTTTTTTAAAAGTTTAATTGCATCTAAGACTTCAATTACGTCGAAAGGAATGTGTAAGTTGCATCTTGGCTCTACAGTTTTGTTTGCGATGACCATGTCTGAGTCGCAATTAGTGTTTATTTCGCTATATAGGTCTTTGTAAAACTCTGTTGCGATTTTGAGAATTTCTTTGCGATCTTGCACCATATTGGTAGAGTTCCGCAGGCTAGTTATCCAAGTTTTGTGGTGATTAAGTTCCTTGTATGCTCTTTTCATGCTGCCAGTAGTTCGTAAGTGTTTTTCAATTGTTTTTTGTCTATGTTCTTCATAGTCAATTTTTAAATATTTGCTGCTGAGTTTATATAGAGCGCTGAGCTCGTTTTTCATAGCTCTTGTTTTTGGCTTTGTTTTTTGTAGCTCATATTTCCTGGTGAGTAGTTTTTTGGTGCGGTCTTGTATGATCTCGTTGCTAGATTGACTAGTTGGTATGTAAGCATGCGTTTGGCTAAAGGATATTGCATGGACTATGTTATCATGAAATCCTTGAATCGAACTTTCTTGGCTTTCCATCATCATGTCAATGCTGTTATTTAGATATTCTGTATATCTGGAAACCTCTTCCTCTCGTAGTAGTAAGCTCTTTGGTAGCTTGCTAAAATTTTTTCTTGATTTCTTAGGTATCTGGAGCTTTAAAGTGGCTCTAACTAATCTATGATCTGAAGAAAATAACAAGTTAATTACTTCGATGTTGTTTATGCTATTTCTTAGGTTCGATAGTATGAAGTCTATTTCGTTTTTAGTAGAGCCATCAGGTGACCTCCATGTCCACTTTTGTTTCTCTTTTTTCTTGTAAAAGGTATTCAGAATTGGGAGATTGTTTTCGTAGGCAAAGTCTATTAGCATGTCACCTCTGTTATTTCTAGAACCGTACCCATATTTGCCCATGATCAGGTTCTCACCAGGTTTTGCTTTTCCTATTTTGGCGTTGAAATCGCCTATTATCATTAAAATTTTTTCTGACATAGAGAGAGCTGAGTTTATAGTTTTATAGAACTCTACGATGTCTTCATCAGACGCAGCATCCGTTGGGGCGTATACTTGTATGATTGATAGAGCGAATTTGCCAAAGGAAAGTGTCAAAATCGCCACCCTATCGGATAATCCATTAAAGCTTGTAATGTACTCTTTGAGGTATTTCTTAACTATAAAGCCGACTCCATGTAGGCCAGCTGTACTGCCTATATAAAATAATATAAAATGTTCGTATTCTTCGATTGCATTTCCTAGACGTTTTACTTCGGAAATCCCTATGACGTCGTATTTGATTTTTTGAAGATAAGATTAGCAAGATTATATTCACGTTCAGGGAAAATTTTGGTAACGCAGTATTATCAACATGATATTATAACAGCTGAAAGGTAACCAGATAAATGCCACATTAGTAGTTAAATGATATTTGGGTATTTACACGATATCTTACTTAATATTATAAATGCGAAAGTTTGGATGGATGTATTCAATAATCGCTGAGTCTGCCTGCAGGAGACTGAATTACCATCATCAAACATACTAGCATATAAACTAACAATTTTCAATATGGCGTCCGTATCCGCAGATTAAATCGAATGACATGAAACGAGTCAAATCGTCGCTGCTACACTAGCGCTTCACGAGCGACTGTGATGGATGTAGGAAGCTCGTGTTTGACATGAAATGTCAAAATGAAAAGCTAATTATTTGTAGCCTATTTAAAAGTATTAGTATAATAAATAAAAAGTACCGCTATGTCCTTTATTATTATTATTAAACTCTTTATTTGTACCACACATAACAAAGGTAAATTACAGAAAACATAAAATAAAACAAAGAAGTACAAAGGGCGGCCTTATTGCTAAGTAGCAATATTCCAGGCAACCTTATTAGGAGAACAAGGAAACCAGGCTGCAGGTGGCGCACAAATATACTAATACTACATACAAAAAACTACATAACAATACATAGACAACAATACACATGTATCTTAATACATACAATGCATAAATATATTATAAACTAACATATATAATACATACATACCATAATATAAACTTAAATATACAGATACTTACAATAAAATTAAATATAAACTAAAGTTGTCTTCAATTTGCAAGGAAGTGCGTTCTAAAAGCATTTTTGAACACGCCCAGCGATTTCCTTCCCCGGGATACAACCTATCCTGTACCAAATTTCATCAAAATCTGTTGAACAGATGGGCCGTGAAAGCGTAGCAGACAGACACACTTTCGCATTTAGAATATTAGTATGGATGTAAGAGATAATACCTGCGACTTCGTCGACGTAGATTTGTGTTTGTTGTTGTTAGAAATAAATGGAATTCTACATGTATGTTTTAATCCCATGAGAAAAACTTTGTCTGTGGCCGAAAACAAGCTATGTTTGTATAAAAATGCATATGGTTTTGAAAAGGTAGCCAGATAGAAAGATACACTATCGCATTTATAATATTATATTACCAGTAAGCAGTCAAAGGAGAAACATACGTTAGAATATTATATAGTTGTTATATCATTCTTACTGTATTTTCATAGTATTTGACGATAACGACTTGGTCTCTAATTGGTCTTGTATATATTTACTAATTTCTTTGAAGCTTTCATCTCATAGCACTTTTTATAATGCTAAAAATATTTTTCCGATTTTTCCAGAATTTTTCAGGCCACCTTCAGGCTACAAATTCATAATGTTTAAAGCGGTTTTGGATTATGATGTTACTTTCTGCAATATGAACAACATTCAAATGGCAGTTGAAGGAAAAATAACAAAAGAAAACTTTGAAAACCAATTTTTATTATTTTTCAATTATCCATTCTTATTTCGAATATCTATTAAAAACCTAATAAATATATACAGTACTAGACAGAGCTATCTCTCTCGGGTTTATAGATTTCTTTTAATTTATCAAGAAGAAAATCCGAAACCTTTGAAAATGTAAATTTTCAGACTTTAATATCGGTGATTTAGTACGTAGTTGACAAAACTCGTTTAAATATTAAATCATAAAAAAAAATCAGCAATGTAATACAAATAAAACTACTCGTAATGTAAAAAATATGTAGACGAAGCTAAAAATACAGATAGTAGCTAAGTGCTAAGATTGCTAAGAGCAAACATTTAGTGCATTTCGGACATTATTTAAAAAGTATAATGCGTTTTACAAAAATATTACAATTCTCACACTTCTGTTGCAGGCGAAGCTTTCAAGCTCTCCACAAAACAACAATTGTATTGTGTTTAAGGTAACGTTATTTTGCTAACATTAACTTTTTATTATTTAGCAATAGTTCTGCGTCCTTAAAATTCTTAATTTAAGAATTTTATTTAAACTATTATTATTATTATTAAATTCTTTATTGCTTAAACAAGAAGGAATACACAAAGGACATTATTACAACATTACAAACAAAAGGCGGCCTTATCACTAAAGTGATCTCTGCCAGGCAATCTACATCTTATCTTATTTTAAACTATGTAATGTTAAAAGGAAATAATAATAATAGACAAATATGAAAATGTATTAATAAGAATTTTTTCTATTGTAAATTGAGTAAATTTATTTATTGTAATTGGGTTGGTTAAAAAAAATGATAAGTATAGTTGTGAGAAAGAATGTGTTAAACATAATTGTAATGTGAAGATAAGAAAAATAAAATAAATAATAAATAAATATATAAGCCATATATTTAATTATTATTTATTATTTATTTAGTTCTGAGTCCAACAGAAATCATTATCGTTCAGGGCAACTCATTAATTTAAAGCACCTACTTTTTGATGTACAGGAACTTGTATCAATTTCACGATAACAATAAATAGTCTAGGCAATGGGGCGGTCCGTTGTCTGGAGACCCCCGCATTAAATCCTCAGTCGATGAAATTTGTCTGGGTTTTAGTATTGGATGATCCAAAACTCACACAAAAATATCCAACAAAAATAACATCCGGAAGTTACGTATTTATACCGCGAGATATTTCACCGCGATTAATTGCCTCATCTGGTGACAGAAGGGCTGGCTCATTTTTTGCGCAAAGGATCAGCCTGGCTGTCTGGAAATGCAGCCAGCATTCTTGCCACCATTCAACGTGGGCATGATTTGTATAGTAACTAGGTTAGGCTAGCTAGCGTTAAGTTCTATTGTATTATTTTTATGCCTCAAACTTAATATTTATGACTGAATATTTTATCGATTACTTTTTAAAATAATAGTAGGTAGTATATTTATACTCAAAAGCGGATTAAAAGATTAAATAATCATGCAGAACATCGATATTTAAAGCGATTTCATTATCAAATTTTACCCACACGCACGAAGCCCACCAACCCGCATTGGAGCAGCGTGGTGGGTCTAAGCTCTAATTCCCGCTCTCCTATGAGAGTGGAGGCCTGTGCCCAGCAGTGGGACGTTAATGGGCTGTAGTGGTGGTGGTGGTGGCACGAAACACTTTGCGTCTTCATCCCTTATTCGCATGGCCAGGGTCTGGAACACTCTACCAAACTGTGTTTCCCACCAATTAAGAAAGAAAGAAAGAAAAGAAATTTATTTCCAAATTGTGCCATACATAACAAGCATACCTAAAGAGGTAGATCACCCCTGCACCTCAACGATCTAAACAAGATCTATTATCTAAACAACAATCGATGAGGCGCAGGGATGAACCATATCACGCATGGCACAACCCAAAAAATGGCCCAGGCTCAGCATAATGCTGTATGTTCAGTGCAAGCACTAACCATACAGCGCTGGTTTTCAGCCCAAACCCTGTTTCAGGTGACACCACGGAAAAAAGCTACGTAGCTGCAAGCTAGTAGGATACTTAAAAAACTACTTATAGTTATACTTATAGTAATAGCAAATATATCTAACTAATTATCTATCCATCAAATTAAAGTGCTACACATCCACAAAAACGACCACAAATGTTCATCAGTACTACATACAATTCTCATATCTATGCCATAAAATTAACAATTATACTACTTATAGGTACTATACTACTATATCCTTTATTATAATAATTATTATTAAATATATTAACTACATAAATAAGTTAATGATTGAAAGGAATACACATTTAATATATAAAATATTTAACTTATTAAGCATTATATATTAAAAAGCTAAAGAATAGAGTACTCTGCCACATGATCTTGAAATTCTACCTGTTTCTCCAGAAGGACTTTTTTCAATTTGAATTTGAACGAAACTTTGCTTTTTAAATTACAATCCGGGTATCTTTAAATCAAGAGTGAATAGGCATCTTCTAGGCGGGCGCGTTCCATCTTGGGCCACATCATCACTTCCCATCAGGTGTGATTGTGATCAAGCGTAAGCCTATAATTAAAAAAAAAAAAAACAAAAAAAAAAAAAAAAAAAAAAAATACGCGATAATATATACCTTCCTGCTTAATTTATTTTTGATATAGGCATCATCCCTATTGTACAAAGAATACTTGCCGCTAAGTGCCGTCTGGAGTGGAGCACGTATCACCAACGTTGCACGTAGTTGTCACGTGACGCGCTCACGTGCTCACCAACTCGAACTAACTCTGTGAGGATGTCTTCCGAGTAATGGGATAACTTACGGAATGGGAAACGTAGGCACGTTTTCCAGTTTAATTGTCCGCATAAGCTTGCAACTTAGCTGACGAATTTTATAAAATAATTGGCTGAATTTATGGTATTATATAGTATTCTTGCTGCGTCAATGGATCTTGTCCAATAGTGGAAGAGTGTTATCCGATCACCGCACCGCACCGCACCTCGTCGCACCGCACCGCACCGCACCGCACCTCGTCGCACCGCACCGCACCGCACCTCGTCGCACCGCACCGCACCGCACCTCGTCGCACCGCACCGCACCGCACCTCGTCGCACCGCACCGCACCGCACCTCGTCGCACCGCACCGCACCGCACCTCGTCGCACCGCACCGCACCGCACCGCACCCCATCGCACCGCACCCCGTCGCACCGCACCGCACCCCATCGCACCGCACCGCACCGCACCGCACCGCACCGCACCGCACCTCGTCGCACCGCACCGCACCCCATCGCACCGCACCGCACCGGACCGCACCGCACCGCACCGCACCTCGTCGCACCGCACCGCACCCCATCGCACCGCACCGCACCGCACCGCACCTCGTCGCACCGCACCGCACCGCACCGCACCGCACCGCACCGCACCTCGACGCACCGCACCGCACCCCCTCGCACCGCACCGCACCGCACCGCACCGCACCCCATCGCACCGCACCCCGTCGCACCGCACCGCACCCCATCGCACCGCACCGCACCGCACCGCACCGCACCGCACCGCACCTCGTCGCACCGCACCGCACCCCATCGCACCGCACCGCACCGCACCGCACCGCACCGCACCGCACCTCGTCGCACCGCACCGCACCCCATCGCACCGCACCGCACCGCACCGCACCGCACCTCGTCGCACCGCACCGCACCCCATCGCACCGCACCGCACCGCACCGCACCGCACCGCACCGCACCGCACCTCGTCGCACCGCACCGCACCCCATCGCACCGCACCGCACCGCACCGCACCGCACCTCGTCGCACCGCACCGCACCCCATCGCACCGCACCGCACCGCACCGCACCGCACCGCACCGCACCTCGTCGCACCGCACCGCACCCCATCGCACCGCACCGCACCGCACCGCACCGCACCGCACCGCACCTCGTCGCACCGCACCGCACCCCATCGCACCGCACCGCACCGCACCGCACCGCACCTCGTCGCACCGCACCGCACCCCATCGCACCGCACCGCACCGCACCGCACCCCATCGCACCGCACCGCACCGCACCGCACCTCGTCGCACCGCACCGCACCCCATCGCACCGCACCGCACCGCACCGCACCTCGTCGCACCGCACCGCACCGCACCGCACCGCACCGCACCGCACCGCACCGCACCCCATCGCACCGCACCGCACCGCACCGCACCGCACCTCGTCGCACCGCACCGCACCGCACCGCACCGCACCGCACCGCACCGCACCGCACCGCACCGCACCGCACCCCATCGCACCGCACCGCACCGCACCGCACCGCACCTCGTCGCACCGCACCGCACCGCACCGCACCGCACCGCACCGCACCGCACCTCGTCGCACCGCACCGCACCCCATCGCACCGCACCGCACCGCACCGCACCGCACCGCACCGCACCTCGTCGCACCGCACCGCACCCCATCGCACCGCACCGCACCGCACCGCACCGCACCGCACCGCACCTCGTCGCACCGCACCGCACCGCACCTCGTCGCACCGCACCGCACCGCACCTCGTCGCACCGCACCGCACCGCACCGCACCCCATCGCACCGCACCCCGTCGCACCGCACCGCACCCCATCGCACCGCACCGCACCGCACCGCACCGCACCGCACCGCACCTCGTCGCACCGCACCGCACCCCACCGCACCGCACCGCACCGCACCGCACCGCACCGCACCGCACCTCGTCGCACCGCACCGCACCCCATCGCACCGCACCGCACCGCACCGCACCTCGTCGCACCGCACCGCACCGCACCGCACCGCACCGCACCGCACCGCACCTCGTCGCACCGCACCGCACCCCATCGCACCGCACCGCACCGCACCGCACCGCACCTCGCCGCACCGCACCGCACCGCACCGCACCGCACCGCACCGCACCGCACCGCACCGCACCTCGTCGCACCGCACCGCACCCCATCGCACCGCACCGCACCGCACCGCACCGCACCTCGTCGCACCGCACCGCACCGCACCGCACCGCACCGCACCGCACCGCACCTCGTCGCACCGCACCGCACCCCATCGCACCGCACCGCACCGCACCGCACCGCACCTCGTCGCACCGCACCGCACCGCACCGCACCGCACCGCACCGCACCGCACCTCGTCGCACCGCACCGCACCGCACCGCACCGCACCGCACCGCACCGCACCTCGTCGCACCGCACCGCACCCCATCGCACCGCACCGCACCGCACCGCACCGCACCTCGTCGCACCGCACCGCACCGCCGTGAAATTGCTTGCCAACTTTTAATGACATCTTACGAGCAGACGCGAACAATCGTCACCGATCCCACCTCTTTGTACTACTTGTTACCCCCCTGAAGGTGATCACACACATCCGCAAGGTTCTTTGAGAGGTTTTATTTATTTATTTATTTGAGATCGCAGCCAAAGGCTTAACTTGTAGTAAATTTTTAAAAAAAAAGGGCGTGCGTAGAGCACTCGGAAGGAGACTCGCACTCAGGGGGGATACTACCATATTGAATCCGTATTGTTTTGAAGTAATTTCGTGCGATTGGTGTGATGTAACAGGGTGTGGATTCTTTAATAAAAGATTAATCAACTTAGATTACCACTTAGAATATAATATTTCTTTGATAGTTACACGACAAACGTTACATGGCTGCTAGCTAGATACAGAGACAGAGAGAATACAGCAGGGCGAACGCGTATCTTCTGCATCAATCATTGTTACAGTATCAATTGTTGTGATTGACTGAATCTATGGTATTGTTGCTGCGTCAATGGATTGTGTCCAATAGTGGGAGAGTGTTGTCCGATCAGAGGTGATTGCGATCGTTACACTGTAGCTGTCAGAGACACGCGGTCACCCCGCAGAATGCAGAGATGTCAGACGACAAAGTGTCAAACGTCAACTGTCACAACTGACTTATAGTTTATATGTTTAAAAACTCAATATGCCGCGGCTCTTGCGGAGGAATCTGCGCATATCTGCGCCCCCCCTTAAGGCCTCCCCCCTCGAGCCCCCCCGCCAACGCTCAGGAGTACAACGGGATCAACTTTAATTGGAAAATAATGGCAACTGAATGAACAACTAGCATTCATCTCATTTTCAACATGGCGGACGACGTTAAATATTGAGAACTGGGTGATGGCCGCGACTACGTCCGCGTTGATTAAGTTGTATTGATTTCCGCGGGAACTCCTTAATTTTCCAGGATAAAAATGCATATGTCCTTCCCCGGGTTGATTCCCATATGCAAATCTCTTCAACTTCAACTTCAAATTATTTATTTGTGGAATACAGTACAAAGATGTTCTTAAAAATAGAGGTTCTCTATACCAAATTTCAACAAAATCGGTTGAACAGATGGGCACAACGTAGCGTAGCAGACAGACAGACACAATTTCGCATTTATAATATTAGTATGGATTTAATTTTGATTACATCACACTTTACAGGTGTATAAATCGCGCACAAAATCTATATTTTTTATTATATAAAAGTCAAAAATCACTCACTGATTCATCACGAGATCTCCGGAACTATAAAGCATACAGACTTGAAATTTGGAAGTTAGATTCCTTCTATAGTGTAGACGTCAGCTAAGAAACGGTTTTGAGAAAATTCACCCCTAAGGGGTTGAAATGGGGTTTGGAAGTTTGTATGAAAGTCCTTCGATATTGAAGTTAAAGACATAAAAATTGGCATTTAAGTTAATAGTTTAAAATAATAAAAATCTGTATAAACACTTTTACGAAAATCCACCCCAAAGGGGGTTAAATAGGGGTTGGAAGGTTGCATGAAAGTTCTAAGTTTTGAAGTTAGAGACTTGAAAATCGGCACAAAGTTTATTAGTTTTAAATAAAAATAACCTGTTTAAGCAATTTTCCGAAAACTCCGGACTAGAGGTGAGTGCAGCTCTGGAGCCGCACTTTGCCGACCACTGGCCTAGACGGGCTTCGTCAACCGACTGTACGTAGTGTTCGTTTAGGCTGTGGCAGCGTGCAAGTTTCCGTACACAACATGCTGGAGGCGGAAGTTTCAAAGGCTTATGAGCGATGACCGCACGCGAGGGGGGGGGAGGGGGAAAGGGGGGAGGAGGGGTGGAGGTAAACGGATCACATCTCAAAGGCTTTAAACGAAAATCTGTGGCCCCGGAAAACGATGCTGGAGGGAGAACATCCCACGGCTTACGTACTATTTATTGACGACATTTTGCATATTGAAAAGTGTCACTGTCGAATTTATTATCGGTTCTTCTCAGTAGAATCTTTCCGAACCGTTGGTAGAGTCACAACATTTCGTAAGTGCCACAAGTTGTCCTACGTGAAATAAATAAATCATTTCATTTCATTAAAAATAAATGCAAAATTCAAAATTCAAAATGCTTTTTATTCAAATAAACTTTCACAAGTACATTTGAATCGTCGAGTGAATCTACCACTGGTTCGTTACAATTTCATTAATTTATAGAATACATAAGTAACAGCTGTCCTAGCATTGCTGGAGGGAGTCAAATCCATGCTCCTTTGTCATTTACGTAATCATCAACGTATAAAGAGATCTCAGGAATCGACTAGTATTAAAACTAGACATAGATACCGTAATACCTTTTAATTATTAACTTTTCCCGGAAAATGCGATGCTATCAATCACTCGGGCTAGTGACAAGCGACGAGATAACGGGTGAAGCCCTCTGATTTGGGTGTTCATTTTTATTATTATAATAATACAGTTATTTAGTTTACTGTGTGTTCAGTTTTATTATTATTTTATTAATATAATAATACTGCACTGCAATAATAACACTGAGCCACGGAGGTCATATTGACGACCTCCGTGGCGCAGTGTTGCGCTGTTGCCTTAACGTGCGAAGGTCCCGGGTTCGTTCCCCGGCAGGGTTTGGAAGTTTATAATTTCTGAATTATCCCTGGTCTGGCCTGGTGGCAGGTTTCAGCCGTGGCTAGTTACCACCCTACCGGTAAAGAAACCGAATAGGGGTATGGGTTTAATATAACTGCCATGCCCCTAACAGGTTAGCCCGCTACCATCTTAGACTGCATCATCTCTTACCATCAGGTGAGATCGCAGTCAAGGGCTAACTTTTAGTGGATAAAAAAAAGAAGTAGGGTTTAATATAACTGCCATGCCTCTAACAGGTTAGCCCGCTACCATCTTAGACTGCATCATCTCTTACCATCAGGTGAGATCGCAGTCAAGGGCTAACTTTTAGTGGATAAAAAAAGAAGTAGGGTTTAATATAACTGCCATGCCTCTAACAGGTTAGCCCGCTACCATCTTAGACTGCATCATCTCTTACCATCAGGTGAGATTGCAGTCAAGGGCTAACTTTTAGTGGATAAAAAAAAGAAGTAGGGTTTAATATAACTGCCATGCCTCTAACAGGTTAGCCCGCTACCATCTTAGACTGCATCATCTCTTACCATCAGGTGAGATTGCAGTCAAGGGCTAACTTTTAGTGGATAAAAAAAAGAAGTAGGGTTTAATATAACTGCCATGCCTCTAACAGGTTAGCCCGCTACCATCTTAGACTGCATCATCTCTTACCATCAGGTGAGATTGCAGTCAAGGGCTAACTTTTAGTGGATAAAAAAAAGAAGTAGGGTTTAATATAACTGCCATGCCTCTAACAGGTTAGCCCGCTACCATCTTAGACTGCATCATCTCTTACCATCAGGTGAGATCGCAGTCAAGGGCTAACTTTTAGTGGATAAAAAAAGAAGTAGGGTTTAATATAACTGCCATGCCTCTAACAGGTTAGCCCGCTACCATCTTAGACTGCATCATCTCTTACCATCAGGTGAGATCGCAGTCAAGGGCTAACTTTTAGTGGATAAAAAAAAGAAGTAGGGTTTAATATAACTGCCATGCCTCTAACAGGTTAGCCCGCTACCATCTTAGACTGCATCATCTCTTACCATCAGGTGAGATCGCAGTCAAGGGCTAACTTTTAGTGGATAAAAAAAGAAGTAGGGTTTAATATAACTGCCATGCCTCTAACAGGTTAGCCCGCTACCATCTTAGACTGCATCATCTCTTACCATCAGGTGAGATCGCAGTCAAGGGCTAACTTTTAGTGGATAAAAAAAAGAAGTAGGGTTTAATATAACTGCCATGCCTCTAACAGGTTAGCCCGCTACCATCTTAGACTGCATCATCTCTTACCATCAGGTGAGATCGCAGTCAAGGGCTAACTTTTAGTGGATAAAAAAAAGAAGTAGGGTTTAATATAACTGCCATGCCTCTAACAGGTTAGCCCGCTACCATCTTAGACTGCATCATCTCTTACCATCAGGTGAGATCGCAGTCAAGGGCTAACTTTTAGTGGATAAAAAAAAGAAGTAGGGTTTAATATAACTGCCATGCCTCTAACAGGTTAGCCCGCTACCATCTTAGACTGCATCATCTCTTACCATCAGGTGAGATCGCAGTCAAGGGCTAACTTTTAGTGGATAAAAAAAAGAAGTAGGGTTTAATATAACTGCCATGCCTCTAACAGGTTAGCCCGCTACCATCTTAGACTGCATCATCTCTTACCATCAGGTGAGATCGCAGTCAAGGGCTAACTTTTAGTGGATAAAAAAAAGAAGTAGGGTTTAATATAACTGCCATGCCTCTAACAGGTTAGCCCGCTACCATCTTAGACTGCATCATCTCTTACCATCAGGTGAGATCGCAGTCAAGGGCTAACTTTTAGTGGATAAAAAAAAGAAGTAGGGTTTAATATAACTGCCATGCCTCTAACAGGTTAGCCCGCTACCATCTTAGACTGCATCATCTCTTACCATCAGGTGAGATCGCAGTCAAGGGCTAACTTTTAGTGGATAAAAAAAGAAGTAGGGTTTAATATAACTGCCATGCCTCTAACAGGTTAGCCCGCTACCATCTTAGACTGCATCATCTCTTACCATCAGGTGAGATCGCAGTCAAGGGCCAACTTTTAGTGGATAAAAAAAAGAAGTAGGGTTTAATATAACTGCCATGCCTCTAACAGGTTAGCCCGCTACCATCTTAGACTGCATCATCTCTTACCATCAGGTGAGATCGCAGTCAAGGGCTAACTTTTAGTGGATAAAAAAAGAAGTAGGGTTTAATATAACTGCCATGCCTCTAACAGGTTAGCCCGCTACCATCTTAGACTGCATCATCTCTTACCATCAGGTGAGATCGCAGTCAAGGGCTAACTTTTAGTGGATAAAAAAAGAAGTAGGGTTTAATATAACTGCCATGCCTCTAACAGGTTAGCCCGCTACCATCTTAGACTGCATCATCTCTTACCATCAGGTGAGATCGCAGTCAAGGGCTAACTTTTAGTGGATAAAAAAAAGAAGTAGGGTTTAATATAACTGCCATGCCTCTAACAGGTTAGCCCGCTACCATCTTAGACTGCATCATCTCTTACCATCAGGTGAGATCGCAGTCAAGGGCTAACTTTTAGTGGATAAAAAAAGAAGTAGGGTTTAATATAACTGCCATGCCTCTAACAGGTTAGCCCGCTACCATCTTAGACTGCATCATCTCTTACCATCAGGTGAGATCGCAGTCAAGGGCTAACTTTTAGTGGATAAAAAAAGAAGTAGGGTTTAATATAACTGCCATGCCTCTAACAGGTTAGCCCGCTACCATCTTAGACTGCATCATCTCTTACCATCAGGTGAGATCGCAGTCAAGGGCCAACTTTTAGTGGATAAAAAAAAGAAGTAGGGTTTAATATAACTGCCATGCCTCTAACAGGTTAGCCCGCTACCATCTTAGACTGCATCATCTCTTACCATCAGGTGAGATCGCAGTCAAGGGCTAACTTTTAGTGGATAAAAAAAGAAGTAGGGTTTAATATAACTGCCATGCCTCTAACAGGTTAGCCCGCTACCATCTTAGACTGCATCATCTCTTACCATCAGGTGAGATCGCAGTCAAGGGCTAACTTTTAGTGGATAAAAAAAGAAGTAGGGTTTAATATAACTGCCATGCCTCTAACAGGTTAGCCCGCTACCATCTTAGACTGCATCATCTCTTACCATCAGGTGAGATCGCAGTCAAGGGCTAACTTTTAGTGGATAAAAAAAGAAGTAGGGTTTAATATAACTGCCATGCCTCTAACAGGTTAGCCCGCTACCATCTTAGACTGCATCATCTCTTACCATCAGGTGAGATCGCAGTCAAGGGCTAACTTTTAGTGGATAAAAAAAGAAGTAGGGTTTAATATAACTGCCATGCCTCTAACAGGTTAGCCCGCTACCATCTTAGACTGCATCATCTCTTACCATCAGGTGAGATCGCAGTCAAGGGCTAACTTTTAGTGGATAAAAAAAAGAAGTAAATATGGATGACCAAAAGAAGCGCACTCCCAATTTCACAAGCGACGAGAAGTGCAATCTTTCAGAGTTAGTACTAAAATACAACAACGTAAAGAGTTTTTTTTAATTACTTTTATTTTAAACCAAAGACACTACGTAGGTACTCTTTCGATCAATTAAATAACAAATAACTTGAAAACGAGCCTAAAAATGACACTAACGTCAAAATTCAAACATCAAAATGTGACAAACGACGGTTAAACGACCCTTCCGAGCTCGGTTAAGATAATCGGGCGTTCAGGCGCTTTAACCATTGGTTAGGTTGTGGTGAACATTAAAAAGTATTTAATCAGTCGTTTATCTGATAATCAGCCGTTTCAAAAGTCGGCGAACTCCACCCTTAGTAGTTTAGGCGCTACGGTGGAAAAAACATACATACGTACTACTAAAATGATAACCCTTCCTTTTGGCTTTGCCATATTCAGGTTTTTTTTATCCACTACAAGTTAGCCCTTGACTGCGATCTCACCTGATGATAAGTGATGATGCAGTCTAAGATGGTAGCGAGCTAACCTGCTAGGGGCATGGCAGTTATATTGAACCCATACCCCTATTTGGTTTCTACACGGCATCGTACCGGAACGCGTAATCGCTTGGCGGCACGTCTTTGCCGGTAGGGTGGTAACTAGCCACGGCCGAAGCCTACCACCAGGCCAGACCAGGGAAAATTCAGATTATTAATTCCCAAATAGACCCTGCCGGGGATCGAACCCGGGACCTCTGCACGTTAAGACAACAGCGCTACACACTGCGCCACGGAGATCGTCAAAAGGTCGATAAAAAGAAAGGATTTTCAGAAATTCCACCAGAGTGAAGCCGAGCCTTTTCTAGGACTAACTACTCCGAGCTGGGTCCGAGACAGTGGAGAGGACCTTCAGGAAAAAGGGAGGTCGGAAGGCCAAGCAAACGGTGGACTGATGAGGTAATTCAAACTGCAGGGAAAGGATGGATGGATGTGGGCAAGGACAGGGAGAAGTGGATGAGGTTGGGGGAGGCCTATACCCGTAAAGGGGCTCTCATCTAATAAGTAATACCAAATGAATATGAAATAAGGAAAATGTACCACTAATTCATAATGTACTACTTACTCATCTACCACCACCACCACTACAGCCTATTAACGTCCCACTGCTGGGCACAGGCCTCCACTCTCATGAGAGAGAAGGAGTTAAAGCTTAGACCCACCACGCTGCTCCAATGCGGGTTAACTCATCTACAAGGATAAGAAAATAAAAGGCTTTTTTATTTTATATTTTATTATCACCATCATGTTTTATTATTATGTAATTTTTAACGTCAATAAGTGTACCTACAGTGTACCTATATTGAATAAATGATATTGAGTATTGAGTATTGAGTATTGAGTATTAAGTACTGAGTATTGAGTATTGAGTATTATTTTTATTTTATAACTACTCCGAGTTCCCCTAGTAGTATCAATCACAAGTGCTAGTAACGAGGGACGTGACTCGGGACAGGAACCTACATCTACGTGAAGCGCTGACTAGAGTGTCTGGATATATCCCAGCTATGCTAGATTTTTTTTAACTACTTCTAGTTAGTCCTTGACTGCAATCTCACTTGATGGTAAGTGATGATGTAGTCTAACCTTTTAGGGGCATGGCAGTTATATTAAAACCCATACCCCTACTCGGTTTCGGTACCGGAACGCGTAATCGCTTGGCGGCACGTCTTTGCCGGTAGGGTGGTAACTAGCCACGGCCGAAGCCTCCCACCAGGCCAAACTAGGGAAAATTCTGAAATTATAAATTCCTAAATTGGCCCTGCCGGGGATCGAACCGAGGACCTCCGCACGTAAAGACAAAACACGAAGGTCGGATCAGTGTAGGTCCTCTTTCAAAAATATTAATGCAAGCAACCATGTAATGTAAGTGAGATTATGGAGAAAAGCGTACACAAAAACAAAAACAAAAAATGTATTTTTTTTTTATCATAAGGTTCGCTATCGATTTTTACAAAGGATAATCATAAGTTACATAAATTCATCGATACATGCCAATGTATGTAAAATCATATGAAAGCAAACACTACATGCATATAAGTATCTCATACATAACATGGTTAAATATAAATTAAAACAGCCATTACATTTGTCAGCAAGTTAAAAGATTGTTAATTAATTTATTGATGAAGGTTCGATTGTACTGATATTACTCATTCGATGTATTTCACTCGGTTCGTTCCCAACGCCTTAACTTGTATAAATACGAATGTTTTACCATCGGTAAAGCAGTCTCCACCGAGACTCCAACGATTATTGAATACCTTCAGTGTTTTAGATCGTTACCTTGTTTACGAGCCTGCGGTAGCAACTGCAGCCTGGTCAAATGATTTGATACTGTAGTATTGTTTAACTGAGTTTTATAAATTAACTAATTACATTAAATCTCTCGTGGTTAGAGTACAAATATATTAAAAGTGTTTTATTAATACCTACTTCTGGATTGTTCTCCAACAGTTCAGAAGTGGGATGCGAATCACGTTGCCTTGATATTGTTTTGCCTTCTGCACATTAGTTTTGATAATTGAAAAAATAATATAATAATAATGGGTAATTTTAAATAAGTTATTTTTTTTTTTTTTTACCGCTGGCTGTAATACAGGAATACGAATTAATTGCTAATCAGACCCATCAATAATCAGAAAGACCGAGCGGAAATATTCATGGCTTCTTATTTTGTTTCATGTGACGTACGCTGCGCCTGGGCGGGCTCTGCACAGCCCGTTCTCTCGCTCCGAGCAGTGCTTCGAGGGCGCTCCGGGCATCACCGACGCGGCCAGCCGCGTGACGGCGGGCGTTGCCAGAGCGGCCACCGGTTGCGTGTGCCCCTGTGCCGTGCTACCGACGAGGTCGACATCCGAAATTCCGGAGGTGACATCCTTGCACTCAATAATGAGGGTAGAGATGGTCTTGATTTACTTTAGTTTTTGGTCCAAGCATTAAAGTCCATTACTCCTGACTCGCACAAAATAGCGACTATGCGGTTGCATAAAGTAAACGAATAGGCATGATGACAATAACCAAGAATCAATGAAATTATGAATTTATCTGATTAAATAGGATTCATCAATTATAAAAATAAAAAAGTATTTATTTTTCTATTTTGAACGAGATTGTTATTTATTTTGATAACATGAAACTGTAAAATACAGCAATCTGCCATACATAAAATAAAACTACAAAATACAGCAATTGAGCAACATTGAGCACCAGTCAGGGCGAATTACGTCACATCTAGATTCCTATAGTCCAAAATCCGTAAAATCTGCTTTTTATATATTAAGAACTTCATGATAGTTGTTAGAGGTTATGTTGATGAAATGTTGTTTTTATAAAACTGTACCTTAAAGTTTAATATGAAAGGTGATTGCCTAGTGATTAAGACGTCTGCCTCCTATTTGGAGCGTTTGGGGAAGCGCCTATTACCTATTATACGTATTGTATTACGAGTACCTAATTGATTTTTAAGATATAAAACCTAACCTCAAAAGGATCGAATTTATTATTAAATTAGGACCTCAAACAATATTATTATACACATATCCATAATATGTTTTGTAATCAATTGCATAGGTTATTAATGTGGTATTTCCAATTGCAGTGGAAGTCTATTTAATAGTGTTGACTTCCTTAATTATAACATGATTATATTGAATTTTTATAGGTATTTTTCTTGTGAAATTTTAAACGCAATAATCTTTGTTTTCTCAGTATTAACTGGTCATTGGTTCTTAACTGAAATATAGCAATAGTAGCTGACCTATTTCTCCTAAACCGTGCTGTGTTTCTGTTAAAATATTCAAACGTACAGCTTAATTATACATAAGACATGGTTACATTTTCACGACATTATCAGGACATACTGAGTGAGGAGGAATCGGACTGTTATATATAATTAACCTAATTTATCTTAATATGACAAAGGTGTCATGTGAAGACTGTGTTTTTTTTATTATGTTTCAGGGCAAAGGTGTCGGAGAAGCGTTACTAATTTTATTTATTTCTGTTGGGCAAAGGTGTCCTGAATTATCACTTAGATGACAAAGGTGTCACAAAGGCGTTATAAAGGCGTTATTGGTTTTATTTATTTTTGTTGGGCAAAGGTGTCCGTGCTTGGATGACAAAGGTGTCACAAAGGCACAAATATGAATAAAACTAATAAACTACTATAAGATGACAAGGTTGTCACAAAAGACTTATTGGTTTTATTTGTCTCTGTTGGACAAAGGTGTCCTTGCTTAGATGATAAAGGTGTCTCGAAGGCACAGAGATTGATAAGGCCTAATGGTTTTATTTGTTTCTGTGAACAAAGGTGTCCCTTATTATTGTGTACAAGACAAAGGCGTCAGCAAAATAATACTATGTAAAGCTAATTATTAATATAAGCTTATTATTATTATCGTTACATTTACGGGAAAAAGGTGTCCTATGTGGTTGTAATTGTCGTTACATATTTTTTTTGTTTTTATGAAAAATAATTTAAAACGTTACATGGATGTGAGGACACATTTAATAACGGATGGCCGAATCGGTTAGCGGATATCTGATAATTATTAAGTGCCTAACACAATTTACTTTATTATCGTAGTAATATTAACGAATTGTCATATTTATTATTTGATTGAACAAACATGTTGACGACCGCCATTTTGTATTTTTCCGAGTAACGGTACCTTCATTGTTCAACGGTTGCGGCGTCAACACTAGCTGTGGCAAAATTATTTTCGATGTTAGACGCCACCGAGTTTCTTGCTGGTTCTTCTCGCTAGGACGTGGCATTCCGAACCAGTGGTAGATTCGCAGTTGTGAAAGTATTCGTATTAAACGTGATAATAAGTTTTTGAGATTAGTGGCTGTAACCTTAGATGTTTTAAATATGTTGTTGTTAAAAGTTCCTAAAGTGTTTCAGATTTTGAAAAGTACATCGAATGAGGTTAGTTGTATCAATTTACAATTTCTTGAGAATAGTTTATGTATGTTTGATAAGACTGGAAGTTCAGCAGTTTGATTAGTGTTTTATTATTAGTAAGTATGGGCAAGAACGCCCAAGGCGAAAACGTCTGATCATGATTTTCATGATTTGGGGTATAAACGCCCGTGATATGACATAAACACGAGGACGTGTTGTTCTCAGGACGGCCGAACTGTCAGCAAGTTAAAAGATTGTTAATTAATTTATTGATGAAGGTTCGATTGTACTGATATTACTCATTCGATGTATTTCACTCGGTTCGTTCCCAACGCCTTAACTTGTATAAATACGAATGTTTTACCATCGGTAAAGCAGTCTCCACCGAGACTCCAACGATTATTGAATACCTTCAGTGTTTTAGATCGTTACCTTGTTTACGAGCCTGCGGTAGCAACTGCAGCCTGGTCAAATGATTTGATACTGTAGTATTGTTTAACTGAGTTTTATAAATTAACTAATTACATTAAATCTCTCGTGGTTAGAGTACAAATATATTAAAAGTGTTTTATTAATACCTACTTCTGGATTGTTCTCCAACACATTAGTATACAGCCATTATAAAAGATAATTTCCATTTTCCCCACAAATATGCATAGCATCCCAAATAATCGTGTTCATTATTTGCATGTAGCGTGACAGAGGGATGCGAACACCCATTCATATGCTAAGTCTAAAGCAATCATATCTCCACCGTATATAGGAGTAGGTATTACCACAGTGTGAGCAAATACATACTTTCCTAACAGTCGTTCGACGGAGACGTCTAATAAAGCAACGCGGGGTGACAGTATTCAATTCATTTATTTTCAGAAACATGTTTTATACAAGAGCTGGTATAGTCCCACCAACTTATCTGGCCCGGTGGTCAGAAGACAAGATAAAAGATAAATTTATTTCACAAATATACAGTGTGGGACAACTAAATAACATTTATACCTAGGATAAAACTAATATAGTTGACATATAATCTAAATATTATTGTGCCGAACTGGTTAAAACTGTGTCTCGGAAAACAGGGCTTCCAAGCCTGCAGGCTTGAGTTTGCTTAAGTATGGATGTTGTGCGTTGTGTCTGTATCTATGTATATTGTGAGTGTATGTATGAGTGTTGTATGTGAATGAGAATTGTGCGTGTGCGTGTGTGTGTGTGTGTGTGTGTGTGTGTGTGTGTGTGTGTTATTAAGAACAATGTTTTATGCCATAATCGAGCATGAATTTTCAACTTAGTGAACATCTCCTGAAGATGCTCCGGTGTCGGAGTGAAACGTACGTTAAGAATAATTTGGAAGATTTGTGTGGTGAGGTAAATATCGCAAGATAAATACTGTACTACATATATTTACTTACTGTGGCGGATTATAGCGAATTAAAGTTCTACTGCTTTCATGAAATTTTTGACCGAGCGAAGGTCTCTGAGTCTACTTGAGTGAATTTGCACTTGTCCGTCCGTCCGTCTGTCAGAGCCTTATAACTTCTGAATTACTGAACGTAATTACTTCAAATATAAATATAATATGTGAACCGATGGCCTCCAGCCAAATATGGCTTAAAATGTTATAAAAATCTTTATTTCAAGGGGGCTCATAAAAGGGAATACGAAGTAAAATATTTTTATAGCGTTACATAGGGTTGCGGTATATCATAAATTGACGAAACGAAGTGGCTTTCAAAGTGGAGATTTTCTAACGTCCAAATTTGACCTCAGAACTCTCAATTTTCTGAAAGGCTGAGCCTGAAACTTGGACCAATTATTTCAGTTATATCCTGTACTTGAACAACAAATACTAAAATATGATAAATATTATAAGGAAACGAAATTATTTAATTTTTAATGAGCTTCAGTATTTTTAACAGAACTTCAAAATTATGTCAATAGATAGCGCTCTGTAAAAGTTTATTCGTTTCTCCAATAACTCTTTAGCTCTTTTGCGTCTAATGTTAAAAGTTAACTATTACAAATATATTGTTAAATCTATCTTATGGATACCGCGAGGTCTCAGTTCGGGGCGAACCATTAGTTATTTATTATACTTTCATTATATTTTTAATTATTTTTTTCAAATATACTAGTGAAGCTGACACCGGGTCAGATAAGTTTGTGGGACTGTAAACAGAATGACGAAGACAATGTCCAATAAAAATTCGGTCACTATTAATTTCAAAGTATGCAGTTTTTTACATCTCTCAACTCTTTAGGCGGTACAACTGTCATGCCGGGTCTGTCATTTCAATGGACGTCGACTCACTGTATGGATACACGTATACTAACGCTGTGGTATTCCCGCAATGGAACATTTCCGAATTTGGCAGACATCGAAAACAAATATTGAGTTTCAAACATCGAGAACCTTTGTCGAAAACAATTATCTAAACTTGAAATTGAGAGATGATATTAACGAAAATTGATAATCCTTCGAGGATCGGAAAATTATTTTCACGTCAATTTCACGTGAGCAAAGTTCTATCTATCTAACTCGTACTTGGGCAAAGGTCTTCTCACTAATTACGACTGGAGATACGATATTAATTGGTAGCGTCTCAGTTGTAGCTGCGCAACGTTTACGGTAATTTCACGTAGCCTAATAATGATTTAATACGTTATTATACTTTAGCGAGGATTTGGATTACTTACTTAATACTTAACAAATAATAATCTTACGAATTATAAATGCTAAAGTTTGGATGGATGTATGGATGTTTGTTACTCAATCACGCCCCAACGGTTGAACGGATCTACCTGAAATTTGGCACAGAGATATATTATAGTCTAGAATAGCACATAGGCTACTTTTTATCCCGGAAAGGACATGACCAGTAATTGCCCCCCGATTCGGGACAATGCACAGGATTTCCGTTTTTACAGTAAGGTTTAAAAATTCAAAACGAAATTATTATGGATTTATTATTCCAAATAAGGTCAGGGTTCAAATGACAAAAAAAACAGTACGTTTATTGTTTAAATCTTGAGCGTCCGCTTTCCTCTTTAAGCACTACTCCATTTTGACGTTCCATTATATCCATGCCTAATAATAATCTTGTAACCCTACATGAATACCATTTAAGTACCTTATTCATTATATTATGAATGATTTATTTTTGATCAATTAAATAGCAATGAAAAGGAAATGTATGTTTTGTTTATAATTATTTTTATTTTTTGACAAGTCTCAAACTAATAGATCGAACAAAGCATTTTGAAATACTGCGTTTAAAGGAACGCCCTTTCACATTGCATATGCCGCCATCTGTGGTCGAATAGTTGAACTGGAACGCCCTTTCACATTGCATATGCTGCCATCTGTGATCGAATAGTTGAACTTGTTAATCAAAAGTAGTGAGTAATACTTAAAAATATTTTCTAGACTCACCACAATACATAGCGCCATCTAGTGTGGGAAAGCAGTTTTTGGTGAAACTTTTTTTATTTATTTTCTCAGTTTTCAGAGCCTTCAGACTCCTGAAACTTTTTTATCTGAAAACTATAAAATATAACAATTACAATAATAAAGAAATAATACTTGATAATATTTTTTTAGACTCGCTCAACATAATAAATAACGCCATCTAGTGTGGGAAAGCAGTCTTTTGGTGAAACTTTTTTTGTTCATTTTCGCAGTTTTCCGAGCCTTCAGACTCCTGAAACTTTTTTATCTGAAAACAGTGAAATATTACAATTACAATAATAAAGAAATCATTGCTGAACATTGATTTTGACACCTAGGCAAGCTGCCATAGTTCCACCGGTCAAGTCCTTTATCCAGGCTTTCCGGTTGTCGGTTGTTCGATCCCCGGGCACTAAAGTCTAACTTTTCGGAGTTGTGAGTAACGAAGCCATACAACCAATCTTGGACAAAAAAGTCAGAACATTTTCGGCACATTCTGACAAATTGGGCGCTCTAAATTCTCACATTGCACTTTCGATCCTAAAATATTGCCTTTTTGTACCTAAATTAATTTATATTCTCCGTGCGAGCCCAATTTGGAAATTTCCTGGACTACTCGATATCATGGATGCCACCTTAAGAGATACGCTAGAAAAAATTCTAAATTTATCTTTTGATGATCAGTCTTGGAATCAAGCTACTTTACCGGTCAAGTATGGTGGCATCGGCGTGAGAAAAATTTCCAGTGTTGCTCTTCCGGCTTTTCTGTCCTCTGTGCATAATATAAAAGAGCTTAGTTCTCAGATTCTTAATTCTAATTCAGTTTCACTGACCTATGCCACAGAGGCCTTAGAGAGTTGGAAGGTCAGGTGTCCCAATGACGATATCCCGAAGGAATGTTTCACACAAAAACTTTGGGATGTGCCGTTGGTTCGGCTGACACATACAAATTTGGTTCAAAATCTTACAAGTGAAAGAGATCGAGCAAGGCTTCTAGCCTTATCTGAAAAAGAATCCGGGTATTGGCTTCATGCCTTGCCATCGAAAAATCTCGGCACTCTTTTAGATAATGAAAGTTTTCGTGTGGCTCTAGGTCTCAGATTGGGAACACCCCTGTGCTTCGAGCACAGATGTCCGTGTGGAAAAGAGGTCGATAAATTTGGAATTCACGGACTCTCTTGCCAAAGGAGCGCTGGTAGGCTTTTTCGGCATGGCTCTCTCAATGATACGATCAAAAGGGCTCTTGCCACCATAGATATTCCTGCGCTCATTGAGCCGGCAGGGATTAGTCGGGATGATGGCAAGAGACCTGATGGATTGACGCTGGTTCCCTGGGAACGGGGACGGGCGCTAATGTGGGACGCAACATGCGTAGACACATTGGCCCCGTGTCATATCAGGGAGACAGCATCAAGGCCGGGAGCCGCAGCAGAAAAGGCTGAAACCGGCAAGCGGCGGAAATATGCCTCTCTCATAGAAAGTTACATATTTGTTCCGTTTGCCGTGGAGACCCTTGGGCCGTGGAGTCTTAGTGCCAAAAATTTTTTGCGAGATATTTCACCGCGGTTAATTGCCTCATCTGGTGACAGAAGGGCTGGCTCATTTTTTGCGCAAAGGATCAGCCTGGCTGTCCAGCGCGGAAATGCAGCCAGCATTCTTGCCACCATTCCACGTGGGCATGATTTATATAGTAATTAGGTTAGGCTAGCTACCATTAAGTTCTATTGTATTATTTTCAATAAAAAATATACTTACAAAAAAAAACAAAAAAAAAGTTGTGAGTTTTAAGAAATTAAATAACACTTGCTCTTCAAACGGTGAAACCAACGTGTGAAAACTTGCATGCTCGAGAGTTCTTCATAATGTTCTCGAAAGTGTGTTTGTTGTGGGCTCTTCTCAGACCAGGGCGTGTTTGGAACCCTCGTAGCTTAAGTTTTAAGTTTTAAGATACCGTTACTGATTATCACCATTATATTTTATAAATAACTAGACGTCAATAAGTGTAGTATACCTACCTAAATTGAATAAACATTATTTGACTTTGACTTTGACTTTGTGTGAAATCTGCCAATCCCTATCATAAAAAAGTGAGGAGACTTCTGCTCAGCAGTTACAATGGTTTGAAGTGATGATCCCTAAGTTGTAAAGTCAAGGCAAATCAAAATAACTTAAACCTTTAAGGGTTTTTTTATACTTTTGTCTCCCCACTATTCTTAGGCAGTTGAGACCTTCAACAATAGGTTCACTATAATATAAAATTAAAGCTTAAATTACAAGTTTTTTAGAGATATGTAGACCTTCTTTTATGTGAAAGAGAAGATAAAGTGTTTACTCAGCAAAATTTAAATCGGAGAGGTAAATAAAGTCGTTGGCTACAGAGTGTAAACGAGCTTGATGTGGAGTTTATATCACATTGTAAAAACCGTTAGATTATAATCTAACTAGCGAAATTGTAAACTTTAGATTACAATTTAACGCATTATTTTTCAAATTCAAATTCAAATGTTTTTTTATTCAAATAAACTTTTACAAGTACTTTTGAATCGTGAAGTGAATCTACCACTGGTTCGGAATGCCATTCCTACCGAGAAGAACCAGCAATTTCAGTAGATTGTAATCTGTTAGGTATATTAACCCGATAGAACCTAAGTGCCTGATTATTTATGTCGAACCCTAACCTAACCTACAAGAAACAGACAAGAAAACGTAAATACAATGAATATTTCAAAAATTAACACTCAGAACATTGAACGGTACACAATGTTTAGACAGTTTACAATCTCGCTAGTCTGAATATATTTAAATCTCGTATCACATTGTTTGTCCGCGATGGACTCGTAAACTACTTAACCGATTTTAAATTAAATTTGCACACCGTGTGCAGTTTGATCCAACTTGAAAGATAGGATAGCTTACATCTTAATTTATAGCCTTAAACGACGCAGACGAAGCCGCGGGATTCATCTAGTTAGTTTATAATCTAACAAGCTCGCGGCGACAACCGATCCCGATGACAAAGCGGCCGTGTCGCGACCTCCTTTGCTACGCGTACCGCGTAGGCGGGCTTACTCGTAGCGCTGTCGTAGCTGTGTGCTACGTCGTTATTACTGTAGCAGGGGTGCTACGGAGCTTCGTAACGGTGCGTCCAAACATTGAGCGGCAATGTTTGGTTTATAATACTAATAATAATCTTTATTAAAAGGTACAAACCCAATACAATTAGTAAATGTAAAAATAAGATAAACAATGTCAAGTAAAAAAAAAACTAAAGTAATAGTTATTTATGCAACAGTTGTGTAATAAGGGGTATTAAAACACGAATGTGGGTTTATCACACGACGAGAAGCGGAGTGTGATAATAGTATCATATGAGTGTTTTAATACCTAATTATCAACAGTTGCATACAAGACTTTATCTACTCCCATGCTATGAATCCTCTATAACAGATTCTGAAATAGTTAGCTTACTGCTAACATTAAAACATCCAGTCCTAGTAACCTAATATCATCCATTACTGAGTATATACAAATAAACTAAGTATTAATGAAAGAATTATTTATTGTAGTAGTAATTAACATTTTGTACAGTGCAATTATTAAAATTCACTTGATGTTCTTTAATGTTGGAAGGTCCTGATCCCGATGTACTCGGCGGAATATTTATATTTACCACTTCACTATTTTTATTTTCTATGGAATTCGAAATTACATTCGACACTTGGACTTTGTTGGATGTAGAACATTACATCACCCGTTTGGATGATGTTATGGTTATTAGGACATTGGGTGTTTTAATGTTGGCAATAAGCTAACTGTTTCAGAACCTGTTATAGAGGATTTATAGCATGGGAGTAGATAAAATAAATAATACATTAATGCCACAATGGCAATAGTTAAGCAATGAAGTATAAGTACATACTTACTAATTACCATGTCATACGTATGTCAACATATTGAGCAGGTACCTAGATGGTACTTTTGTGTCTAGGTTACTTCCTATTTGCCTCCTGGTGCACCGAAAGCCAGTGTTTAAAAATGTAACAGTCCAGATTCTCGGCCAACGTACTGAGGATCTCGTTGTTAGAGGCTCGCAAACGACTCCAAAATGATGCTATTCGCGATCGTATAATCGCAAAGAAGTCTGGTACTCTGGCCTTGGCGAACATGTCCGACGCGCTGCAGTACCGTGGCAACTTCATCAGGATACAATAGGCGTCATTATATTGCACCCTTGTTTGTTTGGCAAGTTTGCAGGACACAATTCTGCCACGCTCTAGACTTTTTGTTTTCTTTATTTGCTTAGGGGACTTTTATACTTATGTACATGACACATGTCAGCCCCATTATAATCTAAATTTATATAGAAAACAAAAAACACGGTAACTTACAACAAAAAAACAAAGAGTAAAAAGATAAAAAAAACAATCAAATTAAAAAAACAGAAAACACTTCAAGAAATGAGACTTATGCATTCAAACAGACCAAAGAGCATGAAGAACCAGGGGTAGAGGTACAACTCCATACAACGGGTATCTACCATAGTTCTAAAATAAATTCTAGGTGTCGTTACTTGTCTCGAATAAGTATAAACTTTGTTTTGTTTAAATCAACCGAAACTCAATGAAAACATGTATTTTGTTGTTTTACTTTATTTTACCTATTTATTTATTAAGTTTAATTAACTATTAAATATAAAATTTTCATAAAATCCGATAGCAAAAAGTTTATTTCAAAGCTTTCGTTTTAACGCCATCTAGAGCTAAGGAGAAGAACTACAGGTTCAAATGCATATGTCTCATAATTTTGTCTCTAACAGACTGAAATCTGACACATTCATATAACAAGTGTTGAACATCATCAATTATTTCACACGAATCACAAACAGGTGACTCCGTTATATTCATCAAAAATTTGAACTTATTCAAAGGCATGTGTCCAGACTTCAGTCTGTGGGCAATAATAATCAACTTCCTTCTAATTAAGAAACCACGGTATATGAGGAGGCTGAGATTGTATAATTCTATACCAAATTCCTTTATCAACAGATTTAAAACTTAAGTGTTCCCCCCATAAATCCTGACATTTTCTTTTATATTATATTTAAGTAAGAGTTCAGTAAAAACGGGTTTGATAAACGTCACGCTCTAGACTTGAGGTCTATATATCTGTCACCGTAAGATTGTAAAAACCGTTAGATTATAATCTAACTCGCGAATTTCTAAACTGTCGAAAGATTACAATTTAACGCATTATTTTCCGGTAGATTGTAATCCCGATTTTTAAACCCGACAAAACCTAGGCCGGGCACTACTTGCTTATTTATGTCGAACCCTAACCTAACCCTACAAGAAAGAGACAAGAAAACGTAAATAAAATGAATATTTCAAAAATATTTCGTCAGTTTAGAATTTCGCGAGTTAGATTATAATCTAACGGTTTTTACAATCTTACGGTGACATATCCACGAATGTAATATGCAGACGTCTAATAACAGCGTGGCATGCGACACACAAGGTTGCCGCTCTATGTTTGGACACGCCTAAAAGCCAGGGCACACTAGGGTTTCCAGCCGCATAACGACCGCAATGCACGTCCAAAGCTACCAGTTGCCACTGAAACACAACAGCGTTGTTTGTAGAGAGAAACGTTTGACGCCGTAACAAGATTGATATTTATATTTATAATTATTTATTTGGAAAACCAAAAAATATTGTTTTTTTTTTATTTTTTCCAAAAAAAAAAAAAGTCTAGAGCGTACCAGAATTGTGTCCTGCAAACTTGCTAAACAAACAATTAGGTTTTTCTTATTATTATTTATTTGGAAAACCAAAAAATATTGTTACATTGAAAAAAAAAAAAAAAAAATTGCGGGCATTTAGGACCCTTGTTAAATCAAAGGTGCCACATCATTCACTAAAAAATAAATAAAAAGCTTGTACGCGTAAAATTAAAAGTTAAAAGTTACATTGCAAAAAAAATCTAAACTTATACAAAAAAAAAACAAAAAATTATACTTACAATTTAAAATTTAAGAAAAAAAAAAATTAAAAAAAAATTATATATAGTTGAGTCAACTTAAGTCGACCGTAACAATCTTAAACTTTCTTTTTTAAATTTTGGCAGCGTATCATGAAAAACGTCTACTTCTGTGCTGATGGATTTCTGACCGGCACTTAGCCAGCGTGGTGAACTATCTATGTTGCCCTTCTCATGGTGATGGGTTGAGGATGAACCTTGTTTTTACCCGTACAGTTACCGGCGAAGACGTACCGCCAAGCGATTTAGCGTTCCGGTACGATACCGCGTGGAAACCGACTAGGAGTGTGGATGTAATATAACTGCCAATACCCCTAACAAGTTAGCCCGCTATCATCATAGACTGCCTCATCATTTACCATCAGGTGAAATCGCAGTCAAGGGCTAACTTGTAGTGAATAAAAAAAAGACTAAAGTGAACAGAAGAAAACAGACTTGAATTTTTCGCAATTAGTAAATAAATGTTAAACTTTGCTACTGTGTTTAAAGACAGACATTCTGAAACTACCTGACATCTTAGGTGAGTATCGAGTCATGTTTTACTAAAACTAAAACCCCCTCTAGTGGGTTATAGTGCATTAAAAAAATATCTTCAGTATTCGAGGCTATAGGTAGCTCCTACCTACTCGTATAGGTAGGGGATAGGATATCGGTGTGTAATAGCCGTGCTTCATCCCGCGGGTATCCCATCCCGCAGACACGTACATTATGCAGAGGCCGCTGTTGCCTGAGCTGGGAGGGGGGAGGGGGTGACAGGGGGAGGGGAGGGGAAGGGAGGAATCGGAGGCGTTAGCTTAAGCTGCACTACTTACACCTGTAGGGGAAATACAAAGGATTTATAGTTTGAATACCGCAATACAAACGTTGTTTTCACCTGAGTATTGTATTGTTCGGTAGTTATTAATGTTTTTAAATCCGTTTATTTATCACAAGCTGTTGCCCGTGGCTTCGCTCACGTTTGATACAAATTTCAAAGCCCTATTTTACCCCCTTAGGGGTAGAATTTTCAAAACTCCTTTATTAGCGGATGCCTGTGTCTTAATAGGTTGCTTTTATATATTTAGTTTTCAACTCATTGCCGGTGCACTACTGTGCACTAGTCTCCTCTCTTCCAGTAAGAAATAATGAAATTTTGACATAGGCATTTCCCTATTATTATACGACTGCCTGAAAAAAGGAGTATATTGTTTTCAGGGTCCATGTATGTATGTATGTGAGTTTGTATATTCCACCATAACTTCTATACGCCTGAACCGATTTTGATAAATGAGGTATCGTTACAATCCCTAGCTTATTCCGGGTGACATAGGCTAGTAAAGATTTTAAAAAATTGATGGGGTGACCATAGCCCTGCATTAAAGACTACAGTAAAAAAAAAACGAAAATAATATTAACAATGTAACCATCATCTACAAAATGATGAGTACATTCTAAAAATATATAACACTAAGTTCAATATCCAGTGATTCACAAAAAAATATCATTTAATAAAAATGTGAATAAGATTTTTAATTTAACTACATTAATTTAGATTTTTTACTTTTTAGTTCGTTTTTTGGCAGGGCAGTCGTATTTTTTATTTTTTTTTAATATATATTTAGTTTTGCATTACTATGCACTAGTCTCCTAGGGCTACAGTAAGAAATAATTTAATTTTAACATAGGCATTTCCCTATTATTTTCTATTTGCTATTCAATTCTAGACTTTTGCGTATATAAATCTCCGTCAGTGCTCCAGGGAGAGGTCAGCAAGAAATAATTTAATTTTGACATAGGCATTTCTCTATTTGTTATTCTATTCTAGACTTTTGCGTATATAAATCTCCGTCAGTGCTCCAGGGAGAGGTCAGCACTAGAGCGGGTAACTCGACCCAGTGCTGTTAGTGCCGGTCTAATTCCAGACAGGTCCCCCTTGTTCCAGTTCCCCGACCCTCGACCTCGGCCGCGGCGCCCCCATTGACTTGTTTATTAAAGACTAATGAAGTGTACTTTAAATATTATGAACTAGATGATTCGCGTACATTTAGGTTTCTTTTTATACGACTGCCTGAAAAAAGGAGTATATTGCTTTCAGGGTTCATGAATGTATGTATTTGAGTTTGTATATTCCACCATAACTTCTTTAAACCTGAACCGATTTTGATGAATGAGGTATCGTTTGAATTCCTAGCTTATTCCGGATGAAATAGGATAGTAAGATTTTTAAAAAAATTGATGGGGTGACCATGGTCCCGCATTAAAGACTAAAGTTGAAAAAAAAAATTCGAAAATAAGTGTCAGGGTTCATGTTTGTATGTATTTATGTATTTGAGTTTGTATATTCCACCATATAACTTCTATACGCCTGAACCGATTTTGATAAGTGAGGCATCGTTAGAATTCCTAGCTTATCCCGGGTGACAGGCTAGTAAGAAGATTTTAAAAATTGATGGGGTGACCATGGTCCCGCATTAAAGACTAAAGTTGAAAAAAAATATTCGAAGATAAGATTAACTATATATTAATAATCTAGAAAATGATGAGTAGATTCCAAATATATATAACACTATAGTTCAATATCCAGTGATTCACAAAAAAAATATCATTTAATAAAATTGAGAATAAGATTCTATCTAACTAGATTAATATAGTATTTTTTTGGCAGGGCAGTCGTGTTTTTAATTTTGTTAATTATGACTTGTTATCCCACAATCTTTGATATTTTGGGATGAAAAGTAAACTCTATTCGTCTGTGGGGTGTATAGTCCCACAAACTTACCTGACCCGGTGGCCAAAATGGGAACTAATTTTTCTGCCTGTTAAGATTTCGTTTTTCATAGATACTACCGATGTTGTCACCGAGTGAGATAAGTTTGTGGGTTATAATAAAATGAGTCGTAAAAAGACAGACAGCCGTCAAAAAGACGTATTCTAGCTGTATGAAACAGACATATACAAGCAGAAAAACACATTGGTTTGAGTCATTTTATTATTCAAAACTTCAAATAAGAGCGAAAAAACTTGGCACTTCTGATAGCAAATAACATCAGCGCAAAATGCCCGCGTCCTGTGCAAAACATGTTTTGTCGTGTCACACAGATCTGTGCATACCATATTCATCATCATCTACGGACATAGGCCTCTGTTAAGGATGTCCACGTGCCGCGGTCTTGCACCGTCTGGATTTTGTTTGATGTCGTCCGTCCAGCGAATGGGGGTCTGCCAACGCTGTGCTTTCCAATGCGAGGTCGCCACTTCAGCACTTTGGGACCCCAACGTCTATTACTTCTCCGAAATATGCACCTCGCCCATTACTACTACTAAACACAGCTTTAAACCTCTATTTTAGGAGAGGGGAGAGAAAGAGAGAGGGGTAGCAGTGAGTAGTAGAAGTGGGGAGAAAAGAGGTGGGGAGAGGAGAGAAGGGGAGAGGAGAGGAGAGGTGGCTACGTATAAAACACGGCCATCGGGCCGTGTTCGGGCATTATGTATGTTGAAGTGATTTGTTGTGAACAGTGAAATAAAAGTTGCTGTTGGATCTGTTTATAAATTTACGTCTTTAATTTTTGACTGTTCATAACAATTAAATATAAAAGATCATTGGCTTTAAATAACAGGCAGTCATATCGAAAACGCATCAATATATTAACATTTATACCCGTTGCAACTAGACTTCCCCATTTAAAAACTATAATTGAGTGAAAGCAATAAAACCTTGACACGCTAAAAGGCAACATTCCAAAGCAGCCATCCAGAATGTTGAAAGTTAACTTCACGGAAATAAAAATACAATTTAAACGGCAAAGAGGGATCTTTTGACTGCAACTTGTGCAGCGAAACTGTATCCGATGCGGCCTCAAAGAGAGGCTTTCAGGCCAACTTTGTCCTTGTCAACCGGAGACTAGGGGAGTCACCCGACGAGTGATACGAATGAACTAAGGCTTAAACTTATATATTTTTTTTAATTTATTTAGGACCAAAAAGTTATAAAATAAGAAGATAAACATACATAGTGGACAAGGAAGCAATTATCTCTATAAGAGGTCTCTACCAGTGACCCTTGGCAGTGAGAAAGGTTGAGGAAGAATAGGTACAACAAGATATGAGATAGAATGAAACACACAAAATATATACATAAATAAATACATACCAACATACATAGGCTATATTATATAATACATAATGAAATAACAGATACATATTATTATTTATAATTATGATAGAGAAGATAGATCTGTTTCAGTCGAAATCTAATTCGACTCGATTCAGTCTTATTAGTTACTGTGTATCATTCTTGATGTGGAGTCTCGATGTATCGTATAAAACGAGTTGTCCTACATGAAATATTAAACATTTCATTTCTACAGAAACTATAGAAGTTTCGTTTGTTTAGTGCTCTATTCTAGAACAAGCAAATGTCCGCGACTAAAAAAAAACAGACTTCGTCTACGTGGTTAGTTTTCATGTTCCCGCGGGAACTCTTTAATTTTCCGGGATAAAAGTAGCCTATGTGCTATTCCAGACGATAATCTATCTCTGTGCCAAATTTCAACCAGATCCGTTCAGCCGTTGGGGCGTGATTGAGTAACAAACATCCATACATCCATCCAAACTTTCGCATTTATAATATTAGTATAATATAAAGTATATTTTTGACTTATATTAATGACTTACCGTGTGTGACAAAAAATGATTGCTATTTATTCGCAGATGACATATCTATAATTGTTACAAGTAATAAAAATACTGATACTAGAAAATATGAAAATGACATTAATACTGAAATAACTACTATCGTAAATTGGCTCCAGGATAATAACCTCCAAGTAAATATCAGTAAAACAACTTACATGCAATTTAGTTTAAGTAATAGATCGAATAACTTTAATCTTAATATTAAATACAAAGACTCTCCAATTGAAGAAGCACTGCATACTAAATTCTTAGGATTATTACTGGATAAAAATCTTAAGTGGAAGGAGCATGTTGACACGGTATGCAAAAAAATTAACCGGTATGTTTATGTGCTTTATAGGTTGCGTAAAACAGCTTTACCAAATGCCGTTCTTGCAGCCTACCACGGCTACGTTGGGTCGGTTCTTCGATACGGACTAATCCTATGGGGAAACTCTAGTGAAGCAAACAGGGCATTTGTTGCTCAAAAAAGATGCATAAGGGCGATAACAGGAGCTTTCTACCTAGATTCATGTAGACCATTGTTCCAAAAATTACACATTCTCCCACTTCCTTCTATGTATATCTTCGATATCTGTGTATTTGTTAAGCAACATGAATATCTATTTAGTAAAGCACGCGATATTTACCCGAGAAATTCAAGGAACAGGGATCGATTAGTACCAACTTATAGGGCCAATAATGCGGCATACGGAAAGTGTAGTTATGCCATGTGTATAAAAATATATAATAAACTACCCCCAGACTTACGCCAGTTAGCTTTACAAAGTTTTAAGAAAGGTCTTTTTTCGTGGTTGATAAATAAATGTTTTTATTCAATAAATGACATGCTGACAGAGTAAAAAGATGGTATAATTTTTAATATTGACATTTTGATTTAATTTGGACATTTTATTAATCAAATATAATTATATTGTACGAAAATTATTTGAATTGAAATACCTACTATTTGCGTCTGTGTTCTATAATTGTACTCTTGAAAAATTATATTGTCATGTACGAATAACTCAATCTTAACTTACTGACTGTTGTAAAATTTAACATTTGCATGCCAGAAATGGCTGATTACATTGGATCATAATAGAATATAAGTATCACCCACTGTACCTGTATTCATGCAAATAAAGGATATTGTATTGTATTGTATTGTATAGATATGCCAATAATATACCCTTGATTTTTACTGTAACTAACAACCGATTTAATTTAATTTATTTGAAACTACCCACAGAATTACAAGTAGTAGGTATACAAAATGTTGAATGACTTAGGCAATAGGTAACAAGCAATTCAATTTATAGGTAGTTACATCATGCACATAGGAAAAGTCGTACATAACTGACACAAGTATACATTGGGGAATTATTAATACATAATTAAGATTACTGATTATTATTATTTAATTTAAATTAGTCACAGTATATCTTGGCGTCTTTGGCAAAACATCTTCAAGGCTTCTTTGATTTATACTACACTTGTGTGACCTGTTATATTATCGATTTAGAATTTTTGGCGACTGTCCTTTTGATGTCGGACTCAGACGCGTCGTCTGCATCACGTTCTCTTTTAATACGACTGCCTGAAAAAAGGAGTATATTGCTTTCAGGGTTCATGTATGTACGGATGTGAGTTTGTATATTCCACCATAACTTCTATACGCCTGATCCGATTTTGATAAATGAGGAATCGTTAGAATCCCTAGCTTATTCCGGGTGCCATAGGCTAGTAAATTAAAAAAAAATTGATGGGGTGACCATGGTCCTGCATCAAAGAATAAAGTTGAAAAAAAAATCGAAAATAAGATTAACTATATAATCATCATCTAGAAAATAATGAGTAGATTCCAAAAATATATAACACTATAGTTCAATATCCAGTGATTCACAAAAAAATATCATTTAATAAAAATGTGAATAAGATTCTAATTTAACTAGTCTCATTTAGATTTTTAACTTTTTAGTTCGTTTTTTGGCAGGGCAGTCGTGTTTTTAATTTATTTAATTATGACTTGTTACGTCAAACCAACTAGTGTACAGCTGAGCGAGCGCGTATCTCTGACAGCTACAGTGTAACGATCGCAATCACCTCTGATTGGATAACACTCTTCCACTATTGGACAAAATGCATTGACGCAGCAAGAATACCATAAATTCAGCCAATCACAACAATTGATGCTGTAACAACGATTGATGCAGAAGATACATGTTCGCCCTGCAGTATTATCATACTATTATTAGTTCGTCCGCCATAGAACTGAAACTGAACCACAGAAAAAAAACACTTCCCTTTATAAATCTGTGAACTGAACTGAACTAAAAGAACGACATGGCTCTATGGCTCGTGTTTCACATCCCTAGTGACCAGTCGCGTTGCGGTTTCATCCCACACTTGTATGCCATACATAGCTTTTCATAACCTCCTAATAATGTTTTATTCATCGGATGTGAATGTGCTGCAAATTAAATACATTCGCGAAAAATTCATGTTAATTTTGTTAAATTAAAACACTCGCTCGAATAAAGAGACAGGAAAATGCGGTTCTTATTTAAAACTATATGAAAAGCGGATTTCCACGAGGCTGATTCAACTTTTTTTATTTTAGTTACTTACAGTAGCAATTGGATCTGAGTTTGGTTAGTTAGAATAATGGTAAAGCAATTGACTGGATGAAATATAGATTGCGTACTAGTCTAAGATGTTTATTTTAACTTAATTCATTAACCAGACCAAAGCAAATTACTAGTATCGATTTACCTGTTTATTTACCCACCTGCCTACCCGAGAGTTGTGACAGGCAAAAATAGTCAACCTAACGTTTGCATATTCTATAGGCTTCATACTTCGATTGGTATGGAATTCGTCTATGAACCAAACCAGTGAAATATCTAACAAGTCCTAATTAAAAAAATTAAAATACACGACTGCCCTGCCAATAAACGAGCTAAAAAGTTAAAATGTAAAATAATCTAGTTAGATTAGAATCTTAACTTCAACTTTAGTCTTTAATGCGGGACCATGATCACCCCATTAATTTTTTTTAATTTTTTTTGCCTATGTCACTCGGAATAAGTTAGGAATTCTAACGATACCTCATTTATCAAAATCGGTTCAGGCGTATAGAAGTTATGGTGGAATATACAAATTCACATACATACAATACATGAACCCTGAAAACAATATACTCCTTTTTTCAGGCAGTCGTATAAAAAAAGATCGTATTTAGCCGGTCGTTGGGACCAGTAGCTCCATCTGTTGGAAAAACGTAAAATTGCCTAAAGGCAAAGCAAATGGCTGTCACTCCCAGCAGATGAGTCAAGGGCAATAATAATAATAAATCGTTTATTTTCAGGCAATAGACCCATAAGAAATGCAAAAGATGAATACAAATAAAAGTTAAAGCCATAAAAACATAATAGTAACATAAATTACAATTAAAAGATAATAATAATGCGTCCCAGATATCACAGATGGCGCTGCACAACCAGCCTCCACTTTAGGCTGCATCACTAGGTACTATCAGCCAGTCTGATTGCAGCCAAGCGTTACTCTGTAATCTATTTAAATAAATCAATATATAAAACAATAGCTGTTCGTTTGTCTCGCTAAAACTCCAGAACAACTGGGCCGATTTAGCTGATTTTGGTTTTGAAATGTTTGTCATAGTCCAGGGAAGGTTTAAACGGTGAGATAATATGGAAAAATTGCTAGGAAGATAGGGCAGGACAACGTCTGCCGGGCCCACTAGTGAAACATAAAAAATAACCTGTAAATATGTATGTTAGGTAGGTATATACCTATCTCTCATGCTGTGGCTCCAGCTGAGGGGGTGGCCCATTGACCGTACGTTTAACAATTTAAGTTTAATTTGTATTTGTATAAGTTTAGTTAGACTAAGTATATTGAATTGTAGTGCTGGTCAATAAACTTTTATTTATTTATTTATTTATATGGATTCCGGTTTCGATCCCCAGCAGGGTCAATTTGGAAATTTATAATTTCTGAATTTTCCCTGGTCTGGCCTGGTGGAAGGCTTTGGACGTGCCTACTTACCACTCTACCGGCAAAGACCAAGCGATTTAGCGTTCCGGTACGATGCCGTGTAGAAACCGAATAGGGGTATGGGTTTAATATAACTGCCATGCCCCTAACAGGTTACCCCGCTACCATCGTAGACTGCATCATCCCTTACCATCAGGTGAGATCGCAGTCAAGGGCTAACTTGTAGTGGGGAAAAAAAAAATGACTAAAAGTGGATAAAAAAAAAGATCCAGGGATTAAAACAGGGATCCAGGGATTAAAACAGGTAGCAATTGTGAATTGGTCATCTAATCGAGCCCCGGAGTCCGCCGGTGATCCATTAATCGTGCGGACAGTGTCCGGGGACGAGGACTGCGGTCGCCTCCAAGCCGCCTGCCCGGGATAATACTGCATTGCCCACAAACTGTAATTTACGGTGCGGAGTTAGAAACACATGTTCTCAGGGACCAGTAATCACACAGAGTACATTATATATACTGGTATAGAGTTGCTACTCGACTTTCCATGTACAGCGACATCTATCGGGAAGTTGTCCAACTAAAATATGTATATATATAACCATAGCACAATGCTATAGTACTATATATTACAAAGTGTATTGTATAATAATTTATCTTAATTATTACAAGATCACCTAATTCTGCAACTACAGAATTATGTGACCTTGTAATAATTAAGATAAATTATTGTACGATAAACACAAACTATAAAGATGTTCAGATGTTAGTAAATGAAACGCATGTTGATTATTTTCTCTTATATTCTCAATTACAAAAAATATACATAAAGTATAACAATTATTCCACAGTTTCATGTTTTCACATCGTACACACTTAATACACACTCTATTAATATAGTTTCGCATTGTAACGAATTTATCACAAAAATAATAATTTTGTCCACCCGGCATCCGGCATGCCAGAAAACGTCAATGTCTCAATGTCAATGTCGAATTTTAAACTTTAAAATGGCGGCTGTCCACGTTTGGAAATTAAAACACAAATGTTTCATTAACCTTCTAACTCATTCCACTAAACTTAATTTATAACAGATAAATCTTTATAAATTATCTAAGATAACTCATATTCTGCTAAAAAAAAAAGTTTTATATATTATTAGCTTTGTGTTTATATAAATGGCAAAATCATTAATTTATCTAAAACATAAGCTTCTGAACGAACACTTAGTTCAGCGCCATCACAGACCCTGATCACAGACTTTTATGTATACATACTTTCAGTACAAGATAAGCGCCATGAGCGCCATCCTTTAGGGAGTTGTGGAACTAACATCCCCATACAACAGAAAAATGTTCTAAGTGCAAAGGCCCTGAGTAATCATCAAGAAATAACCATTCTAGTCCCACAAACCTATCTGACCCGGTGACCAAAATTGGAACTAATTTTTATGCCTGTTTGGTTTTTGTTTTTATTTTATTTTTCATATTAAATCTAAATGTCGTGATCGTGTGCTCGAGTGACAACATTTATTTATTATTTATAGAATGGCAATACTGATTTCATGTTGGTATTGCATTATTAATGAATTCAGACTTGGTAGAGGGTAGGCGATAAAAACATTGTGTATAAATACGGGCGTCATTCTGTAAACAGGGCATTCAAACATCGGACGCTGTCTGAGGTGCACGCCTGTGTAGTGTATATTTTTATATTGTAGCCAATTGTAGCCACAGCTTCAGGATAATGGAAACTTCAAGTAAAAACCAGCATTACGATAATATTTTCTATATTTTACACTTCTTCGAGTCACACGATTACCTTCACAATGCCATCAAAAACAAAAGACAATCTGTCGTAACTTGTTGGCGCCAAATTCAAATACAGTTTACGAATTATCTATGATAATAAAATATTATTAATGACTAACATTAATAATATTTAATCTAGGATATTTATAAAATAATAGAAACACAATTTAAATAAAGCTGAACGATAGCAACAGGCGAATATTAATTAATTATGAAGGCCGACAGGTGGAGGTTAATTAAAATCCGGAATTTTCTTATAATTAAAATTTAATGAATAATTTTACAGTAAAAATTCTTATATTAATTACTTATGTACGTGCGAACTAGTCCGAAGTAAGGAAAATAGTTATCCGTGAGAATACTTAATCTAACACTTTCACTTACTGTAACCCTATGCGCTGATGAGGCGCAAACGTAATCTAAAAGCCGTAGGGCTGGCGCTGTCTTAGAGTCCCAGGGCTGACACTTTAACACTTCCCTCCGCAGATCTGCAACTATTTCAGGACTCTTAATGAAAAAGTTGCAGGATGAGATGGATTGATGGATGTTTCAGCTGCAGATGGTATTTTCGTAGTATCTTCACCTCCGGTATTGGCTGGCTGTGTGACGACTAGACTCTGACTCTTGATGTAACGGCGAATGAGAATGACTGCTGTGAGTATAATTGAACTCAGAAGAAGTACATAGAAAGGGATGGTTGTGTGATAGACGGCGTCAGAATGGCCGGTAATAGGAATCAGTGTTTGCAGCTCTACATTTTTTTGAATATCATGAAGATGATTGAGATTTATTGAGTTAATCTTAACTTGCGGTAATTTCAACGTTAAGTCGATGGTTGAGCTGTTTACCGAAGTTAATAAAATCTTCATTGGTTGACCTCGAAGTTCATCGTTTGCATTGATCAAAGTGAATTCATCGGTGCGTAAGAGACAGTTGTGTGGTATAGTAGCTAGATAGCTACTATTCAAAGTAATGTGGTCGTTTCTTCCGCATTTAAGGGTTACTTTTGTTGCGTTTGGAAATGTAATTGAATAATGTTGGTCGTCTAATTTTTCCATGGCTTCTTTCGACAGCGATACTGTAGTTATTTTGCAGGACTTGTCTATGAGTTGGCTTGTGATGAGCGTTGAAATGCAGTCTGGTGTAGTGCGGACCCGATGGTTGAGGCTTGCTTCACAAAGATATCGGGCAGTATTACCAAGCTTCGGGCATTCAGCCTCTATGTACACATGCATATACCCATTGGTTGCAATAAATGGAAATGGAGGGATAAGGATTTGATTTTGACTATTAGGTAATATAGATAATTTGTATAGATTGAAATTTTGGGGAGCTACTATCGGAAATCTTAGAACTATAACTATTCTTTTTTCTGAATAATATGACCCTGAACGTATAATATTATAATATTCGCGAAGTTCTAAATCTAATAATTGATTCTTACTATATATTGTACCTAATCTACTTATCATTACTCTTAAAATATCAATCCCTATCATTATATGGTGTGCGGTAGCTGTACGCGTAAATGCTAATATGTCTTCAATTTTTCGAAGAGTTAGTAAAACTTCATCTATATTATCGTTTAAAATATCTAAATCTATATTAATATCTATATCTCTATTGCTATCTAAATTGGCCCTACGAGACTGCCTTGGAGATGCAGCCCTAGGGTATCCTTTTCTGGGATGAAAAATTTTGTATTAGGTACTTAGGCACTAGGATATGAAGCAACACAATGGGTAATTTTGTGTACTTACATTTTTTTCCGGATATCTTTTTTCTTGTCTCGAAGTCTGGAGACGCTCCACCTGCGACTCTTCAAGGTTCTTGAACAATATATTCGACGAAGGCTTAAAAGCCAACCAGCCTCGCGGGGCTAGATTTTCCGGAAATTTTCCGAATTTCTCGCGCCGCGGACTGTCCCGAATATCCTACTACACCTGCGCCAATTATGAAGGCCGACAGGTGGAGGTTAATTAATATCCGGAATTTTCTTATAATTAAAATTTAATGAATAATTTTACAGTAAAAATTCTTATATTAATTACTTATGTACGTGCGAACTAGTCCGAAGTAAGGAAAATAGTTATCCGTGAGAATACTTAATCTAACACTTTCACTTACTGTAACCCTATGCGCTGATGAGGCGCAAACGTAATCTAAAAGCCGTAGGGCTGGCGCTGTCTTAGAGTCCCAGGGCTGACACTTTAACAAATTAGTAATCAACATAACAACATGACATAAACTAGTTAAAAGTAACTTCCTCGAACATTCACTAGATGTCGCTAGAATTCTGACACGAGGAATGAGTTTTGTTTTTGTTCTAATATATAGGTTGTATAAAATTAATAAAATAATATTAGAAATCACAAACTTAGACGATATAAATCTATATACCTAAAATATGCCCAAAATGATAAGTGGGCTTACATAATATACAGTGTTATATTATACTATTGTAAAATAAAGTGTATATAGTGCGTTACTGTAAGGAAGGTGTGTGGGGATATAGCTGAAACGTGGTGAGTCCTCTTGTATCGTTCTAATTTAATATCATTGAGTACCCTTAGTTAGCCAACTAGTCTTAGATTGTATTTAGTCATGGAATATATAGGCCTTTACGGGAATTCCTGACACTAGCGACGCTGTCACCTGTCAGGTAAGTTTGTCGGACTACACTTGTAGCAGTGACATCGAAGTGGTTAGGATTTCGACTTCTTTTCCTTTCCTTTCGACAACTACTTTGGGGTTCCGAGTTTGTACACGCATCTCAACGAATCTTTAACTTTCCGAGTTATTATTATCATAATCATAATCATTTTACATGTACATGCATCACATTATTACCACAGATTAAATAATAGTAGCTGATGCCCGCAGGAACTCCTTAATTCTCCGCTAGCCTGTGTTATTCCAGACTATAATCTAACACTGTGCCAAATTTCATCCAGATCCGTTCAGTCGTTCTGACGTGATTGAGTCCCAAACATCCATTCATCGATATATCCATCCATATTCCATCCAAACTTTTGCATTAATAATATAAGTATAAATAAATGTAGTTGCTTTGATAAAATAATTGGTTAAATGTATACTTCTATACTTAATATTATAAATGCGAAAGTTTGGATGGATGTGTGGATGTATGGATGTATGGATATTTGTTACTCAATCACGCCCCAACAGCTGAACGGATCTGGCTGAAATTTGGCACAGAGATAGATTATAGTCTGGAATAGCACATAGGTTACTTTTTATCCCGGAAAATTAATTAGTTCCTTCGGGGACCAAATTACCTCGATCCACGCAGTCCCGGGCATTAGCTAGTTAGCTAGTTATAAAATATTCACATCACTCATATAGCTAGGTACTAACGAGTAACGACGAAAAAAAACGTCATGAAGAAACCTTCTAGCTATCACCATCATCATCTCCTGCTGAAGACTGAGAATTTTTAGGCCATAATTCTTGCTGGCCAAGTGAAATTCAGAAGACACGCCTTATTATACGACTGCCTGAAAAAAGGAGTATATTGTTTTCAGGGTTCATGTATGTATGTATGTATGTGAGTTTGTATATTCCACCATAACTTCTATACGCCTGAACCGATTTTAATAAATGAGGTATCGTTAGAATCCCTAGCTTATTCCGGGTGACATAGGCTAGTAATTTTAAAAAATTGATGTGGTGACCATGGTCCCGCATTAAAGACCAAAATTGAAAAAAAAAAAACGAAAATAAGATTATCTATATAATCATCATCTAGAAAATGATGAGTAGATTCCAAAAATATATAACACTATAGTTGAATATCCAGCGATTCACAAAAAAATACCATTTAATAAAAAATATGAATAAGATTCCAAAGGCTATATATGCAAATCGCTTCTTATGGAGGTAAACTCCAAAAATAATATGGCAGGGCAGTCGTATTTTTTAATTCGTTATATTAATTTCTTAAGGTTAATGTAAAGAAAAATTGCCAAACATCAATCTATTCACGTCTTCCAAATATTGATACTTGTTAGTGAAAATAGAAGCACCTCCATACTCCCGTTGTGATAACAAATACGATGTATTAGCTCCCTGGGGGCTTACTACCATTGCTTTAAGCTATATTGATTTAATATTGTTGGCTTTTGCCCACTCCTCAAGAAGGTCCGAAGGTCGTTCGTGGGAATGAGCATTCTATTTTATAACAAACCTATCCTAAACTTGCCTTTACACAAGTTTAAGAAGTCCATTAAAAGTATGCTCCAGAGATATATTGATTTAATACTCAATATCATTTATTCAATATAGGTACACTGTAGGTACACTTATTGACGTTAAAAATTACTTACTTATAAAACATGATGGTGATAATTGGTTACGGTATCTTAAAACTAAAGCTACGAGGGTTCCAAACGCGCCCTGGTCTGAGAAGAGCCCACAACAAACTCAGCCGGGTTTATTGTTGGCTTTTGTGTTTTAGAATAGTCGTGACTCCATCGCTCCGCCTCAAGAAGGTCCGAAGGTCGTTCGTGGGAATGAGCATTCTATTTTATAACAAAATCCCACAACTTAACTTAAACTTTCCTTTACACAAGTTTAAGAAGTTAATTAAAAGTATGTTACAGAAAAAAGCTTATTATACTGTTGAAGATTACGTAAATGACAAAGGAGCATGGATTTGATTCGCTCCAGCAATGCTGAGGACAGCTGTTACTGTACTCTTGCCTGGTGGGAGGTTTCGGCCGTGGCTAGTTACCACACTACCGGCAAAGACGTGGGTATGGGTTTAATATAACTGCCATGCCCCTAACAGGTAAGCCCGCTACCATCTTAGGCTGCATCATCACTTTCCATCAGGCGAGATCGCAGTCAAGGGCTAACATGTAGTGGAAAAAAAAATGAAATTGTAAATTTTTTTTCAAAAGAGCTACCGCCGAGTTTCTTACTGGTTCTTCTCGATAGGAATGGCATTCTGAACCAGTGGTAGATTCACTCGACGATTCAAAAGTACTTGGAAAAGATTATTTGAATTTAAAAAAAAAAATATGTTTTTTTTTATCCACTACAAGTTAGCCCTTGACTGCGATATCACCTGATGTTAAGCGATGATACAGTCTAAGATGGTAGCGGACTAACCTGTTAGGGGCATGGCAGTTACATTATTAATCCTTATTTTAGAGACGTCAAGGTACATGATATTATACTGTAATGTTGAAATAATGCTGCTTTATGCGATAGTAGTAGCTCCCGAGCTCGGTAGTCACAACTAACAAACGACAATGGCGACGGCTGACGTAATATCGAACCGACCTTGAGCCCTAACTAGAGCTGACAGCTATTGTAGCTCTTACGCCACTCGGAATAAGAGCTATGAGCTGTCACGTTATACGGTGTATAAACATGAATGTGTGAAGACAAATTGGGAGCATGTTTGTGTGGATCTGTAATGATATTGTGGTGGTGAATACATACAAGAAATTGGGTGAATAGCCGTATCACATTTATACAAGAAAAATACTGTTTAGGATCTTGTCCCACCTCAGTATCAAGAGGGGTTTATATTAATAATAGAGCTCAGTAACCTTAAATGGCGACGGCTGACATAATATCGCTCCGACCTTGAGCCCTAACTAGAGCTGACAGCTATTGTAGCTCTTATTGTACTCGGAATAAGAGCTCTTGAGCCCTAACTAGAGATGACAGCTATTGTAGCTCTTATTGTACTCGGAATAAGAGCTCTTGAGCCATAACTAGAGCTGATAGCTATTGTAGCTCTTATTTTACTCGGAGTAAGAGCTACGAGCTGTTACGTTATACGGTGTATAAACATGAGTGTGCAAAGACAAATTGGGAGCATGTTTGTGTGGATCTGTAATGAAATTGTGGTGACGTATCACATTTATACAAGAAAAATACTGTGTAGGATCTTGTCCCATCTCAGTATCAAGTTTTATATTAATAATAATAGAGCTCAGTAACCTAAAATGGCGACGGCTGACATAATATCGCTCCGACCTTGAGCCCTAACTAGAGATGACAGCTATTGTAGCTCTTATTGTACTCGGAATAAGAGCTCTTGAGCCCTAACTAGAGCTGACAGCTATTGTAGCTCTTATTGTACTCGGAATAAGAGCTATGAGCTGTTACGTTATACGGTGTATAAACATGAGTGTGCAAAGACAAATTGGGAGCATGTTTGTGTGGATCTGTAATGAAATTGTGGTGACGTATCACATTTATACAAGAAAAATACTGTTTAGGATCTTGTCCCATCTCTGTATCAAGTTTTATATTAATAATAATAGAGCTCAGTAACCTAAAATGGCGACGGCTGACATAATATCGCTCCGACCTTGAGCCCTAACTAGAGCTGACAGCTATTGTAGCTCTTATTGTACTCGGAATAAGAGCTCTTGAGCCCTAACTAGAGCTGATAGCTATTGTAGCTCTTATTTTACTCGGAATAAGAGCTATGAGCTGTTACGTTATACGGTGTATAAACATGAGTGTGCAAAGACAAATTGGGAACATGTTTGTGTGGATCTGTAATGAAATTGTGGTGACGTATCACATTTATACAAGAAAAATACTGTGTAGGATCTTGTCCCATCTCTGTATCAAGTTTTATATTAATAATAATAGAGCTCAGTAACCTAAAATGGCGACGGCTGACATAATATCGCTCCGACCTTGAGCCCTAACTAGAGCTGACAGCTATTGTAGCTCTTATTGTACTCGGAATAAGAGCTCTTGAGCCCTAACTAGAGCTGATAGCTATTGTAGCTCTTATTGTACTCGGAATAAGAGCTATGAGCTGTTACGTTATACGGTGTATAAACATGAGTGTGCAAAGACAAATTGGGAGCATGTTTGTGTGGATCTGTAATGAAATTATGGTGGTGAATACATACAAGAAAAAGACTGTTTAGGATCTTGTCCCACCTCAGTATCAAGAGGGTTTTATGTTAATAATAGAGCTCAGTAACCTTAAATGGCGACGGCTGACATAATATCGCACTGACCTTGAGCACTAACTAGTGCTGACAGCTATTGTAGCTCTTATTGTACTCGGAATAACAGCTCTTGAGCCCTAACTAGAGCTGACAGCTATTGTAGCTCTTATTTTACTCGGAATAAGAGCTATGAGCTGTTACGTTATACGGTGTATAAACATGAATGTGTGAAGACAAATTGGGAGCATGTTTGTGTGGATCTGTAATGAAATTGTGGTGGTGAATACATACAAGAGAAATACTGTTTAGGATCTTGTCCCACCTCAGTATCAAGAGGGTTTTATGTTAATAATAGAGCTCAGTAACCTAAAATGGCGACGGCTGACATAATATCGCACCGACCTTGAGCCCTAACTAGAGCTGACTGCTATTGTAGCTCTTATTGTACTCGGAATAAGAGCTATGAGCTGTTCCGTTATACGGTGTATAAACATGAGTGTGCAAAGACAAATTGGGAACATGTTTGTGTGGATCTGTAATGAAATTGTGGTGGTGAATACATACAAGAAAAATACTGTTTAGGATCTTGTCTCACCTCAGTATCAAGAGGGTTTTATGTTAATAATAGAGCTCGGTAACCTAAAATGGCGACAGCTGACATAATATCGCACCGACCTTGAGCCCTAACTAGAGCTGACAGCTATTGTAGCTCTTATTGTACTTGGAATAAGAGCTCTTGAGCCCTAACTAGAGCTGATAGCTATTTGTAGCTCTTATTTTACTCGGAATAAGAGCTATGAGCTGTTACGTTATACGGTGTATAAACATGAGTGTGCAAAGACAAATTGGGAGCATGTTTGTGTGGATCTGTAATGAAATTATGGTGGTGAATACATACAAGAAAAAGACTGTTTAGGATCTTGTCCCACCTCAGTATCAAGAGGGGTTTATATTAATAATAGAGCTCAGTAACCTTAAATGGCGACGGCTGACATAATATCGCACTGACCTTGAGCACTAACTAGAGCTGACAGCTATTGTAGCTCTTATTGTACTCGGAATAAGAGCTATGAGCTGTTACGTTATACGGTGTATAAACATGAGTGTGCAAAGACAAATTGGGAGCATGTTTGTGTGGATCTGTAATGAAATTGTGGTGGTGAATACATACAAGAAAAATATTGTAAAGGATCTCGTCCCGTCTCAGTATCAAGAGGGTTTTATATTAATAATAGAGCTCGGTAACCTATACCACCACAGCCCATTAACATCCCACTGCTGGGCACAGGCCTCCACTCTCATAGGAGAGAGGGAATTAGAGCTTAGACCCACAACGCTGCTCCGATGCGGGTTGACGGGCTTTAACGACTATTATCATGTCAGTGATAATAACCGGGACCGACGGCTTAACGTGCTCTCCGAGGCACGGGGGTGAAACACCGCCAACTTCCTAACTCCGGACTAGTACTGAGAATTTATAATCAGAAAACCCCGGCACTTAATTATGGCCCGACCCGGGACTCCGGGATTCCGAAATTGCTGGTAAAAAGTTTCAAGTTTTTTACAATACCTATAATCAACTTTGGAATTTGCAGAAATCTGTCCAACATGAGTATTACTATTATATAAATTACATGATGTCCGCGACTTCGTCCACGTGGATTAAGTTTTTTGATTTCCGTGGAAACTCGTAAATTTTCCGGGATATAAAGTAGCTTATACACCAAATTTCATCAAAATCGGTTGAATCGGGCCGCGAATGCGTAACAGACAGACACACGTTCGTATTTATAACTAGCTAATGCCCGCGACTACGTCTGCGTAGATCGAGCTTGTTTGGTTCCCGCGGGAACTCCTTCATTTTCCGGCATATTATCATTTACCGGCTTTGCTATTCCAGACTATAATCTATATCTGTGTCAAATTTCAGCCAGATCCGTTCAACCGTTGGGGCGTGATTGAGTAACAAACATCCATACATCCATACATCCACACATCCATATAGTGACGTGCACAGGGTTTGAAGCTGGGGTATAGGCATTAGTAGGTTAGAATACCTATTTACTAGCTGTTTTGATGATAAATATGCATTGACGTATTTCCATTTGGGTAAGCAGTGCTTTTATGCCTTTATGAACTGCACGCCACTGCATCCATACATCCATCCAAACTTTCGCATTTATAATATTAAAGTAAGATATCAGTACAGTAAGTATGGATGACACGTTAATCTTCCACCAGCGCCCCTTTGCTGGCAGCCGACAAGTCAGTGTATATCCCGGATCCCCCCGGGTCCCGTCAGCCCGTCGGCGTCATTAACGAGGTTAATCCCGGCGTAATGCGGACTCGCTCCCGGAGACTTAAATTATCCCTTCATGAGAGACGTTTGACAGCGACGCTTTAAATCTTTGATGAATGGGGCTTGGGGGAAGCACCCTACACGAGTAGAATATCGAATTTAAAAGCCAAAAAGAAATATATTTAAACTAGTATACCGCGTTCATAATTCATAATTTCCATATCCCACTCAACATTCGCCATACATTTTCTGTGGCAAGATATATTCCGCCATCTTGAATTTTTTTCCTGTTCATCAAGAAGACCTTCAGGTCCTGATCATCTTTTGCCGAGAAACCACTCTTCCATCTTTTATACTCTCCGAGACAGACACTGACGAAATTTGTATAGCGGCCATCTTGAATCTGCCATTTTGGAGTTTTTTTTCAACTTACCGCCAATTGGATGAGGTTTCGAGTGACTTTTCGAGGGGCTGTGCTCTTCATCCGTCTTCGAAATCCTCAATCATCAGCTCTCTCCGTATTTTTTCTCCGAATGAATTTCTTGTCTTCTATACGAAACGATGAGTAAAAAAAAATTTTTCATACAACATTTTACAGAAGAGGGGATCAATGAATCACTCAGCACGAGCAGCATATATATATTAATAATTAATACCCTTGGACAAAAGAAAGAAACCGCGCAAACTCATGAGATCAAAATGCAATCTACTGGCATGAAGATGGCATGAATATACAACCTACCACTGAGACATGTCCATGTATAACTGAAGCACTTTCAGACCTCCAGGCAACAGTAAATACTAAATAGAACATTTTCTTAACTAGCGCACTCAAATCTAACGATTGCTTTTCATGAGGCATGATTATCGTCAAACTTAATACTATTACCTATTCTGTGGGCAATCACAAGGCGTACATTATAAGGAAATGAATTTTGCACACTGACTCACTCAGGATCACTCACTCACTCACTCACTCACTGAAGGCTCAGGGTCACTCAGCGGACGATGGAGAGGGCTATGATCCGTAGGAGAACCAGAGACACCGATATAGCCCGAAAAGTTGCGAAGCTGAAGTGGTGGGGCACATAGTTGGCATAGTTGGGAGAACCGATGGACGTTGGGGTCCCAAGGTGCTGGAATGGCGACCCCGCACTGGAAGGCGTAGCGTCAGCAGACCCCCCACACGGTGGACGGACGACGTCAAGAGAGTCGCAGGGAGTCACTGGATCCAGGCGGCGCAAGACCGCGGCTTGTGGAGGACCCTACAATAGACGTATGTCCAGCAGTGGACGTCCAACGGTTGACGACGACGACGACGACTCACTCATCAACGCTCAAAAACCTGGGAGCTGAGATTAGCACAGAACTGGACAAGGAATGAGGCCGAATTTTGCGAGATTCCCCCGGGAGCCGGCCGACTCCAGCCAGGGGAGATCGCTAATCTTGCAATAGAAATCTCTGTGCGTCGTATTCCTCATTGCTGAGGGTCGTGGCCCCTTTCCATTAATCACATAATGGTACGGGTTTTCTTGGGATAATAATGCGGTGGGTTCTCAGGTAATTTTGAATACCACTCGACTAAGAGTAGGTACTATTTCAACTCTTAGGTTTCTAACGATTATAACCAGATGTTAGTGATAATAGATAGAGTGATAGTTACCAGGACCGACGGCTTAACGTGCTCTCCGAGGCACGGAGGAAACGAAAAGGCCAAATTTGGACGTTACTTAACAATCGCAATCGACTGATATCCGTTGTCGCAACTAGGCCACTCGTCCCTCAATAGCAATAGAAATACCAGTCTGTAAAACGCAATAGTTCCCCGCAAATGTGACTCAGTCTGATCCGGGGTATGCTCTCACGTGAACGCGATTGTCCGCGAGGGGGCGAGAGACAGTGGAGTGCAAATGGCTTGAAGCTAGGGTAGGCATTAATGAGTCAGAATACCTATTTACCGACTGTTATAATGAAAATAAACATTGACGTATTTCCATTTTGGTGAGCAGTGCATTAATGCCTCTATGAACTGCACGCCACTGGCGAGAGAATTCTGCGTCTGTCTACGTTGGGCCGCGATTTCCTTTGCCGATGAATTCGTATCACGTACACGGGAACCTACGCATTCGAACCATAGGTACCGCAGGCTACACTTATCTGATGATAGGCATATTGATAAGCCCGAACGTTTTCCACCGCGTTTTCTGTGTACTATTCATATTTTGGCCTTAAAGTTCCTTTGAAAAGGAAAAGGTACATTTTAGGCCTACTCTCGTACACTCTACCATGAATAGAGGAAAATACATAGATTATATTAACAAGTCATAATTAAAACAATTAAAAAACACGACTGCCCTGCCAAAAAACGAACTAAAATTAGTTAAATTAGAATCTTATTCACATTTTTATATTGAATGATATTTTTTGCGAATCATATATCATATTTTGGATATTGAACTATAATGTTCAATATCCAAATTTCTTATTTTCATATTCATATTTTTGGGATCTACTCATCATTTTCTAGATGATGATTATATAGTTAATCTTATTTTCGAATATTTTTTTTCAAATTTAGTTTTTAATACGGGACCATGGTCACCCCATGAATTTTTTTTTAAATTGTACTAGCCTATGTCACCCGGAATAAGCTAGGGATTCTAACGATACTTCATTTATCAAAATCGGTTCAGGCGTATAGAAGTTATGGTGGGATATACAAACTCACATACATACATACATATTTACATACATACATACATACATACATACATACATACATACATACATCTATACATACAAACATACGTGAACCCTGAAAACAATATACTCCTTTTTTCAGACAGTCGTATAAAAATATAAATAATAATAATTTAGAACGGTAAAGTAAATAACGAGCAAAAAAATAAAAATGTATTTCAAGTTTTCGATAAGTTTCCAAGATGGCAACCTTCAGCCATAGAGAAGGCAGCAGGTGCGAAATGTATCAAATGTCATTTCTGACAGTCACTGTCAAAATAACGTGTTTATCTTTTGAAAACGTCAAAAAATATGAATCCGCCATTGTTACCCACTCATGTTTAGTGTTCCATTACTTGGAAAGATCAAATAATTTTACCACTGAAATTACGACGAATTCGTAGATTTGACCAATAAAAACTGGTCTAGTATTTTATTTTCCTTCATTTCTCTGCTAGTACAAGACTTGACCTACGCCCCATACAAATCTGAACCGTCTCTTTTACCTGAAAATTAAAATAGTTTTAACAGTACCATAGGTATTCCCTTCAGCATACCCCGACTTCTTTCACGTGATTTAAGGTTTTGGAGAAATCCCGCGGAAACTTGAATTTTCCAGCATAAAACAGTCTATGTTCGTCCCTGGAGTTCAACTTATCTCTTAAAAAATTTCGTCAAAATCTGCAAAATCGATGGGCCTCTTGGGAATCTGTGAATAAGTATCAGACAGATAGGTACTCTTTAGCATTCATAACATTATGATATTGATTGATTTTTCCTACAGAAAAGAAACAGTTTTTGTGTATTTTTATAGTAGAGTAATCTGCTTTACAAATCGGTAGCAGACGGTCACTTTAGTCGTTAGATGTGGTTTATTCTGGTTATTTTTGTGGTTTATTGTGGTTGTGTGGTTTATGTTGTGGTCGTGGTTTATTTCAGAGATGGAACATACTTAAATATAGCAAGTACAAATGTACCTCCACTATTCCTCAGTCAAGAACGACAAACTTTATCAGCCGCAATCTAATTCCAATATCTACGTGGCTGGAATCGCAACTCTATCTGATCAATACCTATCTAGGATTCGATAAAAATATTTCAATCCTAAATGTAAAATAAGTAGAAACCTTTCAATAAAGAGTTTCTTCTAGGAAATGTAATTATAATGTCCTCAAAGCCTTTAAGCCACAGCGAGGCGACCGATCTCCATAGAGCATAGAGCACAAGAGTGTAAGCGACAATCCAGAAGTAGGTATTATTGAGACACTTTTAATATATTTGTACTCTCATTTGGAACTTGCTTGAGCGAATGGTCACAACGTGTAGCGGTTCCACGAGAGATTTAATGTAATAAGATAAAAGTTAGCTAAACATAAAGACAATGTTCATTTGATCTGGCCACGATTGTTATCGTTAAGCTCTAAACCAAAATGCGATCTAAATACAAAAGTATTCAATAATCACTGAGTCTGCTTGCAGGAGACTGACTTACCATCGTCAAAACACTCGTATTTATATTAACTATTGTGACGTGGTAGGCCGTCACAAAACATAGGATAAAAGAAAACCCGGGCGTAGGTTGGAAGCCGTTTATTACACTTGTCCACCTCTCCACACTGTAGTTTAAAGATAGGGAAACGGGCACTGGCCTGAACGATAATCAGTAGCTCCAGGGTCCAGCTCCAGGGCTCCTGACGCTGCAGGTCCCGCTTTCACACACTGGGCGGCGAGAAGATGTCAGCCTCCAGTCAGTAGCCTGCCTCCGTAGGAAGACTCGCGAAGAACGATTGACGGTGCTAGGTTCCCCTCGAGATCCGATCCAGGCTTAAAGTAGATAGCCCGTTCTTGGAACCTGGAACCCCAGAGCGGAAGGCGTTAGGGACGCGGGATAGAACCCCGTCCGCCGTAGAAGCCCTAGTCCAAGCCCAGCGACCGTGACCAAGCACTACAGCGGCACAGGACAGCCTACATTTTTTTTAAGCTAGCACTAAATAATAGGCTACCTACAATAGTAATTATGGCAACTCACCCCAGCGGGTTTCAGCTGCAGGCAACCTGACAGGGATGAGGACCACGTAGTATGTATGTCCACGTAGAAAAAAAATAGGAGACACTATTAATAACTTAGCTAGCACCATCCACTAGCGAGCGAAGATCCCGAATGAATCACCTCGGCGCGGCGCGTAGAAACTTCGCGACGTGAGCGAGTGGCCGAGCCCGCTAACCGGTTCCGTAGGTAGGTATTTCTACGATCTTATGATACAAGGTTACACTATTTTCAATATGGCGTCCGTATTAGATTAAATCGAATGACATGAAACGAGTCAAGTTGACAGATATTATTGTACTACCTGTTTCATGAGATACAATGACAAACAGTAATAACGCTAACAGGAGATAACGTGCAAAACATGCAAACCCAAAAATGTGGATTCCCTCACTCTCTTATCTCTATGGGTCCGACACGGTGAGCAGTTCATATCCGCTCCGAGATACGGAGCAAACAGAAAATAATAACGATCTTTTAACTCAGTCACCCATCCAGTTATAGACTTGAGCCTAATTGATATGTCCTTACCTAACCTCAAACTTGTACCTCGCTCTCAATAATAATTGGCGTCCGAATGTCAATAGGCATGATGACAGTAACCAAGAATCAATGAAATTATGAATTTATCTAATGAAATAGGATTCATGGATTATAAAAAACGCATTCATTTTTCTATTTCGAGCGAGATTGCTATTTATTTTGATAAAATAAAACTTTAAAATACAGTAATCCGCCACAGTGGATTAAACACCAAGAAGCGAATGACGTCACAATTGTTTGTTTTCGAGCTTTGACAATCACGCTATTGTTTACTGCACACTGCACAGAGTACATCGGTAAAACAATAGTGACGTCACAAACGACGCCATGACACTCGCGAGCGTTTTCACGTGAATTTTAAAATTAAAATTTCAATTGCCAATTTTATCTACCAAACCTTATTTTGCTGCTGAAATGAGATATTTTTTCGAAATAGTAGATACTTCCGAACATAATCTGACCATTTTTCAAAATCAGTCATCATGCCTACTCATAAACCTCATTAGAACGTACCTACTTACTGGCTATGTTCTTTTTTTTTTTTTAATCCACTACAATTTGACTGCGATCTCACCTGATGGTAAGTAATGATGCAGTCTAAGATGGTAGCGGGCTAACCAGTTAGGGGCATGGCAGTTATATTAAACCCATACCCCTATTCGGTTTCTACTCGGCATCGTACTGGAACGCTAAATCGCTTGGCGGCACGTCTTTGCCGGTAGGGTGGTAATTAGCCACGGCCGTAGCCTCCCACCAGAAAAACCCACCACTCTTCAAAAAAGAATCCCCAGTAGGTGATAGTAGTTACCCGCATAGTTTGTACCACTACAGCCCATTAACGTCCCACTGCTGGGCACAGGCCTCCACTCTCATGAGAGAGCGGGAATTAGAGCTTAGACCCACCACGCTGCTCCAATGCGGGTTGGCGGGCTTTAACGACTATTATCATGTCAGTGATAATAACCGGGACCGACGGCTTAACGTGCTCTCCGAGGCACGGGGGTGAAACACCGCCAACTTCCTAACTCCGGGCTAGTACTGAGAATCTCTAGTCAGAAAAACCCAATACTTGTTTTGGCCCGACCCGGGACTCGAACCCGGGACCTCGACGGCCGCAGTCGAACATGCCAACCACTAGACCAACGAGGCAGTTAACGTGTAACAGTTTGTACGTGTCTCCTCAATCAGATAGCTATGATTCGATATTCCATCAACATAATTTTGGTCTGAGGGCATAGTGTACCGTCGCTATAGGGAAGTGAGAGAAAAATCCCTACCGTAGTCTTTTTTATTATAGTATTTTAAGTTTGTATTTTATGTATTTTATAATATGGGCCTTGTTGCCTGAAATAAATGAATAATAATAATAATAATATTATTAGGACGGCATGCATTCAGCTCACGTAAACCTTACACTCGTATTTCTACAATCCTTACACCGCTCCATGTTTGTAAGAGCACAAATATTTGAGTAAAGTCGATCGCTCGGTGTTTTCAATCTTAGTAAAAGAAGGACTCAATCCCTTGTAGTATTATCAACCTTGTATCTATAATTTGAAATGGTATTTTATCTTAAGCCTTAAGTTAAGTTAAGTTAGGTACAATGATTGCAACATTTCTGATTTTTTTCTAGTCTGGTGGGAGGCTTCGGCCGTGCCTTACTTGTAGTGTAGTGGAGTGGAATATCACCACTGATCGGCTAATCATTTTTTTTTTCGAGGGGGAAATCCTCCGCCTACCTACCACCTAGATGTACCTACAATTAAATTTTAAAAAAACATATTTTTTTCTAATATAGCTTGTAAAATATTACAATCGTATTTTTCACTGCGTCTATTACTTAGAATAAATAGCGACAAGCGCGTCGGACTACATCTAAATTGAAATCGTGTTCTGCGGATTGCTATCGGGAGCAGCGAGCGCCCACAGCTGTTAGATCTAATATCTATATCTAGGTAGGCGGTATAGGTACAAAGTATACATAGGTTAGCTGGTGGAAAGGTTGGCTGAATTTTTATACGACTGTCTGAAAAAAGGAGTATATAGTTTTCAGGATTCATGTGTGTATGTGAGTTTGTATATTCCACCATGACTTCTATACGCCTGAACCGATTTTGATAAATGAGGTATCGTTAGAATCCCTAGCTTATTCCGGATGACATAGGCTAGTAAAATTTAAAAAAAATTGATGACCATGGTCCCGCATTAAAGAATAAAATTGATAAAAAAACGATTCGAAAATACGATTTTTTTTAATCTACTACATTTTAGTTCGTGACTGCGATCTCACCTGATGGTAAGTGATGATGCAGTCTAAGATGGTAGCGGGCTATCCTGTTAGGGGCATGGCAGTTATATTAAACCCATTCTTTCTCTTTTTGTGTGTGACAGTGAAAATAGCTCGGATCTTAATTGGAAAATATATTAGGACACCGTATTTTTAATTTAAGACCACTTCAGACCAAACCAAAAAAACATTTTTATTTTCCAAAAGTTTAGATCCGTTTTTGAGGATTACCCAAATATATTTTGACTTGACTAAAGCTTCAATTAACTCTATATACTAACTCTACCTTGAAGCGTGTGAGGTAAAATAGTTCCATTATCTTTGCACTTATACTGAAGTTGTTCCCCACTCGTGCAAACTTCAGAGGCCCAATAGTCTAAGCCAATCGTATTCATTTAACAGTTCATAACGTATAACTCGAACTTTTTAAGGAGTACATACAAGCGTTTTGACGTGCAATCATCTATGACCTCCTTAAACAGGTCGAATAATACGTTTGACAGACGATTACGATTACGATTTCCTGACATAATCGGGGGGCTTATCAATACAAATTCACAAATGAGTTATACAGCAAGATTCCAGCCTGTTGCGTCGAGTAACGAGTTAAACTAACAGACGCTAACTAGCGGTTAACTGGCCTTAACTGACTACAAGATAGTGTTTCAATCTTTGTAAACTAATTACGCTCACTTGATTTGTTGCTGAGGTAAGATTTTTGTCTCCCTGAACCTTTTTTATACGACTGCCTGAAGTATATTGTTTTCAGGGTTCATGTATGTATGTGAGTTTGTATATTCCACTATAACTTCTATGCGCTTAAGCCGATTTTGATAAATGAGGTACCGTTAGAATCCCTAGTTTACCCTGGGTGACATAGGCTAGTAAAATTTAAAAAAAAATTGATGGTGTGACCTTGATCCCGCATTAAAGGCTAAAGTTGAAAAAAATCGAAAATAAGATTAACTATATAATCATCGTCTAGAAACTTATGAGTAGATTCCAAAAATATATAACACTATCGTTCAATATCCATTGATTCACAAAAAATATCATTTAATAAAAATGTGGATAAGATTCTATTTACGTATACTTATTTTTTTTTTGGCAGGGCAGTCGTGTTTTTTAATTTTTTTAAATATGACTTGTTCCACTACAAGTTATCCCTTTCAACTGGTGGTACGTGATGATGTATCTAAGATCGTAAAGGGCTAACCATATTAGGGGTTTTTTTTTTATACTTGTACCTCCAACATGGGGGAAGGAGACTTTCTTTACAATTTTAATTGATACTCTTTCATTCCAGTTCTATCATTTAACACTTTCATTCTTCATACTGGTTCTTTCTTTCATCCATCCACTGGCACACTATGGGTAAATTCTCATCTACTTTGAATATATACTACTTCTTGAGGATTTACTGGGGATTTGACTGGGGTTAGGGCACCCAGCTTTTATTTTTATTTTCAATTTTTCTTATCCTATTATTAACAATATTTTTATGCTTGCAGCTAAAAACAAACTATGTTCCTACAATTAATTACATTTACCTATATTATGTTACTACAAATATACTCACTATGTCTAGATATTAGATAACATATTATTTTACAACTTATTTCTATTATTGACAATTATAGCTAATTTCTTACAAAATTCCAGGAAACAGTCTCTGTATTTAACATTTTAAATAATCTCCGACAGTGTACTTCTATTCAATTTTATTCCAATTTTACGTTCTACATTATATCTTTACCATACCATAATCCCCATTAGGGGATAAAGCAGTTATTCTAACAACAAGCATGACCACGTAACCCTATATTTTGGTTACAAAACCTAGTTTAGTTCAAAAAATGAGCGCTCAATAAATAATCGTGAGACTCTCGACGCACTGGCGCAGCCATTTCTCAAGATACTATCTCCCGGCGGTGATTTATTGACACGTCCACAGACTGCTAGTGTCGCCGCCATATTGCGAAACTTCTACCCATAGATTTATTTCAATGTGTTTAAAAAAAAAAACCAGTTTCCTTGCCTATCCTATTAGTTTAAAATTTGAGAAGGATCGGAAATAGTATTTTATTTTTAAGAAACAATGTCTCTGAATAAGTTCAAAGTTGATGTTATGGGAATGTTAGGATTGAAGTTAAACAAACCCAATGTAATATAGATATATTCTATTATTGAAAGTTGCTTATTTAATTTACGTTACAAAAGTCTATTGATATACAGTGTAAACTCTTTTTAACGAAACTCAAGGCAGTACGTCAGTACTATTATATTATTCTGTGCTCAAGGGACTGAGCATTTTTTGTCGTTATAGAGAGTTATCGTTATATGGAGTGAACAAAAAAACAACCAAATTAACAAGAATTTTTTGGTTTTTCCAAATGGTAGCAACACTGGATTGACTTAGTTCAAAACGCTTTCCAACGTCACTTTTCTTTTCTCCCTTTTCAATCGCACGTTTCACACAAACTTTTTCGTCAACACTAATCGCTTTCCGTTTACTGGCCATGTTAACAGTTTCAAAGTAGGTTTACAACTGATAATACATCACTTCCGAGAAAACAATGCGTCATACTGCACGTGTTCAAGGCAATTAAGGATAACAAAAGCTAGACCGACCTCGGATGTTTCGGAGCTTTAAAGTATTTTGTTACCTGATAACATAACATAAACAATAATACCGATAATAAATATTTACTGTCTACAAATATGAACACATTTCTTCGTAATAGAGAATGGCGTATCGCTATAAAGAGTGTTTCAATATGTGGGTTTTAACGCAAACCAACCAAGTTGGGCTCACTTCAACGTTACAGGGAGTTTATTGTTATAAAGGATAATGTTATAAAGAGTTTACACTGTATTATGAAAAATTATTTATTACACTTTATACGGACTATGGACGTCACAATAAGTATAATAATTGATTGGTATCGAGTGAATTAGCTGGACAAGTTGCGTGTACGCGGCCTCCCTGCGTAGGGGTTCAAGATTACCCGTATATAGTATATTATTATATATGGGACTGGAACGCCCGGGTGAATCCCGACCGAAAGCGAGTCGGAACGGACATTCCCGAGGGTTCAGTAGGTCTCGTGGGACATCAATTACATAATGACCATGTAAAAGATTACATAATGACAAGGAGACTTGCCAATAATTTGCTCTAATGGCCCTGATAGTTCCTTAGTTATGATGATTTGTGAGATGGTGATAATGAAAATAAAACCCGGCGAGTTTGTTGTGGACTCTTCTCAGACCAGGGCGCGTTTGGAACCCTCGTAGCTTTAGTTTTAAGATTCCGTAAGTCGTAACTAATTATCATCATCATGTTTTATATGTAAGAAATGGACGTCAATATATGTGTACCTATAGTGTACCTAAATTGAATAAATGAATTGAATTGAATTGAATCGGTAGTCAGCCAATTCAAAAAATGACATTAACTAGCCGGCAATCGGCAAAGATACAGGTGAAAGGATCAACCAATAAACAATAGGTACATACTTGAAGATTGCACAAAGGATTTTCAAAAAAAGATAACTTTGAATAAAGTGGTTATTCTGAGTTTAAAAGTCTCTACTTAATTAAAAAACTTCAATATTAACCTTTTATTTATGCGAAAATATAATTTTCTTTGTGTTCACGCAAGAACTAAATTTGTTGTTATTTTTGACTTTTGGTACTTATTTTTATGGAAAACACATGAGTTAGTGCATAATCAACTGTTTATTGCAAAATTTTGTAATGATTGACAAAGAGAGTATATGTTGACAACAAGCGCATAATTTAAGTGACACAATGAACGTTAGATAGTTGATAGCGCCTGTAGTTGGATATTAGCATTGACGAATATGAAAGCGATTGCCACAAACGCTGTGAGCCTTAACATCCTCCCCGGCGTTGAAAGATTCACTTTCAACCGTCGCTTTCCTCGCTCGCGAGCAATGGGCATACTCTGGTCAGGGATCTTCGTAGTATTCCATTCGCCGTTCGGATACCGACCACGCGGGAGACGCCGTCACGACCAGGAAGCATTCTTATAATTCGTCCCATTCGCCAGGAGAGCGGAGGCAAGTTTTGTTCATGTATTAGTACCAGATCTCCAATTTGTAGCTTAGGCCCGTCATTGGTTCGCCACTTGCAGCGTTGTTGTAGCTCACTAATGTATTCTTTCTGCCAGCGCTTCCAGAAATGTTGGCGGATTTGCTCAATTCGAAGGTAGCGTGGCAGCGAGCTTGTAGTGTGATCCAGGAGCGATGGAGCGGGCAGTGAAGTCAGTGGCCTCCCAATCAAAAAGTGCCCTGGTGTGAGGGCTAGGAAGTCGTCTGGGGATGAGGACAATGGACACAAGGGACGGCTGTTTAGTATGGCTTCGACTTGTGCAAATAGTGTGGTCAACTCCTCGAAAGTTAGATGGGTATTTCCCATTACACGTTTTACGTGAAATTTTGCGGATTTCACCCCTGCCTCCCATATACCGCCGAAATTTGGAGAGTAAACAGGTGAAAAGACAAATTTGATTTCCTCTTGAGTTGCAAAGTCGAATATAGGCTCCGAATCTTGTTTTAAGAATTTGCCAATCTCCTTGGCCGCGCCGACAAAATTCCGACCATTGTCGCAAAAAATTTCGAGTGGTTTTCCTCGCCTCGATATCATTCTGCGCAATGTTAAAATGAAGGAGTTTGAAGTCAAGTCGCTGACTGCCTCCAAATGTAGGCATTTGTAACGAAAACATATGAAAAGGCAAAGATAAGTCTTTACGAGTCGAGCTCCGCGGCCCTTTCTATTTAGTGTCATAAATGGACCGGCAAAATCAACTCCGACGGTTCGAAACGGAAAATCAGGAGTTATGCGCTGTGCTGGCAAATTTCCCATGATGGGGTTGAGTGTTTTACCTCGAAATCGACGACAAATAACGCATTTCTGTGCAGTACTCCTAGCGAGCCGCCTGCCATTTATTGGCCAAATGTGGTCCCGCACGGAAGCAAGCAGTAACTGTGGACCAGCATGTAGTCGGTGTATGTGATAATGTGAAAAAATGAGTTTTGTGAGATGATGTGAAGAATGAAGAAGTATGGGATGTTTTTGATTATAACTAAGACTAGAGGCGTCTATTCGACCCCCCACTCTGATGAGATTTTTATCGTCCATAAAGGGCGATAAAGACAGTATGTTTGATTTCGAGTTAAGTGGAATATTTTTTATTAGTCTTGAGTAATCATCAGCAAAAGATTGTTTTTGTGCGATTAAGCACAGGAAATTGAATGCTACAGTTAATTCGTCTATAGTTAAATCACCAATAGTTTTAGTTTTAGGATTTTTAATATTGTTTGCAAACCTTAGTACGTAGGCCGTAACGCGTTTTAGTTTTGTAAGTTTAGAATAGTCTTCCATCTTTATGACGGAATTATCCGGCTCTGTAGAAGTGGCATGCGACTTCATCTCGGGCAGGATGAGGCCCGAATTATTCTTGAACTGAGGCCATTCAGACTCGGCTTTCGTTAAAAATGAAGGTCCTGACCACCATATGTTAAGATGCTTGATTTCGTGAGGGTGTACTCCTCGTGAGATTAGATCCGCTGGGTTTTGATCGGTGGGAACATAGCGCCACGAGACTTCGTTTGTTAGTTCGCATATCTCGACTACTCGATTAGCTACAAATGTTTTCAGGTTTCGTGAATTGCTTCTAAGCCAACCAAGAACGACAGTGGAGTCGCACCAATGTGCGTGACGATTTACCTGACATCTTAAAGCATTAGTAGTAGTATGTACTAATCTCGCACTCAATAGCGCCGCACTTAGCTCCAATCGAGGTATGGTAGTTGGTTTTATAGGTGCTACCTTTGATTTAGCACACAATAATTTAACAGTGATGTCTCCGTCTTTATTGACTGACCTTAGGTAGACACACGCACCGTACGCAGACTGAGACGCATCGCTAAAGGAATGTAACTCTACGGTAGCCGGTGATTCGCATAACGTTCGTCTGGGAATTTCGAGTGTAAGTAGAGCGTCTAAATTATTTGCAAATATTTCCCAGGACGATTTGATGTCGATCGGAACAGGTTCATCCCAGCCTATTTTGCTGAGCCACAAGCTCTGCAAAATAACCTTAGGTTTTATGATGCAAGGACTTAGTAATCCAAGCGGGTCAAAAAATTTAAATGAGGAGGATAAAATTATTCTTTTGGATATAACTTCATTTTTAAGAGGTACGTCAATTGTAAAATGTAATGTATCAGAATTAGGGTTCCACCCTAAACCTAAAGTGCTCAAGGACTCACTGATGCTCAAATTTTCTGTGAGATCTATATTTGATGACTCATAGATTGCCTTAGAATTGGACCTGTATTTTCGTAGGTTAAAACAACCCCTTTTCAGAGCTTCGGAAACAGATTTCTGAATGTTGAGTAGACTTTGTTCATCATCAGCACCGGTTATTAGGTCATCAACGTAAAAATCGTGTTGAATAATAGTTTTAATTTGTTCATCATCGCATTCCTCCCCCAGTTGCCAAATGCATCGGGTACTCAAATAGCTGGCACTTGCAAATCCGTAAGTGACAGTATTTAAACGATGTGTTTCTAACGGCAAGGACTCATCTTCTCTCCATAATATCAGTTGAAGATCACGATGTGCTTCGTCAATTTGAACCTGGCGGTACATCTTTTCTATGTCGCCTGTGAGAATAAATTTGTATTTTCGTGCTCTAATGAGTATAGAGAAAAGAGAGTCCTCAATATTCGGGCCTGTTAGTTGAATGTCATTTATAGAGAGGCCTGATGAGGGAACGCGCGCCGATCCGTCAAACACGACGCGGATTTTCGTTGATTCGCTGTTAGCCTTGAAAACAGCGTGATGGCAAAGAAAATATGATGGATTCGGTCTAGAAATTTCGGACTTTTGTAAATGACCTAATTCTGCGTATTCGCGCATGAAATCTATATATTGAGATTTAATAACCGGCTGCTTACTTAATCTTTTTTCTAAATTAATGAAGCGTTGCTTCGCTAAGTTATAGGAGTCTCCAAGACACGTGGGATCCTTCGTTAAAGGTAGTTTCACACAAAACCTACCTGTGTTCAAGCGGTAAGTATTTCGTAAAAAACGATCCTCGCATGCAATTTCATTTTTTGACAAAATTGGTTTTAGTGGGACAGACTCAAGTTCCCAAAATTTGCTTAATTGTTTATCGATTTCGTCTACATGAGCTATGTTAGCTAGACATTGATTATTTTTTGTGTCAATAATCGCGTTTGCTAGAGGACCCGCAATTAGCCAACCGAATTTGGAACTTCTCAATTTAGGATTGTCGGGGCCTAGTGATAGTAGTTCGCACCCTAGGATGTCCCAAAAAATATCGGCACCGATCAAAACGTCAATAGGAGCTGGCTGATCAAAGGTGGGGTCAGCTAGACGTATGCCTGTTGGTAGCTTTAGACCTTGTATGTTGATAGGCATTTTAGGAATATTTCCTGTAAGTTTATCCATTACATAACAGGTGAGAGAGAAATGAAAATCATTATTTATAGAATTAAGTTGTGCAGCACACGTCTCTGTGACTGTGTTGCATTGAGTATCGCCTATGCCTATAACATTGATTGCATTGATTTGTTGTGAGTCTAGAGATAGTCTTTTCTTTATGGATTGGCTTAGAAATGTTGATTGACTTCCGCAGTCAAGCAGGGCCTTGACAGTTTCGGTTTGATTTGTTTTAGGATTCGTCACTGTAATCAAGGCAGTGGATAAAATGATTTGATTTACATTTTGAGCAGACGAAGAACAGTTTACAACTGCTTCATTATTGTTTTGTAAATTTGTAGATGTATTTTTGTTTGTAGGGGCATTTTTGTTTTGTTTATAGCATAAAAGAGTATTATGAAGCTTATTTGTACACTGGCGGCAAGCTCTGGAAGGACAGAAGCGGAGTGGATGTGAAGCAGAACGCAAGCAGTTGGGGCAAAGCCTTAGTTTAGAAACCTCAGCCTTCCGATCCTCAATGTTCATTGCCAAGAAGGTAGGACAGTCGTAGATGCGATGCTCTCCTTTACAGACAGAACAGCGAAATGAATTTGTATTGTTGGAAACTGTAAAAGATTTTAATTGGTATTCGTGATTGCTGTTATAGTTGTTTTTAGTTCGTTCATTGTTATAATTGTTATTGTAGCAACGAGATGGCGCCACTGACGATCGTGATTGTTGTTTCAATTTGTCTGATTTATTTCGGTTCATAGTTTCTAAGATATCAGCACGATCGGACAGAAATTTGTTAAATTGCTTAAGAGTAGGTACTTCATCGAATGTATTGCGACGTTCTTCCCACTTACCTAAAGTAACGTTGTCTAATTTAGATGACACTAGATGTATTATTAAAGTATCCCAATGTTCGGTCGGTTGACCTAAAGTCGCTAGTGCACGAAGGTTTTTCGAAACATGGTCGATCAAGAACCGCAGCGATTTCTCAGTCTCCCGGGCCAAAGGTTCGATGCTGAAGAGGGAGTTTAAGTGATGATTAATAAGTTGTTTTTTATTATCATAACGCTCGCATAATAGTTGCCATGCATTGCTATAGTTAGCTTCCGATAATTCAATATTTGAAATAATGCGTGCGGCTTCACCCTCCAAATATGACACTAAGTAGTGAAATTTATGAATTGCCTTTATTCGCTCGTTTGTGTGAATGAGCGACAAAAATGTGTCTCGGAATTCCAGCCACTTAAAAAATGCACCATCAAATTTGGCAATTTGAATTTGAGGCAACTTAAAGCCCATGTCTTGACTATCATGATGACAAATGATAGAAGTTGAGTGGTCACCACGATCATCCCGTGCCGCAGTGGGGCGACTTGAACTCAAAGTGCTTTCATTGGAATCAATTAAATGTAAACCTGTAGCAATCGTAATTGCGAAGTCTTGCTCAATGCTGTCGCGTTCAGCAAGCTCCAATGATAAATTATCTGAGTTCAACACCTCTATTCGATTTTGCAACTCATCAAAGTACTCAGAAACCTTTTTAATTTTGTCGGTTTTTAGTTTTAATTCACCAACTTCAAGTGATGTTAAGTTTGTAGAAGTAATCGAATTTAGGTATGTTTTATATTTGGTAATACGGCCTTTAACTGAGCTGCGTTTTACATACAGCTCCTTTAACTCAGTCATTTTGTATTATAACTCTAAAAGATGAAATATAAAAACTTAAACTTGTAACTCGTGCTGAATATAAAATATATGTAATATTAATGCGCTTATAACAAATGAAATTCAGTCGTTATCGTATTGCAAGGTAATTAATGGAGCTGATTGGACTTATGTATTAGTAAATTAAAATGTTTTCACGTTCCTATTGTTCGGTGACACTTGGAAGACGCTTGTGGGCCGTTTTCAATGTCAAGGCAGCCGCGCGCGCAAGCAGCTGATAAGACAAAGTAGGTAGGTAAGTATCTAGCTCACAAAGCGACGTTCCTGTGATGTTCAGCGATGAAACGTGAATAATATGTTTGATGTACTAAATGAGATGTGGGCTATAAGCTTTTGTACGTTAGTTGAGTAACCTATAATTTGATTAATTTGATTTAAATTTGCAGTTTAATTTGTCTACAAGGCAAATTTATCCAAACCAGGTTAATACAACAAAACAAAATAATAAAACAAAACAAAATAAGGCTATTAAAAGAAAATATATCCATTATATGCCCCGTTTTAAAGTAAGTACTTGCCTGACTGAGTTGAGGTTAACATTTGCACTATAGGTACCTATATTGTAATTTATTACGTTAATCTCGATTTTTTACACACTATTTGCACAAATCTTCACATGTTATAATGATTAATAGATGGTATGGAGTGGAAAAGGACACCAGACACTTATCTGTGATTGATTTCGTCTTGATTTCGTCATCCATCTGCCGACGGACGGTTTTTGTTTTTGTTGCAGATTCTTCTTTAGACGGTCGCCAAATGTTCACGCAAGAACTAAATTTGTTGTTATTTTTGACTTTTGGTACTTATTTTTATGGAAAACACATGAGTTAGTGCATAATCAACTGTTTATTGCAAAATTTTGTAATGATTGACAAAGAGAGTATATGTTGACAACAAGCGCATAATTTAAGTGACACAATGAACGTTAGATAGTTGATAGCGCCTGTAGTTGGATATTAGCATTGACGAATATGAAAGCGATTGCCACAAACGCTGTGAGCCTTAACACTTTGAAATATAAATAATAACAGTCATAATTAGACCTTCAAAGCCTCTGACAGCGACGATTACTGATAATATTATTAATACTAAATCGGCAGAGTGAAAGCGAAGGTACCTGTAGTCAAAAGATATGGCACTGTTAAGTCAAATTAGGATTTTAATAACTGACATTCCTTATTTTGCCCGGGTGGTCTTCATAAATAACACTATATTAACTCTATATATCACTAAATATTTTAAATCCAGAAAAAATGAAAGAGTTCCCGAGCGATCCAGAAAAAACCTGAACCACAAGGGCAAAATCACGGGCGTCGTCTATTGCTTTATTACTGTAAACATTTGACCTGACTGACCAATCAGTAAAAAAAAGGCAAAGTCTTAGGCCCAGCATATGCTGCTGAGATGAAAATTGCCATTTTGACCATTGCGTCCTTACAGAACGTAGACACTAAGAAAGTACATAATTAAATTCGGGGAATATTACCCACAAAGTAGGGAAAAGGTTTGCAGCTGGCATCCCCATATTAAACTCCACCGGGCTGCTATTGGTCCGCTGAGCTACGTCATAATAACATGTGAGGTAAAGGCTCGCGCACATTATAGCCTCCGGTGGCCGCAACGCATCACATAGCAATAATACTCGTGAAGGACCCAATACAATGCGTGAAGGATAGATTTATTCACTCTGGCAATAAATCAATACTGGCCGCAACTGGAGAAATAAATCAAATTACAATGTTATAAAAATAAACTATAGTTATGTACCTATTAAAATAAAATTATAACTGAATACATTTGATAATCTCAATTGACTATATTTTTAGCAAAAATACTATTATAAAACTTGAAAAATATTTGCAACGAGAAAATCCAATCCAATCTAGTTTCTGTCCAAAAAAATCATATTAGATAATAGTATGAATCACTTCATACATAATATTTTTCATATATTATACTACATAGCTCATTATTACACGACAAGTTCGAATACGAGATGTACGACTACGCAAGCAATTCAGAAGTATCTCTGCAATGCGATGCGTTGTGGCGTAACCCGCCTAATGTGCGCGAGCCTTACAGATTGTCTGTGGGTGAATTTAAACTTGTTTTGTTATGGCAAGCGCATATTAGCGTCTGTGTTCGGCGAGTTGTGCGTATGCTAACATGATTCATGGCATAGAAGAATAATTGGTGAGTAAAATAACACCACGGTACGATGTAAGTGTCACGATAAAGCATTTAAGTCAAGTACGATTCTATTAATTTTTTTTAAATAACAGGAAAGACTAAACTATCCGTTAAAGCTAATTATTATACTTAATACATTTTATTATTATTTGTAGAATGGTATAAAATCCATTTTTATGTAGGTAACAGCAGATGTAAATACCTATGCTTACCTGAATTCTGTAGGAGAGGTAGGTACTTACATAGGGATCTCAACACATAATCTACAAGTCTACAGTCTCTAAGCATTTCATTTTCATAGATTTGTAAGTAGGTTTTTAGGTATGTACTTGTAAAAGTTACAAATGCAAACAAAATTTGAGTTACTAGATAGATTAGTATGTCTATACTCAATTACAAAAATATTAAATTAAATAAAAGATACCGAAATAAATATTTTTGTGTACCGTGTACTTATTCAGGGTGGGTAGTAGGTACCTTCCCAAATAAAAACATTAATTTGAACCATCATTAATTATCGTAATACGCCAAAAAATATTTCCAGCAATTAATATTTCACATAACACAAAACACCGCATGGAGTGCGCACTTTCTGATGTGTACGTGACTTAATATTCGGTGAGTATGAAGAGAGAGAAGCAAATAATAGCTTTCTCGTTCCAGCTTCAAGCGTCATTGATAGGAAGAGTGGCAACGTCGCAGACGGAATCCTAACTAATATTATAAAAATGCGAATGTAAGTTTGTTTTTTACGCATTACTCTTTCAACTAGGTAATTTTGATGTTTGGTACAGCCTTAGGTTGTGTCCCGGGAAACGACAATAGGTATTAAGTTCCTACTTACAACACACATTATACTTTTCATCCCGTCCCGCGGGAGTAACTTAAAACTAGAGCTAAAGTTTCCTACGCGGTATCGTACTGAAACGCTAAATTACTCAGCGGCACCCTTTGCCAATAAGGTAAGAAGCAGCGACGACCGAAGCCTCCTAGACCATTATGTGACAATAATTATTTTGATATTTTTTAAATTCTGAAATTCCAGGACGAGGTAGCTCTCGCTTAGACCACAGACCACTGCTGACTGTGCCTCAAAGCTCGTCAATTTATTTATTGAAAATAATACAATAGAACTTAATGCTAGCTAGCCTAACCTAATTACTATATAAATCATGCCCACGTGGAATGGTGGCAAGAATACTGGCTGCATTTCTGCGCTGGACAGCCAGGCTGATCCTTTGCGCAAAAAATGAGCCAGCCCTTCTGTCATTTATTTATTTGATAAGTATCATCTTTTGATATACAGGTATTCTTAATTGAAATGCATTGTCAAAAACCCATAACAACTTTCACTTGTACCTGCGATTGTACGCTTGCGATTGGTTGGCTGGGATGACGATAGAGGTGACATTTGCTCGTATTTTCTACTAAGTAATACCAACCGCATGTACCTTCCTCTTTAGGTGGAATTTATTGAAAGTATCTATTTAATGCAAAATTAACTTATCTTTTGAGATCCATATAAGAAATAGGAATTATCTAACACGTGTTATGTTTCATTAAAAAAAATTTTTACTTTATGCTTACTAGTCGGAATAAAAATTATTGGTACCAACTACCAAGGAAGCATAAAAAAAAGACATTTCTTCCTGGTTGAAGTGAAAACTTCATAGCCGCGTTGAGCACTTTTTGATAGTTGGTAAACTTGTGGATTCGCGTCACCGACACGGTCACCGCGTCACTGACACCGTGTTGTTACGAAGACAAAAGGTCTTAAATAAAATATAATACATTCGTAATTAAACTTTAATTCCATAGTTTTAAGGTTTATATATATTTGCCTGCCCATTTTTTTTTTGTCTTTTTCATAAACTCACTAAGTAAGTTTATATTATATTCATATAGAATAAAACGCATGTTAAGAAATTTAGATAACCGCTAACTGCGCGGGTTAATTAGTCCCAAATGCGATTCGCGATTCTTTATTAAGTAATAATTTAGTATTCTATAAATTGGTAGAGAAAACGAGTTTTAAAATAATTTCAATCTAAATCGTAATTAAGCTATTTGTTTATAGGTACCTATATTTATCGATCCCAAATTAAGTATACCTACTATCAATTTAGTTATAACCCACTACAGCCCATTAACGTCCCACTGCTGGGCACAGGCCTCCACTCTCATGAGAGAGAGGGAATTAGATCTTAGACCCACCACGCTGCTCCAATGCGGGTTGGTGGGCTTTAACGACTATTATCATGTTAGTGATAATAACCGGGGCCGACGGCTTAACGTGCTCTCCGAGGCACGGGGGTGACACACCGCCAACTTCCTAACTCCGGGCTAGTACTGAGAATATCTAGTCAGAAAAACCCAATACTTGTTTTGGCCCGACCCGGGACTCGAACCCGGGACCTCGACGGCCGCAGTCGAACAAGCCAACCACTAGACCAACGAGGCAGTTTATATTTTTATAGTTATAACCAATTTATATTATTTCCCTTTATACTAGGAAGTGCAATAAAAATAGAGTAACATTTTTTTTTTGAGGAGTTGGGACTCATAATAAAAATAGAACATAATAAATTAAAATAGGGAAAGTGAAAATGAACGCTGGCAGCACTGTTTATTTCTCCACTCAGTCGCCATTGGTCCGCGCTGTGAGTAGAATGGGCTGTTTGACAACAAAACATTTACAATGCCCGTATGTGTGTTTAAGTGCTGTAGAAACCGGAGCTTCGGCCTCCGTCGGAAGGAAGATCTCATCTTCTACTCGTGAGTGTGTTACTTTATCCAAAAAGCATTATTTATTACCGCGAAAAGTAATAATAACCTCATCAAGAAATGCAATCGATTCAATGCTGTCACTGTCAGCTTGTAACATAGCGGACGCCAAAAGGAATGCGATTGGCTGAACTTACGGCTCTGTAGCCAATAGCGGAGCATTGGCGGGTAACGCTTAACGCAGCGACGCTCTCAGTAAGGCTGAGTCTACACTGTTCCATATTCGATTTTTTTTATAGTCCGTGTCACGGAAGAAGCCCCCTAGAGGTGGCGCTAGTAGTCGAATGTTTATGCAATTTATAACCGACTTTCAAAAAAGGAGGAGGTTTTCAATTCGGCGCGTTTATTTTAATGTATATCGGTGCATATCTCCGTGGTTTCTCAAACGATTTGTTTTTTTTTGTATGAAGACTGTACTATGTGTATTAGTTCCAGTTGCTGCGAGGCTACTTTCGTGACACGAACTTGCTCGCATGTAGATGATGATGATGATGTTACATTTTAGATGTAAAAACAGCTGGCAAAAATATCAATGTAGGTATTATCTCGTAGTTTCTCTGGATTACGAAAATTTCATGTTTTTTTTTTAAACAGAAGTTGTTTTTTTTTGACAACGTGCCAGTGCTTACTACACGTAAGATCAGCGCTGTGTCCCAACAGATACAGCAGGGTGTAAACTATTTTGGGATCAAATCTTCGTTAGGTTTAAAGCAATTTTTTTTAACTATTTCCTTTATATTTGTAGCATTTGTACGTGATATAAAGATTTCTTCTACATACACCGGACAGTCACAACCATATTTCATTTTTCCCAGATTCAAGGATGTTCCACCGCCAGTAAGCAAACAATGGATTAAAATAGTGGCCCGAGAGAGACTCGAACCAAATTTTAAACCAAACCAGCGTAGCTGTATTTGCTCGGAACATTTTGCTCCATATGAAATAACTCCTTCTAAGAACCTTTACAGTACAGCGATACCAACTATTAACGTAAGCAATTCTGAGCTTTTTTACCCGGAACAGGGACGGTATATGTATTTGCGCTAAGAGGTTGTGCCTTTGTTTGTATGTTTGTGCACTTTTTTGTTACCTCTTTCCTGGAAAACGATTGGACCGATTATAATGCGGTTTTTGCACAGAAAAACAAATTCATAATATAATTTAGCCTGCGAGAGAATGAGATATAATACAAGTTATATTTATCTCCTTCTCTCGTAGGCTACTTTGATAGTCCACCACGCTGCGTTCCAATAGTGATTTATATATTTTTTATATGTAACCTTTTTTTTTTTTAACTAATGTGCTGATTTAGGTGCGGTTTTTGTTAAACTTTTACCGTTAAGGCGACTTAACTCTTGATTAATTTACTATCCTATCCAGATGCTATTTTCTATCGAGTGACGGGAATCATAAGACGAAAAGAGATAAACCTATTATTTTCATCATCCTAATAGCATCTGAACACGGTGTTTTAGCTGAGTTTCCACATCAAATTATCATCATATTTGTAGATTGGTCCGTATGACGACATAGTCGTCCTCGATGAGGATGAAAACAGTATCGATAGAGACGCCAATTCAGTCTGTATAATAGAAAATCAGATACCTACACAACTGAGTATTGGTCAAGAGGATGATATCATCTGTGTGATAGAAAATCAAATATCTATGGAACCAAAGCCACAAGCAACTGACGTAAGTACGAATTAGATAACATCTTGCAGAATTCTCAATACGTGAGCCACTGTTTTACTACCCCAAAAGGGGAGTTACGTTTTTGAGTTGTATTTGAACTCACTCTCTCTGTATCAGGATGACTGAAGGAGATAACGTTGCTACCTATCGATGCGACGTATTCTTAATTCTGTCTATCTTGTTACATTTTTTTTATTTTACTGTGTTTTTCAATATGAGTGTTTTCATTAATTCGGCGTTTATTTTTTCAGGATCAAGATTTAGATATTGAAGACCAGATTCAATGGAGTTTGGTAGGAACTAGTAAACATTTCGATGGGCTGATAGCACAAAAGGTACAGAAGGTCGACTCGCGTTGAATTAAATTTTATGTATAACTAGCCTAACTAGGAAGTAGCCCTAGGGCACAATATTCTATGAAAATATATGCTTAGGAATAAGAGTCGACAAACATTTACACTAATGAGGTGCAAATGTGGAGACCCAAAACAATATGAAGAATAAACGATTCGTGCGGCTAATAATTGGCACCGACTCCAAAATATAATATTAATATAGAACTACATTAACTTTTCAAATATAATATATTCGGTATTAAATTAAAATATTTTTTTAGTGTTTGTGGTTATTGAAGTCGGTTCTTATTTATTTTTTATTATCTCGGAAAATTAAAGAGTTCCCGCGGGAATCAAAAAATCTTAATCCACGTGGATGAATTCGCGGGCATCATCTAGTACTAAATAAATACATACATAAATACTATGTGATTTATTTTATTGCTACTTGATGGGAAATGTTTATTACTTGATATTGTTATTTATTTATATAATTAGAACTGACAATATCCAAACAACAAACAGTTTGTACAAACTACTTCATAATGTGTTTTACATTTATTTCTTATATGTATATGATGTACTATCCATATATATATATGCTCACAGCTCATATTATAAATGCGAATGTGTGTTTGTCTGTCTGTCTGCAATGCTTTCAAGGCCCATCGTTTTAGCCGACCTTCTCTTCGTGCCTACAGGTTCCAGTTACCCCACAGCCACATAAACCAATTCAAGTAGAACAGAAAAGTAATAAAAATGAAAATGTAATTTTAGTTGCTCACGAAAACAGTGAAACTGAAAGCGAAAACGAATTTAAACCACAATTTCACAAAAGAGAAAATGAAAAAGAATTTAATGATCAGTATTCAGAATTTTTGAAGGGTTATAGGAAGAGTTTATGGAATAACAAGCGAAAAAAAAAGGATAAATGTAAAGATGGTTCGATTCTTAACAATATCCTAAGCTCAACGCAACAGCCTACAGCAACACTGAAACAGTTTGCAGCTTCAACACAGCAACGTCAGCCAGCAGCCCAGAACCAATTTGAAAACTCAACGCAACCCCGACCATCATCCCCGAAAAATATCATAATAATACAACCAAATCCAGCAGCTTCGCAACAATTAGAAACCACAACACACCAATCCCCACTAACAGCTCCAGAACAATATACAACTATGACGCAACAAGCTATACCAAGTGCAGCTCTACAGCAATTACCGACTCTAACGCAACAGATTATATCAACAGTTCCACAACAATTCATAGCAACAACACAACAACCTGTCCCAGTACATTTAATAAAAACATCGCAAGTAACACCACCACAGTTGGGAACAACTCCACAAATTGCAGCAGCGCCTCATATCGCGACAACACCACAACAAACCTCGACACCAATAATGGTGTATAATGCAACACAGCAGCCGTCAGCAAACATGCCAACACAGCTCTTTACGTTGGTGCCGTCACATTCTTTTGTGAGCGGTGTTAATCTTTCTAGTGTAGTTCTGAAAGAGAATAATGTTCAGACATATTATTTGAGTAATATTTTACCTTCTGGAAGACTATTGTTTGAAGTTGATCCCCTAGGTGATGGCCTAGCGACACAAAGGTGTTTTACTTTAAATGACTACCCTCCAGGAACAAAAATTTTGATTAAAAGTACTCAAGACAGCGAACCGTTCGAACAGGTGGTGAAAACTGATAATAGTGTAGTGAAATAAGAGTTACATTAAAATACAGAGCTAAGTAGACATTTTAAAGTGTACTAACGAAAATATCCAAAACGATATCACATAACATAGAATGTTATATTATACCCAATGTTTAAGAATGATTGAATGAAACTTGTGTTTTATGTAAGAACTAGAGGTCGCCCGTGACTTCCTCCGCGTACAATTTCTGCTTTCCTAGATTTTCTCGCTGCAAAAAGCCTAAGTACATATAGCGGCTAAAACGAATAAGTAATAACCTTAATGCCGATTAAAAAAAAATATAACCTACATGCAAGCTTCCAACCTCAATTTCACACCCTTTAGGGTGAATTTTCGTAAAATTGATTATACAGGTTATTATAATTTAAAACTAATAAACTAAATCCCGATTTTCAAGTCTCTAACATCAAAACCGTAAAACCCTCATGTAAGCTTGAAACCCCTATTATTATTTATTTAAATTTATGTATTAATTTTTTCACTCATTTATTTATTCATTTAATAACCTAAATGCCGTTTTTCAGGTCTCTAACTTCAAACACATAGGACTTTCGTACAAACTTACAACCCCCATTACACCCTCTTTGGGGTGAATTTTCGTAAAATTGCTTATATGAGTTTTTATTATTTATATCTATTAACTTAACTGCCAATTTTCAAGTCAAAACAAAGGACTTTCATACAAACTTCCAACCCCCATTTCAACCCCTTAGGGGGTGAATTTTCTCAATACAGTTTCTTAACTGACGTCCACACCATAGAAGGAACCGATCTTCCAAATTTCAAATCTGTATGCTCTATAGTTCCTGAGATATCGTGATGAATCAGTGAGTGACCTTTCGCTTTTATATATATAGATATGCGACTTAATGACGCTGTCGAGAAGTATTTTTTTTAAATATAAGCTTTTTAAGTTTTTAACTTAAGTGCTCGGCTGTGATTTAAAAATAAAATATTCGTTCTTAAATAACTTCTTTTTCAACCAAAGATCAAATGATTATTGTCTGTATACTTGTTTTATTTATGTTACTTGCAAATGTTTTTCTGAATCGTGTTACAATTTACAATCCTGAGAGTACTGAACGCCTCATAGGGTCCTAACTCCTAACTCACACGATGACAGTCTCTCTTAGTGCGTTGGGCCGATACGACTCGACTACAGGGTCTCAGGTATAAGTAATCAAACTACTAAACGGCTAATCCGTTTAATAGTTTTATTACTATTTAGTGCCGTAAAACTAAATTTAATAAATTTTTGTGCTCTTGTATGCACTAGGCCTTATGTTCGGGCAAAAAGGCACCTATGTACAGCCGTCCCTTTCTCGCGTGCGGTGAGCAGTGACGTCACGCTCAGAAGAGCGGCAACGTGAACATCTGATTTCTCACGAAATATTATTTTTAACCGACTTCCTTATCGGGTGAGGATCTCAAACTTCTTTTTGATTAATCAGATAGAAAAAACGATTAAGTAAGTATTAATGATTGTAAAGTAAAACACTGAATTCGGTATTGCCGTGTGCTTAAATCTATGGGACTCGAAATTAACATTCAACTTCTTCGGCAGTGGCAAAAATAATATGTCGAGGTCGGTTATCGGATGGCCGGACCGTAGTCCGCAAGACGGCTGTGCTAAGGGCCTTGACAGACAAACAACTTGACGGCACCAGTAGGTATTTTTTATTTATTTTTTATTTTATCCACTACAAGTTAGCCCTTGACTGCGATCTCACCTGATGGTAAGTGATGATGCAGTCTAAGATGGTAGCGGGCTAACCTGTTACCAGTGTTAGTTAGTAGTGTAGAAACCTAATCGGTTTCTACACTACTAACTCCGAGGCTAGTACTAAGAAATTTTTGTTAGAAAAACCCAATACTTGTTATGGCCCGACCCGGGACCTCGTCAGCCGCAGTCGAACATGCTAACCACTAGAACAACGAGGCAGTTATACGCATATGTCACCGTAAGATTGTAAAAACCGTTAGATTATAATCTAACTCGCGAAATTGTAAACTGTCGACAGATTGTGAACCGTTCAATGTTCTGAGTGTCAATTTTTGAAATATTAATAATTGTATTTACGTTTTCTTGTGTCTTTCTTGTAGGTTAGGTTAGGGTTCGACACAAATAATCAGGTAGGCACTTAGGTTCTATCGGGTTAATGCCTAACAGATTACAATCTACCGGAAAATAATGCGTTAAATTGTAATCTTTCACAACAATCTTAGATTATAATCTAACGGTTTTTACAATCTTACGGTGACACATACACCTACCTATCTATCTAAATTGTATCAACGCGTTGCCGCTCACGCGTTGCGTCTGTCTAGGCCCTAAGCGTTGCTATCCCACCGCACGCCCGCCATGTTTGTTTGGTGACGTCATCCCCCCTCCCTCCCCGCCCGCCGCTTCTCCCCTCGTACACGGTACGCTCATTGCGCCGACTCCGTTGCCAAACGTCACACACGCCTTTACGTAAATCTAGAATAGCATTGTAGACCTTTAATATTATATTTACTAGTTAGTTATTTACTAGTTAGTTGTCCTGTGATGCTAAAGTGTCTTATTTGGATGATGGCTGCCAAAATAGAAGCGAAACCAGACACCAAAGACACGAAGACCGAGGTAATGTTTACTGTACTCGTTACTTATCGTGTAACTATTTATACCTACCTACTTTAAATTATTATTATTTACCCAATGATGCCCACGATATCGTTCGCTTGGATTTTGGTTTGTCTTAATATCGTGGGAACTCTGTCTAGAATAAATAAATAAATGTTTTTTTATTGACCAACAGTTTAGGTACATCAAATTAATCAGTAGTACAAAAAAAAACATTATATGCAGTAGTTATGTACTGTGTACATACTTAAAAAGTAAATGTAATATATTAAAAAAAAAGTAGCCCGTTAAAGTACTGCCTACCTAGTCCTAGCCTATTTCCGTGTCTGGACTCCGGAATACAAGATCCAATGGGCCATGAAAAAATGACAGACAGACAATTTTTATAAGACTGCCTGAAAAAGGAGTATATTGTTTTCAGGGTTCATGTATGTATGTATGTATGTATGTGAGTTTGTATATTCCACCATAACTTCTATACGCCTGAACCGATTTTGATAAATGAGGTATCGTTAGAATCCCTAGCTTATTCCGGGTGACATAGGCTAGTAAAGTTTTTAAAAAAATTGATGGGGTGACCATGGTCCCGCATTAAAGACCAAAATTGAAAAAAAAATCGAAAATAAAATTAACTATATAATCATCATCTAGAACATGATGAGTAGATTCCAAAAATATATAACACTGTAGTTCAATATTTAGTGATTCACAAAAAAATATCATTTAATAAAAAATGTGAATAAGATTCCAAAGGCTATATATGCAAATCGCTTCTTATGGAGGTAAACTCCAAAAATAATATGGCAGGGCAGTCGTGTTTTTTAATTCGTTATATTAATTAAATTTTATCTTAACTTGACTAATATTATAAATGCGAAAATTTGGATGCATGGAAGTTGCATCATCAGTCATCAGGCGGTTAATGTTACGTTACAGTTACCTACCGTTAGAACATTACTTTATTAAAATCATTATACCCTAGTTTTTTTGCAAGCAATCTGATTCAGTCATCCACAGAATCTGTCCAAAATATTGACCTTATTTTATCAACATTAGGTTCAACCATTACTATTCAATACTACTTAGATTATTGCCATCAATTGTCAACCTACAAGATGAATATTATTTAAATAAGTTTGAGGGTGACTTTGTAAATATAATGCCACCTTGTTTGTATTTTATATATGGACGTCGACCGTACATCGAAGGTGTAGGTAATAGTTATTAGTATTCTGTAGATAGTACTCACTACACAGAAATTCGTAAACTGTGAAAAGTAAGTACCTCTAATTTAATATTTTATCGAAAAACTAGCTGATACCCGCGACTTCGTTGACATAGAATAAGTTGTTTTTAATTTCACGGAAACTTCTAAAAATGTTCCGATATAAAAAACACAAAGTAGCATTTGCCACTCTCAAGGCCTCAACTACACGCAAAAAATCACGTCGTTCTTTTACTTTGTTGCGGCGTGATTGAAGGACAAACCAGCAAACAAACACACTTTCGCCATTACGATATTAGGATGATACCTATACCTATGTATATTATACTAGCGAATGCCCTGCTTTTGGTTCCCGCGGAAAGTCATAATAGTCATATTAGTCCCGGGATAAAAAGTAGCCTGTGTGCTATTCCAGACTATAATCTATCTCTGTGCCAAATTTCAGCCAGATCCGTTCAGCCGTTGGGGCGTGATTGAGTAACAAACATCCATACTAATCCAAATTTTGATAATGAGGACGTGATTAATAATGTATGGTTTTAAATTGAGTATCCCCGCTTATATGGAATTTGACATATGTAATTGAGTAGGAACTATTATCATATTATCTCTGATTATTTTATATTATTTTCTTTCGTTTTTAAGTGTCATTTTGTATGAACTTTTATTAATTTAATTATCATATTTTTTTTTTTTAATTGATATAAAACTTTTATGATCTATACCAAATATTCATACAATTATTTTATATTATTTTGTTTCGTATTTAATTGTAATTTTGTATGACCTTTTGTTAATTTAATTAACAATTTTTTTTTATTGATATAAAACTTTAATGATCTATACCAAATATTCATACAATTATTTTATATTATTTTCTTTCGTATGTAATTGTAATTTTGTATGACCTTTTGTTAATTTAATTAACTAATTGTTTTTTTTTTTCAATTGATATACAACTTTGATGATCTAGATACCAAATATTCATACACCATTAATTGGTAGAATGTATAAGGCTCTCAAACTGTAATCATGTCAACTTTATATTACATTCTCATGAATAAATTATTATTTATTTATTTATACATCCATACATCCAGACATACATACATAAAAATTGTTAGGTATTGGGTTTTTCAATTAAGAAATTCTCAGTACCAGCCCGGAGTTGGAAGTTGGCGGTGTTCCACCCCCGTGCCTCGGAGAGCACGTTAAGCCGTCGGTCCCGGTTATTATCACTAACATGATAATAGTCGTTAAAGCCCGCCAACCCGCATTGGAGCAGCGTGGTGGGTCTAAGCTCCTAATTCCCTCTCATCTATGAGAGTGAAGGCCTGTGCCCAGCAGTGGGACGTTAATAGGCTGTAGTGGACATCCAGACATCCATCCAAACTTTCGCATTTCTCTCTCGCAAGTCGTTGCTTCATTGCTGAAGATCGTGGTTCTGAGGATTTTGCAACCTTGTGCGGATTAAATTTTTCCATCGGGTTCTATCGGAGGCCAATCTTGCAAATTGCAATGGTTCGCATTTATAATATTAGTAAGTGTTGGAGAACAATCCAGAAGTAGGTATTAATAAAACACTTTTAATATATTTGCAAACTAACCACGAGAGATTTAATGTAATTAGTTAATTTATAAAACTCAGTTAAGCAATACTACAGTATCAAATCATTTGACCAGGCTGCAGTTGCTACCGCAGCTCGTAAACAAGGTAACGATCTAAACACCGAAGGTATTCAATAATCGTTTGAGTCTCGGTGGAGACTGCTTTACCGATGGTAAAACATTCGTATTTAAACAAGTTATTCCAATATGGCGTCGGGAACGAACTGACGAGTGAAATACATCGAATGAGTCTAATATCAGTACAATCGAACCTTCATCAATAAATTAATTAACAATCTTTTAACTTTTGTAACAATTCAATTCAACTTTAAACGCAAAGCTGACATAAGATTGTTCACACAGTCTGTAGGTGCCAAAGTTCCAAAGGCGAGGTACAAATACTGCATAGTCCCCGGGTGCAAGAGCACCACAGTGAAGACTCCTCAGAAGCTGTTCTTCAGCATCCCCACTGGGGAGCTCCGGAAGAGCTGGTGTGAGGTGATGGGGCGGCGCCCTCCAGAGTACCAGCCTCTGTCTCCCGCGTGCAACCGGTTCTGCTGTGAGGACCACTTCGATGTGGGTATTTATACAATTTTTTTTTTAAAAATCAAATCAATCATAGATTGCGTAGGAAAATTGGTGTTACATTATTAATGTTAGCATGAACTACAATCTGCCATATGTAAATCAAATCAAATCAATCATTTATTTGCATAGATTGCGTAGGAAAATTGGTGTTACATTCTTAATGTTAGCATGAACTACAATCTGTAAATCAAATCAAATCAATCATTTATTTGCATAGATTGCGTAAGAAAATTGGTGTTACATTCTTAATGTTAGCATGAACTACAATCTGTAAATCAAATCAAATCAATCATTTATTTGCATAGATTGCGTAGGAAAATTGGTGTTACATTATTAATGTTAGCATGAACTACAATCTGCCATATGTAAATCAAATCAAATCAATCATTTATTTGCATATAGATTGCGTAGGAAAATTGGTGTTACATTATTAATGTTAGCATGAACTACAATCTGCCATATGTTGGCATGCAAAAATTATATAATTATAATAAATACTTATTCTAAACATCATTTAAATCTTATCATCTTATCATCAGATAAATTATAATATATTTTATTGTTCTATACAATATTTATATGAAATTATTTTATTAAAATGTATTGTATTGTATTGGCAACTGCCTCGTTGGTCTAGTGGTTAGCATATTCGACTGCGGCCGACGAGGTCCCGGGTTCGAATCCTGGGTCGGGCCATAATTAAGTATTGGGGTTTTCTACCTAGAAATTCTCAGTACTAGCCCGGAGTTAGGAAGTTGGCGGTGTTTCACCCCCGTGCCTCGGAGAGCACGTTAAGCCGTCGGTCCCGGTTATTATCACCAACATGATAATAGTCGTTAAAGCCCGCCAACCCGCATTGGAGCAGCGTGGTGGGTCTAAGCTCTAATACCCTCTCTCCTATGAGTGTGGAGGCCTGTGCCCAGCAGTGGGACGTTAATGGGCTGTAGTGGTATTGTATTCAAAACCCTCAGTCTTAGCTTACTAATGTTCTATAGTTGTTTTTTATTAATCTGCATAGGGTTACCACCGTCCTCCTAGCTACCTGTGCCCTCCTTTTGACGACCTCTGTGGCGCAGTGTTGAGCGCTGTTGCCTTAACGTGCGGAGGTCCCGGGTCCGATCCCCGGCAGGGTTTGGAAATTTATAATTTCTGAATTTTCCCTGGTCTGGCCTGGTGGTAGCTTCGGCCGTGGCTAGTTACCACCCTACCGGCAAAGGCGTGCCGTCAAGCGATTTAGCGTTCCGGTACGATGCCGTGTAGAAACCGAATAGGGGTATGGGTTTAATATGACTGCCATGCCCCTAACAGGTTGGCCCGCTACCAACTTAGACTGCATCATCACTTACCATCAGGTGTGATCGCAGTCAAGGGTTAACTTGTAGTGGACAAAAAAATCCCCTATAATAACGCTCCTCCAAATAACCTTATAATAACTCGCGCTCAGACGGCAAATCTCTGTCAAGATTGGCCGCCGTGGTTAAAATTAGATCCAAAAGATTTTTTTTTCAATCCACTACAAGTTAGCCCTTGACTGCGATCTCACCTGATGGTAAGTGATGATGAGTCTATCCGTCAATCCAAAGATTTAAAAATTGTCTGTGTCAGCTTTGACGCACGACTGTGGTTTACTCTTTACGGACGATTATAAAATATTTAATTTAAACGGAATAATGGTATAAGCAACCTAGATGTGAGTTTAAAAGACCTATCTAATGATAGCCCACTTGCCTATAGCCTATCGACTTTCATTTATTGGCTTCTAGTTGGCGCCATTTTGTTTTTTCTAAAACTCGGCTTCCGTAGTGATACTTGGAAGATTAAGACAAATCTAGTGGTGCAAGTATTATCAAAATCGGTTCAGCCGTTTTGAATGTAGTGCGACACAAAGGAATACACCAAAAATGAACTTTCGAAATCTTGTAAATTCTAAATGATCGTTAAAATGGGAAAATGATCAAGGGAACCTAACATAATGTTCTATTTAATAATATATAAACAAAATTTTTTATAATTCTTAAATCTAAACATCCTGCCTTAACTTTCAGCTTGAAAAAGACATGGATAATTACATAAAGTGGAAGCTGATGGGCAGAGCGGGAACTAGAAAACTAATTCTGAAAAAAGGCGTTTTGCCCCACAAGTTTGACTATCAGCGTGAAAAACCAGAAGCTACGAAGATACAACAAGTGGAAAAGAAATATTGCAAAGAGTGCACAGAAGAAATTCTAGAAGAAACTCAAAAGGACGAGATGGGAGGGACTTTAGATCAAACATTGGTAGAAGTTAAAAAACATCGTGTTAACATCTTAAAGCAAACAAAGAAAATAAAAGCAAAACAAAATCGAAAGGTTAAAAAGCTGCCTTCGGAAGATAAGGAGATTTTGGAGCAAAGAAAGAAGATAGGTAAAATTTCACATGCAACACAAACATTCAAGGAAACGCAAGAATTAAATATTGATTCATGCGCTTTCCAAATAAAAATAGAAGCAGAAGACAATTATGAATCAAATGACGGTGATAGTGTATTGGAAGAATGGCTTCTTCAAGGTCACCGAGCTGGTGAAGATAACAGTCATTTACTTGGTGTTGATGTTAAAGTTGAGGAATTAGATGAGGAGTTTGAACCGGAACTAGTAGAGATTAAACAAGAAAACACAATCACAATCACAGAAGATGAAGCTGATGGAAAAACTGAAATAATCCCTGTTTTAATGGAAAATAGCGCTCCATTTATTAACGTTACAAATAATTTGATTAAGGCAACTTCTGATGATAATAAAGATGTTGATTTCAAACCTCTTGTCCAAGAATATACACAAGGAATGATAGAAGAGACAGCAAATGCTCTCTCAACGAAAATAAATAAATTCGTGAAGACTGAGAATATTAGAGATAAGGAAGTGTTTGAACGGGTGATCACAGGGAAAACAAATATAAGAAGTTGTTGAAGATGACACCAAAATACATTATAATAAAAGAATCTATGGCGATAATTGCTTCTACTTAGTTTCAACAATGAAACTAGTCTCAACTCTTGCCTTGAGCCTTCAGTTCAAAAAATAACTGCGTGTGACTAAAAAACATATCATTATCAGGATACTTGGTAATAAAATCGCATGAATTGTAGAAAAATCGATGTTAAATAAGCTTTTTTTAATCTCTATAAGTTATATACTGGTTTAAACATGAATAAACGTTAAAATTATATTGTTTTTTTATATTAGTAGTTTAGTATGTTAACCAACCACGAACCACAACAGCCCATTAACGTTCCACTGCTGGGCACAGGCCTCCACTTTCATATGAGAGGGGATTAGAGCTTGGACCCACCACGCTGCTCCAATGCGGGTTGGCGGGCTTTAACGACTATTATCATGTTAGTGATAATAACCGGGACCGGCTTAACGTGCTCTCCGAGGCACGGGAGTGAAACACAATCAACTTTCTTACTCCGGGCTAATACTGAGAATTTCTAGTTAGAAAAACCCAATACTAAATTATGGCCTGACCCGGGACTCCAACCCGGGTCTCGTTCAGCCTTAGTCGAACATGCTAACCACTAGACCAACGAGGCAGTTGGGAAGAAATTATTTAAGAGTGCAGAAAAGAAAATTAACAAATTTTGAAAAAAAAAAAAAAAGAACGCCACCCATAAATTACCGCCCTGCGTTAAAAGTTTCCTTACGCCTTTAAACAATAACGCCACATTAGCACCCCTTGTGCGGGGTTGCGGGGGGAGGGGGAGGTAGTCATAATTCAATTTTCAACTTTAATTAATTCCAGCCACCGCGTCGGTTTTCTTCATAATTTGCAACATTTTCTCCTACCTTTATTTCGTAACGTTTCTTATTTAATAACCAGAAACACATGTAACGCCGCTGAAGTTGGGAACAGTTCCACTTTTGCATGTTTCAAGAATAAACTTTTAGGCCAACAACATTTAAAGCGAGTTACACAAATAAATAAATCCATCGTTTATTTGCTGGAAACATTGTACAATTAAAATGACACAATTTTTTGTTTGACAAAACATGTTTCGGCATTACTTACATGCAAAGGAGACGGTTCGGATTTGTATGGGGCGTGGGCCTGGTCTTGTACAAGTAGTGAAAAGAAAGAAAATAAAATATTAAACCAACTTTGATTGTTTAAATCCACGAATTCATCGTAGTTTCAGTGGTGAAATTATTTAATCTTTCCACGATTAGCAACACTAAACATGAGTAGGTGACAATGGCGGATTCATATTTTTGACGTTTTCTGTCAAATGTCAAATATTATGTAAGAAAAATAACACGATGACTCACGTCACTTGCCAAAAGTGACATTTGCCACATTTCGCACTTACTGACTTCTCTATGGCTGAAGGGCGCCATCTTGAAAGCATATCGAAAAACTTGAACTAGATTTTTATTTTTTGCACGTTATATAGTTTGCTTTTCTAATTTATTTTACTTTTAATAAAATCTATGTATTTTACTCTATTTATGATAAAGTGTACATAGACTAGGCCCAAAATGAACCTTCTCATTTCAAAATCAGTTGAAATTATACTTAAAACTCGTAAAACTTTCATCAGTATTCTTATAAGTCATAAGTCATAGAACCCTTTTTTAATACGACTGCCTGAAAACAGGAGTATGTTGTTTTCAGGGTTCATGTATGTATGTATGTGAGTTCGTATATTGCGCCATAACTTCTGTACGCCTGAACCGATTTTGATAAATGTGGTATCGTGTGAATCCCAAGCTTATTCCGGGTGACATATGCTAGTAAATTTTTAAAAAATTAATGGGGTGACCATGGTCCCACATTAAAGACTAAAGTTGAAAAAAAATATCGAAAATAAGATTAACTATATAATCATCATCTATACAATGATGAGTAGTTTCCAAAAATATATAACACTATAAGTAGTTCAATATCCAGTGATTCACAAAAAAATATCATTTAGTAAAAATGAGAATAAGATTATAATTTAACTAGATTAATTTAGATTTTTAACTTTTTAGTTCGTTTTTTGGCAGGGCAGTCGTGTTTTTTAATTATGACTTGTTAGTAAAATTCAATGTTAGTTTTTTGGCAGGGCAGTCGTATTTTTTAATTATGACTTGTTAGTAAAATTCAATGTTAGTTTTTTGGCAGGGCAGTCGTGTTTTTTAATTATGACTTGTTAGTAAAATTCAATGTTAGTTTTTTGGCAGGGCAGTCGTGTTTTTTAATTATGACTTGTTAGTAAAATTCAATGTTAGTTTTTTGGCAGGGCAGTCGTATTTTTTAATTATGACTTGTTAGTAAAATTCAATGTTAGTTTTTTGGCAGGGCAGTCGTATTTTTTAATTATGACTTGTTAGTAAAATTCAGTGTTAGTTTTTTGGCAGGGCAGTCGTATTTTTTAATTATGACTTGTTAGTAAAATTCAATGTTAGTTTTTTGGCAGGGCAGTCGTATTTTTTAATTATGACTTGTTAGTAAAATTCAATGTTAGTTTTTTGGCAGGGCAGTCGTGTTTTTTAATTATGACTTGTTAGTAAAATTAAATGTTAGTTTTTTGGCAGGGCAGTCGTATTTTTTAATTATGACTTGTTAGTAAAATTCAGTGTTAGTTTTTTGGCAGGGCAGTCGTATTTTTTAATTATGACTTGTTAGTAAAATTCAATGTTAGTTTTTTGGCAGGGCAGTCGTATTTTTTAATTATGACTTGTTAGTAAAATTAAATGTTAACGATAACATGTGCACGCTGCACTTGGCACTTGCAAACAGAAGCTGGAGCCTTGAGGTGCCTTGACTCTGTGTAACTGACGACTTCCTTGGCGCAGTGGTGGTCAAAGGTTCAATTCCTTGTAATAAGCATGATGACAGTAACCAAGAATCAATTAAATTATGAATTTATCCAATGAAATAGGATTCATGGATTATAAAAAACGTATTAATTTTTCTATTAACCTATTTATTTTATCAAAATAAATAGCAATCTCACTCGAACTATAAAATACAGCAATCCGCCATAATGGATTAAACACCAAGAAGTGAATGACGCCACAATTGTTTGTTTTCGAGCTTTGACAATCACTCTATTGCTTACTGCACACTGCACAGAGTACTTTGGTAATAACAACAGTGACGTCACAAACGATGCCATGACACCGGCGAGCGTTTTGGCGTGAATTTTAAAATTTATATTTCAAATGTCAATTTTATCTACCATACCTTATTTTTCTGCTGAAATATAATATATTTTTTCGAAATAGTAGATACCTACTTCCGAACATAATCTGACCATTTTTCAAAATCAGTCATCATGCTTATTATAAACTATTTTTGGTCTGGTCTGATGGGTGCCTTGCTGGTTACTACAAGACTACTATTTAAAAAAAGAGCGTTCCGTTACGAATCCGTGTAGACTGTATACACCGGCAGTAACGGGTATGGGTTTTTATTAAAACGACCATATATCCCTTCTAAGTTAGCCCGCTTCCATCTTAAACTGCATCATGCAAGACCAGATTAAGGGGTAGCTTGTAGAATAAATTACATTAAATAATGGAGTGAAATGGTTTATTTCACGAGGTCCTTTCTCACTTATGTCACTTATGAAAATAGCTGATTCCCGCGACTTCGTCCGCGTGGGGAATTCCTGAATTTTTTGGGATAAAAATAAGCCTATGTCATTATCCAGGTCCTCATTCCTCAATTAAATACCCATGCTACAAATCACATGGAACCAAAATTGAAATGATCAATATTCGGATCGCGTGTACTGATGTGGATATGGAACGGATTGGATGCTGCGGGACGAGGGGTGATCTCATTTATCCGAGATTAACGTCATTATAGCTGACAAACCTAATCCCGCCGGTTTATTGAATCCCCATCCGACGGAGGGAGGCACATACTCCTTGATATTCCGATAATTATTTTCATTACGAAGGTTTCATTAGATTACTGAGCATGTAGCTAAACTAGATAAATGATATTTATTTCTTTCACGTAGGACAACTGTGGCACTTATGATAAGTCAAGACTATAATATTAGCTATCTCGAGAGATTAGTCAAATCACACAAATCTGTGTGCATACACAGGTGCACTCTCTGTTCCTTTACTCTCACAATCCAATCGTCACTAACTTATGTATGTTTCATAAAAATGAATTAAATAAATAGACAATTAATGTGAGGGTGATTAGCCTGCTAGTTATCAAATTCAAGAAATCTTTTAAAGAATAGAAGTTACTTGGGATACTAACGTTTTTTTGCAGATGGATTAGTGATAATAACCGGGACCGACGACTTCACCTGCTCTCCGAGGCACGGAGGAAACGAAAAGGCCAAATTCGGTCAAACATCCTGCGGTATTTCATATAATATGAAAAAAAAACCTGGTATCTACAAAACGGTGACTTAACCTGTGCCTGAAAATCCCTGTCTTTCTTAAATAGAGGACAATGTTGTTTTAAATATTTTATTGTATTGTATGACTTAATAACTCAATAATTAAAAAATTAAAAACACGACTGCCCTGCCCAAAACGAACTAAAAATTTTACTAGCCTAAGTCACCCGGAATAAACTAGGGATTTTAACAATACCTCGTTAATCAAAATCGGTTCAGGCGTAAAGAAGTTATGGTGGAATATACAAACTCACTTAAATCCATACATGAACCCTGAAAACAAATTATACTAATTTTTTCAGGCAGTCGTATAAAAATAGGTCCGATCGTAACCGCAATGAAGGTTATGTTAAAATATAAAATAATAATACTTACCTAGGTATCATATTCGTTTAAAAATTAAGTAGGTAAGCAGCGTGTAAGTGAACATTTATAATTATTCCGTGCAATTTATAGTGCACAAAGATAAAAGCGATTTTAATTCTCTTTCATGTTTTCAACGCTCGTTGAAACACTCACATTTTATGTTTTTCCAGCGACAAAGTGTTGTGTTTAAAAATGCAAGCTTTCATTATGTTAAATCTACCATTAAATGAACACTACAGACACAGAAGACTGGAACTAGTCATTTTATTTTCGGTTTCCATAAACGACGTATCCATGTCCATAGATGACTCCTTCGCTCCGCCTCAAGAAACTGCGAAGGTCGTTCATAGGAATGAGCCTTAGCAAAATAGGTGCAAACAGTGCCGATAAAATGGGATAATCAAGACCCCAAATAGCCTTAACTAAGGAATGCCTAGCCCTAAAGTGACAATACTTGCATTCTTAGTCCGCACAGCCACACAACATTCTGGTTTAGGTACCTATTATTATTTTAAAAGAGCAACCACCGAGCTTTTTGGGTCTTCTCGATGGAAATGGTATTCCGAACCAGTAGTAGATTCACCTTGACGATTTAAAAAAAAATTGGAATACAAACATTTGATTTAGAACTAAGGCGTGAAGCCTGTTCTGCAAATCAAATTAAGTCATTTAGCGATCTCGTCCTCTTACAAGAAACAAATTAATATACAATTTTAAGCATGGATGTAAGTACTTGCCCTTTCCACGAGGGCAACTACTTACAACTACTTACAACCTTTCTTGGGAAAAGACGAGAAAAACAAGCGATAAATACCCCATGCTTAGAGTTATGGCGTTGTTTACCACCATGCCCCCGATAACTTGATAACCCGTCAGGCAACTTGGAGCTAACTCGATATAGCTGACTGATGAATAGCTATTTATTACCTAACTTCATTTTACTCCTTTACTTCCTCAGTGTTTTTGCCAGGAAGTTTCATAATACCCACAACGTCCCTCAACAATCCAAAGGTTCGTCGAACTAGGTAGATATTTATTATGACTTCACACAATGTCACTTCTGCTTATGAAGTATAGGGTATATTGTTTCACCTGGGCTTCAGCAGTCAGCTGTTACTTTGATTCTTTTACTAATGTCATTTCTGATTGGATCATGTAGAGAAACTCTGAGACAGATACAAGTAACGTTCGAATACGACCTTCAGCTATAAAAAACATGTCAAAAAATGGGAAGAGTTCAACTTGATCATCTTGGAAAGCCCAAAATACTATTGTTGAGGGATTCAGAAGCAATTGCCAAAACAAAAGCAAGCAATCACGAGATACTTTGATGAGACAGAGCTTTTGTATATGTACATATATGTACATTGGCTCTGCATTCATTCGCGCGCGTACTGTAACATGCATGCCTGAAAGTTCTACATAATGTTCTCAAGGCTGTGTGAAGCATATCTGCAGATGGCATGAGATCCCTTCCACTAATCGATCGCTTTACGGAGAGAAAATTAAAAGTGAATGTATGGTTAGCGTTTTTATACGACTGCCTGAAAACAGGAGTATATTGTTTTCAGGGTTCATGTATGTATGTATGTGAGTTTGTATATTCCACCATAACTTCTATACGCCTGATCCGATTTTGATAAATGAGGTTAGAATGCCTAGCTTTTTCCGGGTGACATAGGCTAGTAAAATTTTTAATTAATTTGATGGGGTGACCATGGTTCCGCATTTAAGACTAAAGTTGAAAAAAAATATCGAAAATAAGATTACCTATATAATCAAATGATGAGTAGATTCCAAAAATATATAACACTATAGTTCAATATCCAGTGATTCACAAACAAATATCATTTAATAAAAATGTGAATAAGATTCCAAAGGCCAAATCGGTTCTTCTTTAAGAAGCGATTTGGCCTGCAAACTGCCGAAAGATTACAATTTATCGCATTATTTTTCGGTAGATTATAATCTGTTAGGTATAATAACCCGATAGAACCTAAGTGCCTGATTATTTATGTCGAACGCTAACATAACCTACAAGAAAGAGACAAGAAAACGTAGGTAAATACAATTAATATTTCAAAAATTGACACTCAGAACATTGAACGGTTCACAATCACAATTTACAATTTCGCGAGTTAGATTATAATCTAACGGTTTTTACAATCTTACGGTGACAGATAGGTATACAAAGAGAATATTAGACACGAAACGTAATGTAACTTGGCTAGGGGGAATTTAATAGAACCTCTAAAATCGGCAACGATAGGTATGGCAATACCTATCGTCGGCCATTTTGTTCTTTAATTACCTACAAACTTTTTCGACCTCCGTGGCGCAGTGTTGATCGCTGTTGCCTTAACGTGGGAGGTCCCGGGTTCTATACCCGGCAGGGTCAATTTGGGAATTTATAATTTCTGAATTCTCTCTGGTCTGGCCTGGTGGGAGGCTTCGGCCGTGGCTACTTACCACCCTACCGGCAAAGACGTACCGCAAAGCGATTTAACACGTACCGAAGTACGATGCCGTGTAGAAACTGATTAGGGGATGGGTTTAATATAACTGCTATGCCCCTAACAAGTTAGCTCGCTACCGTCTTAGACTACATCATCACTTACCACCATGAGATCGCAGTCAAGGGCTAACTTGAAGTGGTTAAAAAAAAAACCTATACTATGCACATCACTAACCATCAGGCGAGATCGCAGTTAAAAAAAAAACCTATACTGCATCATCACTTACCACCAGATGAGATCGCAGTCAAGTCAACTTGTAGTTGATTAAAAAAAACCTTCGAAACAGGGGTCCTCAAGAACTTAAAGGTTAAAGCGGAAGACGAAACAATGGAACATCAGAGCAGCTCTCGCCGGCCGCGGCCGCCATCTTGTCGATTTAATTAGCAACACTAATTAATTCCACCCTTTCAGCTACACCGCAACGTGCTTTGTTTCACAACACCGCATTGCTCACCTCGATTTTCATGTGCTTATGTTTTGCCTCTTCAATTTTTTGTATTGAAAGGTAAGTTTTTAACAAAAATATATATATTTAAGGGTGGATTCTCCCCTCATTGTGGTGGGAGTTGGGAGTTAGCACTTATATTTTAGTCAACTTGCCCACTTATGATGTTTCAAAGGTGAATGTCATAGTTACCCACAGCTATATCTATACTAATACCTATTAGATATGAATGCGAAAGTGCAGTGTTTGCTTGTTGATTTGTCCTTCAATCACGCCGCAACGGAGCAACGGATCGACGGGATTTTTGCACGGGTATAGTTGAGGACCTGGAGAGTGACATAGGCTATTTTTATCCCGGAAAATGTAGTGGGATGGGTCAGATGGGTGGAAGTTCCCGTGGAAATAAAAAAACTTAAGCCGCGCGGACGAAGTCGCGGGCATCAGCTAGTACTAAATATATACTTACTATATTATAAATGCGAAAGTTTTAATGGATGGATGGATGGATGTTTGTTACTCAATCACGCCAGAACGGCTGAACGGATCTGGATAAAAAGCACATAGATAAATAATAAGTCTGCAACCAACACATATAAGCTACTTTTCATCCCGGAAAATTAAAGAGTTCCAGCCGCCTACCCCTTCATGATTAGTTAGGTCGGTTCTTAGATACTTAGATAATCTATCGTAGCTTTAGTTTTAAGATACCGTAACCAATTGGTTACGCTAAAAATACTTACATAAAAAACATGATGGTGATAATTCACCATCATGTTTTTTATGTAAGTATTTTTTAACGTCAATAAGTGTACCTACAGTGTACCTATATATATTGAGTATTGAGTACCGAGAGTATTGATAGTCTGCCTCGCCACTTACCGCCAGGTAATCAAGGGAAGGAAAGGGCATACATGTTTTTTTAAACATAGATACTTACCTACCTTAGATCATCTGATTGAATATTTATCGCGGAACGGCAATGCCTTTCATCGATCTTTCTCAATAAACAGCCTCTAATAAAGTAAGTAATTATGGCTTACAATACGGATTTTCCCCTTCGCTAATTCGGTGGCCGGCGTTACAGCACAGTTAGGTACCGGCTAGGTAATTTCACTGAAGACTGAAGCTAATAAACGCTGCGTCATGCGTCATAAACCGGAAATATACCTACTTGGCCAGGCGCTACCTAATTACGAAAGGTAGATATCCTCAACTAATACAAATACAAAACTTTTTATTCAAGTAGACTTTGACAAGTACTTTTGAATAGTTGAGTGCAGGTTGAGTGAATCTACCACTGGTTCGAAATGTCATTTCTACCGAGAAGAACCAGTAAAAAACTCGGTAGTTGCTATTTTAAAAAAATCATTTACAATTACATTAATGTGTAGATATTTAAGTAACCGCAGTCCTAAGCATTGCTGGAGCAAGTCAAATCCATGCCCTTTTAACATAAATACTTAGTTATTCTATTTATATACTCTTCAACACACTTCAACAGTTATATTAAGCTGCACTCTGCAGGGCGACCGCGTATCTTCTGCATCAATCATTGTTACAGTATCAATTGTTGTGATTGGCTAAATTTATGGTATTGTTGCTGCGTCAATGGATTTTGTCCAATAGTGGAAGAGTGTTGTCAAATCAGAGGTGATTGCGATCGTTACACTGTATCTGTCAGAGATACGCGGTCGCCCAGCTGAATTCTGAAGTATTGAAGACTGAACTGAAAGGGCCGACCATAGACTTACAATAGCACGCTATAGCCGTCTTGATAAAAAGCTTCATCTATGATGAAAAGTAATTGCTGCCCATAGACTTGCACGGTGGACTTGTATTACTTTAATAATATATATTTTTTTTTGATTACCTACAACAATATAATATGTACAAATACAATATACTCCCTAAAAACTAGACAAGGTTATTATTATTTTCGTCTGCCGGCCGCAGTAGTTCCAAGTGATGCCGACTTGTACGATTTAATATAACATAGATTTAATTAATAACCGACTGAATGCCGACCACCGACCACAGGTGCCGACTGCTGAGAGCCAGAGACACAGAGAGCTGAGAAGTGTGGCAACGTCGCAACGCGTGGTACTTGACACTTCCAGTGATGCCACTTAAGTTTATTTAGCCCTCTATACCGGGTAAAACTAAACTGGTATTTCAAAGTATTTAGAACAGTTATTCAAAGTATTATTGATACAATTTAAAGTTTTGACATGACTAACTTTTTGTCTGTACTTAAATGGGTACTTTAATATGTTATATTCAAATTCATAAAAACGTTATTAATCTAAACTATTGTTCCCTTTTCAAATTCCCTTTTCCCTTTTCAATTCATGACTATGAAGAAACTCAATTTCAGTTCATTAGTTCATCAACGGTTTCATAATAAAATTATAATGCAATAAGATATAAATATTTGAATATATATTTAGGATGTAGAAGTATTTTTTAATACCAAATCATGGGGTTAAGGTAATCTGTATTTAAAACCTGGCAATTCTAGTGTTACGCGGCGCGTCGCCTTGAGGGCTGATTCGAATGTATGATTGTGTTATTGTTTTGTTTCTTAGCGTTAAATAGAAAGCAAGTTCTTATTCCGTATAATATATAGGTCCCATGTAATTAAATTGATACTGTTAATCATTTTTATGTACCTAAAATTGAAATGGCATTATTGCAAGCAGGCATAAACGAACTAAATCGTAACATGGAATACCTTCCCGGACCTTGTGCGCGACCTGTCAATGTTTATTATCGATATTTCTGATCGTCTAATCTAAAACTAAGCAATAGAGATAATTAATTTGTCCCTTCTCTTCTACCTAGTAATATTAAATTCATAACCTATTAGCCAAATGCTATTAAAATAAGATAATGAAAATAGTTATTTCTTTCCCTCATAGGATTCAGTCATTCGCGCGAAAAGGATAGAATGCTGTCATCCTAGTAGCATCAAGATGCTACTGATCATACACAAGTTATGAAAGTTTAATTGAAATTGTAAAATTGTACCTATTTATTTTAAACAAACTTCAAAAAAGGATAGGTATTCTGTATTTTAGTATGTGTTTTTGTTCGCGATTGACATGTTTTCTGGAATAGTTTAGTATACCAAGAAATAGAGGAAGTCTGTGAGATGGTTATTTAAAAAAAATACTACTTAAATACTTAGTTCTAATTTCTCAGTTCTGATGATGCAATTGACTGCACTCCTAAGTTGTGGCTTGTGAAGAACCGTTGATGAGGAATTTATATTGGAGCATGTATCTCGATAGTTTTTGAAGTGAAAACTAAATCTAACAATTCAATGTGAATTAAATAATGAATCATGTCCGTATTAGCAGAATCATTTTATAATTTTTTTTTTTGAACTTGTAAAAAATTTAATTGTCACTTGTAAATGAAAGTAATATGGTATATTACCTAATATTACTTACCTTATGATTTTTTGAGGGTGAATTATGTTAGAGAGGGCGAAAATACACTATAAAAAACCAGAGAAGTGTAAGTCTAATGCACTCACTGTAGTTAAACTATGAACAAACCAAACATTGCTCTGATGAAAGTAGAGACAAAAGGTGTGGGAGGTTTCACATGTTTTGCTTAAACTCTATGTTAAGGGTCCTATTGTTAAAGGTTAAAAAGGCGGGCTTAAAGCTGTGCATTCAATAAATGGTAGCATAGTTAGGTACCTATATTGAAAAAAGAGGCCATCGATCAAAACAATTTAAACATATTTCAAAAATTTAAACATGCCCCTTAAGTATTTCAAGTTCCAAAGCAGTTTGTAACCATTGATAACTATTATTTACTTACCTGAAAAATATATATTTTATAAACAATAGATTTCAAATTCTAATTCACATAATTTATTGGTTTAATGTTTATTAAACAGTTAAAAGTTAGCTATTTTATTTTTTCATAATTCCCTTTATTGAGAAGTGCTTGCTCATTTTCACAACTGCACGGACTGTGCCAGTGTGGATAAAAACCTGACCGACGCCTGTCCATTGACCTGTGACCATTTTCTAGGGCCCTCCTGTACAATTGTATTATTTGATGGTATTATCAGTGCAATAATTTGATGGAAAGCTGAAACTTGACTCAAGGACACAAACATAAGAATGGGAAATAAACTGAACAGTATAAGGAGATCGAAATATAGACAACGGATGAAAAGACGCCTGATTTTGCAGAATGTAGTCCAACAACGTCGGTAGGTATACAGGGTGAAAAAATCGAACGTGACATGGAGGAAAAGTACATTAAAGATTGATGCTTTCAAACATTAATTTACTTAAGGAGTTTAAAAAAAAATGATTTAAATGAATATAGTTCATGAATAGAGTTGTGGAGGTGTCTGCACGTATGTACGTCAAGTAGATGACGATAGTGATCTTACTACAGGAACTTTTGAATTTTCTGGGTAAAATTAAAAGAGACAGTCCGGATTTGTATGGGGTAAGACTGGTTTTGTACCAGTATAAAATATTACTTAAACCAGTTTTGATTCTCCAAATCCACTAATAAATCTTAATTTCAGTGATAATCGACTAAACATGGTAGAGTAAAAATGGTAGAATCATATTATCTTGAAGTTTTTTATCAATTGTCAATATGTTTTAAGAGGTCATTGATCGATGACGGTAGCTGTTGTGCTCAAATCAAATCCTACTGAAGGCGGATGTGCATAGGTCGACTTTCATACATTTTTCTTTTCGATTATTCTTGAAATATATACATTTTTATTTGTTTTATCATTTCTTTAGGGCTTTTTATATCCGCAAGTTTCATATCAGTCAAATATTTATATTATTTATAACGGCATTCAAAAAGTGTCAGATTTACGCATGTGTGAGGTGTGAAGTTTACATGTCTTGATAGATGTCGCCCTGCCGCCTAAATAGTGCGTCCACTACAGCCTATTAACGTCCCACTGCTGGGCACAGGCCTCCACTCTCATAGGAGAGAGGGAATTAGGAGCTTAAACCCACCACGCTGCTCCAATGCGGGTTGGCGGGCTTTGACGACTATTATCATGTTAGTGATAATAACCGGGACCGACGGCTTAACGTGCTCTCCGAGGCACGGGGGTGAAACACCGCCAACTTCCAACTCCGGGCTGGCACTGAGAATTTCATAATTGAAAAACCCAATACCTAACAATTTTTATGCCCGACCGGGGATCGAACCCAAGACCTCGTGATCCGCAGTCGACTACGCTAACCGCTAGACCATCGAGGCAGTCAAAGTCAGAAATAGTGCGTCAACCAGTCATAATTAAAAAAATTAAAAATACGACTGCCCTGCCAAAAAACGACCTAAAAGTTAAAATTCTAAATTAATCTAGTTAAATACTATCTTATTCACATTTTTATTAAATGAATTTTTTGTGAATCACATCATATTGAACTATAGTGTTATATATTTTTGGAATCTACTCATCATTTTCTAGATGATGATTATATAGTTAATCTTATTTTCAAATAATTTTTTTCAACTTTAGTCTTTAATGCAAGACCATGGTCACCCTATCAATTTTTTTTTTAATTTTACTAGCCTATGTCACCCGGAATAAGCTCGGGATTCTAACGATACCTCATTTATCAAAATCGGTTCAGGCGTATAGAAGTTGTGGTGGAATATACAAACTCACATACATGATCCATGAAAACAATATACTCCTTTTTTCAGGCAATCGTATAAAAAAAAATTGAACGCCATCTATCATTATACTGTAAAAGTAAAGTATAAAGTTTTAAAGAATGAATTAGTTACTAATCACGTGAATTATTCGACTGAGTCGAATGATTTCACAAGTCGAATAATTCGAATGGGATCATTCAAAGTCGCGCATCGCTATTACCTATTAACCTAGCTAAGAACGAGGAACGAGGATTTATTTATTTATTTTTATTTTTATTTTACTTTATTCTGAAAACATACAGTAACCTTAAAAACAATAGGTAAAACAAATATAACATTACACTTAAACCATAACAGTTTTCAACGTATTTTTACACATATTGTATAAAAATTTTCCAAATGAATAGTTGGGTATAGTCGCTAGACGAAAAACAAAATTTGCTATTATACTTACTTTAAATTAGAATAGAGAAAAACATATTGATTAAAAATGAAAAAATTATGAGCTAGTTGGTTTTTGCCAAACTATCTTTAATACTCACCTTATACTTAGGGAGAGAAAGATGAAAAATGTCTTTGTCAGAAAACAACTGACAACAATTTAATTTTAAGAACGCTTATTTCGTCTGCAATTTCGCCCCTTGTTTAGCGCCACCCAGGGGACACGTGCAGGGAGGTAGAAGGTAGTTCCTGCGGACGTGAGCGACGGGGCTTCCCCCATTTTTGGATTTTGTTTTGCGATATAGCTAAATACTTATGATTTGTCGAGTTCAAAATGAACCAAATAAACAAGGCAACATATAGGAAACGTAAATATTCCAATGCGTCGAATAAATCTAGGAAAAGAGTACGATCTGCCCTAGAAAGAACTACTGGTGATCACCTATTAACCTAGCTAAGCACGAGGAACGAGGATTTATTTAATTTTATGAACACTTATTTCGTCTGCAAGTTCGTCGCTTGTTTAGCGCCACCCAGGGGACACGTGCAGGGAGGTAGAAGGTAGTTCCTGCGGACGTGAGCGACGGGGCTTCCCCCAATTGTGGATTGTGTGTTGCGATATAGCTACTTAGGTATGATTTGTTGAGTTCAAAATGAACCAAGTAAACAAGGCAACATATAGGAAACGTAAATATTCCAATGCGTCGAATAAATCTAGGAAAAGAGTACGATCTGCCCTAGAAAGAACTACTGGTGAAACTAGGTGAGTGCATTCGTTAATATACCTACCTACTAACTTAGGTATTTAGGGGTCCAATCAATACAAACTATCCTATCTACCTATCTCTAGCAGTGGACAAACGTCGGCTAAAACGACGAATTCTGCTGTTATATATACTGCTCATGATGGACTAGATGGTAGTCTGCTTCGAAATAACCTAACTTAACCGACTTCAAAAAAAAGGAGGTTATCAATTCGACCCGTATATATGTATGTCATATTGTTAGAACTGCACAATTCTCGGATAGAATATTAGTCTATATGGGTTTCTTAACCGGTGCGCCTAATTTCATAAGTGTGTGTGTATGTATGTATGTTTGTCCATGTATTTCTCCGAAACTATTAATCGAATTGCAATAATTCTTCTTCAAATTAGAGAACATTGTAAGTTTCATCAAAATCGGTTCAGCAGTTTAAAAGGTATCGTCCAAAATGTGATAGGTATGAAGTCGGTTTATTACTATTTACCTTTTGTTACATCAACTTTTATTTATTTGTTACTAACTAGCTGATGTTTTTATAATTTAACGGCCCATTATCCCGGTTTTTAGCGACTAAGCCACTTTTCAAACCAATTCAAAGTCATGAAAAAATAGTTTTTTTTCCACTGTTAAAAATACATATTAAAGATACATGCCTTATCTCTTTAATGGACTCATGAAAACACGATAAGTTAAACTTGCCTCGATCATAAAATTTTTTGAAAACAGGTTGTTTTTGTTCATTTTTCTAATGGCATTTCCAAAGCTTCAGACTAAATTTCATAAAAATTATACGTAAATTAAGCTCATTGTATTACCTATCCATTGGACAGACAGATTTTAAATAAAAAAATTGCTGCAAAATTTCGCCTAACAGAAGTCATAAAATGATCTAACGCATCGAATAAGCGATGTACTCAGTGGCTCACGAGCCTCTATACGAGAAGGACCTGCGCAAGTTTTCACGACTCACGCTCCTTTCGCGCTAAAATTATTTATTTTTTAATTATTTGTAAATAAATTCTTTTGCTACATTTAGTGATAAAATTAAAATAGTTTTAGTTAGCCTGTAAATATAGTGTTTCTATGCTTGTGATTTTTATTTAAAATGGGAAATAAAAGTGCCGGAAAAAAAAAACTATCTGACAGGAAGCGAAGGAGAAATAAAAAAAATATATGGTAAGTGTTTCTTGGGTTTATCAAAATACCTAGTCCTCAAAAGCTCCGAAGAAAATCTGATACGAACTAAGAAAATTATGATAGGTAGAGTAAATTCCACCACGTGCAAATACCATCACGCGTAACCACAGTTTATACCTATATACAGTCAGTAAGGGAGACGAGGTTTTTTTTTGTTTGGCTATACTGAGTTTCTCATGAATACATGATATAATAATATCCTATCCTAAATCTCGACTTTATTTTGGCCATGGCGGTCAATAGAAATTTACCAACTGCGCGGGAGATATTTCTGAACTTCCAACCCCTAGATTGGTTCATACTAAATAGAAATACCTCACCTACCTACTAATTAGTTTTTAGAAAAACACAAATAATATTAAGGAGCCCAAACCCGGGGATAAACCCGAGACCTGCAGTCGAACATAGTAGTTACCATAAAACCAACGAGACTCTGTTACCGATTTTGTACTATCAAAATAATATTTCTTTAAATTTTTATTTCAGTTCAAATATCCCTCGTAAAGGAAATCGTTTTGCATCAAAAAAGAGAGACGACACACCGCTTGAAAAAGATGACATGTGAGTAGTTTCCATACAGATTATATTTTGTTTGATACGTGAGAAAGTGAGACAGTAGCGGACTAAGGGCGATAGGGCACACCGGTGGCCGGACCCTTGGTGTAGAGTTCCCCAAGAACCTTACATACCTAATCTATACCTAATATATCGAACCTATAATAATTATATTTTCAAGGCTTATAAAATTTACATTATATTGTGGTCGTAATTTAATTATTCACTAAAAAATAAAATATTTGTGCTAGCTTCACTCGCATTTCTTTGAAATACTAAATTCAATTTGCTTATTTTTTTTTAAAGTGGGGCCTCCAGTAACTCACCCTGTAATCAAATTATATTCAAGCTCACCACCTCACCGTAATATTATTTCACCTTTATATAATTTCAAACAGTGAAACTGTAGATGCAGTTAGAGTTTAAGGTGGTTTAAGAGTCATCAGCCTTTTGTCAATTTTTTTTTTCATTCGGTAACAAATACCTACTCTGTGAATTTTATCAAACCTAGAAACGTAACTAAAAATCTTTTTGTTGTGTGATGTCTTCAAAATAATATTTTTCTCTTTTCTTTTACTTGTAATTAGTGGCCGAAAATTTCGTTCAAAACAAAGTTTTATAAACTTTAACAAACTTTTGTTTTATGACGGAAATATAATTTTAAATACAAATTGCTTTTAGGTCATAAATGTTTGTTAGAATATTCTTATCTCAAAACAGTTTTGTGTAAATTCCGTGAGAATAATGCTTAAGTCACTCACAGTAAAAAAATAAAACACTGTTTAAGAATGCTCACTCGCTTTTGAAACAGAGTTTTATTTGTGTGTGAATTCTTCACTGCCACACAAATATTTTTATTCATAATATAACCCGGGTTTTTAATTTTTCTAATAATAGATAATACATATTTATTTTGTATTGGTGTACGGGTATTATACTATGTAGGAACGATTGTAATTTTATACTTTGAAATGTTCGTTTATTTCTTAGAAACAGTCGTGTTTTTGGTTCAGTTAGTTTTGTCGCTTGTCGGTTTATCCATTGTAAAAGTATAGGAGAGCAATTTTGTCTTTCAGGAACTCAGAAGTAACAGAAACTGCAAGCTTCAGTAGAGATGGAGCTGGCAATTGTGATTCTTCTTTTATTACAATGAATTCTGTTGACTTGCAAATAACAGCTGAGACTAATAAGTAAGTTTACTATAAAATATAATTCTTTACAGATTTTTATGTTCCCCTGCTAGACTGGTTTATTTGACTAAAAATCAGCTCTTAAAGTATAAAGTTACTTTATTTTGTTTCAGTGAGCTGGATGATTTTAGATTAAACATTGAAGCATTGAAGCAGAAAGCGAGAAAGATGATTTTCAACGCATTTCAGGACGAAGAATCGTCGATATTAATTTTATTTTGCGAGAATTACAAGAAAAAGCTCGTCATAATGCTTTATTCGACTGTAAAACCACAGTTGATTGGCGAAAAAAGATTGGGATTAATTTCTGTTTATAAATTTCAATGCGATATGTGTTATCAAACGTGTCTAATCCATTCCGAAGATATCAAAAATAAGCAACGTGTAAATATAAACATAGCGGCAACTACAGGAATAATAGCTTCTGGCATTGGATTTTCACAATTTGAAGAACTGTTCTCTGCTATTGATATTCCGATATTTTCTCCAAAGTATTATTCCAAATTGCAAAATGAAGTTTACGACCAATGGGAAAAAACTGCAAGTGAATGTATGGAGCCTGCTGCCAAAAAGGAAAGAGACATTGCAATTTCAGAAGGTCGAATCAAAAATGGTTACCCTGTGGTTGATGTTTACGTAGATCGAACTTGGTGTGCTAGGACTTACGGTTCAAATTACAAAGCTTCTTCCGGCACTGCGGCCATAATTGGGAGGAGAACTACAGAAGTCCTTTATATTGGAGTAAAAAATAAATATTGTATGCAGTGTGCCAGAGCAAATAACAAAAACATTTCACCGAATGAACATGTTTGCTTTAAAAACTTTGTGGGCTCTTAGAGTTCTATGGATACTGAAATTATTTTAGAAGGATTCAAGGCTTCTATTTCTATGTACGGTCTTATTTACAACAGAATGATTGGAGATGGTGATGCGTCGACATATGTAAGGATACTCAATGCCAAACCATATGAAAATCAAAATGTGACCGTGAATTAACTAGAATAGTTCTAGTTCATTCACTATCATGGACTTCCGCAAAGTAACGCCTGCTTCTATTCAATATTCAAAATGTGACCGTTGAAAAAATTGAGTGTCGCAATCACATATTGCGCAACTTTTGTAAAAAACTACGCGGATTGGCAGCAGAAACAAAGTATGCCCTGAGACATCGAAAAACACTTACCAACATAAGAATAATGATAATGAGAAAAGCTATCGTGAAATGTATAAAATATCACAAAACATCTGAGAATCCTAAAAACGTTCCCATATCAGTTCTGCACAACGATATTGTAAACTCAATGCTGCACTCTTATGGTGATCACAGAATGTGTCAAAACTACTACTGTGAAAAGAAAGATGCGGACGGTAGCAAAGAACATTAAAAAAAAATACAAAACTCTTCATTTGCTTAGAGTTAATGCAATGAGTTTCTAGCGTGGCAACGAAATCGCGAAGCTTAATCGAACATGTTGACACTAATACTGTTGAGTGTTTAAATAGCGTTATAGCTAAGTTTATAGGAGGAAAAACAATAAATTTTGCCCAAAAACGAGGTTACCAAGGTAGATGCTCAGTGGCAGTAGTCTCATTTAATACAGAATCTGCAATTTCAACAGTACAAGCAGCTTTCACAGGAAAAAATCCCGGCGGGAGAATAGAAGAATTTGAAAGAAAGAGATCCCTTAAAAGGAAGCATTTAGCTGAACATCCAATAACGAAAAAAAGAGCATTTAAAGAAACAAACAAAAAGCAGCATGATTATGGCTCTGCAAGTTCTTCGCCGGATTTGTCACCTGAAGAATTTCAAATGGCACGAGGAATTCATGAAAAATTTTAAAATGCTTACGGCGGACAGAAAAGCAATAGAAAGAGCCACTTTATTAGAGAGAGAAAGTAGTGAGTGGTTGGAGATACGACGAAAACTCATTACATCTTCAAATTTCGACCCTATATGTAAAAGAAAAATTTCTACAAATCCTGCTACTTTAGTAAAAAGTATATTATATAAAAAAAAATTAGCCCATGTAGCTAGTATCGCTCATGGTATTGAAAATGAAAAACAGGCGCTGCTTCAATTACAGCGACAGGAAAATATAGAAATTTTACCCTGCGGTTTATTTATTGACCCCATACACCCATTTATTCGGGCCACTCCCGATGGATTAATAGATGAAGACATGATAGTCAAAATAAAGTGCCCTATCACTGCAGCTAAACGTGGAATGAATAAAGCCATCGAAGAAAATAAAATTCAAATATTAAAATATAATAGAATTACAAAGACATGTACTGTAAATAAAAAGAGCAAGGTTCTACCAAATCCAAGGACAACTCCATGTAACAGGGCGAAAAGTGTGTCTGCTTGGAATCTGGGCAGGCGAAAATGAGCCTTTATATACAGAGTACATCGATAAAGATGATACTTTCTGGTTTAAGAACATGGAGCCAAAGATATTACAATTTTATTTGAAATACCTTCTGCCTGAAATTATAGATAGTAGATATGAATGCCTATACGAGACCAGGAAGATATAGAAAACATGCAGCCTAAAAAACATTCATCTAGTACACCCTCTGATTTGCAGCAACCAGGTCCAAGCTCGCGTGTGATTTTTTACGATGAATTTTGATTGTTTTTGTAATAATAATTTTATAAGTATGTAGGCGCTTTTCAGTGGTTTAAGTTTGTTCATTTAAAAACCAAATAAAAATGTTCTCTTATATGTGTGTATTTTATTTTAATAAACTTAATTTAAATTTTCTTAGCACAAATTAGAAAAACGAAGTCTATATTAGTATAGTTAGTTAGTTTAGTTATAGTATTGTTGCATACCAAAAAAGTGTCGGGTAAAAGTAAATTAGTGAATCAGTAACAAAAGAGATTTTCACCAATGTATTTACAATACAGCAACCCCCACTGAGATTGCCGCCCCGGGCTCCCAATGGACTTAGTCCGTCCATGACCACTGTATACACGATATTGACAGCTAATAAATTTAAAAATGCTTGATGCAAAAAAATCTGTCAGTAGGTCTATCGGCTTTAAATTATAAAGAGATTATAAAGATCTATAGAAATTGTTTTGGAAAATCCCCTTGTAGTAATTACTTATTTTTATTCCCTTTTAGTATTTATTTAATAAAATTGGGGATGACAATTAAAATGGGAAAGTTTTAATATTGTTTCTGTTATTATGAAATTTGGAATGTAAGTTGGCTGAAATTTGCAATATATATATACGAGTAGATTATACCCTGAATTTAATTTTATATAGTCTAAATCAAAATATAGGTAAAAACGCAACTTCCAACATGTATTTCGTGAAGCGAATCATAATGTAAATAGTCCAACTGTAACAGTTCATACTGTGACGCAAATATTTATGATAGGGTCACGGAGTTCATTTGAACTGCGCGACTCACGGCAATGATCGTTAGGTATCGTAGCCAAATGCCTAAAGTCCTGGGATATAGTCTGTGAATAAGATTCCAAAGGCTATATACTGCAAATCGCTTCTTAGGGAGGTAAACTCCAAAAGTATTATGGCAGGGCAGCCGTATTTTTTAATTCGTTAAATTAAGCTCTTTGAGTATCTGCATGAGTTATGTATGTGTCACCGTAAAATTGCAATAACCGTTAGATTGTAATTAATAAAAATGTGAATAAGATTCCAAAGGCTATGTACCTATGCAAATCGCTTCTTAGGGAGGTAAACTCCAAAAGTATTATGGCAGGGCAGTCGTATTTTTTAATTCGTTAAATTAAGTTCTTTGAGTATCTGCATGAGTTATGTATGTGTCACCGTAAAATTGCAATAACCGTTAGATTGTAATTAATAAAAATGTGAATAAGATTCCAAAGGCTATGTACCTATGCAAATCGCTTCTTAGGGAGGTAAACTCCAAAAGTATTATGGCAGGGCAGTCGTATTTTTTAATTCGTTAAATTAAGTTCTTTGAGTATCTGCATGAGTTATGTATGTGTCACCGTAAAATTGCAATAACCGTTAGATTGTAATTAATAAAAATGTGAATAAGATTCCAAAGGCTATGTACCTATGCAAATCGCTTCTTAGGGAGGTAAACTCCAAAAGTATTATGGCAGGGCAGTCGTATTTTTTAATTCGTTAAATTAAGTTCTTTGAGTATCTGCATGAGTTATGTATGTGTCACCGTAAAATTGCAATAACCGTTAGATTGTAATTAATAAAAATGTGAATAAGATTCCAAAGGCTATGTACCTATGCAAATCGCTTCTTAGGGAGGTAAACTCCAAAAGTATTATGGCAGGGCAGTCGTATTTTTTAATTCGTTAAATTAAGTTCTTTGAGTATCTGCATGAGTTATGTATGTGTCACCGTAAAATTGCAATAACCGTTAGATTGTAATCTAACTAGCGAAATTGTAAACTGTCGACAGATTACCATTTAACGCATTATTTTTTGGTATATCGGTGCACGAGTCCGACTCGCATTTGGCCGCATTCGCCATCGCATTATTTTGAGATTTTTCTGTGCTCTAGTTAGTGCTCAGAAGAAAAAATATTCACGTGAAAAAACCAAAAATCCGTTTGGAATCTAACTACTGTTGGAGAACAATCCAGAAGTAGGTATTAATAAAACACTTTTAATATATTTGCACTCTAACCACGAGAGATTTAATGTAATTAATTAATTTATAAAACTCAGTTAAACAATACTACAGTATCAAATCATTTGACCAGGCTGCAGTTGTTACCGCAGACTCGTAAACAAGGTAACGATCTAAACACCGAAGGTATTCAATAATCGTTTGAGTCTCGGTGGAGACTGCTTTACCGATGGTAAAACATTCTTATTTATACAAGTTAAGGCGTTGGGAACGAACCGAGTGAAATACATCGAATGAGTCAAATATCAGTACAATCGAACCTTCATCAATAAATTAATTAACAATCTTTTAACTTTTGTAACAATTCAATACAACTTCAAACGCAAAGCTGACACTACAATGCACCTAGTTCAAGTACGGTCACAGATGATCCAGAACCTGTAGCAGAACCTTTAGACATCCGTTGGCCACAACCTGCTCATGAAATCGAGATGCACGAGCTGAATTTGGAAGTCGATACAAACGATGGTTTATCTGGGATAAACGCAGTGGCGTGCACAGATTTTGAAGCTAGGGTAGGCATTAGTTAGTCAGAATTCCTATTTAATAGCTGTTTTGATGAAAAATTATCATTGAGGTATTTTCATTTGGGTAAGCAGTGCTTTAGTGCCTCTAAGAACTGCACGCCACTGGATAAACGGCTGTCGCATTGTAGACCTTAAGTTTTTTTTCTCCTACTTGTGCCTTCTCGATGACTGGAAGGGCGCCATCTTTAGAAACATCGGAAAACTTGAAATAATACTTACTAAATAATATTTTTTGAATTAGCAGCAGCCAGATAACCTCCAGCCAAAGCCAACATTGCTTTATTGCTATCTCTTTCTCGGTACGCAGTGAATATCTGTACTTTCATTATTGTTTTGTTACGGCCTCTTATAAAAATACAGATAGTGTCATAATATGGCAACATCATCCATAGCTATTGATGGTTAATTAGCATTGAATATTGAATTTTGGTTTCTAATTCCTCATTCCGCATGCTCCAGATTACTTCACTAAGATATAGTAGTGGTTCGCCCCATATATATATTGTTATAAGTAGTTAAATTTTAACATTAGACGCAAAAGAGCTCAAGAGTTATTGGAGAAACGAATAAACTTTTACAGAACGCCATCTATTGACATCATTGTGAAGTTCTATTAAAAATACTGAAGCTCATTAAAATTCAATAATTTCGTTTCCTTTTAATATTTATTATTTTATTATTTGTTGTTCAAGTACAGGATATAATTCAAATAACTGATCAATTTTCAGGCTGAGCCTTTCAGAAAATTGAGAGTTCTGAGGTCAACTTTGGAGGTTAGAAAATCTCCACTATGAAAGCTCCCCATTTCGTCAACTTTAGGGGAAAAATTAAACAAAAAAATTGTAATCTATTCCTAATTATCTTTAAAATGGTATATCGCAACCCTATGTAACGTTATAAAAAATATTTTACTTCGCATTCGCTTCTATGAAAGCCCCCCTGAAATAAAGACTTTTTATGCCATGTTCAGTTGGAGGCCATCAGTTTACATATTATATTTAAATTTGAAGTAATTCAGAAGTTATAATGCTGTTTAAGAGGTGATATCTAGAGAACGGCCTGATGAATAGCGTCAGTTTTTATACTGTTTACATAAGTACTGCGCATACTTTAATACAGTACAAGAATCAGCCTTTCTAGCGATAGTTACCAAAAGTGCAGCTATCTCTTAGTCTCAAAGTTTCGTTTTACTTTTTTTACCTTTGGCTTCAAATAAAAATTATTTTCTAAAACCGACTTGCATAACCTTAGCCAATATCGATAATATCTTGATACCAGCTGGTGTTAGTTATAGTAAATAGTTATCACTTATCGCAACAAAGAAATTGTGTATTCTTTGTGTGTTCTTATTGAAAATGCCACGAGTTCCGAGATTTGGCCAAATAAGAAAAAAGAAACAAGGATCAGAAAACAAAAGTATTAAAGCTCCGTAAGTATTGTTAGGAAGATTCATCATCAATAAATTTAACTAATCAGTTTATTATTAAATAGTATGTCCGCCCGCCATCTTGGATTTGGGAAAGTATATCATTTTCATAATTAAATGACGCCCATATCGAATTCTCGTAACTACCATCACGAAAACCATGTATGTCTTGAAAAAAGATGACATTTGATGTAAGCATTGACAGCATTCCAAAAAACTTCATAAGTGACACTCGTAATACTACTCTAGCGGCACGCTATGATGGCCGGTTTGACACATTACAATAGTGATGTGGAATGTCAATTTATTCTCGAACAAAAAACAATTAAGTTTTGTTTTTGTACCTGATTAAATAGGTTTAATAAAACAAAAATGTATATGTTTATTTAATTTATTTGAACGAACTGAATATTTGAACGAAAATGAATATACATACTTTATATGCACACAAGAAACATATGAATACAAAAGATACCAAAAAAGGTGCCACAAAAGGCCATAATTAATCAGATTCGTCCATACTACTATTTTCACTGTCGTCACTGCTATCATCACATACATTAATAATTATATGTTCGTTTTCTATAATATTATCTATTTTCACATCTCTTTCATAATCTTCCCTTATTAATTTAACAGTTCTATTCACAACCTTTTTACCCGACTGCGGAACGCACAGGGTTATGTGTTCATCAGTCTATATATGTTTGTTTGTTCCTTGCAGGACAGCTACAGCCTAAACGCGTGGACCGATTTTGATGATTCTTGCACCAGATTATGCCGAGTATATCATTAGAGTGTCACTGTGGATGCCGAATTTGAGAAAAAACAAAGTGGCGCCCTCTAGAAGCCATAATGTAACAAATTTAAAAAATAAAGTCGATAGACTATGGCGTGTGGGGTATCAATGAATAGGTCTTGCAAAATCATAGTTAGGTTCCCTTGATCATTTTCTCATTTTAACGATCATTTAGGATTTACGAGGTTTCAAAGGCTCATTTTTAGTGTATTCCTTCGTGTCGCACTACAGACAAAACGGCTGAACCGATTTTGATAATACTTGTACCAATAGCTTTATCTTAATCTTCCGAGTGTCATAACGGAAGCCGAATTTGAGAAAAAACAAAGTGGCGCCCTCTAGAAGCCATAATGTAACAAATTTAAAAAATAAAGTCGATAGACTATGGCGTGTGGGGTATCAATGAATAGGTCTTGCAAAATCATAGTTAGGTTCCCTTGATCATTTTCTCATTTTAACGATCATTTAGGATTTACGAGGTTTCAAAGGCTCATTTTTAGTGTATTCCTTCGTGTCGCACTACAGACAAAACGGCTGAACCGATTTTGATAATACTTGTACCAATAGCTTTATCTTAATCTTCCGAGTGTCATAACGGAAGCCGAATTTGAGAAAAAACAAAATGGCTGCCTCTAGAAGCCATAATGTAACAAATTAAAAAATAAAAGTCGATAGAATATGGCAAGTGGGGTATCGATGAATAGGTCTTGCAAAATTATAGTTAGGTTCCCTTGATCATTTTCTCATTTTAACGATCATTTAGGATTTACGAGGTTTCAAAGGCTCATTTTTAGTGTATTCCTTCGTGTCGCACTACAGACAAAACGGCTGAACCGATTTTGATAATACTTATACCACTAGCTTTATCTTAATCTTCCGAGTGTCATAACGGAAGCCGAATTTGAGAAAAAACAAAATGGCTGCCTCTAGGAGCCATAATGTAACAAATTAAAAAATAAAAGTCGATAGAATATGGCAAGTGGGGTATCGATGAATAGGTCTTGCAAAATCATAGTTAGGTTTCCTTGATCATTTTCTCATTTTAACGATCATTTAGGATTTACGAGGTTTCAAAGGCTCATTTTTAGTGTATTCCTTCGTGTCGCACTACAGACAAAACGGCTGAACCGATTTTGATAATACTTGCACCACTAGATTTATCTTAATCTTCCGAGTGTCATAGCGGAAGCCGAATTTGAGAAAAACAAAACGGCGTCCACTAGAAGCCAATTAATAAATGAAAGTCCATACTCGATAGGTTATAGGCAAGTGGGGTATCGTTAGATAGGTCTTTTAAAATCACACCTAGGTTCCATAAACCATTTTTCCGTTTAAATGATAATTTAGGATTTACGAGCTTTCAAAGGAAATGTTTAAAGTTCCTACTCATATCATCTATATCGATCAAACTAGGTGGATTATCTCAAAAAGCACTCAACCGATTTTAACAATTATATCACTTATAGAAAGCTACATTATTATCAAGTAAAATAGGCTATATTTTATTTCCACAAAAATTGGAGATCCTTACGAAAATTGCAATAATGTGAGTTAAGTCGGAAAAAATCATCTTATCTGAGAGCTTACGTGGCGTGCGCTGCCTAAAACGTTAAAGTTACACGACAACAATGTATGGTGGAAACGTTCCTCTCAAAAAGTGCTAAAAAGAAGTCCACGATAGCATATAACTATCTTTTAAGGTTGACTCACAATAACCATTTTTATGACTTTCAAATTTGGTCTAAAACAGTGCTTTGCTTGCGAAGGTGTTTTTACCAACATAGTTATTAATCGTTAATTCCTTATCAAAAAAAATATCTTACTCATCTTAAGTATTTAATTAAGACAAAAATTGTCCTTTACACCATTCAATTTAGATGAATATCTTATGAGATATCATAGAAATAAAGTTTATCATGCAACAAAACATTAACTGCCTCGTTGGTCTAGCGGTTAGCGTAGTCGACTGTGGATCACGAGGTCCTGGGCTCGATTCCCGCTCGGGCATAAAAATTGTTAGGTATTGGGTTTTTCAATTATGAAATTCTCAGTGCCAGCCCGGAGTTGGAAGTTGGCGGTGTTTCACCCCCGTGCCTCGGAGAGCACGTTAAGCCGTCGGTCCCGGTTATTATCACTAACATGATAATAGTCGTTAAAGCCCGCCAACCCGCATTGGAGCAGCGTGGTGGGTCTAAGCTCCTAATTCCCTCTCTCCTATGACAGTGGAGGCCTGTGCCCAGCAGTGGGACGTTCATAGGCTGTAGTGGTGGTGGATGCAACAGAACACTTCAGGCGGATAAACGTCTTTTACAAATATCACTCGCGGGAAGCGCGTCCGCGAGGAGTGCGGTGCGGTGCGGTGGGGACTGATCTTTTTTTTTCGGATTGAATATAGTGCATAGGCCCTACTGGCCGCTACAGCGGCACTGGGGGGTTGACGAGCGCTAGGCCGAGCCGAGAAAAGAGCCCTAACGCTCGATGACATCGGGGGGGCAACGTCCTCCTAAGGGCGCCTCCTGTGAGGCTCGGACCACGGCTTAGGATGACGTTGGGATGAATGGGAGGTCGGTTGGACTAGATTAGTCCATACGCCCTCGAGGCCGTGAGTTAAGACCACGTCCGGGTGACGTGGATATCGTAGATATCGGGGTCCCCGTCTTCGCCGGCGAAGACGCTGTGTTGGGTTAGTGTTTGTGTGTAGCCCTAAGTAGGGAGCATTGTCGGTAGCGATTTGGTCATTGGGGTCGAAGGGGGACTGATCACTGGGGTGCTTGTGGTAAAACGAACTGCAGCCGCACCGCGCACGACTGACGACAATTGCGTGCGAGCGTCCTGATGATGCCATCATCAGGACGCTCGCACGCAAAATTTCTTAATTTAAGCTTCGCAAGCCTATGCTTGTGAAGCTTAAATTAAGAAATTTTGACGCGTTTTCATAAATTGTTTAATTGGTACCTATTAATTTTGTTACATAATAGGTACCTAATAAATATTGTCATTTACCTACTGTAAAATTAAAGTTAGGTATAGTTATATTAATATAGTTTTGGCACCTACCTAAATAAGAGTCAATAAACCGTTAGTAAATCTAAATTAAGGAATCTAATAGTTTAGATAAATAAAAAATACAATTAATACAAAAGTAATGATTCTCATTACGGCAATAATATTATTAGGATTACCTTGCAGGTAGGTAAATAAACAACATAAATAACCAAAAAGTTTAAAATAAAAAAGTAATTTAAAAAAACAAAAAACCCGACTGCTTGGACACCAAAAAGTATAAAAAAAGATGTGAATTTAATTATTATAAATTTACATAGTATAATACTTTTAATGAAATAATGAACAAAATAATATAGCCAATTCAGTATTCTCACAGCTCACGTTTTATAATAATATTTTTCTCTCATAATTAATTTTGTAATTATTACAAATTATCAAGGCGCAGTCGCACGTTAATATTAGCTAATGGACGTGCGACGCGCCTTGATAATTCGTAATAATTACAAAATTAATTATGAGAGAAAAATATTATTATAAAACGTGAGCTGTGAGAATACTGAATTGGCTATATTATTTTGTTCATTATTTCATTAAAAGTATTATACTATGTAAATTGATAATAATGAAATTCACATCTTGTTTTATACTTTTTGGTGTCCAAGCAGTCGGGTTTTTTGTTTTTTTAAATTACTTTTTTATCCCAGTCTCCTTTAGTCACATGTTCACAAGCTTCTTCTAATAATTTTAGCATTTTTTTTGTGGTAAATGGGGGTTCTGTATTGTGTCTTGCAGCATATCCCTTAATTTGAGCCCACACCAACTCAATCGCATTATACTCACAATGGTAAGGCGGTAACCGTATAACTCTGTGCCCATGTTCTAATGCTATTTCGTCAATGACGTATCGGATCTTGGTTGGTTTGTTTTCTTTTAAAAGACGTACTAATTCCGCTTTTAACATATTCATGTTTGCATCTACGCCATTTTTACGAAGCCATGCGACGATATCAGCTTTCTTTTGGGATTGGGCAGGTGGCTTGTCAATTTGCATCGAGTGGTATGGGGCGTTGTCCATAATTATAATAGATGGTTCAGGGAGGCTACACAACATTGAGGTAAACCATTCAGTAAACTTTTCTCCATTCATGTCTTCATGATAGTCTCCAGTGGTTTTTGACGCAAAAGCCATGAGAGAACCTTCGACAAACCCGTTGATGGTTCCGGCGTGACAAATTATAAGTCGCGATCCTTTTCCTACAGGAACTTTGGAAGTAGATGCTGCTGTGTCATCGTTCCAAGAACGGCCTACAGTATGGTTAGCATTAAGCCATGTTTCATCCAAGAACACAACATTTTGCCAATTTTTGATTTCTTTCACTTGCCGTAAAAAAGTATACCTTGCCATCGCTATATCAAATCTTTCCATCAATATTTTGCGTTTGTTACATTTTTTGTATCGAAATCCAATGGTCTTCAAAATCTTCGTTAAAGAACTTTCCCCACCGAAGAATAATCCAGCTTCCTTCAGTGAATGCACCAACTTTTTTCTTGTTGGATACTCCTTCTGTAAATAGTAGCCGTAAACATGTCTTCGGATAGCATCGGCATCAAAGCTATCGATGCCTACGACTGGTTTTGCTCGTTTTCTCTTTTTTGGTGTGTGAAGTTTATTTTCTTCTGTGCCAGTCTCGCCATATTTTTTTTTAGTTATCCGTCTAACAGTTCGTTGTCCAATATTAAGCGCATCAGCTACGCGTTCAACCACTGACGTTATAGGTAAAATTGGCCCTCCATTTTGAGCTTCACGATCGAAATAGTTACGAAGGCGTATTACGAACTCACGTGTCTGACTATTTAGAACAGTTCTCTGCGTACGTTCGGTCATATCGACGAAATCCACAACAAAGGGCTTGAACAGAGTCCAAATTAACGAGCAAGGGTCAACAGTAATGCAGTATCAATATTTGAAATCCAAAGCCAGGTCAAAACTATATCACAATCGCATTGCACTGACAGTTTATACTTTTCGAAGCAACGTCAATTCGAAACTGCTTTGTTTTGCATTGAGCATTGACGCGAGTTTGCCGGAGGTAGTAGTTGTGCTAGCCAGCGATCCTATGTGACGATCGTATTAGATTCCATTTTTAAAAATTTATTGATATTTTTTTGCGATTTCAGAGGTTTGTCCACACAGTGAAAATTGTTCATATTCACAAGTACATTCACCCCTTAAATGGTGCAAACTGATTTTTCTACACTTGTATACATTTAAGAAATCAATTTAATAAATAAATTTTGAGTCCTAAACCTAAAACTACATTCGATAAAATTTATGAATCTCTGCACATCACTATCGTCAATAAAGTAATACAATTATTTCCTTCAAAGTCGTTATCAATTAATACGGAACTTCATGAGAAACTACATTCGATAAAATTTATGAATCTCTGCACATCACTATCGTCAATAAAGTAATACAATTATTTCCTTCAAAGTCGTTATCAATTAATACGGAACTTCATGAGAAACTACATTCGATAAAATTTATGAATCTCTGCACATCACTATCGTCAATAAAGTAATACAATTATTTCCTTCAAAGTCGTTATCAATTAATACGGAACTTCATGAGCGGACAAACGTCAAACCGGCCATCATAGCGTGCCGCTAGATTAAAATTTTTAAACCCAACGTTAATGATGCGGACAGCCACCCATTCAGATTCCAGCCTAATCGATATGCCACCGGTTGTTTCCACCAGGAGTGGGCTTCATTGCTAAAAGCATGGGTGTCAAACCCACCAATAGGAGCGTTTGAATTTCACAGCTTAGATACAGCTCTTCTATTGGTGAGTTTGACACTCGTCCATAGTATAGCAACGTAGCACATCTCTGGTGGTAAGGCACGTAAAGTACTATATTTTGTACCATCATATCGTGCCACAGGTTTATTGACTTATGCTACTGACTTGGATTTAGATTTGCCTACTTACTGACTTTGATATTTTGTTTACTTGGCTGTTGAAATGGACTCCGAGCGATCTTTATCTCGCAGTAAGTCCCTAACTTATTTATTAATTGTTTTTATATTTTTAAAGTACACATCTAGTTAGTTTGCATTCTATTTATCTTTGGATACCTAAGCAAGTAGGTATGTACCTGCCTACATTGCATTTATAAAAAACTGCTGAGTTTCTTGTCGGCTCTTCTCAGTAGAATCTGTTTTCCGAGAAAGTTATTATGTTTATTATATTCTGTTTTTAGATTGATGTACATTAATACATGTAATAAGTAAATTGAGTATTGATTATTAAGTAAAGAGAGGGTCTTCCAAAAGACCTAACATTGTGTTGAAAAAAAGTGCGTTGAAGATGACGTCACGACTCACGACTATGTTATTCATGTAAAATTCCATAATAGAACGCGTTTTTAAGTTTCATAAAGATCATCCCTGTTATTAAAAACCTTTGTACCTAAATTCTCCAAGACGTTTACTGCTTACTAAACTACGATACAATAGGCTACATATTTTAGTTTTTATTTTAGTCACGAGGCACCAATCGCCATACGACTAGATTTGTTCGGACATGTCTGGCTTTTTAGAGACGTTTTTTTGGAAAATGCCTATATTTTATCATTGATAAAAGCGAAAAGTGCGTTTTTTAATAGATACTTTTATCCGGTTTAGTAACCCTAACCCTAAGTGTTCTACCCCAATTTTTACATGTTATTGCTAATATCGATAGGAGCGATTCTCATATAGTTCTCATTTGGAAAGGAGAAATGGTAAATCGATTTGATTACAATCTGCAAAAATATTTCCAGAGCCACGGCGATCAAGTAAAACACGCTTATGGCCATCAGTTCCAAGGAAAAGGAAACGTGCGAAAAAAATTAAAGATAATACGCGTCCCGTGAGGTGAGTAAATGCACCTCCGCTAAGCCACGTTTAGTCACAGTAAACAGATTTTACTGTGGTTTAGTTGTATGCAAATCATATCCCTTGCACTGGAAGGCGCCATTTTGCGAATTCAGAAAATCTGCATAATATGGCCGCTCGGGGACTTCTCTCTGATCTTTCGACGCAGATGGATGCGGCGCGCGCTATTATAAATATTTATAAGTAACTGAACGGTAATATTATGTTGTGAACAATTCACTTAATGATTTATTTTTAGAAAGTACCTAAACGACAATCCTTATTTTGTAGGGTAGAAATAACTAATTGTAATCACGCTACGATCGAATAGTACTTACCAATAGGCATTGATTATAACATATATAAAGGAACTAAGACGTTCACGGGTTTTTATTGCAAGAATCGTTCAATGGATTATAAAAGAAGAAAAAACCGCGGAGTGCTATTAAATTAAAGGGTGGAAATTGAAGATAGGAGTGAAAAAGCACCCCTTTTAGTTTTTTCAATATATCTCGTAAACAAAGCAAATACACAACAGGAAAATTAATACTAAGGAGATATTTAAATGTTACACTGTACTAGACCCACTTGCGTATGGTGATGGATACGGATTTTAAGATGCAAACATACAATATATATAATACACAGACTCGGTCATTTATTTAGGAAGAAACATGAGAATACATTAGATATATTATATTAATTGTAATGTAACAATATAACAACAACTACATCCATAACCACTCGCAATCAAGTCTACTTTCTAGAACACTTGCTACTCGAGGCAAATCTGAGTATCGAATCGCTAAAGACTTTGAAGTTGCTTTAATGTAATATTCTTAAGCAGTATTGTTACGTCACGTCATTAAACGTAGCTGCCACATGAGCGGAAACTTCTCTGATTGGCGGAAACCTCGCGTAACGACTGCTTTGACGCCTCACAGGTACAGCGCCATCTGTAGTCATCGAGCGGCGCTAACAACACAAACACTCACTATTTTAATTGTAATAAGAATAGCATAGCAATTAATTCTACACCTTCAAAGTATTTATTAGCAATCAACGCGATGACACTTAAAGCTTATACGTTTTTATAAGTTGGAAGTTTATCACGTCGTCTGAGAGGCGATATCTAGTGAACGGCCCGATGAACAGCGTCACATTTTATACTGTTTACGTACGGCACATACTTTAATTCTATACAAGTATCAGCTTTTCCTAGTTATTGTTAATTTTTGGTAAACATAACGTCTTTGAGCGGCAATAAATAATCAGATTCCCAGCCGCATGCAGGCAGACTGTTGTTTTCTCATCAGTGAAGAGCCTAAGACCCACCAAATGAGTCAGCTTTTCTAGCGATAGTTACCAAGAGTACCTACAGCTTTCTCTTTGTCTAGTAGGTATTGTACTTTATTTTCGTCAATCAAAGGACCATGTGGGATTTTGTATGGACCCCGTTCTCACTCCCCAAATATATTGTGCAAACTTCCTTTTTACTTGCAAACTAATAAGATGGTGATGAAAAAAAGAAGAAGCTTGCAACTGTCTCATGTCCAGCTGTGGACGTTTATTTGTTGTTGACCGTTGCTTTCCTTGTTTCAGACAGAAAAATATATTGAGGAAGCGCAACCCCCCGCCAAAACCGGAACCGGAGGATGAACCGGAACCGGAAGTGAAAAGAGCCCCGTCTCTGTTCCAATCAATTGAAGTAACGTAAGTGACTACTTCTTGGGTTTTATTTTAACAATTTGTTGCCTATTCTGTTGACACGCGATGTAATAATATATTCTTACACACGAATCTCTAAATTGACGAAGCTCAGTAGAATTTCCTTCCGAACCGAATGGTAGACTCTCAATTCATTGCGTATTCCACGGCCTATTGTGTTGACTAACCAGGAAAAACAAAACGAAGCTTATGTCCTTCCCCAGGATGCAACGTATCTCTACACCCAGTGGGGTCACGATATAGAGGCAGATTGCTTACCCTAGTTCATAAAAGCTCATTGCTATTACATCATGCCCTAAAAATATGTATCTACCTACACCAACAAAATACCACTAATCTACTCTGGCTCCAAATACTGTCTACACCGAATTTTGTCAAAATCGGATGACCAGATGTGTCTTGATTCGTGAAAGGCAGCAAAGCAGGCAGACAGACGGATACTTTCGCCATAGCTAACGGCTATCGCTGTTCGCAAATCGCATTTGCGAAATCCTTATTTTCCAGGATACATTTCAAGTCCTTTTCCGTGATACAGCCTATATTTGTCCCTAATATTATCAAAATCTGTTGAAAAGATGCGCCTTTAATGCGTACTACACAGACAGAAAGACGGACAGATAGACAGGACAGACACACTCGCGCATTTATAGTTTAATAAAATTATAGTATTTATATGCTGACTGGAATTTCGACAAAATCGACTTTATTCTACACCATAAACCTCTGCAATTATATTTTTGCTTAATCTGTCTTTTTTAGGGTTACAAAAAAACAAAAGTCCGTACAAAAGAAACCCTTATAGGATCACTTCGTTGTCCGTCTGTCTGTCAACCACCTTTACCAACGGTAACCTTTGGTAACGCGTAGAGGTATCAAGTTGAAATTAATATGAAATACGGTCCCTTGCAGCTGTAAAAAATCAAGCTTCTAAGTCAACGCAATCAAAAGGTGTGGACGGTTTTGTCACAATATGTTTTGCATATTTTGACACTCGCCAATATTGACCGAATCATGAAATTTGGTAAGAAGCAAGGTCTCCCAGCACAAGTATAGGAAAAATCCGAAAATCGAAGATAAGGGTTCCGTACTCATAGGGTGATTGTTTGTCAGACGCTACCAGTTTAGCGCCATATGTAAATCAGTTATTTCACAGCTGATAAGTGTTGTTATGACATGTTTGTTGTTATTTGCTAAAGAATTTACATTGTGAAATTACATTGGTAATGAACCCTTTAAGCACGAGTCTGACTCGCACTTGATGGGTTTGTTTTCTAATCTGCCCTCCGATTGTGTGATTGTGATAATTCGACCTGTTTATGGCGTTCACAGATGCCTGCACATCAAAGAGCATGTATGGACTCATTAACAGTCTCTCTCTCTCGCACACGCTCACACGCACACACTCACACACACACACACACACACACACACACACACACACACACACACACACACACACACACACACGCACACACACACACACACACACACACACACACACACACATACACACACACACACACACAGTTCACTTTACCTTTACCGAGGTGGGCGTTAGCAACTGCAACACAGTTTCAAAGTAAAGCAGTTGTTATCGTTGTATTATAGTTTTTAAGGCTCCGATGTAATTTTGAGAAATAAATACGTTTTAAACTGTCAAATGATTACGATTTGCTTAGACAATTGGGCCTCTAATAGGCATGATGACAGTAACCAAGAATCAATGAAATTATGAATTTATCTAATGAAATAAGATTCATGGATTATAAAAAAACCTATTTATTTTTCTATTTCGAGTGAGATTGCTATTTATTTTGATAAAATATAACTATAAAATACACCAATCCACCATAATGGATTAAACACCAAAACGCGAATGACGTCACAATTGTTTGTTTTCGAGCTTTGATAATCACAATATTTTTTAATGCACACTGCACAGAGTACATTGGTAAAAACAATAGCGACGTCACAAACGACGCCATGACACTCGCGAGCGTTTTGGCGTGAATTTTAAAATTTAAATTTCAAATGCCAATTTCAACTACCAAACCTTATTTTGCTGCTGAAATAAGATATTTTTTGGAAATAGTCGATACTCCAGAACATAATCTGACCATTTTTCAAAATCAGTCATCATGCCTATTCTCATTTGTCGTGCAGGGGTCCTCGCTCGTGCCGGCTTCAGAAGTGCGCGTTCCGTACCTGTCCCAACAGCGCGCCCTCAGCGGACCAACACAATGATGGCGTCACATATTTTGCGTGCGTGAACCTTCACATTATTGAAGTGAAAACTTCTTTGGCCGTGTTGAGCACTTTTTGGTAGGGGGTGAACTTGTGGATTCGCGTGACCGTGACCGACATGCTCGCGTTGTTACGAAGACAAAAGGTCTTCAGTATAAATATACTACATACGTAGTTAAACTTTAATACCTTAGTTTTAAGGTTGATATTTTAATTTTTATTACCTATTTAAAAAAATATATATGCTCGCTTGCCGTTTTGCTCGGTGCTCTGAGGATGTTAAAGTTACTTTTAAAGCTTACTGCATGAGCTTTTATACATCATAACTATGGTTCAAATACAAAAAAAGATATCCAAGTCGTCGCTCAGGGATTCCATTAACATATGCCCGAGATACCTGAACTGCTGCACAACTTGAATAGGTGTTCCATCCAACAAAACTGGCGGAATCCTTTCCGGACCTTTACCCGCTCTAAAGATTACCATTTCAGATTTATGCACATTGTATTTTAACCCGTATCTTAATGCATAATTTTCGCAAATCGCTACTAATTTACGAATCCTTTATTGAGGGGTTAAGTAGCACCATATCATCGGCGTAGCCTAAGTTATTAAAACAAACTCCATCAATGTGGCACGCGATGCCTGTGCCACTTAGCTCCCCAATAAGGTCATTTATATAAAGATTGAAGAGGTCCGGAGATGTTAGCCCTCCCTGACGTACACCGCACTCTAGTCGCCCCAACGCACAGTGTTTGTTTGGTTCTCGTACCAGTATCTCAGTACAATACTGTTATGGATGTTTGAATCGCGCATTTTTCTCAATAATATGTTATAATTAACAAGATCCTTTGTGGTATTCCAGACTATTATCTATCTTTGTGCCAATTTCATTGCAGATTCGTTCAGCCGTTATTCCGTGACTGAGGAACAAACATCCATACATCCATCCATCTAAACTTTCGCATTTATAATATTATAAGTATAGATGCTTTTAATTTAATATTTCCTTTCTTGGAAATTCTTATTGTCTACAAATTTATATTTTGTCGTGGTCAATTACAATTCGGGTATTTTTATATCAAAAGTGAATAGGCATCTTCTAGGCAAGCGCGTCCCATCTTAGGCCCCATCATCACTTCCCATCAGGTGTGATTGAGGTCATGAATTTAAAAAAATCACAGATTTCGCAGTCTCCGCAAGAATCGGAGCATTAAATGAATACAACAATTTACGAAAAAAAATCTCAGGTTTTCAATATTCCAACTCGAATGCACTTTTCGGCGATCGGTCAATAATCATAAAAGCTACATAACTGTTTATATAATATGGAAATACCCGTTTTTCTACAAATCCAAATAAAACCCCGACTTTTTTACATTTTTCAAAATTCCAAAAGTTACCAGCCGATTTTCAAAATTCAAACGCTCACAGTTCACACGTGTCTCGATAAATTCCTCAACTTACTATTCCCATTTCGATCCTCCTAAAATCCTCGGAGCTATATTCAAAAATACGACTCAGGCGATTTGCATCTGATAACCATTTTCAATGGTAAAAATAAATGAGACTTAAGTACTAATAACCATAAATAATTAATTACAGCTGTTATATAAGTTTGCTAACAATGTAGCACAGCTCCGGTGGACAGACACCCTCACTGTATCCTTATAGTCTGTTATACATGCTAAGTGTACCTATTAAAGGTTTTATAGTCCCACAAACTTATCTGACCTGGTGACAGCGTCGCTAGTGTATATGAAAAATTAAATAAAAACAATAATTAGGGACTGCCGATAGTAGAAGTGAAAACGAATATTAAAATTTTTAAAATTAAGACCTTTTGTCTTCGTAACAACGCGAACATGTCGGTCACGCGAATCCACATGTTTACCCCCAACTAAAAAGTGCTCAACGCGGAAAGAAGTTTTCACTTCAAAAACTAAACAGGCATTAACATTAGTTCTAATTTTTATACGCCTGCCTCAAAAAAGGAGTATATTGTTTTCAGGGTTAATGTATGTATGTATGTATGTGAGTTTGTATATTCCACCATAACTTCTATACGCCTGAACCGATTTTGATAAATGAGGTATCGTTAGAATCCCTAGCTTATTCCGGGTGACATAGGCTAGAAATTTAAAAAAAAATGGATGGGGTGACCATGGTCCCACATTAAAGACCAAAATTTAAAAACAAAAATCGAAAATAAGATTAACTATCATCATCTAGAAAATGATGAGTAGATTCCAAAAATATATTACACTATAGTTCAATATTTAGTGATTCACAAAAGATATCATTTAATAAATGTGAATAAGTTTCCAAAGGCTATATATGCAAATCGCTTCTTATGGAGGTAAACTCCAAAAATAACATGGCAGCGCAGTCGTATTTTTTAATTCGTTAAATTAATTTCAATTTTGGCCAGTTATGTTTGTGGGCCGTTACGTACGTATCAGTGTGACCTACGGAGGTTTCATGTACGGCTCTTGCAGCTTCCCCAGGAAGTCTGGGCAGGACAGCAAGTGGGCGAAGCGTGTGTCGCGTGCCAATGGGGAGCCTTTCTGGCCTCGGCTGACCAGCCGCGTGTGCCAACTGCACTTCCCGCCCGAGCTGATCACCATCGATAACAGTGGAGTCCCCACGCTGCTGAAAGGCACCGTGCCCGAAGCGGAGCCCTACCAAAAGGTATAATCTCCACCCGACCCTACAAACAGTAGGGTGTGTACAATTTATATCTCATAGAATACCATCGTCGAAACGGATGAGCATTACGGGAAAGGTTAGGTTAGGTTAGGTTAGGTTGGGTTTTTTTTTAACTCCAGGTTTTCTGGAGACTGCTGCAAAACCTCCGACGGGATCGCAGACCTTTTTTATTTATAGTTGATTAATTTATTATTTTTTTTAATTATATTCTATAATATTAGTATTTTGTTTGTTATAATAACATTATATATCTTTGTTGTTTTATATATTCTAATAATATATATACACATTAGATCTATTTATCTGCTACATAATATTATTCTAACATTTAAGTCTTAAGTATCCTTATTCTTCTTTATAACTTTTTTTACTATATTTTCTCCAAATTTTAAAAATTTATCTCTACTATTTTATTATTAATTATTGGTTAGGTAAGGTTAGGTTAGGTTAGCCTTGCCCTTGCCTTCGACCTTACCTGGATGATACAGCCTATTCGCACTTAATATTCGACTCTCGACCGAAGTTCGGCCACGGCGTCCTATCTCCAGAGAAAGATTAACCATCTCCGCGTCTGCTGCTATAAGGCATGTATCGTCTGCGAATTGGTATATCTCGCAATTTTTTATCAAGTTAGTAACATCATTTACGTAAGTAATATAGTGCAATGGGCCTAGCACAGAACCTTGTGCTGTGCCTTCCAAGACCTGAACTGTGTTACTATACTAACTATCAATTTTAACCTGGAACGCTCGGTCTTTAAGATAGTTTTGACACCATTTCTATAAGGGTCTACGGATGCCGCAATCATCTAGTTTATCAATCAGAACGTCATGTCGCAGTGTATCGAACGCTTTGCTATAATCAATGAACACAACGAGTACATGGGTTTTGATATTCAGATGTTTATAAATGGTGTTTGTGAACTTAGAAAGAAGTTGTACTTTTGTCCGATTGGAACTCATACTGAGTAATGTTTATTATGTCTTAATCAGAGTAAAATTGGAGATTTGGTTTCTAATGTATTTTTCAACTATTTTATCTATGGTTGGCAAAATCGTTATAGGTCTGTAATTTCCATAATCCTTGCGGCTGCCTGTCTTGTATATCGGTCTTACTATACCTGTTTAAATTCAATTGGATACTCTCTTTTTTCGATGGAGGTATTTATCAGGTCTGCTAATAGTGAGGACATCTTGTGGCTAATAGATTTCAAGCCCAAGGCTCTTATACCATCTATACCTGGAGCTTGATCAATCCTTAAGTATTTTATAATTTTTAAAATCCCGGTTAGTGCTGCTTTTTAAAAACGTAATGAGACATTAAGGTAAAGAATAGGTAGGAAGGTAAAGAATAGGAAGTAGGTAGGTATATGTAATTACTTTGTATTGGAATTCGGTATAATATTTTTTACATTTTCACGAAATTTAGTAGTGAAATTATTAACAATATCCTTATTACTAGTAAGATTATCTTCTAATGCATTGAATACTACATTATCTAAAGAATTCTTAATTCTGCCTATTATTTTATATTCCACAAGGATTTGAGATTCTTTTTGTTTTTAATAATTTTTGTTTTAATTTGTTTATCTTTATTTTTTTGTATTATTTTATCAGCATTATTTCTTGTTTTGGTTATTTTTAAGTCTTAAGATTTTGTTTCCAATGTCTTTTAGCCATTCAATGAAAAGATTATCACTATGAATACATGCTTTTTTAACTTTATCATTACAAAATATAGTTCATTAGGACCTTTTTGTCTATTGTGAATCTAAATTTTTATCTCAGTTTTTATAACACAAATGTATGTTTTTAATTATAATTTTAAATATTTTATGTGGGCATATAATCTTCGTTGTTGTTGGCCAGTCTATTTCTTCCAGTAACTTGCTTAAATTTATCTTGTCGTATATAGTATTTAAAATGAAATAAAATTAAAAACAAACTAAATCCACGCTGTATTATATATTATGATTAATCGTATAGTTATTAATAATATAATAAATAATCAATTTTTATTTTTTCACAGAGAGAATTACCGAATATAGAAGAGGTTTTGTTACCAAATGGCGATATAAACGAACAAGTCGGATCCCTAAATTACTCCTCTAAAGACTTGTTTATGAATTTAGAAATAGACGATGAAAATCCAGAGGTGAAACAGGCAGTTGCTAGTCTAGTCGATATCCCGCCACCGGAGAATGGAATTAAACTGCAATGTGTTAACGTCGAAAATAAGAATGCCACAGTACATTATTTGAGCGTAGGCAAAGATAACACAGTCAATCATACACATGTGAACATAAACAAGAATAACATAGCCACGTTACATTACGTGGCCAATAAAAATACTGTTAATCATACGTTAAAGTGTAGCAATTTAAATGAAAACCAGATTAGCTCTTACGAAGCACTTGTCAATCCAAATATTACTCAAACACGGATAATGAAAACAGAAATGGTTCCAAATCAAAACTATCAAGAGAATAGTTTAGGTATTAAAATAAACTCTAAACTAGTAAATGGAAAAAGTTTGATTCCACACAAAGAAATTTATGAAACTATACAGAATACAGTGTCAGATAATTTGCATACGGATATACCAGTGAAAAGCGAAGATTTTAATAGCTATGGAGAAACTATACAAAATACATTGTCAGATAATTTGCATACGGATATAACAGTGAAAAGCGAAGATTGTAACAGCGATGGGAAAACTATACATAATACATTGTCAGATAATTTGGATACGGATATAACAGTGAAAAGCGAAGATTGTAACAGCGATGGGGAAACTGAAGAAATAATAATTGGAGAAGCTGATACATCCGCTGGAATACAAACTTGTGACGACGATATTGATGAAACTGTCGTCGTCAAAATGGAATATGAATCTGATAGTGATGATAACGGCTTGGAACTGGAACCCTAAGATGTTATAATATCAATCATATAATATTTAGACGAAAACTCACAGCTTTTGACTGAACTTGAGTTGAACTTTAAGTGTCAGTGATTTATAATTAATTAAGTATAATAATCAATAATTAATAATTTTGTAATGATTATCATAAGTTCAGTACTTCTGCATTGTGATTCTTAGAGCTAAGTCAAGAACTTTTTCGTTTTTAATATAGAGAAGAACATTTTAATTTTAAATTATTATTCTATAACTAGCAGATGCACGCGACTTCGTCCGCATGAAATAAGATTTTAAATTCCCACGGGAACTTCCTAATTTTTCGGGTTATTATATAGCCTCTGACACTCACAAATAATGTGGCTTCGTATTGATATCAGAATTTTCAAAATCGGTTTTGTAGATCCAGAGATTACCCAGTAAAACCTCACAAACTTTACGCGAAAGTGTTTCTGTCTGTCTGCTACGCTTTCACGGCCCAACTGTTCAACCGATTTTGATGAAATTTGGTATAGGGATAGTTTGTATCCCGGCTATAATATTTTTATCCCGGAAAATTAAGGAGTTCCTGCGGGAATTGAAAAAACTTAATCAACGCGGACATCATCTAGAAGATAATAGTTATGAATGTGAACTAATTGAAGATTTTTGTTAAGAAAAAGTAAAATAAATATTGAGATAACGAAAATAAAAGTTGATTGAAGCATAATTTCATACCTATCGGAGTTGACTCTTTTTTTTTCATCCGGACCCTTTTTATTTTAATATTATAATATAAGTTTATATCCGCTCCTTGAATAGTCCCATATTGTAGTCTTTTGCGGTGATAGCTTAGTAGTTACACCCGACCTCCTTTACGCTGTCGCGGATTCGATCCCCGGACCTCTAACTTTTCAAAGTTACGTGTGTTTTAAGAAATTAAAAACCGCTTGCTTTAAACGATGAAGGAAAATATCGTGAGGAAACCTGCACGCCCGAGAATTCTTCATAATGTTCTCGAAGGTTTGTGTGAAGGCTGCCAATCCTCAGTTGGGCAGCGTGGTGGACTACGGTCAACCCTTTTCATTGCGCGAGGTTGATAAGAGAGTAGTCTTGAGTAACCAACGAGTAAGTACCAACATGGTGTACTGGTCTTACAAGTGGAAGGTCCCGGGTTCGATCCCAAGACTCGCATAGGCTACTTTTTATCCCGGAAAATGAAGGAGGAATAAAAATGAAGTATTAGGTCGCTGCTGCAGATAGACTGCATCCATCCAATCAGAGGTGATTGTTAAACTGTAGCTGTCAGAGATACGCGGTCGCCCAGCAGGGCTACCGGCTAAAACTGACAGCTACAGTGTAACGATCGCAATCACCTCTGATCGGATAACACTCTTCCACTATTGGACAAAATCCATTGACGCAACAAGAATACCATAAATTCAGCCAATCACAACAATTGATACTGTAACAATGATTGATGCAGAAGATACACGGTCGCCCTGCTGCTGCTCTTATGCCGCCTCGCCGATCGCCTGCTTGTTAATAGCATGGCGTCGATAATCTCCTCTGTGGCTCTTCCATCTCACGTGACATTGGCAAAGTGCATTGTGCTGGTTTGGCACTAAGAAACGCCATTAACCAAAAGAAGAAGAAGAAGCATGACGTCGTATCGTATTGATCAAAATGTATTTCCTACCCATAGACTTGATAACTTATAGGCCTATTACACTGCACTAATCACAGAAACCCTTACACTTAAATCAGTGTAGTGTAGTTAAGAGTCCCTAAAATGGTCCTTAGTGCTTTGTAATAAGCGACGCTCAAAATAGCGGCCACGCCCACCCTTACTACAGGCCCCTGTAATAATTGCAGTGTAATAGGCCTATTAGACTTGTTGACATAATCTTTATTAAAATCAAAGATTATAATAATTAAAAATAATACCGTCTGCCGGCCGTAGTAATTCCAAGAGGTGCCGACTTTATTTACGATTTAAATTAGACTATGATAGATTTTTTGTAATTACAATTAATATAATAAATCTATAGTTCCGACCAGCCGACTGAGTGGCGAGTGTTGAGTTGCCGAGAGCCACAAAACACATAGTACACTCCTCCAAGAGCCGATTATGAGAGCCAGAGACATGTTGTTTTTCACTTTGATATGTTTATTGAGGTTATTCATTCATTTAATAGGCTAATTACACTGCACTTTTTTCAGGGCCCTGTGGTAAGGGTGGGCGTGGCCGCTATTTAGAACGTCGCTTATAACACAGCAATAAGGGCCAATTTTTGGGACCCTTACTCTCACATTTTTATTACACTACACCGATTCATACGTAAGGGTCCCTGGGAAAAGTGCAGTGTAATAGGCCTATTATTATCCCTTTTTGGGGGAGCCAGAGACAAGTATAATGAGAAGTGTGGCAACGTCGCAACGCGTGGTCTGCTTGACACTTTTAGTGATGCCACATCACGCATAGGGTATTTAGCACTCTATGCTGGGTAAACCTAAACTAGTAATTTTTAAAGTATTTAGAATTATTCGACTAGTAATTCAAAGTATTATTAATAAAATTCCAAGTTTTCACAAGACTAACTTCTTGTCTGTACTTAAATGGGTACTTTAATATGTTATATTTCTAATTCATAAAAACGTTCTAACTGTACCAAAATTCATAACTATAAATTTTATAACACGAAGACACTCTGAATTCCATTTCATTTCATTATTTCATCAACAGTTTCATAGTAAAATTATAATTCAATCATGTGTAAAAAATACTTCAATACCTATATGGTAAATAGGTATAGAACTCAGTTAAGGAAGTGTTTTTAATACCAAATCATGGGGTAATCTGTAATTAAAACTTGGCAACTCTAGTGTTACGCGACCGACGCGTCGAGTCTTGAGTGCCGATTCGTATGTGTGGTTTTGTTATTGTTTTGTTTCTTTGCGATACATAAAAAGCAAGTACTTATTCCGCATAATATATAGGTCCCTTGTAATTAAATTGATACTGATATTCACTTTCATGTACCGAAAATTGAAATGGCAATAATGCAAGCGGGCAAACACTTGGGCCTTGGCAATCAAACAAACTTGTTACTTCTTATTTGACATCTCCTTCCCGTCGTGCGCGGCATGTCAATGTTTTGACAATGATATTTGACATTGCTATAATTGCTGATATATTCGTTCTTAGATCTAAAACTGCGACAGAGAATCGATTTGTCCATTTCACTAGATAAATAGTATTAATAGATGTTTAACCTATTATTACCCAAATGTTATTAGGATAATAAAAATAGTTACCTCTTTCCCCCTTTAAGATTCAGTCATTCGAGAGAAAAGGATAGAATGCTGTCATCCTAGTAGCATCTCCGTAAGATTTTAGTTTATTTGAAATTGTACCCATTTGTTTTCAACAGACTTCAGAAATAATATTCTTTTTAAAAGTATGTATGTATTTTTGTTCGCGATTTACATACTTTCAGGAATAGTTTATTAGTTTAGTACACTAAGATTCCAAGATTCAAGGTTCTAATATGGGAAATAATACACATTTAAAAAGGATCAATTAGCATGGTTTTATTACTTGATAGAGGCAGTTTGCAAGATATATTATAAATATTAACAATTAAATAAAATACTACTCAGTTCTAATTTCTCAGTTCTGATGCAATTGATTGCACTCCTAAGTTGTGGAAGAACCGTTGATTGAGGCTCTATCTGTAGTTTTTGAAGTGAAAGCTAAATCTAACAATTCAATGTAAATCAAATAATAATTCATGTTCATATTAGCAGAATCATTTTTAATCAACTTTTTCTTGTACTAGTTAAAATTTCACTCTTGTAACTGCCACTTGTAAATGAAAGTATTAAGGTACTTAGGTACTTAAGATTACTTCTTACCTTAAGAATAAGATTTTTTAAGGGTGAATGGATTATTTTTGACAGGGCTAAAATACACTAAAAAACCAGACAAGTGCAAGTCTAATGCCACTCACCGAAGTTTATAAAATATGAAAGAACCAATCATTGCTCTGACGAAAGTAGAGACAAAAGGAGTGGAAGGTTTTGCATGGTTTTCTTAAATTCTATTTAAGGCTCCTATTATTAAAGGTTAATAAGGGGCTTAAAAGCATTTAATAAATGGTAGCATAGTTAGGTGTATTGAAAAATGTACTTAGGACATTTCCAAGATCTTTTAAGAGGCCATTGATCAAAACATATTTCAAAAATGTAAACATGCCCCTTAGGTATTTCAAGTTTCAAGCAGTTTGTATCCCCATTGATATCTATTATTAACTTACCTGAAAAATATATAACAATAGATTTCAAATTCTAATTCACTTAACTAATTTATTGGTTTAATGTTTATTATACAGTTAAAAGTTAGCTATTTTATTTTTTCATAATACCCTTTTTTGAGAAGTGCTTGCTCATTTCATCATCATGCATGACAACTGCATGAACTGTGCCAGTGTGAAGAAAAACCTGACCGACGCCTGTCCATTGACCTGTGACCATTTTCTAGGGCCCTCCTGTACAATTGTATTATGTGATGGTATTATCAGTGCAATAATTTGGTGAAAAGCTTGACTCAAGGACGCGAACAAAAGAATGGCAAATAAACGGAACAGTATAAAGAGATCGAAATACAGACAACGGATACAAAGACGCCTGATTTTGCAGAATGTAGCCAAACAACGTCGGTAGGTATACAGGGTGGAAAAATCGAATGGGACATGGAGGAAAAGTACATTAAATATTGATGCTATTTTAGTGAAATAAAACCCAGTGTTCACTAATATACTATATTCCTTCCGATAATATCATATTCTAGAGTACCTAATTTAATTATTTTTTACTATCCTTTTTCCCTCCGATTTTATTTTTTTCCTTCGCGCCCATTTTTGCGGGAAGCGTCCCCATTGGGCCTCAGAATTCCCCCTTTTTTTTAATTATTTTATTTTACGGCCCTGGATTCAAGTCCTTTATGGCCTTATATTTATTGCGAAGGTCGTTCCACAGAATATAAAACTAGAAAATCATGACATTCGGCCATCCACTTTTGGGCAACCTCCTGGTGCACAATCCTAATTAAAATCTGTGAAAGTAACTCAGCTATTTACAAATCAAGTTTTAGGCACGTAGCTCGACATAATATAATTCTTAATTTTAAACACAAATCATTATAAAATTTATCGCTATTTACCTAAATAATTAATTATTTACCTAAATAATTATTTAATTAAATAATAAATTTTTGTCTGACGAACGTAATTATATATTCTCAAAGTATATTTAATCAAATTACCTGGGTACACTTTACACTTATTATGAAACATGATGGTGATAATCAGTTACGGTATAAAAATTAAGCTACGAGGGTTCCAAACGCGCCCTGGTCTGAGAAGAGCCCACAACAAACTCAGCAGGTTTTCTTTTTGTATCACCATCTCACAAATATCGTAAATCACTTAATTATATTTATAATTTTAATTTTACATAATTAGCCGATGGAACAATTCATACCCATGCCTTCCTAATACTATCATTCAAATAATCCTTTGCACTGTAATAGGAATTTTCAATAAGTTCTCGTTTTACAAGAACTTTGAACTTAATCACTGAACCCTTAAAAATAAGAAAATAAATTATTGATATATACATATATTAATTCTATTCTTACGTATTATTAATTATAAATATTATCTTCTTAAAAATAAATACTTATAACAAAAAATCATGACACTATTAAACATTCATTTACTTAAGGAGTTTGTGTCGGTGTCCGCACGTAGGTACGTCAAATAGATGACGCTTGTGGTGGTCTTCCTGTACGAACTTTTGAATTTTCCGGGTAAAATGTAAAGGAGACAGTCCGGATTTGTATAGGGTGTTAGCGCCGCTCGATGACTACTTACATACTTTAATACTGTACAAGAATCAGCCTTCCTAGTTATGGTTCATTTTTGATAACCATAACACGTCTTTGTGCGGCCATATCTAGTGAAAGGCCATCCGTATGCGGGCAGACCTTCACTTTCGTCATCAGTGGAGAGCGTAGCACCCACCTAATACTGAATCAGCCTTTCTAGCGATAGTTACCAAAAGAGCAGCTATCTCCTATAATAGAAATGCAAAAAGTCATACCTCGGTCATGTTTAGAGATGTGACACTATCGATAGTCGATACTTACTGTGATTCGACATAACTAAAGTTATTTAAGTGCTGGTTTTCTATAACAAATAACACTAATGGTTCGCCCCGAACTGAGACCTCGCGGTATCCATTCACACCGTACGCATTAAAACGCGCCGAATCTGATGACGTCAGTCGTCATCCGCTTGCGTGGATGGGATACGTATACCTACAGTATTTTGCTGAAATGCAGCTCGTTCGGTGAGCGGGTGTTACGTAGCATACGATTTCATAATAAAATATAAAATGTAATGTCTAAGTGTGCTTGCGCAGTCTAGATGCGCGCCCATCTTTACGTTCATAGACATCAGTACTATCAGTAGACTATTTTTTTATTCCGCAGTGTTTAAAACTAGTGTAATTATCTGTGATAGGACACTCTCTTAAACTAGCGGCACGCTATGATGGCCGGTTTGACGTTTGTCCGCTCATGAAGTTCCGTATTAATTGATAACGACTTTGAAGGAAATAATTGTATTACTTTATTGACGATAGTGATGTGCAGAGATTCATAAATTTTATCGAATGTAGTTTTAGGTTTAGGACTCAAAATTTATTTATTAAATTGATTTCTTAAATGTATACAAGTGTAGAAAAATCAGTTTGCACCATTTAAGGGGTGAATGTACTTGTGAATATGAACAATTTTCACTATGTGGACAAACCTCTGAAATCGCAAAAAAATATCAATAAATTTTTAAAAATGGAATCTAATACGATCGTCACATAGGATCGCTGGCTAGCACAACTACTACCTCCGGCAAACTCGCGTCAATGCTCAATGCAAAACAAAGCAGTTTCGAATTGACGTTGCTTCGAAAAGTATAAACTGTCAGTGCAATGCGATTGTGATATAGTTTTGACCTGGCTTTGGATTTCAAATATTGATACTGCATTACTGTTGACCCTTGCTCGTTAATTTGGACTCTGTTCAAGCCCTTTGTTGTGGATTTCGTCGATATGACCGAACGTACGCAGAGAACTGTTCTAAATAGTCAGACACGTGAGTTCGTAATACGCCTTCGTAACTATTTCGATCGTGAAGCTCAAAATGGAGGGCCAATTTTACCTATAACGTCAGTGGTTGAACGCGTAGCTGATGCGCTTAATATTGGACAACGAACTGTTAGACGGATAACTAAAAAAAAATATGGCGAGACTGGCACAGAAGAAAATAAACTTCACACACCAAAAAAGAGAAAACGAGCAAAACCAGTCGTAGGCATCGATAGCTTTGATGCCGATGCTATCCGAAGACATGTTTACGGCTACTATTTACAGAAGGAGTATCCAACAAGAAAAAAGTTGGTGCATTCACTGAAGGAAGCTGGATTATTCTTCGGTGGGGAAAGTTCTTTAACGAAGATTTTGAAGACCATTGGATTTCGATACAAAAAATGTAACAAACGCAAAATATTGATGGAAAGATTTGATATAGCGATGGCAAGGTATACTTTTTTACGGCAAGTGAAAGAAATCAAAAATTGGCAAAATGTTGTGTTCTTGGATGAAACATGGCTTAATGCTAACCATACTGTAGGCCGTTCTTGGAACGATGACACAGCAGCATCTACTTCCAAAGTTCCTGTAGGAAAAGGATCGCGACTTATAATTTGTCACGCCGGAACCATCAACGGGTTTGTCGAAGGTTCTCTCATGGCTTTTGCGTCAAAAACCACTGGAGACTATCATGAAGACATGAATGGAGAAAAGTTTACTGAATGGTTTACCTCAATGTTGTGTAGCCTCCCTGAACCATCTATTATAATTATGGACAACGCCCCATACCACTCGATGCAAATTGACAAGCCACCTGCCCAATCCCAAAAGAAAGCTGATATCGTCGCATGGCTTCGTAAAAATGGCGTAGATGCAAACATGAATATGTTAAAAGCGGAATTAGTACGTCTTTTAAAAGAAAACAAACCAACCAAGATCCGATACGTCATTGACGAAATAGCATTAGAACATGGGCACAGAGTTATACGGTTACCGCCTTACCATTGTGAGTATAATGCGATTGAGTTGGTGTGGGCTCAAATTAAGGGATATGCTGCAAGACACAATACAGAACCCCCATTTACCACAAAAAAAATGCTAAAATTATTAGAAGAAGCTTGTGAACATGTGACTAAAGGAGACTGGGAAAAGGTTGTGAATAGAACTGTTAAATTAATAAGGGAAGATTATGAAAGAGATGTGAAAATAGATAATATTATAGAAAACGAACATATAATTATTAATGTATGTGATGATAGCAGTGACGACAGTGAAAATAGTAGTATGGACGAATCTGATTAATTATGGCCTTTTGTGGCACCTTTTTTGGTATCTTTTGTATTCATATGTTTCTTGTGTGCATATAAAGTATGTATATTCATTTTCGTTCAAATATTCAGTTCGTTCAAATAAATTAAATAAACATATACATTTTTGTTTTATTAAACCTATTTAATCAGGTACAAAAACAAAACTTAATTGTTTTTTGTTCGAGAATAAATTGACATTCCACATCACTATTGTAATGTGTCAAACCGGCCATCATAGCGTGCCGCTAGTGTAGTGTAGTGAACTAGTGGGTTTGAGGATCGTCTTCTGGATCCACAAGCCCTGACCCCGTCGACTAGCGTCGATTGCGTCGTAATAGCAATAAGCCTATCCGTATAAAGGTATGGAATGATAAAGGATGTTCCGATCTTAATAAATTTCATAAAGCAGCTAAAACTTTGCAACCTAATGTATGACGTAGATATACGAGCACTGCGTGCCCTAGTGTTTACCCTAAGCCAAAACCCTGTGCACGCCACTGAGTGTAATAAGATTTAGGGATAATCCCTAATTTGAATCCCTTAATGCTGTGTAATAACCGAAGCCAAAACTAGCGGCCACGCCCACCACGGGGCCCTTTGGTTTATTGACTTAAGCTACTGACTTGGATAAACCGCTCATTTGTGAGAATTGACACCGAATGTTCAGATGTGTTTCCTATTTAAAAAGGTGTGCGACAGGGGTGCATCCTCTCTCCCTTACTGTTTAACATTTATAGCGAGTACATAATCCGCAAAACTATGGATAATTGGGAAAAAGGATTTCCACTGGGGGGGGGGGGGGGCCCAAGGATAAGCAACCTCAGGTACGCGGACGATAGGTCCTTATCACCACCTCGCTGGAGGACATGAAGGAACTTCTACAAAAACTGGAAGCGGAGAGTATGGATTTGGGATTGACCATCAACAGAAGTAAGACCAAGTTAATGATAGTTGACCGCGCTGGTAAAATACCTGACACAAATATAATACCATCTGTGGATATTGTGGAGAGTTACATCTATCTTGGCTCCCAAATCTGCAATGACGGTAGTTGTGTGCCAGAAATAAAGAGACGCATCGCAATGGCAAAAAACGCCATGACACAATTAACTGGGTTGTGGAGGAATCGAGGCATCTCGCTCAAAACGAAGAGTCGCCTCGTACGTGCCTTAATCTTCCCAATTTTCATGTATGGAGTGGAAACATGGACCATCAAAGCAAGAGAGAGGCAAAGAATAGATGCTTTCGAAATGTGGTGCTGGAGGCGAATGCTGCGGATTCCGTGGACTGCCAAACGGACAAACGTGTCTATTCTTTTGCAGCTGGGAATCACTGTTCGACTCTCCGCCATATGTTACCAACGACTGCTCTCGTATTTCGGACACATCATACGACGTGGCGACAGCAGTCTCGAGAAGCTGATTGTCACGGGCAACACTGAGGGCAAAAGAGCAAGAGGCCGCTCACCAACTAGGTGGTCTGACCAGCTGAGGGACTCTAACGCGACGAAATTTGACACTTTAGTGAGAATGGCCACCAACAGAGGCCAATGGAAGCGAATGATCCGTTCGAGGGTAGGATCTAGCCAGGACCACGATCTTCAGCAATGAAGGAACGACCGAAGAGAGAGACAGACTTGGATTTAGATTTGCCTACTTACTGACTTTGATATTTTGATATTTTACACTCCGAACGATCTGTATCTCGCAGTAAGTCCCTAACTTATAATTTATTAATTGTTTTCATATATTTAAAGTACCTACATATCTCGTTAGTATGCATTCTGTTTATCTTTGGATACTTAAGCAAGTAGGTACGAGTATGTAACTGCCTTCATTGCATCTGTAATAAACTGCTGAGTTTCTTGTCGGCTCTTCTCAGTAGAATCCGTACCGGTGGTAGAGTAAAAACATGATGTAAAACATAAGAGGCACCTGCATCTCCTACATGTAATAAATAAATAGAGTATTGATTATTATGTAAACAGAGGGTCTTCCAAAAGACTCACGACTATGTACTCTTATTTCATATGAATAGAACGCGTTTTTAAGTTTCATAAAGATCATCCCTATTATTAAAAACATACCTACCAACGTACCTAGATTCTCCAAGTTTACTGCTTACTTAACTAAGATACCTGCAATAGGCTACATATTTTAGTCAGGAGGCATCTTGGGTAGGGTCACCAATCGCCATACTACTAGATTTGTTTTGACATGACTGGCTTTTTAGAGGCTTTTTTTGGAAAATGCCTATATTTTATCATTGATAAAAGCAAAAAATACGTTTTTAATGGGTAGTTTTATCCGGTTTAGTAACACTAACCCTGGGTGTTCTACCCCAAATTTACCTGCTATTGCTAATACTTTAACGGCAGGAGCTATTCTCATATACATGTATATGTATAGTTTACCTTTGGAAAATGGTAAATCGATTTGATTTTAATCTGCAAAAATATTTCCAGAGCCACGGCGATCAAGTAAAAAACGCTTATGACCATCAGTTCCAAGGAAAAGGAACGTGCGAAAAAATTTAAAGATAATACGCGTCCTGTGAGGTGAGTAAATGCACCTCAGTTCGCAACGCAACGTTTAGTTGTATGCAAATCATATAAAATAAGTAAAAACCGCGGAGTGCTATTCAATAAGAGGGTGGAAATTAAAGATAGGGGTGAAAAAGCGCCCCTTATAGTTTAGTTTTTTCAATGTATCTGCAAATGCAATCTGAAACAGGAAAATTAATAGTAAGGAGATATTTAAATACTACACACAAACGCTAACATAAAATAGGTAAACTAAATTTGGCATAATTAAACAGTTTTTGTAATAAGAATTACATAGCAATTCTATGCCTTCAAAATATTTATTGGCAATCGACAACAACGACGACACTTAAGCTTGTAAATTTTTATATTTTGTAAGTTTATCACGTCTTTGAGAAGCGATATCTTGTGAACGGCCCGATGAACAGCGTCAGTTTTTATACTGTTTTCATAGGTACGGTGCATACTTCAATACTATACCTACAAGTATCAGCCTTCCTAGTTATTGTACATTTTTAAAATGTACAATACACTAACTACATTCTAAGAAAATATATATGAAAATATAAGAACAAGAAATCGAGCAAAAATTCAATAAAATCCCAGGAACTCTCACGTATTTGAAGAATGTCGCCATAGTAGGTATTAAATTTTCTAACCTACTAGACGTGGCGTTTCTCCTCATAGCCTAGACGTTTGTTTTAGTATAGCCGCGAATTAGTGTTCTGTCACAAAATGGATCTTCACCCGCGATATCATATGCCCTCCAGAGGTTATTAATTATTATTATATTTAATTAAATAGCATTTGTTAAGTCGATGTTATTATACTATCAATGATTTTCTTAATGACAAAGTTGCATGGAAGCAACCGGTCTCGCATCCTGTGACCCACAAGTCAGTGGTAATACTTGTAACGTAACGTGTGTGTTGTATTGTTTACTTAGGTATTGTAACATTTTTCTTTTCAAAAAAAGAGCAACTGCCGAGTTTCTTTGCCGGCTCTTCTCAGTAGAAGAGTCTTAACGTATCCATAAGTTACACAATGCCCTTCTTGGAATAAATAAATCATTTATCGTTTTAATTGTAAGCATAATTCCAGAAGTGGCTGAATAATTATTAAATTGCTTTTTAATATATTTGTACTCTCTTTAAAACATACACGAGCGAATGGTCACAACGTGTAGCGATTTCACGAGAGATTTAATGTAAAGACTTGATTAAACTCTAAAGAAAATATTCATTTGATCCGGCCACGATTGCTATCGTTAAGCTCTAAATCAAATTGCGATCTAAACACAAAAGTATTCAATAATCGCTGAGTCTGTCGGTAACAGACTAACTTCCAATAGTCAAAATACTCGTATTTATGCAAATTATTCCAATATGGCGTCCCCGCCAAAGAACGAACCGAGTGAAATACATCGAATGAGTCAAATATCAATTTAGTTAGGTAAACCTTCGTCAATAAATAAATTAATAATCTTTTAACTTTTCTAAAAAAATCTATTCAAATTTAAAAGCAAAGCTGACATAATTAACCATGTAAGTATGATGCACACTGCACAAGCATGGGTGCACTTTCAATACCCTTACCACAGTGAGCGACCCTTGTTCACCCCATCAGGCGATGAGACGTAAAATCCGACACGACCGGATGGAGAAAGAGATATATTCGTGATCGCTCTCTGCTCATGTCGGATTTTCCGAGCAGACCACGCAGGACAGGTGTTTCTGCTCTCCGAGACACGGAGTTGAAACACTACCAGCTTTCTTACTCCATACTATTTGGTACTGAGATTTCTTGACAGAAAAATTCAATATCTACCTAACAATTTTGCCCCGAGCCGGGGAATTGAACCCAGAGTCCAGAACCTTGCCATCCGCAGTCGAACACCACAAGACCAAGGAGGCGACTGAGGAAGATCGTCTCATCAGCGAGCGATGGAGAGAACTAGTTACGCTCGGAGTTTCTTCACGTGATAAAATCAGAAATGAGAAGATCCGAAGAAAAACTAAAGTAAAGTAGTAATAGAAGTAAGCAAGAAGCTGAAGCTGGCTTTGGGTGGGCACATCGTTCCAAGAACCGACCGACGTTGGGGTCCCAGTGTGGTGGAATGGCGACATTAACGAGTCCAATGCAACTGTCTAATGTCCAGCTGTGGACGTTGTTGTTGACCGTTGCTTTCCTTGTTTCAGACAGAAAACTATATTGAGGAAGCTCAACCCTCCGCCAGAACCGGAATCGGAATCGGAACCGGAAGTGGAAACGGCCCCGTCTCCGCCCCAATCGATTGAAGTAACGTAAGTGACTACTTCTTGGGTTTTATTTTAACAATTTGTTGTCTATTCTGTTGACACGCGATGTTATAATATTATATTCTTACACAGGAATCTCTAAATTGACGAAGCTCAGTAGAATTTGCTTCCGAACCAAACGGTAGAATCTCGACCATTCAATTCATAACGTGTTCATTCATTCAATTCATTCTCCACGGCCCAATGTGTTGACTAACCAGGACAAACGAAAAGAAGCTTATGTCCTTCCCCGGAATCCAACGTATCTCTACACCCAGTGGCGTCACGATATAGCGGCATTAAAGCTAGTTTACCGTAATTAAGAAAGCTCAAAGCTTATTCATCATGGCCTGCTTGAAAATGGTATCGTACATACCTAAACGTATTAGAATGGATACACGAAATTGAGCTCTAATTCAAAGCCGTTATGGTTTATTTTACTTTGACGCCGAACTTTGACGATTGGATCGGCAATTCTTACATAATCGCACCTCTGTTTTATTTTAATTCTTTTAATTTGAGGTCAATTATTTTATTTATAATGCTTTTTATACGACTGCCTGAAAAAAGGAGTATTTTGTTTTCAGGCTTCATGTATGTGAGTTTGTATATTCCACTATAACTTCTATACGCCTGAACCGATTTTGGTAAATGAGGTATCGTTAGAAAAAAAAAATATGGGGTGACCATGGTCCCGCATTAATGACTAAAGTTGAATAAAAAAATCGAAAATAAGATTAACTAGATAATCATCATCTAGAAAATGATGAGTAGATTCCAAAAATATATAACACTATAGTTCAATATCCATTGATTCACAAAAAAATATCATTTAATAAAAATGGGAATAAGATTCCGAAGGCTATATATGCAAAACGCTTCTTATGGAGGTAAACTCCAAAAATAATATGGCAGGGCAGTCGTATTTTTTAATTCGTTAAATTAAGTTCACTTGTTTACTTTACAAGAAAATTGAATATAGGTTAAGCTGTTTGAATTATCTTTTCAATTGTTGGGCAGAGGGCCGCGCTCATGCCGTATCAAGAGGTGTGCGTTCAACGGCTGTCCCAACAGTGCGCCCGGCAACAATGGCGGAATCACATATTTTCCGTACGTACCCTCCACATTCTTCTTCTTCCTGCCCTTGTCTCACGCTACGTAGGGTCCGCACAACGTATTTTCTTCTTCCATTCACTTATTTTATCCGTCAATCCATCATTCACCCCTTTTATACGCATATCCTCTTTCACACGATCCATCCATGTTTTCTTTGGTCTCCCTCTACTCTTTTCCTTCCACATGCATATCTATCATTCTTCTCGTAACCGTCAATCTATCATTCACACCTTTTATACGCATATCCTCTTTCACACAATCCATCCATCTTTTCTTTGGTCTCCCTCTACTCTTTTCCTTCCACATGCATATCTATCATTCTTCTCGTAACCGTCAATCTATCATTCACACCTTTTACACGCATATCCTCTTTCACACAATCCATCCATCTTTTCTTTGGTCTCCCTCTACTCTTTTCCTTCCACATGCATATCTATCATTCTTCTCGTAACACTCAATCTATCATTCACACCTTTTATACGCATATCCTCTTTCACACAATCCATCCATCTTTTCTTTGGTCTCCCTCTACTCTTTTCCTTCCACATGCATATCCATCATTCTTCTCGTAACACTCAATCTATCATTCACACCTTTTATACGCATATCCTCTTTCACACAATCCATCCATCTTTTCTTTGGTCTCCCTCTACTCTTTTCCTTCCACATGCATATCTATCATTCTTCTCGTAACCGTCAATCTATCATTCACACCTTTTATACGCATATCCTCTTTCACACAATCCATCCACCTTTTGTTTGGTCTCCCTCTACTCTTTCTTCCTTCGACAGGCAGGCATATCTATCATTCTTCTCGTAATATGCCTGTCATCCCTTCGCATTACACATTACGTTCCCTCCACGTTATTGAAGTGAAAACTTCTTTAGGCGCGTTGAGCACTTTTTGGTATGAGGTAAAAATGTGAATACATCACGCGACACCATTCTTCTGAAGCAAAAGGTCTCAAGTATAATAATATAGTACATTCGTAATTAAACTTTAATTCCTTATATATATATTTTTGTGTTTAGAAAAAAATATTTAAATATTCGTTTTCACTTCTATCGGCAGTCCCTATGACCGACAATTTTTTATTCTTTCTTATTTTGTTGTAATGCTCGTAACGATGAACATTATGGTCCAAAAATATATAACACTATTGTTCAGTATCCAGTGATTCACAAAATATATCAGTCAATAAAAATGTGAATAACCTAAGATTCTAATTTAACTCGATCAATTTAGATTTTAACTTTTTAGTTCGTTTTTTGGCATGGCAGGGTCGTGTTTTTTATTTTTTTCATTTTTAAAATATTATTAGCGAGTCCAAACGTGATAATAGCGACGCTGTCATCAGCAGGGCGACCGCGTATCTTCTGCATCAATCATTGTTACAGTGTCAATTGTTGTGATTGGCTTTTATAGTATTCATGCTGTGTCAATGGATTTTGTCTAATAGTGGAACACTGCAGGGCGACCGCGTATCTTCTGCGTCAATCATTGTTACAATACCAATTGTTGTGATTGGCTTTTATAGTATTCATGCTGTGTCAATGGATTTTGTCTAATACCTAGTGGAAGACTGCAGGGCGACCGCGTATCTTCTGCATCAATCATTGTTACAGTATCAATTGTTGTGATTGGCTTTTATAGTATTCATGCTGTGTCAATGGATTTTGTCTAATACCTAGTGGAAGACTGCAGGGCGACCGCGTATCTTCTGCATCAATCATTGTTACAGTATCAATTGTTGTGATTGGCTTTTATAGTATTCATGCTGTGTCAATGGATTTTGTCTAATAGTGGAAGGCTGCAGGGCGACCGCGTATCTTCTGCATCAATCATTGTTACAGTATCAGTTGTTGTGATTGGCTTTTATAGTATTCATGCTGTGTCAATGGATTTTGTCTAATACCTAGTGGAAGACTGCAGGGCGACCGCGTATCTTCTGCATCAATCATTGTTACAGTATCAGTTGTTGTGATTGGCTTTTATAGTATTCATGCTGTGTCAATGGATTTTGTCTAATACCTAGTGGAAGACTGCAGGGCGACCGCGTATCTTCTGCATCAATCATTGTTACAGTATCAATTGTTGTGATTGGCTTTTATAGTATTCATGCTGTGTCAATGGATTTTGTCTAATACCTAGTGGAAGACTGCAGGGCGACCGCGTATCTTCTGCATCAATCATTGTTACAGTATCAATTGTTGTGATTGGCTTTTATAGTATTCATGCTGTGTCAATGGATTTTGTCTAATAGTGGAAGGCTGCAGGGCGACCGCGTATCTTCTGCATCAATCATTGTTACAGTATCAGTTGTTGTGATTGGCTTTTATAGTATTCATGCTGTGTCAATGGATTTTGTCTAATACCTAGTGGAAGACTGCAGGGCGACCGCGTATCTTCTGCATCAATCATTGTTACAGTATCAGTTGTTGTGATTGGCTTTTATAGTATTCATGCTATGTCAATGGATTTTGTCTAATATTGGAAGACTGCAGGGCGACCGCGTATCTTCTGCATCAATCATTGTTACAGTATCAGTTGTTGTGATTGGCTTTTATAGTATTCGTGCTGTGTCAATGGATTTTGTCTAATACCTAGCGGAAGACTGCAGGGCGACCGCGTATCTTCTGCATCAATCATTGTTACAGTGTCAATTGTTGTGATTGGCTTTTATAGTATTCATGCTGTGTCAATGGATTTTGTCTAATAGTGGAAGGCTGCAGGGCGACCGCGTATCTTCTGCATCAATCATTGTTACAGTATCAATTGTTGTGATTGGCTTTTATAGTATTCATGCTATATCAATGGATTTTGTCTAATAGTGGAAGACTGCAGGGCGACCGCGTATCTTCTGCGTCAATCATTGTTACAGTACCAATTGTTGTGATTGGCTGAATTTATGGTATTCTTGCTGCGTCAATGGATTTTGTCCAATAGTGGAAGGGTGTTATCCAATCAGAGGTGATTGCGATTGTTACACTGTAGCTGTCAGAGATACGCAGTCGCCCAGCGGTTTAGATGAGTTAGTGGGACTGTAGACTACGTCTCTCACAGCTTCCCCAGGAAACCTGGGCAGGACACCAAGTGGGCGAACCGGGTATCGCACGCCAACGGAGAGGCTTTCTGGCCTCTACTGACCAGCCGCGTGTGTCAACTGCACTTCCCGCCCGAGCTGATCACCATCGATAACAGGGGAGTCCCCACGCTGCGGAAAGGCACCGTGCCCGAAGCGAAGCCCTACCAACAGGTTACTATTATTATTATTATTTATTATTAAAGCCTACCTCTAAAGCTACATATATATTTCTCTAAACTCTAACGCTATATTGTATTTATTTTAATTTTTCTTTTGGAAATTTACACGTGTGCACCGCCCTGTCATCATGCAACCAATCTCCTATCTTAAAAAGGTCTGGGAGAGATCACTCACAGTGATAAGGCCGCCTTTACACCGTAACAAGTTGTAAATTCTGTCACGATTTGTTTTACCTCTGTTCTGTTATTTGTTTGTGTGTAATAAAGTGTTTTTACTTACTTACTTATTTTATATATTCTTTCCTTCTTTTGTTCTTGTATTTTTTCTATTCATTTAACTTTTTTCCATATTTCCGTGTTTTATTTTATTTTTTATATTTAGAGGTCATCCCAAACTTGGGCAAAGGCCTCCCCCCTCTTCACCCATTGATCTCTACATGCAGCCAGACGAGTCCATAGTACGCCGAGGTCTTCAAACTCTTCCAGTTCAGTCAGTGTGAGTTATGTATCGTGGACACGAGACTGTGCTTTTCAAAACCAAAAAAACAAAAACCAAAAGGTTACCTAACAATTTTTTTTTTAAATTTTTCATTCAGCAGTTGCTCTTTTCATAAACAGAAAAATTGTTACAAAATGTACCCAAATAACACAACACATACGGTACATAACAGTGAGTTTTGGGCTGTTGGATGCAGGAAGTTAAACTCTATAGGAATCTAGGAAGAAGAGAAGTCTTTTTGCTATCCACTACAATTTAGGCCTTGACAGCGATCTCACCTGCACTTAATTAAGTTAGTTAATTATCTTAGTTAGACATTAAAGTTAAACATTATTAGATAAACTAACTAAATAAGTACTGTGGAACCGTGACCGACACCTCGCGTTGTTACGAAGACAAAAGGTCTTAAATTAAAGTATAGTACATTCGTAATTAAACTTTAATTCCTTAGTTTTAAGGTTTATATTTGAAATATTTTTATTATTATTACTATACATATATATATTTAATTAGAAAAAATAAAAAAGTCTCTATCTAAAGTCTGGGTTACACCTTTTGATTTTTGAGGCAATATATTCAATCAGTAAATCCATACTAATTTTATCAATTATATGAATCGAAAGTGTGTCTGTTCAACTGCTACCTTTGTCTGGCCCTTTATTACTTAATTTGATGCATAGAGAGCGTACCCCGGAGATGCACATAGCCTTCTATTTTGGAAAATCAGAGTTTCTACGGAAATTAAAAACACGCTACATCCACGCTGTATAAATGTTACGATTAATCGTATACTTACTAATAATATAATTAAATAATCAATCTATTATTTTTCACAGGGAGAGATACCAAATAAAGGAAAGGTTTTGCTACCGAATGGCGATATAAACCAACAAAAAGAATCCCTTAATTCCTCTGAAGACTTGGTAATTAATTTAGAAATAGATGATAAAAATCCTGATGTGGAACAGGCAATGGCTAATCTAATCGTTATCCCGCCAGCAGAAAATGAAATTAAACTGCAATGTGTTAACGTCGAAAATAAGAACGCTACAGTACAATATTTGAGCGTAGCCAAAGATAACACAGACAAGCCTACACATGTGAACATGAACAAGAATAACATAGCCACGTTATATTACGTGGACTGTAACAATACTTTGAAGTGTAGCAATTTGAATGAAGACCAGATTAGCTATTACGAAGCACTTATCAATCCAAATATTACTCAAACACGGATAATGAGTTTAGAAATAGTTCCAAATCAAAATGATCAAGAGTATGATTCTGGTATTAAAAGTAATTCTAAACTAGTAGGTGGAAAAAATATGACACCAGACGAAGAAATCGATGAAAATATACAGAATACAGAGTCAGATAATTTGCATACGGATATAACAGAGGCAAGCGAAGATTGTAACAGCGCTGGAGAAACTGAAGAAACAGTAATTAGAGAAGCTGATACATCCGCTGGAATACAAACTCGTGACGACGATTTTGATGAAACTGTCATCGTGATAGATTCTGATAGTGATAACGGCTTGGAACCGGAAACCTAAGATGAAGATATTATAATATCAATCAAATAATATTTGACTAGTAACGTGAACTTTCGTGATAGTGATTTATAATCAAATTCAAATGTTTTTATTCAAATAAACTTTTACAAGTACTTTTGAATCGTCAAGTGAATCTACCACCGGTTCGTAATGCCATTCCTACCGAGAAGAACCAGCAAGAAACTCGGTGGTTGCTTTTTTTAAATAAATATTTCATATAATTAATTATAATATTATAACAACAATCAATATTTTCAATTTTGTAATATTGAATCACAAATCTTAAGTTTAGTACTTCTTAGTGATTCTTAGAGCTGAGTCAAGAACTTTTTCGTTTTTAATATAGAGAAGAACAGTTTAATATAAAATTATTATTCTATAATAATAATTATGAACTAATTGAAGATGTAACACCAATTTTCCTACGCAATCTTTGTAAATAAATAAATAAATAAATTTAAATAAATAAATCATTTATTGTCCATAAAAAAATATTACTTGATCACTAATAAATGAAATAATAAATGATTTGATTTGGTAAAAAAATAAATAAATCATTTATTGTCCATAAAAAATATTAATTGATCACTAATAAATTAACTAATAAATGATTTGATTTGGTAAAAAAATAAATAAATTTAAATAAATAAATCATTTATTGTCCATAAAAATTTTTACTTGATCACTAATAAATGAACTAATAAATGATTTGATTTGGTAAAAAAAAAAACTAAATTAATTATTGAAAAAACGAAAATAAGAGTTGATTGAAGCATTATTCCTTTTTATTGTAATAAAAAGGTGCCTAAAACAAATAAATCGTGTATAATAAATAAATATGTCTTATTATGTGTTATGTGTTATGTCTTGTGTAACAATAAAGAGTTTTATCTACCTCTCTAAATCCTGCTTTTCCATTTATATATGTCACTGTAATATTTTAAAAACCGTTAGATTATAATCTAGCTCGCGAAAGTGTCGAAAGATTACAATTTAACGCATTATTTTTCGGTAAATTGTAATCTGTTAGGTATATTAACCCGATAAAACCTAACTACCTGATCATTTATGTCGAACCCTAACCTAACCTACAAGAAAGAGACAAGAAAACGTAAATACAATGAATATTTCAAAAATTGACACTCAGAACATTGAACGGTTCACAATCTTTCGACAGTATAATTTAGCGAGTTAGATTACAATCTAACGGTTTTTACAATCTTACGGTGACAGATCCGCTCCTAGAATAGCCCCATAATGTAGTCTTCTGTGATAGCCTAGTAGTTAAGTAGTTAAGACACCCGACCTCCTGTGCACAGTCCCGGGTTTGATCCCCGGGCACGCACCTCTAACTTTTCAAAAATACGTTTTTTTATATCCATCCAGTAGATTGTAATCTGATAGGTATTTAAACCCGATAAAACCTAAGTGCACTACTTGATTATTTATGTCGAACCCTAACCTAACCTACAAAGAACCCTAACCTAGAAAGAGACAAGAAAACGTAAATACAATGAATATTTCCAAAATTGACACTCGGAACATTGAACGGTTCACAATCTGTCGACAGTTTACAATTTCGCGAGTTAGATTATAATCTAACCTTAGAATCTAACGGTGTTTACAATCTTACGGTGATAGATACATGCAGAAATCCTTTGTGGGGTCGAGTGTACGCTTTTATAACATGGTTCCCAAAGAGTTTCTGGATTTACCATTACATAGATTTAAAGACTGTGTTAAACAGCATTTGTTAAGTCGAGGTTATTACACTATCGATGATTTTATTAACGACAAAGTGTCATGGAAGCAACCGGCCTCGCATCCAGTGACCCACAAGTCAGTGTGATACTTGTAACGTATGTGTTGTGTTGTCTACATATTGTAACCTTTTCTTTTCTATGAAAAGAGCAACTGCTGAGTTTCTTGCCGGTTCTTCTCAGTAGTTTTCCGAACCGGTGGTAGAGTCTTAACGTTTCATAAGTGACACAAGTTGTCCTACATGAAATAAATAAATCATTTATCAAATGGAAAGGAATGGAAATTTCATAGCAAATAGTGAATTTGCTAATCGGCCTCTGTCGACGGATCCCTGGAACCTTTCTCAAACCCTACTCACGCCCTTGTGACGGATTGATGAAATATGTTTTATTCATGGCGTCTTAATAAACATCCTACCTTTTCCCGGTAAGAAAAGGGATAGGTACCTATTTAAATAGATACCCTGGGCTATTTAAATACCTATTAGAATGATTAGTTTTAAAACGATTGAGGCAGAGGGATTTGATGCCTTACCTAAGTGACACCATTGTCTCCTATTATTCTTATCTTACTAATATTATAAATGCGAAAGTTTGGATGGATGCATGGATGTTTGTTACTCAATCACGCCCCAACGGCTGAACGGATCTGGTTGAAATTTGGCACAGAGATAGATTATAGTCTGGAATAGCACATATACATACTTTTTATTCCGGAAAATTAAGGAGTTCCCGCGTGAACCACGTAGACGAAGTCGCGGGCATTCGCTAGTTAAATTATGAATTTGTTCTTAAATCTGCGTGCGTTCCTCATTACTGAGGGTCGTGACCCCTTTCCATTAATCACAAAATGGTAGGCATTTTCTTGGGATAATAATGCGGTGGGTTCCCACGTCCTTTAGTTTTAAAACGATTGAGGGTAGAGGGATTTGATGCCTTACCTAAGTTACACATTCTCCTATTATTCTTATTAAATTATGAATGTATTCTTAACTCTGCTTGCGTTCCTCATTACTGAGGGTCGTGACCCCTTTCCATTAATCACAAAATGGTAGGCATTTTCTTAGGATAATAATGCGGAAATGATTTTATTATATATTTTTTTTTTTAATAATTAGAAAAATTTCGTTTTCACTTCTATCGGCAGTCCCTGTGACTGCCAATTTTTTTTTTCAATGTGTCGGAAAGTACTTGAGGACTTGAAAGGACTTGAGTAGGTACCTAAGTAGTTTTTTCTTCTTTGTTCCACTACAATTTAGCCCAATAAATGATGATTCAGTCCAACACGATACCGGGATATCATGTCAGGGGTTAGCAGTTAAAATAGGTTTCTCTTTCTACACGGGATCATTACCGGAACACTAAATTCTTTATACTTAAGAACAAAAATAAAACATTATTTTCTTTAAAGTCACGAGATGCCCCTAACAGGTTAGCCCGCTACCATCTTAGACTGCAACTTCACTTACCATCAGGTGAGATCGCAGTCAAGAGCTAACTTTTTTGTTTAATCTACTTTTAAAGAGCTTTTATAGGTGACCTATAGTTACACGCTACATACATTATTCCTAATTATGATTAATTCTAAATCTATATCAATTTGAGAGAATCACTGATAAAGGATATTGTTCCGTCCCCATACGAAGTTCGCCTAAGAACCAACAGTCATAGAACATTGATTTCTGGGTTCAAATAAATACCTTTTTATACTTGAGAGCAGATTAAAACAACGGACACTTGCTGAGAAATGACTTATTACCAAAAATATTTTCAATTTTGAGGTTATTTCAACTTTCACAATCAATCTGCTGGAACAAATAAATACCATCTTTATCCATTGTAATAGAGCTGTAAACAGTATGTAGTTAAGAAAAGATTCGCCGTAGTTCAACAAAAACATTACAGATGGCGTTAGATATATTAAATTATTGTACTTTCAATAGATGGCGTTGCGAGATTCAGAATACTAGCGCACTCAGCACTTTAAGCTTCTTTTATCTTGTTTCTTACGATACAGATCTAGCGCTCAAGCGGTGGTATTACATATTATGTTAACCTGTAAGTTATTGATCTGTGGTTAATAATCGATAGGCGGAAACGTATAGTAATCAATTTAATACCCATTTATTTATTTTGTAATTAATTTGAAGTGTCCGTTGAATTTTAATATTTGAAAAGAAGGTTATAAAATAAGCTAACAATTACTGTATATTTTAAATACATGTTGATTCTTAGGCGAATTTGGACAGTGTCCTTTATATACTTTCGTTGCTGAAACACTCAGAGGTTCGCTAAAAATATAGTTAAAACACCAATATTCATTAAATTTAAATTAAGTTCACACGTCAGTGTTTCTGTCAAATTGCGGTTATGGACACATGCCAATAGCAAGTGTAAAATATAATCAACTTGCTCACATACTTCACAATTGGGAGAGTCGCTTTTCCTCATAAGATGTTTAAACTTGCCTAATGGCATGGGTCCGGATCTAAGTCTAAATGCTACAACTAACTTATTTCTATTTATCTTGCTATTTACAAAAAAAAAGATGCCCACAATGGCGTAACTTCAAAGGGCACGATTGAAAGATTGGATTTCACAAATTTAGTTTCCTCCGAGAATAGCCTGTAATTAATCAGTGAGCGGACACAGGGGCGGACCAATTTCGGAAGCCCGGAACAATATGGCTGCATGAGGGCCCCTGGTGTATTTTATAGAGCTCTGGCTATTCATGCCAATAGCCATGAGTAGTAAAAGTAACGGGTAATTAGCTTCCAAGAGTTTTTTTAAGAGCGAAACTTGCATTTTATCACACACGTACTTACAAGTTCTACCTACAAGTGCACCACTTAAGTATCTACTCTGTTAATTTTTTTATATTTTTAGTCTGTTTATGGCCTTGTTTAATGTCATGTTATAATTATTGTTAGTATGCAACGCTGTTGATTACTTACAAATAAATAAATAATATTGTATTACTTTTATAGAAACGATCCTCAGTGGAATTCAACTATAAACTAGGAGTTCTAATTGAAAATACTCAATACTTACTCAATACTCAATATTATAAGTACATTGTAGGTACACTTATTGACGTTAAAAATTACTTACTTATAAAACATGATGGTGATAATCGATAACGGTATCTTAAAACTAAAGTTACGAGGGTTCCAAACGCGACCTGGTCTGAGGAGAGCCCACAACAAACTCAGCCCGGTTTTTTTTTTTAAAATCACCATCTTACAAATCATCTAATTTTTATACCACCACACCGCACCACACCACATTTCACAATTTTTTTTTTATTGAAAACAGTACAATAGAACTTAATGCTAGCTAGCCTAACCTAATTACTATATAAATCATGCCCACGTGGAATGGTGGCAAGAATGCTGGCTGCATTTACGTGCTGGACAGCCAGGCTGATCCTTTGCGCAAAAAATGAGCCAGCCCTTCTGTCACCAGATGAGGCAATTAACCGCGGTGAAATATCTCGCAATTTTTTTTTGGGAAATGTGGATTTCTCAACATTCAGAGGCCCCTCTAGACCCGAGGCTCAACACCCCCCATCCATAGTCCACCTCTGAGCTGACAAAGAAGCGAGTAATTTGGCAAGTTGGGTCGATGCGAAAAGTTTAACCCAATGAGGCGTAACGGACGCTTTAACCGACTTACTTCATTAATTTTCTCTAATGACTGATTGAGGAGTTAACTGGAAACGGTGATAGTCTAGTAGTTAAAACTGGTCTCCTGTTAAAGGGGTGCAGGGTTCAATCGAAGCTTTTTTTTTTTCAAGTTAGCCCTTGACTGTGCTCTCACGTGATAGTAAGTGTAAGTGATGATGCAGCCCAAGATGGTAGCGGGTAAACCTGTTAGGGGCAAGGCAGTTATATTAAACCCATACCCCTTACCATCAGGGAGATTCCGTGAAATCGCAGTCAAGGGCTAACTTGTAGTGGATAAATTTAAAAAAAAACAAAGAGGGCTGAGAAATCTGCCAATCTGCGCTTTGTCAGCTTGATAGACTATAGTCTGAACCTTTCTTACACAGCTCAGAGCTAAGTAGTGGGCCGATAATTGGCTGACCATGTTAGTCATAATATTATGCTTCTTTTATCCACTACAAGTTAGCCCTTGACTGCGATCTCACCTGATGGTAAGTGATGATGCAGTCTAAGATGGTAGCGGGCTAACCTGTTAGGGGCAGTTATATAAAACCCATACCCCTATTCGGTTTCTACACGGCATCGTACCGGAACGCTAAATCGCTTGGCGGCACGTCTTTGGTAGGGTGGTAACTAGCCACGGCCGAAGCCTCCTACCAGACCAGGGAAAATTCAGAAATTATAAATTCCCAAATTGACCTCGGGATCGAACCCGGGACCTCCGCAAGTTAAGACAACAGCGCTACACACTGCGCTACAGAGGTCGTCAAAATGCTCGGATGATATTAGGTAAGTAGATATAGTGCACTCGCTATTACCTCCTCATAGATGGGACGGCAATCCAACAAGACCGGAGAGAGCAGACGCAGGATCGACGGCTTTACGTGCTCTCCGAGAAACGGGAGTGACAAATCGCCACCTTATCCTAGCTAGTTCTGAGAATTTCTTTACAGAAAACCCCAAAACTTACCCAACAATTTTTGGTCCTACCCGGTAATAGACATGATGACAGTAACCAAGAATCAATGAAATTATAAATTTATCTAATGAAATAGGATTCATGGATTATAAAAAACGTATTTATTTTTCTATTTCGAGTGAGATTGCTATTTATTTTGATAAAATAAAACTATAAAATACAGCAATCCGCCATGATGGATTAAACACCAAAAAGCGAATGACGTCACAATTGTTTGTTTTCGAGCTTTGACAATCACACTATTGCTTACTGCACACTGCACAGAGTACATCGGTAAAAACAATAGTGACGTCACAAACGACGCCATGACACTCGCGAGCGTTTTCACGTGAATTTTAAAATTAAAATTTCAAATGCCAATTTTATCTACCAAACCTTAATTTTCTGCAGAAATAGGGTATTTTTTCGAAATAGTGGATACTTCCGAACATAATCTGACCATTTTTCAAAATCAGTCATCATGCCTATTGAAACTATGACCAGCTGCAGTTGAACCTGCTAACCACTAGACCAATGGAGCAGTACCTACCAACTAATAAAGCCTACTCCGTCCCTACTTAGGTAATAAAACCCGCCCAGTTAAAGTTTATAGCGACTAACTTGTTATCTTAAACTCTGAGAGATCTCTTAACCACTGTAAAGTGCCACCTAAGTGCTTTAGCAGTTGAGAGATAAAACTTGCAGTTCAACTTGCCAGCTTAACTTTCAACTTGTGTAATATAATAAGTGGTAGGAAACAGGAAAGTTTTTCCAATATGGTCCGTTTGTATAGGGCAACTGGAAAATGGCCGATTGCTTTAGCTCAATCAAGTTAGTTTCAAAAGCTGTTCAAGTTTCAACATAATTACAAAGTAATTACATTATTAATAACGCATGTTGTAAATGATTATGATTCTTAATTTTACCATGCAATTTACATTTATCGAATTAACTGGAACTCACTTTCGTATGATTGGAATTCCACATACCTACGTTAATTTAACGCTTCAAAAATTGTCGTAGGAGCGTTTCGCCCTCAAGTTTCATACTACAACAGTTGAGCTAGCTTATTCTGGGTTCAACAGTGATCTAAATGTTCTTTATCTCTCTTTTATAGAGTTTATCAAGTTTTTTTTTTTAATTCTATTGGCGTTTTTTCTTTCTAGTTCACTAACTAAAATAGACTAGCTAAAAATACTATGTGGTTAATTAAGAACCTTTATTTTTGGAAGTCGGTTATGAATGTTTCAAAATAAATTAATCATATATGAGCAAAATGAAAAAAAAAACAAAAGTCATGATTCCGGCCAGGATCGAACTGGCGGCCTTCTGCGTGTAAAGCAGATGTGATAACCACTACACCACGGAACCCAATGTGAGAGTTGATGAAATACTCAATAATTAAATTAAACTACTTTCACAATTCACTGTGTTGATTTTATTAGGATTCCTATAATGATTATTATTTAATTGTGGTTGAATGATGATAAAATATTCGAGTAGTATAATTCCACAATCTTATCTGTCCCAGTGGCCAAAATTGGAACAATTTTTTTTATTTTAAGTTATACCTCTTTTAGCGCGTTACGAAAAAAATATCAGAGTGAACCCTGAAGTTACGAAATACCTATCAAAATAAAAAAAATAAAAAACACGACTGCCCTGCCAAAAAACGAACTAAAAAGTTAAAAATCTAAATTAATCTAGTTATACAAGAATCTTATTCACATTTTTATTAAATGATATTTTTTTGTGAATCACCGGATATTGAACTATAGTGTTATATATTTTTGGAAACTACTCATCATTTTCTAGATGATGATTATAAATAGTTTTAGTCTTTAATGCGGGACCATGGTCATTCCATCATTTTTTTTAAATTTTACTAGCCTATGTCACCCGGAATAAGCTAGGGATTCCAACGATACCTCATTTATCAAAATCGGTTCACGCGTATAGAAGTTATGATGGAATATACAAACTTACATACTGAAAACAGTATACTCCTTTTTTCAGGCTGTCATATAAAAAAAAACTTACAGTAGTATATATTATACAGTAGTGACGCTGTCACCGCGTCAAATAATTTGTTTATTAATTGTATACCTAATTATATACATTTTTTTTTTCTAACATGTATATTTAAAGTGACTTGTAAACAAAATTTTACCAATAAATTGACTATTGACTAAGTATATATTTTTTTTTAATTTTCATGTATTGGAAATGGAAAAAAATATAGTGCGCCACTCATAATAAAATCCCTTAAGTAGGTAAGAGACCATCCAGAAGTAGGCATTATTGAGACACTTTTAATATATTTGTACTCTCATTTGTCAGTTCCACGACAGATTTAATGTGATAAGATAAAAATTAGCTAAACTTAAACACTATATTCATTTGGTCTGGCCACGATTGTTATCGTTAAGCTCTAAACCAAATTGCGATCTAAACACAAAACTATTCAATAATCGCTGAGTCTGCCTGCATTAGACTGAATTACCATCGTCAAAACACTCGCATTTATACTCACAATTTTCAATATGGCGTCCGTATTCGCAAATTAAATCGAATGACATGAAGCCACTCAATTTGACAGATAGATACTTCGTGTTTCATAAGATATAATGACAAACAGGAATAATGAACGATAAATGATTTATTTATTTCATGTAGGACAACTTGTGTCACTTATGAAACGTTAAGACTCTACCACCGGTTCGGAAAACTGATTCTACTGAGAAGAGCCGGCAAGATACTCAGCAGTTGCTCTTTTCGTAGAAAAGAAAAGGTAACAATATGTAGACAACACAACACATACGTTACACTCTGACTTGTGGGTCACTGGATGCGAGGCCGGTTGCTTCCATGACACTTTGTCGTTAATAAAATCATCGATAGTGTAATAACCTCGGCTTAACAAATGCTGTTTAACACAGTCCTTAAATCTATGTAATGGCAAATCCAGAAACACTTAGGGAACCATATTAATGCTAACACTTACAAGCTAATTTACCCAACCAACCTGCTAATATTGCATGCTGGACCGCTTATAAATAATTCCTGCAATAATGAAGCCAACGAACAAATTATGCGAGTTATTCCGAGTCCAATTAAGAATGTAAATCAATTTGATGAATTTATTACATTCGCCACTGAAACCGGGATTATTGCGAAGGGGAGGGACTCTATTCAGGCTTAAATGGAACAATTCATTTAATAATCCAATTATAAATAAATTAAATGATTGTGGTGACTAAAATTTAAAGTGATCAAGTCCATACATTTTAATTACTTTGGCTTGCAAGTTTGATTTTTTACAGCTCTAACTCCTAAGGCACCATAGACATATTTGATATTAATTTCAAGTTTCAACTTAATACCTTGGAACCCTCGTAGCTTTAGTTTTAAGACACCGTAACCAATTATCACCATCATGTTTTATAAGTAAGTAATTTTTAACGTCGATAAGTGTACCTACAGTGTACCTATATTGAATAAATGATATTGAATATTGAGTATTACCTCCATGCGTTCCCGATAAAAAGGTTGACAGACAGACGGATAACGAAGTGATCCTATAAGGGTTCCTTTTTTAACCCTTTAAAATACGATAAAGTCAGTGATTTCTCAACCATAGGCAGCCATCAAGATAAATAGGTACCCTTGGAGCAAAGAACTGCGAACAATAAATTTATCAAACGCGATAAAGTCAGCGATCTCTCAACCCTTTCCTCTCGTCCCTTTCCCGTCAGTCGCGAGATTAATCTGTGACGTCACACGTGTCACAGGCGATGATAACAAATGAGCTGTGCTGATAAGGAGCTCTGATGTTACCGGGCACGTTATTAATGGCTACTCTACCGTCTCTAACTGTAGGGGGTGTACAATAGGGATGATGACAACTCAATCAAATCAGCAACTCTTTATCAAACTTAAAAACGCGCTTCTAGTATGGAAGTTGTATGAAATTCACAATAGTGACGTCATCAAATTTCAACGCACTTTTTTTCTTTAATTTTAATTTTAAAATGGTTAACCGATGTTAATTTTAGGTCTTTTGGAAGACTCTCTACTTATTTAATAATCAGTTAGAAATAATTTATTTTTGATATACCTAGGCATCATCCCTATTTTACATCTCACAGATTTCGTTCGTCAAAACGATTGAGCACTTTAAAGGGCAAAGGTATCAGGTCTCGTAAACTTATCTGTCCCGGTGACCAACCAATATATAAGTGATAGTATACGTGCATAAACACATTGATAAATTCAAGGAGAAAAGTGATTGTCATAATGTCAATACTAGAAATAAAAATAAACTTGTAATGCCTGCTTCTAGGCTTAGTAAAACTAGCAATTCATTTGTTGGAAACAGTGTCCGCTTCTACAATAAGCTCCCAGAAGACATGCTGCAGATGTCTCTGAATAAGTTCAAAGTTAATTTAAAACGTAAACTCATTAAAAAAATCCTATTACCATGTAAAGGATTACTTAAATGACAAGGAAGCTTGGCAATGATTTGATCTAATGGCTCTGATAGTTGCTTAGTTAAGATGATTATTTGTGAAATGGTGATAATGAAAACAAAAACCGGCTGAGTTTGTTGTGGGCTCTTCTCAGACCAGGGCGCGTTTGGAACCCTCGTAGCTTTAGTTTTAAGATACCGTTACTGATTATCACCATTATATTTCATAAATAACTAGACTTTTCAACCGATTTTGACGAAATTCGAATAGAGGTACTTACATAATACTTAGGTTACTTCCCGGGGAAGGAAATAGGCTTATATCGCGGAAAATTAAGGAGTCCCCTGAGAATTAAGACAACTTAATTCACGCGGACATCGTCTAGTTTAAAATAAAATAAAAACAGGTAAGTATAAAAAATTAATAGGTGAGTATAAAAAATAGTTCAAATTTTAGCGGGCCAGATAAGTTGGGGGGACTATATAAATACCTAGCCTTCGATCTATATGATACAATCCTTACTTAAAATATCTAATTGTCTTGACCGAATTTAGGCCACAGCGGCCAATCTCTACAGATATGAGCCACCTACGAAAATCCGACACGACAGGAGAGAGATCAGGTGCAGGACCGACGGATTTACGTGCTCTGCGAGGGCACTGAGGACACTACCAAGCTTTATAGCTCCGAGTATTGATATCATTTTCTAATTCTAATTCAAATTCAAATTCAAATGTTGTTTATTCAAATAAACTTTTACAAGTACTTTTGAATCGTCAAGTGAATCTACCACTGGTCCGGAATGGCATTCCTACCGAGAAGAACCAGCGAGAAACTCGGTATGATACAATCAAATACAAGGTATGATACAATATATCGAACCTGGCACCTGGAACTTAAAATACCTAATTGTCTTGACCGAATTTAGGCCACAGCGGCCAATCTCTTCAGAGATAACCCATCTGCGCGGTAAATATTACAGAGCACAAGTGTGTGCACATATACTCAGGTGTACTCTCTATTCCCTTACATTACTCACATAGCCTGATGGGACGGGAAATCCGACACGACAGGAGAGAGATCAGGTGCAGGACCGACGGATTTACGTGCTCTGCGAGGCACGGGGGTGAGAACTGAGGACACCACCATCATAGCTCCGAGTATTGATATCATTTTCTGTGTCACTTAATCTGAATCTTGTTTTTCAACTTTAGTCTTTACTGCGGGACCATGGTCACCCCATCAAGTTTTTTTAAAACTTTACTAGCCTATGTCACCCGGAATAAGCTAGGGATTCTAACGATACCTCATTTATCAAAATCGGTTAAGGCGTATAGAAATTATGGTGGAATATACAAACTCACACACATACATACATACATACATGAACCCTGAAAACAATATACTCCTTTTTTCAGGCAGTCGTAACCAAACAGAGGCATTAAAGGCACCCTTGTTAATGTACCCATCTGTATGTACACCATTTCCATTATTTCCTTCCCCGCTGTTAAAAAGGTAGACAATAACGAATTCTCTTCCCGACGTTTAAAAGTTTAAACGTATTTCTAGTAAAAGGAGACTTTGTTCCAAGAAAAGTAAAATAGATTTGGAAAAAAAAGGCACCCGCAAAAGGTTTTCCAATTTAAAGTTTCCAAGCGGTTGCGAAACTATACGCTACATTGAAAAATTGTATTTCTGTCAGCAGCGCGCCTGTAACGATACATATATCACGAAGATAACTCAATACTCAATACTCAATATCATTTATTCAATATAGGTACACTGTAGGTACACTTATTGACGTTAAAAGTTACTTACTTATAAAACAGAAGGGCTGGCTAATTTTTTGCGCAAAGGATCAGCCTGGCTGTCCAGCGCGGAAATGCAGCCAGCATTCTTGCCACCATTCCACGTGGGCATGATTTATATAGTATTTAGGTTAGGCTAGTTAGCATTAAGTTCTATTGTATTATTTCCAATGTTATAAGGAACATCTATTTTACACACACACACACACACACACACACACACACACACACACACACACACACACACACACACACACACACACACACACACACACACACACACACACACACACACACACACACACACACACACACACATCTACCCTAATAGTTCACACATTTTTGCTTATAATAAAATTATGTTAAAGAATAAAATCAATGTACTTACATGTAATTTTAGTCACTCTTTTTCTAGGAGGGAAAGTCACTGAAGCCTAAACCACAGGGTATCCTACATTAGGCTACAGAGACCGACCATACAATGTTTTGCAGTCCTAAGTCCTAAATTTTGTGTGAGAATAAATTATTTATTTGTTTATTTATTTAAACCCAAGGAATCTTGTTTCTCGGAATCGGGATGCTCCCTATCTTAGTCTCTTTATTAGGTTAGCCATTTTAACCGAGAATGAGAAAAGAATGAGAGCCGGTATTATTGACTGCTGTTATATTGTGAATTATTATCAATTTATTCTGTTAGTTTACTTTATATCTTTATTTTAGAATCTACCTTTGTTTTAAGTTGTTACTTGCTTAAAAATAGTTCTATTTATTATTTCTTATGCGGTAGTTTTCTCCTCACAATAGAAATTCCTTGTTAATTTTTTTTTTAAATACCCATATTGCAGGATAGTTTAATATTGTGTTTTACAATTTACTACAGAACTCTACAAATATATACCAGGCTATTTTGCTATAAAAGCGGAAAAACTTTGCCCGTCGTACGTTGTGGCATTTGCATAACGAAGCTCGGGGAAAAATTGAGTGGAGTTTGAAACTGCTAATAGTTTGCCCCGGGGCTGCGACCGCTTTTATTCAGCCTTCCAGGGACTACAGTATACACCGGTACTCGTTACCAGCAGTCTAGCTTACTACAGAGGATAACAGAAAGAACAAGTCATAATTAAAAACATTAAAAAACACGACTGCCCTGCCAAAAAACGAACTGAAAAGTTAAAAATCTAAATAAATCCCTTAGTTAAATTAGAATCTTATTCACATTGTTTATTAAATGATATTTTTTTTGTGAATCACTGTATATTCCACCATAACTTCTATACGCCTGAACCGATTTTGTTAAATGAGGTATCGTTAGAATCCTTAGCTTATTCCAGGTGACATAGGCTAGTAAAATATAAAAAAAATATTGATGGGGTGACCATGATCCCGCATTAAAGACTAAAGGTGAAAAAAAAAATTGAAAATAAGATTAACTATATAATCATCATCTAGAAAATGATGTGTAGATTCCAAAAATATATAACACTATAGTTCAATATTTAGTGATTCACATAAAAATATCATTTAATAAAAATAAAAATAGGATTCTAATTTAACTAGATTAATTTAAAATTTTAACTTTTTAGTTAGTTTTTTGGCAGAGCAGTCGTGTTTTTTAATTTTTTTAATTATGACTTGTTACGTACGTACCCCCACGTATTCATACCCCAAAACACCCATTTTTTTTTTAAATACAGCACCATTCCGCGCTCCTGTTTATTTATCCTTTCAAGGTTAAATAAAGGTTGTCTGTAAGAGATTGCTTTAGCAATAAGACCGCCTTTGCACATTTATATCTAGTTTTACTAGTAATTAATGCTTTAAAACTGTATTCTGTATATTTTGTGTGTGCAATAAAGATTACTAAAAAAAAAAAAACACCTCAATCCACGCGGACGCAGTTGCGGGCATCAGCTAATATTGTGTAAAACATATAAAAACTTGAATTCGCCCCTACCTATACCTCTTATATTCTAATTTTGGAGAGAGGGTGGCAGATGAAGGCCTAACCATTAGGTATTCCACGTATGCAGGTACAAACAATAATACGAGTGGTTTCTGAGTGTTCACCAGTTACATATTCATGCGGCTGAGCGTGAATAATGCCACGTTGCAGAGACGTATAAGTAGGTACATATCGGCCTTTACTCTTCAGTATGGTGTTTTTTTTTTATTTTTTATTTTTATTCATAGAGTTCGTTAGCGATTTTTACAAAGGATTATATGTTTAATTTCACAATTTTAAGTGTTTTTAATTATTTTTTTTAATGTTTTTTTTTTAATTTTTTTTTTTTTATTCATAAGGTTCGCTAGCGATTTTTACAAAGGATAATCATATGTTAGATAAATTCATCGATACATGCCAATGTATGTAAAATCATATGAAAGTAACACTACATGCATGTAATATTTTGGCGCAGTGTGTAACGCTGTTGTCTTAACGTGCACCTCCGCACGTTAAGACAACAGGTTCCAGCCTACGACAGCCTAAGATGGTAGCGGGCTAACCTGTTAGGGGCATGGCAGTTATATTAAACCCATACCCCTATTCGGTTTCTACACGGCATCGTACCGGAACGCTAAATCGCGTTCGGTAGGGTGGTAACTAGCCACAGCCGAAGCCTCCCACCAGGCCAGACCAGGGAAAATTCGGAAATTATAAATTCCCAAAAATTGCCGGGGATCGAACCCGGGGCCTCCGCACGTTAAGACAACAGCGCTACACACTGCGCCACGGAGGACGTCAACGGTAAAAATAATACAAGTAGGTAAGAAGGAACATTATATTTATTATTTCATTCAATATCACAGAAAATTACTCAGTTAATTAATTAATAAGGTAAATAAATATCAATAGTATTCCAGCAGGAAGTTTGTGTGGAATCGTCGTATGGCGTCCATCATGTGCCGGAACTCTTCCCGGGGATGTAGGATGGTGGTGCGGAAGTGGAACGTTCCCGGACGCTGACCGAACCCCGAACCCGGGACCACGCACACACCTGGACGATTGAACAGCGCTCAATTAACTCGTACATACATAAGAAGATGAATTAAAAAAAAAAAAAAAAAATTAAAAAACACGACTGCCCTGCCAAAAAACGAACTAAAATGTTAAAATCTAAATTAATCTAGTTATATAGAATCATAATATTCAATTTTTTATTAAATGATATTTTTTTGTGAATCACTGAATATATATATTTTTGGAATCTACTCATCATTTTCTAGATGATGATTATATAGTTAATCTTATTTTCGATTTTTTTTTTCAAATTTTTTTGGTCTTTAATGCGGGACCATGGTCACCCCATCAATTTTTTTAAAATTTTACTAGCCTATGTCACCCGGAATAAGCTAGGGATTCTAACGATACCTCATTTATCAAAATCGGTTCAGGCGTGTAGAAGTTATGGTGGAATATACAAAAACACATACATACATACATACATACATACGTGAACCCTGAAAACAATATACTCCTTTTTTCAGGCAGTCGTATAAAAATTAAATACTCTATTATTAACTCTAATAAATATTGTACACCAAAACAGAAATAATTACAAACAATAAAACTAAAAATAAAAATTCAAAATTCAAATCTTTTTTATTCGCGTATACTTTGATAAGTGCTTTTGAACCGTCGAGTGCATCTACCACTGGTTCGGAATACCATTCCTACCGAGAACAACCAGCAAGAAACTCGAGGTTGCTCTTTTGGAAAACTTACAATTCGGTCAAAAGCTTCGGTAAAAGTTTATTTGAATAAAAAAAGATGAGTTTGAATACTCTCCACCATTCCCATGGCCCCACAAACCTCGCGGTTATACTTGCTCTTGGCGTTTTCTTGACTCCCTACAAATTCTTAATCTCTCTCCTTGTCCCTTGTGTCTTTCTCCCCTTTCTGGGGCAGACGTTCACAACACGCAGATCCCCGCGTCCCATGCGGTCCGGATCCTCTCACCAACTAAAGGTCCACGATCACAGAGCCAAGCTGTTCCGCCTCTTGAGCCAATGGTGCGCGAACTCTCGAAGAGAAGGGGGGAAGCTTCTCGAAGTTTCCCCCCGAAGCGACTAGATCATGGGAATAGACCGGACCCTCCTCCCGAACGACCCCGTCCAGCAGGGCGCATCGAAGGTCTTCATACATCAGACATTCCCACAGGACATGGTGGAGGTCTTCCTCCACCTTCCGCACATGCATTCCCCACTCGCGACGAGACACATGTCATGCTTGTTGCCAGTGGCGTGCAGTTCATAGAGGCATTAATGCACTGCTTACCAAAATGGAAATACGTCAATGTTTATTTTCATGATAACAGTCAGTAAATAGGTATTTTGACTAATTAATGCCTACCCTAGCTTCAAGCCCTGTGCACGCCACTGCTTGTTGCCTGTCAGAACCTGTCAGAACCTGCGAGGTCTCATAGTCTGTTGCGACCCAGGTTGCCCTGAGCCGACCAGCCACGTCCTGGACGAACCGACGCAACTCACTCCCTTTGGTTTCGCTCGCCCAACGCTCCTGCCATTCAGCCACAATAGCCGACCCAATTTCGCGCTTACGCCTGCTCAACTCACCCTTGGCCGCGGTCTTCCGGGTAGATGGCCACATCTACCCGGGCAGCACGGATCACCTCCAAGTCCGGTAATTAAAACTGTAAATAAAATCTCATTCCCCCATGTTGGAGGTACAAGTTATAAAAAAAAAATATGCTACATAGGTGCCGTAGTAGAGAATCCGCAGCGCTGGAGATCGAATGCCCCAGGATGAGGTCGACACTCGCGACATCTTACATAGGTGCCGTAGTAGAGAATCCGCAGCGCTGGAGATCGAATGCCCCAGGAGGAGGTCGACACTCGCGACATCTTACATAGGTGCCGTAGTAGAGAATCCGCAGCGCTGGAGATCGAATGCCCCAGGAGGAGGTCGACACTCGCGACATCTTACATAGGTGCCGTAGTAGAGAATCCGCAGCGCTGGAGATCGAATGCCCCAGGAGGAGGTCGACACTCGCGACATCTTACATAGGTGCCGTAGTAGAGAATCCGCAGCGCTGGAGATCGAATGCCCCAGGAGGAGGTCGACACTCGCGACATCTTACATAGGTGCCGTAGTAGAGAATCCGCAGCGCTGGAGATCCAATGCCCCAGGAGGAGGTCGACACTCGCGACATCTTACATAGGTGCCGTAGTAGAGAATCCGCAGCGCTGGAGATCGAATGCCCCAGGAGGAGGTCGACACTCGCGACATCTTACATAGGTGCCGTAGTAGAGAATCCGCAGCGCTGGAGATCGAATGCCCCAGGAGGAGGTCGACACTCGCGACATCTTACATAGGTGCCGTAGTAGAGAATCCGCAGCGCTGGAGATCGAATGCCCCAGGAGGAGGTCGACACTCGCGACATCTTACATAGGTGCCGTAGTAGAGAATCCGCAGCGCTGGAGATCGAATGCCCCAGGAGGAGGTCGACACTCGCGACATCTTACATAGGTGCCGTAGTAGAGAATCCGCAGCGCTGGAGATCCAATGCCCCAGGAGGAGGTCGACACTCGCGACATCTTACATAGGTGCCGTAGTAGAGAATCCGCAGCGCTGGAGATCCAATGCCCCAGGAGGAGGTCGACACTCGCGACATCTTACATAGGTGCCGTAGTAGAGAATCCGCAGCGCTGGAGATCGAATGCCCCAGGAGGAGGTCGACACTCGCGACATCTTCCCAAAGCAATTAGCGGCTCGTTCTCCGATCGATCTCGCGTGCTCGGCGAAGGACAGACTTGAATCGATTGCACGGCCCTGATCGATGTGTCACCGTAAGACTGTAAAAACCGTTAGATTATAATCTAACTCGCGAAATTGTAAACTGTCGAAAGATTACAATTTAACGCATTATTTTCCGGTAGATTGTAATCTGATAGGTATTTAAACCCGATAAAACCTAAGTGCCTAAGGCACTACTTGATTTTTTATGTCGAACCCTAACCTAACCTACAAGAAAGAGACAAGAAAACGTAAATACAATGAATATTTCAAAAATTGACACTCACAACATTGAACGGTTCACAATCTGTCGACAGTTTAGAATTTCGCGAGTTAGATTATAATCTAACGGTTTTTACAATCTTACGGTGACAGATGCACCGCTGAGTTTGATGACCGGAGCCCGCTGGAGTCTGCCTCTGAGGGTCACCATCTGCGACTTCGCAGGGGTGAAGCAGAGGCGGTTCCTTTGAGCCCAGCCCTCAAAGAGGGAGATGAGTTTGAATAGTCGAGCATCGGCACTAACCCGTCTCCTCCAGCAGTCTCAAGCAGTAGAACTCGTCGGGCTCCAGCCCCGCCCCCGCAGCCGCCAGCCGAGCCCGAGCCGGTATGTCCACGCGTGGGAACGCGAACATCGAACCCTGGAGAGAGGAAATTAATATTTCAAGACACCAATTCATTCGCAGTTTGCCCATACTTGTATTTTTTGTTTTCTCTTCAGATAATAACAGAGAATATATTTTTTCACCATAAAATCCAAAATATCTAGATCGTTGAGGTGCAGCTGGGTGATCCACCTTTTATCTAATCAGAAAGTGACCAGAAATTCAAAAGAATAAAAGGAACTCACATCAATAGCATTACATGAGTACCCGGGGATGCTGTTGAACTCGCGATGAGCGCAGCGAGCGCGTTCGGCGAGGGTCCGTTGTGTGGCTCGCTTCTCCCGGATGAACTGAGGGTAGGAGGGCTCGCCGGGGACTGGGGGCCTCATCTGGGGACAGAGGTTACTCGTTTAAAGTCGTTCCAGTATTTACTTTCCGTCTCAGACTATTTACTAAGGTAAATGGTAGGGCCTAGAATCTTGACAAAATATCAATGAATGGCATAAGTTTTCCTACATGATTTCATTTACTCCATATAATCAGGTTTTGATATTAAATTGACATTAAATTAAATTATTTTCAATAAAAAAAAAAAAAAATACAACTTAACTTTACGGTGTCTTATGCCAGTTGTTCTTCAACTCGAAAGTTCTGATTTGAAGAATCAAACCAGCGGCCATACTGCCAACGCTTAATGCCATATTGTTACATTTGACTTTCGTGTTTTAGAATTATAATCCTTATTTTAGGAGCGTCAAGGTACGTGACATCAAGCTGTCATGAGTAATATTGCTTACGTACTGCTTTAAGCGTTTTTTTTTTTTTATCCACTACAAGTTATCCCTTGACTGCTATCTCACCTGATGGCGTTGGCAGTATGGCCCTAGGGTTTTATAGTTGGAAGCTACAATATGGAACATCGTCAGCTGGTAACGAGCAATATCATTTATTCAATATAGGTACACTATAGGTACATTTACATACAAAGACCTAAGGCCAATAAGCATACTGCCAGTTATGTCAAAGATCATAGAAAAACTAGTTTGCAGTCAACTGTCTATGTACTTAGAAACAAATAATTTGCTTCCCGCAGTGCAATCAGGTTTTAGAAAAGGTCATGGCACCGCAACTGCATTAACAGCGGTAACAGATGACGTACTTTCGGCATCGGACAGGGGGGAGGGTACCATTCTAATACTGTTAGATTTTTCTAGGGCATTCGATTGTATAGATGTTGAACTCATGTTGGCGAAACTGCAATATTACGGGGTTGACTCGAACGCGTGTACGTGGTTTAGCTCGTTCCTGAGTAGCAGGAAACAATATGTGGCTATCGACGCAAATGGGAAATCACCACTTTTATCTCAGGTAAACGTTGTCCCACGTGGTACCCCACAAGGATCGAGCCTTAGTCCTTTGTTGTTTATAATATATACCGCAGATATAATTCAAAACATAAAAAATTGCAGTTCACATTTATACGCCGATGACACTCAAATCTACTACCATTTTAACCCAAAATGCACAACTGAAGCGGTAGAAATGATAAATGAGGACTTGACTGCTATTGCCAAATGGTCAGAAAATAATAGGCTGGTTCTTAATGCCAAAAAGACCAAATTCATGGTTCTGGGCAGTAAACATCAGAGAGCTATCATAAAGGCGAGGAGTCCCAATATAATCATGAATGGCGAATCCATTGAGAGTGTGGCTATCGCAAAAAACTTAGGGCTATACATGGACGAAGACTTAAGGTTCATTGAACATCTAAACATAAAGATAAGAAATGCATTTTATAAATTAAAAGTGTTGTACGGTGTGAGACGTTTTCTAACGGAGAGAGTTCGGCAGATACTCGTGGAATCTCTCATTTTGTCAGTTTTTAACTACTGCGACACTGTATATGGGCCTAGATTATTAAAAAAAACTGAAAAAGCTGTTCAAAGAATACAGAACGCGTGCACTAGATTTTGCTTTGACGTCCCTAGGAGAAGTTATATAACACCGGTTATCAATGGTCACAAAATCCTGAGCATGAAATCACGCAGAAACTTACACTTTACAATGCTGATACACCGGGTTATATACAATAAGCGACCACCATACTTATATGACAGATTGCACTGGCGTAAAGACAGAAGCACGACTCGAGTGCAGCAGAAAAGAAAATTAGTTATACCTGCCCATAAAAAGGCAGGGTTTAGGGGTTGTTTCCGTTTCGCTGCAGCAAAAATTTGGAATGATCTCCCACCACCTCTCCGCGAATGGAATAAACCCACCAGCGAGATCACGTTAAAAAATAAATTGAGACACTTTTATTTAAACGTCCAGATAGAGGCAGCTAAATGTATATATTCTAATAATTAATTAAACCTGTATAAGTTAGTGAATTAATGTTTCATTCTATCTCATTTATTAGTTAATTATTTAATAATTTCGCGTTTTTTACTATAATTTCATTGTTTTGGATGTGTATGTTTGTTTTAGTTTTATATCTGTTTTTTTTTTTTTTGTTTTATATGTTAGTTGTGTAATATTTATTTTATTTATAGTCTAAATATATAGCAGAGGGCGCAGCGCAATTTCTTGTACAATCGAATAGAACCGGAGCAAACTGAAAACCAGCGCTGAGCATTGTTATCAATGCTCAGTAATGCTGAGTTTGCTTCCCTTTGTATATGGTTAGATTTTATTTAACTTTTTTTTTTAGGTGTAGGACTTAGTTGATAAGTGTTTAACTGTGTAACTGTGTAAATTCTAACAATAAGATACAATAAAGCTTTTATTTATTATTTATTTATTTATTATTTATTATTTATTGACGTTAAAAATCCCTTACTTATAAAACATGGTTGTGATAATTGGTTACGGTATCTTAAAACTAAAGCTACGAGGGTTCCAAACGCGCCCTGGTCTGAGAAGAGCCGACAACAAACTCAGCGGGGTTTTTTTTCACCAAGGTTTTGTCCAGATGTGGGGTGTACTCACCACACAGTCGAGCGCGCACTGTCCCAGCACAGAAGGGCACTGGGCCACAGCCCTAGCGGCCGCCAGCGCAGCCCTAACTCGGGGCTGCAGCCGCACCGCCTCCGCGAAGCCCGCCCTCAGCCCGCACTCCGCCGCCCAGCCCTTGGAGCACGTCACAAAGCTAGCCAGCTCCATATCACAGTAGGGAGCTCCCATTTCGTGCATCACCTGCCCAGATCCACACTAAACATCATCTCCAGATAGTAAACTAACAGAAACCACAACTCCATCAGGGCATCCGTAATCCATCCATGTAATTAACGAACATGAAACTGTTGATCGACCTCATGTACATCTACAAATTGAGATGACAAAATGAAATTAGTTCCTATCACCATAGACCTACGAACTCTATGCAGAGGCTGCAGAAGAAGAAGAAGCAGAGAAGCCTACACCTGACGACCTCCGTGGCGCCGTGTGTAGCGCTGTTGTCTTAACGTGCGGAGGCCCCGGGTTCGATCCCCGGCAGGGTCAATTTGGGAATTTATAATTTCTGAATTTTCTCTTGTCTGGCCTGGTGGGAGGCTTCGGCTGTGGCTAGTTACCACCCTACCGGCAAAGACGTGCCGCCAAGCGATTACGCGTTCCGGTACGATGCCGTGTAGAAACCGAATAGGGGTATGGGTTTAATATAACTGCCATGCCCCTAACAGGTTAGCCCGCTACCATCACTGCATCATCACTTACCATCAGGTGAGATCGCAGTTAAGGGCTAACTTGTAGTGGATAAAAAAAAAAACATTGGCTCCCCAGCAACACTCCCGGAAGTCCTTGCCGAGCTGGGTGGTCTGCTTGGCTTCTGGACTGAGCTCGGCTGGCTGGAGTGATTCAGCGGGGAGTCAAACCAGCGGTTTCACGTACAATGGACGTCTCCGTCCAAATGCGGAAAATAATTCTCGGATACAAAGAAGAAGAGGACCTAGGAAACCTTTTATAGTTCCATACCTATCACTGGACGTGGAATGTACAAACCTTTTTGAACGAGTGGAAAGGCTTGCTGATGATATTCTCTTGGTACACTTCGTCGGCCAGTATGAACAGCTGACGCTCGTACGCGAACTTTATTATCTGCTCCATGTTTTCACGAGTGAGAACCTAAAGGGAAAATATATTACAAGTAAAGAGAGAATAATTTAATAAGAACATTTGTCAAATTATGACATAAATACCACAAATCCTCTCGATTTACGGTAAAATGACAGCATCAGTCCATCAGTGTGACGATTGCGATCACCTATAATTTACCGACTCTCTCGTGGTATTGATAAATAAACGCTGTTTCATCAAAAATACCATAAATTCAGCCATTAACAATTATTGAGACTGCAGCATTCATTGATTTAATGATTTTGTTTCATCAAAAATACCATAAATTCAGTCAATAACAATTATTGAGACTGTAGCAATCATTGATTTAACTTTTCCACAATCGACCAGCTGATTATAAAACATCCTTATCTATTGTAGTTCCGAAGACTTTATATTCGTCGAGGTCATCTTTCCTACCTGTCCCGTGGGATTCCCAGGGTTGATAACGACCAGAGCTCGGACATGCCACTCCTGTCTCGCCTCCCGCCAACTCCGCTCCAACTCCTCGAGCTGCAGCGCCCAGTCGTGGTCTTCATCCAGGTAATAATTAGCTTGTCGTAGCCCCAGTTCGGATAGGGTTCCAGAGAATAAGGGATACTGTGGAATCGGGATCATCACCGCTGGAGAGCAAAACATACATGTACATACTGTGCAAAAAGAGTTTAATTTAAAAAGTTTTTGCGTATTTAGAGCTGATTGATTGGAAAATGAGCTATTAGAGAATTTGGAGGGTTTGGAAATGTTTGAAGTCTACTAATTTATATTAGTAGCGTTAGTTGGTCTTTGCACCATGGTACCATGCTGTCGTCAGCAGGGAGAAGTGATGCTTGAGAGGTGAATCATATCTGATACTGGAGCCATTCGTGATGACCACCACCACTCTGCCAAGAGTGTAATGAAGAAGAAACAAAGCTACTGAAGTTGGTTTTATGATAGACGCAATTTTCAGTTTCATTGTGACCAGATTTTATAGTATTTCATTCATTCGGCGATTGCGGTTTTTGTGAATGCAAAAATGTGCGCCATTCATTCCAGTCACCCATTTCGCATCACTCGCAATAAACCAGGATACCGAGGAGTTCCTGAAGTCATTCATTGTATTGCTCTGCTCCAAACAATGAGCTGATATCAACGGTGGATTCATACCGGGTGGTTTCCCATCGACGTCCTGCACGAACAAGCTCAGGACAGCCTTGATGACGTCGGAAGCCCCGGCTCCGAGGTAGATGTCATCCGGGGAAGCCCCCACGTCGTCGCGAGCTGTGAGGTACTCGGCCACGTGACACCGCACCAGCCTCAGCCCGTTGGACGGAGAATAGGAGCCGACTGAGCCTTTCCTGAACATAAACCAATACCATAAATGCTTAAGTGTATTTGCTTGTTGTCGGTCCTGACTCCTGATAGACGTGATTTTTGGCATACATATAGTTAAGGACCCAGAAAAATACCATAGGGTACAAATGCCATAGACGAGCAAGTCATATTGGGATTGTCCACAAGTCGAACTGGTCGCTGTTATATCTGGTCAAATGGAAGGAGCTGGTCCTACTGGAGAGCTGCGGCCCAAAGATGTGAGCAGTACCACAGGTGAAATAATAGATATGGCTGTTGGGATTTTCCACAAGTCGAACTGGTCGATGTTATATCTGGTCAAATGGAAGGCTGGTCCTAGTGGGGAGCTACGGCCCAAAGATGTGAGCAGTACCACAGGTGAAATAATAGATATGGCTGTAGGTACTCTATGTGGGGTTTGTTAAACTTTATTGAAAACAATACAATAGAACTTAAAGCTAGCTGGCCTAACCTAATCACTATATAAATCATCCCCCCCCGATTGTGCAAGGAAATCTTTATCGTAATCGTTTGTCAAACGGACTATTTAGGGACTTCTAGAAATGCCTGCAAGTCAAAAGGCATGTAGAACTCCTTAAACAGTCCGAGTAATACGTTTTAAGCTGTCAAATGATTACGATTTGCTTGGACAATTTGGCCTCATGCCCGCGGGGAATGGTGGTAAGAATGCTGGCTGCATATTTCCACATTGAACAGCCAGGCTAAACCTTTACGCAAAAAAATGAGCAAGCCCTTCTGTCACCAGAACTTGAACTTGCTATATAGCAGGACTCAGAAGCCTGTGCTTGGTTCAACATTAACACAAAGCTATGAAATATAGGTACATGTTGAAATAATTTATTGCATACGTTCATAAATTCAGGATCAGGAAGGGACCGGGCTGTGTCATGGTAATACGATGGTTTGCATACGAGCGTAATCAATTCACATAAATTAGCGACGCGGGGTCAGATGCAAATGACAATTAATCAATTTAGCATGGCGGGTGCTCGGTCCATCATTTGCGGGTGACAACCGCGAACCTACAATGAGCTATGGTCACGTACGGTATTTTGGTTTGATGTAAGTTCAACAATATTAATATTACATTACTTACTATCTAGTTACAATAAAGAGATTGACGGCCGAGTAATATTGGAAGGACTGTCAAGGCGAAGCCGAGCACTTTCTTAGAATCTAAATAATATATACGTACGGTATTTTGGTATAATATAAGTTCAACAATATTAATTACAATAAAGAGATTGACGGCTGAGTAATATTGGAAGGACGACTGACGAGGCGAAGCCGAGCACTTTCTTAGAATCTAAATAATATATAAAAGGACTGGACGGATCGGGTTGAAATTTGGCATACAGATATTATTACGACGTAGCCATCCGCTAAGAAAGGTTTTTTGAAAATACAACCCATATGGGGGTAAAATAGATCTTTGAAAGTATGAAAATCGAACCTAACGTGCGAAGTGCCTCGTTCTGGAATGAAGCAATTGACGGCCGAATTATGAGGCGAAGCCGAGGACTTCCAAAGAGGAATTCCCCAGCCAGCCGAGGCCTTTTGAACTCATACTAGACTATTATAAATGCGAAAGTGTGTCTGTCAGCTACGATTCCACGGCCCATTAATTTAACCGATTGAACAGATGGGTTGTGAAAGCCTAAGCGTAACAGACGGCTGACAGACACACATTTATAATATAAGCTAATATGCAGCAAAGCTATATCATCCAAAGGAGATTTAGCCGACAAACGTACTTTTTTTTTTTAAATTATATTTATCCACTACTGATGATGCAGTCTAAGATGGTAACGGGGCTAACCTGTTAGGGTGTGGCGGTCTTCGCAGTCCGCACATAATCCAATAGATGGCGTTACTAGTACGATTCACTCGACCACGAAGAGCCCAACTCACGATAACGAAGCGTTCTCTGAATTACGCTATATATACGACCTCCAAAGATGAACGGTTGGAGCAGTGGTCCCCGAGCACAGCATCCGCTCGGAGGATGATCATCCTTTGTTACGGACGAGCCATATCACCTGCTCCCGTACAAGGGGCATGGCAGTTATATTAAACCCATACCTTTATTCGGTTTCTACAAGGCATCGTACCGTACGTGTCAAAATAAAGAAATATCATCCAAAGAAGGAGATTCAGCCGACAAACGTACGTGCAATCTGCCAACAGTTCTGTGACACGGTCCTTGACGTCGTCCGGTATATCCGGGGCGGACCGCAGCCCCGGACACGCTGCTAATGCTAGCACCTAACGGAAACACAAAAGTATTATTTTATTTTTGAAGTGAAAACTTCTTTAGCCGCGTTGAGCACTTTTTGGTAGGGGGTAATTAAAAAAATTAAAATACACGACTGCCAAAAATCGAACTAAATAGTTAAAAATCTATATTAATCTAGTTAAATTAGAATCTTATTCACATTTTTATTAAATGATATTTTTTTTGTGAATCACTGGATATTGAACTATAGTGTTATATATTTTTGGAATCTACCTACTCATCATTTTCTAGATGATGATTTATAGTTAATCTTATTTTCGATTATTTTTTTCAACTTTAGTTTTTAATGCGAGACCATGGTCACCCCATCAATTTTTTTTAAAATTTACTAGCCTATGTCACCCGGAATAAGCTAGGGATTCTAACGATACCTCATTTATCAAAATCGGTTAAGGCGTATAGAAGTTATGGTGGAATATACAAACTCACATACATACATACATACATGAACCCTGAAAACAATATACTCCAGGCAGTCGTATAAAAATAAGGATTCGCGTCATGCTCGCCTGGTTACGAAGACAAAAGAAGGTCTTAAATATAATAATATACTCCATTCTAAATTAAACTTTAGTACTTTAGTATTAAGGTTTATATTTTTATTTTTATTGTAAAAAAAAGAATAGAAATAAGAAGATTAAAAAAAAAAGAAGATAAATATTCGTTTTCATTTCTATCGTCAGTCCTTAAGACTGCAAATTTTTTAAAGCGACTGGCTCGACGGCTCTGGGTTCCAGCAGCCCTTCAGCGACAAAAGTATTACTCGCACCTAAACCACAGATAAAAACTTATCCCCGACAAGCGTTCCTCGCGAACTTCCACGGGTGTGTTCGTTTATTATGAATTTTCTTTGGTCTTAGTGTTAAATAAACAAGATATATTATAAACTGCAAGTAACCTGTCTAATAAAAGTGATAGGCGGTTGTCCCAACGCGTGGCAGTCCCCGATGTTGGCTTTTACCACGCGCTCGAACGGTTTCTTCACACCCTGAAATAAAATAATAATAAAATAATAAATAAATAAATAAATGTATAAATAAAATAATGAATAAATAATAAATAAAATAAATAAGAAATATGATAATGTATCTAGTCTACTGTCTAGGCTTTAGCTCTGAATCGAGCTCTCTCGAGAGATGCAATGGAGTGATGAGAGAGTCTCTCTCATCACTCCATATCAGGCTCACTACTGAGTGAGCCTGATAATAAGTCTCGTCTCGGGATGAGAAGGGTAAGGGTTTGGCGATAGTCCACCACGCTGGCCAAACGCGGATTGGTAGACTTCACACACCTCCACGAACCACGAACATTATGAAGAATTCGAGGTTACCTCATGATGTTTTCCTTAACACCGTTCCTTCATATTTAAATTCTTAGGACGCACTTAGCTTCGAAAAGAGATGGGTGCCCAGGGATCGAACCAAATTGTCTCCGCCGGGGATCGAACCCGGGGCCGCCGCACGATAAGACAACTGCACACTGCGGTCAGTTGAATTACAATAAGGGATACCTACTTTCTCGATTTCCCGTTCGATCTGCATCGCCCTCTGCACTATGGTTCCCCTCACCGCGTACTTTATGTTCAACATGTTCTGGTTCACATTCTTCTCCGTTAAGCACTTCTCCAGTCTCATTTTCTAACTTACTAGGCTTCTATTCCAGAAATAACTATGAAATTCGAAAGCTCCGCACCAAACTTTCGTAGAAAAGTTGTATTTTTGTTAAAATTTGAACTTAATCACGAAAACGTTGTTAATTAAAACTTTATAAAAAGTTATTGGTAATTAATTCTATGGTGTATATATTTTTCTTTGTATTAATTTATTAAACTGCAGCGTGCAACAGACGTGCAATTGAAATGGACCAATGCTTTTATATACGTAAGAATGTCCAGACACAAAAGACAAGTAATGTTTAAAGTAACTGCTATCACAAAATCGGTGAATCCCTAAGACTTTATGCATACATTTTCCCGTTCAAATGAGTATCTTGATTCAAGTTTAGGTAGGTAGGTAGTTAAATATAGCGTGCCTACTAGTGGTTATCCATAAGATAGTTTTAACTATGTATTGTAATAGTTAACTTTTAACATTAGACGCAAAAGAGCTAAAGAGATATTGGAGAAACGAATAAACTTTTACAGAGCGCCATCTATTGACATCATTGTGAAGTTCTGTTAAAATCACTGAAGCTCATTAAAAATTAAATAATTTCGTTTCCTTGTAATATTTATCTAATTTTAGTATTTGTTGTTCAAGTACAGGATATAATTCAGATAATTGATCAAGTTTCCGGCTCAGCCTTTCAGAAAATTGAGAGTTCTGAGGTCAACTTTGGACGTTAGAAAATCTCCACTTTGAAGCCACCATTTCGTCAATTTTAGGGGAAAAATTAATTATTAAAAAAAAAAATTATTCCTAATTGTCTTTAAAATGATATACTGCAACCCTATGTACTTAACGCTATAAAAATATTATACTTCGCATTCGCTTCTATGAGAGCCCCCCTGAAATAAAGATTTTTAAAACTTTTTAAGCCATATTCAGTTGGAAGTCATCGGTTTACATATTATATTTAAATTTGAAGTAATTACGTTCTGTCATTCAGTTATAACTTCTGAATGACAGACCGACGGACGAACGGACGGACAATTGCAAATTCACTCAAGTAGACTCAGAGACCTTCACTTCGCTCGGTCAATTAGGTTAATAAAATCAGCTTATTGTCATTAAAGATTGTAGAGTTTGGACCTACCTTAAATTTCTGAACGCAGTAGATAGGACTTCAGATAGGAACATCAATTCTTCATAATTTCTCAATCATAATTAGGTATTCCCAAATTGCATCTGCTGAGAATCGAACTCAGGGGGTTTCCCTCTTAATTATAAGATTAAGTTCAAGATTATACAATATAAGTATAATGCTCACGATGTTTCTGCACCAGACAGGTACGTTTCCAAAGAAATAATTATCAGATAACGTTAGGTATCACGAATCTGAACGTAAACCAGCTCGGAAGTCTCAGTTCTAACAAAATCACTTGGGCAAAGATGTTTTTGGTTTTATTATCTTGATTTAACGTAATAATATAATTTATTAATAACCAGGACTCTACCTACCTATATATTATGTTAATTATGTTAATACCACTCACGCATACATACCTACTTGGAATTTGGAAGGTTCCTTCTATGGCGTAGGCATCAGTTAAGAAATGGTTCAAGGTGGAAATGAAATGGGGGTTGAAACGTATTGAAAGTTCTGTTTTAGAAGTCGATTTTCAAGTATTTAAACTTGAAATTTATGATACTGACTACTTTTAAAAAATAAACACCTATATTTAATGATTTTATGAAGTTTTAAGCAGTTTCATCTCCGAGTGCCATTTGAATTAAACTTGAAATTTATGATACTACCTACCTACTTTTTAATAATAAAAACTGTATAATCATTTTATGAAGTTTTAAACAGTTTCATCCCCCATGCCTCCAAGAGCATTTGAAGTCATCTCTCCTTACCTGTGGGCTTACTATACCATCACTTAAATCAGTATTATTTTAATGACGTACATAAAATAAGTTATGAAACAAGAGCGTTAACATAGAATAATACTTCTAGGTACTGCTTTAAGCAATGGTAGCAACTCCACCTTTCTAAAGACGTGTCGTATTTATCGTGCCTTGAGTTATGACCTCATGACCTTGTCCTTAAGGGATAGAGAGTCCTATCCCGTGCAAATGGCTAATCTCTGTAGAGATTGGCCGCCGTAACCTAAAGTCTGTACCTGTAGAGATAACAATATAAGATAACATACAAGCTGTGTTATCCTATCACCGCCACAAACACTATGTGACGACCTCCGTGGCGCAGTGTGTAGCGCTGTTGTCTTAACGTGCGGAGGTCCCGGGTTCGATCCCCGGTGGGGTCAATTTGGGAATTTATAATTTCTGAATTTTCCCTGGTCTGGCCTGGTGGGAGGCTTCGGCTGTAGTTACCACCCTGCCGGCAGACGTGCCGCCAAACGATACGATGCCGTGTAGAAACCGAATAGGGGTATGGGTTTAATATAACTGCCATGCCTCTAACAGGTTAGCTCGCTACCATCTTAGACTGAATCATCACTTACCATCAGGTGAGATCGCAGTCAAGGGCTAACTTGTAGTGGATAAAAACCACCTCCAATGACCGAGGATAAAATTGTTCCTTTCAAATGTCAAAAAAGGATAATTTTAGATCTTTCCCTTGCTCTAGCCGGGGGAAGTTTATCCACTTTTAATGTCAAACAGGGATATACTTCTCCTTTCCCCTGTTGCCATGTTCTAGCAAAGGGACAAGATAATTTTATCTCTTGTCAGTGGACATAATCGGGGGATATAAGTTTTGTCCCCTGACCATGCTCGCCCTGCTGGTGTCTAGTCAGCCTCCATCTCGTTTGAGGAAGACGAGTTAGTGACCTTAGGGGTACCGGGTACGAACCGCGGTGAGGTCACAAGTTAATGGTTCCTTATCGACGGTACTTTACCTAGATATACCTATTTAATACCATCACGTTCTTAAATTATGCAATAGGGATGATGCCTATATGTAAGTATTTCCATTTCGGCTAATGCCGACCATACATTTAGGATTGGACCAATCCTATTTTGCCTGGTGGGAGGTTTCGGCCGTGGCTAGTTACCTCCCTACCGGACGTACCACCAAGCGATTTAGCGTTCCGATACGATGCCGTTTAGAAACCGACTAGGCGTATGGGTTTATTATAACTGCCATACCCCTAACAGGTTAGCCCGCTACCAACTTTGACTGCATCGTCACTTAACATCAGGTGATATCGCAGTCAAGGGCTAACTTGTAGTGGAATAAAATAAAAATAAATCTTATCAATGCACAGAAACCGAATTTCAACAAGATATCAAACACTTCATCATAATACGTGTTCTAAAAAGCCAACTTCATCCAGCCATCCAACAGCCAAAATCATAACAACCAGAGCCAATTCAGTACTTTCATGAATATATTCGTAAACTGTGGACTTGAAAACATAGAAATCCGCAGAGATATCCAGGGCAACAAGAAAAAAGAAATTTTTGTAGATTTGTTATTATTAAATATCTCCCATAGGCCGTAATATCCTAGTCCCGTTAGTTTTATGGTTGAAAACCATTTTAAACTATCCACTAGGGGCTCGTGCAGCTTTAAATATTACTCGTTACAAAACTGTACTTACTGAAAATACTAAAAACTCAATTAGGTAGGCACATACCGTTTCAACTAACAACTTTCGAAATGTAAATTAGATAAAAGGTAATGGGAATAAATGGCTTTTCTATTTCCTTTTTAAAACTTGAGTAAGTAGTTACAAGGAACTTTTAACCTACAAGGAAAGAGTAAAAATACATCTAAGGACTGACGTAACTTATATGGATCTCATACTGTTAAAATAGGCTTGCGCTATAAGAAAACATCGTTGCGATCTCAGGCACTGACGTAACAGGTAACTTATATTGATCTCATACTGTTAGGTAAAATAGGCTTGCGCTATAAGAAAACATCGTTGCGATCTCAGGCACTGACCTAACAGGTAACTCATATGGATCTCATACTGTTAGGTAAAATAGGCTTGCGCTATAAGAAAACATTGTTGCGCTCTCAGGCACTGATGTATTAGGTAACTTATATGGATCTCATACTGTTAGGTAAAATAGGCTTGCGCTATAAGAAAACATTGTTGCGCTCTCAGGCACTGATGTATTAGGTAACTTATATGGATCTCATACTGTTAGGTAAAATAGGCTTGCGCTATAAGAAAAAATCGTTGCGCTCTCAGGCACTGACGTAACAGGTAACTTATATGGATCCCATACTGTTAAGAAACCAAGGAGAATAATAAAACAACAAATTTTCTATTACTTATATTTTTATGGATCTCATGCTGTTAAGTAACCAAAGAGAATAATAAAACAACAAATTTTCTATTACTTATATTTTTATGGATCTTATACTGTTATGTAACCAAGGAGAATAATAAAACAACAAATTTTCTATTACTTATATTTTTATGGATCTCATACTGTTAAGTAACCAAGGAGAATAATAAAACAACAAATTTTCTATTACTTATATTTTTATGGATCTCATACTGTAAGGTAACCAAGGAGAATAATAAAACAACAAATTTTCTATTACTTATATTTTTATGGATCTCATACTGTAAGGTAACCAAGGAGAATAATAAAACAACAAATTTTCTATTACTTATATTTTTATGGATCTCATGCTGTTAGGTAACCGAGGAGAATAATAAAACAACGAGTTTTCTACTACTTATATTTCTAGGGATCTCATACTGTTAAGTAACCAAGGAGAATAATAAAACAACAAATTTTCTATTACTTTATATTTTTATGGATCTCATACTGTAAGGTAACCAAGGAGAATAATAAAACAACAAATTTTCTATTAAGTACTTATATTTTTATGCATCTCATGCTGTTAGGTAACCGAGGAGAATAATAAAACAACAAATCTTTTACTTATTTATTTCAACAATACTTTTTCAAGGGTTTCGTATAATCTCATCAACGACTCGCGTCACATCGGGAATGTCCAATCGCAGGAAATAACCAAACATATACTATGATATATGAAATAAATATTTAACTATACATTGGGATATAATAACATTAAAGTTAAATAATATTAGTAGATTTTGCATTTATATCACATTTCTGTCTAATTAAATCGATTAAATGACAATAAAAAAGCAACCAGCAAATAAGTTAGTTCATTTAAAAATAAAATCGATAAATTGGCAGTATAGTTAATTTAGTAAAATAAATAAACAGCTGAACGCTTAAGTTTTTTTTATTTTTATTTATGCTATTTCAAACTAAGTGGCAAAACGCCAAAAACATGTTAAATAACGCGTGAGAATGGTATTTAAATATAAAAATTTCCAATATTTGACAGCATTATTCTTAGAATCGAAAAAATACAACGGACTTCACTTAAAGTCCTAAAATAAGTGAAGTCCTTTATTTTGACACTGACATTTAATTTATTTTAACATTGACATTTAATTTATTTTAACATTGACATTTAATTTATTTTAACATTGACATTTAATCTATTTTGACATTGTTACTCATTTCGGTACACAAAATTAGAAATACATAAACCATCGTTGAAACAGATTTTAACAAAATAACTATGCCTAAAAAATATAATAATTTACATGGTTTTAATTCGCAATATAATTAACAAATAATATTGGTTTTATATCCATACAATAAATAAAATACACATTTTGTGCGAATCTAAACGGAGACTAGTCGAAATTGTAACTATATTGTAAATATGAAACAGCCAAAATACAAGAGAAAACTAAATAATATTTTAACATAATTACAAGCCGAACCAAAAAAACAACTATCTATGCACTTTTATATACAAAAACTAATTATAAATTTATTCAGATAATTGTTTCAACAATAACAACACATTTATAAAATGTTTATTTTATTTTATCACAAACTTAAAATAGTTCATAAAATTAACGATTGTTGAAATCAGAATATACCAGAAAACGAATTATACTTAAAAATAAACATAATATGTAATACAAATTTCATAATTTCATTACAATATAATAATATACATCCGCCATTTTTCTTTTAATTTATATAAATATATAATTTATGTATATATATATAAATATTATATATATATAATATTTATATATGTATATATATATATATATATATATATATAGACTACTAGATTATGCAAGCGACTTCGTTCGCGTGGATTCAGTTTTTTTTTAATCTCCGCGGAAAGTTCCTAATTTTCCGGGATAAAAATATTAGATATACTAGAATATAAAAAATTTCATCGGCTGATTTAGATTAAAGCTGCCTTTGCGATAGTTTTAAGGAATAGATTTCAAAAGCGAAGTATATTATATAAACTATAAAGCCTTATTGAAATCTATTTATCTTAGGAGATAACGCGTAAAGTAGAATTCATCAATGTTTTTGTTACAGATTGGGACTAACAAGACGTTTTTTCTAACAAAATGGCGTAACCTAACTACTGTTAAGCCAAATAATAACATGCTACGGTAAACGCCCAGATACCGGTTAAAGTAGTTTTAGAGGTTTCGAAATAGTTAACTAGTGATAAATAAATAGAGGATCTTCCAAATTACGTAACAATCTGGTTCCCTGTTGTTATTTTTAACAACAGGGAACCTGCTTATTCGCTTAGAGGAATAAAAGTGCGCCGAATTTTGATGACGTCACAGTTCAGTATTACATATTCAACATTTTGACATTTGAAACTTCAAATGTCAACAACTTTTTCAAATGTCAACATTTTGACATTTGAAAAAGTCGCCGATTTGACTAGTTGTCAAACACCTAAATACGCGACAGTTTGTCGAGTTCAAACACTTCATCCAAGTAATGGAGGGTAGAGGTGAGGAGTAACATCTCTTATGGGAGAAAAGTTGGAAAAGTTGATTAGAGTAAAAAAAAGTGCGTCGAACTTTGATGACGTCACAATTTAAATACAAAATCCATACTAAGCACGCGTTTTGACGTTTGAAAAAAAAGTTGCTGATTTGACTAGTTGTCAAATACCCAACTCAAGTATACAAAAGCTGTCAAAACTTAATTCCTCAATTTATCGCATGTTACTCAGAAGTGACTAATTAACCTAATAGGCGTATTACACTGCACTTTTCACAGGGACCCTTACACTTGGATCAGTGTAGCGTAATAAGATTTAGGAAGCAAGGGTCCCTAATTTGATCCTTATTGCAATGCAATAAGGGACGCTCTAAATTGCGGCCACGCCCACCCTTGCCACAGGGCCCTGCGGCAAGTGCAGTGTATTAAGCCTATTACTTTTTTTTTTATCCACTACAAGTTAGCCCTTGACTGCGATCTCACCTGATGGTAAGTGATGATGCAGTCTAAGATGGTAGCGGGCTAACGTGTTAGGGGCATGGCAGTTATATTAAACCCATACCCCTATTTGGTTTCTACACGGCATCGTACCGGAACGCGTAATCGCTTGGCGGCGCGCCTTTGCCGGTAGGGTGGTAACTAGCCACGGCCGAAGCCTCCCACCAGGCCAGACCAGGAAAAATTCAGAAATTATAAATTCCCAAACTGACCCTGCCGGGGATCGAACCCGGGACCTCCGCACGTTAAGGCAACAGCGCTACACACTGCGCCACGGAGATCATCAAACAGAGATTACACTGGAATCAGTGTAGTGTGAATAAGATTTAAGGAGAAAGGGTCCCTAGTTTGATCCTTATTGCAATGTAAAAGGGACGCCCTGTGGAAAGTGCAGTGTAATAGGCGTATAATATTGTTTTATATAGCAGTTTGTACTCGCTTGTAATCCGGTGTTTAGAACTCCTCGGAGAACTTGGAGTGGAAGGTTTTGAAGCTGTCCAGCATTTCCTTCATGAGGGCCGGCTGCGGCAGGATGGTTGTGCGGAAGTGGTACGTGCCCGGGTACTGGCCGAAACCGCTGCCCGGGACTATGCTGATACCTGGAATTACACCGATGCGGAGTTACAAATTATTATTATATTATAAATAAATATACGTATATATATATATATCTAATATATAAAATTCTTGTGTCACAGTTTTAGTGTTTATACTCCTCGGAAACGGCTTGACCGATTTTGATGGAATTTCGTATGTATATTCAGTAGGCATGAGAATAGGTTTATAACTAATATTTACACCCCTAAGTGTTAAGGGTGGTTCACCCAAAAAAAAATCGCAGTCAAGGGCTAACTTGTATAAATATATATATATATATATATATATATATATATATATATATCTAATATATAAAATTCTTGTGTCACAGTTTTAGTGTTTATACTCCTCCGAAACGGCTTGACCGATTTTGATGGAATTTCATATGTATATTCAGTAGGCATGAGAATAGGTTTATAACTAATATTTACACCCCTAAGTGTTAAGGGTGGTTAGTGGACAAAAAAAAACATTCATCTCTGAGCTGTTCCATTACCGCGTATCTTCTGCATCAATCATTGTTACAGTATCGATTGTTGTGATTGGCTGAATGTATGGTATTCTCGCTGCGTCAATGGATTGTGTCCAATAGTGGAGGAGTGTTGTCCAATCAGAGGTGATTGCGATCGTTACACTGTAGCTGTCAGAGATACGCGGTCGCCCTGAGCCGCTTAGTACACATTACACATACATATAGTATTATTATTTATAATATATATAAATTTTAGCCAGTGTTTAAAAAACACGTCAGGGGATGCCTCAGCGACGATTTTAATCAGCTTATTAGTAGAATCACTGACGGTTTCCCAGAAACCGGCAAAAAAAATAAAAAAACGGATAGGAATACCTGTCAATGATATTTGTTTGTGAATCACTGGATATTGAACTTTAGTGTTAACATTTTTGGAATCTACTCATCATTTTCTAGATGATGATGATGATGACTTAAAACTTTAGTCTTTAATGCGGGACCATGGTCACCCCATCAATTTTTTTAAATTTTACTAGCCTATGTCACCCGGAATAAGCTGGGGATTCTAACGATACCTCATTCATCGAAATCGGTTCAGGCGTATAGAAGTTATGGTGGAATACACAAACTCACATACATACATACATGGAGCCTGAAAACAATATACTCCTTTTTTCAGGCAGTCGTATAAATACCTGTCTCCTCCAGGAGCCTGGACGCGTAGAACACGTCAGGTTGCTGTCCCGCCTTCTTAGCAGCCTCGATGGCTTTGGGGGGCAGATCTATCTTCGGGAATGCGTACATCGCACCCTGGAACCGAACCGAAACCCCACCATTAAAAAACGACATTGACCAAATTCGCCTAAGGATCAACATGTGTTTAAAATACACGGTAATTCTTAGCTTATTTTATAACCTTTATTTCAAATGTTAGAATTCAACGGACACTTCGAATTAATTAAAAAATTTAAAAGGGGCATTGACTAAATTCGCCTAATGATCAACATGTGCTTAAAAATATACAGTAATTCTTAGCTTATTTTATAACCTTTATTTCAAATGTTAGAATTCAACGGACACTTCGAATTATATATTTTTTTTTTATTGAAAATAATACAATAGAACTTAATGCTAGCTAGCCTAACCTAATTACTATATAAATCATGCCCACGTGGAATGGTGGCAAGAATGCTGGCTGCATTTCCGCGCTGGACAGCCAGGCTGATCCTTTGCGCAAAAAATGAGCCAGCCCTTCGAATTAATTAAAAAATTAAAAAGGGGCATTGACCAAATTCGCCTAATGATCAACATGTGTTTAAAATATACAGTAATTCTTAGCTTATTTTATAACCTTCATTTCAAATGTTAGAATTCAACGGACACTTCGAATTAATTAAAAAATTTAAAAGGGGCATTGACCAAATTAGCCTAATAAATAAATTAAATAAGGATCAACATGTGTTTAAAATATACAGTAATTCTTAGCTTATTTTATAACCTTTATTTCAAATGTTAGAATTCAACGGACACTTCGAATTAATTAAAAAATTTAAAAGGGGCATTGACTAAATTCGCCTAATGATCAACATGTGCTTAAAAATATACAGTAATTCTTAGCTTATTTTATAACCTTTATTTCAAATGTTAGAATTCAACGGACACTTCGAATTAATTAAAAAATTTAAAAGGGGCATTGACTAAATTCGCCTAATGATCAACATGTGCTTAAAAATATACAGTAATTCTTAGCTTATTTTATAACCTTTATTTCAAATGTTAGAATTCAACGGACACTTCGAATGAATTAAAAAATTTAAAAGGGGCATTGACTAAATTCGCCTAATGATCAACATGTGTTTAAAATATACAGTAATTCTTAGCTTATTTTATAACCTTTATTTCAAATGTTAGAATTCAACGGACACTTCGAATTAATAAAAAAATTGAAAAGGGGCATTGACCAAATTCGCCTAATGATCAACATGTGTTTAAAATATACAGTAATTCTTAGCTTATTTTATAACCTTCATTTCAAATGTTAGAATACAACGGACACTTCAAATGAATTACAAAATAAATAAATGAGTATTAGTATAGAAATCATTATGGATATTCAGTGGGCTATCCTACCATATACCCAAGCTTATTTCTCCTTGGAATGATAGGATATGATAGATTGGAAGTCAGGCGCAACATTGTTTTACTCTTATACGTGGTCAACCTGATCCAGGGGAAAAAACTAATTCAGCTATTTTAAATTGGGTAGGTCTGCGCGTACCGGATGACTACGCAATTTCGCGTCGTCGTAAATTGTTTGCTTTGCCGTACTGCAGAACAGCAATGGCTACTCAGGCACCACTGATTCATGCACTACGCTTGCTCAATAATCTGACGCAAAAGCATTTGGAACTGGACATTTTTCACACCCCACCGCTACAACTCATTAAACAAATGAAGCCTTTTTTAGAAATACTTTAGCTGTTAATTTTTTACTGTCATGGTTTTAATTATATTTCTACTGTAATTTTATTTGTAAACATTTAGTTAAGTAAACATTTTTTTTTTGTAAAGATTTAGTTAAGTATTTACCTATGTATGTCTTTGTTATGTTTAAGTTGTAATTGTAGTTGTAGGTAATTTTGTAGCCAGGGAAGATGAATTAAGCGACTGTAAAGTCTTCCCTGGCATGTTTTTATAAATAATAAAGAATAAATTGATTATATATACTATACGTTTCCGTCTCTCTATTATTAACCACAGATCAATAACTTACAGGTTAAAATAATATGCAATACCACCGCTTGAGCGCTAGATCCGTATCGTAAGAAACGAGACAAAAGCAGCTTAAAGTGCACTAGTATTCTGAATCTCGCAACGCCATCTATTGAAAGTACAATAATTTTATATATCTAACGCCATCTGTAATGTTTTTGATGAACTACGGCGAATCTTTTCTTATCTACATACTGTTTACAGCTCTATTACAATTGGATAAAGATGGTATTTATTTGTTCAAGCAGATTGATTGCGAAGGTTGAAATAACCTCAAAATTGAAAATATTTTTGATAACAAGTCATTCCTTAGCAAGTGTCCGTTGTTTTATTCTGCTCTCAAGTATAAAAAGGTATTTATTTGAACCCAGTAATCAATGTTTTATGACTGTTGGTTCATAGGCGAACTTTGTATGGGGACGGAACAATGTCCTTTATCAATGCAAACGAATTTAAAATTTCTTTAATTACTTCTTACTTAAAAAGCTCTGTATCCTGAAGAAAAGCTTATGATGTATTGAAGACTAAGTAAATGATAAAATAATAGCGATTACTTATGTATCTGCACATTGATGTAATTGTAATATTACTTTTTTCAAAAGAGCAACCGCCGATTTTCTTACTGGCTCTTCTAGGTAGGAATGGCATTCCGAACCAGTGGTAGATTCACTCGGCGATGCAAAAGCACTTGTCAAAGTCAAATTGAATAAAAAAGATTGAATTTTGAGTGGACTATCCGGCTACTTAGCTCTTGTTAGTGTTGGACATTTGGACCAATTTCGCTAAATGTCTTTTGTATAAATACTTATGGTCTGATCTGAAGAAAGACTTCGCAGACAAAGACTAACTTGTAATAGAATACTGTAATGCCTGCCTCGCTGGTCTAGTCATTAGAATGTTCGGAGTTAGGAAGTTGGCGGTGTTTCACCCCCGTGCCTCGGAGAGCACGTTAAGCCCGGTTATTATCACTAATATGATAATAGTCGTTAAAGCCCGCCAACCCGCATTGGAGCAGCGTGGTGGATCTAAGCTCTAACTCCCTCTCTCCGAGAGCGGAGGCCTGTGCCCAGCAGTGGGACGTTAATGGGCTGTAGTGGAGGTAGTATATAAAGGCTCACCTGCACAACATTGCACTGGAACCCCTCCATCTGGTTGAACGTGTCGGCGATCATCTGAGCGCGCTTGTTGAGCGACTCCAGTACTGCGGTCTTCTCCTTCAGCCACAGCGGGTACGATGGCTCACCCTCCATGGGGGGTTTGGCCTGGAATAGGGATGATGACAACTCAATCAAATCACCAACTCTGTATCGAACTTAAAAACGCTCTTCTAGTATGGAAATTGTATGAAATTTGCAAATGTGACGTCATCAAATTTCAATGCATGTTTTTTCTTTAATCTATATTTTAAAATGGTTATCCAACTTAAAACTAACCGAGGATGTGAATTTTAGGTCTTTTTGAAGACCCTCTATTTAATAAAAAAATAGATTACAATCTGACGGTTTTTGTAATTTCACGGTGATATATATTATAACGATTGCGCAAGGTATACTAAAATGTCAATATATTTGAAAATTTAGTATACGTGCATAAACACATTGATAAATTCAAGAAGAAAAGTGATTGTCATCAGGTCAATACTAGAATACTAGAAATAAAAATAAACTTGTAATGCCGGCTTCTAGGCTTAATAAAATTAGCAATTCATTTGTTGGAAACAGTGTCCGCTTCTACAATAAGCTCCCAGAAGAAGATGTGAAGATGAGAAGAAGATAATTTCAAAGTTAATGTAAAACGTAAACTCATTGAAAAATCTTATTACCATGTAAAGGACTACTTAAACGACAAGGAAGTTTGCCAATAATTTGCTCTATGGCTCTGATAGTTCCTCAGTTAAGATGATTTGTGAGATGGTGATAATGAAAAAATAAACCCAGCTGAGTTTGTGGGCTCTTCTCAGACCAGGGCGCGTTTGGAACCCTCGTAGCCTTAGTTTTAAGATACCGCAACTGATTATCACCATCATGTTTTATATGTAAGTAATGGACGTCAATATGTGTACCTATAGTGTACCTAAATTGAATAAATGAATTGAATTGAATTGAATATACTCACGACACAGTCCACGGCGGTCTGGCCGAGCACAGTGGGGCACAGCATGGCCGAAATACACTTGTACAAGTTGGCCTGCACCCCGGCCTCCATGTTGACCAGCTCCACCCACCCCCCCCTCAGCCCGCATTCACCCATGTAACCCTTGCTCACTGACATAAAAGACGCCAGCTCTATCTTGTCGTAGGGCGCACCCATCTCTGTCATCACCTGGAATGGGGATGATGACAACTCAATCAAATCAGCAGCTCTATATCAAACTTAAAAACGCACTTCTGGTATGGATGTTGTATGAAAGCTGAAATAACCTCAAAACCTTAATATTTTTGGTAATAAGTAATTTTTAGCAAGTGTCCGTTGTCTTAACCTGCTATCAAGTATAAAAAGGTATTTATTTGAACCCAGTAATCAATGTTTTATGACGGTTGGTTCTTAGGCGAACTTTGTATCGGGACTGAACAATGTCCTTTAAAAATATTGGCAGTCATAGGGACTGCCGATAGAAGTGAAAACGAATAAATAAAGGGGGGGAAGGAAGGGGGGAGGAAGGGGGAGAAAGGGGGAGGAAGGGGGAAGGGGGGAGGAAGGGCGGAAGGGGGTGAGGGGGAGAAGGGGGGAGGAAGGGGGGAGGGAAGGGGGGAGGGAAGGGGGTCTCACCTTCTTGAAGGAGTAGAACTTGCTGCCTTCAGCGTACACGTTGTCCTGGTACACCTCGTCGGCGAAGATGAACAGCTGGTGCTTGTGTGCGAACTTGATGATGCTCTCGATGTTCTCGCGCGTCAGCACCTGGGCACGTTGAGCCATATTGCATTGAAAATGAAAAAGTTTTTTTTTTTTAATTTTCATATTGCATTGAACGGGAAAGTGTCCTCGGAAACCACAGAACTTGCACCAATTTTTTTCTTAAAAACCGTCATCAATCATACTAATATTATAAATGCGAAAGTGTTTGTTTGTTGGTTTCATTTGGTTGGCCATTCACGCTGCAACAGAGCAACGGATCGACGTGATTTTTGGCATGGGTATAGTTGAGGACCTGGAGAGTGACATAGGCTTCTTTCTATCCCGGATAATGTAGGAGTTCAAAAAAACTCAACGACGTTGTCGCGGACATCAGCTAGATTAAAAATATACGTCATTCTTAGCGCTTTTTTGAGATAGTTCTGTCAAATTGTCAAATTGCAAGAAATCTAGCCTATACCCCCCAATATTCTAAGCTACGGGACTATGAGTTGTGACCCATTTGGCAAGAGATTTCTTTATCTCGTTTCTTGGAGTATCCTGCTTATATTTATTATGTTGCAATCTTCATAATCTACTATTTGATTATCATTATCTAACCGCTTCGTTGGTCAAGCGTTTAGCATGGTTAACTGCGGATCACGAGGACCTGGGTTAAATTCCCAGTTGGACATGAAAATTGTTATGGTTTTTCAATTAGTGCCAGCCCGGAGTTGGAAGTTGGCACTGAGTCACCCCCCTGCCTCAGAGAGCATGTTGAACCGTCGGTCCTGTGCCTGATCTCCCCAATTCCATCCGATTGGGCTATGAAAGTAAAGGAACAGAGAGTGCACCTGTGCATGCGCACACACTTGTGCGCCACAATACCTTCTGCGCAGGTGGCTAATCTCTCTGGAGATAAGGCCGCCGTGGCCGAAATTCGGTCGAAAGGCTCGTCCAGGTAGCAGCTCACCAGCTGCCGCCCGTACTCCGTGTCATTAGTCATTACCTGTCCGGTGGGGTTGCCGGGGTTGATGACGACCAGCGCCCTCACGTTGGCGTCCTTCTGCGCCTCGCCCCTCGCGCGCTCCAGCTCGTCCACGCTGAGGCCCCAGTTGCTCGCCTCGTCCAGGTAGTAGCTCACCAGCTGCAGACCGTACTCCGTGTCATTAGTCATTACCTGTCCGGTGGGGTTGCCGGGGTTGATGACGACCAGCGCCCTCACGTTGGCGTCCTTCTGCGCCTCGCCCCTCGCGCGCTCCAGCTCGTCCACGCTGAGGCCCCAGTTGCTCGCCTCGTCCAGGTAGTAGCTCACCAGCTGCAGACCGTACTCCGTGTCATTAGTCATTACCTGTCCGGTGGGGTTGCCGGGGTTGATGACGACCAGCGCCCTCACGTTGGCGTCCTTCTGCGCCTCGCCCCTCGCGCGCTCCAGCTCGTCCACGCTGAGGCCCCAGTTGCTCGCCTCGTCCAGGTAGTAGCTCACCAGCTGCAGACCGTACTCCGTGTCATTAGTCATTACCTGTCCGGTGGGGTTGCCGGGGTTGATGACGACCAGCGCCCTCACGTTGGCGTCCTTCTGCGCCTCGCCCCTCGCGCGCTCCAGCTCGTCCACGCTGAGGCCCCAGTTGCTCGCCTCGTCCAGGTAGTAGCTCACCAGCTGCAGACCGTACTCCGTGTCATTAGTCATTACCTGTCCGGTGGGGTTGCCGGGGTTGATGACGACCAGCGCCCTCACGTTGGCGTCCTTCTGCGCCTCGCCCCTCGCGCGCTCCAGCTCGTCCACGCTGAGGCCCCAGCTGCTCGCCTCGTCCAGGTAGTAGCTCACCAGCTGCAGACCGTACTCCGCCAGCGACGCAGAGTATAGCGGGTATTGGGGGATCGGCACCATCACACCTGACCACGAAGGGACATTAAAAAAAAAACCCGGCTGAGTTTGTTGTCTTCTCAGACCAGGGCACGTTTGGAACCCTCGTAGCTTTAATTTTAAGTTGCCATAACAGATTATCACCATCATGTTCTTTAAGTAATTAATTTTTAACGTCAATAAGTGTACCTACAGTGTATCTATTTTCAAAAAAGTGTAGAGAAATACTCAATGCTCAATGTATTTATTACATGTAGGACATACAGGTGTCTATTATGATTCATCCTGTTTTGACTGTACCACCGGTTCCGAAAGAAAATTCTACTGAGAAGAGCCGGCAAGTAACTCAGCAGTTGCTGAAAACTCTCCCAAACCGGTTCCACTGAGTTCAACACGATGACTCGATTTAAACTTTTGTTGACACAAGTGTTGTATGCTATTTTGCTGTAACTATAGTGTTGTTTGTTACAAAACTGCCATTTCTTAAATATTTTATAAGACATCAAACATTACTGCAACCTAACTCACAACTAGCGCCATCTATGATCGTCAATACATACTAACAATCATTATTGATTGGACAAAGAGAGCTGCTGAAATGCACTGATTTCAGGAGCACCTATGCAATTTTTATCATTCGAAGCCAGCTTAACATCTTTCAATTGGCTTTTAAATGTTTTCTGCCACAAATAACTTAATAAACTACGCAGGACTTATTCTAAGAAATGAATTGATAAAGGGCATGGATGACGTATTTTGGAATGGAAAAGATAACACCCAGTTCAAAGCAGCACACACAAACCATATGAAAGAAAGAAAGAAATCTTTATTCAGGGATACAAGACAAAAACAGACTTTATAAGAAGAAAAGAATGGCGAAATGGGACTTAGGATACCATATTAGGATATGATTGGATAAAGACAGTGGGAATGAGTTGGACACTCACCGGATGTCTTGCCGCCGAGATCGTTGCAGAAGAGCTGGAGCACACTCTTGATGGCAGTGGAGGCTCCTGAGGAGAGGCACACGTTGTTCCAGTCGGAGGGGTGACCGTCCCTGCGCTGGATGTACTCCGCCACGTGGCGACGGATCAGCTCGATGCCGTGAGACGCCGAGTATGAGCCCACTGAACCACCCCTGATGGAGGAAGAGCTATTGTCTCATTGACCAAAGAGGGAACCTTCTCTCACCTTTATGGGAAAAATAACTAAAAGGCATGCCGTGGTCGTCAGTAGTCTGTTACAGAAAGATCTTGTGATCCTTTATCAGATTCTGGTGACAAGATTTTTAAGAAAACACTTCTGTGAGACAAATGAAGAAATTATTTTCGTAATATTCTTCTTCTTCCTGCCCTTGTCCCACGCTACGTGGGGTCGGCACAACACATTTTCTTCTTCCATTCACTTCTGTTATCCGTCAATCTATCATTCACCCCTTTTATACGCATATCCTCTTTCATACAATCCATCCATTTTTTTATTTTCGTAATATTACAAATGGTAAAAGCAAGTTTTCTCCTACTTTCTTTCAAAGTAGCATTTTTTGGATTGATGGTTGATGGTTGTGATAGCGACTTACCCGCAAGCGTCAAGGATTTCCTTCGCTCGTTGTTTGACGTCCGCGGGGAAATCACCCTTGTCAATTAACTCGGGAAGTGAGACACAGGCCAGAACCTGAAAAAGACGTCAATTTTATGGTTCGTGTTTCAGGTTTAGGACTGGAGAACCTCGGATAACATATTTTCAGCTTTGTTAAAAATACAGTTTTTATTAAAATCCTCCATAAGGTTGTAAGTTGTAAGATATCTTAATCACTCCGTATAAAACTTATGTTCTACGCTACGCGACAACGACAATATGAAGATCTTCTTCCAGCGTTACATACCCCGCGCTGGTCATCGTTGCCATCCAGAAACTATAAAGTGCTCCAGAAATAAAACTCGCTAGCTAGATTGCGGATCTGGTTTAGTCGTTTGTATATTACTTCGTGGCAGCGTGCGATATATCTGTGGAAACAGCCACATACTGGACGCTGGTTGAATGCTAAGCTGAAGTAGATGAAATTAAGGGGGACTTTATTAGTTATTTGTGAACATGTTGTGTAACTTTTCTCACCTGTCGTATAAATGTGATGGGTCGTTGGCCCATAGCGTGCGCATCTCCGATGTTAGCTCTGATCACCTTTTTGAAAGGCTTCTGTGCTCCCTGGAAACGCAAGAAAATGTTCTGTTAAGGTGTGTCCCAACATAGAACGGCAAGTGCACGGCATTAACACGCGGCGTTTGCAGGACACAATTCTGCCGCGTCCTATATAAAGGACTATAACCACGAATATCATATACTAGCGGTCCACCCCGGCTTCGCACGGGTAGCACTAATCATCATAATGGTATATACTCAATAATAGCCAGTCGGCATTGAGCAGCAGTCAGCACATCAGGTGTTACATTAGCACTGTGATATCTCCGCCCTGCCGGCCGCACCTATTTCTTTGGCGCGTTTTTATTTCTATTATATATTCTAAGATATTCATCTGAATTAAATGGTGTAGGGGCGAATTTGGTCTATATTTAATCCTTGAGATGACCAACCATTTTATTTTACACGACATTTCATAAGTGTCACAAGTTGTCCTACGTGAAATAAATAAATAATTTCATTCGCGCGGCAGACCTCCAATTACAGCGCGGCATTCGGCGCGCGGCAGCCGCACAAGATGCCGCTTTATGTTTGAACACACCTTTACATCATCACCGCGCCAATTTTCTTACATGTATGTAACACCCGAAAAACGTTACCCCATTGAGTGCAGTGGTGTACAAAGAAAATTCTCAACAGCGGATCCTCAAATGTAACATTTGAGATGGTGTCATTATTTGGATAGCCTAACAAGTGAACTTAATTTAACGAATTAAAAAATACGACTGCCCTACCATATTAGTTTTGGAGTTTGCCTACATAAGAAGCGATTTGCATATAATATAGCCTTTGGAATCTTATTCACATTTTTATTAAATTATATTTTTTGTGAATCACTGGATATTGAACTATAGTGTTATATATTTTTGGAATCTACTCATCATTTTCTAGATGATGATTATATAGTTAATCTTATTTTCGAAAAAAAAAATTCAACTTTAGTCTTTAATGTGGGACCATGGTCACCCCATAATTTTTTTTTTAAATTTTACTATCCTATGCCAACCGGAATAAGCTAGGGATTCTAACGATATCTCATTTATCAAAATCGGTTCAGGCGTATAGAAGTTATATGGTGGAATATACAAACTCACATACATGCATACATACATACATACAAACATACATACATACATACATACATACATGAACCCTGAAAACAATATACTCCTTAATTAAAAGTATAAACGATAATTTAGACAATCCCATGGAAAATATTATGATTCATGCTGTAAGGTTTAACAAATCCTATGTTACAGTTTCATTGATTGAGCCATATACTTTTTCATCCAACGGGGTGTTCGGTAGGGAGGTATGTAATAAGTAATAACCCACCCTTTGCGGTAAGGGTGCACGTAAAATATGTATGAAACTTTCACGACTGCCTCTCTCCTCTCTCTCTCTCTCAATCGATACACGTTTTACTTGTACAAATTGTCAGTTATCAAGAGATAACTGATAACACGTTACACAAACCAAACAGCTGAGTGGAGCTCCCCTCTACACCGGGTGAGTGATAGCACTTTATGTGGACTGTCTGTCACTGTCCCAGTGTATGTTATTTTACATTAGTGTTTAGTAAACCCGTGCGAGTTCTGTCCAGTAGGCTACAGACGTTTTTGTACACAGTTCGGAGTTTAATCGATTGAGTTCTTGTTAATGAATCGACATTACCGATTATCAGAGTCAACGCTATAAATTCGAGTTACAAAAATGTATTCGTAGTTATTATATCATAGATTCATCATAATCGATCAATATAAGCTAATAGGCCTATTAGCCAATGCTGTTATCGGCCAAGTCCAATACAAGTCCGATCCCCGCACGTGTCCTATCAATACACAATGATTCAATTGAGTAAATGACAATTTTCTCAATGCATCGCTTATCGAGCTATCATGACCAGCATAGAATCCATGCTAATATTATAAATGCGAAAGTGTGTCTGTCTGTCTGTCTGCTATGCTTTAACCCCATCTTTTCAACCGTATTTATGAAATTTGGTATACCTAGCTATAGAGATAGGTTGAACATTACGAAGTTTCGAAATTGTAATGTATTTATTTGCTGAATATGAGTATGAGTGTACAGATGTGTAGAATGTCTGTCTGCTACGCTTTCACGGCCCATCTGTTCACCTGATTTTGATGAAATTTGGTACAGGGATAGGTTATATCCCGGGGGAGGACTATGCTACTTTTTATCGCAGAAAATTCAAGAGTTTCCCCGGGAATCAAACATCTTTATCTACGTGATAGATAGTTCCTTAGATAAGATGATTTGTAAAATGGTGATATAAAAAAAACCCCGGCTGAGTTTATTGTGGGCTCTTCTCAGACCAAGGAACCCTCATAACTTTAGTTTTAAGATATCGTTACTGATTATCACCATTAATATTTTATATTTTATAAATAACTGGACGTCAATAAGTGTAGTATACCTACCTAAATTGAATAAACATTATTTGAATTTGAGTTTGAGTTTACGCGGACGAAGTCGCGGGCATCTAGAATACAATATTATACAATATATGTATACCTATTGTACAATTACAAAGGATATATTCAATTCGTATAACATACGATCACATGCGACAAGCGTTCTCAAATCACCGCCCAAGGCAATCAATATCATATGACTCGACCGCAGGCAGTTTCTATGTCACCGTTAGATTATAATCTAACTCGCGAAATTGTAAACTGTCGACAGATTGTGAACCGTTCAATGTTCTGAGTGTCAATTTTTGAAATATTCATTGTACTTATTTAAGTTTTCTTGTCTGTTTCTTGTAGGTTAGGTTAGGGTTCGACATAAATAATCAGGTAGTTAGGTTTTATCGGGTTAATATACCTAACAGATTACAATCTACCGAAAAATAATGCGTTTAATTGTAATCTTTCGACACTTTGCAATTTCGCGAGTTAGATTATAATCTAACGGTTTTTACAATCTTACGGTGACAGATACAAATTCATACAAGTTACTTAATAAAATAAATGCTAATGTTTGTCTGTCGATATTAAGTACTCTTTAACGGTCCATCGTTTTCATGAATTCATTGATTGATTTTATGACACTTGTATATTTTTAAATTATTATTTTGATCGTTTTTTTAAATAGATATACTTAATCATATTTAAATTGTTATTTTTAATTGATTTCTATGTTATCTTGTGATTTTATTTATTAACATTCATAAGAGCTTTATGCAAGCTTAAATCGAAACATGATGAATGAATTGAAATTGAAAATTGTAAGGGATAATATATTTGAGTCGTGAGACCTGTCGCATTGTATGGTTCTGAATGTTTGAATGTTGGTCGGTGAAAGGGACGTATGAAAAAAAGTACATGCGACTGAAATGCGAATGTTGAGATGGATGTGTGGTGTGACTAGAATGGATAAGATTAGGAATGAATATATAAGGGGAAGTCTGAAAGTAGCGCCAGTGATAGAAAAGATGAGGAGCAATAGGCTAGCATGGTATGAGCATGTAATGCAGAGGGATGACAGGCATATTACGAGAAGAATGATAGATATCCATGTGGAAGGAAAAAGAGTAGAGGGAGACCAAAGAAAAGATGGATGGATTGTGTGAAAGAGGATATGCGTATAAAAGGGGTGAATGATAGATTGACGGATAACAGGAGTGGAAGAATAAAATATGTTGTGCCGACCCCACGTAGCGTTGGACGAGGGCAGGAAGAAGAGAAGAAGATGAATGAATTGAAATTATTAAAAATCCGCCAAAGCGATTTTGAAGAAAGGAACGGTTGCATCCCGTATAACATACAGCTCGCGCGCGAGTTGAATGCAGAGTAAATGGATGTGTCTCCATACATTTACTCTGCATTCAATTCGCGCGCGAACTATAGGATACTTTTTATCCCAGAAAATTATTCAGGTAAATTAGGGGAGTAGAGTTTTGAAGGAGATATAGATGATTTTTCTATTTCTTCGAGGACAATGCAGAAAACCGCCAAACCGTATTTGACCAGCGTGGTAGACTACGACATAAAAACTATTATAAGTATTTAGTGGCATATTTAGTGGTTTACTTTCGATTGTTAAGTATGAAGTACTCGAGATGATGAAATGAGTATAACTAGGTACGTGTGTCCGTTAAGTTTGTCAGGAAAGTACCGCCGGAAAGTACCTACTGAGAAGAGCAAAAACTCAGTAGTTGCTCTGCTGATGAATGTAGAGATGAATGGATTAAGTTAGCTTCGCTGAAACTCATCAGTCTAAAGTCTACATAAGATGTGATATTCAATCATCATACCCTTCTAACGACCGAGGTACGTCGCATTAATTAAGTACCACTAATTAACATAAATTAGTTATTTAAATTAGTTAGTTAAAAACGACGCTATTTGTTCAATTCAAGCCTTGAAGGCTAGGAAGTGGTTTTGTCGAGAAATCGTTTATCTTACTGTAATTGCTAGTATAAGTTATTTCACGCAGAGATTTTCGTATTTACCGTAGCATAGAGAATCCTCGAGATTTCTTTTCCTTATTCCTGTACAAGTTAGCCATTGACTGTAATATAATCTGATGATAACCTGGAGGAATGACGATGCAGTCTAAGATGGTAGCCGGCTAAACCAGCACGGGTCATACTGCCAACGCTTAAAGCCATATTGTTTCATTATTGTTGAAACCACTACTACTAGATATTTTCAAAAATGCTGTAAAAAACTATTATCTTTCAAACTTAATTATAATATATACATTAGTCAATTATATATATATATATATTATTTAATAATATGTTATACAATATTGTTTTATTAATGTTTATTATTGGTTTATGTATTAGTATGTAGCTATTCGAATGTTTGTATGTTAACCCGATAGAAACTAGACTCAAAACGCAGGCCGGGCACTAACTGATAATTTATGTCGAACCCTAACCTAACCTATAAGAAACAGACAAGTAAGCGATAAGGCCGCCTTTTGTATCATGTCTGTGTTTTTTTTCTATATTCTTTTTGTTTTTTTTTTATCTTTATGGTGGTACAAATAAAGAGTATATAATAATAATAATAATAATTACGTGTTTTACAATCTTACAGTGACATATATAAGGAACGTCAAGGTACGTGACATCAAACTGTCAATTTTAGTAATATTGCTTAAGTATTGCTTTAAGCGTTGATAGTATGGCCCCAGGAGTATGACATTAAACACATACCCCTGCCCCTGAACGGTGTTTTGTAACGCCTTCAATACAGAATCTTTATTTATTTATTTAGACATCTTTATTGCACACACAAAATATACAGAATACAGTTTTAAAGCATTAATTACTAGTAAAATTAGAAATGTGCAAAGGCGGTCTTATTGCTAAAGCAATCTCTCTTTCTTTGTCATCAGTATCACATTACATGGGATAAGTGTTGTAAGAGCGGAGAGCTGTTATCAGCTTATCACTCGATGTTATCACGCTCGTAAACATATAATTCGACTTTGATTTAAATCTCGTGTTTTCCCTGTCTTAACATTTCCTTCTATTTCCTAGATTTTTCCGGTGCAGTCCAGTTTTTTTATACTACCAAATAGCTGGTGACAATGATCTCATAAAAAAATGGGGTTCTAACACTACCGCCGTAGGTAGAGAACGTTCAGCCGTCGGTCCTACGCCTGATCTCTCTCCGGTCGTGTCGGATTTTCCGTCACGACATACAGTTGAAATTGGCACCCGAGGCATGCCGTTGAACGCCGCAATCCTAAATCCACACCAAAACGTTTTATTTCCCCTGTCTTAACACATTGCTCCTCTATTTCCTAGATTATTCCGTATTTTTTATACTACCAATTAGCTCGTGACAATGATCTCATAAAAAATGGGGTTCTAACACTACCGCCGTAGGTAGAGAACGTTAAGCCGTTGGTCCTACGATCGGACCGGAGAGAGATCAGTCTCTCTCCGGTCGTGTCGGGTTTTCCGTCAGTTGAAATTGGCACAGCTGTACGCCGCAGTCGTAAATCCACACCAAAATGTTACTTTTTTTTGTTAATTTTACTTTTTACGAATACGATCTCACTCCGCAGTCCGCATTAGCATAAAAAACAGCAAAAGAATTTCGTCTCCTAATTTTAGACACAACGACAAATTATACGCTCGACTATTCCACTGATGAAAGTAAATGATTGATTGCAACATGGAGATAACAAGAAAAAGCGGGATGAAATTTTGCCAATAGCATCATTGACCTTTGGAAAATTTCGCTAACTAGTTCGACCTTGAGGAGTTTTCATCGATACCGTAAAATAAACATGATGACAACGTGGTAAAAATACACTCTTCTATGCGAATGTGTCCAATAACTACAGTATCGTATCACAGACTGTGCGGACTATTTACGTCAGACGTGTGTGACCCAGTAAATTCAGATGATAATAATTCGAGCAAATATATTATCAGTGACGTCTTAATGTTATTTACACACAGAGAGAAATAAGTATAGGTTTCTACACGGCATCGTTCTGTAACGCTGGATCCCTTGGCAGTACGTTTTGCCAGTAGGGTGGTAAGTCGTAACTAACATGGCCGACGACTAAAATTTTACTTACCCATCCTCGCCATCCTGTAGGTCCAGCGCCCTACAGGATAGTAAGTATAATATCTTACGCTACTGTATTAAGTGTATATAAACCAAAAGAGTTTTTTTTTGTAAATTGTATTGTATTAACCCTCGTTTTTATTAACTGGCTATACGGCTCTGGGTTCCAGCTCTTCAAAGCCTAATCATAGGATAAAATATGTAGGATACATAAATACCTACTTATTGTCATGTCATGTCATGCTTTTTAAAAAGAGAAACTGCTGAGTCTTTTGTGGGCTCTTCTCAGTAGAATCCCGTTTCCAAAATGGCGGTAGAGTCAAAACATGACATAACATTATTGGTAAGTGGGTATATTTTATTAAACCAGCTGACCATTGACAGGCCAAAATCATTGATTTTTCATCAAACATTAAATTGATGCAAAATCCATCACATTCGCCAATGCAGTGGCCCCTTGTACTATTTGTGCAGTTTAATGTCATTTGAGCAAAGCTATTTGTAATACAAAGCTATTATTGGAACTAACATCATGCTTCCAAATAGCTGCAAGGTAACAAGTAAGGCATATAATAGGCATGATGACAGTAACCAAGAATCAATAAAATTATGAATTTATCAAATGAAATAGGGTTCATGGACTATAAAAAACGTATTTATTTTTCTATTTCGAGTGAGATTGGTATTTATTTTGATAAAATAAAACTATAAAATACAGCAATCCGCCATAATGGATTAAACACCAAGAAGCGACTGACGTCACAATTGTTTGTTTTCGAGCTTTGACAATCACACTATTGCTTACTGCACACTGCACAGAGTACATTGGTAATAACAATAGTGACGTCACAAACGACGCCATGACACCGGCGAGCGTATTGGTGTGAATTTTTAAATTTAAATTTCAAATGCCTAATTTATGTACCAAACCTTATTTTTCTGAAATAAGGTATTTTTTCGAAATAGTAGATACTTCCGAACATAATCTGACCATTTTTCAAAATCAGTCATCATGCCTATTATTACCAGCTGATGCCTACAACTTTTTTGGTTCTTACATGAACTCTAATTTTTCCAGGACAAAAAGTAGCCTAACAGTTATTCCAAACTATAATCTCTGTGCTAAATTTCATCCAGATCCATTCAGCTGTTCTGTAGTGATTGAGTAACAAACATCCATCCATCCAAAGCTTTGCACTTAGTCATAGAAGTATAGGTCTCATTTACAACATTTGTAATAACTTACTATGATACTTATTTGTACCCTGAACAAGTAAATCTGTTAAACAATGATTCTTCTTCATGGTGATGAAGAAGAAGAATCTGTTTCACAATGATACATGAAGTTATACCAGATATTACTACAGTTACAATTGCAACTGTAACTAAAGAAATATTTAAAGTTGTTCTGCTTTTTAAAACATTTAGGTCAGCCTTCTAATAGTTATGTACCTCACAGAGTACCTGGTAAATAAATTATGTCTAAATATTTATAGCGCCAATAAAAATAAGTTGAGTAGGTACTATCACACCTCCTGTTGGTTACACCTATCTAAATTCTTACTGTAATCCTAACATTATATTGCTTATTGCTCCATAAAATATAAGATAAGAACTTTGGCAATATTGTCATCATCATTGACTATCTGTTTAAATGAAAGTAAATTTTATTTACCTACTAGCTAATGCCCACAACTTTGTTACTCCAGACTAGACTCCAGACTGTCTATCTCTATGCCAAACATCCAGATCATTTCTGGAATTATTACAAACATCTATTCATCCATCCATCCAAACTTTTGCATTATATAAATAAAATATATGATACCTACCTAAGAGCATTTTTGACCATGTAATCATTGACTACATCAGTTTAAATGGAAGTATATAATATAAATTTTGTTATTTCATAAGCTGTATAATTGAAAAGCTAAGATACTTTAAAGTAGATCCTATTGTCTAATATTTCCTTTCATTTTCAGTCTGCTGGGACAGGACATAATTAGATAGTTGTAGCTAAAATTCATACAAATCTGCGGCCGGGCACTTAGGTTCTATCGGGTTAATATACCTAACAGATTACAATTTACCGAAAAATAATGTGTTAAATTGTAATCTTTCAACAGTTTGCAATTTCGCGAGTTAGAACGGGACGTCAATAAGTGTAGTATACCTACCTAAATTGAATAAACATTACTTGCCTTACTTTAGCCAGTTAAGGGCTTGTCCCTTAAATAGTCAATCACACAACAATGGATCAAGCAGGAGATTAATGTGATTTTTTTACATGGATATATCTCCAGTGGAAAGAATATGCATCGCATACTACGAATAAACCGGGATAATTAAAGAGTTCCCTTAGAACACCTACTTGTCACCATAATCCATGTGGAGGAAGTTACAAGCATCAAAATATAGTGAAAATATAAAGGCAAAACTATGATTGAAGTACGTTTTTCACCTATCCATTAGTGTGACATAACCAGTCTGGTTATGTCAGGTACTTAGAGCAGTGCATGGTAATTTGCACACTAATCAACATGGTGAACAACACATTGTTAAGTGTTTGTTGTAGTTATGCAGCTATTATTAACAGAATGGTTACACTAGCGGCACGCTATGATGGCCGGTTTGACACATTACAATAGTGATGTGGAATGTCAATTTATTCTCGAACAAAAAACAATTAAGTTTTGTTTTTGTACCTGATTAAATAGGTTTAATAAAACAAAAATGTATATGTTTATTTAATTTATTTGAACGAACTGAATATTTGAACGAAAATGAATATACATACTTTATATGCACACAAGAAACATACGAATACAAAAGATGTTCGTTTCCTTCTGTAAATAGTAGCCGTAAACATGTCTTCGGATAGCATCGGCATCAAAGCTAACGATGCCTACGACTGGTTTTGCTCGTTTTCTCTTTTTTGGTGTGTGAAGTTTATTTTCTTCTGTGCCAGTCTCGCCAATTTTGAGCTTCACGATCGAAATAGTTACGAAGGCGTATTACGAACTCACGTGTCTGACTATTTAGAACAGTTCTCTGCGTACGTTCGGTCATATCGACGAAATACACAACAAAGGGCATCGCATTGCAGCGATCCTATGTGACGATCGTATTAGATTCCATTTTTAAAAATTTATTGATATTTTTTTGCGATTTCAGAGGTTTGTCCACATAGTGAAAATTGTTCATATTCACAAGTACATTCACCCCTTAAATGGTGCAAACTGATTTTTCTACACTTGTATACATTTAAGAAATCAATTTAATAAATAAATTTTGAGTCCTAAACCTAAAACTACATTCGATAAAATTTATGAATCTCTGCACATCACTATCGTCAATAAAGTAATACAAATATTTCCTTCAAAGTCGTTATCAATTAATACGGAACTTCATGAGCGGACAAACGTCAAACCGGCCATCATAGCGTGCCGCTAGTTTAATTGGAAGAGGAAATGGATTATGTAATAATTTGCTGTAGTTCACTGTTATATTGTAGACTGGCACAAAATTAAGAAAAGTAAAGTGAATTAAAATGTTCTCTGTGGAAATGGACCAGTTAAATAATTTGTTTTGGGTCTAGTAACAAATTGTATGGACTTTTGAATGCCTAGCTTACTGAAGGGACCAGAAGTACTTCTGGTTCCTTCATTATGATGGACTTCCGCAAAGTAACGCCTGCATCTATCCAATATTATATAGAAGGCTTACATCTTGACTTGTTACCACCATGCCAGCATAGCCATGCCACAAATCGATTAATTAACTCCAGTACAATGCTAGTGCATGATAATAAAATGCCATGCTCTGTCCAAGTTGTGATATGCCTGTCAAAGGTGGAAATAGAGTATCAGTTATGACAGAATATTAATTGTTTTAACTTAACTTCTTTATTGGAACTTAAATATTAATTAAGTACTAGCAAAGTATAGTCAAGTTCCAAAATCAAACCAGGTTATAAATAAAAAAAATCAACAACAAGTGCTTTTGAAAAGAATGAATCTACTACGGAATATATTAATAAAGGAATGTACCTATTCTGTTTTAAGGAATGTATGTCTTGTATTCTGGGTGCAAAAGATTTGATAATAAAAGAATGAACAGCCTCCTGAATGTATATAAAATACATAGACAGATATCTTTTTTACTACATTATTTTGTCCTACCCTAAAACTCAGAACTTATACATAGTCAAAATCATAGTTTATTGCTGACTTTTTCTAACAAATAGTGTACTGAGAATATTTAGCAGGACCCTATGCTGTTGTTTCAAGTGTTTTATGAGTTATGCTTTAAAATGTTATGTTATTGAGTTTTTTACAAGAACCAGACATCAATTGCCTAATTTTTACGTTCCTTCGTGATCTTGAGGTGTTAATACTTCGTAGTTCGTACCCCGTACGCAATGTATTATTGACCATATCGGTGTCCAAATAATTGTTACTATGTAATTAAATCTTACTTTCACTGATGAATATAATTTGCAATAAGTACCTACCTACAACTTGGACAAATTCGGCTTACCTTTTCCAGCTCTTTCATTATTTCCGTCGCTCGGATCACCAGGGGCCCTCGGACCGCATATTCCAGCTTTAAAATGTTTGGGTTGATATTGTCAACCGTTAGTGCCTTCGACATGGTTCTTGAACTGGTGAAAATGTTCCGAGATATGGCTAAATCCACTGTATCCACTGGCTTCCCCGCGCCGGTTGCAAGTCGACTGGCGGCGGCGCGGCTTATCAGCATTTTCAAAGATGACATTTTCTCTAATCACTTGACAATACCACCACCAATCACTATTCTAAATAAATATTTATCTTACAGGCACTTAAAACTTTCCGATAATTACTTTATCAACCCGTTTTAAACGTATTATTTTTTGTAAAATCTAGTTTGAATCTTAAAAATTCATTACATATTCAGATTTATGTAACACAGTCAAAGACGTAGGTTTATTATTCTATGGTCAATAATGGCGTTTTCACACTAGCACAGTTGATGCACCTGCGCGACAGTGATGCGAGCAGCGAGTGGGATGAGAAAAGTAACAAGACTGAAGACTCGATCGAAGAGCAAGCAATACAGATTATGTTGTAATAGTTAATTATTATTATAAGACCGTAATCATTATTATTCCAACGATGACCTCTAAAAAGGTTATCTTACTAATAATGATGCCATTTAAGATTGCGAGAATATTATTTGTAGGGTTCCGTACTTCAGAAGGAAAAAAGAAAAACTTTCTATCACTTCGATGTCCGTTTGTCTGTCAACCCCGTTTTCTCAGAACTCGTGGAGGTATCAAGTTGAAATAAATATCAAATACATATCTACAGTTCCTTGGAGCTGAAAAAAGATCAAGCTTCTCCGTCTATATAATCAAAAGATACGGCCGTTTGTGCCGCATATTTTACATATTTTGACACTCACCAACAAATCAAAACCCGTAGGGTACTTCCGGTAGGCATAAAGCAAGGTCTCACAGCACAAGGAAAAAATAAAATATGTATAGGAAAAAATCCGAAGATCCTTAATTTGGGTTCCGTACTCATAGGGTTTGATTTGCGCTACCAGTTTAGCGCAACGAAGCAAGGAAGTAGCGCCGTAGGTAAGCCAGATAATTCACTTTGCATATTTTACAAACTATTAGCTACAGACGTGAAATAGTTCTAAATAATGCTTTCCTAAGCGTATTGCTTATGAAGGAATTCAAAAAATATTATTATTATTACAAAAAGGGCTGAAAGGGGAGGTTGTAAAATGGGTTTACTAGATTGAATGAGGTAAGAGAAGGGTAAGAGCTGTTAATAAGTGCACAGATTTTTGTCTCTTAGCTTTGATTATGTATCAAAGTCTCTTATATTATGAGTTATGGTGAAAGATTACAAAAAAACCTCTTAAAGCAAAAAACACTACTAATTTCCTACCTCCATGGCTCGCCCTTAAGCGTGAAAATCTCAAAAAAAACTGAAATATTTTGAATCAACGGACGAGCCCTGTCAAACAAAGAATGTAAACTTAATTGACTAACGCCATCTAGTCTGAAAAGCGGGAATTTACCCATCTATTGATAAATGATAAATGATTTGAATGATTTATCATTTATCATTATCATTTATCAATAGACTAACACACACACTTGACAGCTTGAAAACGTATAATATTATGGTCATAGATTAATACTATCCCAATGCAAAGTGTATATCATGTGTATATCATGGAGGTAATTTGTTACCTCCATGGTGTATATGTTACTTCATACTTGTCTCTGGATTAATACTGACGTGTCAACCAAACGCTCTTTTTGCCCCAGAATATTCAAGAGTTCCCGCGGGAATCAAAAAATCTTAATCCACGCGGACGAAGTCGCGGGCATCGTCTAGTAATTTATTATTGCGTCTAGGTATAAATGCCTCGTCCGTTCAGCCCATCTAGGCTAAAACTAACCTTAGTTGCACTTTTTATCATACTGGGCTGGAACCCAAAGCCGTAAAGCCAGTTAGTAAAAAAAAAATACAGTTTGCCGGGAGCGGAGAAAAAATGCATTGAATCAAAATTTAACAATAAAAATCATAAAAATATTTAAATAACGCTTTTTATTAAGAAATGTAATATTGAAACTTGAAACCGTTAACTCAAAATAAAAATTATACACCGCCAAACTAATTTTAAACTATGTGTTAACTTTAATATCGTTTTTAATGGTAACAAAAGAACTAATCGACGAGCGAACGTGACGTCACAGGCTTAAGACAGGTGAGGCTCCGTAACTCCACCAAGTGAACAGGTCGGTCGAATAAATTTTTACTACGAAAGGCCCCATCTACTTAGTACCTACATATAATTATTATGGCATAGATGATTTATTTCAGTTGATAGAGGTTTAACTTTACACTAAAAATATAACGAAGTTTCTAGGCCGGACAGTTTTTGAGAAATCAGCTAGAAATGGGTATGGGGGCAGCAATAAATTATTATCCTTTTCACAAATCATTTACTCTGCAGTCTGCACGTTCCAAGCAGATTTCGAGTATTATGCCGTCACTACAAATCCAATATGGCGGGTATGACTGACTACACGGCGGGACTAAAGACGAAAAATAAAAAGGCATATTATAATTCATATTTAATTTATTTTTACACAATATTCTCGACTAATGTCAAACAACTAATAATAATAATCCCAATACAAAAATATTTTATCTCCTTATTCATTTTAATTATATTGACAGTTTTTTTTTACATTTGTATAGTTACTCTCATTCGAATGTGCTTCTGGTCATAATATGATATTGTATTATGTTATAATATGTAAATTGTTGTGATGATTTACTTATATATTCACATTTTTCTATGCATTATATCCAATCATTAATTTTATTGTCGACTGTGATGTGAGGATTGGCCTTTGTGTGACGTCACATCAACGCAAAAAAAAATAACAAGCACATCGTTTTAAAAAAAAACTTTGGTCTTATAAAGGTATTAATATCGCCGCACTAGATGTCAGACAATAGAATTAATAATCAGATCTTTATAGTACAATAATAATTATATTATTTAAAATTTCTATTTAAAATTACACATCACATTCCGGAACGCACATATTTACATCGATTAAAGGCTTCCATTTATTTAATAACAAATAAAATTGACGATAATTATTTTTAACATTAATTAAACAACAGAAAACATTATCTCACACATTTTATGGCAAATCGTCAATGTTACCACAAAGGGGAATCTAATTTACCATAATATTTTAATAGACAATTATAAAACACAACATAGCTATATTTTACATGGTCCTATAACGAAATAAATAAATTATTCTCTAAATAGTTACGTCGCTTATTGTCAAATGAACCTAAAACCCTACAGACAGCGGCCGCGGTCATCGCAATTATCTTACTTACTTACATATGTACTAAAAATCAAAGTTTTCTTGTAACACTTAATCATAGGAATGTAGAACGGTCAAAAGTGGGCTTTTATCGCTTCCCGTAAGCCTATAGACTACCTCGAGCAACGCCGAGACATATCGCTAGTCTAGTTATATGTAAAAGTCTCATAATATACATATATACCTAACGAGATGATATCACGCAACGATATGATTTCGATAGACGACGAACAAAAGAGAAAAATACTGACACATAAGTACGGCCGGAAGTTAAAGAAGTAGCACAGAAAAAAAAACTAACAGATAAAAATAATTATTAAAAAATAAAATATTCAAACAAAATAAAATATAAAAACATTCAACAGCGGTAAAAAGAGGAAATTTGAAAACGAGAAACTCCCATATAAAGGTTACCAGCTGCAAAAGTTAGACAGTTAAATCCCCTCGAACGAACCTTAAATTTAAGACATAAATACTGAATAAAAGATGGACGGGATAGTAAAAATAAGAGTAAAAAAAAAGTTTAGAACTGAATTAAATCGAGCAACATAGATTTGTGCAGCATAATTCATTCTTTAGTTTTAGCTTGTGAAAATATTTTCCTTAAACTACTTATCAAAACAAAACCCGCACCCGTTGTTTCCTCACAAACTTCTTCACAGAAGACTTTTTCCGTATTCACAACACCCCCTCAGTCCCTATAGGCCTATTACACTGTACTTTTCACAGGGACCCTTACACTTGAATCAGTGTAGTGTAATAAGATTTAGGAAGAAAGGGTCCCTAATTTGATCCTTAATGCAATGTAATAAGCGACGCTCTAAATTGCGGCCACGCCTACCCTTACCACAGGGCCCTGTGGAAACTGCAATGTAATAGGCCTATTTACCAACCATTAACAAAATTCCTTTAATAATTATTAAAATGTCAAGTTATCAATTTATAAATCCATAGACTCAACAACTCTACATCCATATTAAAAGAAAAAGAAAGCAAAATAATTTAGCTCCTTTTGAGATATTTGGTAATTATCTCATCACCGTACTCCGTAGACGAGTATTTCACTTTAAAAAGTCTTAACAATGGGAATGGAATCCCTATAACTCTGTGACCTAGGCGGGAGATCGAAGGTAGTCGAAAAGAAGTAGCGGAGAAAGCAGAAGATCAGGATCTTTTGCTTTTTGCACTACCCCTTTAGAAAATGGACGTTTAAGGGGGTGCTCCTGCCTAGTATCGCGCCGCGGGGGCGGGGGTGGGGGGAGTATATAATGCTAGCACTCGCGGTCCTCCCGCACCAGTTGGGCGGTGTCCGCTCCGGTGTCGGCCGCCGGGTCCAGCGCTCGCACTCGCTTCGTACTCCGCGTCTCCGTCGAGGACGGAGATATTACTGCGGATACTACTTTTTCTTTCAACTCTTCAGGCACTTCGTATATGCCCGCTGTGGGATAAATGTTTTGTGTAAGTTTAAGTAGTTGAAAAACGTAAAATTAGCACCTAATAGAGCAACTAATTAGGATTTTGTGTAAGTGAGGGTAGTTGAAAAAAATTAGCACCTAACAAAGCAATTAATTATGAGTATTAGGGCGAAATGTTTGTGTAAAGTTGTCGAGACATCTTATGAGTTATGACTAGTATGCACAGCATAACCAGAATAATTATTCACCGGGACTAGTCCAAAGACATTTAAGCATTTTTCGGTGACTAGATAGATAGGCATATAGTTTGGCATTTAATAAATAGTTAAAATAATAGATATATTTAATTTGTAGTGTATTTGGTGTAGGTATACTTTTTTTAATTTATTTGCATGTGATCTATTGTATAATGTGCATAAATATGTTATATATATTATAATATACGTTTATAATTATATATTTAAGATTCTTTTAATATTTGTATACATTTCTTTAATATTTACTTTTATATGTTGTTTGTTGATTCTCTTGCTTTGGCCTTGAGTATGAATAATATTTATGTGAATGCTTTGACTTAGGTTTAGTGGATTATCGATGTATTAAGTTTTAGTGTAAGTTGTAAAATAGTTAGAGGTATAAGTATTCATATCCGTTGGCTGTGACGTCACCCGGGTCACAGCTGTAAATCAGCGTCTGGCAACATGCATGCATTTGTATGTATAATGCCGGACACCCGGCTGAGCTGTACACCCATTCCGGGTGGTGTCATAGACAAACATACATTTGTGTGTACAGCTACGTATGACAGATGTTTGTCTGTAACACCATTTGTGAATAAATATGTTTTCTTTCTTTCTTTCTTTCTTTCAAAAAATAAAAACTAGTGGTTCGCCCCGAACTGAGACCTCGCGGTATCCATAGGATAGTTTTAACTATATATTGTTATAGTTAACTTTTAACTATAGACGCAAAAAAGCTAAAGAGTTATTGGAGAAACAGAAAATTAAATAATTTCATTTCCTTATAATATTTATCTTATTTCAGTATTTGTTGTTCAAGTACAGGATATAATGCAAATAATTGATTAAGTTTCAGGCTCAGCCTTTCAGAAAATTGAGAGTTCTGAGGTCAACTTTGGACGTTAGAAAATCTCCACTTTGAAAGCCCCCCATTCGTCAATTTTAAGGGAAAAATTAAAAAAATATTTTTGGACTCTATTCCTAATTATCTTTAAAATGAAATACCGCAACTCTATAAAAAATATTTTATTTCGCAGTCGCTTCTACGAGAGCCCCCCTGAAATATAGATTTTTATAAGTTTTTAAGCCATATTCGGCTGGAGGCCATCGGTTTACATATTATATTTAAATTTGAAGTAATTACGTTCAGTAATTCAGAAGTTATAAGGCTCTGACAGACGGACGGACGGACAAGTGCAAATTCACTCAAGTAGACTCAGAGACCTTCGCTTTGCTCGGTCAATAATTCTTTCCACCAGGACGACCGCGTATCTTCTGCATCAATCATCGTTACAGTATCAATTGTTGTGATTGGCTGAATTTATGGTATTCTTGTTGCGTCAATGGATTTTGTCCAATAGTGGAAGAGTGTTATCCAATCAGAGGTGATTGCGATCGTTACACTGTAGCTGTCAGTAGTAAGTCAGTAAGTTTTTAATACCTAGTATGTAAGACTGTCTCGTTGGTCTAGCGGTTAGCGTAGTCGACTGCGGATCACGAGGTTCGATTCCCGGTCGGGCATAAAAATTGTTAGGTATTGGGTTTTTCAATTATGAAATTCTCAGTACCAGCCCGGAGTTGGAAGTTGGCGGTGTTTCACCCCCGTGCCTCGGAGAGCACGTTAAGCCGTCGGTCCCGGTTATTATCCTTAACATGATAATAGTCGTTAAAGCCCGCCAACCCGCATTGGAGCGGCGTGGTGGGTCTAAGCTCCTAATTCCCTTTCCCCTATGAGAGTGGAGGCCTGTGCCCAGCAGTGGGACGTTAATAGGCTGTAGTGGATGTAAGTTTTTATTCCCCATTGTATCTTGTTACCTTGTTTGCATAACCTTAAATGCTATGTGCACTTGTAATCAATTTACGTATAAGAAATAGTAATAACGTGAACGTGCTTGTGTTTGTCAAATATGTGAATTGTTAGTGTACTTAATAAATAAAATAAAATAAAAAAAAACTTTGCTCGGAAGAGACATTGAGTGTACAATTTTATTTTATTTATTTATTTATTTTTATTTTTATTATTTTTGTACAAAATATTGTCTTAAAACTAATTTTAAAAAAAGTGGACAAAGGTAAAGCTTATCTCTAAAAAGAAATCTCTTCCAGCCTTCCTTGAAAGTGAGTAAGGTGAAATTGTTAAGTGGTATAGGTACAAAAATAAAATATTTTATTGGAATTTAAAAAAAAAAAAAAAAAAAACTACAAATAAATTGAAACTACAAATAAATTTAATTTTAGTAGAGGAATGAGTGTTATAATATAATGCACTTACGTAGCGGGGGTTCGGGTTCGCCGGCGGCGGTTGCCCTCGTGACGGCTTCGTACATGGGGTTGCTGAAATCGCGTCCCTTGCGCGCGGGCTCGTCCAGCGCGTACACGTCGCCTCCTGTCGCGCCGGCCGGGGCGCCCGCCAGCCCCGCACCGAACTCCACGTTGGAGCCGGCGCGGAACGACACGGACTGAGAAGACGCAAGGCTGCCTAGGCCTCCGCCTTTGCCGCTGTGACGAGCAAATACGATCTATTAGTATTTAAAAGAAACAAACAAACACACAACCACGTAGGGCAAACACATATACCGTATCCATTCCGTCGTGGATAATAACATAAACAAGTCATAATTAAAAAATTAAAAAACACGACTGCCCTGCCGAAAACGAACTAAACTAGCGGCACGCTATGATGGCCGGTTTGACGTTTGTCCGCTCATGAAGTTCCGTATTAATTGATAACGACTTTGAAGGAAATAATTGTATTACTTTATTGACGATAGTGATGTGCAGAGATTCATAAATTTTATCGAATGTAGTTTTAGGTTTAGGACTCAAAATTTATTTATTAAATTGATTTCTTAAATGTATACAAGTGTAGAAAAATCAGTTTGCACCATTTAAGGGGTGAATGTACTTGTGAATATGAACAATTTTCACTATGTGGACAAACCTCTGAAATCGCAAAAAAATATCAATAAATTTTTAAAAATGGAATCTAATACGATCGTCACATAGGATCGCTGGCTAGCACAACTACTACCTCCGGCAAACTCGCGTCAATGCTCAATGCAAAACAAAGCAGTTTCGAATTGACGTTGCTTCGAAAAGTATAAACTGTCAGTGCAATGCGATTGTGATATAGTTTTGACCTGGCTTTGGATTTCAAATATTGATACTGCATTACTGTTGACCCTTGCTCGTTAATTTGGACTCTGTTCAAGCCCTTTGTTGTGGATTTCGTCGATATGACCGAACGTACGCAGAGAACTGTTCTAAATAGTCAGACACGTGAGTTCGTAATACGCCTTCGTAACTATTTCGATCGTGAAGCTCAAAATGGAGGGCCAATTTTACCTATAACGTCAGTGGTTGAACGCGTAGCTGATGCGCTTAATATTGGACAACGAACTGTTAGACGGATAACTAAAAAAAAATATGGCGAGACTGGCACAGAAGAAAATAAACTTCACACACCAAAAAAGAGAAAACGAGCAAAACCAGTCGTAGGCATCGATAGCTTTGATGCCGATGCTATCCGAAGACATGTTTACGGCTACTATTTACAGAAGGAGTATCCAACAAGAAAAAAGTTGGTGCATTCACTGAAGGAAGCTGGATTATTCTTCGGTGGGGAAAGTTCTTTAACGAAGATTTTGAAGACCATTGGATTTCGATACAAAAAATGTAACAAACGCAAAATATTGATGGAAAGATTTGATATAGCGATGGCAAGGTATACTTTTTTACGGCAAGTGAAAGAAATCAAAAATTGGCAAAATGTTGTGTTCTTGGATGAAACATGGCTTAATGCTAACCATACTGTAGGCCGTTCTTGGAACGATGACACAGCAGCATCTACTTCCAAAGTTCCTGTAGGAAAAGGATCGCGACTTATAATTTGTCACGCCGGAACCATCAACGGGTTTGTCGAAGGTTCTCTCATGGCTTTTGCGTCAAAAACCACTGGAGACTATCATGAAGACATGAATGGAGAAAAGTTTACTGAATGGTTTACCTCAATGTTGTGTAGCCTCCCTGAACCATCTATTATAATTATGGACAACGCCCCATACCACTCGATGCAAATTGACAAGCCACCTGCCCAATCCCAAAAGAAAGCTGATATCGTCGCATGGCTTCGTAAAAATGGCGTAGATGCAAACATGAATATGTTAAAAGCGGAATTAGTACGTCTTTTAAAAGAAAACAAACCAACCAAGATCCGATACGTCATTGACGAAATAGCATTAGAACATGGGCACAGAGTTATACGGTTACCGCCTTACCATTGTGAGTATAATGCGATTGAGTTGGTGTGGGCTCAAATTAAGGGATATGCTGCAAGACACAATACAGAACCCCCATTTACCACAAAAAAAATGCTAAAATTATTAGAAGAAGCTTGTGAACATGTGACTAAAGGAGACTGGGAAAAGGTTGTGAATAGAACTGTTAAATTAATAAGGGAAGATTATGAAAGAGATGTGAAAATAGATAATATTATAGAAAACGAACATATAATTATTAATGTATGTGATGATAGCAGTGACGACAGTGAAAATAGTAGTATGGACGAATCTGATTAATTATGGCCTTTTGTGGCACCTTTTTTGGTATCTTTTGTATTCATATGTTTCTTGTGTGCATATAAAGTATGTATATTCATTTTCGTTCAAATATTCAGTTCGTTCAAATAAATTAAATAAACATATACATTTTTGTTTTATTAAACCTATTTAATCAGGTACAAAAACAAAACTTAATTGTTTTTTGTTCGAGAATAAATTGACATTCCACATCACTATTGTAATGTGTCAAACCGGCCATCATAGCGTGCCGCTAGTGTAATAAATTAGAATCTTATTCACATTTTTATTAAATGATATTTTTTTGTGAATCACTGGATATTGAACTATAGTGTTATATATTTTTGGAATCTACTCATCATTTTCTAGATGATGATTATATAGTTAATCTTATTTTCATTTTTTTTTTAATTTTGGTTTTTAATGCGGGTCCATGGTCACCCCATCAATTTCTTTTTAAATTTTACTAGCCTATGTCACCCGGAATAAGCTAGGGATTCTAACGATATCTCATTTATCAAAATCGGTTCAGGCGTATAGAAGTTATGGTGGAATATACAAACTCACATACATACATACATGAACCCTGAAAACCATATACTCCTTTTTTCAGGCAGTTGTATGAAATAACAAACAAACTAACACACAACCACTTCGCACACACTGCAGTAGTTATGAGGCTCTGACAGGCGAACAATTTTTTTCGGCAACCCCATAACGTACAAGTGCAAATTCACTCAAGTAGACTCAGAGACCTTCGCTTCGCTCTGTCAATAATTCTTTCCAGCAGGCCGACCGCGTATCTTCTGCATCAATCATTGTTTAAGAATCAATTGTTGTGATTGGCTGAATGTATGGTATAGTTGCTGCGTCAATGGATGTTGTCCAATAGTGGAAGAGTGTTGTCCAATCAGAGGTGATTGCGATCGTTACACTGTAGCTGTCAGAGATACGCGGTCGTCCAGCTGAACTTTGCTCGGAAAAGACAAGGGGGGTTAAATTTAAAGAAATCAATATTATGACCGTGCACAACCAATATATATTTGAAAATTTAGTATACGTGCATAAACACATTGATAAATTCAAAAAGAAAAGTGATTGTCATAATGTCAATACTAGAAATAAAAATAAACTTGTAATGCCTGCTTCTAGGCTCAGTGAAACTAGCAATTCATTTGTTGGAAACAGTGTCCGCTTCTACACTAAGCTCCCAGAAGACATGCTGAAGATGTCTCTGAATAAGTTCAAAGTTAATGTAAAACGTAAACTCATTGAACAATCTATTACCATGTAAAAGATTACCTAATGACAAGGAGGTTTGGCAATAATTTGCTCTAATGGTTCTGATAGTTCTTTAGTTAAGATATGTGAGATGGTGATAATAAACCTAACCTAACGACTAGCGACAGCAAAACATATTGTTGCTCTTTATGCCCAATGCCTATTACCGTGTAAAGGATTACTTAAATGACAAGGAAGCTTGGCAATGATTTGATCTAATGGCTCTGATAGTTGCTTAGTTAAGATGATTATTTGTGAAATGGTGATAATGAAATAAAAACCCGGCTGAGTTTGTTGTGGGCTCTTCTCAGACCAGAGCGCGTTTGGAACCCTCGTAGCTTTAGTTTCAAGATACCGTAACCGATTATCACCATCATGTTTAATAAGTAAGTAATTTTTAACGTCAACAAGTGTACCTACAGTGTTCCTATATTGAATAAATTATATTGAGTATTGAGTACAATTTTATTAGAGGAATGAGTGTTATAATATTGCACTTACGTAGCAGGTTCGCTTCGGTCGGTCAATAAAAATAGTAGATTGTTACACAAGGGACGTAAGTAAGCTATTACAGAACAATATCCAATTTGTCGCCAGTGAGTGGCATAGGGCGCTAATGGATCGCGTGCACCCGAGATATTTAGTCACACGGGTGAATATAGTTCGAGGGTGTAATAGCTACTTGCGACCCAGGTAAGCATTCTACTTTATATCATTCTTGCGAGGTAAATAAAACATTGGTAATGCAAAATGAAATTTTAATTAGAATAATTAGCAAATTTAGAGAAAAAATAGAAAAAAATGGTTACTTAATATAATTAATTATGGTAATAATTTAGCATAGAGTAAAAACACCACAATGACGGTGGTTTGTAGCTTTTTGACAGCATATTGAAATAAGAAAGCAAAACACATTCTGCCAAAGATGTAATTCCTTTTTTTGCACGCCATTTGTTGAATTCTTCGTAAGTTTTCACGTAGCGCTCTTTGGACTTATCCGGCAAAAGGTTTTGCATCATTTGTTCTGCTTCAAGCAAACAAAAATCAGGCTCTCCTCCTTTTTCATCATCTGATGAAGTGCTTGACATTGTTGTAAATAACTTAAATCACTTTACGAACAAACTTCACAAACTTTCAGATCAAATGAAATGCCGCCATTTCCATTTTTTTTCGTAAATAGTTTACCATTTTTTTTACGGCTCTGAGTTCCAAGGAGTTTTGCATAGTTTGAAACGTATGGAAATTAAATGCCGCCATGTTCAGTGTTTTTTTTTTCAGTAAAAAGTTTTCTTACCATTTTATAAGAAAAGAGATTGTTTACCAAGGAGTTTTGCATAGCTTGAACTGTAATGTGAACATTACAATTCAAGCATAGTGCGACGTAATGTTGCCTTGAATTGCAAACACCAACTTACAAGGAGACTTTCCACCATAGTAATCCCTAGTTACTGAGCAAGTATGATATAAAAATAATACGTAGCGGAGGTTCAGGTTCGCTTCGATCAATAAAAAAAAGAAAAAAGTACTCACAAAGGCCTCTTCCTGACGATGAACCAGCCGGCCGCAGCCGCCAGCGCCAGCACAAGCACCAGCAGCACGGGCACCACGATGGCCGCAGCCGAGGACGCGCGCTCCTGCGTGGCGGCCGCGGTCGAGGCGCACAGCGGCGGCTGCAGCGGCGCTCGGCACGTGCACTGTACCGTGCCGTCCGCGGCCTCCGTGCACGTGCCGCCGTTCTGGCACGGGCAGATGCGGGGCAAGGGCCGCGGGGCTTCGATAGCTGGACACACGGTACCGGTGTAACATTATAGTCTAGGCCAGTGGTCGGAAAACTTATTGGCCAAAGAGCCAAATATGAACATTACAACAATTTTAAAAAAAACACGTTGTAGCGTTACCCGAGCACAAAGCCCGCTCGGAGGAAGATCTTCCCGTTGACAGAGACGCGCCATATCTCCTGCTCTCACGCAACCGCTTCGAGACACGAGAAACTCGTAGCGTTACCCGAGCACAAAGCCCGCTCGGAGGAAGATCTTCCCGTTGACAGGGACGCGCCATATCTCCTGCTCTCTAACGCAACCGCTTCGAGACACGAGAAACTCGTTGTAGCGTTACCAGAGCACAAAGCCCGCTCGGAGGAAGATCTTCCTGTTGATAGGGACGTCATATCCACTGCTCTCACGCAACCGCTTCGAGACACGAGAAACTCGTTGTAGCGTTACCCGAGCACAAACCCCGCTCGGAGGAAGATCTTCCTGTTGATAGGGACGTCATATCCCCTGCTCTCACGCAACCGCTTCGAGACACGAGAAACTCGTTGTAGCGTTACCCGAGCACAAAGCCCGCTCGGAGGAAGATCTTCCTGTTGATAGGGACGTCATATCCACTGCTCTCACGCAACCGCTTCGAGACACGAGAAACTCGTTGTAGCGTTACCCGAGCACAAACCCCGCTCGGAGGAAGATCTTCCTGTTGATAGGGACGCGACATATCTCCTGCTCTCACGCAACCGCTTCGAGAAGCGAGAAACTCGTTGTAGCGTTACCCGAGCACAAAGCCCGCTCGGAGGAAGATCTTCCTGTTGATAGGGACGTCATATCCCCTGCTCTCGCGCAACCGCTTCGAGACACGAGAGACTCGTTGTAGCGTTACCCGAGCACAAAGCCCGCTCGGAGGAAGATCTTCCCGTTGATAGGGACGCGACATAACTCCTGCTCTCTAACGCAACCGCTTCGAGACACGAGAAACTCGTTGTAGCGTTACCCGAGCACAAAGCCCGCTCGGAGGAAGATCTTCCCGTTGATAGGGACGCGCCATATCTCCTGCTCTCGCGCAACCGCTTCGAGACACGAGAGACTCGTTGTAGCGTTACCCGAGCACAAAGCCCGCTCGGAGGAAGATCTTCCCGTTGATAGGGACGCGACATAACTCCTGCTCTCTAACGCAACCGCTTCGAGACACGAGAAACTCGTTGTAGCGTTACCCGAGCACAAAGCCCGCTCGGAGGAAGATCTTCCCGTTGATAGGGACGCGACATAACTCCTGCTCTCTAACGCAACCGCTTCGAGACACGAGAAACTCGTTGTAGCGTTACCCGAGCACAAAGCCCGCTCGGAGGAAGATCTTCCCGTTGATAGGGACGCGCCATATCTCCTGCTCTCGCGCAACCGCTTCGAGACACGAGAGACTCGTTGTAGCGTTACCCGAGCACAAAGCCCGCTCGGAGGAAGATCTTCCCGTTGATAGGGACGCGCCATATCTCCTGCTCTCGCGCAACCGCTTCGAGACACGAGAGACTCGTTGTAGCGTTACCCGAGCACAAAGCCCGCTCGGAGGAAGATCTTCCCGTTGATAGGGACGCGACATAACTCCTGCTCTCTAACGCAACCGCTTCGAGACACGAGAAACTCGTTGTAGCGTTACCCGAGCACAAAGCCCGCTCGGAGGAAGATCTTCCCGTTGATAGGGACGCGCCATATCTCCTGCTCTCGCGCAACCGCTTCGAGACACGAGAGACTCGTTGTAGCGTTACCCGAGCACAAAGCCCGCTCGGAGGAAGATCTTCCCGTTGATAGGGACGCGCCATATCTCCTGCTCTCGCGCAACCGCTTCGAGACACGAGAGACTCGTTGTAGCGTTACCCGAGCACAAAGCCCGCTCGGAGGAAGATCTTCCCGTTGATAGGGACGCGACATAACTCCTGCTCTCTAACGCAACCGCTTCGAGACACGAGAAACTCGTTGTAGCGTTACCCGAGCACAAAGCCCGCTCGGAGGAAGATCTTCCCGTTGATAGGGACGCGACATAACTCCTGCTCTCTAACGCAACCGCTTCGAGACACGAGAAACTCGTTGTAGCGTTACCCGAGCACAAAGCTCGCTCGGAGGAAGATCTTCCTGTTGACAGGGACGTCATATCCCCTGCTCTCACGCAACCGCTTCGAGACACGAGAAACTCGTTGTAGCGTTACCCGAGCACAAACCCCGCTCGGAGGAAGATCTTCCCGTTGATAGGGACGCGCCATATCTCCTGCTCTCTAACGCAACCGCTTCGAGACACGAGAAACTCGTTGTAGCGTTACCCGAGCACAAAGCCCGCTCGGAGGAAGATCTTCCTATTGATAGGGACGTCATATCTCCTGCTCTCACGCAACCGCTTCGAGACACGAGAAACTCGTTGTAGCGTTACCCGAGCACAAAGCCCGCTCGGAGGAAGATCTTCCCGTTGATAGGGACGCGCCATATCTCCTGCTCTCACGCAACCGCTTCGAGAAGCGAGAAACTCGTTGTAGCGTTACCCGAGCACAAAGCCCGCTCGGAGGAAGATCTTCCCGTTGACAGGGACGCGCCATATCTGCTGCTCCCTTACCTGCATCGCACGCGAGCTCGTGTGTGGCGCGCTTGGGCGGCGTGAGCTGGTCGGGGCAAGCGCAGCGGCGGCCCGCGGGGACAGCCAGGCACAGGTGCGAGCACGGGGCGCGAGCGCAACCGCCGCGAGACACCAGCGACATGTTGTAGCGCAGCGGGTGGTACACTGCAAGAGGACACGGGTTATAGCACCACACCAGAGGTGTGATTATGTAAGAATTGTCGATCCAATCGTCAAAGTTCGGCGTCAAAGTAAAGTAAACCATAACTGCATTGAAATAGAGCTCAATTTCGTGTATCCATTCTCATACGTTTATGGTATCGTACATACCTTAACGTATAAGAATGGATACACGAAATTGAGCTCTAACTCAATAATGATATGGTTTATTTTACTTTGACACCGAACTTAGACGATTTGATCGTCAATCTTACACAATTGGGGGGCAGTTCCGCTCACAACGGCGATGATGACCTCAGTATCCACTACAGCCTATTAACGTCCCACTGCTGGGCACAGGCCTCCATTCCCATAGGAGATTGGGAATTAGGAGCTTAGACCCACCACGCTGCTCCAATGCGGGTTGGCGGGCTTTAACGACTATTATCATGTTAGTGATAATAACCGGGACCGACGGCTTAACGTGCTCTCGGCACGGCACGGCACGGGGGTGAAACACCGCCAACTTTCAACTCCGGGCTGGCACTGAGAATTTCATAATTGAAAAACCCAATATCTAACAATTTTTATGTCCGACCGGGAATCGAACCCATGACCTCGTGATCCGCAGTCGACTACGCTAACCGCTAAACCAACGAGGCAGTCAGCAACTTCAATATAATTAGATAAAATCATTGATAAATTCAAGAAGAAAAGTGATCGTCATAATGTCAATATTAGAAATAAAAATAAACTTGTAATTCCTGCTTCTAGGCTTAGTGAAACTAGCAATTCGTTTGTTGGAAACAGTGTAGCCAGCTTAGTGTGTCCAGCTTATTGTAGATAAGCTCTCAGAAGACATGCTGAAGATGTCTCTGTCATAGTTAATGTAAAACGTAAACTCATTAAAAAATCCTATTACCGTGTACAGGATTACTTAATTGACAAGGAAGCTTGGCGATGATTTGATCTAATTAAGATGATTATTTGTGAAATGGTGATAACGAAAAAAAACCCGACTGAGTTTGTTGTGGGTTCTTCTCAGACCAGGGCGCGTTTGGAACCCTCGTAGTTTTAGTTTTAAGATACCGTTACTGATTATCACCATTATATTTTATAAATAACTAGACGTCAATAAGTGTAGTATACCTACCTAAATTGAATAAACATTATTTGACTTGGACTTTTACTAATAAGGCCCGTAACGCGGAACTTAGGGTTCCAGATGGCAGACCCTAGCCGAATACACGGCTAAAACATCATCACCGGGGCCCAAAGTTACCCCTCGTCCTCACTTGACCATCACGGACCAAACGGAGAAGACCCACACGACGGGTTGTAACAAACATACTCCCATCAGTCCCAACCCAAAATGAGGTAATAACCTAAGTAGTATGACATGTGGTTTCCCATTCGGGTGGTAAGCACCTCGAAATTTTCGAAGTTTTCGTTTTAAGAAATTAATCATCACTTGCTTTAAACGGTGAAGGAAAACATCGTGAAGAAACCTGCACGCTCGAGAATTCTCCACATGTTCTCAAAATTGTGTAAAGTCTGCCAATCCACACTTGGCCAGCTTAGAGCTTCTCATTCTGAGAGCAGGTGATGGGTTGAACAAACGAAATCCCAACCCATATGGCCAGGCCACAACTAAGCACGGTTTTCCCTTAAAAATGAGGGTACATAGATCAAATGTGAACATTCGACCCGCTTTTTCTTGAAAACTATTTAAAAAGATCAGTTCTCTTGAACTCTCAAGGTGTTTTGTACAAAATTATAGTGAACATCGGAACAGCAAACTCAGTTGCACAAATATAACGCTCATACTTTATCAATATATAAACCTATTCTTCAAATCTTCAATGACTCAAGTGTCAATAGTAAAGAAACAATTAAAACTAACCTTTCACAGCCGACGGGTTGACTAGATCCTTCGATATAACGAACGGCACTCCTCTTCCGAACTTATCCTGTCTCACCAGCTCGCCTGTGTCCCTCGTCACCCAGTATAATGACGACTCAAACACGTCCAAAGACAATGGGTGTTTCAGGAAATCACCCTTCAATATAACCTTTCTGTTTGTCCCGTCGTGTCTGATCATTTCTATCGTATTGAGCTTGGTGTCCGCCCAATAAATCGCGTGGTCCATCGCGTGATCGATCGCCAAACCAGTCGGATGTCTGACATTCTCAGTAATGATCGGCCGTCTCTTGGAGCCATCCATCCAGGCGGTTTCAATTTTGGGCGCTGATCCTGCATCTGTCCAGAACATTTTGCCCAATTGAGGGTCGAGGACTAGAGACGTTGGACTTTCAATTCCGGCTGATACTATCGCTCTTCGGTATCTTCCATCAGTTCTGGCTACCATCACACGTCCTCTGGGTTTCGAGCCAGTTCGATCTGTTTCGGTCCAGTACAGGTTTTCGCCGATATAATCTACAGCTATTGCGGTCGGTTTGGAGTTTCCTTTCATGTTGAGATCCTGTGCGAAGCCACTCTTCACCTCTCCCTTCAGAGCGTTGATCATGTAAGACCGTTTGATGGTCTTGTCGTAACTGTCTGCCCAGAACACCATCTCTTGTTTGGGATCGTAATCAATAGCTTCAATTCTCTTCTCTGAAGTGATAACATCGTATTGCTCATTCTTGTCTTGGACGAACGCTCGTATCTCGGGACCGTTGGCAAACATTAGCACCACTTCGTCCTCTATCACTTTGCAAATACCGGATAAGCTGTCGGCCAGTCTGCAAGGAATAAAATTACTGTTGCATGTCTCCAGAAGTACAATTTCTATACGGATGCACAGCGGAATGTGAATTGATGGTTTGCCCTTGAACCGGCATCGATAACTAAATCAAATGGTGATCAAAGAAAATGTTAATTGAGCAATTTGCACCAAATAAAATTAAGGTGTTAATCAGTTGCGATAGTGTCACTGTCATTATCAAATATTGATGCTACAGTCGCAGCGTAACCTTCCTGCATTAGATGCCATAAAGGCAATCACTTAAATCATAGCTATAAGTTCGTTCGCGGTAAGAAAATGGTTAGTTATCAAGGCAATTCTCTAAATTGCGCTATATACTTCGAAAGTATATATCCTGTATAAACAAATTGATTTCGCAAAACAAAAAAGCAATATTTTGACGACCTCCGTGGCGCAGTGTGTAGCGCTGTTGTCTTCACTAAAACTAAAACTAACCGAGGGTGTGAATTTTAGGTCTTTCGGAAGACCCTCTATTTAATAATCAGTTCGAAATAATTTGTTTTTTCACAGGGACCCTTACACTCGAATCAGTGTAGTGTAATAAGATTTAGGGAGAAAGGGTCCCTAATTTGGTCCTTATTGCTGTGTAATAAGCGACGCTCTAACTAGTGTAACAGGCCTATAACTTGTAGTGGACAAAAAAAATATTTTTGTTGGTGAAAGACACAGTTATTTGGGGATATCTAACAAGCAATATTAATTATTTTTGGTGAAACACACAGATATTTGGGGGTATCTAACAAGCAATATTAATTATTTTTGGTGAAAGACACATATTTGGAGGTATCTAACAAGCAAACAAGCAATATTATTTATTTTTGGTGAAAGACACAGATATTTGGGGGTATCTAACAAGCAATATTAATTATTTTTGGTGAAAGACACAGATATTTGGGGGTATCTAACAAGCAATATTAATTATTTTTGGTGAAAGACACAGATATTTGGGGGTATCTAACAAGCAATATTAATTATTTTTGGTGAAACACACAGATATTTGGGGGTATCTAACAAGCAATATTATTTATTTTTGGTGAAAGACACAGATATTTGGGGGTATCTAACAAGCAATATTAATTATTTTTGGTGAAACACACAGATATTTGGAGGTATCTAACAAGCAAACAAGCAATATTAATTATTTTTGGTGAAAGACAAAGATATTTGGAGGGTGCCAACGTACTTGAACCCCTCCCGACAGCTGCAGCTGTAGCTGCCGTTGAGATTGGCGCACAGATGTGCACAGTGGTGAGCACCCGTGGCGCACTCGTCCACGTCTGCACAGCGCTTGTTGTCGGCGCGCGAGATGATCCAGCCCTGGAAGCACGTGCAGATGTAGCCCCCGCTGCCCGGGCCCGCCCCGGGGAGGGTCAGATTGGTGCAGAAGTGTTCGCATCCACCTGGGGGACAGCAAATTATATATTAAGACTAGCGCAGTGATCGGCAAAGAGACAAATATTTTTTTTTTATCCACTGCGATCTCACCTGATGGTAAGTGATGATGCAGTCTAAGATGGTAGCGGGCTAACCTGTTAGGGGCATGGCAGTTATATTGATATGATTTGCTCTATGGCTCTGATAGTTCCTTAGTTAGGATGATTTGTGAGATGGTGATAATAAAAAGAAAAAAAACCCGGCTGAGTTTGTTGTGGGCTCTTCTCAGACCAGGGCGCGTTTGGAACCCTCGTAGCTTTAGTTTTAAGATACCGTAACCAATTATCACCATCATGTTTTATAAGTAAGTAATTTTTAACGTCAATTAGTGTACCTACAGTGTACCTATATTGAATAAATGATATTGAGTATTGAGTATTGAGTATTAAACCTACACCCCTATTCGGTTTCTACATGGCATCGTAGCGGAACGCTAAATCGCTTGGCGGCACGTCTTTGCCGGTAGGGTGGTAACTAGCCACGGCCGAAGCCTCCCACCAGAAATATGAACATTACAACAATTTCAAAAAAAAATTGGGAGCCAAATCTGCTTACTTAGTAAACTTTTATTACACTAAATAAGTAGTGCACTAAATAAAACTAAGTTTCATATCATAGAGTCGATATCACTCATAGAGTGTTGTCCAATCAGAAGTGATTGCGATCGTTACACTGTAGCTGTCAGATATACGCGATCGCCCAGTCGGCCTGTTTTTATCTGACACCAGTGTAAGCGACGCGAACGATAAAATAAATTAAAACTTTTTTAATAATTGTCAATGAGAAGAAAAAGTTGTCAGTTGCGTTGTCATGATATTTTTTTTAACAAGCCGAGACAATAATAAAAGTTTCTTGAGAATTACAGAGATTTTTCCTCGCCGTACGAGCACCTTTACACCAGGAGAGCAGAAGAGGAGTACATTTCTTAAAATTAAGATGTAAACAAATCGTCCAGGCCTGTTTATATCTGACCCCAGGAGAGCAGAAGAGCACTGACCCTTGTCTTGGCGCGAGCAAGTGTGCGTGTGATGGCAGCCCAGCTCATCGTAACCATCTCGGCTCCAGTCTAACCAGTACACATCTCCACGCAGCTTCGGTGGATACACCCTAGCTGAAAAACATCTTCTCGTCTCCGCTTCAGACATCTCCGCTCTGGTGGAGTCCAGGCCCACTCATGCATCCCATCCACTATCATCCAGGCCTTGTACTATCTGAAACCAGGAGAGCAGAAGAACAGTATACTGACCCTTGTCCTGGGGGGAGCAAGTGTGCGTATGATGGCAGCCCAGCTCATCGGAACCATCTTCACTCCAGTCTAACCAGTACGCATCTCCACACAGCCTCGGTGGATACACCCTACCTGAAAAACATCTTCTCGTCTCCGCTCTGGTGGAGTCCGGGCCCACTCGGAGATGCACTCCATCCACTATCGTCCAGAGCTTCTGTTAACTGAAACCAGGAGAGCAGAAGAACAGTATACTGACCCTTGTCCTGGGATGAGCAAGTGTGCGTATGACGGCAGCCCAGCTCATCGGAGCCATCCCCGCAATCGTCCGCCAAGTTGCATCTCCACACAGCTTTGGTGGATACACCCTAGCTGAAAAACATCTTCTCGTCTCCGCTCTGGTGGAGTCCAGGCCCACTCATGCACCACATCCACTATCATCCAGGCCTTGAGCTATCTGAAACCAGGAGACCAAAAGAGCAGTACTGACCCTTGTCCTGGGGCGAGCAAGTGTGCGTATGATGGCAGCCCAGCTCATCGGAACCATCCCCGCAATCATCCGCCAAGTCGCACCTCTACACAGCTTCGGTGGATACACCCTAGCTGAAAAACATTCTCGTCTCCGCTTCAGACATCTCCGTTCTGGTGGAGTCCAGGCCCACTCGGAGATGCACCCCATCCACTATCATCCAGGGCTTCTGTTATCTGAAACCAGGAGAGCAGAAGAACAGTATACTGACCCTTGTCCTGGGGGGAGCAAGTGTGCGTATGATGGCAACCCAGCTCATCGGAACCATCCCCGCAATCGTCCGCCAAGTCGCACCTCCACACAGCTTCGGTGGATACGCCCTAGCTGAAAAATATTCTCGTCACCGCTCTGGTGGAGTCCAGGCCCACTCATGCACCCCATCCACTATCATGCAGGCCTTGTGCTATCTGAAACCAGGAGAGCAGAAGAGTACTGACCCTTGTCCTGGGGCGAGCAAGTGTGCGTATGATGGCAGCCCAGCTCATCGGAGCCATCCCCGCAATCGTCCGCCAAGTCGCATCTCCAAACAGCTTCGGTGGATACACCCTAGCTGAAAAACATTCTCGTCATCGCTTCAGGCATCTCCGCTCTGGTGGAGTCCAGGCCCACTCGGAGATGCACCCCATCCACTATCATCCAGGCCTTGTGTTATCTGAAACCAGGAGACCAAAAGAGCAGTACTGACCCTTGTCCTGGGGCGAGCAAGTGTGCGTGTGATGGCAGCCCAGCTCATCGGAGCCCCCCGCAATCGTCCGCCAAGTCGCATCTCCACACAGCTTCGGTGGATACACCCTAGCTGAAAAACATCTTCTCGTCTCCGCTCTGGTGGAGTCCAGGCCCGCTCATGCACCCTATCCACTATCATCCAAGCCTTGTGTTATCTGAAACCAGGAGAGCAGAAGAACAGTATACTGACCCTTGTCCTGGGGGGAGCAAGTGTGCGTATGACGGCAGCCCAGCTCATCGGAGCCATCCCCGCAATCGTCCGCCAAGTTGCATCTCCACACAGCTTTGGTGGAGACACCCTAGCTGAAAAACATCTTCTCGACTCCGCTCTGGTGGAGTCCAGGCCCACTCATGCACCACATCCACTATCATCCAGGCCTTGAGCTATCTGAAACCAGGAGACCAAAAGAGCAGTACTGACCCTTGTCCTGGGGCGAGCAAGTGTGCGTATGATGGCAGCCCAGCTCATCGGAACCATCCCCGCAATCATCCGCCAAGTCGCACCTCTACACAGCTTCGGTGGATACACCCTAGCTGAAAAACATTCTCGTCTCCGCTTCAGACATCTCCGCTCTGGTGGAGTCCAGGCCCACTCGGAGATGCACCCCATCCACTATCATCCAGGCCTTGTGTTATCTGAAACCAGGAGAGCAGAAGAGCAGTACTGACCCTTGTCCTGGGGCGAGCAAGTGTGCGTATGATGGCAGCCCAGCTCGTCGGAGCCATCCCCGCAATCGTCCGCCAAGTCGCACAGCTGAGTCCGCAGCACGCACTTGCGGTTCGCGCACTGGAACTGCGTGAGCGGGTCGCAGGGCCGCGCGCGCGCCGCACACAGAGTCATGTTGTTCTCGTCGGAACCATCCCCGCAATTGTCAACGCCGTCGCACACCTGATACCTGGAGGGTGACAAATTCAAAATGTTTTTCATCTATACTTAATATTATAAATGCGAAAGTTTGGATGGATGTATGGATGTGTGGATGCGTGTATGTGTGGATGTATAGATGTTCGTTACTCAATCACGCCCCAACGGCTGAACGGGTCTGGCGGAAATTTGGCACAGAGATAGATTATAGTCTGGAATAGCACATAGGCTACTTTTTATCTCGGAAAATTAAGGAGTTCCCGCGGGAACCAAAAAACCCTCGATCCACGCAGCTAGTCACGGGCATTAGCTAGTGCTTCATACTAATCAAAAAATCACGTCGATCCGTTGCTCTGTTATGGCGTGATTGGAAGACAAACCAACAAAAACATAAAAGTGTAAGTGTATTCGTTTGTTGGTTCGATTAGTTGTGGATATCAGCCGAAATCGCGTCAAACGCTATATCAGTTTCACATGCTTACAATTTTGCTTTCTACAGTATTTCTAAACGGATTGGTGATTATATCCATGTAGAACATCTGAGCCTACTTTTGTAATGATATATGGATTAATTTTAAAACCCTTTTAACAAAATTAAGAAAATCGCAACAAAAATATCTCCTCCGTGATTTTATATCATAATCAAACTGGATTGTATAACGATTAATAGCGTTTTGGTAAGATCCCATGAAACTTTAAATAAGTTCCACTGTCAACACTACCTACTTCTCCAAGTCAGAACCTTTTTTCTAGAACTGCTTTTAAATTACGCTCAAATTAAACCTCGCTAGTGTTAAATGAATTTAAAGAAAACCAACTGACCTTGGCACACATCGATGGTTGTCACAATGGAACCTGCGCAGCGTGTCACAGTTAAAGTTGGTGCATATAGAGGGCGCCTCGTCCGATCCGTCCCCGCAGTCGTCCGATCCGTCACACAGGTCCGATTGCGACACGCACAGATTGTTGGTACACTGGAATCTGCTCTCCGGACAGTATCTTCCGCCAGGATACCTCGGAGGACATCCGATCTCATCAGACAGATCCCTGCAATCTCTATCGCCGTCACATCTGAAGTACGCCGCGATACAGTGCCCCGATTTGCACTGGAACGTTCCATTCTTGCATTTGAACCCGCCGCATTCCATCTCATCGGTGTTATCCCCGCAATCGTCTTCGTGGTCGCACCGCCATCTCGACGAGATACATTTTCCATTGCCGCACTTGAACTCCGACTCGGAGCACTCTCTGTACTTGTGTTGGCACACCGCTTCCACTTCGTCGCTGCCGTCACCACAGTCGTCGGTGAAATCGCAGAGCCATTGCCTTGGTATGCAGCGTTTGTTCTGGCAGGTGAAGTCCGTTTGGCTGTTGCAGGAGGGACAGTTTTCTGGTAACTCGTCGGAGCCATCTCGGCAATCGTCTTTGCCGTCGCAGAACAGCCATTTCGGAATGCATCTGTAGTTGGACTGGCCGGGGCACCGTCGCCATCCGTTGGTGCAGTTCTTCTGTCTGCACATGTAGGCTGGCTCATCAGAGTCGTCACCGCAATCGTTATCGAAGTCACACATCCACAGTTTCGGTATGCAGCGGCCATTCTTGCAAGAGAACTCGGAGTCTGGCTTGCACGGTCGATTGTGACACATTGTCGGGTCTTCGTCGCTGTTGTCTTTGCAGTCAGTGTCGCCATCGCATTTCCAGCTGTCCAGTATACATCGGCCGCTGGACTTGCACTTGAACTCCAGGAGGGGACACTCGTGAGCGCACTGCGCTTCATCGCTTCCATCGCCACAATCATCAGTACCGTCGCAGATAGTCGCGGCTGGGGTACAATTAGTGTTCTTGCATTGGAACGAGCCAGCTCTGCAATGTCGGACGGGACACGTGTCCGGTTCGTCGGAGCCGTCCGTACAATCTTTCTCGCCGTCACATTTCCAGAACCATGGTATACATTTCTCGTCCCGGCCGTTGCATCTGTGCTGTCCATCTGTACAGTTAGCTATACAAGTTTTGTAGTCTCTCGCTAGGTAGAACTGGTTGGGGCAAGCGCATTTATACGTCGTGGCACCCTCTTCGCCGTAGCCTTCGATGTTCAAGTAACTGGATTCGTGCGGAGGAGCGATGAGACAGAGGTGCGAGCATCCCCCGTTATTGTTCCCGCAAGGGTTGTTGTACGGCAGTTGTCTCAAGGGGTGCACTATGTGAATGTCGTACGGGCGATGGGTGGCGTTCCTTAGCGTGGTTAGATTTTCACCGGAATGCTTATTCGCTTTGAGTATGGCTTTGAGATTCCAATCGGTCCAATAGATTTCATCGTCGAACAGGCTCAAAGCGAAAACGTGCGGTACTTTCTCGCCTGATAGAACCACGTGTCTGTGTTTTCCTTCCAAATCTGCTGAGCCTATGTAGTCTAAATGAGCGTCCGCCCAGTAAATTCTGTCCGTGAAATAGTCAATGGTGAGCGCATTCGGCCAGGCTATATCGTCTTCCCAGTTCAAAATGATGGTATAGTTTGATCCATCCATACCCAGCTTGCCGATGTAGGCCTGAAGGTGCCAGGAAGTGTAGTACAAGTACCCGGTACCCGGATGTACGACGATAGCTCTCGGATCAGCGATACCAGTTTTAAGGGTCTTTCTTCTCGTGCCGTCTAACTCTGATACGTCCAAATTCTTCGAATGTCGGTCTAGCCAGTAAAGTTTTCTCCCTATCCAATCGACCGCAATGCCTTCCAGGCCGTGAGAGTCGTGTCGGATTACCACTTCCTTCGTCGGATTCGGATCAGTGTAATCGGAGCGGTAAATAATTTTGGCAGATACATCAGCGAAGTACATTTTATTTTCCTTGAAGTCGAAATCTATGGCGACTACATTCATTAGGTCTTGATGTACCAAATTATAGAGAGAGGCATCGGTGGACATGTTCCTGACGTAGTATTTGTTGGTGAATATGATCCAAGCGGTGATGTTGTCTTTTCTTTTGCAGGTGTGCTCGTCCGCTTCTCTTTCGTAGTATTGGTCGGAACACTTGCAGTAGTAAGACCCTGGGGTGTTGGAACAGTACTGGGAGCAGACGCCTGGTGTTTCGGTACATTCGTCGATGTCCGCACAAGCTTTGCCGTCGCTCAGGAGTTTGTACCCTTGGTTACAGTCGCAGTAGTACCCGGTTAAAGTGTCTATACACTTGTGTCCGCACTGGTTGATTTCTAGCTTGGCGCACTCATCGACGTTGCAATGTGCAGGCTCGTCCGAGTCGTCGGTACAATCGGACACCTTGTTGCAGACGAGTCTATTGTCTATACACTGGTCGTTGTTGCACTTGAACTGTCCCGCCGGGCATGTCTTGTTTTCCTTCGTGCACCCCACTTCGTCCGAATGGTCTCCGCAGTCGTCTTCGCCATCACATCTGAAGTGGTCCCGGATACATTTGAAGTTCTGACACCTGAATTCGTGCGCGGAGCACTTCTTATACTGAGTGTTGCATTGCTTCCCTTCATCGGATCCATCTCCGCAGTCGTTATCGTGGTCGCAGACCCAGCCTTCGTTGATACACCTTCCGTTCGTGCACTGGAACTGGTCCTCGGAACACGGGGTCGGGGTAGAGCAGTGGTGTATAGTGGTGTTTTCGTCCGCACCATCTATACAATCAGGGTCTCCATCGCACAGCCATTTCTTAGGGATGCATTGCGCTCTGTTCCAGAATTTGTTCTCCTCGCACGTGTACTCCGTTTCGGCGTCGCATTTACGTTCGTTGCACTGGTGTCTGTCGTCTTCGTCGCTGTTGTCTAAACAGTCGTTGTCGCCATCGCAGATGTATATCCTGGGTATACAGTTGCCGTTGTCACAGGTGAACAGGTCCCCGAAGCAAGTCCTGCCTTCGGAGCGGCAATACTCCGGCGGCTCGTCGGCCCCGTCACCGCAATCGTCGTCCCCGTCGCAATACCAGGTGGCTGGGATACATCGGTGGTTGGGGCAGCGGAAGCTGTTCTGAGGGCAAGTCCTCTGCGCGCAGTGGAGCGGATCCTCGTCGGAGTTATCGCCGCAATCGTTGTCGCCGTCGCACAGCCAGTACGGTTCGACGCAGATGTTGGTTTTCTCGCACTTGAGATGGTTCGCAGGGCAGGTCGTGTTTCTGGGGCAACGCTCGTGGGTTTCGTCGGACGTGATGTTGTCTTTGCAATCGTTGATGCCGTTGCAGACTTGCGCTTGGGGAATGCAGCGGGAGTTCTGGCAGGTGAACTCTCCGTCAGCACACGGAGGGTACACGCAGCCTTCCTCATCGGAGCCATCCTTGCAATCGTTCTCGTGGTCACACTTCCAGGACTTGAAGATACAGCGGCCGTTGTTGCAGCGGAACTCGTTGGGCGAGCAGGAGTGGTAGGAGCAATAGTCGACGTCTTCGTCGGAGTTGTCTCCACAATCGTCATCGCCGTCGCACGACCACATCCTGCTGATGCATTTGCCGTTGGCGCAGAAGAATTTGCTGGAGTCGCAAGTGATGTTCCGGGCTACACACATTCTTCCTTCGTTAACCAGTTTTGTATTGTCGTCGCACTTGCATTCCACTGTGTTGTTGGGAGCAGGATGGCAGCTTTGTGCGCAGCCTCCGTTGTGAATGTTGCACAGATTGGTGCGGCACGCTTGTCTACTCGTACTGTATATGTGGATGTCTCTCGGCGAGTCCTCCAAGCGTTTAACCATCTCGATCATGTTAGCTCCTGTGTGTTTCTCGGCCCTATAGACGCCTCGCAACTGAAGATCCGTCCAGTAGATGTAGTTTCTGAACACTGTGATCGCAAATGGATAGATCGTTGCAGAGATTAAAACTTCTCTATCGCTTCCATCTAATTTCGATCGTTCGATCTTCTCTCGAACGGCGTCGGTCCAATATAGCATGTCCTCTTCGAAATCTATCGTGAGGCCGCTCGGTTGAGATAAATCTTTATCTATGATGGCCTTCTTGAGAGATCCGGCCATAGTCGTCCTGTAGATTTTACCAGATGTTCCGAAACGGCCCCAATCGGTGTAGTACAAAGTTCCATTGCACGGATCGACGACGATGGCTCTCGGGCGTTCTACTCTAGCGATCATGACCAATTCGGTGCCGTCTAAGTTCATCGCATAGATGGAGTTGTTAGAGCTGTCAGTCCAGTAGACTTTTTTCTGGGTCCAATCGTAAGAAATACCTTCGGGGTTGATGTTCTTGCTGATAATGTTATGTATGCCCGAAACCTCGGGGGTGATGGCCGACATCCAAGCGATTCTCGCGAAAGGTCGTATCTGCGTGAAGAACAGCTTGTTATCTGCGTAATCGAATTCGACTCCGACCACATTCGTGAGGTTACCGATAGGCTTGAATGGTACACCGGTAGATTTAGGGTCCAAATTAACAGCGCGGATTTCAGTTCTTGTCGTGAAAACTAGGTATTCATCGACGACATCGCACTTTTTCGGGTTGCTTGCAGATATTTGTCCCGTGGCGCAATCGCAACGGTGCGTGTAGCCTTTGTTGGCTTCAGGTGGGTAGCTGAAGCAGAGCTGGTCGCATCCTCCATTGCCGAGTTTCCTGCACGGGTTGTTCTCATCGGTGGGCTGGCTGTTGATGTCGAATATGACGATATCCCTCAATTTGGGCAAGTTAGTGCGTACTTTTTCCGGCATAGACATGTTTCCGGGCAGTTTGGAGGCTTTGTAAATGGTCTGCAAGTTTCTATCGACCCAGTACACGCTGCTGGTGTATATCGCGATACCCATCGGGTAAGGAACGTTGGATCTGATGAGTTGTCTGTTTCCGCCGTTGTAAGATATTTTCTGTATCTGATTGAGCTTGGAATCGACCCAGTAAACGTCGTGGGTCAACATGTCGATCGTCAAATCCCTGGGGTTGGATATTCCGGAGTTGACCACCGTCTGCCAGTTGCTCCCGTCGAGGTAAGCCTTTCCTATACGCGGATACTGATTGTAATCTATCCAATACAACAGTCTCTTTAGAGGGTTGACTGCTAGCTCCCTAGGAGCGTCCATAGTGGTCTTGTAGATAACTTTTCTATTGGAGCCATCGAGCCATGACATTTCGACATAATTTTCATGCGGAAAAACGTTGGTGAAGTACAAGTTTCCAGCGACCCAATCGACCGCAAGTCCTCTGATTCCGTTGCTGCCGATACCATCTTTGACGATGTGCTGAAGATCCGAGCCATTTGGTCTAACCCGGAATATGCCGTTCCACTGTCCACGGTTGAACTCCACCCAGTAGATATAGTTTTCAGCGAAATGCACATCGACATGAAGTATATGGTGACCAACGCCGGTGACTGGTACCATGGCTTCAGCGCTACTGTCTAGACTGTAGCCTCTAATGAGGTCCAACTGAGACACTACGGCGAATGTTTTATATGGAACGCAATTGACTTCATTCTCCTTTCTATAGCCGATGGAGCACGCACAAATCCTCGAGCCTCCTTCACTTGGAATGCAAATCTGTTCGCAACCACCATTGTTCTGCGAGCAGGGATGATGTATCATCTTCCTCTTCTGGAATATGGTGAAAGATTTCAAATCGCTCTCGTTGTCCAGAATGATCTTGATGTTGTCTCCGTTGGGGAGGTCAGCTTTGATGATCTTCTCGTGTCTCGTGTCGAGGACGTACAGCCTGGAGTCGAGGACGGCGATGACCTTGGGGTAGGAGATTGCGTTGGCTTCGCTGAGGATTGTCTTCCTGTCGTTGCCCTCAGTGGTCATACTGCTGACGCTGGGAGGGTACTGAGTGCTGAAGTACACCAGTTTGCGCTCCACGTCGATGGCGACGGCTTCAGGACGCTCAATGCCGTCCACCAGGATGACGGGGTTGCTGCCGTCCATGTTAACTTTGCCGATCTTCGCGGGCACCCCGAAACCTCCCTCGTCGGCCCAGTAGATTTTTCTGAAGACAAAGAAAAATTTCATTAATTGGGCCAGCTGAGTCAAAACAAGATAAATGATAAATGATTTATTTATTTCCTGTAGGACAATTTGTGTCACTTATGAAACATTAAGACTCTACCACCGGTCCGGAAAACTGATTCTACTGAGAAGAGCCGGCAAGAAACTCAGCAGTTGTTCTTTTCATAGAAAAGAAAAGGTTACAATATGTGATATATCATAAGAGACACATGTATGTCCTACATTATATACACAATTGAGTATTGAATTTATTGTGGGCTTCTTAGAACCTTGTAAATATAGTTTCAAATTGGCATAAAGAAATTTCGTCATTGTTTCATTGAATTTATTGTGGGCTTCTTAGAACCTTGTAAATATAGTTTCAAATTGGCATAAAGAAATTTCGTCATTGTTTCACATCTACTTTAGTACACTTTTAGTTTAGTGCACAATTATTACTTTTTAATAATTGGAATTAGTTAAATCAGCTGAGTGGTAGAGTGAAAACAAGATATATCATAAGAGACACCTGTATGTCCTGCACTAAATAAACTAATCGTATTGAATTTATTGTGGGCTTCCTCTCAGAAGGAAACCTTTCAGGTATTCTTTTAAGTTGGCATTTATTTCACATATATATTAGCACAGTTTTGATATAATTTACATTCAAATTAATGTCTACCGATTCTTGATAAATTATTTTATGTTTTGAATGTTTGATCAGACATAAGATAAATAAAATTCACAAATAATTAGTGTGCCAATGTATCTGTTTGTCATCTTTACATTTTATTTACAGAAAAAGATAGGACTCTTTTATTTTAGTGCACAATTATTATTATTTTCTCAATATAAAACTTTGACAAAACCATTTGAGAACCATGAAAGAACACATGAACAAAGTGTCTGTTAGCAACAATAAAGACTAAGATACGTCATTGGTCAATTTCTTAGCAAATAAGATAATTATAAGCTTAAGTTAAAGAAAAATTACTTATTAGTCAAATAGTCTGGCTAGATTGTAGTTATATTGAGCCCTGTTAAATTGGTACAGAATAAAAAAAAAATGCAATAAACTTCAGGAAACGACGTGACAAATCTTTATATTACACTCTTAGCTTATAAGATAATTATAAGCTCAGGTTAAAGAAAAATTACTTATTAGTCGAATAGTCTGGCTAGATTGTAATTATTTTGAGTACCCCTGTTAAATTGGTACTCAATAAAAAAAATGCAATAAAATTCAGGAAACGACGTGACAAAACTTTATATTACACTCTTAGCACATAAGATAATTATAAGCTTAGGTTAGAGAAAAATTACTTATTAGTTAAATAGTATGGCTAGATTGTAATTATATTGAGCACCCCTGTTAATTTGGAACTCAAAAATAGAAAAAAAAAACTTACAATAAACTTCAGGAAACGACGAGCCAAGACACGTCATTGGACAATTTCTTAGCACATAAGATAATTATAAGCTTAGGTTAAAGAAAAATTACTTATTAGTCAAATAGTCTGGCTAGATTGTAATTATATTGAGCACCCCTGTTAAATTGGTACTCAACAATAGAAAAAAAAAAACTTGCAATAAACTTCAGAAAACGACGAGCCAAGACACGTCATTGGGCAATTTCTTAGCACATAAGATAATTATAAGCTTAGGTTAAAGAAAAATTACTTATTAGTCAAATAGTCTGGCTAGATTGTAATTATATTGCGCCCTGTTTAAATTTTTACGCAATAAAAAAAAGAAACTTCAGAAAACGACGTGACAAAACTTTATATTACACTTTTGGCACATAAGATAATTAAAAGCTTAGGTTAAAGAAAAAATACTTATTAGTAAAACAGTCCGGTTAGATTGTAATTATATTGAGCCCTGTTAAATTGGTACTCAATAAAACAAAATAAAAAAAAATGCAGTAAACTTCAGGAAACGACGTGACAAAACTTTATATTACACTTTTAGCACATAAGATAATTAAAAGCTTAGGTTAAAGAAAAATTACTTATTAGTCAAATAGTGTGGCTAGATTGTAATTTTATTGAACACCTTTATATATGTGTATTAAATTGGAACTCAACAATAGAAAAAAAAACTTTCGAATGAACTAGAAGTTTAATTCGCTATAATCCGCTACAGTAGACGGCACTGTGTGGTACAGTGCGTGTCTTTCACCTGCAGCATCCGACACCCACCACCCAGCAATTCGCACAGGCACAACACCACACCACACAAATCCTCCAAATCACTCTCAACGTACGTTTCACTCCGACACCGGAGCATCTTCAGGAGATGTTGACTCGACAATGCACGATTGTGAAAAAGTATTCAATATTTAAAAAAACTTGCAATAAACTTCAGAAAACGACGAGACAAGACACGTCATTTGACGATTTCTTAGCACATAAGATAATTATAAGCTTAGGTTAAAGAAAAATTACTTATTAGTCAAATAGTCTGGCTAAATTGTAATTATATTGTGCCCTGTTAAATTGGTACTCAATTGAAAAAAAAAAATTAAAAAAAAAAAAGTTCGCCGACGTGACAAAACTTTATATCTCAATTAAAAAAAAAAAATATTACATTCGAATAGTCTGTGATTAAAAAAAATTACACTCACCCTTCAGTAGGATCCAAGCACATGCTCCTAGGTTTGGCGACAGAGGTCCGGCTGCCGTCGTTCGCGAACACAATGGTCCTGTATTTCACTTTGCCATCCACTCGGATCAACTCGATGTTATTGGCCACCTTGTTGGCCATGAACAGGTTCCGTCCCAGCCAATCGAACGCTATCGCCGACGGTGAGCCGACGACGCCCGTGTCCTGGCCGAAGAACTCGACCTTATCGCCACCGCCATAAGGCATGGTATAGATTGTGCAGTTTTCCTCATCGTCGCCGTCGGTGGAGGAGGACTGGAGCCAGTACAGAGTGTGACCTTGACGGTCGTAGTCCAATTGAACACCGCCTGGGAATCAATTTTTTTTACAAGTTAGCCTGCGAGCTCACCTGATGGTAAGTGATGATGCAGTCTAAGATTTTTTTTTTAGTCCTTGACTGCGATCTCACCTGATGGTAAGTGATGATGCAGTCTAAGATTTTTTTATTTTTTATCCACTACAAGTTAGCCCTTGACTGCGATCTCACCTGATGGTAAGTGATGATGCAGTCTAAGATTTTTTTTTAGTCCTTGACTGCGATTTCACCTGATGGTAAGTGATGATGCAGTCTAAGTTTTTTTTTATCCACTACAAGTTAGCCCTTGACTGCAATCTCACCTGATGGTAAGTAATGATGCAGTCTAAGATTTTTTTTTAGTCCTTGACTGCGATTTCACCTGATGGTAAGTGATGATGCAGTCTAAGATTTTTTTTCAGTCCTTGACTGCGATATCAACTTATGGTAAGTGATGATGCAGTGAAAGGTTTTTTTTATCCACTACAAGTTAGCCCTTGACTGCAATCTTACCTGATGGTAAGTGATGATGCAGTCTTAGATTTTCTTTTTTCAGTCCTTGACTACGATTTCACCTGATGGTAAGTGATGTTGCAGTCTAAGTTTTTTTTTTAGTCCTTGACTGCGATTTCACCTAATGGTAAGTGATGATGCAGTCTAAGATGGTAGCGGGCTAACCTATTAGGGGCATGGCAGTTATATTAAACCCACACCTCTATTCGGTTTCTACACGGCATCGTACCGGAACGTTAAATCTCTTGGCCGCACGTCTTAGCCGGTAGGGTGGTAATCAGCCACGGCCGAAGCCTCCCACCAGGCCAGACCAGGGACAATTCAGAAATTATAAATTCCCAAAATTGAACCTGCCGGGGATCGACCCGGGACCTCCGCACGTTAAGACAACAGCGTACCTAAATTGAAATTGAATAAATGAAATGAAATGATATGAAATGAAATGAAATGATATGAAATGAAATGGAATGAAATGAAATGAAATTAAATGGAATGAAATGAAATGAAATTAAATGGAATGAAATGAAATGATATGAAATGAAATGGAATGAAATGGAATGAAATAGAATGAAATGAAATGATATGAAATGAAATGATTTGTCATACCTTGTATACCAACAACGGGTGGCAGTTGTCCTGCCCTCCCGGTACCATCCGTGGACAAATCGATGATTTGAGATCCCTTCAGTACCATCAGATATGCCTTCTCCTCTGTAATGAATGAAAACCACAATACTTTTATACGACTGCCTGAAAAAAGGAGTATATTGTTTTCAGGGTTCATGTATGTATGTATGTGAGTTTGTATATTCCACCATAACTTCTATACGCCTGAACCGATTTTGATAAATGAGGTATCGTTAGAATTCCTAGCTTGTTCCGGGTGACATAGGCTAGTAAAATTATAGAAAAAATTGATGGGGTGATCATGGTCCCGCATTAAAGACTAAAGTTGAAAAAAAAAATCGAAAATAAGAGGTGCGATTATGTAAGTATTGCCGATCCAGTCGTCAGAGTTCGACGTCAAAGTAAAATAAACCATAACATCATTGAATTAGAGTTCAATTTCGTGTATCCATTCTCATACGTTTAGGTATGCACGATATCATAAATGGATGAGAATGGATATACGAAATTGAGCTCTAATTCAGTACGTTTATGCTTTATTTTACTTTGACGCCGAACTTGACGATTTGATCGGCAACTTTTAGACAATCGGGGGGCTGATTAACTATATAATCATCATCTAGAAAATGATGAGTAGATTCCAAAAATATATAACACTATAGTTCAATATCCAGTGATTCACAAACAAATATCGTTTAATAATTTTTTTTAACTTTTTAGTTAGTTTGTTAGCAGGGCAGTTTTAAATTTTTTTAATTTTGACTTGTTTTTTTTACAAGTGAGCCCTTGACTGCGATCTCACCTGAAGCTAAGTGATGATGCAGTCTAAGATGGTAGCGGGCTAACCTGTTAGGGGCATGGCAGCAGTGGCGTGCAGCTCATAGAGGCACAAAAGCACTGCTTACCCAAATGGAACTACGTCAATGCTCATTTTTCATTAAAACAGCTAGTAAATAGTGTTCTGACTAACTTATGCCTACCCTAGCTTCAAAACCTAAGCATACCCCTATTCGGTTTCTAAACGGCATCGTACCGGAACGTTACGAACGGTACCATTTTTTTTTTTTTTTTTTATACACTACAAGTTAGCCCTTGACTGCGATCTCACCTGATGGTAAGTGAAGATGCAGTCTAAGATGGTAGCGGGCTAACCTGTTAGGGGCATGGCAGTTATATTTAACCCATACCCCTATTCGGTTTCTACACAGCATCGTACCGGAACGCTAAATCGCTTGGCGGCACGTCTTTTACCGGTAGGGTGGTAACTAGCCACGGCCGAAGCCTCCCACCAGGCCAGACCAGGGAAAATTCAGAAATTATAAATTTCCAAACCCTGCCAGGGATCGAACCCGGGACCTCCGCACGTTAAGGCAACAGCGCTCAACACTGCGCCACGGAGGTCGTCAAAAGATTAGACCATTAAAAGACCATTAAAAGATGACTCACCTTCGATACACTTTCCATCAGGCAACAGCTTAAATCCAGGTTGGCACACACAAGTGTAACCGCTGGTGCTGGTAGGGCTCAAAAGGCAGAGATGTTGACAGGAGGCAGCAGAACACGGAGACGGATGCTTCGGTTGCAGGGACGGATGGTGGACGTGGATCGACAGCGGCTGAGATATCAAGTGTGACACCACCGTCTGGTTGCTGCCCCGGAACTTGTGAGCGGACAGAACCCGGTTGAGCTGGCGGTCAGTCCAGTACAGAGTGTCCTCGAACAGCGTCAACGAATGAGGGTGTAACAAGTAATGGCTTCCAGACAACACTTGCTGACGTCCCGTGCCGTTGTAATAGCAGAAGTCTATGAAGTCCAACTTGGAATCGGCGAAGTAAACCCTCTGGGTCGCCGTGTCCAGGGTCAAACCGTTGGGCCAATATATCTTCGTGGTGATGATAGCTTCGCGATGGGTTCCGTCCATCCCGACTCTTTCGATGCGAGGGTTTTCGCCCCAGTCCGTCCAGAACAGCCATTTCGCGTTGGGTGCTGGATCCAAGCACATTCCTCTGGGCTGGGTGATGTTCCCGCTCAGCAGAGCAGTTCTTGAGCTGCCGTCCTCTTTGGCTACTTCGATGGTGTTCAGTTTGCTGTCCAACCAGTAAATGTTCCCACCGACCCAATCGTATGCTAGACCTTCGACTAGATCTAAACCAGTGGAAATTATGACCTGAGGTTCGCTTCCTCGATCCAGTCGAGAGATCTTCTTCAGTTTCATGTCCGACCAGAAAATGGTTCCGGTATGCATATTGGACGCTGTGGCGACCACGTTCTCGACGTTTATTGGAACCCTTTCGAGGCCTTGTTCGTTAAGATCTGCCACTAAGATCGAGTGTCGATTGGAGATGATTAAGAAAGCGCTGGAATAATTGTTGGCTTTGCAGGAATGCTTGTCGGCGTTGAGCTGGTAGCCTTCGACACAGCTGCAGAAGTAGGACCGTTTGGTGTTGGTGCAGATCTGCGAACACAACCCTGGAGGGTCGCATTCGTTGATGTCCTTGCAGGTGTAACCATCGGATTCCAGCTCCTCCCCGCTGGGGCAGAGGCAGAGAGGTCCGTCAGGCGTCTGCTTGCAGCCGTTCGAGCACAGGCTGGAACTGAGTTGGCAGTTCGTGAAATCACAAGCCACACCTGGAAAGAACAGAAATGTTAAATAACCTCTGAAGCTGAGACGATAGGGATGATGCATAGGTCAAAAATAAATAATTTCTTACTGCTCATTAAATTCCAAAAGACCTAAAATTCACATCCTCGGTTGAAGGGCAAAGTTCTTCACAGGAAACTGTAGGGTCTGAAGGAAAACATCGAATACTCGAAAATTCTGGGTTCTTTGGCTTTATTCTACAGTTCAAGCCCCTAGAGCCAAGTTACATACGTTTCGTGTCTTTTGTCTCCTTCCTATAATCGTTAACACTTTAGGGGAGAGAAAAGTGAATAGTTTATGGTTAGCATTTTTAATGAAATGGCTTGGTGGAGGGGGAAGGGGGGGGGGAGGGGGAGGGGGAGTTATTAATTAAAGTTTTGCATACCCTCATCAGCACTGTTGGGGCAGTCGAAGTTGCCATCGCACACTTGAGTGAGGTTCACGCAGCGGTTCGCAATCCCCGGACACGCCCATTGGCCTGACGGACACCTGCAAGGTTTCATTTAAGGTTCACGTTTCGTGCTTGTGCTTTTGAAGCAAATATTCTGAAACGACGCCATAGACAATGACAGACAATGTTAGGGTTATTATTACGAGAGCTGGGGCAGAGCAGCTGATATCCAAACAAATTTTATATTGCATTTCACACTATTGTCAGGGTTATTGAAAGGTCCTCGCAGTCCGGCGTGCCTGCGGGACAACAGCGCTGTACCACACTATTGTAAGGGTTATTATTACGATAGCTGGGGCAGAGCAGCTGATATCCAAACACGCGTCGTGTCTACGCGACAAAGTAGGCCACGTGAAGGCTGAGCTACTGTTTAATACTGTCGTATTAAGTCAAGTTTACCCGTTGTCCTAGGTGAGCGACAAACGCGGCGACGCGACAATATCAAACAGTAGCTGACCATTCACGTGGCCTACGTTGTCGCGTAGATACGTCTGTCATTTTTATGGCGTCGTATCGCGTGGCGTCGTTTCTGTCGCTTACATTTTTTTTTCATCCACTACAAGTAGTCCTTTACTGCGATCTCACTTGATGGTAAGTGATCATGCAGTCTAAGATGGTAGCGGGCTAACCTGTTAGGGGCATGGCAGTTATATTAAACCCATACCCTATTTGGTTTCTACACGGCAACGCTAAATCGCTTGGCGGCACGTCTTCGCCGGTAGGGTGGTAACTAGCCACGGCCGAAGCCTCCCACCAGGCCGGACCAGGGAAATTCAGAAATTATAAATTTCCAAACCCTGCCGGGGATCGAACCTAGCACGTTAAGGCAACAGCGCTCAACACTGCGCCACGGAGGTCGTCAAATATTATTATACCTTTTACCTTTTATAATATTACCTTTTCTTTTCTATGAAAAGAGCAACTGCTGAGTTTCTTGTCGGCTCTTCTCAGTAGAATCACCTTTCCGAACCGGTGGTAGAGTCTTAACGTTTCATAAGTGACACAAGTTGTCCTACATGAAATAAATAAATCATTTCATTTCATATAATAAATATAATTTGTTTGTATTTTAACACCACTGTGAATACACTTACACCCTGCAGTTGCACTGATGACTCACTGCATTGTTAACGCGAACGAACTATAAAGGAGTTTTCACTTCAAAAAAGGGGTATATACCTGAACGGCGGGGGTTTGCACGCGTGCTGCAGCCCCTCGTCGGAGCCGTCGCCGCAGTCGTCGCGTCCGTCGCACACGTACGCGCGGAACACGCAGCGGCCGTTGTCGCAGCGGAAGTGCCCCGCGCCGCACGCGGCCGCGCCGCAGCGCGCCGGCTCGTCCGACAGGTCCTCGCAGTCCGGCGTGCCTGCGGTGTACCACACGACTGTAGGGGCTGTTATTGCGAGAGCTGGGGCAGAGCAGCTGATATCCAAACTATTATTATATTGCATTTCGAGAGCGTTCACAGTGTCATGTCGTACGGCACTTTATTGTGAGGCAGAGCAGCTGATATCCAAACAGTTATTATATTGAATTCCAAGAGCGTTCACAGTGTCATGTCGTACGGCATTTTATTGTGGGGCAGATCAGCTGATATCCAAACAATTTTTATATTGCAGAAAAGTTTTTCAAATTTCGAGCTTTCACAGCGTCATGTCGTACGGCAGTTTATTGTGATAAGGGTTATTATTACGAGAGCTATCAATTTAGCTAAGCTCTAACAGTGTGTGTGTATTGTGGGGCAGAGCAGCTCATATCCAAACTATTTTTATATAGCATTTCACACTATTGTAAGGGTTATTGAAAGGTCCTCGCAGTCCGGCGTACCTGCGGTGTACCACACGACTGTAGGGGCTGTTATTGCGAGAGCTGGGGCAGAGCAGCTGATATCCAAACTTTTTTATATTGCATTTCACACTATTGTAAAGGTTATTGAAAGGTCCTCGCAGTCCGGCGTGCCTGCGGTGTACCACACTATTGTAGGGGTTGTTATTACGAGAGCTGGGGCAGAGCAGCTGATATCCAAACTATTTTTATATTGCATTTTGAGAGCTTTCACAGTGTCATGAAGTATTATATTGTGGTAAGGGTTATTATTACGAGAGCTATCAATTTAGCTAAGCTTTCACAGTGTGTGTATTACGAGAGCTGGGGCAGAGCAGCTGATATCCAAACAATTTTTATATTGCATTTCGAGAGCTTTCACAGTGTCATGAAGTATTATATTATGGTAAGGGTTATTATTACGAGAGCTATCAATTTAGCTAAGCTTTCACAGTGTGTGTGTATTGTGGGGCAGAGCAGCTGATATCCAAACAATTTTTATATTGCATTTCGAGAGCTTTCACAGTGTCATGAAGTACGGCATTATATTGTGGTAAGGGTTATTATTACGAGAGCTGTCAATTTAGCTAAGCTTTCACAGTGTGTGTGTGTGTGTATTGTGAGGCAGAGCAGCTGATATCCAAACAATTTTTATATTGCATTTCACACTATTGTCAGGGTTATTGAGTCCTCGCAGTCCGGCGTGCCTGCGGGACAACAGCGCTGTACCACACTATTGTAAGGGTTAGTATTACGAGAGCTAAACTTTCACAGTGTCATGTCGTACAGCACTTTATTGTGGGGCAGAGCAGCTGATATCCAAACAATTTTTATATTGCAGAAAAGTTTTTCAAATTTCGAGAGCTTTCACAGTGTCATTGAGTGCTTTCGCGACATTGAGCATGTGTCATGGGTCATTTCATGGTGTTTTAATAAGGATAATAATAATTTATTAATAATATAAATTGTAATTAATAAGTTAATATATTTGTACACCACACTGTGGTAGAGTAAATGATAGCGTTCTGTTAAACTAACATCTATGTACAACTATTCATAAATAAATAAATCTGAATCTGACCCCAAGCCTCATGGTGGTCCAATGTGGAGAGGGACTAGAGTTGGGAGGAAGGAGGGTGGGAGTTAGAGTACTTATTATCACGCCAATGACAACCCAGGACTTTCTGGAGGACAGACCCAAATGAAATGAGATGAGGGATGCTCTCTCAGCCTACCAAACCACAAGGGTAAAGTAGACCCCAAGCCTCATGGTGGTCCAATGTGGAGAGGGACTAGAGTTGGGAGGAAGGAGGGTGGGAGTTAGAGTACTTATTATCACGCCAATGACAACCCAGGACTTTCTGGAGGACAGACCCAAATGAAATGAGATGAGGGATGCTCTCTCAGCCTACCAAACCACAAGGGTAAAGTAGACCCCAAGCCTCATGGTGGTCCAATGTGGAGAGGGATGAATGAAGAGAATGAAAGTACGAGAGGCATATGAGCGAGAACTTGTATTTACTAGTTGACCAACAGAGAGCAAAAACAGTCTCTAATCATGTTAGAGGGATAGATAAAAAAAAAATGTGGACGTTAGAGCCCTTAACGCCAATGACAACCCAGGATTTTCTGGAGGACTGACCCAAATGAAATTAGATGAGGAAATGGGAGAGCAGAAAAAGAAGAATGTCAGTGTGTCGGGGAGCTCACCGTCGCAGTACCAGGTCCTGGGTATACAGAGGCCGGAAGCCACGCACTGGAACTGTCTGTCCGCAGCGCACTGATGCGGTGCCAGCGACGGGCAGCCCGCCTCGTCCGAACCGTCGTTGCAGTCCGGGATGCCGTCACATTTGTACGCCTCCTGCAACCATAGCCAAGTCACTGATAGGCCTTTTACACTGCACTTTTTACAGGGCCCTTACTCCCTAAATCTTATTACACTACACTGATTTAAAAGGTAAGGGTCGCTGTGAAAAGTGCAGTGTAATAGGCCTATTACTCAAACGTTACCCAAGTCACTTACTGTTGGATGTGTGTAAAAAAACATATCACTCGAACTGTTTAAGGAGTTCATACATTTTTGACGTGCCGACATCTATGAACTCCATAAACAGGTCAAATTATCCGCCTGACAGACGATTGCGATGTCCTTGGACATCAGAGCTGATCGATCATAACACTGCAACAATTGATCCCAGAAGGGATCTGGCAGTGTCAGTCTAAATAGTGACAGACATCGCCGTCGCAGCAGTCCGACGGCGGGATGCAGTGGGGGGCGCGGCACGTGAGCTGATCAGCGGAGGGAGATGTCTCACCTGGACACACTGCTTGAGGTCTGCGCACTTGAACTGCGAGGCCAGGCAGGAGACGGGCGGGCAGTCCGCCTCATCCTGCTTATCGAAGCAGTCGTCGTCGCCGTCACACACCCACGAAGACGGGATGCAGTGCCCCGTGCGCGGACACGTGAACTGGTAAATGACCCAAAACAGTTAGCTTTCATTCATTCATTGTTTAATTGGTATTTGGTAACGAAACAGACAATAAATTAACATTTTATAGTGCCTATTTCACAAGTACACCTTAACTGACAAATAAATTTGAAACGACAGGATTTGATGTTTTGAAACATCACATTTATTCGTCAGATAAGGTTTATAGTTCCAACTATGCTGCAACAGCTGCCTAGAAGATGTATGGTAGCGCTCGCCAGACTCTTCAACGGGATTCTTCGCACCGGCCACTTTCCGAGGCATGGAAGAGAAGAAAGGTCCAGGATGGCTATAGGCATGATAACAGGACACTGTCCACTTAACAAACACCTATGTTCTAGGTATAACCGACAACCCTCTGTGCAGAGCCTACATGGAAAGCGAAGAGACACCAAGACACGTACTACTCGAGTGTAGTGCTGTATCCACTCAACGAGAAGCCTACATTGGCTCCCCAGCAACACTCTCGGAAGTCTTCGTCGACCTGGGCGGCCTGCTTGGATTCTGGATTGAGCTCGGCTGGTTAGAGTGATCCACCGGGGAGACGCACCAAAGGTCTCACGCACAACGGGCACTTATGCTTACGGAAAAGCCCAGAGAGAGAAGAAGAAGAAGAAGAGAGGAAAGGTCATCGTCCAGCAGCCATTCCACTACGCTCCAGCTGGCAAGAGTGACCGACCACCTGGCCAGTCAGCTCAACAACCAGCACTGCTCAGTTGGAGTCTTCCTCGACATCGAGAAAGCCTTCGACAGAGTGTGTCACGCTGGCCACACTAATTATAACTTCAACACTGCCCGCGATTGTGCGAGTGTCGTCATTCCTCAAGGGCAAAACCTTCCAAGTTTCAATAGAGGACGAGAACTAGCAACCAGTCCTATCAAAGCCGGAGTCCCTCAAGGCAGTTGTTGACGACATTCCAACCCTCTGTGACCATCTACGTGAGGGTGAAGAGGACAGGAGATAAAATTGCCAAAAACACAGGTCAGGGTTACGAAAGTTGAGCAACACCATTAAAATTGGCAAAAACACAGGTCAAGGTTACGCAAGTTGAGCAAAGGGCTGGAAATGTCACCTGGAAGTACGCGCAGGTCTTGTCCGCGCAGTGGGAGCCCTCGTCGGAGCCGTCGCCGCAGTCGTTCTCCGAGTCGCACTTCCAGGTGTTGGGCACGCAGCGGCCGTTGGCGCACTGGAACTGTGACGCGCTGCACGTGACGTTGACGCAGCCGTTCTCGTCCGAGAAGTCTCCGCAGTCGTTCTCCGAGTCGCACTTGAACGTGGCGGGGATGCAGCGCCCCGACTTGCACATGAACTCTGACGCGCTGCACGTTGTTTCTGGGAACGCGAGTTTTTTTCGATTTTTTTTTTAAATCCTCCACTACAAGTTATAGACCCGCTACCATCTTGAGATCGTGAGATCGCAGTCAATCGCTGATAGGCCTATTAGCCCTTGACTGCGATCAGCAGTGTAGAAACCGAATAGGGGTATGGGTTTAATATAACTGCCATGCCCCTAACAAGTTAGCCCGCTACCATCTTAGACTCTAGACTGCATCACCACTTACCATCAGGTGAGATCGCAGTCAAGGGCTAACTTGTAGTGGATAAAAAAATGGTATATAAGAATGCCAACGATGTACTTATTAGGAGGCATTCGAATGGCGTACATCGGGGTTTTTTTAAATCCACTATAAGTTAGCCCTTGACTATGTTACTAGCTGATAAAGTAGCTTTCTATAAGTGAAAGAATTTTTAAAATCGCTTCATTAGTTTTTAAGTTTATCCATTACAAACAAACACACAAACCTTTCCTCTTTATAAAATTAGTTTAGAAATGCCCGCGACTCCGTCTGCGTGGTTTGAGGTGTTTTGGTTCCAGCGGGAATTCTTTAATTTTGTGCTATTCCAGAGATAATCTATCTCTGTGCCAAAATTCAGCCAGATCCGTTCAGTCGCTGGGGCATGATTGAGTAACAAACATCCATACATCCATACATCCGTCCAAACTTCCGCATTTATAATATTATGATAAGTGAATAGTGAAAGTGTAGTGTAAGTGCTGCCCTAAAGAACACAAGAACATAGTGTCTTTAAATTGATTAAAGAAAGACTAAGATGCGTCGATGGACTACTTCTCAGTGTATAAAATAATTTATAAGTGTAGGTTAAAGTAAAATTACACATGAGTCTAATTTTAAGGCTATATTGTAATATTAGTGAGTATAGGTTGTATAAACTATATAATCATATAAAAAAAAAAATAAGAAGTAATAAAACTCACTGGTGCAGTTTTGATTCTCATCGCTGTCGTCCAAGCAATCGTCGTCCCCATCGCACACCCAGCTCTTGGGGATGCAGCGCTGATTGTTGCAGGTGAAGTCCCAGGTGTTAGGGCAGGCCTGAACCGGAGGCTCGGCGTTGGGGTCCGGGACACAGCTGGTGCCATCCACAGCTAACTTCTCACCGTAGGGGCATCCGCACCTAACCGTCAACAGCTCAGTGGTGTTCCTCGGTATCGCGAAGCAGAACTTCTGACAGTTCCCATTGTTGATCGAGCAAGGCTGATTCGGGTCGATCTTCTGTATTTCCTGGCTGTAAACCTTGACCCCGTACAACCTGTTCGTCTGGGGTTCTCTGACCATGATGTCTTCCTGTTCTCCCGTCAGTTTGTGCAAGCGCACTATCGCGTCTAACCTCCAATCGGTGATGTATATGAAATCTTTGTATATAACGATCGAGAAGGGGTGTCTTATCAATCTGGAATTCACTGTTTTGACGTCTGTTCCGTCCAATTTAGCGTGCTGGACGTGGTCTAACAATGCGTCACACCAATAAACTCTGTTGGCATCGAAATCTATCGACAAACCATTCGGCCAACCCAATGTGACGTTTTCGAATACAAGAAGCCCAGTGCCATCTGTATTCGCTCTACTTATGTTCGCTGGACGGTCCCATTCAGAGAAAAATATGTACCCCTTATTCGGGTGGACGACTATCGCCCGCGGTCGTTTCAAGTCTTTCAATAAAGTTCTCTTGTACGCTATATTTCGTGTCGACAGAACATTCAGAGTCCCCTTTCTCGAGTCGATGTAATACAAGTTTTTAGACGCCCAATCCACGGCTAAACCCTCGACCCCTTCGTTCTGGGACGCTAAAACAATTTCTCTCGTCGTTCCGTTTCTGTGTACCCTATAAATAACGTCTTGTAATACGTCAGAATAGTAAATGTGTTCGTCCCGGGCATCAAAATCTAAGCCGACGAACCTAGCTCGCCTCGACACTACGGGAAGAATCGCATCGCTGAAACCCTCGATGACTGGGTTCAAAACTTTGCCTTTGATAAACCTCTGCTGGGAATACATCAGGAACTCTGTAACTATGTCGCAGTTCCTTAAATCTGCCACTAAACTATATCCTATATTGCACGCGCATCTATATCCCAGGCCTCCGTTCTGCAGAGCGGTCACTATACACATTTGGGAACATCCGCCATTGTTAACTCCGCACGGGTTGTTCACTGAAGTCTGTTTGAGGGAGTGGACCACGGTTAAAGCTTTCGGTTCTCGTATATCTTTTGTCTTGTAGATGGCCTGAATGCTGGAGGAGCCTTCGTATTTGTTGACTGAACTGATGCCCTGTTTGGTGCTGTCAGACCAATATACCCTGTCTCCAAACAGAGCCAACCTGGAGGGACTAGGAACCTGTTGGCCTCTTAATACTAAAAATCTGTAGTTGCCATCGTAGTCAACGGTCTCAATGTAGTCCAATAAGGAGTCACACCAGAATATCCGCCTAGCTATAGTATCAACTGCTATGCCAGAGGCTTTGTATGTCGCTTCAGTTACGATAGACTTTGTATGCGTACCGTCCATGTTAGCTCGGATTATCTGAAACAAAATGGTTGATACTTTTGGAAATCTATTGACAACCTCCGTGGCGCAGTGTGTAGCGCTGTTGTCTTAACGTGCGGAGGTCCCGGGTTCGATCCCCGGCAGGGTGGATTTGGGAATTTATAATTTCTGAATTTTCCCTGGTCTGGCCTGGTGGGAGGCTTCGGATGGGGCTAGTTACCACCCTACCGGCAAAGACGTGCCGCCAAATGATTTAGCGTTCCGGTACGATGCCGTGTAGAAACCGAATAGGGGTATGGGTTTAATATATCTGCCATGCTCCTAACAGGTTAGCCCGCTACCATCTGAGACTGCATCATCACTTAACATCAGGTGAGATCGCAGTCAAGGGCTAACTTGTAGTAGATAGAAAAAAAAAACTATAAAATCGCTGTCTGCTGACAAAACAAACATATGTACTAAAACATTGTAATATTGCAAAGTTGACGCTGGTAATACCGCATTTGTCTTAACGTAGAGAAGTCCCGGGGTTCAATCCCCGACAGAGTCAATTTGAGAATATGTAATGTCTGAATTTTTCCCTGATCTGATTAAATGATATTTCTTTGTGAATCACTGGATATTGAACTATAGTGTTATATATTTTTGGAATCTACTCATCATTTTCTAGATGATGATTAATCTTAATTTCAATCTTATTTTCGAATATTTTTTTTCGACTTGTCTTTAATGCGGGAGCATGGTAACTCCATCAATTAAAAAAAAAAAAATACTAGCCTGTGTCACCCGGAATAAGCTAGGGATTCTAACGCTATCAAAATCGGTTCAGGCGTATAGAAGTTATGGTGGAATATACAAACTCACATACACACATACATGAACCCTGAAAACAATATACTGCTTTTTATGCAACTGCCTGTGTGTGTGTGGGTGTGTATGTACGTGTGTGTGTGTGTGTGTGTATGTATGTATGTATGTGAGTTTGTATATTCCACCATAACTTCTATACGCCTGAACCGATTCTGATAAATGAGGTATCGTTAGAATCCCTAGCTTATTCCGGGTGACATAGGCCAGTAAAAAAACTCACCTGGCTACTGTCAGCGACGAACATGAGGCCCAGGGTCGGGTCCAGGGCGATGTCGGCCGGGCTGGTGAGGTTGGAGCCCAGCACCACGGCGTGCCAGCGGCCGTCCAGCTCGAACACGTCCACCTTCTGCCCCATGGCGTCCGCCACGTACAGCTTGTCCCCCACCCAGTCCACGGCCAGCGCCACGGGGGCCCAGGAGCCCGCCACGGTGATGTCGCTCCCCCCGTACGTCGTGATGCCCGCCGGGGCGTTCAGTTGTTGCGAATGGATCTAGAGGAGGGGATTTACAAAGGTAGCAATGTGGACTATAAGTGTTTTTTTTAATTTGAAAATAGTATTTTAGAACTTATTGCTAGGGCGCGTTCAGTTGTTGCGAATGGATCTACAGGAGGATTTACAAAGGTAGCTATGTGGACTATAAGATTTTCTTTAATTTGAAAATAGTACTTTAGAACTTATTGCTAGGGCGCGTTCAGTTGTTGCGAATGGATCTACAGGAGGATTTACAAAGGTAGCTATGTGGACTATAAGATTTTTTTTAATTTGAAAATAGTACTTTAGAACTTATTGCTAGGGCGCGTTCAGTTGTTGCGAATGGATCTACAGGAGGATTTACAAACGTAGCTATGTGGACTATAACTTATAAGTAATTTTATTTTTTAAATTGGAACTAGTACATTAGAACTTAATGCTAGGGCGCGTTCAGTTGTTGCGAATGGATCTACAGGAGGATTTACAAAGGTAGCTATGTGGACTATAAGTTATAAGTAATTTTTTTTTTTAATTAAAAATAGTACATTAGAACTTAATGCTAGGACGAGTTCAGTTGTTGCGAATGGATCTAGAGGAGGATTTACAAAGGTAGCTATGTGGACTATAAGTTATAAGTATTTTTTTTTATGGATCTAGAGGAGGACATTTACAAAGGTAGTAAAGTGGACTATAACTTTTTTTTTATTTGAAAATAATACAATAGGACTTAGACAACAATAGATGTAAAGTTGGTACGGATGGGATGTGAAAAGTTTTTTTTGTTATTCCCTTACAAATAAGCCCTTAATGGGTGGATTAAGTGTTCACAATTTATTCACACACACACACATTTATATATATTCGATCTAGTATGGAGTACTGCTGGTAGCTTATCTCCTTCGGTATACAAATAACATTATGTTCTAAAAACTTGTGACAATGAAAATTTTACAGAAATGCAGACTTTAAAATATATATTATAATGTGCCAAGCTCCGGTACCCAATACTTGCGCTGTAAGAGTCTCCCCACATCTGTAAACGCGGAATCGGCTTCGAGCCGTCGAGCCGTGGTTAAACTGGTTAAACGTCGCGTCGCGTCAGCCGGGCTAGGCATCGTTTTATTCACTCTAAATACCGTACACATAGAGTAAGATTTTCTGACTGATATGAGGACACCCTTTTGCGTTTTCTTCATACACTAAAAACCATAAACACAATTTCAGAATGGAAGTTTGTTGGGAACAATAACAAATGTTCTTACCATCGGCAGCAGTGCGCTCACGTACTACTTTTGCGCTATGCAACAAGATTTCATGAAGGAACAGGTCGAACAAACTAATCTCATATGTACCTACATACAACTGAAGTCTTCAATGCCAAGTAAGCTGACTGTTGTTCTTAGACAACAATACAATAGACGGCCGCTAATGTGGGACGCAACATGCGTAGACACATTGGCCCCGTGTCATATCAGGGAGACAGCATCAAGGCCGGGAGCCGCAGCAGAGAAGGCTGAAACCGGCGAGCGGCGGAAGTATGCCTCTCTCATAGAGAGTTACATATTTGTTCCGTTTGCCGTGGAGACCCTTGGGCCGTGGAGTCTTAGTGCCAAACATTTTTTGCGAGATATTTCACCGCGGTTAATGGCCTCATCTGGTGACAGAAGGGCTGGCTCATTTTTTGCGCAAAGGATCAACCTGGCTGTCCAGCGCGGAAATGCAGCCAGCATTCTTGCCACCATTCCACGCGGGCATATTTTATATAGTAATTAGGTTAGGCTAGCTAGCATTAAGTTCTATTTTATTATTTTCAATAAAAAAAAAAAGTTATGAGTAATTTTTTTTTTATGGATCTAGAGGAGGACATTTACATTTTTTTATTTGGGTCCCTCCTGAAAATCAGCGTTGCAGTATGTTAGGTAGGTATATACCTATCTGTCATGCTGTGGCACGGGCTGAGGAGGTGGCCCATTGACCAAACGTTTAACAATTTAAGTTTAATTTGTATTTGTATAAATTTAGTTATGCTAAGTATATTGAATTGTAGTGCTGGTCAATAAACTTTTATTTATTTATTTTACAAAAGTAGCAATGTGGACTATAATATATTTTTTTTTAATTGATAATAATACAATAGAACTTAATGCTAGGGCGCGTTCAGTTGTTGTGAATGGATCTAGAGGAGGACATTCACAAAGGTAGCAATGTGGACTATAAGTTTTAAGTAATTTTTTTTATGGATCTAGAGGAGGAAATTCACAAAGGTAGCAATGTGGACTATAAGTTATAAGTAATTTTTTTTTATGGATCTAGAGGAGGACATTCACAAAGGTAGCAATGTGGACTATAAGTTATAAGTAATTTTTTTTTATGGATCTAGAGGAGGACATTCACAAAGGTAGCAATGTGGACTATAAGTTTTAAGTAATTTTTTTATGGATCTAGAGGAGGAAATTCACAAAGGTAGCAATGTGGACTATAAGTTATAAGTAATTTTTTTTATGGATCTAGAGGAGGAAATTCACAAAGGTAGCAATGTGGACTATAAGTTATAAGTAATTTTTTTTATGGATCTAGAGGAGGAAATTCACAAAGGTAGCAATGTGGACTATAAGTTATAAGTAATTTTTTTTATGGATCTAGAGGAGGACATTCACAAAGGTAGCAATGTTGACCATAAAGTATAAGTAACTAGGTGTTTTTTTTTAAATAGTATATTAGGTTTTGCAAATTTGTGTAAGCTAAGCTAGATATAAATGTTACCGTAAGATTGTAAAACCCGTTAGAAATTGTGAATTGTCGAAACATTGTGAACTTCAATGTTCTGAGTGTCAATTTTTGAAATATTCATTGTATTTACGTTTTCTTGTGTCTTCCTTAAAGGTCAGGTTAGGGTTCGACATATATAATCAGGTTCATCTTAGGTTCTATCGTGTTAATATACCTAACAGATTACAATCTACCGAAAAATAATGCGTTAAATTCTTCAAAAAAATCTTTCGACAGTTATATTATAATCTAACGGTTTTTACAATCCTACGGTGACATCTGTTAGGTATATTAACCCGATAGAACCTAAGTATATATGTCGAACCCTAACCTAACCTACAAGAAAGACACAAGAAAACGTAAATACAATGAATATTTCAACAATTGACACTCAGATCATTGAACGGTTCACAATCGGCAGTTTACAATTGCGCAAGTTAGATTATAATCTAACGGTTTTTACAATCTTACGGTGACAGATAAATGGAAACTCACCTTTCTACTCTTAAGATCGGACCAGAACAACATGTTCCGTCGATAGTGGAAGTCGAGACCAGCTGCCGTTGAGGAGTTAGCCAGGGGGGAAGGAGCCCTCCCCAGGAGGTCCAACCTCATCACTCCGCGCTCATGGGCCAAGGCCAGCCACGCGTTCTCCGACCTAGCAGTACAGCGACCACGCTCGCCCAGGGTGTATCCAGGTGCGCAGGCGCAGGTGTATGCTGGAGATTAAAGGAACTCTTCAACGTCTGCATCATCACTTACCGTCAGGTGAGATCGCAGTCAAGGGCTAACTCGTGGAGGACAAAAAAAAGGAGATGGATAGTAAACGCAGTTGTTTCCGTTGTTTAGTTTTAAGTAGATATCTATTGTTTACGAGAAAATTAATATCATTATCATCATTATCATTATTATTATCATTGATTGAGTTGATTATTATCATTATTGAGTTTCCGTGATTTCTCATGCATGTGGCATGAAAATTTGTATTTTGGCTTTTGATTCAAAATGAAGAAACACGTGTTTCATGATTAGACGTTCCGTTAGTAGTAGTAAAAACCCTCTTGGTTCTTCCTCAGTGAAAAAATTCTACTATACTTATATTCTTATATAAAGCCTATGTCTCTGCCATAGGCTTATTATGTGCTACTGGGGTCTATCATAAATCTGTCTCCTTTTTACACTAACTGAGTAAAGTCTGCTACGATACAAAAGTAACATTTCGTTGCCTCATCAAAGATTAGTCTCTTTAGTAAAAACTGTTATTGTACGGTCATAAAAATCTATAATAAATTACTTATTAGTAGTAAAAACCCTCTTGGTTCTTCCTCAATAAAAAAATTCTACTATACCTAAATTCTTATATAAATCGTATGTCTTTGCCATAGGCTTATTATGTGTTACTGGTGTCTATCATAAATCTGCCTCGTTTTTACACTAACTGAGTAAAGTCTGCTACGATACAAGAATGACATTTCGTTGTCTCATCAAAGACTAAGTCTCTTTAGTAAAAACTGTTGTATGGTCATAAAAATCTATAATAAATTACCCAATATACTAAATCTACCATTATCTAAAAATACTGTTAGAATATCTTCTAAGCCATTGTTTTTATTCGGTACCAGAATTCTTCAATTCTTAAATAAGATTATATTAATTCAATATTTGAACGTTGGTGACGATAAAATATGCTTGCACTAATTAACCTAATAACATCTTGTCTGTATCATATGTTACAAAAAAAAAATTCCTTTAAGTACTTTACTTTACTTTTGGAGATGAAAGGCAAGATGATAATTTAAGTAATAGGGATGATGCCTATATCAATAATAAATGTATTTCTAACTGATTATTAAATCAAAAGGGTTAAAAAAGGGTCTTCAAAAAGACCTAAAATTTACATCCTCGGTTAGTCTTAAGTTTGGTAACCATTTTATAATACAGATTAAAGAAAAAAAGTGCGTTGAAATTTGATGACGTCACAATTGCGAATTTCATACAACTTCCATACTAGAAGCGCGTTTTTTTTTTGATAAAGAGTTGCTAATTTGATTGAGTTGTCATCATCCCTATTTAAGTGTTCCTTGTTGAACCTTCATTAAAGGGGTAGCAGATGAGCAAGCCGAGGGTACTCACATCCGGGAGTGTTGATACAGAGCTGGTGGCAGGGCCCCCACTCGCGGCACTCGTCGCGGTCCACACACGTGCGGTTGTCTGCGGAGAGAGTCAGCCCGGCTGCGCACGCGCATACGTCGCTGGAACGAGCAGGAATACATGGTGATAAATGATAATGATAAATGAAAATGATAAATAACAATGATAAATGAAAATGATAATGATAAATGATAAATGAAAATGATAAAGATAAATGATAATGATAAATGAAAATGATAAATAATAATGATAAATGAAAATGATAATGATAAATGATAAATGAAAATGATAAATGATAATGATAAATTGATAATGATAAATGATAATGAAAATGATAAATGATTTATTTATTTCATGTAGGACAACTTGTGTCACTTATGAAACGTTAAGACTCTACCACCGGTTCGGAAAGTTGATTCTACTGAGAAGAGCCGGCAAGAAACTCAGCAGTTGCTCTTTTCATAGAAAAGAAAAGGTAACAATATGTAGACAACACAACACATACGTTACAAGTATTACACTGACTTGTGGGTCACTGGATGCGAGGCCGGTTGCTTCCATGACACTTTGTCGTTAATAAAATCATCGATAGTGTAATAACCCCGACTTAACAGATGCTGTTTAACACAGTCTTTAAATCTATGTCTCTATCTATCTATCTATGTGTGATATATAACGATAAGCACTACACATAGTTGCATGGTTAAATAAATGTGTACGAGAAGGATGGACTCACCGATACTTCGGTGAGGCCACAATTGTTATGTAAAATTTTGTTTATTTCGTATTTTTTCCATTGTTTTACTAACATTCGTTTTTAAGATTTAAATTGCATGGATACTAACAAGTTGAGTCCCAGTTGATCGAAATAAAGATTAGTTATTTATTTAAATCTTTATTTGGAATTACCTGGACACAGAAACATTACGTTACATTGAGTGGAGTTTACTCAAACTGATAGTAATTATTGTATCTGATGAGTTTCAGAGCTTTCTCGTATCTTAAATGTGTCACGTCCATTCCTAGCGTGAATTCCATTGAAATTACATATGGCTTTAGTCATTTCTCCTGCTAAATTTACGTAATTTCACTAAGGCTGAGTTGCATTAACATATTAGGACGGCCACGTATGACGCTAGCGAACTTTAGTCAAAGAAGGCGTTTGAAGGCGTCTCACCATTTTAAACATGAAGCAATAATAGTAAATTAACAGAAGTTAAAGTTCTTCCGTGTGTTAAATTTAACGAACGTTTAAATTACGTGTGTTAAATTTAACGAACGTTTAAATTACGTGTGTTAAATTTAACGAACGTTTAAATAACGTGTGTTAAATTTAACGAACGTTTAAATTACGTGTGTTAAATTTAACGAACGTTTAAATTACGTGTGTTAAATTAAACGAACGTTTAAATTACGTGTGTTAAATTTAACGAACGTAAGTTACGATATCCATTGGTTGGAATTGAATCAACAGGCTCTAGTGTATGTCAACTTACAGCAAGCAGTTTCTTCGTCAGCATTGTCCTCACAGTCCCTCTTGCCGTCGCAGAGCTGTGACCTGGCGATGCACTTGTGGGTGCCCCCGGGGCCGCCCTTGGGACACAGGAACTTGTTGTCGTGACACGCTATAGCTGTGCAATTGGCTTCATCCGAACCGTCAGCGCAGTCCTTGAAACCATCGCAGTGGTACGTGGCGGGGATGCAGAGGGCGTTGCTACAGCGGAACTGACCGATGTGGCACGGTGGGAAATCTGGAACAATTGCATATATCACCGTAAGATTGTAAAAACCGTTAGATTATAATCTAACTCGCGAAATTGCAAACTGTCGAAAGATTGTGAACCGTTCAATGTTCTGAGTGTCAATTTTTGAAATATTCATTGTATTTACGTTTTCTTGTCTGTTTCTTGTAGGTTAGGTTAGGGTTCGACATAAATAATCGGGTGCCTGCGGCCGGGCACTTAGGTTCTATCGGGTTAATATACCTAACAGATTACAATCTACCGAAAAATAATGCGTTAAATTGTAATCTTTCGACACATATAATCTGCATTCAACTCGCACGTGAACTGTACACATTGACGTCATTGTAAATTAATTTTTCAAAAGAGCAAACACCTAACAGATTACAATCTACCGAAAAATAATGCGTTAAATTGTAATATATCGACAGTTTGCAATTTCGCGAGTTAGATTATAATCTAAAGGTTTATACAATCTTACGGTGACATATGTATCGGCTCATGCACGTCCGCCCGAGTGGAATAAGAAATCTAATAGGGCTTCAGATTTAATTACTAACGGATTTAATAATAATTCTATGATTATTCCGATTTATTTTCATAACGAAATCGACTAGAATAACGTTTAACTGTGTAAATTGATTCTCGATTGACTTTTCTGTTAGAACGCGGCTACCTTATTTAAAATATGTAAACATAAAAGGTTTAGACTTAGATCAACATACACGGACCGCTCTTGCAGTCATAGTCAACAGCTTGAAGCTGTTGGAATATAGCAAAAATACTAGTCTATGATATAAAAGTCTGTAATGACACAATATAATAGTCGTCTATGGACGTAGTTCATAGTTCATTCCTTCAGTCACTCTCATTCATTCTTTTCACTCACTTAAACAATCATTCACCATTCATTGCTCTTTGCTGTAGCCTGTACAATATTTTATTATTATTAAACAGACAGTCGTACAGTGCAGACGTCTTTTCTTTTCCCTACGAGCTCATATACCAACAAAAGCTACCATTGAGCTAGCTTTGACCTTCGTGGCGCAGTGTGTAGCGCTGTTGTCTTAACGTCCGGAGGTCCCGGGTTCGATCCCCGGCAGGGTCAATTTGGGAATTTATAATTTCTGAATTTTCCCTGTTCAGGCCTGGTGGGAGGCTTCGGCCGTGGCTAGTTACCACCCTACCGGCAAAGACGTGCCGCCAAGTGATTTAACGTTCCGGTACGATGCCGCGTAGAAACCGAATAGGGGTATGGGCTTAATATAACTGCCATGCCCCTGACAGGTTAGCCCACTACCATCTTAGACTGCATCATCACTTACTATCAGGTGAGATGGCAGTCAAGGGCTAACTTGTAGTGGATACAAAAAAAAAAAAAGATGGCAGTCAAGGGCTAACTTGTAGTGGATAAAAAAAAAAAAAACTGCTGCCAACCGCCCGAAGCAGTCGGAACTGCTCGAGCGGTTCCATGTATGTGTGTACGTAGAAGACTGTAGTTCACTATGCAGTTGCCAGCTTGAAGCAGTCCATCCTGACTGCTTTAAGCTGTCCGTGTATCGCCGGCCTTTTATTATTATTATAAAGCCTTTGCTCAAAGTGTACAGATAAAAAAATATTATAAGAAAAAAAAGTTTTTTTCCTTTTTAGCGCCCCTCGAGGGTGTAGGCCTCCTCCAAGCTTTCCCATAGTTTAGACCCACCACGCTGCTCCGATGCGGGTTGGCGGGCTTTAACGACTATTATCATGTTAGTGATAATAACCGGGACCGACGGCTTAACGTGCTCTCCGAGGCACGGGGGTGAAACACCGCCAACTTCCAACTCCGGGCTGGCACTGAGAATTTCATAATTGAAAAACCCAATACCTAACAATTTTTATGCCCGACCGGGAATCGAACCCTGGACCTCGTGATCCGCAGTCGACTACGCTAACCGCTAGACCAACGAGGCAGATTATTAATAAATAAGGCATATTATTCAATAAATGAGCACCTCAATGGACCGATTAAATAAATTAATTCTAAACTAAACTGACAACTCATGACATAATTTACCTGAGATTACTGTACTAGCTAGAAGGTAACTAAATATCGTGATAAATTTTTATTTCATTTGACATTTTAATTTTAATTTGTAATTTTTTGCTTGACATGGTCACTACTTTTGTACATTTTATTTGACATAGTATTAAAAGGTACCTAGATATTATTTTAATGTTCATAGTAATTTTGTTGAATTTGACGTAAAGGCCTCATTAAGACTTTTTCTCAACTGTAATAATTGAGACATAATATTATACTCGGTGGTATTACTTAATACAATGTTTTAAGTAACATATTACAGTGTGTTTGTGTGTTTTAATTAATCAATAAGGTTGTTATAAAATTGTGTCTCTTTGTATAACATTGCCATCATGAACATTAAGAATTATCACTTATCATGATTTATTAAGGACAATAATTATGTAATCATTTTAATTGTATAAAATAAGAAGATATTTGTACACCACACTGTGGTGGAATAGGAGCACTTTTATACTGATTTCCACCTCAAATGTACCTGCACTATTCACAAATAAATAAATTTAAATTGAAATTGAAAATTGAGGAGCGATCCACCTTTCGTCTGTCATACGCATACAATGCCCTGTGATACAATACATCGCCATTGCATTCTTCTAGCATGTTCTAGTACGTCTATAATTTTTGTTCTCCTTCTTATAATAATATCATATATTAAATCACAAACATCCAATCAACATGATGCGCAATTATCAAAAGTAATACAATAAAGTTGTATGTATCAATTCAAAGTTTTTCATTAATATAACACTCAATTAGTCTATACATCATTTAAAAAAATACGACTGCTCTGCCATATTATTTTTAGAGTTTACCTCCTTATGAAGCGATTTGCATATATAGCCTTTGGAATCTTATTCACATTTTTTATTAAATGATATTTTTTTGTGAATCACTAAATATTGAACTATAGTGTTATATATTTTTGGAATCTACTCATCATTTTCTAGATGATGATTATATAGTTAATCTTATTTTCGATTTTTTTTTTTCAATTTTGGTCTTTAATGCGGGACCATGGTCACCCTATCCAATTTTTTAAAAATTTTACTAGCCTATGTCACCCGGCATAAGCTAGGAATTCTAACGATACCTCAAAAGATCAAAATCGGTTCAGGCGTATAGAAGTTATGGTGGAATATACAAACTCACATACATACATACATACATACATGAACCCTGAAAACAATATACTCCTTTTTTCGGGCAGTCGTATAAAAACAGAGCATTTGTTACTGCTGCGCTAGGAAACCTGTATGACAGCAGTAACGACTTCCTCCAGGATCTCACTGAGCGACTTATAGTGACAGGAATTCTTATATTATTAATGTTAAACTAAGTTGTGTGCGTTAGTTAGTGTGTGCATCTATTTGTGTGTAAATTATGTCCTCGCTCTTTATTTTATTCTTATCTAGCTTATTCTTTCTATTAATTTTTGACAGCGAGACAATTTTTGCAAGTTTTTGACCGTCAAAGTCCATCGCCGGCCTTAGAGGTCATAAATATAAAAGACCTCTCACAAGACCAGAGCGCTGCCTACTGCGTTCGTCAAAAGCAAACAAATGGAGGAGAAGAAATCTGTAGAGCTGTACTCACTGCAAACAGCCTCATCGGAGTTGTCCCCGCAGTCATCCTTGTGGTCACACTTGGCAGATGCGTCTATACACTTGTCCCCGGCTGCGCACTTGAACTGATCCAGCCGACACGCAAGCGATTGCCCCGGGCAATCCTGCTCATCCTTGCCTGTTCTGCAGTCTAGGTATCTGCGGACATTGATAACTTGTTGAAGTGAAACTTTGATGAAACTTTTTTTACTTTCTATCCAGTTTTTTTTAAACAGTAGTTAAAATGAATGTTATGAATATAATTATTGATAGTAATTTTATTAATTATTTATTAATAATTCCCCAATGTATACTTGTGTCAGTTATGTACGACTTTTCCTATGTGCATGATATAACAACCTATAAATTGAATTGCTTGTTACCTATTGCCTAAGCCATTCAACATTTTGTATACCTACTACTTGTAATTCTGTTGGTGGTTCAAATAAATTAAATTAAAATTCGATGAAACAACATGCAACATGCAACACCAAAAAGAGATACACATATTCATTTTAGAATATAGCCTGCGAGAGAATGTGATAGAAAACAAGTTTATTTAGCTCATTCTCTCGTAGGATACTTTTCTGAAGTTTCACTTCTGCCGTGTATGAATAAGCACTACTAGCTATTGATGCTTTTTATACGGCCCTAAATAAATAAATAAATTAACTATTTTTTTTTTTTGACTAAATTTTTTTTTATTGAAAATAATACAATAGAACTTAATGGTAGCTAGCCTAACCTAATTACTATATAAATCATGCCCACGTGGAATGGTGGCAAGAATGCTGGCTGCATTTCCGCGCTGGACAGCCAGGCTGATCCTTTGCGAAATAACTAATTAACTATTAACTAATTAACTAATTAACTATTGGATAGAACCACTTCACAATCGTACATTATCAAGTCTACATCTCCTGAAGATGCTCCGGTTTCGGAGTGAAACGTACGTTGAGGGTAGTTTGGGGAATTTCTGTGGTGTGGTGAATATCGCGGGCTATAGTTGCGGGATACATTCATATTTCTAGTTCCTTCATTAAATAAATTAACCTTTATTTGGGATTACTATCAATAGCCCAGCGCAGTGGACGATAGCCTAAACCTACTAATTTTGAGTGGAGACCTGTGTTGAGTAGTGGTCTGACGTTCAGAGATGATATTGATGGTATTTTCGCTTATGCTTAGCAGCAGAGGTACGGGCTTCGAGGCCTAGTCTCATTCTTTGCTTATCTGGCGGTCTTCGCAGTCCGCTTGTAAGTTAAGAGATGGCACTAGTAGTAGCACACGGAAGCCTGAATCGCGATAACGAAGTTTTCTCTGAATGACGCTATATATATACGACTTCCAAAGATCAATGGTCGAACCAGTGGTCCCCAAACATAACACGCGTTCGAGATTTGTCTACTGTAGCGGATTATAGCGAATTAAACTTCTAGTTCATTCATTAGCTAAGAGATGGCACTACTAGTAGCACACGGAAGCCTGAATTACGATAACGAAGTTTTCTCTGAATTACACTCTAAATACGACTTCCAAACATGGTCGGACCAGCTGTGGTCTCCAAGCACAACACGCGCTTGAAGGATGATCATCCTTTGTTACGGTTGAGCCGTAACACCTGCTCCCGTACACTTGCATGAGGAAAAGTGTATTGTATTGTAGTGTAGTGTACGCACCCGTCACATTTCTTGTCCTTGGGTAGGCAGGGTCCCTGCGTCGACATCTTCCCCGTTCCTATGCCCTCCAGCCCGCACTGGAAGTCATCAGTCTGGCATTTGCGGTACGCTGGAATAAAAAAACAAGTGAAATTAATTTATCGAATTAAAAAACATGACTGCCCTGCCATATTATTTTTGGAGTTTACTTCCATAAGAAGCGATTTGCATATATAGCCTTTGGAATCTTATTCACATTTTTTTATTAAATGATATTTTTTGTGAATCACTAAATATTGAACTATAGTGTTACATATTTTTGGAATCTACTCATCATTTTCTAGATGATGATTATATAGTTAATCTTATTTTCGAATTTTTTTTTTTAATTTTGGTCTTTAATGCGGGACCATGGTCACCCCATCAATTTTTTTTAAAATTTTACTAGCCTATGTCACCCGAAATAAGCTAGGGATTCTAATGACACCTCATTTATCAAAATCGGTTCAGGCGTATAGAAGTTATGGTGGAAAACAATATACTCCTTTTTTCAGGCAGTCGTATAAAAAAATATTTACCAATAAACAAAGTGTTACAGTGATTTTGATACCCAACCTCCGCTAATAATTTGACACTAACCCCTAAGTCGCTTACTGGGTACGCGCCATTAACTTTTCGAAGTTATGTGCGTTTGAAGAAGTTAAAACATCACTTGCTTCAAACGGTGAAAGAAGACATCGCGAAGAAACCTGCACGCGCGAATGTTCTTCATTTATTGTTCTTCATTTATTGTTCTTCATTTATTGTTCTTCATTTATTGTTCTTCATTTAATGTTCTTCAATCAATTCTTGGTTTTATGGCTTGCGTTTGTACCAAATGGGTACAATATACCTCGCCAATGACGCGTGGAATGGAGGAGACAAACTATAGAGCTGGGAGGTTCTAAGTGTCCAGCTTTTAATTTGGATTATGTACCTATTAATAGCAGGTTTCTTTTTCCAATGTTTTATGGTTAGTTTCTACCCTAGAACAGAAGGATTGTGAAGTCTGCCAATCCGCACTTTGACATAATGTAGACTTCACATTTATTGTGAGAGGAGTCTCATGCTCAGTGGTGAGCCGGTCATGGTTTAAATGATAAATGATTTATTTATTTAATGTAGGACAACTTGTGTCACTTATGAAACGTTAAGACTCTACCACCGGTTCGAAAAATGATTCTACTGAGAAGAACCGGCAAGAAACTCAGCAGTTGCTCTCATAGAAAAGAAAAGGTAACAATATGTAGACAACACAGCACATACGTTACAAATATTACACTGACTTGTGGGTCACTGGATGCGAGGCCGGTTGCTTCCATGCTACTTTGTCGTTAATAAAATCATCGATAGTGTAATAACCTCGACTTAACAAATGCTGTTTAACACATTCTTTAAATCTATGTAATGGCAAATCCAGAAACTCTTTGGGAACCATATTATAAAAGCGTACACTCGACCCCACAAAGGATTTCTGCATGTATCGATTGCGAGTATCACCTATTTGCTTGTAAAGATTAATGTTCTGCCTAACAAAGACTATATTATTGTATATGTATTGCGAAGGCACCGTAAGAATACCAATCTCTTTAAATGATGACCAAAAACCAACTAAAAAACTATGTACTATGTGAACGAATGATTTATATCAGTTCATTTTTAACCCTCCTTCGTGAGATCTACCTAAGTCTACTTAGCTGCGGTAATGCGATTTTCACATAAGCCCGTGTGAAAAGCCCCGATAGGAGGGCGTCTTTGAATGGCGGAGTGCATCCCCTGAGCCGACACAGGATGCTTGATGCAGGGCTTTGTTCGCCATAAACCCAAAGGAAAGGCTGTACAAGAGGTACAATAAACGCTATTTTTAAACCAGATTTTGAAATAAGTACCTGATTTTGAAAAAGCTTGCAGTCTACTCCGATTCTGTCTTTCCTATTTATCTATCTATCTACTAGCTAACCCGCCCTGAATTTGTTTGGGCAGCATTTCTGCATGGTCTCTACCTACTTTATATTCGAACAACTAGATAACGAAGTTTATAGTTCATTCAGTCAATATGTCCTTTAAATATCTATGTCACCGTAAGATTGTAAAAACCATTAGATTAAAATCTAACTCGCGAAATTGCAAACTGTCGAAAGATTACAATTTAACGCTTTATTTTTCGGTTGTAATCTGTTAGGTATATTAACCCGATGGAACCTAATTATGCCTACCTGATTATTTATGTCGAACCCTAACCTAACCTACAAGAAACAGACAAGAAAACGTAAATGACGTGAAGGAGGAAGGCGCTTGGGATGGTGTAGAAGAAGCAAAAGTAATGAATTTAGTTTTAGCAACGTTATGGGTGAGCAGATTCTGTTTAAGCCATCTCAATACAAGGCTTAGAGCGAATTCAGAGAAATTTTTGGGTCTAGCCAGTTTTTCCCGTGGATAAGAAGTACAGTGTCGTCTGCGTAGGTGCTAATGTTACACTTAGGCAGTGACATGCCACATAACTCGTTTATGTAAATAAGAAAAAGAGGAGGTCCCAGGACGCTACCCTGAGACTATAATCTATCTCTGTGTCTTTCATGCAGAGCCGTCCATCCATCCATCTATCCAAACTTTCGCATTGTAACAAATTTAAGTGCCCATACTAATATTATTATTCGTTTACCTACGGCATTTGATATTTTTCTAACGCGACCTTTATGTTTTTAAACAATATATTTTCTAGATATTGGTATAGTGAACTCGACTACGGACTTCAATTCAATATCGCGGAGGCATGTCTGGCGAAAGTTTTAATGGAGGCCGATTACTGTTCTCTTTTCTTTTATTTCTTTCCTTCACGCTCGCTGCTTTCACACTTTTTGATATAATAACTGAAAGAATAAGTACCTACCTACTTTTAGCAATCGTGGCCACAATTAACAATTCTGGATTTCTAAGTATATAAGGCGAAATAGCTTGACTGACTAAATATAAAGTACAGCTCAAATTATCACTGGTTGCAGAAACTTCACAGAAATAAAGCCTGAGCGGTAGAGTATCAATAAAATAAGGAGATCCAAGGTAAATAATAAAATCATAATTACTTATTATACTATATGAAAGCATAAACTAAAAGACCTACAATAGACTACGCTAGAATAAATTGGTACGTATGTACCTATTTCCTTTTTGGTTATACCTTAAGATTCTCACAATAGATAGATAGATAAATACTTTATGGCACACATGAAAAATACGAGGTAAAGTTAACTATAAATAGGTATTCAGACCGATTTATTGGTGCAAGAATCATTAAAATATGTCCATGCGTTGATTCTCTAGAGTGCCAAAAACTCCAGAAAGGACAAACAAAAAATATACGTATATATATGTCACCGTAAGATTGTAAAAACCGTTAGATTATAATCTGTTAGGTATATTAACCCGATAGAACCTAAGTATATATGTCGAACCATAAACTAACCTACAAGAAACAAGAAAACGTAAATACAATGAATATTTCAAAAATTTACACTCAGAACATTTAACGGTTCACAATATGTCGACAGTTTACAATTTCGGGAGTTAGATTGTAATCTAACGGTTTTAACAATCTTACGGTGACATATATATATATAGAAATAATCAGAAATACCTGATTATTTAAGTCGAACACTAACCTAACCTACAAAAAAGAGACAATAAAACGTAAATACAATGAATATTTCAAAAATTTACACTCACAACATTTAACGGTTTACGATCTATCGAGAAAAAAAGCGTCAGATTTGCAATTTTACGTTGACAAATATACTGATGAGTACATAACTCTATAGCAAAAAGATATTCCTTTGATCGTGAAAGTGTTCGCGATCGTAAAATACAGCGCAAAATCATGCAAACGTATATTGCCGACACACTTTGCAGTATTTTACGTTTCTCCCCGGATTGAGGACATTGCGACGCTAAGGGCCCTTCCGTCCCGGGCCGGACCCTTCCCTGATCGGTTTTGCTGTTAGCGCTCAAACACACAGAGCGCGCGACGGTTACATAACGACAGAACTACACTCACGCGTATTATAAAGTTGTCTCTTAAAAGCCTACAGCAATAGGCATGATGACAGTAACCAAGAATCAATGAAATTATGAATTTATCTAATGAAATAGGATTCATGGATTATAAAAAACGTATTTAATTATCTATTTCGAATGAGATTGCTATTTATTTTAATAAAATAAAACTATAAAATACAGCAATCCGCCATATTGGATTAAACACCAAAAAGCGAATGACGTCACAATTGTTTGTTTTCGAGCTTTGACAATCACACTATTGTTTACTGCACACTGCACAGAGTACATTGGTAAAAACAATAGTGACGTCACAAACGGCGCCATTACACTCGCGAGCGTTTTGGCGCGAATTTTAAAATTAAAATTTCAAATGCCAATTTTATCTACCAAACATTATTTTTCAGAAATAATATATTTGCAAATAGTAGATACTTCCGAACATAATCTGACCATTTCTCAAAATAAGTCATCATGCCTATTACTTAATAGATAGTACTACTGATAGTTGAAACTTAAAAACTAATAAAAAAAACATTTAAAACTAATACAATAGGTATGATGACAACTCAATCAAATCAGCAACTCTTTATCAAACTTAAAAACGCGCTTCTAGTATGGAAGTTGTATAAAATTCACAATAGTGACGTAATCAAATTTCAACGCACTTTTTTTACTTTAATCGATAGTTCAAAATGGTTATTGAAAATAAAACTAGCAGGAGACGTGGATATTACGACTTTTAGGAGATCCTTTATTTAATGTCTAAGTCTCCAATCTAAGTCACTGGACATATTCAAAAATGCTGTTAAGAATCATTATATTGCAAACTAAAGACGACAATAAAAATTATTCTTTAAGTTGAGTCAAAATATGTATTATAATAAAATACATATGTATTAGTATATTTCAAAATTAGTATCTAATATATATAATTTATATTTTGATTATATGTTTATTATTGGTTTATGTATTAGTATGTAGTTATTTGAATGTAAGTATATATAAACAACCACCTGCAGTCTATTCTCCTTATTTTCTCCTTTTCCTAAGGTTGCCTGGTAGAGTTGTATCCTACTTCTGTGTTTTTTTTATTTCCTATTTTTGTTATTTTTACTTTTTGTGGTGGTACAAATAAAGTATATAATAATAATAATAATGATCAAGCCGCGTTGGACAGGTTACCGTCGCGCATCTTGTGTGTACGAGGCTTTAACGGCTAGAGCCTTCCTTGAACGATTCGCTCGCTTAACACATCTGCTTATTACATCCAGCTTCCTTTACGCATAAAACCCGCCGTTTTCTTAACACTATATTTTTATATTAAAGTTTATCTTTGCATGGGATATGTATTTTAAAAACTTAAGGTTCTTTCAGATTACAAATTTAAGAAACATGCACTTTTTTTCTTTAATCAATAGTTGAAAATGATTATCAACCTTAAAACTAACCGAGGATGTCAATTTTGGTCTTTTAGAAGACCCTCTATTAAATAATAAGTAAGAAATGATTGACTGCCTCGTTGGTCTAGTGGAAATAATAAGTAAGAAATAATTGACTGCCTCGTTGGTCTAGTGGAAATAATAAGTAAGAAATAATTGACTGCCTCGTTGGTCTAGTGGAAATAATAAGTAAGAAATAATTGACTGCCTCGTTGGTCTAGTGGAAATAATAAGTAAGAAATAATTGACTGCCTCGTTGGTCTAGTGGAAATAATAAGTAAGAAATAATTGACTGCCTCGTTGGTCTAGTGGAAATAATAAGTAAGAAATAATTGACTGCCTCGTTGGTCTAGTGGAAATAATAAGTAAGAAATAATTGACTGCCTCGTTGGTCTAGTGGAAATAATAAGTAAGAAATAATTGACTGCCTCGTTGATCTAGTGGAAATAATAAGTAAGAAATAATTGACTGCCTCGTTGGTCTAGTGGTTGGCATGTTTGACTGCGGCCGACGAGGTCTCGGGTTCGAGTCCCGGGTCAGGCCATAATTAAGTATTGGGTTTTTCTGACCAGAAATTCTCAGTACTAGCCCGGAGTTAGGAAGTCGGCGGTGTTTCACCCCCGTGCCTCGGAGAGCACGTTAAGCCGTCGGTCCCGGTTTTTATATTAAAGTTTATCTTTGCATGGGATATGTATTTTAAAAACTTAAGGTTCTTTCAGATTGCAAAATTAAGAAACAGGCTCGCGGGTAGTGAAAGAAATTTGCAAAAAACACATTAACTTACTGTTCAATAAACATTTATCTGACAATGCATTCAATTTTGAAATTGTATTGTAATATTTTAAAGCGATTTATATGTTTCAGTAAGCAGAAAAATCCTGGCTTTATGCCTAGCAAATTGTTAAACAACTACCTAAAGGGATTTGATTTCTGATGATTTTAAAGCCTTCCGAAATACATAATCTGATTGATTGTTTATTTCGGAAGGATTTAAAATTTTGTCATTTGTATTAGTTAATTACTAAGGTATTATTTTTATTATTTTGTTTAAATAAATAAAATAAATAACTTTTATTTCAGATCATAGAATCCATATTAAGTGATAGTAACAGTGTATCTTAAAAATAAATTCACACATTCATAATTGGTATACATTCATAATTAATACATAACTGGTAATATTTCAACATTATTAATAAACTTTTTATAATCATTTCATTTAACTATTTTTCATTCATGTACCTCCTTGGATACTTGGAGTTTTTTTTTTTTTTTAATTATATAGGCCAGCGCTTGGCTTGCAATATGTTATGCAATAGTTCACATGCAAACCCACCCAGTGCCTCATAAAAGGGTTAATTGTATACTGTGTACATTAATTATTTTCGTTCAAGTATACAGTATACCTTTCAGAGGTAGGAATATTTACTTTTAAACCAATCGAAAGCATACCTACAGCTTTGACGACAAAATTTGCATTTAATCTCGACTCCCCATTAGGGTTGTCAACAATCGCCACGAATACTGTACTCATGAAACATGCATTTTTATATCGGTTTCTTGAAATATTCTTGCACAGTTTCTGGGTTTAGAATCGTATTTGGTTATAATATTAGTTTTTTGAAACTAAATCACTTAACTTTAGCACAACTCTCTTAATTTTTTTTTTTTATTTTTTTTTTTAATTTTTTTTTTTTATACCACTACAAGTTAGCCCTTGACTGCACAAATACTGTTCTCATGAAACATGCATTTTTATATCGGTTTCTTGAAATATTCTTGCACAGTTTCTGGGTTTAGAATCGTATTTGGTTATAATATTAGTTTTTTGAAACCAAATCACTTAACTTTAGCACAACTCTCTTAATTTTTTTTTTTATACCACTACAAGTTAGCCCTTGACTGCACAAATACTGTACTCATGAAACATGCATTTTTATATCGGTTTCTTGAAATATTCTTGCACAGTTTCTGGGTTTAGAATCGTATTTGGTTATAATATTAGTTTTTGAAACTAAATCACTTAACTTTAGCACAACTCTCTTAATTTTTTTTTTTAATTTTTTTTTTTTATACCACTACAAGTTAGCCCTTGACTGCACAAATACTGTACTCATGAAACATGCATTTTTATATCGGTTTCTTGAAATATTCTTGCACAGTTTCTGGGTTTAGAATCGTATTTGGTTATAATATTAGTTTTTGAAACTAAATCACTTAACTTTAGCACAACTCTCTTAATTTTTTTTTTTTTTTATACCACTACAAGTTAGCCCTTGACTGCACAAATACTGTTCTCATGAAACATGCATTTTTATATCGGTTTCTTGAAATATTCTTGCACAGTTTCTGGGTTTAGAATCGTATTTGGTTATAATATTAGTTTTTTGAAACTAAATCACTTAACTTTAGCACAACTCTCTCACTTTTGCTTTTTTTTTATATACCACTACAAGTTAGCCCTTGACTGCGATCTCACCTGATGGTAAGTGATGATGCAGTCTCAGATGGTAGCGGGCTAACCTGTTAGGGGCATGGCAGTTATATTAAACCCATACCCCTATTCGGTTTCAACACGGCATCGTACCGGAACGCGTAATCGCTTGGCGGCACGTCTTTGCCAGTAGGGTGGTAACTAGCCACGGCCGAAGCCTCCCACCAGGCCAGACCAGGGAAAATTCAGAAATTATGAATTCCCAAATTGACCAGCCGGGGATCGAACCCGGGACCTCCACAAGTTAAGACAACAGCGCTACACACTGCGCCACGGAGGTCGTCTTAAAGTCTTATTCATTTACTTTTACATTTTATTAACTTAAGCTTGTTATTTCATCCAAGGAATAGGGATGATGACAACTCAATCAAATCAGCAACTCTTTATAAAACTTAAAAACGCGCTTCCAGTATGGAAATTTGAATGAAATTCATAGTTGTGACTTCATCGAATTTCAATGCACTTTTTTTCTTTAATCTATAGTTCAAAATCATCCTTAAAACTAACCGGGTATGTGAATTTTAGGTCTTTTGGCAGACCCTCTATTAAATAATAAGTAAGACATAATTGACTGCCTCGTTGGTCTAGTGCTTGGCGTGTTTGACTGCGCCCGACGAGGTCCCGAATTCGAGTCATAATTAAGTATTGTCTTTTTCTGACTAGAAATTCTCAGTACTAGCCCGGAGTTAGGAAGTTGGCGGTGTTCCACCCCCGTGCCTCGGAGAGCACGTTAAGCCGTCGGTCCCGGTTATTATCACTAACATGATAATAGTTGTCAATTGGACCCGCATTGGAGCAGCGTGGTGGGTCTAAGCTCTAATTCCCTCTACTATGAGAGGCCTGTGCCCAGCAGTGGGACGTTATTGGGCTGTAGTAGTAGTAGTAGTGAAACAGTGGGCGTAAATAAAAGACATAAAACTGCATAATCACGCTCATCACATTTTCTGCACACAATAGGCATGATGACAGTAACCAAGAATTTAAAAATTATGAATTTATCTAATGAAATAGGATTCATGGATTATAAATAACGTATTTATTTTTCTATTTCGAGTGAGATTGCTATTTATTATGATATAATAAAACTATAAAATACATCAATCCGCCATATTGGATTAAACGCCAAGAAGCGAATGACGTCACAATTGTTTGTTTTCGAGCTTTGACAACCACACTATTGCTTACTGCACACTGCACAGAGTAAATTGGTAATAACAATAGTGACGTCACAAACGACGCCATGACACCGGCGAGCGTTTTGGCGTGAATTTTAAAATTTAAATTTCAAATGCCAATTTTATCTACCAAACCTTATTTTTCTGCTGAAATAAGATATTTTTTCGAAATAGTAGATACTTCCGAACATAATCTGACCATTTTTCAAAATCAGTCATCATGCCTATTTTTGACATATGCACCATACGTATTCTTTATACAGGTCAGTGTCGACCCTACGCGTTCAGCTGAACAACGGAGCCAGTATGAGATGAATGTATAATGAGATGAAGTGGCTGCATCTCGGGTCTAAGCTCTGATTCCCTCTCTTCTATGAGAGTGGAGGCCGGTACCCAGCAGTGGGACGTTATTTGGCTTTAGTTTTTTTTTTCGCACTCAATTATCCTCTGACATGATGTCAGAGACCTTTCTAATGCGACTTTTGCTCTGAATTAGGTGCCACTCATATCGTATATATATATGGCTTTAGTAGTAGTAAATATGTATTTACTTAATCAATAGAATTGTGAAAATCATTATCATTTAATGTTAAAGAAGAGCGGAATTTCCTGATACAGTTATTTAAATATACTTAAAAGGAGGTTCCAGCCCCAATGTAATTGAATTGTATTTTGAACAGAAATAAAGAATTTATTTATTTATTTATAAATTTATTTAGTAGTAGTAGCAAGAAATAATTTATTTTTGACATATGCAAATCATCATATTCTAATAAATTATTCTTCATTCCTCTTGCGTCTTGTTGGCTTTTATTCTTAATCTTTTCATATAATATATATATATATTGTATAGAAGTATAGTATATCCACCATCCACTACAGCCTATTAACGTCCCACTGCTGGGCACAGGCCTCCACTCTCATAGTATAGTATATATATATATAAGTATATGTATTACTATCTATATTTAAACAGGTATTTATATAATTAGGTACGTAGGTATATTATGTGTGTAGGTAAATTTGTATTCTTAGTTTATGATATTTTATATTGACTAGGATAAGATAATTAGTTTAGAACTAATTATTAGGTTTTCCTTTTAAATTACGTACACCCTTGAAGCTTTCTCACTGGTTTTAATCCGTTATTTTTGCATGGTTGCCTGGTAGAGATCGCTTTAAAGCGATAAGGCCGCCACTTGTACCATAGCATAGTTTTATTGTTAGTTGTTTTTATGTATGTGTTTCTTGGTGTCCAATAAATAATTTTTCATTCATTCATTCATTCATACGTATTCTTTATACAGGTCAGTGACAACCCTACGCGTTTAGCTGAACAACGGAGTCAGTATGAGAGGAATGTATAATGAGATGAAGAGGCTGCATCTCGGAGCTTATGCATGTCACTTTACACAACTATATTGCGAATCTCATCACAATACCACGAGATCAATTTTGACGACCTCCGTGGCGCAGTGTGTAGCGCTGTTGTCTTAACGTGCGGAGGTCCCGGGTTCGATCCCCGGCGGGGTCAATTTGGGAATTTATAATTTCTGAATTTTCCCTGGTCTGGCCCGGTGGGAGGCTTCGGCCGTGGCTAGTTACCACCCCACCGGCAAAGACGTGCCGCATAGCGATTGAGCGTTCCGGTACGATGCCGTGTAGAAACCGAATAGGGGTATGGGTTTAATATAACTGCCATGCCTGTAACAGGTCAGCCCGCTCCCATCTTAGACTGCATGATCACTTACCATCAGGTGATATCGCAGTCAAGGGCTAACTTGTAGTGGATTAAAAAAAAGATCATTGCTTCCCTTTAATTAAACATGGATCTTTATAATAAATATATAATAAATAAATAAATTGTTTATTGCTCCAAAATTACATAAGTTACAATTTAAAAAACGTGTGTGTGTTTGTGTTTGTGTGTGTGTGTGTGTGTGTGTGTGTGTGTGTGTGTGTGTGTGTGTGTGTGTGTGTGTGTGTGTGTGTGTGTGTGTGTGTGTGTGTGTGTGTGTGTGTCTTGTGAGTGAAATATTTCTAAATACTAGATGATGCCCGTGACTTTGTCCGCGTGGATTAATTTTTTTCAATTCCCGGGGGAACTCCATAATTCTGGGATAAAAGTAGCCTATATCCTTCCCCAGGATGTAACCTGTAATATGTATACCAAATATTATCAAAATCGGGTGAAAATATGGGCCGTTAAAGCGTAGCAGACAGAAAGACACACGTTCGCATTTATAATATTAGTATGGACGTAAAAGGAAAAGGTGACTGACTGACTGACTGACTGACTGATCAGGGCACAGCTCAAACCACTAGACGGATCGGGCTGAACCCTACAGCTATTTTGATTAACTATTACAGCTGCAAGCCTAGACGATGCCCGTAGCTTCGTCCGCGTGGAATTAAGCCCTTAAATATCCCCTGGGAATTTCCCGTCTAAACAGTACCATAATATGTTCATCCCCGGAATATCAGTATCTTTAATTTACATCTACTTACCTACCAAAATCCGATAAACAGATCACTGATTGATCTTGATGGGTTGACTCACCCATCAAGGGAAGGTAACATACAGATAAACACACTTTCAATATTAATATGGATTTAAAGCTTAGATTAGATTTTGGCGTCTATGTCACCGTAAGATTGTAAAAACCGTTAGATTATAATCTAACTCGCGAAATCGCAGTGTCGAATGATAACAATTTAACGCATTATTTTCCGGTAGATTTTAATCAGTTAGGAATACTAACCCGATAGAACCTAAGTGCTACTGATTAATATGTCGAACCCTAACCTAACCCTAACCCTTCTGTCACATCTGGTGACAGAAGAGCTGGCTCATTTTTTGCGCAAAGGATCAGCCTGGCTGTCCAGCGCGGAAATGGAGCCAGCATTCTTGCCACCATTCCACGTGGGCATGATTTATATAGTAACTAGGTTAGGCTAGCTAGCATTAAGTTCTATTGTATTATTTTCACCTAACCCACAAGAAGGACACAAGAAAAAAAAACGTAAATACAATTAATATTTCAAAAATTGACACTCAGAACATTGAACGGTTCACAATCTTCCGACAATTTCGCGAGTTAGATTACAATCTAACGGTGACATATATAATTACAGAAATCTTAGTGTAAATATTGAAGGTAAATTGCAATCTCATTGTACCTCTAACGCCCGACAGTTTACAATTTCGCGAGTTAGATTACAATCTTTCGGTGACATCTATAATTACAGAAATCATAGTGTAAATATTGAAGGTAAATTGCAATCTCATTGTACCTCTAACGCCCGACAGTTTACAATTTCGCGAGTTAGATTACAATCTTTCGGTGACATCTATAATTACAGAAATCATAGTGTAAATATTGAAGGTAAATTGCAATCTCATTGTACCTCTAACGCCCGACAGTTTACAATTTCGCGAGTTAGATTACAATCTTTCGGTGACATCTATAATTACAGAAATCATAGAGTAAATATTGAAGGTAAATTGCAATCTCACTGGACCTCTGTACCAATCTAACGCAATATCAGATCCCCCAGGAGTTAAGAAGCAAGGCAAATCTAACTTATAATAAGTTTCCTGGGAACATGTCGGGTTGTGCATTTAATCCAAAGTTTGTCCAATATCGGCCACTCATTCGGTTCCTTCCCGCTCCTGTCCCATAGAGATAGCTAACCAACTTCTAAATAGATCGTATATATTATGGTTATTTCTCAGAAATATGTAGGTTTGTAGTGTGGATGTAGATCCATTTTAACATAAATTCAATTGGAGGTTTCTTTGATAAATGATTTATTTATTTCATGTAGGACAACTTGTGTCACTTATGAAACGTTAAGGCTCTACCACCGGTTCAGAAAACTGGTTCTACTGAGAAGAACCGGCAAGAAACTCAGCAGTTGCTCTTTTCATAGAAAAGAAAAGGTCACAATATGTAGACAACACAGCACATACGTTACAAGTATTACACTGACTTGTGGGTCACTGGATGCGAGGACGGTTGCTTCCATGACACTTTGTCGTTAATAATATTTATACTCAATACTCAATATCATTCATTCAATATAGGTACACTGTAGGTACACTTATTGACGTTAAAAATTATTTACTTATAAAACATGATGGTGATAATTGGTTACGGTATCTTAAAACTAAAGCTACGAGAGTTCCAAACACGCCCTGGTCTGAAAAGAGTCCACAACAAACTCAGCCGGGTATTTTATTTTTTATTATCACCATCTCACAAATCATCTTAAGTAAGGAACTATCAGAGCCATAGAGCAAATTATTGCCAAGCCTCCTTGTCGTTTAAGTAGTCCTTTACATGGTAGTAAGATTTTTCAATGAGTTTACGTTTTACATTAACTTTGAACTTATTCACAGACATCATCAACATGTCTTCTGAGAGCTTATTGTAGAAGCGGACACTGTGTCCATACACTGTTTTTATTACAAACATACAATTATTTTTCACTAAACTGTCTATGTGTATGGAAAGTGTATTTACTCTTTAGGGTAATATTGATACTGGCCTTTGCCAAACTTTGGGTTTTCAGGCACTGAGAAATGTTTGACGAGAAGACATCTGCCCAGCCAAGTTGGATTCGAAACGCGTACCCAGGTTACCCGGCAAAATACGTCACAGGAGGCGCCCTTAGGAAGACGTTGCCCCCGCCGATGTCATCGAGCCCTAGGGCTCATGTCTCGGCTCGGCCTAGCGCTCGCCCATCCCCCCAGGGACGCTGTAGCGTTCAGTAGGGCCTATGCAGCATACTCAATCCGAACAGGTTAGCCCGCTACCATCTTAGACTGTATCATCACTTACCATCAGGTGAGATCGCAGTCAAGGGCTAACTTGTAGTGGATAAACAAAAAAAAAATACTCACTGCAGTCAGCCTCGTCGGTTCCGTCCACGCAGTCCACGTGCATATCGCAGCGATAGTGCGGGGGAATGCAGTACGTCTTGTTCCACACGTACTGACCGCACGTCAGCTGTCCCGCCTCGCACTCCGGCGGCGCTGCAAACAGACACAGATCACATTCAGCTCTGAGTTGTTCCATCAAAAAAAAAAAAATAAAAAAAAAATAAAAAAAAAAAATTTAAAAAAAGAAAAATTATATCTGAGTTGTTCCATCAATAAGAAAAAAATTAATAAAGAAAAATTAAAAAAAAAAAAAAAAAAAACCTTCAAGCACTGGCTGTTAATACACCAAGATGCGGACAAGTCATAATTTAAAAACAAGAAAAGATTACAATTATTTTGCTACAATCCGGCAACTGTTGGCGGATTGTAGCAAATTAATTGTAATCTTTTCTTGCTAAATCGTGAACTTCCGCTAAGTAACGACTGATTCTATCCAATATATAATTTAAAAAATTTGAAAACACGACTGCTTTGGCAAAAAAACGAACAAACAAGTCATAATTTAAAAAATTTAAAATCACGACTGCCCTGCCAAAAAACGAACAAAAAAGTTAAAAATCTAAATTGATCTAGTTAAATTAGAATCGTATTCACATTTTTATTGAATGATATTTTTTTGTGAATCACTGGATATTGAACTTTAGTATTATATATTTTTGGAATCTACTCATCATTTTCTACATGATGATTATATAGCTAATCTTATTTTCGTTTTTTTTTCAAATTTAGTCTTTAATGCGGGACTATGACCATCAATTTTTTTTAAATTTTACTAGCCTATGTCACCCGGAATATGCTAGGGATTCTAACGATACCTCATTTATCAAAATCGGTTCAGGCGTATAGAAGTTATGGTGGAATAAATCATCGAAACTGGATGGATGTTTGTTACTCAATTACGCCATAACGGCTTAACGGATCTGGATGAAATTTGTTACGAAGATAGATTATAGTCAGGAATAACACATAGCTACTTTTTATCTAGGAAAATTAAGGAGTTCCCGCGGGAAAAAACCTTTAAATCCACCTTATATTTTTTGCTAGTGTACCACCCACAGTGTAATGTCTCAATAGCGTCGATTGTTTGCGACAAATCAATCATATTTCATGGGTGTTTCTCCTTCACACGGGGTGATTGATGCGGGGAATTTGCTGCTACTTTTTGACGACCTCCCTGGCAATGTGGTGAGCGCTGTGGGAAGTTCTGGGTTCGATCACCGGCAAGGTCAATTTGGCAATTTATAATTTCAAAAAATTTTGTTGTCTGGTCTGGTGGAAGGCTACGGCTGTGGCTAGTTACCACCCTACCGGAAAAAATGTACCACCAAGCTATTAAGCGTTCCAGTGCGATGCCGTGTAGAAATAAAATACGATTACGGTTAGGGGTATGGGTTTAATATAACTGCCGTACTCCTAAAAAGTTAGCCCGCTACCACCCAAAAGTGTATCATCGCTTACCATAAAGTGGAATCGCAGTTAAGGGCTAACTTGTAATGAAATAAAATCTTACTAATATTATAAATGCAAAAGTTTGGATGGATGTATGGATGTTTGTTAATCAATCACGCCCCAACGGCTGAACGGATCTGGCTGAAATTTGGTACAGAGATAGATTATAGTCTGGAATAGCACATAGGGTACTTTTTATCCCGGAAAATTAAAGAGTTCCCGCGGAAACCAAAAACCTCAAACCACGCAGACGAACTCGCGGGCATTCGCTAGTAATAAATACTGCAGTAACTAGAAGTGCCAACGCAATAACCTTATACATTTTCAATATAAGATGATACACGCGGGAACTCTAACTTCTACAGACAAAAATTATGCATCGTTCAATCCACGGAGACTCCCCCACCCTAGCCCCACTATTTTTCGTGATTTTGTCACGTCAAGAAAGCTCTACATTCTAATTCTATCTTCTAAGATATCTTACTAATATTCTTCTTCTTCTTCCTGCCCTTGTCCCACGCTACGTGGGGTCGGCACAACATATTTTCTTCTTCCACTCACTTCTGGTATCCGTCAATCTATCATTCACCCCTTTTATACGCATATCCTCTTTCACACAATCCATCTATCTTTTCTTTGGTCTCCCTCTACTCTTTTTTCCTTCCACATGCATATATATCATTCTTTTCGACTTTCAGACTTCCCCTTATATATTCATTCCTAATTTTATCCATTCTAGTCACACCACACAACCATCTCAACATTCTCATTTCATACTTTTGTTTCATCCGTCCCTTTCACCGCTCAACATTCAGAACAAAACAATGCGACAAGTCTAACGACTGTTTTATTAAGATTCTTCTTATTAAGATATCTTACTAATATTCTTCTTGTTCTTCCTGCCCTTGTCCCACACTCCGTGGGGTCGGCACAACATATTTTCTTCTTCCATTCACTTCTGTTATCCGTCAATCTATCATTCACCCCTTTTATACGCATATCCTCTTTCACACGATCCATCCATGTTTTCTTTGGTCTCCCTCTACTGTTTCTTCCTTCCACATGCATATCTATCATTCTTTTCGACTTTCTGACTTCCCCTTATATATTCATTCCTAATTTTATCCATTCTAGTCACACCACACAACCATCTCAACATTCGCATTTCATACTTTTGTTTCATCCGTCCCTTTCACCGCTCAACATTCAGAACAATACAATGCGACAGGTCTAACGACTGTCTTATTAAGATTCTTCCTATTAAGATATCTTACTAATATTGCAAATGCAAAAGTTTGGATGGATGAATGTTTGTTACTCAATCACGTCGGCTACTTTTTATCCTGGTAAATGGAACTGTCCCCGTGGGAACAGAAAACCTTAATCCACGCGGACCAAAGGGAATAGGGATATGGACTCTATTACTGTACTAATCTTCTCTATGTCTCGCGTTATATGTCTTTCATTTTCAATACAATTGCTCTGATCCTATATATTATGTTTTTTAACAGACAGAAAAACAAATCTAATTCTTGTATCTGATTTCTTACGGTATTTTTATGGTATTGTTTTTCTTTAAAAGCAATAATTCGGCCATATTCCAATTTCCTATCTTGAAGCTAAGACCTAGATTAAGTTCTACGAATTCTCATCGGCTTTCGTGTCGTTTTCCTGGAAATCCTGGAATGCATTAAAGCTGTTCAGAACTTGGTAAGTTCTGACGGGAACACGTGTTGGCAAGTGCAGTTACATTCAAGTTAGGGTTGTCGAATAACCTTACTTAACATCCCTCACTTAGCTTATTCACGACTTTGTAAAACCTGATAGATTTCAATACTTACACTTTTCCGGAAGAGGAAAATATCTACGGAACGCCTTTGGACTTCCATTTTGTGACTTGAAAAATTGTTTTGTGTGCTCATAGGTATAATATTAATATTTTTATTTAATGCATGTGACAACCCTAGCTCTGAGATCACGTACAAAGTTTGAGAAGCGGTTAGTATTCGTTATGAAGATTAAATTTTAATTGATAAGTACTTTTATATCGTTTACAGCAATTCGTGACAAGAAACTTTCAGAACAATTTTAAATGGTTTTGTTTCTAAGAAATTATAATTAGTTAGAAATGATGGTGTGTTGAGTAAATTATCAAGTGGAACTTTAGTTGCAAAAAAAAATGGGACATTCTGCAGACAGGTCTTGTCAATAAAAAAAGATTTTCAAATATTGGATAGAAGCAGGCGTTATTTTGCGAAAGTCCATGATAATAGATAATTAGAAGGAACTAGAAATTTAATTCGCTTGACTAGTTGACTTGACAATGCACGATTAGATACTTTAGATAGATGATCTCTTTATTGCACACACTTAAAAACAATAACAATAAAGAAAAGCTTAAAAGATTAGACAGACGGGTGCAAAGGCGGTCTTATTGCTAAAGCAATATCTTCCAGACAACCTTTGGGAAGAGGAGATTATAAAACAAGAGCGCGAGATAGTGCAACAACTAGAAATCAAAATATATAATATATATTATGTACATACATGCATACATCCATACATACAAAGATGCATATAAATATAAATACTAAATAATTCGAAATAAAATATAGGACAAAGTGAATTAATTGCTACCTGATAGGAAATGTTTATGCAAGCGACTTCTGAAGATAGAGAGTGACAAAGGGCCGATTTTTCAATTGTCAGATAAAGTTTATTGGAGGAATAAATTTGACGCTTTGACGGATTTTCAATACAAAACCTATCAAAACGTCAAATTTATTCCTCCGACAAACTTAATCTGACGATTGAAAAATTAGCCCTTAGACTGTCGTATATCCGCTGGTAGGCTGTTCCACAATAATACGGATTTACGGGTAAAAGATTTATCATAATATCCTGTGCAACTGGCAGGAGTGTGCAAGCGGTTATCCTTACATGACCTTAGGTGTTGTCGTTCGTTGTTGGAGCCAAGGAAGGAGAAACGTTGTTTGAGGTAAGAAGGAGTATGAAGATTGTATAGAATAGAGTGGAGGATTAATAGATTTTCAGTAATTTCACCCGAGCGAAGCCGACGCCTTTCAGCTATAGTCCACCCACAAAAATCCCAATCCAGCCAATAAATAAACGCAGACAGTAAGCGGCACAGCGAGGGCTGTTCGACGTTATTTACTGCGCCCATTGTAACTTGCGCTAACGAACGACTTCGGGGAGTATTTCAACATTCGCCGCACGCAGACGGGATCAATCGTCTGCCGTCATTAGCACGATTGTGCTTCGGGAGCCAATGGCAGGAAGCTCTACAGCCAATGCCCAAACATTTCAAACACATGCTTAGATAGGCGAACACCAAACATCCAACGCGATCTCGTCTAGGAACATCTTCGACGCGACGACGGCAAGCCAGAGTGGTCAACACTCAAAATACTCAAACGTCACACTCATACACACTCTTTATAAACACAGAACCAACGCACATCTCCTTCAGACCAAATGTATTAAATACCCAACAACTAACATCATGCATTTACAGAACTTCTCAAAATCTTAACACTTCTTCCCTAGACCCTTAGCATCTTCAGGGGTCAGGACTCTATGATAGAATAAGGAATATTAAGAGTATTAACATTCTTAGCACGCATAAGGAATAATTGCATAGCACGATTAAACATCCAGAGCCAACGGTAGGACGCTCTACAACTAGCATCGCAGAAACCTTTTTTCTTTAAAATTCTTTATTTAGATTCTGAGGCCAACGACAAATATTCAGCTAATTGACATCCAACGGTGATCTCTTATTAAAACAACGCATATTTATTTCAAATAGTTGAAAAACCCAACAACTAACATCATGAAAAAGTAGAAAAACTCCTAAAATCTCAACATTTCTCTAACGACAACGACTTCCCTAGTATCCTTATGAAGTCAGGAACCTTCTATCGCCAAGAATATTTGCCTAACATTAAGAATATTAACATTCCTAGCACGCATAGGGATCAATCGTCTACCGCCGTTAGTACAAAGGTCGGGCCCGACTTGTAATCAGTGTCGGCACTTCATCAACTGAGGACCCTCCACGAGGACTTTTGTAGGATCCATTGAATAACGAATCTCTAAGCAAATAGATTCCAAGATTATCCATCAGTGAATTATCAAGACACTGTTCTTTTTGGGACGGTAAAACACAAGCACCTGGACTGCAAATTCTTCTCCTCCTAGCGTCGTATTCCCCATTACTGAGGGTCGTGACCCCTTCCACCAATAATTCTTTTGTGGACGATATCGTACCATGCTGCACTCTTCGTGGACCTTGCTATTGGGAGCGGTGCGCATTTAATCAGACCAACGCATCGGGCTACGTTCCCGAGGTCTCTTTCTTGCTAGTAATGAAAATTCGTACGTGACAAAATAATACCAAAACAAGCGTTATGCGTATCTATGTAACAAAATTTATAACGATGTAACAGATGGGTTGTATCTCGGAAAATCAGAGAGTTCCCACGACAATTACAACAAGTGAAATTAATATAACGAATTAAAAAATACGATTGCTCTGCCATATTATTTTTGGAGTTTACCTCCATAAGAAGCGATTTGCATAATATATAGCCTTTGGAATCTTATTCATATTTTTTATTAAATGATATTTTTTTGTGAATCACTAAATATTGAACTATGGTGTTATATATTTTTGGAATCTACTCATCATTTTCTAGATGATGATTATATAGTTAATCTTATTTTCGAATTTTTTTTTTCAATTTTGGTCTTTAATGCGGGACCATGGTCATCCTATCAATTTTTTTTTAAATTTTACTAGCCTATGTCACCCGGAATAAGCTAGGGATTCCAACGATACCTCATTTATCAAAATCGGTTCAGGCGTATAGAAGTTATGGTGGAATATACAAACTCACATACATACATACATGAACCCTGAAAACAATATACTCCTTTTTTCAGGCAGTCGTATAAAAACCCTATTTCCAGATTCACGCAGATAAATCGCGGGCTTCATCTAGTGGAAATATTTTCGATAAAGATCTAGTAGAAATTTACTTCGATGAGTTAGATTCAAAGGAGCGATTACACCTGTTTCGTAGACAGTAACCAATAGAGGCGAGAAATGCTCACGGTTCAGAGCATTGCGTGATTAATCGTTCCACTGAATCATCGGAGCAACCACCTGTGAACTCAGTGGAAGCGAAACTGAGTGTACAACCATGCCTTAGTGTTCGATAGGTTTGTAGGTTGACTTTGTAGTGTCGGAAAACCTATAGCACCAGTATGAAGAGGCCGGTGATGGCCACTCGCAATTTCTATTCAACCGGCAAATATAAGTTTCCCGGTATATTGCTATCTCTATTTGGCTGATGACACACGATCGCGTGCAAACGCGATAGCAATATGAGCGTACAAAATTTGTTATACGTTTAGTCTTGTTCCGTAAATACCAAAAATGATGAATGACAACTTGTTGTGTTTTTCACTTCGTGTTGTTATTCGGGAACTTGACAATATAGCCTATGCTCCTCGTCAATTAGTACGTAACATATCGTCGGTTTTAATATGATACAAATAAGGAGAAAACATGTCATTCATGTCGTAAAAACAAGCAAAACGCTATGCGCTTACATTTAATTTTGGGAAAATATTTTGAAAACATAATTATCCAGGGGCCTGGATAAATACAAGTTCAATCTTAATAATCGCATGATCTGGTGGAAATATTCTCGAATTACGAATGAATTTGGTATTACGTTTGTATGGGCAATTCACCCTCCGCTGGCACCTTAAGAGTTTTCCTCAAGAATAGGGATGATGACAACTCAATCAAATCAGAAACTCTTTATCAAACTTAAAAACGCGCTTCTAGTATAGGAGTTGTATGAAATTCACAATAGTGACGTCATCAAATTTCAACGCACTTTTTATCTTTAATCTAAGATAAAAAGTGCGTTGAAATCATCATGAATCTTCTCTAATGAGGATGAGAGAAGAGAGGATGTGAATTTGAGGTCTTTTGGAGGACCCTCTATTTAATAATCAGTTAGAAATAATTTATTTTTGATATAGGTATCATCCCTATTGTTGAGTTATCTTTACTTCTATACAAAGAAAAATAGATAAATGACAAAGTTTGGATGGATGTTTGTTACTCAATCACGCCAGACGCGCCGAACGAATCTGTATATGAAAGGCACACAGAGAGATTATAGTCTGGAATAACACATAGGCTATTTATCCCGGAAAATTAGAGTTCTGCGGGAACCAAAAAAAACTCAATCCACGCGGACCAAGTTGCGGGCATCAGCTAGTGTAAGTAGGTATATAAGATAGATTATAGTCTGGAATAACACATACACATAGGCTTTTTTACTTTTTATCCCGGAAAGTTCAAGAGTTATGCGGGAACCAAAAAACCTCAATCCACGCGGACCAATCGGGCATCAGCTAGTAACTTGGGATAGTAACTTGGGATTTTGCGAGTAGATTTTTCTATTACTTTGACATACACTTCAAAGAATTTCCGAAGACCCAACCCGAGCGAAGCAAGGGCAAGGCAATTAGTGTTAAAGCGTAAAATAAACCTCTCAACTGACGCAATAAAACTGTATAAATAACCATGTCTTCGCTCGTCGCTAATTTGCATTTACAGTTCGCTTTCCATTTGCATTGCTTTCAATAGATTTATATAAGGTCCACACCCTTTTATGTTTGCGTCGTTCGGATGTCTTATACCTATCTTTTGAATGAATATGGAAATGATACGTAGGTACTTAAGCCCTTGATTTTCTAACCCTTTGAAATGCTGAGTGCTTAACTATTTTACAAGTACGTATAAAACCTGCGCATAAATAGGGATATAGAGAAGTGCGATCGCAAATGTGTACATGCTTTTTTTGATTCTACTACAAGTTAGCCCTTGACTGTATCTGTAACTTGATAAGTGATGATGCAGTCTAAGGTAGTGATGATGCTGTCTATGGTAGTGATGATGCAGTCTAAGGTAGTGATGATGCAGTCTAAGGTAGTGATGATGCAGTCTAAGGTATTGATGATGCAGTCTAAGGTAGTGATGATGCAGTCTAAGGTAGTGATGATGCAGTCTAAGGTAGTGATGATGTAGTCTTAGGTAGTGATGATGCAGTCTAAGGTAGTGATGATGCAGTCTAAGGTAGTGATGATGCAGTCTAAGGTGGTAGCGGGCTAGCCTCTTAGGATTATGGCCGTTGGAAGTTGGCAGGTTGCTGTGGCCAATAAGCAGCCATACCTCATGTACAGGTCCGGGTAATGAGGGGACTTCTCCAGGAGTCCGCGAAGAGCCGTATGGTCATCGCACAAGGGAGGCAACGATGCGTTCTTAAGAGATCTTGGAGCCTCCCAACATGCGTTAAAGTCGGCCACCGAGGGGGTTTTAGTAGGTAGAAATCCTACATAACCCGATTTCCCCCCCCCCAGGAAGTCGGGTATCTTTAGGAGAATTCCCCTCCGTTCACAAAAAAAAAGAAGGATTATGGCCGTTATATTAAACCCATACCCATACAGCATCGTACTGGAACCCTAATCGCTTGACGGCACGTTTTTGTCGTTATTCAAAAATTCAAAATGCTTTTTACTCAAATAAACTTTTACAAGTACTTTTGAATCGTCGAGTTATGTAGCTTCCCACCCAGCCAGACCATAGAAAATTCTGAAATTATAAATTGACCCTGCCTGGTATTGAACCTGGAACCTGACATAATAAGAACACAGCGCTCGCCACTGCGTCAGGGAGGTCGTCAACATGCTGTTGGGTATATGGTGTCTAGTGTCTATTTTGAACCTGGAACCTGACATAATAAGAACACAGCGCTCGCCACTGCGTCAGGGAGGTCGTCAACATGCTGTTGGGTATATGGTGTCTAGTGTCTATTTTGAACCTGGAACCTGACATTATAAGATCACAGCGCTCGCCACTGCGCTAGGGAGATCGACAACATGCTGTTGGGTATATGGTGTCTAGTGTCTACTTTGAACCTGGAACCTGACATAATAAGATCACAGTGCTCGCCACTGCGCCAGGGAGATCGACATGCTGTTGGGTATATGGTGTCTAGTGTCTACTTTGAACCCGGAACCTGACATAATAAGAACACAGCGCTCACCACTGCGTCAGGGAGGTCGTCAACATGCTGTTGGGTATATGGTGTCTAGTGTCTATTTTGAACCTGGAACCTGACATAATAAGAACACAGCGCTCACCACTGCGTCAGGGAGGTCGTCAACATGTTGTTGGGTATATGGTGTCTAGTGTCTACGATTGAACCTGGAACCTGACATAAGACCACAGCGCTCATCACTGCGTCAGGGAGGTCGTCAACATGCTGTTGGGTATAAGGTGTCTAGTGTCTTATGTCTAGGGAAGAGTGAAATAAGGGCGGCTACTCACGACACGACTGGAACTCGTCCTCCCCCTTGTCGCAGTCACGCTGGTAGTTGCACACCCACAGCGCGGGGATGCACTTCCCCTCGGGGCACCGGAACATGCCGCTGGGGCATATTGTATCGCCTGCAACAAACAAACAAACAGGTCAAGTAATTAAAAAATTAAAAACATGACTGCCCTGCCAAAAAACTAGTTAAATTAGAATCTTAATCACATGTTTATTAAATGATATTTTTTTGTGAATCACTGGATATAGAACTATAGTGTTATATATTTTTGGCATCTACTCATAATTTTCTAGATGATTATATACTTAATTTTATATTCGATATTTTTTTTCAACTTTAGTCTGGTAATGCGGGACCATGATCACCTCATCAATTTTTTTTAAATTTTACGAGTCTATGTCACCCGGAATAAGCTAGGGATTCTAACGATACCTCATTTATCAAAATCGGTTCAGGCGTATAGAAGTTATGGTGGAACATACAAACTCATATACATACATACATATATACATTCATACATACATACATGAACCCTGAAAACAATACACTCCTTTTTTCAGGCAGTCGTATAAAAACAAATCAGACAAAGCTTACACCGGCGTTCTGACATGGCCCCAGTGCTACAACTCTTTAAAAAAAAACAAGAAATAAAGTGTATTTATTTAATAGTAGTAGAAGAACATTTATGGTAAGCACATAAATAAATAAATAATCTTTATTTCAAGCAACTGGGGCTTAATTTGTTAGTTTTACAATTTACTTAAAAACTAATGTTAGTAACACAAAAGACAGATTATCAAAATTATTATAGCATATATATAAATTTATCATAATTGCCTCACCAACACCTGAATAAGGTGTTCAAGCATTGGTGAGTCCATCTTCCTCGCAAACATGTTCAAGATGCTGTTGGTACCTGAGTGCAGCCTTGTCAGCAGTGATGATGACTTCTTCCGCATTATAGCATAGAAGTCATGAAGTATTTATTTATTTAAACATCATGAAGACATGAAACTTAATCTCTATTTACATCAGGAGTTAACATTATAGTGGATCCACAATACATATCGGGCATGCCACAGGGCCGCATGCAGCTACAATTATTTCAAATGAAACAAGAATTGTCAGCATTGCATGTTGCTTCAGCATGAAATAGACTGCCGCATGCTGTAAAGCATCGGTAATAAACCGGTTGCCATTTGTAGCATGCCACATTGTCGCATATTGTTGCTTCGGTGTGAATTATTACAAATGAAAGTAAAGTTAAATACAAACGTCAATTAGAACTATACACGTCTCGGATTAGCAAATGCTCCGGTCGTCGTTCCGGATACTTAATAAATTTGGGTACCTTATGAATTAAGTATTATCAGCTAATTGTACTGACTGCGACAGACCTGAGGACGTACACCATATATTATTGGAATGTGTCCGTAACGAGCCCGAGAGACATAAGAATCTCATAAGATTTTAACCAAATTTCCCTCACTGTGGCAAATTGGCGGCTGGAACAGTGTCCTGGCGAAGCCTCTATCAGAGTAGGCTAGGGCTCTGTTACGACTGTACAAGAAATCTCTACGCAAGATTTAAATATTACGTTTTTTGAAGGTCTAAGGAGTTCCATAAAGAACAAACTCCATAAATAACGGTTGCATTTGTTAAGTTAGTTTCATAGGATATGTTTTTGTTATTAATTAAGTCTATTTTTATACGACTGCCTGAAATAAGGAGTATATTGTTTTTCAGGGTTCATGTATGTATGTATGTGAGTTTGTATATTCCATCATAACTTCTATACGCCTGAACCGATTTTGATAAATGAGGTATCGTTAGAATGCCCAGCTTATTCCGGGTGACATAGGCTAGTAAAATTTTTAAAAAATTTATGTGGTGACCATGGTCCAAAAGACCAAAATTGAAAATTAAAATTCGAAAATAAGATTAACTATATAATCATCATCTAGAAAATGATGAGTAGATTCCAAAAATATATCACACTATAGTTCAATATTAAGTGATTCACAAAAATATATTATTTAATAAAAAAATGTGAATAAGATTCCAAAGGCTATATATGCAAATCGCTTCTTAAGGAGGTAAACTCCAAAAATAATATGGCAGGGCATTCGTATTTTTTAATTCGTTAAATTAATTTCACTTGTTATTGTAAATATTTTTGTAGTCTTAGTCTACCGCTAGTAGGGTATACTTGTAAGGATACATTTTTGTTGCAAGATAAAATAAAAATAAATTAAAAAAAGATTTAATAAAAGTAAATTTTATATTTGCATACTCAGATCTATTAAAACAAGATAACAGCCATCTTGTTTTCTCTCAAAGTGAATCCGTTAGGTGTTCAAACGACCTCATTTGCATTTTCGCTCACCTATCTCTAAAATATGCATCAAATCATATTCAGCATAGAGCCGTCTTATCTCCTCAGCTCACAGTCGACGGAGCTTGCATTCGGATCTAGATATAAAGGATTTGTCGTCTGTAATACGGAGGCAGACTATTCGGACTATAAGATTTAACTCGCAGACGGCTTTTCAATATTGTCGACGACTTTTAGTTGAAATCTCGTGAGTCCGCTGGCTGGTCTATACGCAAAGTTCATATTGCTTTACCAAGTATTTGTACCTGAAAACGAAATATGGAAAATACTAATTTCGAACTCAAAATTTAAATACATTTATGTCTGCAATTGCGTCTGCGTGGACTTAGATTTCCGAAAATCTCGTTGGAGTTCCTTCATTTTCCTCGATTAAAAGGAGCCTATCCTTCGAAATACCTCTTCTGCCTCGTTGGTCTAGGACTGCCTCGTTGGTCTAGTGGTTAGCATGATTGACTGCGGCCGACTAGGTCCCGGGTTCGAGTCCCGGGTCGGGCCATAATTAAGTATCGGGGTTTTCGGATTATAAATTCCCAGTACTAGCCCGGAGTTGGAAGTTGGCGGTGTTTCACCCCCGTGCCTCGGAGAGCACGTTAAGCCGTCGGTCCCGGTTATTATCACTAGCATGATAATAGTCGTTAAAGCCGCCAACCCGCATTGGAGCAGCGTGGTGGGTCTAAGCTCTAATTCCCTCTCTCCCATGAGAGTGGAGGCCTGTGCCCAGCAGTGGGACGTTAATGGGCTGTAGTGATGATGATGATCCTTCGAAATGCTATCTGTGTGCCAGCAGTGCGATTGCGTAACTTCTGCATCAATCATTGTTACAGTATCGATTGTTGTGATTGGCTGAATTTATGGTATTCTTGTTGCGTCAATGGATTTTGTCCAATAGTGGTAGAGTGTTAACCAATCAGAGGTGATTGCGATCGTTACACTGTAGCTGTCATTTTTAGCCGGTCGCTGTGGAAGCTGATTATGTTAAAAGCAGACAGAGCTGTCAACAACAACATGAAGTTCTAGTGCTATTAAAGAGGCGTGGAATTTAACAGCAAGTATTCTTTGTACATTAAGTGTACACTTAAGTCTTAAGTGGGCCCAGCTCCATACCAACTCACCAACCAAACACAGCGTCTTCGCCGACGAAGACGAGGACCCCGATATCTTACGTCACCCGGACGTGGTCTTAACCCACAGCCTCGGGGGCGTATGGACTAATCTAGTCCAACCGACCTCCCTTTCATCCCAACGTCATCCTAAGCCGTGGTCCGAGCCTCACAGGAGGCGCTCTTAGGAAGACGTTGCCCCCCCGATGTCATCGAGTCCTAGGGCTCTTGTCTCGGCTCGGCCTAGCGCTCCCCATCCCCCCGGTAACGCTGTAGCGGCCAGTAGGGCCTATGCAGCATACTCAATCCGAAAAAAAAAACCCATACAATAGTTATTTGTGTTATATGGGGCCAAAGAAAATTTTTGTTCCCCGAGGGCGCTATTTTGAATTCAGAGCGAAGTGAAGGATTCTAAAGTAGAATCCTGAGCGTAGCGAGGAATTCAATATACGCCGCCCGAGAACAAAAAATTTCGCCCCGAGTGACACACACTATTTTTCATCATTACCTATGAGAAAAAGCTAGGAGTATCAACGTACTATGTATGGACATTACCTATACGTTTAAGCACCAATCAGAAGCACGAACGCGGACCAATCAGAACAGAGAAATGAAAAGTCCCATGGGCCTAAAAATTACATTTTGCTCCCGCTATCCTCTGAAGCCAATATTCGTTTTTCGAATAGGTATGATGAAAAGAACGTTTGCCGTTACGTGCCCCACCCCACCGTAAACCTACGACAGCAGTCACCGAGTTTCTTCCTTATTCATGGCAGAAAAAGCATTCGACCAAGTGCAATTCTCGGAAGAGAAAAGTAAGTTAAGTTGAATATTCTTAAGCATTTAAAGAACATGGTTAAAATTGGGGTTTGATTTAATAACATCACAAATTCTCTCAAAAATATTAAATCCCCTAATAAGATGCGCTTTTGACCGAAATATTCGTCTTTCACGGTTCCCTCATTATGTCATAACATCGTTTCCTTCTTACCCTCTCAGCGCAGGCGACGTCTTTAAATAATTTAGCTTATTTCTTCACTTCGGGCCTTAAACAATGTTTCTTGACTGAATTTTAAATCTTCGACTTACTTCATCATCCCTACGAAATTTCATCTGCTTTGAATCCTTTGTTATTAAAAATAATTTATTCATTTTGCAGGCTTAGCTCGAGTATCGTTCTATTCCATCTGTATGATACATTTATTTAAGTTTGGATACTTAGTCATATTTCAGTTTTGTTAGTCTGGTGTCAATTGGTATCGAACTTAGGAAGTTTCTCATACTTATTCGTTTCTTTCTGAGGAATTTCAAGTCTTTGTGTATTTTTTTATTAGAGACGCTTGGCTGTAAACTTGATTGAAATGTGTAAAATGATAATTTCATTGATGTGGACAATTGACAGGTTGCAGTGGTTACGTCCAAAATCTTACATTAATAATATTATGAATGCGAAAGTTGGGATGGATGTATGGATGTTTGTTACTCAATCACGCCCCAACGACTGAACGGATCAGGCTAAAATTTGGCACAGAGATAGACTATAGTCTGGAATAGGCTACTTTTTATCCCGGAAAATTAAGGAGTTCCCGCGGGAGCCAAAAGACCTCGAACCACGAGGACGAAGTCGTGGGCATCAGCTAGTCCAATATAATTTGAAATAAAAGATGTGTGTAAGGTCTACCTATCCGCACTCCGTCAGCGTGGTGGACTAACCCTTAAACCCTTTTCATTCAGAGCGAAGACCCGGGCTCGGCATAACCATAATCATCAACTTGGCACGCAAGTTGAGACGATGGTGAAACTAACTAGCATTATTATAACGAATAAGAATTCTTACAAAGTTAAACTCCAAAATATAACGTAAACTCGTTTAAAGATCTATTTTTATTCAATTATAGTGAAATTAAGTTAAGTGGAAGAGAATTCGCAACTCTTACTTTACAAACCGTACACTGAAAGGATTTCACTGAAATAAAACTAAATCGCTTCCAAGAGATGTTTTCGATGAGAGCTACGTTTTAGGATACATCGTTTTATCCTTTAAAATATTTTCTTGTTATTTTAATATTATTCGCTACTGTTATTTCATTTAATACGTAATATATCAATTTAATTAATTTAAAAAATATATGTACTATTTCTTTCGATTGAAAAGAAAAGCAAGATACTTCGAACGTATAGTATAGAGTATAGATGATTTGTGAGATGGTGATAATGAAAAAAAAACCGGCTGAGTTTGTTGTGGGCTCTTCTCAGACCAGGGCGCGTTTGGAACCCTCGTGTCTTTAGTTTTAAGATACCGTAACTAATTATCACCTTCATATTTTTATACGACTGCCTGAAAAAAGGAGTATATTGTTTTCAGGGTTCATGTATGTATGTGAGTTTGTATTCGAAAATAAGATTAACTATAAAACTAATAATAATAAGATTAACTATTAAATAAAATCATATGGCAGGGCAGTCGTATTTTTTAATTCGTTTAATTAATTTCACTTGTACATGTAAGTAATGGGCGTCAATATGTGTACCATAGTGTACCTAAATTGAAATTGAATAAATGAAATATAGGTACCATACCATGCTGGACCTAGACAAAAATTCCACTAGATTTTACTATTCATTTTTTTAATACAGTTTATTTTGGCCAGGACTGTGGATGGGCTAGTTTATGTTCGCTAAGGTACATCAAAATATTATGGTACTGAAGATGGGTAAACACCCTCATCCAATTTCCTGTAGCTAATGATCCAAAACCCATGATATGAATCCACATTAATTTGTATATCGTGTCCCCATAGCAAAGGAACAACAAATGTGGGAGACGTTTTTTTATCCACTACAAGTTAGCCCTTGACTGCGATCTCACCTGATGGTAAGCGATGCAGTCTAAGATGGTAGCGGGCTAACCTGTTAGGGGCATGGCAGTATATAAAACCCATACCCCAATTCGGTTTCTACACGGCATCGTACCGGGACGCTAAATCGCTTGGCGGCACTTTCACCGGTGGGGTGGTAACTAGCCACAGCCGGAGCCTCCCACCAGGCCAGACCAGGGAAAATTCAGAAATTATAAATTCCTTAATTCACTCTGCCGGGAATCGAGGAGACTCTCGTGAAGCTAACCTGGAACTTGTAAGTGTCCAGGCTCCATGGGTTCAGTATACATTAGCCGGTTAATAGCCGCAGCAATAACTCATAAAGCCGGCAAGTTAGCCGGCCCGGGCTGAACGGGAAACAAAACGCTAGTAAAATTTCACGACTCCCATCATAAAACACTGCTTTATTGCCCAAATTACGATCTACGACGGATTTCTTTGGACTCTTTGAGCAGAAACTTTTTAAGTGATTAGACGAGTCGTAATAGCCTTGTGATTAAAAGCGCGGATGCTTATGAAGACTTCAACGGGCGTAGATGGGGATTGTGACCTATTTGACCGCGTTTAAGTTGATCAGACCAGAGAAAATTTAGAAATTATAAATTCCCAAATTCACCCTGCCGGGAATCGAGCCCGGGACATACTACGGCGCTCTACACTGAACCAGGGAGGTCATCAGAATGACAGAAATCTTTATTCAGGGATGTATCCCTGATGACAAAAAAAACAGACTTATAAGAGGCTTCTTATAAGTCTGTTTTTTTTGTTTATCCCTGCCAGGTAGGCTTACCTATATATATGTATAGGTACATATTCATAAATAATGATAAAATAAATAAAATGTTTTGGTATAGCCCATCATACAATATATTATATATATTAGAATGTATAAATAATAAAGGTATAATATTTTTTGTAAAACTAAGCGTACTATCACGGCAGCAAATAGAGTGCAAAGTGTATAGGTGGTTATGAAGAGAGGCAACAAGAGACCCTTTTAAGATTTTTATTATTTTAATAAATATTGTTTTAACCTTCTTTTAAAAGTTATTTTTGACTTCGTCAAAATCTGTTAGCATAGCTAATGACTCAATGGTTCAGTAAACTAATCCTGAACTATGACTACGAGTTAAAACTATCTCTCGAACGAATAAACCACCGTCCAAGAACTATCTTGAAGCTTTCAAAAGTCCATTTGTATGTTGCAGAATGTAACGAAGCTTGCAAATAATGCAATTGTATACAAACACTCATCGTTTATTTGCATATCTGCAATATTAGAGCTCTCTTTACGTGCCATTAGTTCGTCCGTATGTTTATTGACTTGCTACCAGTTATTTGCATTTAAATATAAATATAAATGTAAATACTCGTACTTGTATCAAGTTCCTCCTTCACCGTTCTACCACAGAAAAAAGTCAAATAATATTTATTCAATTTAGGTAGGTACGACTACTTAGTAACGTATTTTTTAATTATCATCATCTTACAACATCGTAAATTACTCAAATTTATATACCATGGGGAGTGTGCTCTGGAACTTCACAATTTTGTGTAAGGGACAATCCAGAAGTAGGTATTAATAAACACATAAACACTTTGAATATATTTGTACTCTCATTTGGAACTTGCACGAGCGAATGGTCACAACGTGTAGCGGTTCCACGAGAGATTTAATGTAATAAGATAAAAGTTAGCTAAACTTAAAGACAATATATTCATTTGATCTGGCCACGATTGCTATCGTTAAGCTCTAAACCAAATTGCGATCTAAACACAAAAGTATCCAATAATCGCTGAGTCTGCCTGCAGGAGACTTAATTACCATCGTCAAAACACTAGTATTTATACTAACTATTTTCAATATGGCGTCGGTATCCGCAGATTAAATCGAATGACATGAAACGAGTCAAATTGACTGATATTATACTACCTGTTTCATGAGATATAATGACAAACAGTAATAATGCTGACACTTGTTCCTCCTTCTCCGTTCTACCACAGAACATCGAGAAACCGTGAGCGTTGGCACCCTTATGTGGTTCACGTCCAATTTACTCGAACGATCTGCTATACCTTTCTGATACAACCGATAAAGTGCGGAATACCCTTCCAGTGCATTATTCCCTGCCACGTATAACTTAAGTACCTTCAACAGTGACTAGGCAACTTCTAGTGCGGAATACCCTTCCAGTGCATTATTCCCTGCCACGTATAACTTAAGTACCTTCAACAGTGACTAGGCAACTTCTAGTGCGGAATACCCTTCCAGTGCATTATTCCCTGCCACGTATAACTTAAGTACCTTCAACAGTGACTAGGCAACTTCTAGTGCGGAATACCCTTCCAGTGCATTATTCCCTGCCACGTATAACTTAAGTACCTTCAACAGTGACTAGGCAACTTCTAGTGCGGAATACCCTTCCAGTGCATTATTCCCTGCCACGTATAACTTAAGTACCTTCAACAGTGACTAGGCAACTTCTAGTGCGGAATACCCTTCCAGTGCATTATTCCCTGCCACGTATAACTTAAGTACCTTCAACAGTGACTAGGCAACTTCTAGTGCGGAATACCCTTCCAGTGCATTATTCCCTGCCACGTATAACTTAAGTACCTTCAACAGTGACTAGGCAACTTCTAGTGCGGAATACCCTTCCAGTGCATTATTCCCTGCCACGTATAACTTAAGTACCTTCAACAGTGACTAGGCAACTTCTAGTGCGGAATACCCTTCCAGTGCATTATTCCCTGCCACGTATAACTTAAGTACCTTCAACAGTGACTAGGCAACTTCTAGTGCGGAATACCCTTCCAGTGCATTATTCCCTGCCACGTATAACCTAAGTACCTTCAAGGCAACAGTGTCTAGGCAACTTCTAGACAAGTGCGCTCCAACCTAGACATCATTGCTCTGTATAAAGCATGATAGTCTGAAAAAAATAAAAAGTTGTATAATAATAAACTAGCTGATGCGAACTACGTCCGCGTGGATTGAAGTTTTTTGGTTCCCGCGGGAACTTCTTAATTTTCCGTGATAAAAGGTAGCGTTTGTGTTATTCCAGACTATAACCTATGTCTGTGCCAAATTTCATCCAAATCCGTTCAGCCGTTCGGGCGTGATTGAGTAACAAACATCCATCCAAACTTTCGCATTTATAATATTAGTAAAAGTAATAAGATAAGATATTGACAACCTCCCTAGCGCAGCGTGGTTTTATAAGTGGAATGGATTGTACCGGGTCCCGGGTTCTATTCCCTGTAGGGGGATTTTGAAAGTTTACTTTCACAAACATTATTCTCAATTACGTGTTTAAAAACTAACTACTTACAAAGTATTTTACTCTACTGTTACTATAAGAAAAACTATCACAAATTAAATAGCCATTTAATTTCGTTCAAGGCAGGGATAATAAAATGTTTAAGAAATAGCTTTTACTCCACATTTACCCGGGGTCCTCCGGGTAATGTGGCCGTAAACAACGGACGTTAAAGGCTAAAATTGTGTAGCAGCAATGGATTTTAATGGGAGGACGATGGCTCGCAAAGAAGTCGGGCTTGTTACGGGATAACGAGCTTTATGTTGTGGCCGCGGTTTATCATTTGTTTGGTGTACTTGGTAATACTAGTTTCAATTTTCTTTGTAGTTTTCTTTTGTCAACTACAAGTTGACTGCGATCTCATATGATGGTAAGTGATGAGTGAACTAAATCAACGAGCCTATTGCCCGTTCCGATCAATTACGATCAGTTTTTTAATTTGTAAAATTTAAATTTGGTATAGAGGTAGGTTACCTCCCTGGGAAGGACATTTTATCCCGGAAAATTAAACAGTCCCCGCGGGAATCAAAACCTTAATCCACGCGGACGAAGTCGCGGGCATCATCTAGTCCACATCCATACTAATGTTATAATGCGAAAGTGTGTCTGTCTGTCTGTCTGCTACGCTTTCACGGCCCATCTGTTCAACCGATGTTGATGAAATTTGGTACAGAGATAGGTTGTATCTCGGGGAAGGACATACGCTACTTTTTATTCCGGAAAATTCAAGACTTCCCGCGGGAATAAAAAAATATCTCTTAAACCTATTTTGACGGAATTTGGTATTGGGATAGTTTGTATCCAGGGGAAGGACATAGGCCTCTTATTATCCCGGAAAATTCAAGAGTTCCCCGGGAATCAAAAAGCTTAATCCACGCGTACGAAGTCGCGGGCATCATCATTCACATGATGATGCCCGCGAATGAAAAAAAAAACCCGGCTGAGTTTGTTGTGGGCTCTTCTCAGACCAGGGCGAGTTTGGAACCCTCGCAGCTTTAGTTTTAAGATACCGTCATTGATTATCACCATTATATTTTATAAATAACTAGACGTCAATAAGTGTAGTATACCTACCTAAATTGAATAAACATTATTTGACTTTGACTTTGACTTAACTAAATAGCTGAAATTGAACAACAAAATGAGAAAGTCCACCACTGCAGCCTATTAACGTCCCACTGCTGGGCACAGGCCTCCACTCTCATAGGAGAGAGGGAATTAGAGCTTAGACCCACCACGCTGTTCCAATGCGGGTTGGCTTTAACGACTATTATCATGTCAGTGATAATAACCGGGACCGACGGCTTAACGTGCTCTCCGAGGCACGGGGGTGAAACACCGCCAACTTCCAACTCCGGGCTGGTACTGGGAATTTCTAATCAGAAAAACCCGATACTTAATTATGGCCCGACCCGGGACTCGAACCCGGGACCTCGTCGGCCGCAGTCAAACATGCTAACCACTAGACCAACGAGGCAGCTACCTAAAATGAACAAACATTATTTGACTTTGACTTTGACTTTGACTTTGATTTTGACTTAACGATATCGCGGGCATTAACTAGTATTAACTAAATAGTTAAAATTGAACAACAAAACGAGAAATTCAGTTTAACGTAATTTATTTCCGTAGATTAATTTCGCGAAGTTAGCTGCAATTCGCGAGATGAGATCTGTAAGAGAGATGCACTTAAGAGATGAGCCATCGCCCCGGACGGGCGGGTATTTCCCGGGGCGCCCGGCTTTAGCTGACACCGGACGTCTAGTCCGGGGAAAACAACATTTCAAGTGGATTTCATTCGTTGGAATGAAAAAGAACATAATATCTTACTTCTTACTAATATTATAAATGCGAAAGTTTGGATGGATGTATGGATGTGTGGATGTATGGATGTGTGGATGTATGGATGTGTGGATGTATGGATGTATGGAAAGACTGTGTTAAACAGCATCTGTTAAGTCGAGGTTATTACACTATCGATGATTTTATTAACGACAAAGTGTCATGGAAGCAACCGGCCTCGCATCCAGTGACCCACAAGTCAGTGTAATACTTGTAACGTATGTGTTGTGTTGTCTACATATTGTGACCTTTTCTTTTCTATGAAAAGAGCAACTGCTGAGTTTCTTGCCGGTTCTTCTCAGTAGAATCATCTTTCCGAACCGGTGGTAGAGTCTTAACGTTTCATAAGTGACACAAGTTGTCCTACATGAAATAAATAAATCATTTCATTTCATTTCATATGGATGTATGGATGTTTGTTACTCAATCACGCCCCAACGGCTGTACGGATCTGGCTGAAATTTGGCACCGAGATAGATTATAGTCTAGAATAGCACATAGGCTACTTTTTATCCCGGAAAATCAAAGAGCTCCCGCGGGAACCAAACAACAAAACCACGCGGACGATCGCGGGCATTCGCTATTATATTATAAATAGTAAACGTATTTGTTTGTTGGTTTGTTCTTCAATCACGCCGCAACAGAGCAACTGATCAACATGATTTTTGTATGGGTATAGTTGAGGACCAGCCCCCCAATTGTGTAAGAATTGTCGATCAAATCGTCTAAGTTCGGTGTCAATGTAAAATAAACCATATCATCATTGAGTTAGAGCTCAATTTCGTGTATCCATTCTTATACGTTTAGATATGTACGATACCATAATCGTATGAGAATGGATACACGAAACTGAGCTCTATTTCAATGCGGTTATGGTTTACTTTACTTTGACGCCGAACTTTGACGATTGGATCGGCAATTCTTACTTAATCACAACTCTGGAGAGTGACATAAATAAATAAATAATATTTTATTTGCTGGAATATGGGTACATTTAGGCTACTTTTTATCCCGGAAATCCCGCGGGAATGAAAAGTCACTTCCAAAGTCAAATATAAAAACAATAAAGCGAAGTCTGTATGTGTTTTTACTAAGCCGTTATGCGTGAAACAGTAATTGGATTCGGCGGTCGTTCATTCCGATATGTATCTAAAGCCTCTCGTTACGGGAACGGGGGTTAAGGGAAAGTAATGCCTTCGTGATAAAACCATTAATTAGGCCGCGGTCCACCACGTCCAGGGCTTACTGTTGAATAGTTTTAAATGTCTTTATCTCTGTATCGGCTACTTATTCTTGTTAAATTACTGCAATGATACTATTGCTTTTAGGGTTTCGTGGTAAAATAAGGAATTAATATTGTCTGTCTGTGCGATTCGATAAGAGCTGTAAAGCTGTTTTGATTAGCATAGTTACAAGTCATAATAAAATAAAAAAAAACAAGACTGCCCTGCCAAAAAACGAACTAAAATGTTAAAAATCTAAATTAATCTAGTTAGATTAGTATCTTATTCACGTTTTTTTAAATGTTATTTTTTTGTGAATCACTGGATATTGAACTATAGTGTTATATATTTTTGGAATCTACTCATCATTTCCTACCCATACCCCTAACCGGTTTCAACTTTTTACACGACAGAGTAGTTAGTTATGTACTTTCGTTATTCTATTTAAAAAAAGTAATTTAAAAACAACTATAATCTGTCTCTATGCCAAATTTCATCCAGATCCGTTCAGCCGTTTAGGCGTGATTGAGTAACAAACATACATCCATCCATCCAAACTTTCGCATTTATAATATTAGTATAGATTTAATGTAAGAATACATTCACATAATTTATTTACATTTATACTCAATAATCAATACTCAATATCATTTATTCAATATAGGTACACTGTAGGTACACTTATTGACGTTAAAAATTACTTACATATAAAACATGATGGTCATAATTGGTTACGGTATCTTAAAACTAAAGCTACGAGGGTTCCAAACGCGCCCTGGTCTGAGAAGAGCCCACAACAAACTCAGCCGGGTTTTTTTTTCTTTTTATTATCACCATCTCATCACAATTTAGAACGATTACTCAAATGTTGTGTCAAAGACCTTTCATTAAAATACAAAATATAGCCAACATTTTCTACTAAACCCGTCACGAACTGTATACATTTGAAATAGACTGAAAGTATGAAATTATTTTCCAATTTCTGTCAAATGAACCGTCAAATATAAAACAATATGTCCGCCGGCGAGGAACCATCTATTCACACAGACTTTAGAAAAAGATACATAAAAACACATATTGAGATTTCCGGGACAAAACATCGTCAAAATCAATTGAATAAATACCCATCGGGCCAACAAACAGACGGTCATTTGAAATATTAATATGCGTTTTAGAATAATATTATCAGATAAGCATAATAAACAAAATTAAAAAACACGACTGCCCTGCCAGTAAAAGAACTAAAAAGTTAAAACTCTAAATTAATCTAGTTAAATTAGAATCTTATTCACATTTTTATTAAATGATATTTTTTTGTGAATCACTGGATATTGAACTATTGTGTTATTTATTTTTGGAATTTACTCATCGTTTTCTAGATGATGATTATTTAGTTAATCTTATTTTCGAATATTTTTTTTCAACTTTAGTCTTTAATGCGGGACCATGGTCACCCCATCAATTGTTTTTAAAATTTTACTAACCTATGTCACCCGGAATAAGCTAGGGATTCTAACGATACGTCATTTATCAAAATCGGTTCAGGCGTATAGAAGTTATGGTGGAATATACAAACTCACATACATACATACATACATGAACCCTGAAAACAATATACTCCTTTTTTCAGGCAGTCGTATAAAAATAGCGTCAAAATCGATTGAACAAATACCAATCGGGCCAACAAACAGACGGACATTCGAAATATTAATATACATTTTAGAATAATATTATGAGAAAAGGTCATAATTCAATTTATTTAAAACATGTAAGACATAGAGGTGTCTCTTATGTTACGTCATGTTTTGACTCTACCACCGGTTCGGAAAGAAGCTTCTGCTGAGAAGAGCCGGCAAGAAACTCAGCAGTTGCTCTTCTTTTTTTTTTTTTGAAACATGATATTACTATTCTTAGGTAATTATATAAATTAAATACACTAGTGTAAGTTATTATACTATCCTAATATAGAGACTTCAGACTTTATAAATTATGGCTCAGTTAAAGCGCTGTCACTATATGTATTATCACATAAAAGTGTTTTAACTTTTAATACAGCGTTCATTTTCTTGGAAACTGAGGGTCTGAACTCATTTGCTAAACTATTTGAGAGACAAGCCTTTAACTGGCAAACGCATTTCAAAGTCAAAGTCAAGTAATGTTTATTAAATTTAGGTAGGTATACTACATTTATTGACGTCCGGTTATTTATAAAATATAATGGTGATAATCAGTAACGGTATCCTATAACTAAACTAAAGTTTGTTAGCGTGAGCTCCGAGACAAGCTCAAGATAATTGACATCACAAGTCAGTGCAAACGTGTTTCAACACGTGAGTTCCATAAGCGTTTTCCTCCAGCCTGTGCAAGTGGATAACAAAATAAATTGTCTAAAAGTGTTTTAACTTTTAATACAGCGTTCATTTTCTTGGAAACTGAGGGTCTGAACTAGTTTGCTAAACTATTTGAGAGACAAGCGCTTAACTGGCTAAAGATAGCAAACGCGTTTCAAAGTCAAAGTCAAGTAATGTTTATTCAATTTAGGTAGGTATACTACATTTATTGACGTCCGGCTATTTATAAAATATAATGGTGATAATCAGTAACGGTATCTTGAAACTAAACTAAAGTTTGTTAACGTGAGCTCCGAGTCAAGCTCACGATAATTGACATCACAAGTCAGTGCAAACGTGTTTGAACACGTGAGTTCCATCCGCGTTTTCCTCCAGCCTGTGCAAGTGGATAACAAAATAAATTGTCTCTGAACTCTTGGGGATTGTTTTTAAATTTCGTTACCGAGTTCCCGGCCCAAGCACGAAGCAAGAAATTGTGTGATAGACTTATGTTGGGTCGGTTCGTGTACCTACATCTTTATAAACTCGATCTCAAAATTAATTTATTCAGACTAGGCATTAGTCAATCTTACTTATTACTTATTATGAGCTATGTTTTAATTATTTCCGTTAGGCTTTAATAATTTTAATTTAAAAAAAAACGTTTTCACTACTATCGGCAATTTTTTTTAATCTGATTTATTTGGGGGCTTTTCTTTACAAAACAAAGCACGTCAGCCCGATCGTTCCCCAAACGATATTTGAAATTGTTAAATGTGTTAATTACGCCTTAAAATTAGTTATTTTCGGCAGTTTGACGACCTCCGTAGCGCAGTGTTGAGCGCTGTTGCCTTAACGTGCGGAGGTCCCGGGTTCGATCCCCGGCAGGGTTTGGAAATTTATAATTTCTGAATTTTCCCTGGTCTGGCCTGGTGGGAAGCTTCGGCCTTGGCTAGTTACCGCCCTACTATGCAAAGACGTGCCGCCAAGCGATTTAGCGTTCCGGTCGTGTAGAAACCGAATAGGGGTATGGGTTTAATATAACTGCCATGCCGCTAACAGGTTAGCCCGCTACCATCTTAGATTGCGTCATCACTTACCATCAGGTGAGATCGCAGCCAAGGGGTAACTTGTAGTGGATAAAAAAAATTCTTTTCCAATAATTTATTTACGGACGAAGTTACTTTAAAATTAACACTAAACACATAACACTTATAACTTTTAAATGGAATATTATTATGATAATTACTTTCGGGCATCGATAAAATTGATTGATTTACGTCAAAAAACTGGCCAAGTGCGAGTCGGACTCGCGCACCGAGGGTTCCGTACAAACCTGTAGTAAGTTTAAAATTATTTTTATTATATGATGTAACTTTTTTTTTTTATTGAAAATAATACAATAGATAATGCTAGCTAGCCTAACCTAATTACTATATAAATCATGCCCACGTGGAATGGTGGCAAGAATGCTGGCTGCATTTCCGCGCTGGACAGCCAGGCTGATCCTTTGCGCAAAAAATGAGCCAGCCCTTCTGTCACCAGAAGGCAATTAACCGCGGTGTAATATCTCGCAAAAAATTTTTGGCACTAAGACTCCACGGCCCAAGGGTCTCCACGGCAAACGGAACAAATATGTAACTCTCTATGAGAGAGGCATACTTCCGCCGCTTGCAGGTTGATGTAACTAAAAATCTAGACTTTTCGAAATTTTTCCGTTATCTGTGCTATAAGACGTTGCTTCGTATCAAATTTCAAGACTCTGAGTTCACGGGAAGTACCCTGTAGGTTTTAATTTAGTTGCGAGTCTCGAAAATTTGCATAAATATATTTTTATTAAATGATGTAACTAAAAATCTAGACTTTTCGAAATTTTTCCGTTATCTGTGCTATAAGACGTTGCTTCGTATCAAATTTCAAGATTCTGAGTTCACGGGAAGTACCCTGTAGGTTTTGATTCCCTTGCGAGTCTCGAAAATTTGCATAAATATATTTTTATTAAATGATGCAACTAAAAATTTAGACTTTTCGAAATTTTTCCGTTATCTGTGCTATAAGACGTTGCTTCGTGCCAAATGTCAAGATTTTGAGTTAACGGGAAGTACCCTGTAGGTTTTGATTCCCTTGCGAGTCTCGAAAATTTGCATAAACGGCTGTATTTTTTGATTGCGTTGAAGTTTGATTTTTTCACAGCTCCAAGGGACAGTATACCTGAGTATTTCATATGAATTTCAGCTTGAAACCTCCTTACGTTCCTGAGAAAAAGGGTCTTGACAGACAGACGGACGGACAACAAAGTGAGTTTTTTTACTTTTACTTTTCTATTGAGGTACGGAACCCCAAAAAACAGCGGAAAATCACAACTTAATATAAATATTGTGGCATTTATACAAAATCACGTGCGATGACGCAATCATATCAGTATAGGATACAATAAATAAATAATTTATTGTAATGCCACTGTGTTTACTTAAAATAATTTATTCAAACGGATCTAAGATATAATAAGAAAAATATTATAAATGCGAAAGTGTTTGTTTGTTGGTTTGTCCTTCAATCACGCCGTAACGGAACAACGGATCCACGTGATTTTATATAGATAGTTGAGAACCTGAAGAGTGAGCGAGTGATTTTTATACAATTTCGTATAGGGATAGTTTGTATCCCGGGAAAGGACATCGGCTACTTTTTATCCCGGCAAATTAAAGAGTTTCCGCGGGATTCAAAAAAAACTTAAACCACATTGACGAAGTCGCGGGCATCAGCTAGTAAGTAATAATGTTATATTTTAAAATATAGCTTTGTTTAGTAGGTGATTATGTAAAACAGGATTTTTTAATGTCCACTACAAGTTAGACCTTGACTGCGATCTCACCTGATGGTAAGTGATGATGCAGTCTAGGATGGCAGCGGGCTAACCTGTTAGGGGCATGGCAGTTATATTTAACCCCTTCCCCTAATCGGTTTAACTTTCTACACCACATCGTACCGGAACACTAAATCGCTTGGCGGCACGTTTTTCTCGGTAGGGTGGTAACTAGCCACGGCCGAAGCCTCCCACCAGGCCAGACCAGGGAAAATTCAGAAATTATAAATTTCCAAACCCTGCCGGGGATCGAACCCGGGACAACGAGCCCAACGGGCATTGCGCAAGGGAGTAGGAAGATTTTTCCCTCGAAAAAAGAAATAAAACAAACCATTATCAAAAAAATTAAAAAAACACGACTGGCCTGCCAAAAAACGAACTAAAAAGTTAAAAATCTAAATTAATCTAGTTAAATTAGAATCTTATTCAAATTTTTACTAAATGATAGTTTTTTGTGAATCACTGGATATTGAACTATAGTGTTATATATTTTTGGAATCTACTCATCATTTTCTAGATGATGATTACATATTTAATCTTATTTCCAATTTTTTTCAAAAATTTACTAGCCCATGTCACCCGGAATAAGCTAGGGATTCTAACGATACCTCATTTATCAAAAGCGTTTCAGGCGTATAGAAGTTATGGTGGAATATACAAACTCACATACATACATACATACACACATACATGCACCCTGAAAACAATATACTCCTTTATTCAGGCAGTCGTATAAAAAGAAGGGTGGTAACTAGCCACGGCCGAAGCCTCCCAAGACCGATACCGAGATGTACCGCCAAGCGATTTAGTAGCCTTTGTCAGTCCCTAAGGCTACTTCTGAACGGGAAAATCAAAAGAGTTCCCATTGAATTCCTTTAAAACCTAAATCTATGAGACGAGGCCATCGTCTGCTATTATATTACTGAAATAATAAAGGAATATAATATGGCGTTTTGCATTACAATAAGAATATTCAGTAATATTTCACTGGCTGCCATTCACAGTTCCCTCTTAGGCTTGATGCACACTGTATATCATACCGTTAAAAAAAATGGTTTATCCCTTTCTAGTCCAGCAGCCCTCCCCTCTAATTCAGTGGTCATCAAAGAAAATCCGGTCAAATTCAGAATCTTTATTTTCAAGTCAACTCACCCCAAATGATTTCTTTATTCATTTAAACTTTTAGAAGTGCTTTTGCATCGTCGAGTGAATCTTCCACTGTTTAATAATGAGAAGAACCAGCAAGAAACTCAGTGGTTGCTCTTTTCAAAAAATTCATAATGAAATTCCTACCTAGGAACCAGCAAGAAACTCAGTGGTTGTTCTTTTGAAAAAATCATAATGAAATTCCTACCTAGAAGAACCAGCAAGAAACTCAGTGGTTGCTCTTTTGAAAAAATCATAATGAAATTCCTACCTACAAGAACCAGGAAGAAACTCAGTGGTTGCTCTTTTGAAAAAATCATAATGAAATTCCTACCTACCAGCAAGAAACTCAGTGGTTGCTCTTTTGAAAAAATCATATTGAAATTCCTACCTAGAAGAACCAGCAAGAAACTCAGTGGTTGCTCTTTTGAAAAAATCATAATGAAATTCCTACCTAGAAGAAGAACCAGCAAGAAACTCAGTGGTTGCTCTTTTGAAAAAATCATAATGAAATTCTTACCTACAAGAACCAGCAAGAAACTCAGTGGTTGCTCTTTTGAAAAAATCATAATGAAATTCCTACCTAGAAGAACCAGCAAGAAACTCAGTGGTTGCTCTTTTGAAAAAATCATAATGAAATTCCTACCTAGAAGAAGAACCAGCAAGAAACTCAGTTGTTGCTCTTTTGAAAAAATCATAATGAAATTCCTACCTAGAAGAAGCAAGTAAAGTCTGTTTACAATGCCTGTGCACTCAACGCCTTACGTTAAGTATAGTGAAGATCTATGGGAGGTGATTTAAATACTTTTTATGGGACATTCCCGGCCCTCCCCCACTGGGGCATGATCGATTGAATGAATGGGGCCGCGAATGGTGGCCATTATCAATTTCACATGACCATTCTATTACGGGAATTATGGATCTTACTAGCTGATGCTCGCGACTTCGTACGCGTGGATCGAGGTTTTGCAGTTCCCGCGGGAACTCTATAATTTCCCAGGATCAAAAGTAGCCTATGTACTATTTAAGACTATAATCTATCTCTGTGCCAAATTTGAGCCAGATCCGTTAAACTGTTGGGGCGTGATTGAGTAACAAACATCCATACATCCATACATCCAGACATCCATACATCCATACATCCATCCAAACTTTCGCATTGATAATATTAGTAAGATTCCCGGCCTTCCCCCACTAGGGCATCATCGACTGAATGAATGGGGCCGCGAATGATGGCCATTATCAATTTCACATGCCCATTCTATTATATACTATGTGCTAACAGTAACTTTGCTAATGTTTTTTTAATGTTTTTATTCTACTACCAGTTAGCTGCGACTTCGGTCTCACGTAAGTGATGATGCAGTCTAAGATGGTAGCGGGTTAACCTATTAGGAGTATGGCAGTTATAAATCCTAAACCCATAACCATTGTAGACTAATATTTGCAATTGGGTATTTGACAACAGCTAGTCAAATCAGGAACTTTTTTCAAACGTCAAAACGTATGTAAAGTATGGATTTTGTATGAAATTTGAAGTTGTGACGTCATCAAAGTTCGATGCACTTTTTTTACTTTAATCGATAGTTTAAAATGGTTATTCAAAATAAAACTAGCAGGAGACGTGGATATTACGACTTTTGAGAGATCCTTTATTTAATAATCACAAAAAAATATTATATTTCACTAGTAGTCAAATACCCAATAGGCGAGTCCGTCTTCATTATTATTGAACTTATCCTAATGTAATGTTTCGTTTTGTAAGTTCTTATTTGATTAATATTCCTTTTTTTTGTACGATGGGACTTACATAACCAAATAGATAAAAAACCTCTATTTGATGTTATATGATAAAAAATTGCTTGGTATAGGATTTTGTATGAAATACCTACTCACCAAAACGTACGTCACGTCACTTGTGACGTCACCAAAAGTCAATGCATTTTTTTACTTCAATTGGTAATTTAAAGTAGATATCAATAATATATAATATTAACTGCAGATGGATATGACGTCTTTTTTTAAAACTAATTTATTTTTGACATACACAGTCGAGAATCATAATTATTTAATTTTCTGGTATGTGTATATAATTCCTATGCAACCTTTTTATCTATATCGACGAGGACGAAGTCGCGGGCATAATCTAGTTAGAAATATAATATTATATATAAGATAATAGTATAATATTAACCTCACAGTCCTCATTTATGTAGGGAATACCACCATCGCTTAAAACCGTATTGTTTTAATATTGTTGACGTTCGTGTTTTAGAATTATAATCCTTATTTCAGGGACGTCAAGATACGTGACATAAGACTGTTATTTTGAAATAATACTGCGTTAAGAGATGGATGGTAGTAGAGTCCCAGGAACTATTTATTTAGGTCATCAGAATGAATCGTTTGAGCGCGAAATCGTTTTGTCAGATGAAGAGGCTGTGTTAATACTCGACTGGTATTTGGATGGACCCGTAACCGTTGAGGACTCGTTAATTCTTCTCCAGAGCAAACACCAGGTTAACGAGGATCGGTTAACGGTTAACTGGGGCAATACTGCCAAAGCTTAAAGCAATACTTAAGCAATATTACTCAAAAATACAGTTTAGTTTTTAAGCGTTGGCAGTATGGCACCCGGTATTTCGAATATTTACATGAATATCACAATCAAAACTTAGTTTTTCTGTGTCGCTAAGAATATAAAATATTATGAAAATATAAAATAATATAAATGCGAAAGTGGGTCTCTCTGTCTGCTAAGTTTTCACGGCCCATTTATTCAACCGATTTTGCCGAATTTTGGGACAAAGATAGGTTGCAACCTGGCGAAGTACTTTTTTTTTATTGCGAAATAGGCTTGCGCTTGATGACAATCATACTTAATGCAAAGCAATGATGAGGTCTAGGTTGGTTGCAAAGCAATGATGAGGTTTGTTGTTTATTTCAAAGCAATGATGAGGTTTGTTGTTCATTTCAAAGCAATGATGAGGTCTAGGTTGGTTGCAAAGCAATGATGAGGTTTGTTGTTTATTTCAAAGCAATGATGAGGTCTAGGTTGGTTGCAAAGCAATGATGAGGTTTGTGCGCGCTTGCCTAGAAGATGCCTCTTCACTCTTGCCTTGAAGTATGTAGGCAAGATTAGGCTTATTATCCCGGAAAATTAAAAAGTACCCACGAAAATAAAAACACATCCACGTGGTCTGTGGCAAGATCTAGTTATATTTATGGGTTTAACAAACAAATTAACACAAAGCGATATTGCAACCACACCCTCACCGAATAGCCACCCCCTATAACCACCCCCCGGTAGGCACATGTTGACACAGACATCGAGAGGTATTCCAGAGGGCTGATCAATATTGTCGAGGAGGGCCGAATTAATTGGCTGCGACTCTCAACTTGTCTGGAATGTTCTAATTAAATTTAAGTTTCAATTACATTAACAAAACAGCGAAGCTTCACTCGGTTTAACCTGATTTTAGAATTAGGAAACTGAACTTTATACAGTTTTGTTTTCTAACCCCCTGTCGCAGTGGTTTGATAGGTGGGAGGTTCTATTCCCGGCTGGGTTAATTTGGGAATTTATAATTTCTACTTTGTGTCTGGTCTATATTTTTATGAATGTTTTAGAATAGGTACTTAAGTAAGCATAATAATAATGGTAAATAAAAACCCAGGAAAAAATAGATCAAGAAACCGCACAGAGTTCAAAAAGCTCACAACATTACTAAATTATCTGCTTTTTCTATTAAATTACAATGGCAACATAGCACATGGACATAAAATAAAATAAAAATTGATAGATGATAGAAATTATCTTACCCGAATAGATTGCGGAGAGGAATATGAAAGGTTTTGAAAAAATAGGTAAATTAACTACGAAATCTTCTTGATCTTTATGCAGTTCTTTCTGAAAGTGTCTGTACATACCTAACTATGCAGATTTCCTCTACGAGTTAAACGAAGTCCATATGGAGCTCGCTTCGCTTACGCTGGAAACTCCACTTTACAGAAAGCGGATATTATCTCCCACTAAAGTGAGAATGAAGGAATTAGGACTGTCTTTATACTACAATTCTTTAATGTCAACCCTTAAAATACACTCAGAACACAAGGATACTAGGTTAGTAGGTAATTAATAGGGCAGGTAGAAATCAACTAAACAACAAGAAGGAATCAAAGGACTTCCTTCATATTAAAACTCTTTAATCCTCCTAGCCATGCTCGGTGTAAGAGGATTCAACCTTTTATATACTCAGAACACAAAGAAATCAGGAAAGTAAAGAGTAGGGTATACAGAAAACATCAAAAACACAAACAAGATCCATACGACTTTAATCCACGTCTGGTCACAATGTAAGATAAAGTTCTTCCCAGTTCTGGGCATAGGCCCGGTAACATAAATCAACTGTTAAGCTCGCCATTGACGGTAAGTCCTTTGAATTAAGCCACCATAAACAGCCAAAATTCGATCGTGAGTGTGAAATCTGCTAACTAACGCTCTTTGACAGGCGAATGCGTTGATCGTAAGTGTATTAGCAAAGGTGGTATTAGGTTGTATATGTCACCGTAAGATTGTAAAAACCGTTAGTTTATAATCTAACTCGCGAAATTATAAACTTAGTAATAAACTTATATACAAATTACGCATAGTGCCACAGAATAACAACGCCTCTCCGCGCGTGGAGTTAGTACTGTCGCGATCGTGTGCTCGAGTGGCAACATTTATTTATTATTTATAGAATGGCAATACTGATTTCATTTTGGTATTGCATTATTAATGAATTCAGTGTTGGTAGAGGGTAGGCGATACAGACATTGTGTATAAATACGGGCGTCATTCTGTAAACAGGGGATTCGAGCATCGGGCGCTGTCTGAGGTGCACGCCTGTGTAGTGTACATTTTTATATATCATAATAGTGTTATATTTTACTATTGTATAATAAAGTATATATAGTGCGTTACTGGAAGGAAGAGGTGTGCGATGTAGCTGAAATGTGGCGAGTCCTCTTGTATCGTTCTAATTTAATATCATTGAGTATCCTCAGTGGGTCAATCAGATTTTTTTAGTTAGCCATCTTAGATTGTATTTAGTCATGGAATATATAGGCCTTTACGGGAATTCGTGACAGTATACAGCTCCGCGGTCTGCCGCAGTGTGCGATTCGCCTTAGTAATTGTTTGTACGCAGCTTTTCTTTGCGAGTTAAACGAAGCTCATTCGGAGCTAGCTCCGCTCCCGGTGTACACTCCGCATTAGGGTGCTGAATCGGAGCGGAGCGGAGACGTACCAAACAGGCCAATCAGCTGGACGACCGCGTATCTCTGACAGCTACAGTGTAACGATCGCAATCACCTCTGATTGGATCTGATCACTCTTCCACTATTGCACAAAATCCATTGACGCAGCAACAATACCATAAACTCAGCCAATCACAACAATTGATACTGTAACAATGATTGATGTAGAAGATACGCGGTCGCCCTGATGATTCCTGACAGGTGACACGTAAAAATGATCGCGTCATCGATCAACAATACGATTAGTCCGGCCATCATATCTCCGTTCCGCTCCTCTTCAATGAACAGGCAGCCCCACTACAGATACCGGACGCGGTGCGGCAAATATCATTTGTATGAGATTGTATGGGGACCGCTTAAGTGGACCCAAAGCCCCATACAAACTAAAACAAAAAATGTTTACCGCTACATACCACACCGCTCCGTGCATCTGTAGTGGGGCTAGACCTTTATGCATGAGGTCTAGGTTGGAGCGCGCTTGCCTAGAAGATGCCTCGTCACTCTTGCTTTGAAGTATGTAGGCCAGATTAGGCTGTTTATCCCGGAAAATTAAAAAGTTCACACGAACGCTTAAGTGGATCCAAAGCCCCATACAAACTAATACAAAAAATGTTTGCCGCTACATACCGTCCATCTGTAGTGGAGCTAGCCTTTATGCAGTGATCGGGCAAACATTTTGGCGTCCATCCATTTGACTGACCGTCAACAGCGAGCCTTAACATACTCAAAACACAAAGAAACAAGGTAAAAAAAGGGTAGGGGGTAGATAGAGAACAACAAAAACACGCAAAGTAGTAAATCACGCAATCTAACCCACTACTAACGTACCTTTGAAGCGTATCTTTTTAAAGAATTGCTTCGGATACCGGGGTTTCGTGCGCCCAGCGCGCCCTGGAAACATTTAATGCTGCTGTAAACACTATACAATACGGTAAATTAAAATAAAACATACTTAATATTAGACTGACAACAAGTCATAATTAAAATAATTAAAAATCACGACTGCCCTGCCAAAAAACGAACTAAAAAGTTAAAAATCTAAATTGATTTAGTTAAATTAGAATCTTATTCACAGTTTTATTAAATGATATTTTTTGTGAATCACTGAATATTGAACTATAGTGTTACATATTTTTGGAATCTACTCATCATTTTCTAGATGATGGATACATAGTTGCTAGTTGCTGTAAACACTATACAATACGGTAAATTTAAATAAATACATACTTAATATTAGACTGATAACAAGTCATAATTAAAATAATTAAAAAACACGACTGCCCTGCCAAAAAACGAACTAAAAAGTTAAAAATCTAAATTGTTTTAGTTAAATTAGAATCTTATTCACAGTTTTATTAAATGATATTTTTTGTGAATCACTGGATATTGAACTATAGTGTTATATATTTTTGGAATCTACTCACGATTTTCTAGATGATGGATACATAGTTGCTGTAAACACTATACAGTAGGTAAATTAAAATAAATACATACTTAATATTAGACTTGATAACAAGTCATAATTAAAATAATTAAAAAACACGACTGCCCAACCAAAAAACTAACTAAAAAGTTAAAAATCTAAATTGATTTAGTTAAATTAGAATCTTATTCACAGTTTTATTAAATGATATTTTTTGTGAATAACTGGATATTGAACTATAGTGTTATATATTTTTGGAATCTTCTCATCATTTTCTAGATGATGGATACATAGTTGCTGTAAACACTATACAATACGGTAAATTTAAATCAATACATACTTAATATTAGACTGATAACAAGTCATAATTAAAATAATTAAAAAACACGACTGCCCTACCAAAAAACGAACTAAAAAGTTAAAAATCTAAATTGATCCAGTTAAATTAGAATCTTATTCACGTTTTTATTAAATGATATTTTTATGTGAATCACTGAATATTGAACTATAGTGTTATATATTTTTTGGAATCTACTCATCATTTTCTAGATGATGGATACATAGTTGCTGTAAACACTATACAATACGGTAAATTAAAATAAAACATACTTAATATTAGACTGATAACAAGTCATAATTAAAATAATTAAAAAATACGACTGCCCTACCAAAAAACGAACTAAAAAGTAAAAAATTTAAATTAATCTAATTAAATCAGAATCTTATTCACAGTTTTATTAAATGATATTTTTTGTGAATCACTGGATATTGAACTATAGTGTTATATATTTTTGGAATCTACTCATCATTTTCTAGATGATGGATACATAGTTGCTGTAAACACTATACAATACGGTAAATTAAAATAATACATACTTAATATTAGACTGATAACAAGTCATAATTAAAATAATTAAAAAACACGACTGCCCTACCAAAAAACTAACTAAAAAGTTAAAAATCTAAATTGATTTAGTTAAATTAGAATCTTATTCACAGTTTTATTAAATGATATTTTTTGTGAATCACTGAATATTGAACTATAGTGTTACATATTTTTGGAATCTACTCATCATTTTCAAGATGATGGATACATAGTTGCTAGTTGCTGTAAACACTATACGATACGGTAAATTTAAATAAATACATACTTAATATTAGACTGATAACAAGTCATAATTAAAATAATTAAAAAACACGACTGCCCTGCCAAAAAACGAACTAAAAAGTTAAAAATCTAAATTGATTTAGTTAAATTAGAATCTTATTCACAGTTTTATTAAATGATATTTTTATATTGAACTATAGTGTTATATATTTTTGGAATCTACTCATGATTTTCTAGATGATGGATACATAGTTGCTGTAAACACTATACAGTACGGTAAATTCAAATAAAACATACTTAATATTAGACTGATAACAAGTCATAATTAAAAACACGACTGCCCTGCCAAAAAACGAACTAAAAAGTTAAAAATCTAAATTGATCTAGTTAAATTAGAATCTTTTAAATTCACGTTTTTATTAAATGATATTTTTTGTGAATCACTGAATATTGAACTATGGTGTTATATATTTTTGGAATCTACTCATCATTTTCTAGATGATGGATACGTAGTTAGTCTTATTTTCGTTTTTTTTTTCAACTTTAGTCTTTAATGCGGGACCATGGTCACCCCATCAATTTTTTACTGAAACTGGTCATTGTAAAAAGTTATTGTAATTAGCACCCGTATAGGATTATCATATATCTCAGTCACGTAAATTGGAAACGGATCCCAAATTCGTCAACGAGTCGATTTCATTAAACCCTAGTAGACCGATGAATATGCAGAGCCTCTTAAAAACACTGATTGTATACATGCATACCAATGGAGGGATTTACCAGACAGTAAGAAGCTGTTAATTCAATGAATAATACATTTTACCGCGGTTCTGTCATCGACTACATTTCTAGCTTTCTGCTTTCCGAATTATTGTCATCCAATGTCCTAGAACAGGGTACCATACGTGCCATTTTTTCTAAAGAAATGTTTAATGAGGTCATAGACGTGCCATCAAATAATTTTGACTTTGTGATTATTGGAAAAATATGTAATAATATTAAATAATATCAACTCAAAACTCTTTATTTAATACAAAACAAAATCTCAAATATACGCGTAATTTAAGTTAAAGTAAAATTACACTAATTTCTGTTGTTGCAGATAATATGACAAATAACTTATAATGGGCATGATGACTGATCTTGAAAAATGGTCAGATTATGTTCGGAAGTATGTACTATTTCGAAAAAATATATTAATTCAGCAGAAAAATAAGGTTTGGTAGATAAAATTGGCATTTGAAATTAAAATTTTAAAATTCACGCCAAAACGCTCGCCGGTGTCATGGCGTCGTTTGTGACGTCACTATTGTTTTTACCGATGTACTCTGTGCAGTGTGCAGTAAACAATAGTGTGATTGTCAAAGCTCGAAAACAAACAATTGTGACGTCATTCGCTTCTCGGTGTTTAATCCATTATGGCGGATTGCTGTATTTTATAGTTTTATTTTATCAAAATAAATAGCAATCTCACTCGAAATAGAAAAATAAATACGTTTTTTATAATCCATGAATCCTATTTCATTAGATAAATTCATAATTTCATTGATTCTTGGTTACTGTCATCATGCCTATTAGGGTTGTAAGATGTTATTATAGCACAATGCATGCTGAACTGGAGTCATCTGTCAATCGGTTTCTAACCGAATCTCTGAAAATAATGACTCGCAGGCAAAGGTAGAAGAAAATATTGTTAAAATAGCATGAGCAAGATTCTTCAAACAGTTAAATGTGTCTGATAACCCATTCCATGTCCACTTAACACTTTTTTTTCTTCATCATCATCATCATCACTACAGCCCATTAACGTCCCACGGCTGGGCACAGGCCTCCACTCTCATAGGAGAGAGGGAATTAGAGCTTAGACCCGCCACGCTGCTCCAATGCTGGTTGGCTTTAACGACTATTACCATGTTAGTGATAATAACCGGGACCGACGGCTTAACGTGCTCTCCGAGGCACGGGGGTGAAACACCGCCAACTTCCTAACCCCGGGCTAGTACTGGGAATTTCTAATCAGAAAACCCCGATACTTATTTATGGCCGCAGTCAAACATGCTAACCACTAGACCAACGAGGCAGTTTTTTTTCTTAGTGGATAATGAATTTTGTGATCGGTGACGTGCCTAAAATATTGTGCCATTGTTTCACCATCCCTGTCCTAGGTGACTACAGAAGCGACGCTACGCGTTACGACGCCATGGAAAATTAAAGACGTATCTACGCGACAACTTAAGCCACGTGAAGGGTCAGCTACTGTGATACTATCTATTATCTATCTACTATAACTACTATCTATACCAAATATTCATACACCATTAATTGGTAGAATTTATAAGGTTCTCAAAATGTGACGACAACTTAGGCCACGTGAAGGGTCAGCTACTGTGATACTATCTATTATCTATCTACTATAACTACTATCTATACCAAATATTCATACACCATTAATTGGTAGAATTTATAAGGTTCTCAAAATGTGACGACAACTTAGGCCACGTGAAGGGTCAGCTACTGTGATACTATCTATTATCTATCTACTATAACTACTATCTATACCAAATATTCATACACCATTAATTGGTAGAATTTATAAGGTTCTCAAAATGTGACGACAACTTAGGCCACGTGAAGGGTCAGCTACTGTGATACTATCTATTATCTATCTACTATAACTACTATCTATACCAAATATTCATACACCATTAATTGGTAGAATTTATAAGGCTCTCAAAATGTGACGACAACTTAGGCCACGTGAAGGGTCAGCTACTGTGATACTATCTATTATCTATCTACTATAACTACTATCTATACCAAATATTCATACACCATTAATTGGTAGAATTTATAAGGTTCTCAAAATGTGACGACAACTTAGGCCACGTGAAGGGTCAGCTACTGTGATACTATCTATTATCTATCTACTATAACTACTATCTATACCAAATATTCATACACCATTAATTGGTAGAATTTATAAGGTTCTCAAAATGTGACGACAACTTAGGCCACGTGAAGGGTCAGCTACTGTGATACTAACTATTATCTATCTACTATAACTACTATCTATACCAAATATTCATACACCATTAATTGGTAGAATTTATAAGGCTCTCAAAATGTGACGACAACTTAGGCCACGTGAAGGGTCAGCTACTGTGATGCTATCTATTATCTATCTACTATAACTACTATCTCTACCAAATATTCATACACCATTAATTGGTAGAATGTATAAGGCTCTCAAAATGTGATCATGTCATCTTTATATCACCTACATTCTCATGAATAAATTATTATTTATTTATTTATTTATTTATTTAGCTACTGTGATACTATGACAAAGGAGCATGGATTTGACTCGCTCCAGCAATGCTAAGGACAGCTGTTACTGTATTCTACAAATTAATGAAATTGCAATATTTTTTTTCAAAAGAGCAACCACCGAGTTTCTGGCTGGTTCTTCTCGGTAGGAATGTCATTCCGAACCAGTGGTAGATTCACTCGACGATTCAAAAGTACTTGTAAAAGTTTATGTGGGTAAAAAACATTTGAATTTGAATATTTGCCGCTTTTGTCGCTTCACCTAGGACAACGGGTTACTAGGAGGGCCACTTCACTTCACAAATTCGGGTACCCATCCAGTTACCAACTTCGGTCAACTGATATGCGTTGTCACAACTAGGCCACTCGTCCCTCAACAAGTAATCGCCAAAGAGCGCAACAAGTCATAATTAAAAAAATTAAAAAACACGACTGCCCTGCCAATAAACGAACTTAAACTTAAAAACTTAAAATCTTAAAATCTAAATTAACTATATTAATTTAGATTTTTAACTTTTTAGTTCGTTTATCGTATTCACATTTTTACTAAATGATACTTTTGTGAATCACTGGATATTGAACTATAGTGTTATATATTTTTGGAATCTACTCATCGTTTTCTAGATGATGATTATATAGTTAATTTTATTTTCGATTATTTTTTTCAAATTTAGTCTTTAATGCGGGACCATGGTCACCCCATCAATTTTTTTTTAAATTTTACTAACCTATGTCATCCGGAATAAGCTAGGGATTCTAACGATATCTCATTTATCCAAATCGGTTCAGGCGTACAGAAGTTATGGTGGAATATACAAACTCACATACATACATACATACATATACTCCTTTTTTCAGGCAGTCGTATAAATATACTCAACCTTTATTTTAGCATATTATGCTTCTCAACATCAAACAAACTTGTAGCTCCTAATGGTATTTTTATTCTATATCCGTTCCATGTGCTTGCGATGTATCATATTATGTCCAAAAGCCAAATTGCCCCCTTCCAAGTAGACTCGTAGTATCCATTTGTCGTAGGGTAACAAGTGTTGCCATCCAGTAACTATGTTTGTATATAAAGATACGTAACATATTATAAAAGAGGTATGTTCTTTCCTATATACTTACGCACACATCTACCGCAAAATATGTGTTCATTGATGTATAATTTTAGCCCGCTACCATCTTAGACTGCATCATCACTTACCATCAGGTGAGATGGCAGTCATGGGCTAACTTGTAGTGGATAAAAAATAAAAACCTATACTTCTATTTCAATGCATATTTTGACTACTTGTCAAAACGAGGATTGCTTAGGACGTGACACTTACCTTATTTCCCAGATAAGTCTGGTTAATAGTAGGTACCTATTTATTTTTAACTGCTTACGTTGTTCGATAAAATTCTTAGGTTATGTCTTGTGCATTGTGGTTATATTACCTGAAACAATAAAATTAACACAGTTAGAAATAATATTTGATAATAGTACTTCATGAAATGGTTGTATAATAGGGGTTATTAAATTAAAGAGCTTCACAAGCTCTCCGCACGCAGATGAAAACACCGCTTCCAAGCTCCAGCCTGGAACTGAGGATTTCTTGACAAAAAACCCAATCATTCTTAGTTATGGCCTTACCCGGGAATCTAACCCGGGGCCTCGTCATCCTCAGTCGAATATGCTAACCGCTAGACCAATTAGGCTAGACTCTGCTAAGCTAGGTGACAAGTAGTTTGCCACTTTATCAATAGCATTCAATGCAATGCAAATCATATAATATCGTCACTGCAGTCAGTCAGTCAGTGACAGGATTGTGAACACGTGCATCCGGTATATGAGCTACATGTACATTTGACATTACATTAAAGCTGATCCCAGATTACATCTAGATCCGCTAGACTTAAGAGCCGCCATTTTTATAGTAATGAAGATGATGAAAATACCACGTAAGATTGGGTTAAAATATAGCTTATGTCAATCTACAGGTCTTTATTTTTATCTTACAAAGAATCGCGTCAATCATTTGCTTCGTTGTAACGTGATTGAAGGACGAACCAACAAAAAAATGACAAAACATTTTTGTTCTATATTTAGTTTGTCATCATAATTGTACAATATTTCTTGAAAATAAACTATTGATTAATTGATTGTTTATAAAATTGGTAGGAATGATGATTAATGATGTTTAGGTTGGAGCAGGCTTGTCTATTCACAGTCTTGTATAATTCAGCAGCACCACATCCGATCCTGAATCTTCTTTAGCCATTTTAATTTATTTAGGCAATAATAACAATCATTGCGAGTATGCTAAAGGGGCAGTTTGAGATAACAGTCTCCACTTAAACTGCGAGTTCTGTGAGACAAGTCGCTGTCTCAATTTGCGGCTAATAATTCTCGAATTTACCAGAACCTAACGATGAATAAATAGATTATATGCGATAGTTTGGATGGATGTATGGATGTGTGTTACTCAATCACGCCCCAACGGCTGGAGGGCTGAAATTCGGCACAGAGATAGATTATAGCCTGGAATACACATAGGCACTTTATATCCCGGAAAATCAAAGAGTTTCCGCGGGAACCAAATAAACCTAAGTCCACGCGAACGAAGTCGCGGCCATCAGCTAGTAAATAGTGTTACACCACGTCGCCTCAACCAATCACAAAGCGGTAATTTACAAGCAACCAATCATAGTCAGTCATAGCCCAGCCAGCCAATCACAGACAAGCCTGCCTGTTGCCACCACTCTTAATACCGGTAGCCACCGGTAGAGGGGGTGATGCCATGTCTAACCTATAAAGTGCTACCCAGCCTCAGTTTGTGTGGTTATCGCCGTTGATCACATTGTAAGACTTTCGTCTTACGCTGTCTAATTGTGTGCATAGAATACATGAGCGTGATTATTATTGTATTTTTGTATGTTTTATTTACGCCCACTATGAAATGAAATGAAATGAAGTTTATTTGCTAAATATGGGTTAGCAAAATTCTTAAAATTAAAGAGGCCCTGCATATTTTACTGACACTTCAGCATGCAAATATTTATAACACACAATTACAAGAGAGTGTGTAGTTATAAAATGTCAATTATTTAATTATATAAAGTTATGAAATTCTAAAATTCTGAAGTTCTATGTCAAATATATAATATTACAACTTCCATGGTAGGTTATTAAGGTAATCTGAAACAGAGTAAAATGATTTATCGCACAACCACTTAAAGAGCTTCCTTTTAAAGAGATTTGTCGGTAGCTTTTTTATATTTATGTCCAGTTTATTATAAATTTGAACGCTCATTGCGTAAGGCGACTTTTGAGTTTGTCTAAGACGGTTTCAGTAGATAAGGTTTAAAACGTCTCTCGCGGCCCTGTTGTAGTGTGCGATTAACAAAGTTCGCTTCAGTGTTCACAATTGATCTTCGAGAAACCACGAATGTATCCGCGCTTTGGCGTACCACCTTGTATTTATTTTATGATTGCAATATGGATGCAAAGACGAAATATTCGTATTCCGCTATACTGACGCTACCTACGACTTCGACGTATTTCAAATAAACTTGTAGCGACAGCAAAACATATTTTTGGGCTTTATGTTCAATGCCTATTACCATGTAAAGGATTACTTAAATGACAAGGAAGCTTGGCAATGATTTGATCTAATGGCTCTGATAGTTGCTTAGTTAAGATAATTATTTGTGAAATGGTGATAATGAAATAAAAACCCGGCTGAGTTTGTTGTGGGCTCTTCTCAGACCAGGGCGCGTTTGGAACCCTCGTAGCTTTAGTTTTAAGATACCGTTACTGATTATCACCATTATATTTTATAAATAACTAGACGTCAATAAGTGTAGCTATACTACCTAAATTGAATAAACATTATTTGACTTAGAATTTGACTTTATGATGATAATAATTATTAGTAATATGAAGTTATAGAACATGGGTTAAAGTCATGATACGTTTTATATGATAACTAGCGATCCGCCCCGGCTTCGCACGGGTAGCGCTAATAATTCTAATAGTCTACACCCAATAGTAGCCGGTGGGCAGTGGGCAGGTTATACATTTTAATATTACATTGTAGAGTACGCCCCGTCCTCACACACAGCCGCCATGATGTAAAGGATAATTTTTATCTTAATTGGATACTTGAGATGAATAACATATTTGCTTTGATAAGGATTAACACTATGTCGGTAAAACACCTTTCAAGTAAAGCATTGGTATAGACTAAATTTGAAAATCTAAAAAGTGGTTATTGTGAGTCAACCTTAAAAGGTAAATTTATGCTATCGAAGACTTTTTTTTAGAACATTATGAGAGGAACAATTCCAACATACATTGTTTTCTTGTAACTGTAACTACTCACGCAGCGCATGCCACGTAAGCTCTCGAAAGAGACGATTATTTCCGACTTAGTTCACATTATTGCAATTTTAGTAAGGATCTCTAAGTTTTTTGAAAATAAAATATAGCCTGTGTTACTCGCTGATAATGTAGCTTTCTATAGGTGAAAGAATTTTTAAAATCCGTGGAGTAGTTTTTGAGTTTATCCATTACAAACAAACAAATCTTTCCTCTTTATAATATTAGTTTAGAAAAGATTATATTTGACAAATGCATTTCCTGCACTGCAAAAGAAACAGTTTTTGTACTGTAAGGAGTCAATATTATTCAGGCAGAATCGAAACTGTTACGATCTTTAACTAGATATGACAAAGTTGACTGCCTGTTATCTTTTCACGGCTCAGCTGGTAAGCCGATCTTAACGAAACTAGGCTTAGGGTTAGCTTAGGGTTGCCAGATCTTAAGACCAAAATATCTGGAGAAAATTTTAAAATGTCGGGATTTCGCAGTTGTTCTCAGGAGGATACTAATTAAAATACCTACACTTAACTTTTAGGTTGCCACATGTTTTTCTTATTTGGATGCTTTAGTAGCATTCAAAATTTAAAAATATGATTTTGTATCGAATTTTCGGAGAAGTTGTTTGTCTGGAGATTTTGCACCTTGTCAGGAGTCTGGAGATTATATAAAATGTCGGGAGAATCCAGACGAACTCCAACCATCTGGCAACCCTACGTTAGCCTGAGGCCCGAAGAAGGAAATCACACTGTCAATCTCCATGCGATCCGAACTTCAAACCATGCGGGTGTAATCGCTTGAAAAAATTTACAAAATCATATAATTTCCACAGAGAAATAAAAAAATACTATTTGTTTGAGTATATTTGTTATTATACGACTGCCTGAAAAAAGGAGTATATTGTTTTCAGGGTTCATGTATGTGAGTTTGTATATTCCACCATAAATTCTATACGCCTGAACCGATTTTGATAAATGAAGTATCGTTAGAATCCCTAGCTCATTCCCGGTGACATAGGCTAGTCAAATAAAATAAAATTATGTGGTGACCATGGCCCCGCATTAAAGACTAAAGTTGAATTTTTTTTTTTGCAAATAAGACAAACTATATAATCATCATCTAGAAAATGATGAGTAGAATCCAAAAATATATAACACTATAGGTCAGTATTCAGTGATTCACAAAAAAATATCATTTAATAAAAATGTGAATAAGATTTTAATTTAACTAGATTAATTTAGAATTTTAACTTTTTAGTACGTTTTTTGGCAGGGCAGTCGTGTTTTTTAATTTTGTTAATTATGACTTGTTTGCATTTTTTTTTCGATGCCGTGTAGAAACCGAATAGGGGCATGGGTTTAATATAACTGCCATGCCCCTAACAGGTTGGCCCGCTACCATCTCAGACTCCATCATCACTTAACATCAGTTGAACCGCAGTCAAGGGCTAACTTGTAGTGGTTAAAAAAAAAAAATTGTTTGCATTTTTTTTGCGGTCGGTACTCAGGCATCTTTACGTCTAGAACACAATTTGAAGTCTGTAGCGGGTATAAAATCTAAGTAAAGCCCGCAAGTGCTCGGGCGGTTCGTTTGTTTGTTGTTTTGCTGCGCTCGATACCTACTACAACTACTCTTATTACAACTTTAGGTGATTCCTTTGCCGTTTGTGGTTACTTGAAAACTACTTATGTGAAAGACTTATTTATGTTCAACAATCTACAAATTCAAATGTTTTTTATTCAAATAAACTTTTACAAGTACTTTTGAATCGTCAAGTGAATCTACCACTGGTTCGGAATGCCATTCCTACCGAGAAGAACCAGCAAGAAACTCGGTGGTTGCTCTTTTTAAATAAATTTTTCATTTACAATTATTATATCAATGTATACATAAGTAACCGCTGTCCTTAGAATCAATGACAAATTAGAATGTGTCGCTGGAGCGAATCAAATCCATGCTCCTCTATCATTTACATAATCTTCAACAGTATAATAAGCTTTTTTCATCCATGCTGATATTATAAATGCGACTCTTATTACAACTTTAGGTGATTCCTTTGCCGTTTGTGGTTACTTGAAAACTACTTGTGTGAAAGACTTACTTATGTTCAACAATCTACATCCATGCTAATATTATAAATGCGACTCTTATTACAACTTTAGGTGATTCCTTTGCCGTTTGTGGTTTGTGGTTACTTGAAAACTACTTATGTGAAAGACTTACTTATGTTCAACAATCTACATCCATGCTAATATTATAAATGCGACTCTTATTACAACTTTAGGTGATTCCTTTGCCGTTTGTGGTTACTTGAAAACTACTTGTGTGAAAGACTTATTTATGTTCAACAATCTACATCCATTCTAATATTATAAATGCGACTCTTATTACAACTTTAGGTGATTCCTTTTCCGTTTGTGGTTACTTGAAAACTACTTATGTGAAAGACTTATTTTTGTTCAACAATCTACATCCATGCTAATATTATAAATGCGACTCTTATTACAACCTTAGGTGATTCCTTTGGCGTTTGTGGTTACTTGAAAACTACTTATGTGAAAGACTTATTTATGTTCAACAATCTACATCCATGCTAATATTATAAATGCGACTCTTATTACAACTTTAGGTGATTCCTTTGGCGTTTGTGGTTACTTGAAAACTACTTATGTGAAAGACTTATTTATGTTCAACAATCTACATCCATGCTAATATTATAAATGCGACTCTTATTACAACTTTAGGGGATTTCTTTGCCGTTTGTGGTTACTTGAAAACTACTTATGTGAAAGACTTGTTTATGTTCAACAATCTACATCCATGCTAATATTATAAATGCGACTCTTATTACAACTTTAGGTGATTCCTTTGGCGTTTGTGGTTACTTGAAAACTACTTATGTGAAAGACTTATTTATGTTCAACAATCTACATCCATGCTAATATTATAAATGCGACTCTTATTACAACTTTAGGTGATTCCTTTTCCGTTTGTGGTGACTTGAAAACTACGTATGTGAAAGACTTATTTATGTTCAACAATCTACATCCATACTAATTTATTCAATATAGGTACACTGTAGGTACACTTATTGACGTTAAAAATTACTTACTTATAAAACATGATGGTGATAATTGGTTACGGTATCTTAAAACTAAAGCTACGAGGGTTCCAAACGCGCCCTGGTCTGAGAAGAGCCCACAACAAACTAAGCCGGGTTTTTTTTTAAATTACTACTATACAATCTACATCCATACTAAAATTATAAATGCGAAAGTGTATCTGTCTGTCCGTCTGTCTGTCTGTCTGTTACGTTTTCACGGCCCACCTGTTCAAACCGATTTTCATAAAATTTCGTACAGGGATAGATATTAAACCCATACCCCTATTCGGTTTCTACACGGCATCGTACCGGAACGCTAAATCGCTTGGCGGCACGTCTTTGCCGGTAGGGTGGTAACTAGTCACGGCCGAAGCCTCCCACCAGGCCAGACCAGGGAAAATTCAGAAATTATAAATTCCCAAATCGACCCCGCCGGGGATCGAACCCGGGACCTCCGCACGTTAAGACAACAGCGCTACACACTGCGCCACGGAGGTCGTCAAGTCAAAAATAAGACCCCGCATCGGTCGACACGCACCATTCTGTACAATGTAATTAGATGTTTGGGATAACCCTTTTGGATCACGATTGAAAACCCAACTCCGTGCTCTTTTAATTAATTCGGTTTCACGGTTACTTCATTTGTTATTAGTAACACAAAGGGTGGAAGTTTATTTTGACTTTAAACTTAAGGATTATGCTTTCTGATTGAGGATTATAAAATAAATCCTTTGTTATTTATTCAGTTCAAAGTTCTGAAGACTGCTTTATGCTATTTTTGTGACGCAGTTCAGAGATTTTGTCGGTGAGGCTTTTCATATTAAGTATTTATATTTATTAAGCTTTTCATAGTCGAGGTATTTACTCAAAATTGTTACCTACACAGTAGTACACCTTCTGAACGTCACGTTTACAAAGTATAAGACGTGATGGTGATAATTAACCAATGTGTCTTAAAACTAAGCCTACGAGAGTTCCAAACGCGTCCTGGTCTGAGAGAGCCCACTAAAAATTCAGCCGGGTTTTATTTTTAAAAATAACCGGCCCGGCTTGTCTTGAAGTCGAGTCTAATTTATGAAAATCGGTTAAGGTTTTTAAAAATTCAAATAATTTATTAATAATTTTGATGGATATATCTTGAAAAAAAAACAACCGGCTTCAGTAATAAGTAAAACTAAAATGGAAGAAATATTTTTTTTATTATACTTTCATTACCAGCGTTAATATCAAGCGACAATAAATTGATGACATAAGATTAATCAGACAATTATAAAAATTATCCACGTCCCCTGTTAATTTTATGTTTTAACTATTTTATTGATGATTAGGTACGTAAATGACAAAGGAGCATGGATTTGACTCGCTCCAGCAATGCTAAAGACAGCTTTTACTTATGTATTCTATCAGACAATCATTTACATTCTAGGTACTGATGTAAATAATAAAATGGTATTTTTATTGTAGTCGGTGCCAAATAGCTCCTACGGTACCTATTACATTGGTTCAGGCTGTAGTGACTGATCAGTCAGTCAGTTACTCAGTCAGGACCAGCGTGGACCTAAGCCTTTTAGTTCCGAGAGAAGACCCGTGCTCTGAACTGGCAATGAGTCGAGATAATGGTTATGATGGAAACTAGTTTCAGACGAAATGAAGCAACTTTATTACATTCTTCGCACACTTGAATAAATGAAAGTACATGGAAGCCCGTAAAGTGTGCACAAGCATTAATTAGCGTCCGTTTGTGGAGAGCTTATTAGCATTCTTATGAGCTTTATGAGATCGCACGAACGCCATCTTTATAATTCACACTAGCTTCTTGCTCAGTGACAAAGTAGTGACGTAGCGAGGATGAATTGAGAAAATAAACGTGGTTTGAATAATAAATAGATGGTGTACAAACCGAATAGGGGTATGGGTTTAATATAACTGCCATGCCACTAACAGGTTAACCCGCTACCATCTTAGATTGCATCATCCCTTACCATCGGGTGAGATCGCAGTCAAGGGCTAACTTGTAGTGGATAAAAAAAATGATGATACTGATGAGAGTCGCTACAATTTGAGTTATAATGATGTAGGAACTGTACAAAGTGCATAAGTAGTCCTAGATCCGAAATCACGATTGCCTTTTATGACTTTATTCACGGACCCGCCAACAATTGGGTATTTGACAAGAAGTCAAATCAGCAACTTTGTTTTCAAACGTCAAAACGCGTGCTTAGTATGGATTTTGTATGAAAATTTATCATCAAAGTTCGACGCACTTTTTTTACTTTAATCGATAGTTTAAAATGGTTATTCAAAATAAAACTAGCAAGGGACGTGGATATTACGACTTTTGAGAGATCCTTTATATAATAATCACTAAAAAATATTTAATTTCACTAGTAGTCAAATACCCAATTGGTGAGTCCGTCTTCATTATTATTGAATTTATCCTAATGTAATGTTTGGTTTTGTAAGTTCTTATTTGATTAATATTCTTTTTTTTTGTACGATGGGACTTACATAACCAAATAGACAAAAGCCTCTATTTAACATCTATATATATAAAAATAAATTGCTGTTCGTTTATCTCGCTAAAATTCGAGAACGGCTGGGCGGAATTAGCTGATTTTGGTTTTGAAATGTTTGTCGTAGTCCAGGGAAGGTTTAAACGGTGAGAAAATATGGAAAAATTGCGAGGAAGATAGGGCAGGACAACGTCTGCCGAGCCCACTAGTTATATGATAAAAAAAGGATCGCCCAAGAATGTAAACATCAATAACAATGTTTCAATCATTCTCATATGTGAAGTGTTCTGCCAAATTGTTGTGTACTATATAGCGGGTGTATATGTCGCCGTAAGATTGTAAAAACCGTTAGATTATAATCTAACTCGCGAAATTGTAAACTGTTCAATGTTTTGAGTGTCCATTTTTGAAATATTCATTTTATTTACGTTTTCTTGCCTCTTTCTTGTAGGTTAGGTTAGGGTTCGACATAAATAATCAAGTAGTGCCCGGCCGGGCACTTAGGTTTTATCGGGTTCAAATACCTATCAGATTACAATCTACCGGAAAATAATGCGTTAAATTGTAATCTTTCGACAGTTTAGAATTTCGCGAGTTAGATTATAATCTAACGGTTTTTACAATCTTACGGTGACATATACAACTTGGCACAGGTATTCAGGCAATGCAACCCAGTTCAGCATATGTTACAGGCCGTAGCCCGCGTCGTAGCAAACATATGAGCGGGCACGTAGCGGAGCGGATGTCGGCATCTGTCATAATGTAACTCCACTCAGTGCGATGCGACGTAGCTGTGCTACGCTACTGCTACGCTACACAGTACGTGCATAATATATGCTATCCAATTTACTACTGTAAGGCTGGTACTCAAGAAAATCCACACTACCTCCATCGCCACTGCAGCCCATTAACGTCCCAATGCTGAGCACCGGCCTCCACTCTCTTATGAGGGAGGGAATTATATCTTAAAACTCACCACGCTGCTAAAATGCGGGTTGGCGGGCTTTAACGACTATTATCATATTAGTGATAATAACCGAGACCGACGGCTTAACGTGCGCTCCGAGGCACGGGGGTGAAACACTGCCAACTTCCTAACTCCGGGCTAGTACTGAGAATTTCTAGTTAGAAAAACTCAATACTTAGTATAGTCCGACCCGGGACTCGAACCCGGGACCTTGTCGGTCGCAGTCAAACATGCTAACCACTAGACCAACGAGGCAGTCGAGTGGGTAAATACAACTTGGCACAGGTATTCAGGCAATGCAACCCAGTTCAGCAATAGTTCAGCACATGTTACAGGCCGTAGCCCGCGTCGTAGCAAACATATGAGCGGGCACGTAGCGGAGCGGATGTCGGCATCTGTCATAATGTAACTCCACTCAGTGCGATGCGACGTAGCTGTGCTACGCTACTGCTACGCTACACAGTACGTGCATAATATATTATGCTATCCAATTTACTACTGTAAGGCTGGTACTCAAGAAAATCCACACTACCTGCATCGCCACTGCAGCCCATTAACGTCCCAATGCTGAGCACCGGCCTCCACTCTCTTATGAGGGAGGGAATTATATCTTAAAACTCACCACGCTGCTAAAATGCGGGTTGGCGGGCTTTAACGACTATTATCATATTAGTGATAATAACCGAGACCGACGGCTTAACGTGCGCTCCGAGGCACGGGGGTGAAACACTGCCAACTTCCTAACTCCGGGCTAGTACTGAGAATTTCTAGTTAGAAAAACTCAATACTTAGTATAGTCCGACCCGGGACTCGAACCCGGGACCTTGTCGGTCGCAGTCAAACATGCTAACCACTAGACCAACGAGGCAGTCGAGTGGGTAAATACAACTTGGCACAGGTATTCAGGCAATGCAACCCAGTTCAGCATATGTTACAGGCCGTAGCCCGCGTCGTAGCAAACATATGAGCGGGCACGTAGCGGAGCGGATGTCGGCATCTGTCATAATGTAACTCCACTCAGTGCGATGCGACGTAGCTGTGCTACGCTACTGCTACGCTACACAGTACGTGCTTAATATATGCTATCCAATTTACTATTGTATGGCTGTACTCAAGAAAATCCACACTACCGTGAGTACCGAATATCCATAACTAGCTGGCGCCCGCGACTGCCTCTGCATGAAAATGAATGAATTGTTAGCAAAATATCATTATTATTCAAGTAAATACGAATTAAATGGTAAATGGTTTATGTATTAGTATGTAGTTAATTAAATGTAAGTATATATAAACAACCACCTGCAGTCTATTCTCCTTATTTTCTCCTTTTCCTAAGGTTGCCTGGTAGAGATCGCTACCTAAGCCCGCCTTTTGTATCCTACTTCTGTGTTAATTTTATTTCCTATTTTTGTTGTTTTTACTTTTTGTGGTGGCACAAATAAAGTATATAATAAATAAATAAATGTTGTTAGAAGAGTGAGACAGGGTCGATTGAGAGTAAAAAGAGTAAATAATTATTATAGTAAGAGATTAAATATTTACTTAGTACCTGAGATATTTAATAGCATAGAGTGGTTAAGAGTAGGTAAAAAAGTCAGTGAAGAAAGAAGCCTTAACAAAAAACTAAAGGAAGATTTCATTAATGACTCCTTCACTGATTAACAATAAAATACTATAGATAGGTAATTAAATGGTTTAGTGCTAGTAACTTAATTTTAGTCACATACTTAGTAGTTTATAAGGTAAAATAGTTGTTGTATGAATAATAATCATCATCTAGAAAATGCTGAGTAGATTCCAAAAATATAATATAACACTATAGTTCAATATACAGTGATTCACAAAAAAATCATTCAATAAAAATGTGAATAAGATTCTAACTAGATTTCTTTATATTTTTAACTTTTTAGTTCGTTTTTTGGCAGTGCAGCCATGTATTTTAATTTTTTAAATTATGACTTGTGTCAATGGTTGCCTGTCAATAATCGTGATACTTCACAGACGAGCTTATGTCAAAAGTAAAATAAATGGTTGGACAATATAACCACGCCGAAGAAGATCAGCTATGAAAATAGATGTAATTATAATGAATCAAGTACTTGAACGATTTAATCCCGCTTAAAGTTAAAACACAAAGAGAGCCTTAAGTTAGGCTACAATTTATTTATTGCCCACTAGACTCTAGCGGTTTGTTTAGCAAATTTTCTTAATGGTGTGGCCAGGAAAATAGCGGAAATTTCTTAATTTGGTAAATTAATAATTACTTAAAATAAAGTGTGCGGCAAAACATGCGGAGGAAGTAACGCAAATCGAATCAAATTAATTTATTTGTGTATACAGTAAGTAGGTAAGATGTTAGTATTACAGAAGGTATCATGGTATTCTACCACAGTGTGGTGTACAAATCTTTTCGCGTCATTACAAATTACAAATTTCGAGCATATTATAATAAAGTGTATCTCGCACATTGCTAATCTAGTAATTACTATTTTATCATATATTATTAAAATAAAACGCAGCTGTCTTATTTTGCGGTTTGGAATTGTCAAACCACAAAATATTTTAAAATGACTGGCTGGTAGTCACATTGATAGTAACAGGTAGGTTACCTACGTAAAAATCTATCTAAAACCTATAACTTCTATTAACTTTCATCGAAAACGCGTCGCAAAAGCCATGAAAGCAGCTCACTTAAAAGCTTGCGCTTAACAGAAATCACCATGAAATCACACATTGCATGGTGATTTCTGTTACATCTGATAGCAGGCGATGATGCAGCCTGTGTTGGAGCGTGCCTGCATAGAACATGTCTATTAAATCTCTCTTTTTATTTCTATTTTTTATATCAGATGCAGGTTCCCTTGACTGCAACTCCTGGCCTACGTTGTCGCGTAGATACGTCTGTCATTTTCTATGACGTCGTAATGCATCGCGTCGCGCAGTGACATGTACAGAGTTTGAAGTGAGGGTAGGCCTTGGTTAGTTAGAATACATATTTACTGACTGTCTTAATAAAAATGAGCATTGACGTATTTCGACTTGGGCATGCAAGCTTTTATGCCTCTATGAATTGCACGCCACTGACTATAACACTTCTCTGCCGTCGCGTGTCGTCGTAGACATACATGAAAAGTACTTACGCTATGGCGGTCCAGATTTTTAATAGGCTACCAGCTGACTTTGAAAAGTTGACTTTAAATATGCTAAAGAGCAAACTCAATAAATTACTATTAGAAAAATGTTACTATGATGTGAAGGAATATTTAACGCAGTAAGCAATAACTGTTAATTACTGACATTGTTATTTTTGATCGCGTTGTATAATTTATTTGATTTTGATTTCCTGTAATTTCTCTGACATTCGTTTATTTTATATTGAATTTAATTAATTTAATTGATATTTTTAACTGAAATCCTAATAATTTATTAATTTACCTTCTAATTATATAATATTTGCACACTATTAATTTAGTTGAATGTTTATGAACAGATTATTATCTTACCAACATTATGTACCTACAAACATTCTTGCAAATAAATGATTATTTATTTTATTTATTTATTTAGAAATAAAAAGTGTGAAGTAGGTATTATATGACGAGCGGACGCGAGTTATTTGTCATCTTATCTGCAATTACTGAAGTCACATTAATTTTACTTTATTTGCTTTTTAATTACGCGTATAATTGAGACATTGTAATTGACAAAATGTATATTTTTCCCGGTTTTGCTATTAGAGAGATGAAATACTTTTTTTTTAAATGTGTTCCTTCCTTTTTTCCTCCAGTAACCTCCTAACACAAAGTAAAAATTATTTGATGGCACGTCTATGACCTCATTAAACATTTCTTTAGAAAAAATGCCACGTTGATATATAAAGTTGATATATAATTTTAATTTGTGTTAAGTATTTTTTTTTTTACTTAATTTTTATTTTTTAAATTAATTATTACTTTTATTAATTGTGAGTTGTGCTGTGTAATTTTTAATTAATTAGTGTAATTGGTCTGTCCGTACTAATTAAATTAAATAAATAATAAATAAAGCTTCGCCTACCCTGCCCTAGGACAACGAGTCACATTATTTTTCGCTTGTTTCGTGGCAGTCTGTGTGGCTCACTTAAAAGTTAATCAAGCCCGGTTCACCTGAAAAATGTTCTGCGAATAGTAATTACTGCCCTGAAATATGGCGTTACTGAAACTCCTAGTTAATAACTTAACTGTGTTAGGTTTTGTATTTTAATTTATTATTTAACTATTCCACAAATGCAAGCTTGTTCTTTTTTTATACGACTGCCTGAAAAACGTAGTATATTGTTTTCAGGGTTCATGTATGTATGTATGTGAGTTTGTATATTCCACAATAACTTCTATACGCCTGAACCGATTTTGATAAATGAGGTATCGTTAGAATCCCTAGCTTATTCCGGGTGACATAGGCTAGTAAAATTTAAAAAAAATTGATGGGGTGACCATGGTCCCGCATTAAAGACTAAAGTTGAAAAAAAAAACAAAAATTATATTAACTATATAATCATTATCTAGAAAATGATGAGTAGATTTCAAAAATATATAACACTATAGTTCAATATCCAGTGATTCACAAAAAATATCATTTAATAAAAATGTGAATAAGACTATAATTTAACTAGATTAATTTAGATTTTTAACTTTTTAGCTCGTCTTTTGGCAGGGCAGTCGTGTTTTTTAATTGTTTTTATTATGACTTGTTTGTACATTCTATCTGTGAAATCAAATCACTGGCGTTCCTTTTCTTCTTATTTTATTTATCTACCCACTTTTTACAGATAGCTATTATGACGTAATGTGACAATTCAATCTATAATGGGGTAAAATAGGGGTTTGAAATTTGTATGAAAATAGAATCTATCGCAAGCGAAGCCGGGGTCAAAAGCTTGTACTTCATAATAACCTACAGAAACATAATTAAAGAAAAAGAAAAGAACTGTTACAAACAACAAAGCGGTTAAAAAAATTTCGGTGAACCATTATTTATAGATCATTAGTTAGTTTTCTCATTAGTTAGGTATTGTATTGCCGCCTCAACGAGTCTACGAAAACATGTTTTTGGGACACCGGAAAAAAGGTTCGTGGTACAATTCGTTATTGTAGTTCGTAGACTGAATACCTACTAATACAAATAGTAAATCATGACGAACTGTCATACAAACTTACTTCCCACATGTACTAAAAATGACGGACGTTTATAATAATATGAACTTTCTTTGTATGTTAATTTAATTCTCCATCCCGTCTTAGAATGCTAGAGTCCTTTCATCAGTCAGTTACTACAATTTACATTATACCGTAGTCTTTTATGTTGTACTACTGAACTCTCGCGGCTTCGATTCCGTAGGCATTTCCAAAAATCCTGCATTTAAAACGATAATTATAACGGAAAAAAGTATGTGTGTGCAATTCACACACGGCACAAGTGAAAGTTCAGAAAAGTAGCCTACAAGAGAATGAGATAAATATAACTTGTATTCTATCTCATTATCTCGCAGGCATCCCATTATGATATGTTTCTCTTCTTGGTGTCGCTTTTTCGTTTCATCGAATTTCCAAATCACAACGGTTCTAAAGAAGTTTCACTTCAAAAAACTAAAACATTATGTCACGAATTTTCGTAAAAGCATGCATATTCCATGACTAAATACAATCTAAGACCGATTGGCTAACTATAGATTTTTAATTTAAGTTCTTAACACTACACGTGGGCATTGAACGGGCATATTATTGGGTGGTAGCGAACAACTACGCCTACCCACATTGATGTGTTAAAGATTACTTTTAAAATCTATCGGATAATAAATATTAAATGAATAATAAATTGGAATGATACAACAAAAGGACTCACGGCATTTCAGCTATCTTCTCGAACACACTACTTTCTAACATAAAGTCCGAACTAACTTTCACTCCCCACTCAACTCCCTTACTCCCTTTTGCCCCACTACTATTCACGCCATCTTGTGAAAAATACCACGTTCGATCGCCATTGGTCCAATCATGCATGTCTACCAACTCTCGATACAATAATAATGCAATACCAACATAAAATCAGTATTGCCATTCTATAAATAATAAATAAATGTTGCCAGTCGAACCCACGATCACGACAATTGTAAGGGAAATTTCCGTATAAAACTTCAGCTTTAGGTTTGAGCTGAACATAGAGATGTCTAGCTCCACTACAGAAGTGTACAATAGGGATGATGCCTATATTAAAAATAAATTATTTCTAACTGATTATTAAATAGAGGGTCTTCAAAAAGACCTAAAATTTACATCCTCGGTTAGTTTTAAGTTTGTTAACCATTTTAAAATATAGATTAAAGAAAAAAAGTGCGTTGAAATTTGATGACGTCACTATGGTGAATTTCATACAACTTCCACACTAGAAGTGCGTTTTTAAGTTTGATAAAGAGTTGCTGATTTGATTGAGTTGTCATCATCCCTATTGTGTAGCAGTGCATTTCCGTGCCGCGTCGCATAAGTTGACCCAGCTCCATACAAACTCATACAAAGAATATTCGCCGCTACGCTTATGCAGAGAGGCTAGACTTGCAGAGTCAGTCAGTGAGTGAGTGACCTCACACACTTCAGTAGACCTGCAGAGTCAGTCAGTAAGTAAGTGACCTCACACACTTCAGTAGACCTGCAGAGTCAGTCAGTGAGTGAGTGACCTCACACACTTCAGTAGACCTGCAGATTCAGTCAGTGAGTGAGTGACCTCACACACTTCAGTAGACCTGCAGAGTCAGTCAGTAAGTGACCTCACACACTTCAGTAGACCTGCAGAGTCAGTCAGTAAGTGACCTCACACACTTCAGTAGACCTGCAGAGTCAGTCAGTGAGTGAGTGACCTCACACACTTCAGTAGACCTGCAGAGTCAGTCAGTAAGTAAGTGACCTCACACACTTCAGTAGACCTGCAGAGTCAGTCAGTAAGTGACCTCACACACTTCAGTAGACCTGCAGAGTCAGTCAGTAAGTGACCTCACACACTTCAGTAGACCTGCAGATTCAGTCAGTGAGTGAGTGACCTCACACACTTCAGTAGACCTGCAGAGTCAGTCAGTAAGTGACCTCACACACTTCAGTAGACCTGCAGAGTCAGTCAGTAAGTAAGTGACCTCACACACTTCAGTAGACCTGCAGAGTCAGTCAGTAAGTGACCTCACACACTTCAGTAGACCTGCAGAGTCAGTCAGTAAGTGACCTCACACACTTCAGTAGACCTGCAGATTCAGTCAGTGAGTGAGTGACCTCACACACTTCAGTAGACCTGCAGAGTCAGTCAGTGAGTGAGTGACCTCACACACTTCAGTAGACCTGCAGAGTTAGTCAGTGAGTGAGTGACCTCACACACTTCAGTAGACCTGCAGAGTCAGTCAGTAAGTAAGTGACCTCACACACTTCAGTAGACCTGCAGAGTCAGTCAGTGAGTGAGTCCATGTGAGTCAGGACTTATCTCTTTTTACACAGAGATAGATAGATCGAGAACGATCGATCAGGGCCGCCCTAACTGCACATTATGATAATGCCCAGGCCCCTGGCTGTACCCCAATGTACCCGCGCGACTGAAATGTTGCGTCATCCCCAAATATATCATCCCCCATATCGCATTTTGATCTGTTGAATTATTTACACGGGCGTTACCTACCGGCCTAATGTATTTTTTACAACTGTGCGGTTTATTTTCTTTCACCCTGTATCGTTTAAGTTTGTTTAGGGAGGCAGAAATGAATTGTTATTGAAAGTTTCGGGTACGGGTGAAGGCTTCAATTTTTTTCATCATATCAATACATTTCTATATTGTGTATGGCGAGAGCAAATTGGATATTTGACAACAAGTCAAACTAGTAACTTTTTTCAAACGTGAAAACGCGCGCTTAGCATGAGATGTTGTATGAAATATTGAACTGCGACGTCATCAAAATTTGACGCAGTTTTTTACCTAAATCGATAGTTAAAAATGGTTCTCGAACATAAAACTAACAGGGGACATACACGTAACTACTTTTGGGAAATCCTCTATTTAATAGTTACTATAAAATAGATAATAATTTATTTGAATAGCTGTCATATACCCAATTATAACGTTAAACTTATAAGCTTGAAGTAGCTAGTAATAAACGTAACCTTGTTCATTATAATTTCTACTCACAGGCCACTCACTGAGCACGAGAGGTCTCTTTACTCTCTGAAGCCTTTGAAAGCATTATTAAGACTTTGTAAGTAAAGAAAAGGCAAGGGATTTTTAAGAAATGAAAAAATGTTTTGTAAGCAATGCTTAGGACAGCTATTACTTAATATATGTACATATTAAATTAATGACATTGTAAATTATTTTTTTCAAAAGAGCAACCGCCGAGTTTCTTGCTGATTCTTCTCGGTAGCAATGTCATTCCGAACCAGTGGTAGATTCACTCGACGATTCAAAAGTACTTGTAAAAGTTTATTTGAATAAAAAACATTTGAATTTTGTTTTTTTTTTAAATCTAAATCCAGGTATCAACATAAATTGCGGGGGAATCTAGTTTACAATTAATTTGTGCTACAGGGTCATGGATCATTAACAAGGTATATAATTATTCACTTTCATCTAAAACAAAAACCGACTTCAAAACTATACCTATATGTACCAACTTAAACTAAAAAGTAAAAAGCATTATGTCGGTATATATTTTGTTTTTTGTTGATTCTATCAAAAAGCGCTCAATCAATTCCGATAAAACTTATATGGGACCACCTCTGAAGTATGATCTACCAAACAAAAATAGAATCATCAAAATTGATTCATAATTGGCGGAATTATCGCGTAACATACATACAAAAAAAAAAATTGGCAGTCATAGGGACTGCCGATAGAAGTGAAAACGAATATTTAAATATTTTTTCTGATTTAAAAAAAATTCAAATATAAACCTTAAAACTGAGGCATTAAAGTTTAATTACGAATGTACTATATTTATATTTAAGACCTTTTGTCTTCGTAACAACGCGAGGTCGCCAACGGTTACATTGCACTTATGAATATAAACCTTAAAACTAAGGCATTAAAGTTTAATTACGAATGTACTATATTTATATTTAAGACCTTTTGTCTTAAGAAGAATGGTGTCGATCACATCACATTTTTACCCCCTACTAAAAAGTGCTCAAGCGCCTAAAGAAGTTTTCACTTCAACAACGGTCGGTTGGAAACAGGTAGCCTCACAATTGGGTATTTGTCTACTAGTGAAATAAATTATTTTTTAGTGATAATTAAACAAAGGATCTCCCAAAAGTCGTAATATCCACGTCCCCTGCTAGTTTTTTTTTGAATAACCATTTTAAACTATCGATTAAAGTAAAAAATGTGCGTCGAACTTTGACGACGTCACAACTTAAAATTTCACACAAAATCCATAATAAGCACGCGTTTCGAACTAAAAATACGCGTTTGAATTAAAAATATTAAAAAACACGACTGCCCTGCCAAAAAACGAACTAAAAAGTTAAAACTCTAAATTAATCTAGTTAAATTAGAATCTTATTCACATTTTTATTAAATGATATTTTTTTTGTGAATCGCGGGATATTGAACTATGGTGTTATATATTTTTGGAATCTACTCATCATTTTCTAGATGATGATTATAGAGTTAATTTTATTTCCGAATATTTTTTTTCAACTTTAGTCTTTAATGCGGGACCATGGTCACGCCATCAATCTTTTTTAAAATTTTACTAGCCTATGAAAACCGGAATAAGCTAAGTATTCTAACGATACCTCATTTATCAAAATCGGTTCAGCCGTATAGAAGTTATGGTGGAATATACAAACTCACATACATACATACATGAACCCTGAAAACGATATACTCCTTTTTTCAGGCAGTCGTATAAAAAAGTTGCTGATTTCTAACTGTGCATACATCTGTGTACAAAGTTACTGTTGTGTATGAGGCAGGTTAGAACAGTCCCAATTATCGGGCTCGCCAGTTTGATTGTGTTTGTGCCGCAAACTAGTTCCGCCCCCCGGCTCCGGACGCACCTGCGGCTGGTGAATGCAACCTCGTTAGAAACTGTAGCTCGCAACTGCAACCTTTATTGAGTTGTCTTAAACTGGTCCAACTACGCTAAACTCCGTATACGTCCTAACTTACTTCTGCTTCAGTAATTGGTTTTAGACAATTTGGGTGCAAACTTCAAACTCAGTGAAACGTAATGTCTGTTTACTTTAAAGGTCTACTCCCACTACAGAGGCGCAAAGCAACGCGGTACGTAGCGGCAAGTGTTCTATGTTCACCAATACCGATTTTAAAGTCATCTTTTAGCTCTATGATTGCTCATTGACAACAGTAATCTATACTTAAAAACTGATTTTTTTTTTTCGAAAAATCTGTTTGCTTGTACAGGCAGCACTAATTGAGCACTAAATTATTAGCTGATGTGCCTCTCGCTCCAACTGTAAAAGGTCTAGTCCCACTACAGAGGCGCAAAGCAACGCGGTACGTAGCGGCAAGTGTTCTATGTTCACCAATACCGATTTTAAAGTCATCTTTTAGCTCTATGATTGCTCGTGTCGTTATGTCAACATTACTAAACTTAACATACTTAAAAACTGTTTTTTTTTTTCGAAAAATCTGGTTGCTTGTACAGGCGGCAGTATTCATTTTTTTCGAAAACTCCGTTTGCTTGTACAGGCAGCAGTAATTGAGCACTAAATTATTAGCTGTTGTGTGTAACTGTATCATAGGGCGGTCACGAATAGTACACTGCTAGCTTAATTAAACGTTAGCAGTGTTCTCATTTTTAGTCCACCTATCACAGCACCAAATATCTGTTATCAGCACTAAATTAGCACTAAATGAGCACTAAATTTTGAGATATAAAACGAGTGATTCTGCCGACTTAACCTTTCTGGCTTTACAGACGTTCTATGTACTCACAATATTTCGTAGTGCATCTACGTACCGCGTCCCTTAAGTGGGCCCAGCCCCATATAAACTCATACAAAGACTACTGGTTCGCCCCGAACTGAGACCTCGCAGTATCCCTTCACTGCACCGTACACATTAAAACACGCCGAATCTGATGACGTCAATCGTTCATAGACATCAGTACTATCAGTAGACTATTTTATTATTCCACGTAAGATGGCGCTTAACGTGGGAAAAAATTAAAAAAAAAAATTTTTGGACTCAATTCCTAATTATCTTTAAAATGATATGCCGCAACCCTTTGTAACGCTATAAAAAATATTTTACTTCGCATTCGCTTCTATGAGAGCCCCCCTGATATAAAGATTATTTTAACTTTTTAAGCCATATTCGGCTGGAGGCCATCGGTTTACATATTATATTTAAATTTGCAGTAATTACATTCAGTAATTCAGAAGTTATAAGGCTCTGACAGACGGACGGACGGACGGACGGAGAAGTGCAAGTTCACTCAAGTAGACTCAGAGACCTTCGCTTCGCTCGGTCAATTATTTGACGATACATGTCACGCCTGCATCCATCTGTAGTTGGGTAGCTGACAGACAGACAGACTCTACTACTTGTGGCGGTTACCACTGTGTTAACAAGGTTAAGCTTTTAATCTATAGTTTACAAGTGATATTAATCTAACGAATTAAAAAATACGACTGCCCTGCCATATTATTTTCGGAGTTTACCTCCATAAGAAGCGATTTGCATATATAGCCTTTGGAATCTTATTCACATTTTTGTTAAATGTTATTTTTTTGTGAATCACTGGATATTGAACTATATTGTTATATATTTTTGGAATCTACTCATCATTTCTAGATGATGATTATATAGTTAAAGTTATTTTCGATTTTTTTTTTCAACTTTAGTCTTTAATGCGGGACCATGGTCACCCCATCAATTTTTTTTAAATTTTACTAGCCTATGTCACCCGGAATAAGCTAGGCATTCTAACGATACTTCATTAATCAAAATCGGTTCATGCGTATAGAAGTTATGGTGGAATACACAAACTCACATACATACATACATACATACATGAACCCTGAAAACAATATACTCCTTTTTTCAGGCAGTCGTATAAAAATGGTTATCAAATTTAAAACTAACCGAGGATGTGAATTTTAGATCTCTTGGAAGACCCTCTATTTAACAAATAATCAGTAAGAAATAATTAATTTTTAACATAGGCATCATCCCTAATGTATCCTTATACAATAATGACGGTACATAATACGCTACGGTATTAGTGATTCGGCAGTGGCCAATAATGCAGGCCTGGGGATATCGGCTGATCCAATTTGCAAAATTAATTGTACGATAATCCGTAGGTACTTCATGATGATCCTTTGAATATGCTGCAGTATCTGAGCCACTCATGTGGATCACCGCATTAAAGCGACCAAAGAAGCTTTTTTTTATCCACTACAAGTTAGCCCTTGACTGCGATCTCACCTGATGGTAAGTGATGATGCAGTCTAAGATGATAGCGGGCTAACCAAGGGGCATGGCAGTTATATTGAACCCATAGCACCTATTTGGTTTCTACACGGCATCGTACCGGAATGCGTCATCGCTTGGCGGCACGTCTTTGCCGGTAGGGTGGTAACTAGCCACGGCCGAAGCCACCAGGCCAGACCAGGGAAAATTCAGAAATTATAAATTCCTAAATTGACCCTGCCAGAGATCGAACCCGGGACTTCAGAATGTTAAGACAACAGCGCTACACACTGCGCCACGGAGGAGGCTATCTGAGCTGAGCATGTTAAGGTGGAAGACAAGGGTCTGCTCGCGAAATTCAAATTTAATTGGGTTTTTCGCAATTTGTAAACTAATACGACAAAGTAGGCTTATGGCATTCAAATTGCGCCCCTAGGAATATCATCTTCACAGGTTTATATCAAAATCTTTACTTGAAAGTGTCCAGTTTAAGAAATTAGTCAAAATAATGAGTTTGACGTGAGTTACTCACAAATTAGTCATTATTTTTCGCGAGCAGACCCTTGTCTTCCACCTTAACCAATGATGTAATAAATGCCTATCAGGTACAGTTCATGCATCGCCGTCATTTCAAGCTATTTCCAGCTCACTGTTGAGCGAGAAGGGTTTGCAAATGTCCACCATGCTGGCCCGGGTCGAATTAGCAGACTTCATGAAGTACTCTCAGGCACACAGATTTTCCTAACTTGCACATAACTCGTAACTCGACAAGTAAGAGGTGAGTCCCAGGGATGCAAACCCCGACCGCCCGAACAAGAGGCCGGGCGTCTAAACCACTAGACTATTACAGCTTATTATGGTTTTCCGAACCACTCGACGATTTAAAAGCACTTTGAAAAGTTTATTAAAATAAAAATTTAAGTTTGAAATTTATTAACCTCACGTAACCTCTCTCTCTCTCTCTCTCTCTCTCTCTCTCTCTCTCTCTCTCTCTCTCTCTCTCTCTCTCTCTCTCTCTCTCTCTCTCTCTCTCTAGGTAAAGTTGGTACCTATTCATTCATTTTCAGGACCATAGAAACCGAAATTGAATTGTTACAGACGTAACTTTCACATGGCCAACTCATAATCCTCAGCCACATGATGATCCTTTGAATACGCTGCAGTGTGAAGTTTATTAACCTCACCTAACCTCTCTCTCTCTCTCTAGGTACAATTGGTACCTATTCATTTATTGTCAGGACCATAAGAACCGAAAATGAATTATTACAGACGTAACTTTCACATGGCCAACTCATAATCCTCAGCCACATGATGATCCTTTGAATACGCTGCAGTGTGAAGTTTATTAACCTCACCTAACCTCTCTCTCTCTCTCTCTAGGTACAATTGGTACCTATTAATTTATTGTCAGGACCATAAGAACCGAAAATGAATTATTACAGACGTAACTTTCACATGGCCAACTCATAATCCTCAGCCACATGATGATCCTTTGAATACGCTGCAGTGTGAAGTTTATTAACCTCACCTAACCTCTCTCTCTCTCTAGGTACAATTGGTACCTATTCATTTATTGTCAGGACCATAAGAACCGAAAATGAATTATTACAGACGTAACTTTCACATGGCTTACTCATAATCCTCAGCCACATGATGATCCTTTGAATACGCTGCAGTGTGAAGTTTATAAACCTCGCCTAACCTCTCTCTCTCGCTCTCTAGGTACAGTTGGTACCTATTAATTCATTGTCAGGACCCTAAGAACCGAAAATGAATTATTACAGACGTAACTTTCACTTGGCCAACTCGTAATCCTCAGCCAACTGTAATACAATAAAGCGTCATTTATCGCACCGCTAATAGCATCGCAAGCCGAGCGAGTTGGGGATCCGGCTCTAACTGAATTAGTAAGTTTCACTATCGCACGACAACTTTTGTTATTGCGTTACATGACAACTTTGACGCCAATATTGTGTTTTTTTTTATCCTATATAAGTTAGCCCTTGACTGCGATCTTACCTGATGATAAGTGATGATGCAGTCTAAGATGGTAGCGGGCTAATCAGTTAGGGGCATGGCAATTATATTAAACCCATACCTCTATTCGGTTTCTACACGGCACAAATCGCTTGGCGGCACGTCTTTGCCGGTAGGGTGGTAACTAGCCATGGCCGAAGCTTCCCACCAGGCCAGACCAGGGAAAATTCTGAATATTACAGAAATGTCAATACGAACTTACAGGAATTGATTTTTATTTTGGTTCCGTAACAATGCTACATACTCTATACTAGTGTTATAAATACGAAAGTTTGGATGGACGGATGTATGGATGTTTAATTACTTAATCACGCCGGAACTGCTAAGCGGTTCTGCATGAAATTTGCAAGAAAGATAGATTATAGTCTGGAAATACACACAGGCTTCTTTTTATGCCGAAGTTAGGAGTTCCCGCGGGAACCAGACTCAATCCACGCGGACGAAGTCGCGGGCATCAGCTATTGCCTACATACATGAACCCCCTGACGTTACAATCCTTTTTTTGGGCAGTCGTGTAACTTTATGTAAAGGTATACTTCTGAAGAAATCAAAATATTTTACGGTCGAAAACTGTATAAATGATAAAAGATCGTGGTTTTTCTGTTATAACGGGAACCAAAAAACCTCAATCAACGCAGATGAAGTCGCTGGCATCAGCTAGTGTCAAAAAATACGAACGTAAAGGAATTGATTCCTAATTTTGTTACCTAACAAATGTTATAGGATGTTCTGGAGCTCCGTAACCGTAACCGAAACTCGTCTTACAAAAATCGTTTCCTAACTCAAAGTAATATTTTGGTTCCCTAACAAATGTTTATAGGATGTTATGGAGCTCCGTAACCGTAACCGAAACTTGTCTTACACAATATCGTTTCCTAACTCAAAGTAATATTTTGGTTCCCTAACAAATGTTTATAGGATGTTATGGAGCTCCGTAACCGTAACCGAAACTTGTCTTACACAATATCGTTTCCTAACTCAAAGTAATATTTTGGTTCCCTAACAAATGTTTATGGGATGTTATGGAGCTCCGTAACCGTAACCGAAACTCGTCTTACACAATATCGTTTCCTAATTCAAAGTAATATTTTGGTTCCCTAACAAATGTTTATGGGGTGCTATGGAGCTCCGCAACCGTAACCGAAACTCGTCTTACAAAATATCGTTTCCTAACTCAAAGTAATATTTTGGTTCCCTAACAAATGTTTATGGGATGTTATGGAGCTCCGTAACCGTAACCGAAACTCGTCTTACACAATATCGTTTCCTAACTCAAAGTAATATTTTGGTTCCCTAACAAATGTTTATGGGATGTTATGGAGCTCCGTAACCGTAACCGAAACTCGTCTTACACAATATCGTTTCCTAACTCAGAGTAATAGTAACAACAATTACATTGGGCTGGCAAGCGATTCCCGAAAGCTTAGCTGTCGGTTAGGAGCGCGGGTTCGATGCCGGGCTAATCCCTCAATTCGACAGCTCAGTGTTTGTGCACTTATTGGATCCTCGCCTGCATCTTGAGCCATGCGAGATTCTGAGTGCTCGAGATTACTGCTAGCTTATCGCTACGAATATATTCTGCTTTGAGCTTTCACACATTGCAGTATTTATATTGTTTTTTTTTTTTATCCACTACAGTTTAGCCCTTGACTGCGATCTCACCTGATGGTAAGTGATGATGCAGTCTGAGATGGTAGCGGGCTAACCTGTTAGGGGCATGGCGGTTATATCAAACCCATACCCCTATTCGGTTTCTACACGGCATCGTACTGGAACGCTAAATCGCTTGGCGGCAAGTCTTTGCCGGTAGGGTGGTAACTAGCCACAGCCGAAGCCTCACACCAGGCCAGACCAGGGAAAATTCATAAATTATAAATTTCCAAACCCTACCGGGAATCGAACCCGGGACCTCCGAAAAATTGTGAAATTGTGAAAGTGGTTTATTTATACTTAAATAAATTCAAATTCTTTTTTTTTTTCAAATTCATTTTTTTTTTAAATTCAAATAAACTTTTACAAGTACTTTTGAATCGTCGAGTGAATCTACCACTGGTTCGGAATGACATTCCTACCGAGAAGAACCAGCAAGAAACTCGACGGTTACTCTTTTGAAAAAAAAATTACAATTTCATTAATTTGTAGAATACAGTAACAGCTGTCCTTAGCATTGCTGGAGCGAGTCAAATCCATGCTCCTTTGTCATTTACGTAATCTTCAACAGTATAATAAGCTTTTTTTCTGGAGCATACTTTTAATGGACCTCATAAACTTTTGTAAAGGCAAGTTTAAGATAGGTTGTGGAATTATGTTATGAAATAGAATGCTCATTCCCACGAACGACCTTCGGACCTTCTTGAGGCGGAGCGATGGAGTCATGAGCCTATGGCGGTCTCTAGTTTGCCTATCATGCAGATCGCATATATGTTTTTTTAATTTCGAATGTTCTGTTTTACGAAGATTAAATTACTATAAATATATTGCGATGCAACTGTAAGAATACCTATTGCTTTAAATTTCTCTCTAAGTGATTCCATCAAAGGTGGGATCTATCTATGAAAGAAATACGACTTTAATCTCTCGACTCTCTATAATCCGCCACAGTAAGTAAATCTATGTGGTACAGTATGTGTCATGCGATATTCACCACACCACCACAAATCTTCTTAATTATTCTCATCTATCTAAAATCTAGATATATAAAATTGTGTACAGAGGTTGTATTTTATCTTCGAAATCAAAAATTTGCATTTTTCAAATACCTAAGTCCAGGCGGACAAAGTCGCAAGCATTATCAAGTTATGTTTGTCAAAAACTGTTTTTGCAAGAACTGTCCTAGACATAATTATTTATACCTATTTTTTGCGGTTCTTTTTTCTTCGGCGCTCGCCTAGATTTAGTATATTTCTATAACTTCCAAAATCAACTGTATCTCTTATTAATTTGATTTTAAAAGAAGTTTTAAAAAAAAAATAAGTTTAGGTTAAAAATATTTGTGGCACAGACAGACTGAGCGAAACTATAGTGGTGCCCTGTTTTCATTAACCTAAGATGACTATATGAACTTTAGGCCAAGTATTTTGCCAATACACCCAGCGCACGTGTAATCAGACCTAAGGTCTAGACATTCCAGACTCGTACTAACTACCTTTATAATCAAAATTGTATCCCAGGACGTGTTCCAACTTTGGCGCGCTCCAACTTCGTGGAAACTTCCCGAACTCTCAGGGATGGTTACAAGTTGACTTCACTTGAATTTGAGATTGCGTCGATAATTGGTTTCCTGGAATCGATTGATGGTGTTAAAATATTTAGGAACAAGTAAAAGAAGGCACTTGTTTTATGAGACATGGTCGTAGTTTCCTAGAGCGTAGAACCCTAAAGATACTGTCGACAGATTGTGAACCGTTCAATTATTTATTTAATTTAATTAGTACGGACAGGCCAATTACACTAATTAATTAAAAATTACACAGCACAACTCACAATTAATAACAGTAACAGTTAATTTAAAAAAAAAACACAAATTTTGTAAAAAAAAAAAAAAGTTCAATGAGGGGGAAACACTTTTGCAAGTGGCATCCTCGTTTGACATGGCCATAGTTAATACATTTTTTGAAAAACAGGATGAACATTTAATAACGTACAAAAGCGGCCTCCACAGAACCCAAATAGATTATTTTCTAATTAGTAGAAGTAACATTAACACAGTTAAAGACTGTAAAGTTATACCAGGGGAACCATTAGCACCGCAACACAGATTATTACTAATGAAAATAAAAATGACGGTCCAGACTTTAAAAACTAAGCCTAAAGCCCTGCCCAAAATAAAATGGTATATGTTAGAGAAAGAGGAATGCGCGAAAGAGTTTCGAATGCAAGTTGTGGATAAAATGATTGAGATGAATGGTGATTTTCAAAAGATGTCGGTAAATGAATGCTGGAATGAAATGGCTGCATGTATGAGAACTGTAGCGAAGGATGTATTTGGAGTGACAAAGAATAAAAGAAAGATAGATAAAGACACGTGGTGGTGGAGTGAGGATGTACAAAAAGTTCTGAAAGAAAAGAAGGATGATTTTAAAGATTGGAAAAGTGTGAGTGATAGTGACACCGTGATAAAACAGAATAAAAGGGAAGTATATATGGAGAGTAAAAGGAAAGCTAAGAAAGTTGTTGCTTTTGCGAGGGGAAATGTCCAAGAAAAGTTGTATGAGTCCCTAGAAAGCCCCCAAGGACAAAAAGATTTGTACCGACTAGCGAGAACGAGAGAAAAGAGTGCAAGGGATATCATACATATCAAATGCATGAAAGGTGATGATGGGAAGGTTTTAATGAATGATGATGAAATAAAAGCACGTTGGAAGGAATATTTCAGAAGGTTGATGAATGAAGAAAATGACTGGAGCAGAGGGCTAGACGATGTACCACCCAACTTGGGTGTCGTGAAAGAGGTGAGTGTAGATGAAGTAAGAATGGCAGTGCAGAGTATGAAAAATGGTAGAGCGACAGGGCCAGATAGTATACCAGCTGAAGTATGGAAGTTTCTAAAAGCGGATGGATGGAGTTGGCTGACTTTATTCTTCAATAAGTTGTTACTCGAGGAGGCGATCCCAGAAGAATGGTGCAACAGTACGCTGGTGCCCATTTACAAAAACAAGGGTGATGTACAGGACTGTAATAACTACCGAGGAATAAAGCTCATGTCACATAGCATGAAAATTTGGGAAAAAGTGATAGAAAGAAGAATGAGAGAGGAGAGTGAGATCACAGAAAATCAATTTGGGTTTATGCCGGGGCGAGGAACGACTGATGCAATATTTGCACTTCGACAACTGTGCGAGAAATACAGGAGTGCACATAGAAACTTGCATATGGTGTTTGTCGATCTTGAGAAGGCATACGACAGAGTTCCCCGAGAAGTAGTTCTGTGGTGGGCTATGAGAGTGAAAAGAATACCTGAGACGTAGGTGAGGCTTGTGAAAGCGATGTATGCAGAAGCGAGCACAAGGGTTCGGTCAGAAGCTGGCGTTACAGATAGGTTCAATGTGGAAGTGGGCTTGCACCAGGGATCGGCTTTAAGTCCTTATCTGTTTCTCCTGATAATGGATGCTCTAACATCAGACATACAGGAGCAGGCATCCTGGTGCATGATGTTCGCTGACGACATTGTACTTGTCGGGGAAGAGGCTTCCGAGGTCCAGAGCAGACTGGGAAAATGGCAAAAGAAATTGGAGAGTGTTGGCCTGAGGATCAGCCGAACGAAAACAGAGCATCTGTTCTGTGACTTCGGTGGCCCCTCTCGTTTCTATGAAATTGCCTTAGATGGTGTATCCCTACCGGTCTGTTCCGATTTCCGGTACCTCGGTTCGCTCTTTCAAAACGACAGCAATATTGAACGAGATGTGAACAAAAGAATGAATGCGGGATGGATGAAATGGCGACAGGTCTCAGGAGTTATATGCGACCCACGAATGCCCCTGAAACTAAAAGGGAAAATATACAAGACAGTCGTTAGACCTGTCGCATTATATGGTTCAGAATGTTGGGCGGTGAAAGGGATGGATGAGAGAAAAGTACATGCGACCGAAATGCGAATGTTGAGATGGATGTGTGGTGTGACTAGAATGGATAAGATTAAGAATGGATATATAAGGGGAAGTTTGAAAGTAGCGCCAGTGATAGAAAAGATGAGGAGTAATAGGTTAGCATGGTATGGGCATGTAATGCGGAGGGAAGAAAGGCATATTACGAGAAGAATGATAGATATGCATGTGGAAGGAAAAAAGAGTAGAGGGAGACCAAAGAAAAGATGGATAGATTGTGTGAAAGAGGATATGCGTATAAAAGGGGTGAATAAGAGGTTGACGGATAACAGAAGTGAGTGGAAGAAGAAAACATGCTGTGCCGACCCCACATAACGTGGGAAAAGGGCAAGAAGAAGAAGAATGTTCTGAGTGTCAATTTTTGAAATATTAATTGTATTAACGTTTTCTTGTGTCTATCTTGAAGGTTAAATTAGGGTTCGACATAAATAATCAGGTAGCACTTAGGTTCTATCGGGTTAATATACATAACAGATTACAATCTACCGAAAATAATGCGTTAAATTGTAATCTTTCGGCAGTTTGCAATTTCGCGAGTTAGATTAAGTATAATATCAAGACACGCGGAAGCGTGTCCAGCCAAAGTTCAAAAAAACTGGCGAGCAGCACCGTGTGTAATATTACACGAACCATTTGGAGCCACTTTTGACCCCCTCATAACTCAAAAACTATTTCACATAAACATGTCAAATTTGGCGCATATATTGAGACCCGTGAGATACATATGTGCTCCAAATTTCATAAGCACACCTCAAATGGTTATTTAGATATAAACGTACAAAAATCGTCATTTTTATGATCAAAGGATAGATCAAAACTCTGACACGAGGCATGCTACCATTGCTTAAAGCCGTATTATTTTAATAGTGTTGACGTTTATGTTGTAGTGTTATAATCATTATTTTAAGGACGTCAAAGTACGTGACATTCAACCGTTAGTTTGAAACAATACTGCTTTAAGCGGTGGTAGTAACTCCTTAACTATTGAAAATGACACATAATTATTATTTTAATGTAAATAATAATGAATAATAATATAGTTGCATTAAAACCTTACCTTCGTATTCATACATTTTGTGCAACGAAACGTAAGCTGTCAGTATTATAAGTACATATATATAATTTCAAATATTTGTGAGATGGTGATAATAAAAAAAAGCGGAGTTTATTGCGGGCTCTTCTCAGACCAGGGCACGTTTGGAACCCTCGTAGCTTTAGTTTTAAGATATCGTAGTTAATTATCACCATCACCTCTTATGCTCTGTAAGCATGACGTTCAGAAGGTGTACTTTGTAGGTACATATTTTGAATAAATATGTTTTGAGTTTGAGATTGAGTTCAATAATTTCTGTACAAAAAGTAATGATATCCCATCAAAAACATAAATGTAAAATGAGAGCCAAGTTCAAAATTGTGATATACATATATGCCTTGGTTGTTGACTTCAGCGACAAAAGAAGTGAGATCTAAATGGGTGCCAAGTTCAATAGTCAGTCCTGCAATTTATATATCCCATCAAAAACATAAATGTGAAATGAGAGCCAAGTGCAAAATTGTGATATATATGCCTTGGTTGTTGACTTCAGCGACAAAAGAAGTGAGATCTAAATGGGTGCCAAGTTCAATGGTCAGTCCTGAAATTTATTTATAACAACATATAATATTTTATAACAACTTAAAATATCATTTCTTCTTATAACTTAGTATAAAATGTTGAAGACTAAGGCTTTGGCTTGGCTAGTTTCCATATACGAATTATTATTAAGTAGGTACAACTAGCCAAGCCAAAGCCTTAGTCTTCAACATTTTATACTACGTTATAAGAAGAAATGATATTTTAAGTTGTTATAAAATATTATATGTTGTTATAAATAAATTTCAGGACTGACCATTGAACTTGGCACCCATTTAGATCTCACTTCTTTTGTCGCTGAAGTCAACAACCAAGGCATATATATCACAATTTTGCACTTGGCTCTCATTTCACATTTATGTTTTTGATGGGATATATAAATTGCAGGACTGACTATTGAACTTGGCACCCATTTAGATCTCACTTCTTTTGTCGCTGAAGTCAACAACCAAGGCATATATATCACAATTTTGAACTTGGCTCTCATTTTACATTTATGTTTTTGATGGGATAACGGTTTTACAATCTTACGGTGACAGATATATTTGAACTACGGTACGGACACGGCCACATGTCTATTCTGTGCCTTAATACGTTTAATTCAGCCGTAAATTGCTATAATAAGATATTCATACTCAGGTGTTATAAATGTTTGTTTTTGGTTTGTTGGATTGTCCTTCAAACACCCCGCAACAGAGTAACAGAATTTGCATACGGGCATAATATTCTGCGCTCACAATACAGTGGCATGCGAAAACTTTCATTATCTAAGTGTGCACAAAGCTCATTTTTTTATTTATTTTCTATTTTTACTTTATTTTGAAAAACATAATAGGTAAAACAAATATAGCATTACACCTGAACCATAACAGTTTTCAACGTTTTTTTCACATCTAAAAATTTTCCAAATGAATAGTTGGGTATAGCCGTTAGACAAAAACAAAATTTGTTATTATACTTACTTTAAATTAGAATAGAGAACAAGTGAAATTAATTTAACGAATTAAAAAATACGACTGCCCTGATATATTATTTTCGGAGTTTACCTCCATAAGAAGCGATTTGCATATATAGCCTTTGGAATCTTATTCACATTTTTATTAAATGGTATTTGTTTGTGAATCACTGGATATTGAACTATGGTGTCATATATTTTTGAATTCTACTCATCATTTTCTAGATGATGATTATATAGTTAATTTTATTTTCGAAAAAAAAAAAACAACTTTAGTCTTTAATGGAGGACCATGGTCACCCCATCAATTTTTTTTTTAATTTTACTAGCCTATGTGACCCGGAATAAGCTAGGGATTCTAATGATACCTCATTTATCAAAATCGGTTCAGGCTTATAGAATTTATGGTGGAATATACAAACTCACATACATACATACATGAACCCTGAAAACAATATACTCCTTTTTTCAGGCAGTCGTATAAAAAGAAAAACATACTAAAACATATTGGTTAAAAACTAAAAAAAATAAAAAATTACTCATGTTTAAAGTCAATGTTATATACATGTACCTACTTATAAACTAACCTAAACTGAACCCGTCAATGTGGTGTCTGGGTGAAACAGTGGAAACGCAGAAATTAAATGCAAATGGACGCTGTGCAACTCCGGCGAAATTGCCATCCGTCCCGACCCCGGTATGAGAGATGGTTTCCATTGACTTACGGTAAGGAAACGACGATATTAAGACCAACAGATCACAGAGCCACCAACTGTAACTATCAATTAACAAGTCATAATTAAAAAGAATAAAAAACACGACTGCTCTGCCAAAAAACGAACTAAACAAATAAAAATCTAAATTAATTTACATAAATAGAATTTTATTCAAATTTTTATTAAATGATATTTTTTGTGAAGCACTGGATATTGAACTACAGTGTTATATATTTTTGGAATCTACTCATCATTTTCTAGATGATGATTAAGTATATAGTTAATCTTATTTTCGAATTTTTTTTTAACTTCAGTCTTTAATGCGGGACCATGGTCACCCCATCAATTTTTTTTTAAATTTTACTAGCCTATGTCATCCGGAATAAGCTAGGGATTCTAACGATGCCTCATTTATCAAAATCAGTTCAGGCGTATAGAAGTTATGGTGGAATATACAAACTCACATACTTGAACCCTGAAAACAATATACTCCTTATTTCAGGCAGAAGTATAATAAAATTTGGTGACGAATTATCATAGGTAGCCTACAATAGAGGTTTTCTAAGCATGTATACACGAGCACATTTATTTATTCCTCTACAAGTTAGCACTTGACTGCGATCTCACCTGATTGTAAGTGACGATGCAGTCTATGAACTAACAGAGCTACCGAGCTAACCTGTCAGGGGACTGTTATCTATGAGAAGTTAAAATACGAGAAGTTGACGATTCTGGATACTAGTGAACAGTATCTTCAGACAACGCTAAGGAGTTATAGCGTAGTTGTTTTGCATTGAACAAATGTATAACCATTTGCAATTAACCCGTGAGTAAAATTATGCAAGAAATCGTAGAAGTGATGACGTGTCCTATCTGTAAAACGCAAACGAGCACGAACCGGTTCATTGCAGAGGGAAATACAAACAGACACATTTACATAATAAGTCACTGTGAGGAGCAGACAGCAGTCGAACCCGGTGTCAAATAACTTTAAATACGTAACAATATTTTTCACAATAAAAAGCTTAAAGGTTAAGATTTCCTGAGCTGCACCTAAGTTTTCGTTGTTTTATTAGACTTAACCAATTGTATGTAGTTTGGCTAGCTAAACTTGTCTAGCGTGGTGGATTATGGCAGTACAAATTTTCATCAAAATCATCTTGACTCGAATCGAATTTAACAAACCACAAATTGACAAATTTAAGAAATTCCATTAAAAGTATGCTCTCGAAAAAAGCTTATTATACTGTTGCAGATTGTGTAAATGATAGAGGAGCATGGATTTGATCACTCCAGCAATGCTAAGGACAGCGGTTACTTATGTATACATTGATATAATAATTGTAAATGAAATATTTATTAAAAAGAGGAGCATGTATTTGATCACTCCAGCAATGCCAAGGACAGCGGTTACTTATGTATACATTGATATAATAATTGTAAATGAAATATTTATTAAAAAGAGGAGCATGTATTTGATCACTCCAGCAATGCTAAGGACAGCGGTTACTTATGTATACATTGATATAATAATTGTAAATGAAATATTTATTAAAAAGAGGAGCATGTATTTGATCACTCCAGCAATGCCAAGGACAGCGGTTACTTATGTATACATTGATATAATAATTGTAAATGAAATATTTATTAAAAAGAGGAGCATGTATTTGATCACTCCAGCAATGCCAAGGACAGCGGTTACTTATGTATACATTGATATAATAATTGTAAATGAAATATTTATTAAAAAGAGGAGCATGTATTTGATCACTCCAGCAATGCCAAGGACAGCGGTTACTTATGTATACATTGATATAATAATTGTAAATGAAATATTTATTAAAAAGAGGAGCATGTATTTGATCACTCCAGCAATGCTAAGGACAGCGGTTACTTATGTATACATTGATATAATAATTGTAAATGAAATATTTATTAAAAAGAGGAGCATGTATTTGATCACTCCAGCAATGCCAAGGACAGCGGTTACTTATGTATACATTGATATAATAATTGTAAATGAAATATTTATTAAAAAGAGGAGCATGTATTTGATCACTCCAGCAATGCTAAGGACAGCGGTTACTTATGTAGACATTGAAATAATAATTGTAAATGAAATATTTATTAAAAAGAGGAGCATGTATTTGATCACTCCAGCAATGCCAAGGACAGCGGTTACTTATGTATACATTGATATAATAATTGTAAATGAAATATTTATTAAAAAGAGGAGCATGTATTTGATCACTCCAGCAATGCCAAGGACAGCGGTTACTTATGTATACATTGATATAATAAATGTAAATGAAATTTTTTTTTTTTAAAAGAGCAACCACCGAGTTTCTTTCTGGTTCTTCTCGGTAGGAATGGCATTCCGAACCAGTGACGATTCACTTGACGATTCAAAAGTACTTGTAAAAGTTTATTTGAATAAAAAAACGTGTGAATTTTGAATTTTGAAAAAATATTTAAATCGACTTTTCATTAAAAAGATGGAGCGTGAAAGCGTAGCAGATAATTCTTGTATGGAATGAAAGATTGATTGATTGAATTAAAAATTGCTTAAACATAACTCTGAAACTTGGTCCAGCAGTCGTCGTCTCAACCGATAGATATATACTTGAGACGACGACGAACTGTTCTATGACCCTTGAAGTGTCTACTCCATTATTTGAAGAGACCACTACGATAGATAGTTATACAATTTTCCGCTTTTTTTAGTTCAAGCACGCCACTGGATGCAGAGAGGTACAATAGGCATGATGACAGTTACCAAGAATCAATTAAATTATGAATTTATCTAATGAAATGGGATTCATGGATTATAAAAAACGTATTTATTTTTCTATTTCGAATGAGATTCCTATTTATTTTGATAAAATAAAACTATAAAATACAGCATTCCGCCATATTGGATTAAACACCAAGAAGCGAATGACGTCATATTTGTTTGTTTTCGAGCTTTGACAATCGCACTATTGCTTACTGCACACTGCACAGAGTACATTGGTAAAAACAATAGTGACGTCACAAACGACGCCATGACACCGGCGGGCGTTTTGGCGCGAATTTTAAAATTTAAATTTCAAATGTCAATTTTATCTACCAAACCTTATTTTTCTGCTGAAATAATATATTTTTTCGAAAAAGTAGATACTTCTGAACATAATCTGACCATTTCTCAAAATTAGTCATCATGCCTATTTACTAGAGGCGAGAGGTTTTTCAAATCTGCGTAGGTAACCGTTTATAAAATGAAATGAAATGTTTTATGTCGCTGTATAGTATATACCAATATCATAATATGCTATCCCACCACCACTACAGCCTATTGACGTCCCACTGCTGGGCACAGGCCTCCACTCTCATAGGAGAGAGGTAATTTAGAGCTTACACCCACCACGCTGCTCCAATGCGGGTTGGCGGGCTTTAACGACTATTATCATGTTAGTGATAATAACCGGGACCGACGGCTTAACGTGCTCTCCGAGGCACGGGGGTGAAACACCGCCAACTTCCTAACTCCGGGCTGGCACTGAGAATTTCTTAATTGAAAAACCCAATACCTAACAATTTTTATGCCCGACCGGGAATCGAACCCAGGACCTCGTGATCCGCAGTCAACTACGCTAACCGCTTGACCAACGAGGCAGTCGCCTATATGCTATCCATACTTACTTAATATTATGAATCCAAAAGAGTTCACACACCTCTGGATTTTGCCTTTCTGTTTGCAAAGTTTTCAGGGCCCATTGAATTTTACAAAAAGTAGTGTCAGCTTTGCGTTTAAAATTAAATAGATTTTTTTTAAAGTTAAAAGACTGTTAATTTATTTATTTATGAAGATTTAATTGAACAGATATTTGACTCATTCAATGTATTTCAACAGTCAGTTCGTTCCCAACGCCATATTGGAATAATTTGTATAAATGCGAGTGTTTTGACGATGGTAAGGCGGTCTCCACCGAGACTCAAACGATTATTGAATACCTTTAGATCATTATTTTTAATTACGAGCCAGCGGTAACAACGGCGGCCTGGTTAATGATTTGATACTGTAGTATTATTATTATTATTAAACAACTTTATTGCATACAAAAGAACAGTTACAAACACATATAATAAAAGTACAGACAAAAGGTGACCTTATCACTAAAGTGATCTCTGCCAGGCAACCTATAACACTAATGAATCAATTAGTACTGTGAGACGGGAAATTGCTTATTTATCTAAGAGTTTAAATGCATACATAAACATAAACATTCAAATAGGTACACACTAATAATATATACCGAAATATGATATACTAATAAAATATATAAATATGCAATATATACATAAACATTATATTATGATACATATACATTATAAGTATTATTATAGTAGTATTGCTTAACTAAGTTTTATAAATTAAGCAATTACATTAAATTTCACGAGGTAAGAGTACAAATATATTAAAAGTGTTTTATTAATACCTACTTATGGATTGTCTCCAATACTAAGGATATAGCTTCAACCCCGGAGACGGGCATATGACATTTTAAATCCCGGTAAATCAAAGATTTTCCACGCGTTTTTATAAAACCGACGCCCAAGCTGACGAAGTCTAACTACCTTTAGAACTTACGCCTTTTTTTAACGCCTTAGTGCAATAAATTATTATTTGAGGCAGTATTTACGCCTGATGTTGTGTCTCCATGTATGTAACTCAATGTCAAGTAATGTCAAGGAGGTCTGGAGAGATCTTATAAAATTTTATCGCAATCGGTGTTCGTTATGGCGGAATGTCCGGCCGGTTTAATAGATATAGTGATAGTAAAGTATTAATATCGCAGATGTTATCACCGATATAGCACTCGTAACACTATTAGTAATAAACTACTGTTTCTGGAATGCTATTGACCGAGCAAAGTGTGATCTGTGAGTGGAGTTTGTTCGTCCATCTGTCACTTTTATCTCTCTCTCTCCAATTTAGCCTGCAATTTCCCACGATTCCAATTTCTCCACATCTACCAATTTTGTGCCTCTATGGGCTGCTTAACTGTGACTTTATAGCATCATGTAGTAAATATAAAGTCGCCTTATCTCTCAAAGAACCTGCTCATCGGATTTTTATTAAAGTTTTTACTTAATAGTAGAGAATCTTTCGGAGATATTTACTTCAGAGCACACTATGCGAACTGCGAAGCTCGGGGCAAGTAACCTATTGAAGGTATGAACTTTATTCAAATAAACTTTTACAAGTGCTTTTGAATCGTTTTTTTTTATTCATTATAGGCTTACGCTTGACCACAATCACACCTGATGGGAAGTGATGATGTGGCCTAAGATGGAACGCGCCCGCCTAGAAGATGCCTATTCACTCTTGATTTAAAGATACCCGGATTGTAATTGGTGGAAAACACAGTTTTTGGTAGAGTGTCCCAGACCCTGGCCATGCGAATAAGGGATGAAGACGCAAAGCGTTTCGTGCGTGAGGGTGGAACGTTGACGACGTAGGGGTGGAACGTTGACGACGTAGGGGTGGAACGTTGACGACGTAGGGGTGGAACGTTGACGACGTAGGGGTGGAACGTTGACGACGTAGGGGTGGAACGTTGACGACGTAGGGGTGGAACGTTGACGACGTAGGGGTGGAACGTTGACGACGTAGGGGTGGAACGTTGACGACATAGGGGTGGAAACTCGCACGCCGTCTTGCGGTACGATGGTAGGAAGGTGGAGGAGGTACAAGATCGAACAGCTCCAGAGCACACTCACCGAAATATATCCTATAGAATACCGATGGGCCAGCCAGCCATCGTCGAGAAAATCTACCAATGGTTTGGAAGCCATTCCTACCGAGAAGAACCAGTAAGTAACTCGATAATAAAAAGTTAAAACACATAAAAACATCCGGAAGTAGCTAAGGTTGTTTGTTTGTGTAACCCATCGATATGCCATTGTTTTCCGTAAACAGAAAGTTTTTTGATGACAGAAACCACCATTACATTACCATCGCTCAAAGCAGTATTACTTCAAAATGACAGTTTTATGTCACGTAACTTGACGTCCCTAACATCTTACTAATCCTATCTTATCTTACTAATTCTTACTAATATTATAAATGCGAAAGTTTGGATGGATGTATGGATGTTTGTTACTCAATCACGCACCAACGGGTGAATGGATCTGGCTGAAATTTGGCACAGAGATAGATTATAGACTGGAATAGCACATAGTCTACCTTTTATGCCGGTAAATTAAAGAGTTCACACAGACGAAGTCGCGGGCATTCGCTAGTAAGGATTATAATTCTAATTTGACGACCTCCGTGGCGCAGTGTTGAGCGCTGTTGCCTTAACGTGCGGAGGTCCCGGGTTCGATCCACGGCAGTGTTTGGGAATTTATAATTTCTGAATTTTCCCTGGTCTGGACTGGTGGGAGGCTCCGGCCGTGGCTAGTTACCACCCTACCGGCAAAGACGTGCCGCCAAGCGATCTAGCGTTCCGGTACGATGCCGTGTAGAATAGGGGTATGGGTTTAATATAACTGCCATGCCCCTAACAGGTTAGCCCGCTACCATCTTGGACTGCATCATCACTTACCATCAGGTGAGATTTCAGTCGAGGGCTAACTTGTAGTGGAAAAAAAAAAAAAAAAAAAAAAAAAAAAAAAAAAAAAAAAAAACGTCAACAATATTAAAACAATACGGATCTAAGCGATGGTAGTATACGCCCAGGTATTTGTATAATATTATGATCATGCAGGATAGGTAGTTAGTAATGAAGGTAGGGCGTCAGGTTACAAAAACATGTTTTGCCGGATCTTCGGACTATTTTTGGAAACTACGCATATTGGGACAACACAGGTGTTTTTTTTATGTAAATTTGTCAACGGACTTTGCTATCATTTCATTTTGAAGATACCAAGTCAAAGTATGTTTATTGTTATTGTTTATTCTTAACATTTATTGTTTATTCAAAATTGTACCTACACAGTTTTTGAAGGTCAAAATACAAAAGTATCTTAAAACTAAGGCTTAAAACCAAACGCGCCTTGCCCCCCGATTGTGTAAGAATTGTCGATCAAATCGTTTAAGTTCAGCGTCAAAGTAAAATAAACCATAACAGCATTGAATTAGAGCTCAATTTCGTGTATCCATTCTCATACGTTTGGGTATGTACGATACCATAAACGTATGAGAATGTATACACGAAATTGAACTCTAATCCATGGCCGTTATGGTTTATTTTACTTTGACGCCGAACTTTGACGATTGGATCGGCAATTCTTACATAATCGCACCTCTGATCTGAGAGGAGCCCACCACAAACTCAGCCGGGGTTTTTAAAGTTATCACCATATTACAAAACATCTTAAATTAATTAGATCAAGTTCAATTCCCATAGTATTTTATCGTTTAAATAATCCTTTACATTATAATAGGATTTTACAATAAGTAAGTTTGCGTTTTCACAAAAACTTTGAACGACTCTGCGACTCTAAATAAAAAATCCTATAACCATGTAAAGGATTACTTAAATGACAAGGAAGCTTGGCAATGATTTGATCTAATGCCTCTGATAGTTGCTTAGTTAAGATGATTATTTGTGAAATGGTGATAATGAAAAAAAAACCCGGCTGAGTTTGTTGTGGGCTCTTCTCAGACCAGGGCGCGTTTGGAACCCTTGTAGCTTTAGTTTTAAGATACCGTTACTGATTATAAGCATTATATTTTATAAATAACTAGACGTCAATAAGTGTAGTATACCCACCCAAATTGAATAAACATTATTTGACTTTGACTTGACTCTGACTAGCTGACTATTAGACTAATTTGCTGGTAAGGTTTCAATGAGTCTTTTTTTATCCACTACAAGTTAGCCCTTGACTGCTATCTCACCTGATGGTAAGTGATGATGCAGTCCAAGATGGTAGCTGTTAGAGGCATGGCAGTTATATTAAACCCATACCCGTATTCGGTTTCTACACGGCATCGTACCGGAACGCGTAATCGCTTGGCGGCACGTCTTTGCCGGTAGGGTGGCTAGCCACGGCCGAAGCCTCCCACCAGGCCAGACCAGGGAAAATTCAGAAATTATAAATTCCCAAATCGACCCTGCCGGGGATCGAACCCGGGACCTCCGCACGTTAAGACAACAGCGCTACACACTGCGCCACGGAGGTCTGGTTAGTTGTTTGGCTATACGACAAAGCAGATATAGAGGATCTCCCAAAACTCGTACCATCCACGTCCCCTGTTAGATTTAGATTTGAAAAACATTTTAAGCTGTCGAATTTTGATGACGTCACAGTTCAGTATTCCATACAGCATCCCACACTAAGCGCACGTTTTGACGTTTGACAAAAAGTTGTTTGACTTGTTACATACCCAATCATAAATATTACTTACCCACGATGACGTGGGGTGTAAATGTACGATTTTTTTACGTCCACACGATGTAGTGCTGTATTTATTAATAAATCTTTGGAAGATTACCTGAAATAAAAGAAATATCATGAACATCCCATTTCAGTTCTTTGTTTAGTACCTACCCTCTTTGCTTTAGTTAAGAGTTAAGCTGTATTGTGATACCAGCTTTGATTAGATGACTATTGAATTTTGAAATCGATGATATTGCTGCCATACAAACTATGAAAAAAAAATGAATGAATGAATGAATATACTTTTATTTTAAACCAAAAAAAAACAGTAAACTTAGCTAATAACAAAGGAATTATACAATTTGGCGGCCTTATCGCTTCACAGCAACCAATGGTTAAAAGGACATAGCCACAGAAACAACCGGTAGATGGTGCAGAAATAACAAAATAAATAAAAATATTTATATAAAGCTAGAAATTATAATACATATACATATATGTAATAAATATAACATAAAAACCTTAAATACTACATTATATAACTTATAAATAAACATACATATTTATAGTATATACTCACAAATAAATAAAAATACAAATAAATAAACGTAAAGCTCAAAAAAAAAAGAAACAGTAGGTATCAAAATATATAAAAATAAACTACTAGGCCAGTAATATTATTGGACAAATAGTAAATAAAAAACTAAATCAAATCTGATAATCATTTGTTTGCATAGATTTAGTAGGAAAATTGGTGTTACATTATTAATATTAGCATGAACTACAATCTGCCATATGTTGGCATGCAAAAATTATATAATAATAATAAATAATTATTCTAAACATCATTTAAATCTTATTATCAGTTATATTATATATACCTATACTAGAAAATATCATGGAAATCCAGCATAAAATTTAACCGCCAAAAAAGTATGACACAGTAATACCAGCATCAGGTATACAGTATACGGTAGATAGCGTCCGTCCCAAGTGCTCGTAAACTTTAAGGGCTTCCCACAGCAATTCTTGTTTATGGCGGAAAACCTTTACAAAGTGACAAGAGACGATCAGATTTTAGTGTTGCCAACACTTGAAAATATTCTTGATCGTGTAAGGGACAATCCAGAAGTAGGTATTAATAAACACTCAATATATTTGTCCTCTCATTTGAAACTTGCACGAATAAACGTAGGGCCTAAATCGCGATTACGAAGTTTTCTCTAAATTACGCTTTATATAAGACTAGCTGACCCGGCCACGCGTTGCTGTGGCTAAAGTTTTTGTTATATTACATTATAGTAAACAATTGTGACTGTCAAATAATAACAGACAAATAATTAGCTGAATTATACGGTATTTCGTTCACTACAAAATAAATTTAATTAATTTTATAGCGTCAACAACACGTGGTAATTATGCTGTTAAAATGTAGCTTATATGACACGTTCGTAGATTTACCATAGCAGCGCCATCTATTGATTACTTACTCAACCCAGTCGAAAGGTATCGACATCTGTTAGAATCATTTGGAGTTAACAGATAATTGTGACTGTCAAATAATAACAGACAAATAATTAGCAATAAATTAAAATTGCGACTATAATTTGAGATTTAAACTATCCTATCTCTCAAGTTGGATCGAACTGCACATGGTGTGCGAATTTTATTATAATCGGTTAAGTGGTTTAGGAGTCCATTGAGGACAAACATTGTGACACGAGATTTATATATATTAAGATTTCCAAAGATCAACGGTCGCACCAGTGATCCCCAACGACGCCCACTCGAGGGATGATCATCCTATTGTTACGGTCGAGCCATATCACCTGCTCGCGTACAAAATAATTAAATGTGAACTGCACATCTCAATATTTTGAAATTGAAGAAGCTAGAACGGTTCCTAGATTTCCTACTGTAAGGGACAATCCAGAAGTAGGTATTAATAAATACTTTTAATATATTTGTACTCTTATTTGGAACTTGCACGAATAAATGGTTAAACGTGTAGAGGTTTCACGAGAGATTTAATGTAATTAGATAAAAGTTGGCTATATATTAAAACAATATTAATTTGGTTTGGTTACTGTTGCTATCGTTAAGCTCTAAACCAAATTGCGATCTAAACATAAAAGTATTCAATAATCGCTGAATCTGCCTACAGGAGACTGAATTACCATCGTCAAAACACTCGTATTTACACTAACTATTTTCAATATGGCGTCGGTATCCGCAGACTAAATCGAATGACATGAAACGAGTCAAATTACTCCATGAGAGAGTACTCCATGAGAGCAGTGGTACTCCATGTAATATGTTTTCATTTTTACTTGTACTTTTTTTGGCTAAATAAAGGATTATTTATTTATTTATTTAAATTGACTGATACTACACTTCCGGTTTCATTAGATACAATGACAAACAGTAATAATGCTAACAATTGCTTCTTTCTCAAAGCCAAACCAATGGTGAAGCCTATCGCACTATTATTATAGCGAGAAAATCCTACCACTATAGCCCATTAACGTCCCACTGCTGGGCACAGGCCTCCGCTCTCATAAGAGTGAATTAGAGCTTAGACCCACCACATTGATCCAATGCGGGTTGGCGGGTTTTATTGACTATTAACCGGGACCGACGACTTAACGTGCTCTCCGAGGCTCGGGGGTGAAAAACCGCCAACTTCCTAACTCCGGGTTAATACTGAGAATTTCAAGTCAGGAAAACCCAATACTTAATCATGGCCCGACCCGGGACTCGAACCCGGGACCTCGTCGACCGCAGTCGAACGTACTAACCATTAGACCAACGAAGCAGTTCGAAACAACAACAGCAGCAACGAGAAAATCCTAACCAATATGTAATTGTTGGAGATAAACGGTCGTTTCTTTGCGCTAGTTATGGTAACCATCGCGTGGACTACACAAATTTCAAACCACTATTTTACCCCCCTAGGGGTTGAATTTTCAAAATTTCCTTTCTTAGCGGATGTCTACGTAATAGTAGCTAAATTTCAGCCCGATTCGTCCAGTGGTTAGATCTGTGCGTTGATAGATCAGTCAGTCAGCACCGTTTCCTTTTATATTTAGACAATAAGATCTAAGATTACAGTCTTAAATTTACTTACTAACTATTGTAACATAACAAAATAAATTTTATTACAATGAATTCCTATTTTATCAACTTATTCTAAAAACCGGAAGTAACAAAATTTACTAAAATGAATTCCTATTTTATCAAGTTATTCTAAAAACCGGAAGGTTTTGTACATTCCCAATGTTAAAAAGATTACATTACGAGAAATTATAAACATAGCCTTGTCACCGGCCAGCTTACCCGGGCTTTGGGTAATGCAGGAACAGATCAACCCGGGACAAAGGCTCGGGATAATCCTGGATATTAAAAATTCGGGAAACAAAGCCTGCGGTGGGTATAATTTTCACTTAAGCCGCGCCTGACTCAATAAATGAGTGTATTATGGGCTTTATTGGTGTGCCAGCTTATAATACGGGCGTGTGTGTTGCCTTATGATATTCCTCTTGAAAGCAATTAATTAACACTTGCTTTAAATAGTGGAGTCTGCCAACAAAGTATGCTGTATGACCTATGGATATGTGAAAATGATGGCCAGGTAGAAATATATTTGTTGCAAACTGATTTCCGCGACTTGTTCATAATTTTTTTCAAAAATGTATAACCAGTGTCACTTGGGATGATGTAAGAATTCTAACGATACCCCAAATCTGTTCAGGCATAATTCGGTTTTGGTGGAATAAAGAAATACACGTACTACATACATAAATGAACCCAGAAAATATAACACTTCTTTTTTGGGCACGCGTGTGAAACTAGTCAAATCAGCAACTTTTTTTTCAAACGTCAAAACGCGTGCTTGGTATGGATTTTGGTTGAAATTTTAAGTTGTGACGTCATCAAAAGACGCACTTTTTTTACTTTATTCGATAGTTTAAAATGGTTATTCAAAATAAAACTAGCAAGGGACGTGGATATTACGACTATTGGGAGTACCTTTATTTAATAATCACTAAAAAATTATTTATTTCGCTAGTAGTCAAATACCCAATTGCAAGTGGAAAATCACAAGACAATAGTTGTAATGACACTCCTGTGACACGGCAACGGATACAGAGCTACGTCACTTCCGCTCGCCGATGACTTCCGTTTGCCGCTCATTAGCACGTGCTCAACGTGTAATGATGTACACTTGAGAAGAGGTTGTCTACTTTTAAAATGAACGCGACTACGATGTGGAAATGACTGAGCTCAAACCACTGGACGGGCTCAAGTCTAGGACCAATAGGGGTCTATTTGTATTTAGTTTCCATACGGCATCGTATCGGAACGCTAAATTGCTTGGACGGATTTGAGGATTGAGTGGGGTAACCCGCCATAAAAACCACAATTTAGAAATATGAAATCCGCAATTTTCCCCTTCCGGGAATCGAACCCACGGCCTCCGGCTTACGAGAGCACATATTAAAGCGCGTTAGAGTAGACTAATTTTTCCATCAATTTAGTGACCAATTAAATTTTTATTTTATACACTGGCCTAGACTGCATAACACGAGCTTTAAAGGACTTGACCGGTGGAACTATGGCAGCTTGCCTAGGTGTCAAAAATCAATGTTCAGCAATGATTTCTTTATTATTGTAATTGTAATATTTCACTGTTTTCAGATAAAAAAGTTTCAGGAGTCTGAGGGCTCGGAAAACTGCGAAAATGAACAAAAAAAGTTTCACCAAAAGACTGCTTTCCCACACTAGATGGCGCTATTTATTGTGTTGAGCGAGTCTAAAAAAATATTTTCAAGTATTATTTCTTTATTATTGTAATTGTTATATTTTATAGTTTTCAGATAAAAAAGTTTCAGGAGTCTGAAGGCTCTGAAAACTGAGAAAATAAATAAAAAAAAGTTTCACCAAAAACTGCTTTCCCACACTAGATGGCGCTATGTATTGTGGTGAGTCTAGAAAATACTTTAAGTATTGCTCACTACTTTTAGTTAACAAGTTCAACTATTCGACCACAGATGGCAGCATATGCAATGTGAAAGGGCGTTCCAGTTCAACTATTCGACCACAGATGGCGGCATATGCAATGTGAAAGGGCGTTCCTTTAAACACAGTATTTCAAAATGCTTTGTTCGATCTATTAGTTTGAGACTTGTCAAAAAATAAAAATAATTATAAACAAAACATACATTTCCTTTTCATTATTATTTAATTGATCAAAAATAAATCATTCATAATATAATGACTAAGGTACTTAAATGGTATTCATGTAGGGTTACAAGATTATTATTAGGCATGGATATAATGGAACGTCAAAATGGAGTAGTGCTTAAAGAGGAAAGCGGACGCTCAAGATTTAAACAATAAACGTACTGTTTTTTTTTGTCACTTGAACCCTGACCTTATTTGGAATAATAAATCCATAATAATTTCGTTTTGAATTTTTAAACCTTACTGTAAAAACGGAAATCCTGTGCATTGTCCCGAATCGGAGGGCAATTACTGGTCATGTCCTTTAGCTCTGTCCCTTTCCGCAGGGAGCATTATGAAAGGGTTAGCAATATTTTAATGCTGTCATTTTAATTTAGTTTAGAGATTGTGCACTACAGAATCAGCTCCACTGTACAGTTATTCGTGCCCAACAAAATAGCATACAACTTTTATCAATAATTCACGGTCAAAACGAACGTAATATATAATAACCGATACAATTATGTACATGCGACAATATCATCCCGTAATCATGACCACTTCCGGTCACGGAGGGATTACGTGACGGCAATAAAAGGCTTTTTATCGAACGTTTATGTCATTTACTTGCGCTCTATTAATGAAATGTTATTAAACGAGTTTTAAACATACATATTATATTGCGAATTTTATATTTTAATACACTGTGAATTCAGGCGTATTTTGGTATATTTTTATGCACTGGGAATTCAAGCGTAGTTTGTAAAAAAATAATTTTAAAAATAAATTATAATTTTTAAAAACCCCTATACACTAACGCAACAGGAATCAGGATACCAAAGTGCGAATCGATCAGACGCTGCCAACGCTTAAAGCAATACTTATGCAATATTACTCAAAATGACAGTTTGATGTCACGTACCTTGACACTTCTAAAATAAGGTTTATAATTCTAAAACACGAAGGTCAACAATAATTAAACAACATTGCTATTTAAAGCGTAGGCAGTATGGCCCCTGTTGGAAGTTGCTCACGTCCCTACATCAACTAGAAAACACATCATGAATCATAGCTAAGAATACTCTCGATTAAGTTAACTTTCGAACAACAAAACTAAAATCAAAATCGGTGGATCCGTTTGGGAGCTATACGTTTCATCCTGGCTCATTGACTGTCTCATCAACGTCCAATTCCAACCCTTGAACCTAGAGAGCTGTAATTATGGATTGAGGTTCCCTTTTTAATGTAGTCAAGGAATAACAATAGATTTCTCAAAATTCCTATGGGAACGAAGTTGCGGATGGTGGCTAGTAAATAAATAATAAAAGTTTATTGACCAACACTACAATACAATTACACTTATTTACACAAATTAAACTTATACAACTGTGTGGTCAATGGGCCACCTCCTCAGTCCGTGCCACAACATGAGAGATAGGTATATACCTACACAAAACTAGGTATCCTACCACTACCATGTATGTACATAAGGGATATGTGTGTATTTGTTAAGCGATATCCAAAATACTTCAAAAGGAAATGCGAAATTAAAACGAATAGGTCTATTCGGTATCCTAACAAATTATGTATTTCCAAATGTTGTAATAGTACATACATGAAAAGTACTTACGCTATGGCGGTCCAGATTTTTAATAGGCTACCAGCTGACTTTGAAAAATTGACTTTAAATATGCTTAAGAGAAAACTTAATAAATTACTATTAGAAAAATGTTACTATGATGTGAAGGAATATTAAACGCAATAAGCAATAATTTTTAAGTATTGTTATTGACATTGTTATTTATATTGATCGCGTTGTATAATTTATTTGATTTTGATTTCCTGTAATTTCTCTGATATTAGTTTATTTTATATTGAATTTAATTAATTTATTTGATATTTTTTAGCTGAAATCCTAATAATTTATTAACTTGCCTACTAATTATTCCTAATATTTGCACACTATTAATTTAGTTGAATGTTTATGAACAGATTATTATTTTACCAACATTATGTACCTACAAACATTCTTGCAAATAAATGATTATTTATTATTTATTTATTTATTATTCAACCCCAAGGCCCAAGGGTCAAGACGTATACTTAGTACGTATGTTACAAGTAGGTATACTGGAGCTAGAATAAGGACTTCTACTCTAGACAATATGGGTCACAATAAATCTCACAACAATAATTGCAGTCACGTCTGCAGTATTGCATCTCTGGATCAGGATGCAGCTGCAGGGATTTATCTCGCAGAGATGCTGCGTCGAGATGACTTGACCGACTTACTAGTATACAGACTCTATGTTCGGTAAATTGGAATCATTTTATATTCTCCATGGGAGATTTCTATAAGAATAAACTAAAGCTGTAAGTACATGTTCCAGAATTTAAGGCATTATGAAATAATTTTGTTAAGAACGGAAACCTTTTACCACTTAACGAAATACTTGCTGTGAATATTTCTTTACGTTCCTTCATTCTTTCATTGACAGAACTTTGTTAATAAACGGACTGAGAAGAATATATTACTTTTCAAATCACCGCAATAAAATGTATTTGAAAAAAAATAAACATATATATTAGATAGATGTCTAATAACTGTAAAATAATCTTTACAACAGCTTTTATTATTATTGACGACATTGATGCTTAGTGCAAAGATAAGATGCCTATTCGGTATTCACTCTTGCCTTCCCAACAGCTACTCTACAAGTACGAAAATAACATTTGAAATCGTTGATGCAAACCAAGCAGAAAACCACAATTGGGTATTTGACAAATAGTCAAATCAGCAACTTTTTTTTCAAACGTCAAAACGTATGGGATTTATATGAAATTTTAAAATGTGACGTCATCAAACGCACTTTTTTACTTTAATCGATTGTTTAAAATGGTTATTCAACATAAAACTATCAAGGGACGTGGATATTACGACTTTTGGGAGATCCTCTATTTAATAATCACAAAAAAATAATTTATTTGAATAGTAGTCAAATACCCAATAGGCATGATGACTGATGTATGGTCAGATTATGTTCGGAAGTATCTACTATTTCGAAAAAATAAATTATTTCAGCAGAAAAGTTAGGTTTGGTAGATAAAATTGGCATTTGAAATTTAAATTTTAAAATTCACGCCAAAACGCTCGCGAGTGTCATGGCGTCCTTTGTGACGTCACTATTGTTTTTACCAATGTACTCTGTGCAGTGTGCAGTAAACAATAGTGTGATTGTCAAAGCTCGAAAACAAACAATTGTGACGTCATTCGCTTCTTGGTGTTTAATCCATTATGGCGGATTGGTGTATTTTATAGATTGATTTTATCAAAATAATTAGCAATCTCACTTGAAATAGAAAAAAATATACGTTTTTTATAATCCATGAATCCTATTTCATTAGGTACATAAATTCATAATTTCATTGATTCTTGGTTACTGTCATCATGCCTATTCTCTCGAAATAACACGGAGCCAGAGCAGCAGAAAATCAGCGGCCATTAATAAATAATATCGCACAATACGCTCAAGCCGCGCCCAGGGATACATCCCAACAGATGTGACCGATGATCCATCCGTGCCTGCAGGACGTAGTAAGACACATTGAAGTGGCTTCTAATGAAAATGATTATACTTATTTATTTATTTAGATATCTTCATTGCACACACAATGTATACAGTATACAGTTAAAAAGCAGTAGTAAGGCTACATAGAAATGTGCAAAGTTAAATGTAAAAGATCGAAACGACAGTTTTTCATACAAAAACAAAACCAAGAAAAGAAAATGAAAGGTCTAACATATTGCATAAAATACGTGGATAATAATTGTTAGTAAATATTAAACTATTAAGAATATTAAGAATTTATATTGTGATGAAAGTTAAACATGAAATAATTTACATATTATTGAGCTGAAATGTTTAATAAAAGTTTTATCTGTGATATTAAGAAATACGGTCTTAATTATTACTAAAGCAATCTCTTACAGACAACATTTGGTGAAATAAACCGGAGCCCGGGATAGTGCTGCATTTAAAAATAAGTCAATAAGTAATGCATACGCGATAAAGTACATAAAATTTAGATAAATTTAGATTTAGATACAATAAATAGATATAAATATATAGTATACCTATATGAAATCTGAATTATAAACTAAAAACTAAAAATATCATCTATACCGCTGCAATGAGGCAATGAATAGCCAAACTACTCGTATATGTTGGCCGAGGTAATGAAATGATATTATTTATATTACATATATGTATATGAAATTATATATCTATAATATATAGAATTACTCACTAATACACAAATAATTACAAAGAGATAAATAATGATTATACAAACGACTTGAAAATTGAGAGCGATTTGGAATAGCAGATTTCAGAAAGCAGACTATACTTATATTATCATTCCCAAAGAGCATTTAAGTATGTATGTATGTATATGTCACCGTAAGATTGTAAAAACCGTTAGATTATAATCTAACTCGCGAAATTGTAAACTGTCGACAGATTGTGAACCGTTCAATGTTCTGAGTGTCAATTTTTGAAATATTCATTGTATTTACGTTTTCTTGTCTGTTTCTTGTAGGTTAGGTTAGGGTTCGACATAAACAAACAGGTAGGGCACTTAGGTTCTATCGGGTTAATATACCTGACAGATTACAATTTACCGAAATATAATGCGTTAAATTGTAATCTTTCGACAGTTTACAGACAGACAATTACGCGAGTTAGATTAAATGGTTTTAACAATCTTACGGTGACATATATACTTCATTGTACAAGACAGAAACACAAAAGAAACAGGTAACAAACAAGAAAACTTAAAACATTTGTACAATGAGGCGGTCTTATCGCTAAGTAGCGATTTCTTCCAGTAAGTTCTAAGTGTTGCATAGAGATTATGGAATTAGGTTATTCTACGGAAGATTTATTTTACTCAGGGTCTCATAAGTATATCCACTACAGCCCATTAACGTCCCACTGCTGGGCACAGGCCTCCACTCTCATACGAGAGAGGAGCTTAGACCCACCACGCGGCTCCAATGCGGGTTGGCGGGCTTTAACGACTATTATCATGTTAGTGACAACCGGACCCAACGGTTAAACGTGCTCTTCGAGGCACGGGGGTGACCCACCACTAACTTCCAACTCCGGGATAGTACTGAGATTTTCTAGTCAGTAAAACCCACAACTTAATTATTACCCGCCCCGGGGCTCGAGCCCGGGATGTCGGCCGCAGTCTAACATGCTAGACCAACGAGGCAGTTCGAGTGTATACTACGCTTATATAGTCTAGGCAACGGGGCGGATCGTTGTATGGAGACCCCCGCATTAAATCCTCAGTCGTTGAAACTTTGCAAGGTTGTAGTATGGCATGAACCAAAGCTTATACAAAAATATCCAAAAAAATATCCATGCGGAAGTTTGGTATTTATACTTTAAAAAAAAACTTAATAAAACTTAATTTTTATGACTGAATATTTTCTCGATTTCTTTTTAAAATAATAGTGGGTAGTATATTGACACTCAAAACCGAAATAATCATGCAGAACATCGACATTTAAACCGATTTTATTATCAAACCTAAACTGCGTTTACGCGACAATGTACCTTCCTGCTTTGACAATTGGTTATAGCATAAAAAACCTTACTTCCTTTCTGATTTTTTATTGGATATTTATAACATACATTAAACTCACGACACTTTATTATACAGTTAAGTTTCGTCACCTGAAGAATTATTGTTGGGGTCAACTGGCTTTATTGCCGGGACTATATTATAATTAGGCAAAATCACCATTGAGTTCGTATCAGCCGTTGCTCTCTTGGGAAAATAGTGCAGTGGTTTCCCGTTGCCTTCTGCACCAATCTTTTAGGGTTTATTAGACCCAAGGCCACTGAAACCTCTTCCAGCCGATATCGGACACACACGACGTGGGGACAGCAGTCTCGAGAAGCTGATTGACAACACTGAGGGCAAAAGAGCGGGAGGCCGCTCACAAACTAGGTGGTCTGACCAGCTGAGGGAGTCTAACGCGACGAAATTTCACACTTTAGTGAGAATGGCCACCAACAGAGGCCAACTCCTCGGCCTCGTTAGTCTAGCGGTTTGCGTAGTCGACTGCGGATCACGAGGCATAAAAATTGTTAGGTATTGGGTTTTTCAATTAAGAAATTCTCAGTGCCAGCCCGGAGTTGGAAGTTGGCGGTGTTTTACCCCCGTGCCTCGGAGAGCACGTTAAGCCGTCGGTCCCGGTTATTATCACTAACATGATAATAGTCGTTAAAGCCCGCCAACCCGCATTGGAGCAGCGTGGTGGGTCTAAGCTCTAATTCCCTCTCTCCTATGAGAGTGGAGGCCTGTGCCCAGCAATGGGACTTTAATAGGCTGTAGTGGTAGAGGCCAATGGAAGTGAATGATCCGTTCGAGGGTAGGATCTAGCCAGGACCACGATCTTCAGCAATGAAGGAAAGACCGAAGAGAGAGATATAATTAGGCACACTAGTGCTACACAAATGCTGTCACGGGGCACATTAGTTCCGCCTCGACATTGTCAACAGCAAGGACGGAGTTACGCCCAGCTATTAACATTGTGACATTGGTTAACACACGACATAACACAGCTATTCAATTCTCCGTCGTCAAACTTTTGCGTATTGGAAAAACCAATTTAATATCTTGCCGGCTCTTCTCCCTAGAACTGCTTTCTGTGTTCCCTCAAGACCAGGTTTCTTCAAAGGATGGATAAACAAATTTCTCAAAAATCGGCAACGCAGCAACCTCTGGTGCTGTAAATACTCATGGGCGGCGGTAATCACTTAACATCAGGTGACTCGCCTGCCAGTTTGCTCGCTGTATACAAAAAATAGGAGTCCGAAAAACTAGCCATTAGGCTGTAATATCGTTGCCCTTTACATACGTAGATTAATTACATCTTGAACCTATTCTGTCTTGTGCGCAATAAAGTATCTATATATCTATTGTCAGCTTTGCTTTTAAATTCGAATAGAATTTTTAGAAAAGATAAAAGATTGTTAATTTATTTATTGACGAAGTTTTAATTAAATTGATATTTGACTCATTCTATGTATTTCACTCGGTTCGTTCTTTGGTGGGGACGCCATATTGGAATAATTTGCATAAATACTAGTATTTTGACAATTGGAAGTTAGTCTGTTACCGACAGACTCGGCGATTATTGAATACTTTTGTGTTTAGATCGCAATTTGATTTAGAGCTTAACGATGGCCGGGTCAAATGAATATTTTCTTTAAAGTTTAATCAAGTTTTTACATTAATTCTCTCGTGAAACCGCTACACGTTGTGACCATTCGCTCGTGCAAGTTTTAAAGAGAGTACAAATATATTAAAAAGCAATTTAATTTTTGCCCACTTCTGGGATTATGCTATACTATCTAGTATAAAACAGCAGTCACGAAGCATTGAACTGTAATTACACAGCAGTTGACGACGACCTCGCCCCTGACAATGGCGTGACGGATCCAAAGTTACCGCGCGGTTCAACAATACCTACCACTATTTACTGAGTACGTTCCGGACAATAGGCATGATGACTGATTTTGAAAAATGGTCAGGTTATGTTCGGAAGTATCTACTATTTCGAAAAAATATATTATTTCAGCAGAAAAGTTAGGTTTGGAAGATAAAATTGGCATTTGAAATTTAAATTTTAAAATTCACGCCAAAATGCTCGCCGGTGTCATGGCACCGTTTGTGACGTCACTATTGTTTTTACCGATGTACTCTGTGCAGTGTGCAGTAAGCAATAGTGTGATTGTCAAAGCTCGAAAAGAAACAATTGTGACGTCATTCGGTTCTTGGTGTTTAATCCATTATGGCGGATTGCTGTATTTTATACACACAGTTTATACATTGTCTTAGTCCAAATTTCAGCTAAATCTGTGCAGTCATTGCGGCGTGAAGGAGTAACAAACATCCGAACTTACAAAACAAACTTTCACATTTATAATATTACAAGCTTTTGCCTGCGACTTCGTCCGCGTAGAATTTGGTTCCTGAAAATTCTATACAAACTTTCATTTAGATCGAATTGTATGAAAGATGTTAGATGAAGCGCTCCTACTGGTGAGTTTGGCACACGTCCGTAGCTTACGTCACCCGGACGTGGTCTTAACCCACGGCCTCGGGGACGTGTGGAATAATCTAGCCCAACCGACCTCCCATTCATCCCAACGTCATCCTATGCCGTGGTCCGAGCCTCATAGGAGGCGCCCTTAGGAAGACGTTGCCCCCCCCATGTCATGGAGCCCTAGGGCTCTTGTCTCGGCGACGCCTAGCGTTCGCCCAACCCCTCGGTGACACTGTAGCGGCCAGTAGGGCCTACGCAGCATACTAAATCCGAAAGAAAAACAAAAAATACGTAGCTTAGCAAGGGAGCACATCACTGGTCGAAAAGTACCCTTAGAACTACCTAATGAGCGCCTAGGTCCACCATATCCTACCTCGTTCAGCCACGAGACTTGGCGCTTTGAGCTGTGGGATATAATATGTCACTCAAAGGAAAAGGTACATTTTAGGCCTACTCTTGTACACTCTACCATGAATAGAGGAAAATACATAGATGGTATTAAAAATATAATAATTTAGAACAGTAAAGTAAATAACGAGCAAAAAAAAATGTATTTCAATTTTTCGATAAGTCTCCAAGATGGCAACCTTCAGCCATAGAGAAGGCAGCAGGCGGGAAATGTATCAAATGTCATTTCTGACAGTCACTATCAAAATAACGTGTTTTCTTTTGAAAACGTAAAAAAATATCCGCCATTGTTACCCATTCATGTTTAGTGTTCCATAACTTGGAAAGATTACTAATTTTACCACTGAAATTACGACGAATTCGTAGATTTGACCAATAAAAACTGGTCTAGTATTTTATTTTCCTTCATTTCTCTGCTTGTACAAGACTTGGCCTACGCCCCATACAAATCTGAACCGTCTGATTAGCCTTTTAATACAGTACATTCTCCCGTACTGATCCAGTCGCCATGTTTACCCGAACATCAAGTGGACGCAAATGGTTCTAATGACAACAAAACACGGCGAAATGTGACGAAACGAGGGTATAACGAGACGAACGAGGTCACAGGTCAAGAGGCTTTGCAATGATTCAAGAAAATGTCCCGAAAATTTCACGCACCGTAAAGTGTACATTGAGCATCGTGAATAAGAGTAAACTTAGACTTCTTGAGAATAAACATTATTACTATTACTTTTACTATTGGTGGTAGAGTCAACGTTTCATAAGTGACACAAGTTGTCCTACATGAAATAAATAAATCATTTCATTTCATATGACTATAAACTCGAAAAGCGAAATTATGTTAGTTTGTCCTTCATTACCGTCCGGTGTTAAACGATTTTTTGGTTTTGCTTTCGCGAACATATTATAACAAAACTATTTTTAAACAAAATAATTAAAATTTTTAAAACAATTATTAAAGTTCAGAGGATTCTATATTTTACTTAATCCGATACGAGATCAATATTAATTACGACCACAAATTGCTATGCCTTCCTACCCTCTTTTAAGCGGTAACATCGAACATGTCAGTCCGGATCACGGAACCCTCTTTGATGCTCTTTACCAAACTTGCCTGTCTTCACTAATTAATGACATTAATCACAGAGTTTATTAATGACAAAGTTGCATGGAAGCAACCGGCCTCACATCCAGTGACCCACAAGTCAGTGTAATACTTGTAACGTATGTGTTGTGTTGTCTACATATTGTAACCTTTTCTTTTCTATGAAAGAGCAACTGCTGAGTTTCTTGCCGGCTCTTCTCAGTAGAATATTTTTTCCGAACCGGTGGTAGAGTCTTAACGTTTCATAAGTGGCACAAGTTGTCCTACATGAAATAAATAAATCATTTATCATTATCACCAAAACAAAATCATAACAATATAGATTAACAGGTAAAAATTCACGTAGGCACTAATTATAGGTATTATTTACACAATTTTTACATCTTCTCTACCTACTACAAGGTCCTAGGGCCATACTGCCAACGCTTAAAGCCATATTGATTCAATATTGTTGTCTTTGTTGATTAAGAATTATAAGCCTAATTGTAGGAACGTCGAGGTACGTGACACCAAATTGTAATTTTGAATAGTATTGCTCATGTATTGCTTTAAGCCTTAAAGCAATACATGAGCAATAAATACTACTCAAAATTACAATTTGATGTCACGTACCTCGACGTTCCTACAATAAGGTTTATAATTCTTAATCAACAAAGACAACCATAATCATACTGCCAACGCTTAAAGTTTAAGCGTTGGCAGTATGGCCCCTGTGGTCTGGTACTTTGGCAGATAGAAACGTTGAATATAACTTCTTCCCTAGCAGGAAGATGCCACTATGTTCTTCCCCTTTTTGTAAATAAAGGCAAGGAAAATTCAAATGTGGTTAAATTATGCACTAGCATTATGCAAAATTGAAATATTTTCCGTATTATTTCTACTTGTTTTCCACCCTTTTGCTCGCGTGGAATTTATAATTTCCTTTTAACTTGGATCCTGCATTTCTGCTGGAGATATTATAAATGTTTCTACACCAAAAAGCTGGGTAAAGACTTAATGAAATTCGTAGGTAGACCTTTAGAATAGCTACACTATCGGTGTTCTCGTTATATCAGCAACTAGCGAATGCCCGCGACTTCGTGTGCGTGGTTTGAGGTTTTTGGTTCCCGCAGGAACTCTTTAATTTTCCGGGATAAAAAGTAGTCTATTCCAGACTATAATCTTTCTCTGTGCCAAATTTCAGCCAGATCCGTTCAGCCGTTGGAGCGTGATTGAGTAACAAACATCCATACATCCATCCAAATTTTCGCATTTATAAGATTAGTGAGATTTTCAGTAAAACCTCTGAGTTGGCACCATGTCTTGGAAAGCACGTAAAGCCGCTGCACTCTCTCCGTTTATGTCGAATTTATGCCCCCCTATTCGGTTTCTATAGAGCATCGTACCGAAACGCTAAATTGCTTGGCGGCACGTCTTTTACCGGTAGTTACCAAACTAGCCACGGCCGAAGCTTCCCACCCAGGCCAGACCAGGAAAATTCAGAAATTATAAATTTCCAAAACCTACCGGGGATCGAACCCGGGACCTCCGCACGTTAAGGCAACAGCGCTACACACTGCGCCACGGAGGTCGTCAAATTTAAATTACTACATAGACCTACATTACCAATTACACTAGGTCCCGGAATAGGAATGCCAGGTCCGGACTATTCCAGGATTGCCGGGCGCGTTACCTGCAACAATAAAAAGACAATAATTAAGAGGCCGGGACGGTCCCGGTTAAATTACATTCTCGGGACCACTAATGAAAATTTTCCGGGACCCTTACCTCACATATTATATTTATGTACATACATACCACTACAGCCTATTAACGTCCCACTGCTGGGCACAGGCCTCCACTCTCATAGGAGAGAGGGAATTAGAGCTGAGACCCACCACGCTGCTCCAATGCGGGTTGGCGGGCTTTAACGACTATTATCATGTTAGTGATAATAACCGGGACCGACGGCTTAACGTGCTCTCCGAGGCACGGGGGTGAAACACCGCCAACTTCCTAACTCCGGGCTAGTACTGAGAATTTCTTAATTGAAAACCCCAATACCTAACAATTTTTATGCCCGACCGGGAATCGAACCCAGGACCTCGTGATCCGCAGTCGACTACGCTAACCGCCAGACCAACGAGGCAGTCTACATACATAATCTAAACTAATATTATAAAGAGGAAAGATTTGTTTGTTTGTAATGGATAAACTCATGAAGTACTCAACCGATTTTAAAAATTCTTTCACCTATAGAAAGCTACTTTATCAGCGAGTAACATAGGCTATATTTTAGTTCTAAAAAAATTAGAGATCCCTACGAAAATTGCAATAATGTGAATGAAGTCGGAAAAAACCGTAAAATCTGAGAGCTTCCGTGGCGTGCGCTGCGTAAATAGTTAAAGTTACACGAAAACAATGTATGGTGGAATTGTTCCTCTCAAAAAGTTCTAAAAAAAAACCCGTGATAGCATACATCTATCTTTTAAAGTTGACTCACAGTAATCATTTTTATAATTTTCAAATTTCTAAGGTCTAAACCAATGCTTTACTGGCGAAGGTGTTTTTACCAACATAGTATTAATCCTTATCAAAATGAATACCCGTGCGAAGCCGGGACTTAAACAGGGTTTTAGATATCTGCGGTTTTTTCTAACATTTTATATGATAAGCGAAAAACGACAGGGCTATAAAATCCATTTTTTTAATTTAGGTATATATAGCGAGCAAACGAACAGGCGGGTCACCTGATGGTAAGTGATTACCGCCCCAGGGCAGGGCAGTCGTGTTTTTTTTTTTTTTAAATTAACTTGTTATCTCGAAAAATTAAAGAGTTCCCGCTCGAATAAGGAAAAACTTAATCAACACTAACAAAGTCGCGGGCATTATCTTTCTTAATATAGGAATGATGTCTCATAGATATACGATAGTGTAGAAATAGGCATGATGACAGTAACCAGGAATCAATGAAATTATGAATTTATCTAATGAAATAGGATTCATGGATTATAAAAAACGTATTTATTTTTCTATTTCGAGTGAGATTGTTATTTATTTTGATAAAATAAAACTATAAAATACAGCAATCCGCCATAATGGATTAAACACCAAGAAGCGAATGACGTCACAATTGTTTTCGACCTTTGACAATCACACTATTGTTTACTGCACACTGCACAGAGGACATTGGTAAAAACAATAGTGACGTCACAAACGACGCCATGACACCGGCGAGCGTTTTTAATTTTAAAATTTAAATTTCAAATGCCAATTTTATCTACCAAACCTTATTTTTCTGCTGAAATAATATATTTTTTCGAAATAGTAGATACTTCCGAACATAATCTGAACATTTTTCAAAATCAGTCATCATGCCTATTGTAGAGCTAACAGTTTATGTAGTGTACCGATACCGGGAATACATATAATATTAAACAGTAACGTAACGGATCGTATTCATGAGTTCCACAAACGGACGTTTTGATATGCTTCATCTATTATATATGTAGGTTGTTACTTGTTTCCTAGCAGTATCCATACAATAATCCATAGGTACTAATATTATAAATTCAAAAAAAAAACAAAATTCAAATGATTTTTATTCAATTAAACTTTTACAAGTACTTCTGAATCGTCGAGTGAATCTAAAATAAATATTTCATTTACAATCATTATATCAATGTATACATAAGTAACCGCAGTTTTTAGCATTGCTGGAGTGACTAAATCCATGCTCCTCTATCATTTACACAATCTTCAACAGTATAATAAGCTTTTTTCAAGAGCATACTTTTAATGGATTTCTTAAATTAAATATAATAGGTTGTAAAATTTTGTTATAGAAAAGAATATAAATGCTAAACTGTATCTGTCTGTCTATCTGCTGCGTCTTAACAGTCCATCTTGTCAACCGAAAGGTTCCCGCGGGAATCATAAAATCTTAATCCAGTACGAAGTTGCGGGCATCAGCTAGTATTATTGTCTGTCCATCTGTCAGTCCGTATCTATAATGCAGATCAGTTTCCTCATATTATGTTCCTTCACCGTTAATGTTAAATTAATCATTAACATCACGTCAACATTTGAAAAGTGTACCTAAATGTTTATGAAGGAACCAGAAATTTAATTTCGCTATAATCCGCGACAACAGGAAAATCTATGTGGTACAGTGGTTCTCACCACACCACAGAAATACCCCAAAAACTACCCTCAACGTACGTTTATAAAAATTTATAGCTCTCAATTTTCTGATGCATAACTGCCATGCCCCTAACAGGTTAGCCCGCTACCATCTTAGACTGCATCATCACTTACCATCAGGTGAGATCGCAGTCAAGGGATAACTTGTAGTGGATAAAAAAAAAAGTCCCTTAGGCCTTTTTCTAGTAGCAGAAGTTAGTAGTTAAAGTTTTAAAGGCCTAGGATCCAGATGTTTTAAAAAAAAAAATAAGGATCCTGATGTGGTCCAGGTGTAATGGGAATGGATTAACTTGTAGTGGATAATAAAATAAATAAAAGTCCCTCAGGCCTTTTTCTAGTAGCAGAAGTTAGTAGTTAAAGATTTAAAGGCCTAGGAACAGACATTAAAAAAAAAAAATAAGGATCCAGATGTGGTCCAGGTGTAATGGGAATGGATGGCTGGATGGCAAGTTCCAGGCGGTCATGATGACAGAGAGTGAACTGTCTAAATACTAGGAACTTGTATTACACGTCAGCCGGCTTAGTAGTTTTTCCATTAGTAAAAGTTTTGCTCGTGAAGCCCAACATGTAGGGCAACCATACGACACACTAGTCCTAGTTATCTTTTGAGATATTTTGAAAAAGAATTTTGCAATTATTATTTGGAATCTATTGGATCTTATCACAGTGTGGTTACGTCTGTATTTTACTTGTATTTAAGTATTTTATTCGTAAAAGTTATAAAACGAGAATATTTTTGGATTTTTAAAGGTTCCCGGTTCTTAAATTATAGTAAATAAATAAATAATCCTTTATTTAGCCAAAAAAAGTACAAGTAAAAATGAAAACATATTACATGGAGTACCACAGCTCTCATGGAACCAAGGTGTCATCCAAGATTTAAGCCAACCTTGGTTTCATGAGACCCGGGCACTCATTCCTTATAACAAAACTTAAAATCTACTAAAACTTAAATTAACTACTATTTATTTATTTATTTATTTATTACTTGGACTACCAACAAAATTACATGTAAATTAAACTTAGACATAAATAATCTTAGGGTAACGGAACACACATAATTTCACTTATAGGCAGACACATCATGCATATTATAAAGGTCGTACTTACATGATATACAAATTGTTAAGTTAAATTATATAAGCTATACTTATTGCTAAAAATTTTTAAACTAGGTTGTTAACTCACAATACATACCTAATGTTCATTACTAATTAGAGGATAAAAGCATAACGGTGGGGCCATGATGGGTAGCTGTAGATTTTATTGAAAAAAGATTGCAGTATTATTGTAAAAGTACAAAATAGAAGAATACGTTTGTAATTTGTATGGAGCTGCTCGCATCTCTGATGTAGTTTAACTTTAATGAGAAATAAAATATAGAAAAAAAACATTCACACCATTGCGTCACACAGTACTATATCTTGAGGTAAATGTTACCCCGGCGTCTCCAGTAGGTACTTAGTGGCTAAGTCATAACAAACTAACTTAGTCATAGAAGCACCATGGTAGAGATGTTGAGTAGTGTTGAAGGATGGAGCAAAGGTACGAATATGCTGCGCAATATGGCTAATGGCTAGACGGGTAAAGGACGAACTGGATAGGCAAAAGAGTAACCAAGCCTAATCTGACAGCCTCCCTCCTGAAGCTTTGCACACTTGCACTACCGGGAAGGACGGCCAGTGAAGGGAGGAGGTTTTAGTCCATAGGGCACCGAGAAAGGTGCAGTCGGACATACCACCAATTTATGGTGGCATCCATGAGGATTTCCTCCTCCCCATGGGGGAAAAAAACCATGGTAACACTTGTCATGTGTGGCACAGCTTGAAAAAGGTAAGGTGAAAAATTTGCATGTTGCAGAATGCCTTGCAATAAATTACAACAGAATACAGCGCTGATTTTCACTACAACAATAAAAATCTATCCCCCACAGGTTATTCCAGGTAATTTCTGCCACGTACCCGCAACTTATTTAATATTATTTTAGCCATTGACTACGATTTCTAGATTTAATTACCTGACGAAACTTTTTAATTATCTAATATTTGTAATAGATTTAATGGATATTGTGTAATTAATTTAAAATTTGCAATGCCCTGACAGGGCCTCATGCAGATGTACTTGTATGTAGACATGAATGCAAATAAATGAAATAAATAAAAAATTGTGGAACCAGCTTCCATCTTCTGTGTTCCCTCATGATTATAATATGGGGCTCTTCAAAGGGCGGATAAACAAATATCTCAAAAGCCAGCAACGCATTGGCGGTTCCTCTGGTGCTGATGTTCATGGGCGGCGGTAATCACTTACCATCAGGTGACCCGCCTGCTCGTTTGCTCGCTATACATCTGTCACCGTAAGATTGTAAAAACCTTTACATTATAATCTAACTCGCGAAATTGTAAACTGTCGACAGATTGTGAACCGTTCAATGTTCTGAGTGTCAATTTTTGAAATATTAATTGTATTTACGTCTTTCTTGTAGGTTAGGTTAGGGTTCGACATAAATAATCAGGTACTTAGGTTCTACCGGGTTAATATACCTAACAGAATACAATCTACCGAAAAATAATGCGTTAAATTGTAATCTTTCGACAGTTTGCAATTTCGCGAGTTAGATTATAATCTGATTGTGTTTACAATTTTAGGGTGACACATATAAAAAACTGCGTCAGACTGCCTCGTTGGTCTAGTGGTTAGCATGTTTGACTGCGGCTGACGAGGTCCCGGGTTCTAGTCCCGGGTCGGGCCATAATTAAGTATCGGGGTTTTCTGATTAGAAATTCCCAGTACTAGCCCGGAGTTTTTTTTTTTTTTTTTTTTTTTTTTAATTAGTTAATTAATGCCAACTAAGATTACAAATTTACAAAACAAAAATAAAAAACTAAGATTACAAATTTACAAAAATAAAAATAAAAAAAACATAAAAACACATAATAAAATTAAAAAAAAATAAAAAAAAATTAAACAATTCACAAAATATACAAAATGTCATAAAATTAATAATTTCGTAAATTAGTCTTGAGAATCAATCGTCAATTTGTGTATAAAAGATCTATTTACTAGATCGATTAAAAGATCTAGTTACGAAGTTGGCGGTGTTTCATCCCCGTGCCTCGGAGAGCACGTTAAGCCGTCGGTCCCGGTTATTATCACTAACATGATAGTCGTTAAAACCCGCCAACCCGCATTGGAGTAGCGTAGTGGGTCTAAGCTCTAATTCCCTCTCTCCTATGAGAGTGGAGGCCTGTGCCCAGCAGTGGGACGTTAATGGCTGTAGTGGTATATAAAAAAAGAATTTCCATCCTGTTTCCTGGCCATCGGTTGGCCACCCGACCCGTGATGGAGTGTTGACACTTTGTTTCCTTGTACTAATGAAGTTAGTCTTACAGTGAATGGTATATTCAGTACCTACGCTCCCCTACTTTATTGTTGGTGTTGAGTGAGAGTGGAGGCCTGTGCCCAGCAGTGGGACGTTAATGGCTGTAGTGGTATATAAAAAAAGAACTTCCATCCTGTTTCCTGGCCATCGGTTGGCCACCCGACCCGTAATGGAGTGTTGACACTTTGTTTCCTTGTACTAATGAAGTTAGTCTTACAGTGAATGGTATATTCAGTACCTACGCTCTCCTACTTTATTGTTGGTGCGGAGTGAGAGTGGAGGCCTGTGCCCAGCAGTGGGACGTTAATGGCTGTAGTGGTATATAAAAAAAGAACTTCCATCCTGTTTCCTGGCCATCGGTTGGCCACCCGACCCGTGATGGAGTGTTGACACTTTGTTTCCTTGTACTAATGAAGTTAGTCTTACAGTGAATGGTATATTCAGTACCTACGCTCCCCTACTTTATTGTTGGTGCGGAGTGAGAGTGGAGGCCTGTGCCCAGCAGTGGGACGTTAATGGCTGTAGTGGTATATAAAAAAAGAACTTCCATCCTGTTTCCTGGCCATCGGTTGGCCACCCGACCCGTGATGGAGTGTTGACACTTTGTTTCCTTGTACTAATGAAGTTAGTCTTCCAGCGAATGGTATATTCAGTACCTAAGCTCCCCTACTTTATTGTTGGTGAGGACATTATGCAAACATGGAGCAAGTCTTCTCTCCCCCGAATCTCGGACGTAGTTTTCAAAAGGATTTCAAACGTTTATGAAGCTCGCAAAGTTTGTTTTCCACTCAATTTTGGAGACTTTATTCATATATTGAAGCTTTCTTGTTTGGTTGGCAGCTTTGCACAGAAATACCGAAACAATGTACTTACGTTCCTGTTCGTTCTTCTCTAAAACATAACCAAACTAGCGGGTTGGAGCTTCTTCTTATTTAAACCATTTTTTTATTAGTCTTCTATTGTTTTTTGATTCATTCTACTTCAATTAAGTATGGTAAATGAAATGTTAATGAAAATGAATTTGAGAATGTTTTATGTAATGGAGCCTATTATTTATTTATTTATTTTATACCACGCTAAGCTTTTTTTATTCTATACTAGCTAATAACCGCGACTTTGTCTGCGTGGATCGATGTTTTTTGGTTCCCGCGGGAGCTCCGTAATTTTCCGGGATAAATAGTAGCTTATATGCTATTCCAGACTATAATCTATCTCTGTGCCAAATTTCAGCCAGATCCGTTCAGCCGTTGGCGCGTGATTGAGTAACAAACATCCATACATCCATACATCCAGACATCCATATAATACATCCATCCAAACTTTCGCATTTATTATATTAGTAAGATTTATGAGAGCCCTTGAATGTCTTTATATTAAATCTTGCTCAGTTATATAATCATTAACTGAACTTTTTCTAAGAGCATATTTTTAAATTTGTGTTAAGGCTATAAGAAATATTGTCTAGGTACTCATTTAAAAGAATTTTCCATAGTTCAACATTGCCTTTACCATTTTGGGTTACTAGATAGGTAAATAATTATACCTTCTCAGAACAGGCAATTAAAGCAATACATCTGAATATAAAATTCTGCTAATATAAACAAGTTTCTAACTATAAAAAGACGAAATATCTTAATATTTCCATAGAAACTAGTTCTAAAGGGTCACGCACACAAACAACCGTTACTTCACACACCTTCGCTAATTCCTACCTGTCACTTGTTTTGATTCACAATCAAATATAAACCCTACATACACGTGTAAGAGAGTCGTTTCTTCAATGACATAACAACAAGACGTCTCCACTATAATGTCTACGTGAAACTCAAAGGGAATTAGTATCTTTAGTGCTATATCGTTAAGGTTCATATTCGTTTATACCGAGTGGTTTCATTCAGTAGCCTTGTGGTTTGGATATATTTCGTTATTAGAATTTGAACGTTAAATCTATGGTGTTAAGGTTGTTTTTTGTGTTGTGCTCTGTGCAGTATGGTACCAGTCAGTGCCAGGCACTGCGCCGGAGTGGAATACAGTTACAAATTGCTTGTGTGTATCGATTGTTGCTGGTAGTATTCTTGGTTATGAAACTGTTTTTGTGGTGTTTTGGTTTTGCCGGCACGTTGTTGTGCCTAGTATTACAATGTTCTGATGACCGAATTATCGCTAACTAGCTGATGTTCCCGACTTCGTTCGCGTGAATTGAGCTTTTCGGGAGGCAAAGTAGCCTATGTGTTATTCCAGACTATATTATATCTCTGTACCAAATTGCATCCAGATCCGTTCAGCCGTTTTAGCGTGATTGAGTAACAAACATCCATCCAACTTTCGATTTATAATATTAGTATAGATAGTAATTAGTATTACAGTATAGATAAAATAAAAATCAGAAATAAAAACTAGTGCCAATTTTGGCCACCGGGTCATATATTACCGGGTATTATATTTTATAACTGCCTCGTTGGTCTAGTGGTTAGCATGTTTGACTGCGGCTGCCGAGGTCGCGGGTTCGAGTCCCGGGTCGGGCCATATTTAAGTACCGGGTTTTTCTGATTAGAAATTCCCAGTACTAGCCCGGAGTTAGGAAGTTGGCGGTGTTTCACCCCCGTGCCTCGGAGAGCACGTTGAGCCGTCGGTCCCGGTTATTATCACTAACATGATAATAGTCGTTAAAGCCCGCCAACCCGCATTGGAGCAGCGTGGTGGGTCTAAGCTCTAATTCCCTCTCTCCTATGAGAGTGGAGGCCTGTGCCCAGCAGTGGGACGTTAATGGCTGTAGTGGATATTTTATAAATATCGTCATAGACGTCAATAAGTGTAGTATACCTACCTAAATTGAATAAACATTATTTGACTTTGGCTATAGATTTAAGTATAATATAATGCGGCGTTGGTTAACCACATCGTCAATGGCGGGCGTCACTAATTAACCGCCCTAATTAAATCCGCGGACTTAGTGTCTATTAACGCTAAGTTTATAGTCTAGCTAGGCAATAAATCTAGTTGACCCCAACAATAATTCCTCAGGCGACGAAACTTTATAGTATGATAAAGTATCACGAGTTAAACGTACATTATAAATATCCAATAAAAAATCATAAAGGAAGTAAGGTTTTTTATGCTATACCCAATTGTTAAAGCAGGTACGAACATTATCGCGTAAACGCATTTTTGATTTGATAATAAAATCGGTTTAAATATCGATGTTCTGCATGATTATTTCATTTGATGTAACGGTTTTGAGTGTAAATATACTACCTACTATTATTATAAAAAGAAATCGAGAAAATATTCAGTCATAAATATTAAATTTTAGGTATAAATACCTAACTTTCGGATGTTTTTTTATATTTTTGTGTAAGTGTTGGATCATCCATTACTAAAACCCAGCCAAGTTTCATCGACTGAGAATTTAATGCGGGGGTTTCCATACAACGGACCGCCCCATTGCCTAGACTATTAGGGCCGCCAGTTAATGCAAAATAGTAATCATTATCATTTCAGTAGGAACGCCACATAGTAGCGGATTTCTGCCGAATCTATCCTAAGCCTGAAATAAGTGAAAACTTTTGTATCTTACGAGAGAGCGCCATTTTCCCATGATTTTTGCGTTTAAGTTCTTGATGAAAGTGACCGAGACCTAAAGGAGTTGGAGTTATTTAAGTTTGTAACCCTCCAGCTCCTTAAGGTCTCGCTAAAATCGTCACCACTCCTAAGTTAATGCAAAATAGTAATCATTATCATTTCAGTAGGAATGCCACATAGTAGCGGATTTCTGCCGAATCTATCCTAAGCCTGAAATAAGTGAAAACTTTTGTATCTTACGAGAGAGCGCCATTTTCCCATGATTTTTGCGTTTAAGTTCTTGATGAAAGTGACCGAGACCTAAAGGAGTTGGAGTTATTTAAGTTTGTAACCCTCCAGCTCCTTAAGGTCTCGCTAAAATCGTCACCACTCCTAAGTTAATGCAAAATAGTAATCATTATCATTTCAGTAGGAATGCCACATAGTAGCGGATTTCTGCCGAATCTATCCTAAGCCTGAAATAATTGAAAACTTTTGTATCTTACGAGAGAGCGCCATTTTCCCATGATTTTTGCGTTTAAGTTCTTGATGAAAGTGACCGAGACCTAAAGGAGTTGGAGTTTTTTAAGTTTATAACACTCGTTAAAATCGTCAGATTATTTGAATGTACACTTTTCAGCATGTAATTAACTCACTCTACCTTAATCGGACGCGCTCGAGTATTTCTGATGATCGATTTTATTTATCTAATATTCTGATCTGCTATCCTAGACAGACCCACCAATATACAGGGCTCATATATGGTGAAGGTACTCTACGGGTCCAAAGAATGCCCCTTTATATTAATCTGCCATGCTGGAGTAAATTCAAAAATCCCCTCTTGGGCCCCCCCACTACTATCGGTAGGAGTATATGATTCAAAAGCATTTATCAAATTCTACTTGAATAAATTAATTTAACGAATAAAATACGACTGCCCTGCCATATTATTTTTGGAGTTTACTTCCTTAAGAAGCGATTTGCATATTATACCTAGCCTTTGGAATCTTATTCACATTTTTATTCAATAATATTTTTTTGTGAATCACTGGATATTGAACTATAGTGTTATATATTTTTTGAATCTACTCATCATTTTCTAGATGATGATTATATAGTTAATCTTATTTTCGAATATTTTTTTTCAACTTTTGTCTTTAATGCGGGACCATGGTCACCCCATCAATTTTTTTTTAATTTTACTAGCCTATGTCACCCGGAATAAGCTAGGGATTGTAAAGATACCTCATTTATTAAAATCGGTTCAGGCGTATAGAAGTTATGGTGGAATATACAAACTCACATACATACATACATGAACCCTGAAAACAATATACTCCTTTTTTCAGGCAGTCGTATTATAAATGAGATTGAGTTAGAGTAGTGGTGCTCATTAGTGAAGGTCAACAGTTGACCCACAAGCTGGAATGGTGATGATGACAAAAACAAAGTTCGATGCAGACACCTCTATTGTCTAAATTAACTTGTTTGTTCAGTTGCTGGATACAACTAATAACCTGTTAATTATTCACTCCGCCATTGAACTCTTGTATTGATGAATAACATTCACGGTTTTACAGAATATTTGAATAGTTGTCTTTTACTTATTTAGGTAATAAACAAAAAAAAAATGTTTCCAGAGAATATCTATACGTTCCTATAAGCTATAACATAACGTAAGCTTTAACTAAGCTTGATTAAGGTAACAACACAAATAAATATAAAGAAATAATGTCTTTATCAATAACTTTAAATAGGCTTTTGGGGCGTTTGTTCTGTAGACAGACAACCTACAGCCCAAACGGCTGTAACAGGAACGTAGGAATTAAAAATTTTGAGGGAATATTCCTTGAGCACCCTAGAGGTGCTAGAGGAGGTACTAAGGAATTTTCGAAATTTCACCCCCAAGGAGGTCAAATAGGCGGTTCAAGTTATATCCATGAAACTTGGTATTTGTGCTTTCGGTAAAAAAATTACAATTTTATGTATTTCAATGTATTTCAGCAAACGTAGCATTACTTATACATGTTTCTGCTACTTACTGTGGAAGCTCTTGATAAAACCTGACACTCACGAGGTCTTTGTCTACTTCCTTACAAAATCCATGGAAAATCTTTGATATTCCGGGACAAATAGAAACCTATCCTTTCTTGGAATGCAACTTATCTCCAAACCAGACTTCATTGAAATCTATTGAACAGATGGGCCGTTAAAGCGTATCAGACAGACACACTTTCGGATTTCAAAATATAAGAAACTTAGGTTAAGCTACATATACTAAAGTATATCAAGTAGGGTTTGGGTTATGCAGCGATTTTTCAACCCAGCGTTACAGATAAATTGGACATTGCATTTCTAAATACCAAAATAAACTCTATCAACTAGATTCCAGACTATTACATCTCATACATAATATAAATGTTAATCAGACCAGTTTCTAATGGAAACCCATTCACGATACGAAACGATTTAATATTATGTATTTCTATTGAATCAGATATTTGATATTAACAGCTAAATTAATTATGGTTATTCACCTTATTCCTTTCGTAATAAGGTACCTCATAAGGTTCACTTAGGTAGCTGATGCCCGCGATTCTATCCGCCTGGAATGATTCCCACAGGAACTCCTTAATTTTCCGGGATAAAAAGTTACCTATGACATTCTTTCCAGGTCCTTAACTATACCAAAAATCAGGTCGATCTTTTGCTCTGTTGCAGCGTAATTAAAGGGCAACAAACAAACACACTCTCTTTTTTTTTATCCACTACAAGTTAGCCCTTGACTGCGATCTCACCTGATGGTAAGTGATGATGCAGTCAAGACGGTAGCGGGCTAACCTGTTAAGCATGACAGCATTAAACCCATACCCCTATTTATCATCAATGCATGTTTATCTTGGACAATAAATTGTTTTTAATTGTTTAATTGTTTAAATTTTGTATACGTGCATAAACACATTGATAAATTCAAGACGAAAAGTCATGGTCAATACTAGAAATAAAAATAAACTTGTAATGCCTGCTTCTAGGCTCAGTGAAACTAGCAAATCATTTGTTGGAAACAGTGTCCGCTTCTACAATAAGCTCCCAGAAGACATGTTAAAGATGTCTCTAAATAAGTTCAAAGTTAATGTAAAACGTAAACTCATTGAAAAATCTTATTACCATGTAAAGGACTACTTAAACGACAAGGAAGCTTGGCAATGATTTGCTCTATGGCTCTGATAGTTCCTTAGTTAAGATGATGTGTGAGATGGTGATAATAAAAAGAAAACCGGCTGAGTTTGTTGTGGGCTCTTCTCAGACTAGGGCGCGTTTGGAACCCTCGTAGCTTTAGTTTTAACATACCGTAACCAATTATCACCATCATGTTTTATAAGTAAATAATTTTTAACGTCAATAAGTGTACCTACAGTGTACCTATATTGAATAAATGATATTGAGTATTGAGTATTGAGTAATAAAAAAATTAAAAAAATTCGCTTTCTACACGGCATCGTACCGGAACGCTAAATCGCTTGGCGGCACGTCTTTGCCGGTAGGGTGATTTTCACATTTATAACATTAGTATGATGGTTTTCGTGCTCATTTCTGAGGAAAAAGGCAGGCCATCAGATCAAACAAAACTTTCTCCGGAAGCCTCGATGACCTTTTGCAGTAGACCGCTGTTAAGAGTATGTACAGATCGCATCAAAGATCACTTTCCCACGCAGTCAACGACCTACTGAGTACTGGTACAGTGGAGCCTTAACCTACTTTTCGCCTCCTTTATAATTCACTACGATTTGCAGAGGCGTGCATTTCATAGAGGCATAAAAGCACTGCTTACCCAAATCCATTTGGGTCTATTGGGTGTATGATTTATAATATTAGTGTGAATAAAGTCTGAGTTACTTAAGAATCGAAAAGCGTTTCCTTTCAAAAAGGAGAACTTTTTCCTTGCCGATTAAGTGTCTACCGAATTGGAAAACTGTGTTATTCACACCGAAATCTGGAGACGAAAACTTTTTGAATGTAGAGAATAAGAAGGAGAGCCGGGGGAAATCGCTCAGTGTAAGCGTTTTTATTTTATTTTTTTAATTCTATATTATTAAAGGATCTTTGAATCTCCGTGAGATTCTATCAGATCCATAATAAGCTTATAAACTACTAATGCCCAGGACTTCGCCTGCGTGGATCAAGGTTTTTTGGTTCCCGCGGGAACTCCTTAATTTTCTGGGCTAAAAAGTAGCCTATGTGCTATTTCAGACTATAATCTATCTCTGTGCCAAATTTCAGCCAGATCCGTTCAGCCGTTGGGGCGTGATTGAGTAACAAACATCCATACATCCACACATCCATACATCCATACATCCATCCAAACTTTCGCATTTACAATATTATTAGTAAGATTAAGTAAGATAATTTTCTTAAATCAAATAAATACATTATTTAAATAAAAAAAGCTTTATAAAACGTTTAGAGGAATATCCCATTGTAACCCCCAAAAGATTGCTCTGTATTGGATAGGCGTTACTTTGCGAAAGTTCATGATTTAGCAAGAAAAGATTACCATTATTTTGCTATAATCCGCCAACAGAAAAAAAATCTGTATGGTCAAGCATGCAGTTACAAGCGAAGCACCGTTTACCTTTCCAACCAAGCAAGAAAGCCAAGTTCCCAAGCAAGCAAGAAAGCCAAGTTAAACAATCTTGCATTGTAAAGTCGACATCTCCTGAAGATGCTCCGGTGTCGGGGAGAAACGTGCGTCGAGAATAGTATAAAAGTGTTGTGTGGTGGTGGCATTGCTTGCTTGGGAACTTGGCTTACTTGCTTGGTTGGGAACTTGGCTTTCTTGCTTGGTTGGGAACTTGGCTTTCTTACTTGGTTGGGAACTTGGCTTTCTTGCTTGGTTGGGAAGGTAAACGGTGCTTCGCTTGTAACTGCATGCCTTGACCATACGGATTTTTTTCTGTTGGCGGATTATAGCAAAATAATTGTAGTCTTTTCTTGCTAGATTGCTCTGTGACAAGTAAAAAGTATCTCTTTAGGCTGTGTCATGAACATCAGCCTTACAAGTTCGTTCAAATAAAATTTATCAAAAAATGTATAGCACCCGCATTTCCTGTTGTCGATACATCGGAACTGCATTGGTATTGTAGTTACAAGTGTTAACCAATTAGTTACCATTCAGTCGTAAAATGGCAAGGGCATAGATAACGACAGTTTAACAAATCACACTGTCTCTACAAAGGTTATTTCCGTTAGCAAGAATTAAAGTGGTTAATTTATATTATTAGTTAACTTATGCCATATAATAAACTGCCTCGTTGGTCTAGTGGTTAACATGGTCGAGTCCTATAATTAAGTATTGAGTTTTTCTGACTACAAATTCTCAGTACTAGCCCGGAGTTAGGAAGTTGGCGGTGTTTCACCCCCGTGCCTCGGAGAGTACGTTAAGCCGTCGGTCCCGGTTATTATCACTAACATGATAATAGTCGATAAAGTCCGCCAACCCGCATTGGAGCAGCGTGGTGGGTCTAATAGGCCTATTACACTGTACTTTTTACAGGGCCCTGTGTTTAGGGTGGGCGTGGCCGCTACTTAGAGCGTCGCTTATTACACAGCAATAAGGACCAATTTTGGGGGGACCATTTAACCCTAATTCTTATTACACTACACTGAATCAAGTGTAAGGGTTCCTGTGAAAAGTGCAGTGTAATAGGCCTATAAGCTCTAATTCCCTCTCTCCTATGAGAGTGGAGGCCTATGCCCAGCAGTGGGACGTTAATGGGCTGTAGTGATGATGATGATGATGATAATGCCATATTAGCTGACTAAGCATTGAAGGTCTAATAAGGATTGGGCTTGAGTCTCTAAGTTTTTTTTAATATTAACAGCAAGCATACGAGCAGACAGGTGTTTTTTATCCACTACTAGCTTTTGCCTGCTTCGTCCTTGTGGAATACAAAGTTCAAACCCCTATTTTACCCACATAGGGGTTGAATTTTCAAAAACCCTTTCTTAGTGGATGTCTACATCATAATATTTATCTGTATGCCAAATTTCAGCCCGATTCGTTCAGTGGTTTGAGCTGTGTGTTGATAGATCAGTCAGTCAGTCAGTCTAATTTTTTTTATATATTTAGATCTACTACTAGTCATTCCCTGACTGTGTCTGTCTCACGTGATAGTAGTGATGATTCAGTCTAAGATGGTAGGATAGTCCCCTAAGACACACACCTATTAGGAGTATAGCAGTTATATTAAACCCATACCCTTATCGGCTTCTGCACGGCATCGTACAGGATTTTCTTTATTATACGACTGCCTGAAAAAAGGAGTATATTGTTTTCAGGTTCATGTATGTATGTATGTGAGTTTGTATATTCCACCATAACTTCTATACGCCTGAACCGATTTTGATAAATGAGGTATCGTTAGAATCCCTAGCTTATTCCGGGTGACATAGGCTAGTAAAATTAAAAAAAAAATTGATGGGGTGACCATGGTCCCGCATTAAAGATTAAAGTTGAAAAAGAACATTCGAAAATAAGATTAACTATATAATCATCATCTAAAAAATGATGAGTAGATTCCAAAAATATATAACACTATAGTTCAATATCCAGTGATTCACAAAAAATGTAATTTAATAAAAATGAGAATAAGATTCTAATTTAACTAGGTTAATTTAGATTTTTAACTTTTTAGTTTTTTGGCAGGGCAGTCGTGTTTTTTACCCACATAGGGTTGAATTTTCAAAAACCCTTTCTTAGTGGATGTCCACATCATAATATTTATCTGTATGCCCAATTTCAGCCCGATTCGTTCAGTGGTTTGAGGCTTGAGCTGTGTGTTGATAGAACAGTCAGTCAGTCAGTGCAAAATAGGCTTGCTCTTGACGACAATACGGATGATGCCTGTGTCAAAAATAAATTCTTTCTAACTGATTATTAAATAGAGGATCTTCAAAAAGACCTCAAATTCACATCCTCGATTAGTTTTAAGTTTGATAACCATTTTAAAATATAGATTAGTGCAAGTGCGTTGAAATTTGATGACGTCACAATTGCAAATTTCATACAAGTTCCATAGTAGAAGTGCGTTTTTAAGTTTGATAAAGAGTTGCTGATTTGATTGAGTTGTCATCATCCCTATCATGCTTAATGTTAGTTGGAACGCGCTTGCCTAGATGCCTTTACACTCTTGCCTATAAGTTGGTTAAACTAAATACGTGGCAGGAAATACGTAAGCTCTAAGGGAATTACAAATAATATAATAAATACATAAGGTGTGAACCTTATGTAGTGGATAAAAAAAAAAACATAGAGGTTAGTATCAGACACGTAGAGCAAAACCGTTTCGTGCGAGCAGATTGGACTTCAACCATATAAGGATACCATCGATGTCGGTTTCTCGCTGTTCTGTGGTAGAACGGTGAAGGAGGACTAAAGCTCTAGCCCCACTATAGGAGTGGGGCTAGACTAGTATGGCTATGCGCACAACGAGTCAAATTATGTCTACACGTTATCTCTATTGGTCTACCGACACTAACATGGTTAGTTGTCTCGTTATGTCAAAAACAGACATAAAACATTAAAAAAAAAGTAATATTTCTTATCTGCGGTATTTTTCTCTACGAACCATTTATATGCCGACTATTTATTTCTTGTAATATGCCGCATTTTGTGCATGTTTGGGTAAACGAAAAATTAGCCGACAACGACATCTAGAAAAAAAAAGAAAGAAAGAAAAGAAATTTATTTCCAAATTGTGCCATACATAACAAGCATACTTAAAGAGGTAGATCACCCCTGCACCTCAACGATCTAAACAAGATCTATTATCTAAACTACAATCGATGAGGCGCAGGGATGAACCATATCACGCATGGCACAACCCAAAAAATGGCCCAGGCTCAGCATGATGCTGTATGTTCAGTGCAAGCACTAACCATACAGCGCTGATTTTCAGCCCAAACCCTGTTTCAGGTGACACCACGGAAAAAAGATACGTAGCTGTAAGCTAGTAGGATACTTAAAAAACTACTTATAATTATACTTATAGTAATAGCAAATATATCTAACTAATTATCTATCTATCAAATTAAAGTGCTACACATCCACAAAAACGACCACAAATGTTCATCAGTACTACATACAATTCTCATATATATGCCATAAAATTAACAATTATACTACTTATAGGTACTATACTACTATATCCTTTATTATAATAATTATTATTAAATATATTAACTACATAAATAAGTTAATGATTGAAAGGAATACACATTTAATATATAAAATATTTAACTTATTAAGCATTATATATTAAAAAGCTAAAGAATAGAGTACTCTGCCACATGATCTTCAAATTCTACCTGTTTCTCCAGAAGGACTTTTTTCAATTTGAATTTAAACGAAACTTTGCTTTTTAAATTCCTTATTGGAGGTGGGATATTATTCCAACATTTTGTGGCAGAGTAAGTAAAAGAGCCTCTAAAAGCGGCCGTGCGATGGAGTGGAATACGGAGCCGATTTCTCTCTCTCTCTCGTCGCGAGATAATTTCGTGGTGGTTTTTTTTATCCACTACAAGTTAGCCCTTGACTGCGATCTCACCTGTAAGTGATGATGCAGTCTGAGATGGTAGCGGGCTAACCTGTTGGGGGCATGGCAGTTATATTAAACGGTACCCCTATTTGGTTTCTACACGGTACCGGAACGCGTAATCGCTTGGCGGCACGCCTTTGCCGGTAGGGTGGTAACTAGCCACGGCCGAAGCCTCCCACCAGGCCAGACCAGGGAAAATTCAGAAATTATAAATTCCCAAATTGACCCTGCCGGGGATCGAACCCGGGACCTCCACACTTTAAGACAACAGCGCTACACATTGCGCCACGGAGGTCGTCAAAAATGATAAAACGTCGTGTAGGTATCATAATTCCGTAGTAGATTGATTGCTTAGATTTTACCTGTCTTTTACCACTTTCTTTGTACTCACTGATGATGCTCTTCTCTCATTAAATCATTGTTAGGTCATTACCTGCAACAGAGCAAAATTAAAAATTAAGAAAATTTCATTTATTTACGTCAAAAGGTGTGAGTTACGAAAAATCTCCCAATATTTTTTAAGGAAAATTATTATCAATGACAGACGGGCAAGTGTGTCTAGGCTCTATACATATTCATAATCATTTATTTTTTGCCAGAATATGGTACATGCAACATTTTGACACAGATGTTAAATATATAAATTCCACATATCCTGCCAGGTTTGGCGTGTAAAATTATTTTTATGCATATGTTAAACAATGAATTACATACAAAGAATATTTGCCATGTATCTGTAGTGGAGCTAGACTTTAAGGTTGCAAAGTTCCTCACTGAATCGAAATTGCAAAATAGTGGGAAGAATCTTGAAAAATCGAGTAAAAATCTTGTAAAAATCTCGAGTAAAAGTGTCTCGTTAACTCGGCAGCAGCGGTTCCTCTCGCACTGTGGTTGATAAGAGCGGCTAACAAGGCGCTCGGCAAAGGCGGAGGCGTTATCTATTTTTCTTCCAAGCACGCGACACTGGAGGCTTGTTGACTTGTAATTTTGAGATAATTGTAAAATGTAATGTAAAAAAAAAATATTGTACGTCAGGGTTACCTGACTGGATATGTTGCGGCTTTCTATTAAATCGACAAACATCTCATATTCACATATTCATACAAATAAATCATTTCTTTCTTTCTTTCTAGGTACACCTTAAGGTTCACTTAGCTAGCGGATGATTCCCACAGGAACTTGCCTATGTCACTCTCCAGGTCCTTAACTATACCAAATATCAGGTCGATCTGTTGCTCTGTTGCAACAAACAAACACACTTTCACATTTATAATATTATTATGATGGTTTTCGTGCTCTTTTCTGAGCCGAAAGGCGCCTTCAGATCAAAAAAAACTTTCTCCGTACCGCATCGCTCAAGTGGGTCCAGCTCTATAGAAACTCATACAAAGAATATTTGCCGTGTATCTGTAGTGGAGCTAGATCAATACTCAATACTCAATACTCAATATCATTTATTCAATATAGGTACACTGTAGGTACATTTATTGACGTTAAAAATTACTTATAAAACATGATGGTGATAATTGGTTACGGTATCTTAAAACTAAAGTTACGAGGGTTCCAAACGCGCCCTGGTCTGAGAAGAGCCCACAACAAACTCAGCCGGGGTTTTTTTTCTTTTTATTGTCACCGTCTCACATCATCTTTACTAAGGAACTATCAGAGCCATAGAGCAAATCATCTTGATCTTAAGGTTGCAAAGTTCCTCATTGAATCGAAATTGCAAAATAGTGGGAAGAATCTTGAAAAATCGAGTAAAAATCCTGGAAGTGTCTTGTTAACCGGCAGCAGCGGTTCCTCTCGCACTGTGGTTGATAAGAGCGGCTAACAAGGCGCTCGGCAAAGGCGGAGGCGTTGTCTATTTTTCTTCCGAGCACGCGACACTGGAGGCTTGTTGACTAGGTACATACTACAAAGAGGTAAGTTATGAGATGCAGCGATCAAACAAAAAAAAAAAAAAATTTCTTCTAATAATTTACAAAATTATATTAGTGATTAGGGCCATCCCATTAAGTCACTATTAGCAACTAGTACTTGTGGAGGGCGGCCCCGCTCTTCCATAACATATTGAGTATAACAAAAATAGTAATATAAATTAGTTAAATGTAAAAGGTAGTTATAAGTTACTACAATATTTGAGTATGTGTGGTGTGTTGTGTGTGTGTGTGTGTGTTTTTTTTTAATTATTTTATTGCCAAATATTTTGAGTTCAGAATGCACTTTCTTATTAAAATAAATTCCAAAGTTCTCTCTACATTAATGTTATTAAATAATTTAGTATTTCTACCATTTCTCGACATACAAATAAATATTTTATTCCGCCAAAGGGTTGAAAGAAGAAGAATTCAGAAGTTAGTACATTATGTCCCTGGCTCCTGTGTGCTTATTGATTAAAAACGTATTTTTTGTCAAAAGTATGCTTGTTTACCGAATTTACAGCTATACTAAGGACCTTACACGCCAGTGGCACCAACTAGTGAGCATAACAAGTCAGAATTAATAAAATTTAAAAAACACGACTGCCCTGCCAAAAAACGAGTATAATAAAAATCTAAATTTATCTAGTTAAATTAGAATCTTATTCACATTTTTATTAAATGATTTTTTTTTGTGAATCACTGGATATTGAACTATAGTGTTATATATTTTTGGAATCTACTCATCATTTTCTAGATGATGATTACATAGTTAATCTTATTTTCGTTTTTTTTTCAATTTTTTTTTAATTTTACTATAAGCCTATAGCACCCGGAATAAGCTAGGGATTCTAACGATACTTCGTTTATCAAAATCGGTTCAGGCGCATAGAAGTTATGGTGGAATATACAAACTCACATACATACATACATACATGAACCCTGAAAACAATATACTCCTTTGTTCAGGCAGTCGTATAAAAACGGTAGCCCTCATTAACGTGCAACAGTGAATATAGCTGCTGATTCTAAGTCGCTCATAACTCTTCACTTGCCCCCCATCCGGTTCGGCCCACATTATCACGGGGTGAGCGACCTTAACTGTCGACCGTGACCTCGCCATTACAGTCCACCTCGTCCACTGAACGCTGAGTAATCGCTATGAAATTGTAACGCTTCCACCTGTAGCTCAGATATTATACACCCGTTATCCTAGTGAGCGACAGAAGCGACGCAATACGACGCCATAGAAAATGACAAACTTGCCTACGCGACAACGTAAGCACGTGAAGGGTCAGATATTGTTTGATACTTTCGCATCGAGTCGCGGTATCGCGTTTGTTGCTCTACGTAGGGACAACGAGTAAGCCTTTATTATTGAGGCATTCATAATAAAGGCTCAAGCCTGTTACCAGACCAGCCAGACCAACCCCAGATTGAGTAAGGTAATCGTTTGTCAAACGGATAATACGACCTGTTCAAGGAGTTCAAAGATGCCTTCTGTTTTTGTTTACCGGGGCGAAATCTTCCATAGATACCCGACCATATAGGGTCGGGTTATGTGGGATTTTTACCAACTAAAACCCCCTCGGTGACCGTCCATAGCTCATAATGAGGGGCCCCGGGAACTCTTAAAGAACTTACGCCCCTCTCTTGAGCGGCGCCCATTATGGGCTCGTTCCAGGGGAGAGGATCTCCCCAATTGTCTCAAGGCATAGCAGCGTGAGTTCATAGTTGCCTGCACGTCAAGAAGCATGTATGAACACCTTAAACAGTTCGAGTAAGTAATACATTTTAAACTGTTTGACTACGATTTGCTTGGACAATTGGGCCTCAGAGGTAATATTTATAATTGTTTATTCCGAAATTGTTCGAGGAAAGGACCTCACTGTTTAAAAAGACCATAAATTATTTCAGTAAATAACAACAAAGTTGTCATAACAACACGTACCTAATCAGCTGTGAAATTACTGGCTTTCATAGTTCATACGGCGCTAAACTGGTAGCGGCTGACAAACAATTCGACACCTTATGAGTACGGAACGCCAATTTTGGGATGTTTTCCTATACTTGTGCTGCTGCCTTGCTTCTTGCCAAATATCATGATTCTAGATCAACGGGAAGTACTCTATAGAATTCGATTTATAGGCGAGTATTGGATAGAAGCAGGCGTTACTTTGCGGAACTCCATGACAATGAAGAAACTAGAAGTAGATTTGCCTTCTGTGGCGGATTGTAGCGAATTAAACTTCTAGTTTCTTGATTATAGGCGAGTGTCAAAATATGCGGCATAAACGGCCGTAACTATCTTTCGATTGTGTCGAAAATTAATATGAAAAACAGCATTGAAGTTAAAGACTGTTAAACAGCATTTGTTAAGTCGAGGTTATTACACTATTGATGATTTTATTAACGACAAAGTTGCGTGGAAGCAACCGGCCTCGCATCCAGTGACCCACAAGTCAGTGTAATACTTGTAACGTATGTGTTGTGTTGTATACATATTGTAACCTTTTCTTTTCTATGAAAAGAGCAACTGCTGAGTTTCTTGCCGGTTCTTCTCAGTAGAATTCCGAACCGGTGGTAGAGTCTTAACGATTCATAAGTGACACAAGTTGTCCTACATGAAATAAATAAATCATTTATCATTTATCATTATTATTTAATGATTAAAACCGGATTTTGCGGAAAATTTGATCTGAAAAACATGAAGGGTAAACGTACGAGTGTAGAAAACGAGGCCAAGCCCTTGTTTACTACTTATACTTGACTTACTAACCGCTGACTCACTTTCCGAGAGATTAATTTCAGGGATTTGTAAAAGTCGAGAAAACGCCGAGCTGGGGGAAAAGCCGAAACCGACGAGTACTTACTTCGCTTCTAAATTTCGTAAGATTTACTCGGCGGATTTAATGAGTTTTCTAATATACTAAATTAATTTTGCCTGCGGTTTTTCGTCTTGGATGTAATGTTATTATGAACATACTGGATGATGCCCTTGACTCAGTCCGCGTGGATTTAGGATTTATACAAATTTCTTTTAGGTAATAGCGCCAGTGTTTTGGGCACCATGGCGTGTATTTTTTGTAAATATAATTAGTTTTTAATTTATTTCTTACTTTTAATTCTAATATCTATGTAAATTATAATGAACTCCTTAAACAGTTCGAGTAATACGTTTTAAGCTGTCAAATGATAATTTTCTTAGACAATTTCTTTTCGGATTTATTTATACAAATTTTATTTAGGATTTATAAAAAAGGAGAACTTTTTATATTTTCGTGGATAAAACGACCACGCCTGTCTCCGTGGAAGCTATATCTGTACAAAATGTAGTAGTAATATTCCGGAAAGGAATTGGATTACAATTGAATAATACTATATTCAAATTCAAATGCTTTTTATTCAAATAAACTTTTACAAGTACTATTGAATCTACCACTGGTTCGGAATGTTATTCCTACCGAGAAGAACCAGTAAGAAAGTAATTTAATGTAAATTATTTTGATTCTCTGGTGCTCCGTTGAAAATAGGCGACCTTGAAGATAACATTAATCGCTGATTGATCGGTCTGCATCAACTCCATACTAATATTATAAATACGAAAGTTTGTATGTCTGCTACGCTTTCACGGCCCATCTGTTCAACCGATTTTGATGAAATTTGGTATATGGATAGTTTGCATCCCGAGGAAAGACATAGGCTACATTTTATCCCGGAAAATTCAAGAGTTCCCGCGGGGATCAAAAAAATATCTCTTCAACCGATTTTGATGAAATTTGGTATAGGAAATGTTTGGTACCCGGGGAAGGACATAGGCTACTTTTTATCCCGGAAAATTAAAGAGTTCCCGCGGGAATTCACGGGCATCATCTAGTTACATATAAGATGAGTTTTCTAAACTTAATATAGTTTCAAAAATCTTCTTACTTGAAAAAAAACTTAGGAATTCAAAAAAAGTGTAAATGGAACCGATGACATGCGAAAATCAAGACCCAAATAAACCTCAACTTGTAAGGGATCCCTAAAAAGACAATACTTGCATATATAGAAAGAAGAAAGAAAGAAAGAAAGAAAAGAAATTTATTTCCAAATTGTGCCATACATAACAAGCATACCATGGTCCCGCCATGGTCATCCCATTAATTTTTTAAAAAAAATTAGCCTATGTCACCCGGAATAAGCTAGGGATTCTAACGATACCTCATTTATCAAAATCAGTTCAGGTGTATAGAAGTTATGGTGGAATATACAAACTCACATACATACATACATACATACATACATACATACATACATGAACCCTGAAAACAATATACTCCTTTTTTCAGGCAGTCGTATAAGGTGCTAACCGAGTTTCTTACAGGTTCTTCTCGGTAGGAATGTCATTCCGAACCAGTGGTAGATTCACTTGACGATTCAAAAGTACTTGTAAAAGTTTATTTGAATAAAAAAACATTTGAATTTGAATTTGCAGAGCATAATATATCGGTTGCGCAATATAGGTAAACTAATCATACTTTCTAGTTAGCAATAAAGTTAAAATATAACAAACCATTTCTCCCGCTGCATCCCACAAACTTAATTAAAACTGTGGGTAGTGATATAATTGCATTAGCAATTTAAAACTACCCGCAAAAACTAAACTAAACAGATCGTGTGAAACTGTACTGTTAGCTATTTTATTAGATAGGTATTTTTTACGACCTCCGTGGCGCAGTGTGTAGCGCTGTTGTCTTAACGTGCGGAGGTCCCGGGTTCGATCCCCGGCAGGGTCAATTTGGGAATTTATAATTTCTGAATTGTCCCTGGTCTGGCCCGGTGGGAGGCTTCGGCCGTGGCTAGTTACCACCCTACCGGCAAAAGACGTCCCGCCAAGCGATTTAGCGTTCCGGTACGATGCCGTGTAGAAACCGAATAGGGGTATGGGTTTAATATAACTGCCATGCCCCTAACAGGTTAGCCCGCTACCATCTTAAATTGCATCATCACTTACCATCAGGTGAGATCGCAGTCAAAGGCTAACTTGTAGTGGATAAAAAAAACGTACATTTAGGTCTAAATCTAACGCATATGATACATTATTTTATAATCAAAACTAGTGGGCCTGGCAGACGTCGTCCTGCCTCGAACCTATAACCCGATTGCATCGCCCTCTACCGGGTCCAATTGTGAATATAAACCATCCCGGGACCCACACAAACACGCACAAAAAAATCTATCAAAATCGGTTAAGCCGTAGCTGAGTTTTAGCGAGACAAACGAACAGCAATTGAATTTTATATAATTATATAGAAGATATAGCTATAAAAATAGCTCCTATTCAGATTCTTCTGCTAGTTAGCCCTTGGCTGTGTTCTTGCTAGCCAGGTAGTTTAAGATGGTAGCGGGCTAACTTGTTCGAGGAAAAGGTACTCCTAATCCGCGTCCACCTTTGCCTTTAGGGTGTTACTAATTAGGGTAAACAAGCCTTCCGATAAACCAGACTACAGACAATTTAGTAATTATAATGTCCGATAATATCCGAGAAAGAACTTATCGCCCACCACTGGGCCATGGGGGTCGTCAAAATTTGCAAAAAATACATTGATTTTAGTGAGTTTTCCTAAGTTTAGAGATGATGTAAGCATTAATGCATTATTAACATCAATATTTTTTTTTTGAAAATAATACAATAGAACTTATTAACATCAATGCTTTCAGAACTCAAAACGTTAACCTACATTGAAGACGTAAATGGTATCGTAAAATTTTTATACTTCCACAAGCGATAAAAAAATATCGAACCTGTATACCTCGTGATTGGCATAAGTAACGAGCGTTGATGCAGTTCGAGCAGCTATAAAAAATAATAACGTCAGAGTGGGACAGCGCTATGCGAGGTTTTACAGGTGTGACAGAGAGGGTGGATCGAGCAGGGGTGTCGAATTGCGTATCCCGGATGACATTATGGGGTATGTTTTAATCGGGTGTTGGTTTTTATCACGGTTTTATAAAGGCAGGATTATTCTGTAAAGAGCCTTAACACCACTACAGCCTATTAACGTCCCACTGCTGGGCACAGGCCTCCACTCTTATAGGAGAGAGGGAATTAGAGCTTAGACCCACCACGCTGCTCCAATGCGGGTTGGCGGGCTTTAACGACTATTATCATGTTAGTGATAATAACCGGGACCGACGGCTTAACGTGCTCTCCGAGGCACGGGGGTGAAACACCGCCAACTTCCTAACTCCGGGCTAGTACTGAGAATTTCTAATCAGAAAAAACCCACTACTTAATTATGGCCCGACCCGGGACTCGAACCCGGGACCACGGCGGCCGCAGTCGAACATGATAACCACTAGACCAACGAGGCAGTTAGAAGGGCCTTACACACATAGACCCAATACACTCGTCTCACGTGTATCACGTTAACCAACAACCATTCAAAAAAATGAGTTAAAACACAGTTCTCTCTCTGCGTCGTATTCCTCATTACTGAGGGACGTGACCTCTTTCCATTAATCACATAATGGTAGGAGTCTTTTTGGAATAATAATCACATTAAGATTGGCCCAATACACTCGTCTCACGTGTATCACGTTAACCAACAACCATTCAAAAAAAGGAGTTAAAAGACAGTTCTCTCTCTGCGTCGTATTCCTCATTACTGAGGGACGTGACCTCTTCCCATTAATCACATAATGGTAGGAGTCGTTTTGGAATAATAACGCAGTGGGTTACATCCTTCCGCATACGACTCGACTAAGATTTAACTCATATTAACTCCTATTTAACTCTCAAGGTTTTTTGTAATTATTATCAGATGTTAGTTATAGTAACCCGGACCGACGGCTTAACGTGCTCTCCGAGGCACGGAGGAAACGAAAAGGCCAAATTTGAACCTCCAAATTCGGTCACCCATCCAGTTACCGGCTTGGGTTAACGCTGCTTAGCAATCCTAATCTACTGATATGCGCCGTCGTTTTAACGACCTCCGTGGCGCAGTGTGTAGCGCTGTTGTCCCTTGTTCGATCCCCGGCAGGGTCAATTTCTGAATTTTCCCTGGTCTGGCCTGGTGGGAGGCTTCGGCCGTGGCTAGTTACCACCCTACCGGCAAAAGACGTGCCGCCAAACGATCCGGTACGATGCCATGTAGAAACCGAATAGGGGTTTAATATAACTGCCATGCCCCTAACAGGTTAGCCCTCTACCATCCTTAACTCCATCTTCACTTAGCATCAGCTGAGATCGCAGTCAAGGGCTAACTTGAAGTGGATAAAAAAGAAAAAAAAAACTATTATTAAGCTATCCTATTGCTATTGTGATGCACAGATAGCCAATAGGTTAAAAAATTTTGCTGGGCATACTGTTAAAACACTAATCAATGGTTTTTTTATCCCTTCCAAATATTATCGTAAGATACGGATAAAAAATTAATGAAAGGAACGTCTTTCCTCTAACCTTGGCTTTTTGTCGGCGTATTTTAATACTTATCTGTTACGTAATTACTTATGTGTTGAGTAAAAAACAGTTCTAAACATAGGTATATTATGGTTCTTAGAATATGTAGTTTCTTTAATGGCAATTTACCATCGAAGTTTTTTAATACCTACTTGTAATAACGAATAATAAGGATAAATCTTCACTTCGATGTCTACTAGATAAAATTCCAAACATCGTAGGTAAAGTTTTTTATACGACTGAAAAAAGGAGTATGTTTTCAGGGTTCATGTGTGGATGTATGTGAGTTTGTATATACCACCATAACTTGTATACGCCTGAACCGATTTTGATAAATGAGGTATCGTTAGAATCCCTAGCTTATTCCGGGTGACATAGGCTAGTACAATTTTTTAAAATATTGATGGGGTGACCATGGTCCCGTAGTAAAGACTAAAGTTGAAAAAACAAACGAAAATAAGATTAACTATATAATCATGTGGAAAATGATGAGTTGATTCCAAAAATATATAACGGAATATTGGAATAGAATTTGTCTATGAACCAAACCAGTGAAATGTTAAAAAAAAAAATTTTTTAATTGTTAATTAATCATATTCTGGACTGAAATTCTTTAGTCACCCCATTTGCAATATATTTATTGACATATTTAATATAATCTTACATATAAAATTTTCGTGTCACAATGTTAGTTACCATACTCCGAAACGGCTAGACTGATTTTTATGAAATTTTATATATTTTTTAGGTCTGAGAATCGGCTACTATCTATTTTGCATACCCCTAAAACACCTCAATTATCGTGGGCATCAGCTAGTTTGATATAAAATAGTTTTCATCCATTAACCAGTGGTGAAGGTCGTTGTATACAGGAACTATATATACTTAGAACAGTAGCATGTGCATTCTGCATCAATCATTGTTACAGTATCAATAGGGATGACGACAACTCAATCAAATCAAAGCAACTCTTTATCAAACTTAAGAACGCTCTTCTAGTATGGAAGTTGTATGAAATTCGCAATTGTGACGTCATCAAATTTCAACGCACTTTTTTTATTTAATCTGTATTATAAAATGGTTATCAAACTTAGAAAATAACCGAGGATGTGAATTTTAGGGATTTTTGAAGGCCCTCTATTTAATAATCCACTACACTACAGCCCATTGACGTCCCACTGCTGGGCACAGGCCTCCACTCTCATAGGAGAGAGGGAATTAGAGCTTAGACCCACCACGCTGCTCCAATGCGGGTTGGCGGACATTAACGACAGTTATAATGTTAGTGATAATAACCGGGACCGACGGCTTAACGTGCTCTCCGAGGCACGGGGGTGAAACACCGCCAACTTCCTAACTCCGGGCTAGTACTGAGAATCTCTAGTCAGAAAAACCCAATACTTGTTTTGGCCCGACCCGGGACTCGAACCCGGGACCTCGACGGCCGCAGTCGAACATGCCAACGAGGCAGTTATTTTTTTAATAATCAGTTAGAAATAATTTATTTTTGATATCGGCATCATCCCTATTGTTGTGATTGGCTGAATTTATGGTATTCTTGTTGCGTCAATGGATTTTGTCCAATAGTGGAAGAGTGTTATCCAATCAGAGGTGATTGCGATCGTTACACTGTAGCTGTCAGAGATACGCAGTCGCCCTGAGCGTCACAGGAGGCGCCCTTAGGAAGATGTTGCCCCCCCGATGTCATGGAGCCCTAGGTCTCTTGTCTCGGCTCGGCCTAGCGCTCCCCATCCCCCCGGTAACGCTGTAGCGCCCAGTAGGGCCTACGCAGCATACTCAATCCGAAAAAAAAATAGGTCGCCCTGCTTGCCTAGGTTTGGGCTGAAAATCAGCGCTGTATGGTTAGTGCTTGCACTGAACATACAGCATCATGCTGAGCCTGGGCCATTTTTTGGGTTGTGCCATGCGTGATATGGTTCACCCCTGCGCCTCATCGATTTTTGTTTAGATTATAGATCTTGTTTAGATTGTGGCGGTCTTCGCAGTCCGCACATAATCCAATAGATGGCATTACTAGTACGATTCACGCGAAGAGCCCAACTCACGATAACGAAGCGTTCTCTGAATTACGCTATATATACGACCTCCAAAGATGAACGGTTGGAGCAGTGGTCCCCGAGCACAGCATCCGCTCGGAGGATGATCATCCTTTGTTACGGACGAGCCATATCACCTGCTCCCGTACAGATCGTTGAGGTGCAGGAGTGATCTACCTCTTTAGGTATGCTTGTTATGTATGGCACAATTTGGAAATCAATTTCTTTTCTTTCTTTCTTTCTTTCTGTAGACAAATAGGTGCGGACGCCACACCTGTTGCTGTCAGCGACTAAACGCGTGCGAACACGTCATTTGTTCCATTCAACCGCACCCTCTAGCTGCGGAATGGAGGCCATATTACTTTATTTCCAACCCTTAGGAGGTTTTTTTTAAAATATTTGCCATATATTTATTCGTAGCTTTAGTTTTAAGATAGTAACCAATTATCACCATCATGTTTTTTATGTAAGTAATTTTTAACGTCAATAAGTGTACCTACAGTGTACCTATGATATGATATTGAGTATTGAGTATTGAGTATTTATCAAATAATCATTACATGAAGCCCCGTCAGGGCATTGTAATGCTGCAAATACAATTGCAGGTTACATTTATTTTAATTTTTAATTTAAAACATAATATTAGCATTAACAATACAATACAACTAACAATACAATAATGAAATGAAATATAATTAACAATACAATAATAAATTAAATAGATATTACATAATGTCAATTAATATTTTAAGAATGAATTCAGTCAGTTTGTTATAAAATAAATTTAATCTATAAAAGCGAAAGATCACTGATTCATCACCTTCTCAGGAACTATAGAGCATACAGACTTGAAATTTGGAAGATAAGTTCCTTCTATGGTGTAGACGGCCGCTAAGAAACGGTTTTCAGAAAATTCACTCCAAACAGGGTGAATTGGGGGCTGTAATTTTGTAAAAATGTAATGTTCCGTTCAACCGCACCCTCTAGCTGCCGAATGGAGGCTATATTTCCACCCATTAAGAGGCTTTTTTTAAATATTTGCAATATATTTAATCTATAAAAGCGAAAGGTCACAGATTCATCCCCATATCTCAGGAACTATAGAGCATACAGACTTGAAATTTGGAAGATAGCTTCCTTCTATGGTGTTGACGGCCGCTAAGAAACGGTTTTGAGAAAATTCACTCCAAACAGGGCGAAATGGGGGCTGTAATGTTGTAAAAATGTAATGTTCCATTCAACCGCACCCTCTAGCTGCCGAATGGAGGCTTTATTTCCATCCATTAGGAGGCTTTTTTAAATTTATTTATATACCGATTTCTTTGAGGTTTCTAAGCCGATTTGAAAATTATTATTGCTTTGCTTGACTTCATACTCAATACTCAACATCATTTATTCAATATGGGTACACTGTAGGTACACTTATTGACGTTAAAAATTACTTACTTAAAAAACATGATGGTGATAATCGGTTACGGTATCTTAAAACTAAAGCTACGAGGGTTCCAAACGCGCCCTGGTCTGAGAAGAGCCCACAACAAACTCAGCCGGGTTTTTTTTCTTTTGATTATCACCATCTCACAAATCATTTTAACTAAGGAACTATCAGAGCCATAGAGCAAATCATTGCCAAGCTTCCTTGTCGTTTAAGTAGTCCTTTACATGGTAATAAGATTTTTCAATGAGTTTACGTATAGTGTATATGTACGCTTAGGAGTCTTGACGTACAAACACATAATGCGTTACGGTGCAGTTAATTAAGAGGTTTGCTTAGGATGTGAGGACGCGAATACACTGAAGCGGAGCGGAATGGATGGGGGATGTATGTATGTATGTATGTATGTATGTATGTATGTATGTATGTATGTATGTATGTATGTATGTATGTATGTATGTATGGCGGAGCGGAATGGACGGGGGATGCTTTTTTATACGACTGCCTGAAAAAAGGAGTATATTGTTTTCAGGGTTCATGTATGTATGTATGTATGTAAGTGAGTTTGTATATTCCACCATAACTTCTATACGTCTGAACCGATTTTGATAAGTGAGGTATCGTTAGAATCCCTAGCTTATTCCGGGTGACATAGGCTAGTAATTTTTTTTTAAAAATTGATGGGGTGACCATGGTCCCGCATTAAAGTTGAAAAATAATAGTCAAAAATAAGATTAACTATATAATCATCATCTAGAAAATGATGAGTAGATTCCAAAAATATATAACACTATAGTCAATATCTAGAGATTCACAAAAAATATAACTAGATTAATTTAGATTTTTAACTTTTTAGTTCGTTTTTTGGCAGGGCAGTCGTGTTTTTTTATTTTTTTAAATTTTGACTTGTTAAAGTCAATAAATAAATACCCCAAATCGGTTACGCCGCATCGTACAGGAACTAGACGATAAATCGCTCAAAGTGCCGAATTCGGTGATTAAATTATACATTTCAAGGCTTTGATTTCGATCCAGTGATTGAGTAACAAACGTCCATCAATCCATCCAACTATCCAAACTTTCGCGGTTATAATCTACAATAATATTATAAATATACAGGGTGTCCCTGGATAAAGTGCAACCCCGAAAGGGGGTTAAACTAGACCATAAATTATCGACAAATAGAAAAAAAAATCTGAAAAATTTATTTTAGTTTTTATTAGCGAACTGAGATTTTTATTGCTTAAGTAGACTCTATGCAAGAAAAAAAATCAATTTCTTCAAAATTAGTGGGTCGATTGCTTTGAAATAAAAAAAAATTATGGCACATACTTGGCGGTAAGAATAAAATAACAATTAGCTCGCTCAAAAAGGGGGATCATGACTTAAACTTTGCTTTTTGTGAAAAAAAAATCATTTTTTATGACTGCTTTTTTCAATGATCTTATTTCTTTATTTAGAATTTCTCAGAATTATACCCCCAATACCAGAAAATTTTACGATTTCTTAGTATTCTCTATCATATTACGTTTCAAATAAAATAAAAACTTTGTTGTAACCCAAGAAATGAGCTGGCTAAGAAGCTAAGAAGAACCACAAAACCTCGTCGCGGGCATCAGCTAGTATTAGTATAGATATAGATTCTCCGCTCCGCTCTTGTCTAATCTACTTTAGTATAAACAGTAAACACACCCTAATCCTTCTACAGCCGTCACTACACTAGTGTTCATCTATCTACCTACTACACAGTTATAGGAAATCAAACTTTAAAGTAAAACGAGTAAGATACAATTTAGTTCACAAGCGTGGAAGTCGTTTGTAAGTTTACTAACAATTTGCGGATAGGTTCAGACTTCAGAGGAGTTGTTGAAAAGTCGTGTCTTTGTGTAGATCGAGCGAGATACAATCGACCTTTGACTTCAGAACTGAGTATGTATATTGTATTACTGCCTCGTTGTATTAGTGGTCAGCATGTTTGAGTGCGGCCGTCGAGGTCCCGGGTTCGAGTCTCGGGTAGGGATAGGTTCAGACTTCAGAGGAGTTGTTGAAAAGTCGTGTCTTTGTAGATCGAGCGAGATACATTCGACCTTTGACTTCAGAACTAAGTATGTATATTGTATTACTGCCTCGATGGTTTAGTGGTCAGCATGTTTGAGTGCGGCCGTCGAGGTCCCGGGTTCGAGTCCCGGGTAGGGATAGGTTCAGACTTCAGAAGAGATGTTGAAAAGTCGTGTCTTTGTAGATCGAGCGAGATACATTCGACCTTTGACTTCAGAACTAAGTACTTATGTATATTGTATTACTGCCTCGTTGGTTTAGTGGTCAGCATGTTTGGGTGCGGCCGTCGAGGTCCCGGGTTCGAGTCCCGGGTAGGGATAGGTTCAGACTTCAGAGGAGAGTTGTTGAAAAGTCGTGTCTTTGTGTAGATCGAGCGAGATACATTCGACCTTTGACTTCAGAACTGAGTATGTATATTGTATTACTGCCTCGTTGTATTAGTGGTCAGCATGTTTGAGTGCGGCCGTCGAGGTCCCGGGTTCGAGTCTCGGGTAGGGATAGGTTCAGACTTCAGAGGAGAGTTGTTGAAAAGTTGTGTCTTTGTGTAGATCGAGCGAGATACATTCGACCTTTGACTTCAGAACTGAGTATGTATATTGTATTACTGCCTCGTTGGTTTAGTGGTCAGCATATTTGAGTGCGGCCGTCGAGGTCCCGGGTTCGAGTCTCGGGTAGGGATAGGTTCAGACTTCAGAGGAGTTGTTGAAAAGTCGTGTCTTTGTGTAGATCGAGCGAGATACATTCGACCTTTGACTTCAGAACTAAGTATGTATATTGTATTACTGCCTCGTTGGTTTGGTGGTCAGCATGGTTTTTTTATCCACTACAAGTTAGCCCTTGACTGCGATCTCACCTGATGATAAGTGATGATGCAGTCTAAGATGGTAGCGGGCTAACCTGTTATGGGCATGGCAGTTATATTAAACGGTTCGGTCCCTATTCGGTTTCTAGACGGCATCGTACCGGAACGCTTAATCGCTTGGCGGCACGTCTTTGCCGGTAGGGTGGTAACTAGCCACGGCCGAAGCCTCCCACCAGGCTAGACCAGGGAAAATTCGGAAATTATAAATTCCCAAATTGACCCTACCGAGTATCGAACCCGGGACCCTCCACACGTTAAGACAACAGCGCTCAACACTGCGCCACGGAGGTCGTCAAGTTGTTGTTGTTTGAGAGCGGCCGACGAAGTCCCGGCCATAATTAAGTGCTGGGTTTTTTTAGCCCGGAGATAGAGAGTTGGTGGTTTGTCACCCCCGTGCCTCGGAGAGCACGTTAAGCCGTCGGCCCCGGTTATTATCACTAGCATGATAATAGTCGTTAAAGCCCGCCAACACGCATTGGAGCAGCGTGGCGGGTCTAAACTCTAATTCCCTCTCTCCTATGAGAGTGGAGGCCTGTGCCCAGCACTGGGACGTTAAGGTGCCAGCGGAGGGTGAATTGCCCATACAAACGTAATACCAAAATGATTCGTAATTCGAGAATATTTCCACCAGATTATGCGATTATTAAGATTGAACTTGTATTTATCTAGGCCCCTGGATAATTATGTTTTCAAAATATTTTCCCAAAATTAAATGTAAGCGCATAGCGTTTTGCTTGTTTTTACGACATGAATGACATGTTTTCTCCTTATTTGTATCATATTAAAACCGACGATATGTTACGTACTAATTGACCAGGAGCATAGCCTATATTGTCAAGTTCCCGAATAACAACACGAAGTGAAAAACACAACAAGTTATCATTCATCATTTTTGGTATTTACGGAACAAGACTAAACGTATAACAAATTCTGCACGCTCATATTGCTATCGCGTTTGCACGCGATCATGTGTCATCAGCCAAATAGAGATAGCAATATACCGGCAAATTTATATTTGCGGGTTGAATAGAAATTGCGAGCGGCGATCACCGGCCTCTTAATAGGCTGTAGTGGACTGGAAAGGGCTTACTAAGTTAGAGAATAGGAGGGTAGTTTTACAACAAGTGAGTTATTATAAATGAAACATTGTACTGCACATTCTATTCAGTTCCCGATTAAATCCTTTCAATAATTCACTAAACATCCAATTTCTAACCGACTGGGCCCGCGGTCATTGCCGAAAGCATCGAAATCGTTGAATTGTTCAACAATTCCGTACTGATTGGGCGATTGATTGTACAGTTTCCGCGCCCTAATTTACATTCGCACCAATTTCCGTCACTTCCCACCGTACGTGATCATACGAACCACTGTTACCATCTTTCTGCGTCGCATTACTCTTTTTTTTTTATACACAACAAATTAGCCCTTGACTGCGATCTCACCTGATAGTAAGTGATGATGATGTGACCTAAGATGGTGGCGGGCTAACCTGTTAGGGGCATACATACATACACCTATTTATTTACATTCGCACCAATTTCCGTCACTTCCCACCGTACGTGATCATACGAACCACTGTTACCATCTTTCTGCGTCGCATTACTCTTTTTTTTTTATACACAACAAATTAGCCCTTGACTGCGATCTCACCTGATAGTAAGTGATGATGATGTGATCTAAGATGGTGGCGGGCTAACCTGTTAGGGGCATACATACATACACCTATTTATTTACATTCGCACCAATTTCCGTCACTTCCCACCGTGCGTGATCATACGAACCACTGTAACCATCTTTCTGCGTCGCATTACTCTTTTTTTTTATACACAACAAATTAGCCCTTGACTGCGATCTCACCTGATAGTAAGTGATGATGATGTGATCTAAGATGGTGGCGGGCTAACCTGTTAGGGGCATACATACATACACCTATTTATTTACATTCGCACCAATTTCCGTCACTTCCCACCGTGCGTGATCATACGAACCACTGTAACCATCTTTCTGCGTCGCATTACTCTTTTTTTTTATACACAACAAATTAGCCCTTGACTGCGATCTCACCTGATAGTAAGTGATGATGATGTGACCTAAGATGGTGGCGGGCTAACCTGTTAGGGGCATACATACACCTATTTATTTACATTCGTACCAATTTCCGTCACTTCCCACCGTGCGTGATCATACGAACCACTGTTACCATCTTTCTGCGTCGCATTCCTCTTTTTTTTTTTTATCCACTACAAATTCTCACCTGATGGTAAGTGATGATGCAGTCTAAGATGGTAGTAACCCTTGACTGCGATCTCACCCTCGTAGCTTTAGTTTTAAGATACCGTAACCAATTATCACCATCATGTTTTTTATGTAAGTAATTTTTAACGTCAATAAGTGTACCTACAGTGTACCATATTGAATGAATGATATTGAGTATTGAGTATTGAGTATTCACCTGATGGTAAGTGATGATGCAGGCTAAAATGGTAGCGGGCTAACCTGTTATGGGCATACATACACCTATTTGGTGTGTGTGGATTAAGGATTTTTTGGATCCATTTAGCCGTTCTGGCGTGATTGAGTAACAAACGTCCATCAATCCATCCAACTATCAAAACCTTCGCGGTTATAATCTATACTAATATTATAAATGCAAAATTTTGGATGGATATATGGATGTCTGGATGTATGGATGTTTGTTACTCAATTACGCCCCAACAGTTAAACGGATCTGGCTGAAATTTGGCACAGAGATAGATTATAGTCTGGAATAGCACATAGGCTACTTTTTATCCCGGAAAATTGATTTACATTCTAATTTACATTCGCACCAATTTCCGTCACTTCCCACCGTACGTGATCATACGAACCACTGTAACCATCTTTCTGCGTCGCATTCCTCTTTTTTTTTTATCCACTACAAATTCTCACTTGATGGTAAGTGATGATGCAGTCTAAGATGGTAGCGGGCTAACCTGTTAGGGGCATGGCAGTTATATGAAATGAAATGAAATGATTTATTTATTTCATGTAGGACAACTTGTGTCACTGATGAAACGTTAAGACTCTACCACCTCTCTACCTCTCTACCTGTCTCAACTCTATATTAAACCCATACACCTATTAGGTGTGCGTGGATTAAGGATTTTTTGGATCCATTTAGCCGTTCTATCGTGATTGAGTAACAAACGTCCAGCAGTCCATCCAACTATCCAAACTTTCACGGTTATAATCTATACTAATATTATAAATGCGAAAGTTTGGATGGATGTCTGGATGTATGGATGTTTGTTACTCAATTACGCCCCAAAAGTTAAACGGATCTGGCTGAAATTTGACACAGAGATAGATAGTCTGGAATAGCACATAGGCTACTTTTTAATCCGGAAAATTAATTTACATTCTAATTTACATTCGCACCAATTTCCATCACTTCCCACCGTACGTGATCATACGAACCACTGTAACCATCTTTCTGCGTCGCATACCTCTTTTTTTTTTATCCACTACAAATTAGCCCTTGACTGCGATCTCACCTGATGGTAAATGATGATGGTGTGATCTAAGATGGTAGTGGGCTAACCTGTTAGGGGCATACATACACCTATTTAAGGATTTTTAGGATCCATTTAGCCGTTCTGGCGTGATTGAGTAACAAACGTCCATCAAGCCATCCAACTATCCAAACTTTCACGGTTATAATCTATACTAATATTATAAATGCGAAAGTTTGGATGGATGTCTGGATGTATTGATGTTTGATTTTATCCACTACAAATTAGCCCTTGACTGCGATCTCACCTTATGGTAAGTGATGCAGTCTAAGATGTTAGCCAGCTGACCTGTTAGGGGGCATGGCAGTTTATTAAACCCATACACCTATAATGATGGATGCAGCTTTTTCAGAATACATAGACCGCTAGGATATGGAATGCCCTTCCGGCTTCCGTTTTCCCCTCCTCTTTTAATATAGGTACCTTCAAATCAAGAGTGAATAGGCATCTTCTAGGCAAGCACGCTCCACCTTAGGCTGCATCAGCAAGCAAGCAAGTCTGATTGCAGCCAAGCGCTGACCTATATAATTTAAAATTTAAAAAAAAAAAAAAAAAATTGGTGTACATGACATGTCTACAAAATGTGTCGAAAGCGAAACGCTGTTCGTATAACCGCGCTCCGTGAGAAGTAACCCTTACAATCATAATTCAATGGAAGCTCGGTTGAGCGAACTCTAAAATTAATCATGTGTAAATATCATTTTACTTTCTATTGAGCAATAACTGTTTATGTGTTAAGGTGTGATTAATTTACATCATTGACAATCAGACCGGAAGGCTGTGGTGTTTTTTTTTTATCCTCTACAAGTTAGCCCTTGATTGCGATCACACCTGATGGTAAGTTATGATGCAGTCAAAGATGGTAGCGGGGTAACCTGTTAGGGGCATGGCAGTTGTATTAAACCCATACCCCTATTCGGTTTCTACCGGAACGCGTAATCGCTTGGCGGCACGTCTTTGCCGGTAGAGTGGTAACTAGCCACGGCCGAAGCCTCCCACCGGGCCAGGGAAAATTCAGAAATTATAAATTCCCAAATCGACCCTGCCGGGAATCCGGGACCTCCGCACGTTTAGACAACAGCGTTATACACTGCGCCACGGAGGTCGTCAAAAACCCCTCACTGCTGAGGGTCGTGAAACGCTGAGCTGTACACCCTTTCTGGGTGGTGTCACAGACGAAAGTGTTACATTTGCATCGAGTTTTGTCTGTGACACCACTGGTGAATTAACTGTTTTTCTTTCTTTCGTTGATCCTTTCCATTAATCAGATAATGGCAGGGGTTTTCTTGGGATAATAATGCTAAGACAACAGCGCTACACACTGAGCGACGGAGGTCGTCAAAAATGATAAAACGTCGTGTAGGTATGATAATTCCGTAGTGGATTGATTGCTTAGATTTTACCAGTCTTTTACCACTTTCTTTGTACTCACTGATCATGCTCTTCTCTCATTAAATCATTGTTAGGTCATTACCTGCAACAGAGCAAAATGAAAAATTAAGAAAATTTCATTTATTTGCTTAGTTAAAGGTACGTAGTTACGAAAAAAACTCCCAATATTTTTTAAGGAAAATTATTATCAAGGACAGACGGGCAAACCAGTGGAAGATTCAGTCGACGATTCAAAAGCAATTTTAATAAGTTAATTTGAAAAAAATGAGTATATATAATCTTATTTCTTACTTATAAATGCGAAAGTTTGGATGGATGTATGGATGTTTGGATGTATGGATGTTTGTTACCCAATCACGCCCCAACGGCTGAACGGATCTGACTGAAATTTGGCACAGAGATAGATAGTCTGGAATACCACATAGGCTTTTTATCCCGGAAAATTAGGAAGTTCCCGCGGGAACCAAAAACGCTCCACGCAGACGAAATCGCGGGCATTAGCTAGTAAGTATATATTATCCTGTACCCACCTTCACACGTAATTTTACATTATATCGTTTCTCTGACACTCTCAAGAGGGTAATTGCAAAAAATCCACATTCACAGAGTCACGTAACAAATTACCGTATATCCCAACGTGTCATGATAATGAAAATGTGCCACATTGATTTATAGACGCCATATTCGCCCCTAAATGAAGATTTTTCACCTTAATTTTTGAGTGGGCGCTAGGCAGATCAAAATAAATTATATCTATATTATTTTTATTCAGATTCGGATACTTTATTTGCATTATTATTATACGACTGCCTGAAAAAAGGAGTATCTTGTATTTGAGTTTGTATATTCCACTATAAATTATATACGCCTGAACCGATTTGTATAAATGAGGTATCGTTAGAATCCCTAGCTTATTCCGGGTGACATAGGCTAGTAAAATTAAAAAAAAAATTGATGGGGTGACCATAGTCCCACCTTGAATATTAAATTTGATGAACTATATTCGAAAATAAGATTATCTATATAATCATAATCTAGAAAATGATGAGTAGATTCCAAAAATATACAACACTATCCAATATCCAGTGATTCACAAAGAAATATCATTTAATAAAAATGTGAATAAGATTCTAATTTAACTAGATTAATTTAGATTTTTAACTTTTTAGTTCGTTTTTTGGCAGGGCAGTTAATTTTGTTATTTATGACTTGTGTATAAAACATGAGATCCTATGTACCCTATAGCAGAATCCTACTTATACCCACAGAACTTATCTCTTTAGACTGTGCTAATATAATAATGCGACAGTGTATTTGTTTGTTGGTTTGTCCTTCAATCACGCCATAACGGATAGACCCCACTGGCGCAGTGCTGAGCGCTGTGGTGGGAGGTCCCGGTTTCGATCCCCGCCAAGTTCAATTCAGGGATTTATAATTTTTAGGGTTATATAATCCCTACCCTGACCCTTATAGGATCACTTTGTTGTCCGTCCGTCTGTCTGTCAAGACCCTTTTTCTCAGGAACGCATGGAGGTAACAAGCTGAAATTCATATCAAATAATCAGAGGTGTAATTATGTAAGAATTGCCGATCCAATCGTCAAAGTTCGGCGTCAAAGTAAAGTAAACCATAATAGCATTGAAATAGAGCTCAATTTCGTGTATCCATTCTCATACGTTTAATGGTATCGTACATACCCAAACGTATAAGAATGGATACACGAAATTGAGCTCTAAATCAATAAATATATGGTTTATTTTACTTTGACACCGAACTTAGACGATTTGATCGATAATTCTTACACAATTGGGGAGCTGGTCTGCTGTCCCTTGGAGCTGTGAAAAAATCAAACTTCTAAGCCAACGCAATCAAAAGATACAGCCGTTTATGCTGCTTTCGACACTCGCAAGGGAATCAAAACCTACAGGGTACTTCCCGTGAACTCAGAATCTTGAAATTTGTTACGAAGCAACGTCTTATAGCACAGATAAAGGAAGAATTGCGAAAATCATAAATTTTTTGTTACATCATATAATAAAAATTTCCGGAAAATTAATGAGCGGGAACCAAAAACCTCAAACCATAAGCTAGTAAATAAATAAAATACTAGCTCCTTAATTTTCCGGGATAAAAAGTACCACCAGACTATAATCTATCTCTGAGCTAAATTTCAGCCAGATCCGTTCAGCTGTTGGGGCGTGATTGAGTGACAAACATCCATACATCCACACATCCTTACATCCATCCAAACTGTCTCATTTATAATATTTGAAGATTCAAAAAAGAGCTTTCAAAAGTCTTTCTAATTGAAAATCTTAGTCCTTATCTAGTGGCAGTGGATAAGAATCTGTCCGCTCATCTGTGGGCGGATGTGCCATCAAATTAACATCAATTGAAGCCAATCGCCAGCCTTCCCCTCAACTAAACTCTACTAGCTGATGCCCGCGATTTCGTACGCGTGGATTGAGGTGTTTTGGTTACACGGGAACTCTTTAAAAAGTAGCCTTTATATTAATCCAGGGTATAATCCATCTCCATTCAAAATTTCACCCAAATCCGTCCAGTAGTTTATACGTGAAGGAGTAACAAACGTATACACATAATTGGTGTGATATAGAAGTGATTGGCTTGCATTGTTTAGGAACTTGAACAGCTGAACAGCTTTCATTGATGTAAAATTTTAGTACCTGTTCTAGATTTCCGATTAGTGCTTCAAAAATTACAGGACAAAATATGAGTGTGTTCTTATTTGATATTAGTAGTAGTAACAATTAATATTTTCCAATCGTAATGTACCTTAATGCATTCATCTTAAGGTATACTGTATAATTTACTAGAAGTTGTTGCTAATATACTTAATACCTTTTTTTATTCACTACAAGTTAGCCTTTGACTGCGATCTCACCTGATGGTAAGTGATGATGCAGTCTAATATGGTAGCGGGCTAACCTGATAGGGGCATGGCAGTTATATTAAACCCCTAGTCGATTTCTACACGGCATCGTAACGGAACGCTAAATCGCTTGGCGGTGCGTCTTTGCCGGTACTGGTAACTAGCCACGGCCGTAGCCTCCCACCAGACCAGACCAGGGAAAATTCAGAAATTATAAATTCCCAAATAGACCCTGCCACTACTCGAACCCAGGACTTCCCACGTTAAGAAAACAGCGCTCAACACTGAGCCAGGGAGGTCGTCAAAACTTTTATGTATTACATGACAAATGAAGATTGAAGGTCTGTAAAATATGCCAGCACAAATTTTTCCGATGACTAAATAGGAAACATATTGTATTGTATCCGTTTTCATTCTAATCCGACTAGTCCATTGTCAACATTTTCATGACGACATTTGGTACAATAAGTTTTCGGTCTCGTGACCATTTCTAAGAAATACTATTAAATGCCAAATATTCCAATAACAAAATATTTTTGCTACGAAAAAACAGGTAATTCTCAACAAGTTACTAGAATAGTTGGGTTTCCATACCTCAAGAGTAAAAAAGGAAGCGCTGTCTGTCTGTCTGTCAACCATCTTTTTCTCGGGGATATGTGGAAGTTCCAAGTTGGAATTAATATCAAATACTTAGGTCTACGGTCCCTTGGAGCTGTAAAAAAATCAAGCTTAGACGCTTGATTTCATGAAATTTGGCAGGAAGTAAGGTATCATAGCACAAGTATAGGAAAAAATCTGAAAATCTATACTTAGGGTATTAGGGTATCTATATATAGGGTGTCGAATTGTTTGTTAGGCGCTACCAGTTTAGCGCCATATGTAAGCCAGCTATTCCACAGCTGATTACGTGTTGTTAAGAGAGGACGTTGACCAAATTCGCCTAAGAATCAACATACGTTTGAAATATACAGTAATTATTAGCTTATTTTATAACTTTTATTCCAAATATTAGAATTCAACGGACACTTCAAATTAATTAAAAAATAAATAAATGGGTATTAAATTGATTACTATACGTTTCCGTCTCTCGATTATTAACCACAGATCAATAACTTACAGGTTAAAATAATATACAATACACCGCTTGAGCGCTAGATCCGTATCGGAAGAAACAAGATAAAAGTAGTTTAAAGTGCTAAGTGCGCTAGTATTCTGAATCTCACAACGCCATCTGTAATGTTTTTGATGAACTACGGCAAATCATGTCTTATCTACATACTGTTTACAGCTCTTAATAATTAGATAAAGATGATATTTATTTGTTCGAGCAGATTGATTGTGAAAATTTAAATAACCTCAAAATTGAATATATTTTTGGTAATAAGTAAATTCTTAGCAAGTGTCCGTTGTATTGATCTGCTCTCAAGTATAAAAAGTTATTGATTTGAACCCACTAATTAATGTTTTATGTCGGTTGGTTCTTAGGCGAACTTTGTACGGGGAAGGAACTTTGTAAGTCTGCCTCGCACTTTACCAGTTTTTGTACTAAAAATTGTACTAAATTTACATTTATAAGACTTTACAGGAAATGTTTCAACTTAAAACTCCTTAAAAGTTAAGTAGTTACCTATTTTGACAATAAAACTTGTTGAAGACGATGTACCCGATATAGCTATTATAAGTTACAAACATGGACTGAATCTGAATATCTTCATCTATCAAATGTTTTTTATTCAAATAAACTTCTACAAGTGCCTTTGAATCGTGAAGTGAATTAACCACTGGTTCGTAATGCCATTCCTGCCGAAAAGAGACACATTTCAAAAGCTCCCAGCAAATAATGAGTGAAGCTAACCGCAGCCGCCGATAGCAGCAAAAACAAACAGCACTCCTGAAAACTCAAGCGAACTGCGGACGTTAATTGCTGATAAAAGTGGAAAAGATATTGCCACAAAACGCTTAAAGTTTGTGGCAAGTTAGACTCAGTAATACTGCGCTCTATTTGAGACAAATTCAGCATTTTCTTAAACCTCAAGACTTCAGTTTTCGTTTCATCTTTGTTTAGTTTTATAGGTGTGTATTTATTTAAGCAAAATATTGGGCATTATTTTTTCTTTGTGCTGGCAATAGCCCTGACGTTTATTATAATTTTGTTTATGATATTTCGTGGTACATGATGCTCGCTCCTTCGTCCGCGTGTTTTTTTAGTCACGTACAATCTCTGAGATGAATCTTCGTCTCCGGAATGCAAGCTATCATATTATTGTGATCTCTTTAAAATCTATGTCACAAACGAAATAAGGGCGTCAGCTACACTATAACCCTTTTTATTTCGGGGCTTATTTGCTTTGACTACACCAACATCATTCACCAACATCGTCATGATCTGAAGTGATCGCCGACCCACTACTAAGCTAGCCAAGTAAGGATGGAAAAACTTCACACACCTTTGAGAGAATAATTCCAGGAAATATGTCTCCTTCACGGTCAAAGTAATTGATATTAAATGTACAAGTGTGTTTGCTGGTTTGTACCTTCAATCAAGCCGGAGTGAAGTGGTTTTTTTTGTTATCCATAAGGTTCGCTAGCGTATTTTACATGGGACATTCATAAGATACATAAAGTTATGGGTACATTCTAATGTAAGTAAAATCGTTTACATATTGATGTAGTTAAAGACCTGGATTGTGAGATGTATGGATATTTAAATAGGCTACTTTTTGTACCGGAAAATCAGTTTCTCGAGATTTTTAAACCCTCGGGACTAAGTCGCAGGCATCAGCTACTAATTCATGACATAGATACTTAAAAGTAAGATATTCTTAGTAGCTCAGCCCGTCCGCTCTCCGGACAGCTAGTAATAGTAGAATATTTATCGAATAAGAAGGAAGGGAGGGCTTCAGCTGCGTTCTACTTATTGAATAAGTAGTAATAAAATATCGCGTTGAGACATAACTAGTACTTTCCAAGATAGATAACTGCTGCTTAAGGGTAGCTTTAAATATGTCGCAACACGAAGTTGGAATAATATTCCTCCCCCGATACGTGATTCTCGGAGTAAAATCACTTTTGTAAATAAGTTAAAAAGATTTATGTTACAAAAACAAATTGATCATGAGAATATTGCGGCCAATATTTCATTAATTTAATATTATATTTGCATAGCTACAATATTATATTTGTTTGTAATTTTATGTGTAATGTGTAATTTGATATATTTTTCATGTTTTCATATTATTTAGTAAGACCTATAGTTTTAGACATTTTATATTTTAGATTTATTTTTTTCTTTTCGTACAGCAAATGTGTTAATATTATAAATGGCATATAATATGAGTACTTGTTTCTTACTTGTTTCTACTTATAAAGTTTACTTATGTTTTATTACATTAATATTTTTTGTTACTGTACCTTTACCCGGGTCATTATAGGTGGTGTCAGAGACAAAATTTTTACATCTGTAATCCGTGTTTCGTCTGTGCCACCATTGTCGAATAAACTGTTTTTCTTTCTTTCTTTCTTTCTTTCTTTGTGTATGGTCCCTAGAAAGGCATCTGAAGACACGAAAATAATATCGTCTCACATACTAAAATGGTAATAAATGACCTCCCAACCGATCTTCCGCCACAACGGCCGTCCAGAGAGGTTAGCCATCTGAACGGGATATATTATAATTCAAATTCAAATGTTTTTTATTCAAATAATAATTATTTTACAAGTACTTTTGAATCGTCAAGTGAATCTATCACTGGTTCGGAATGCCATACCGAGAAGAACCAGCAAGAAACTCGGTAGATATAGTGCACAAGTGCGTGCGCATACACAGGTGCACTCTCTGTTCCTTTACTCTCATAACCCGATGGGATAGAAAATCCGACACGAATCTGACGAGACCCCGGGTTTGAATCCCGGGTCGGGCCATAATTATCTATACTTCCATATCCATACTAATATTATAAATGCGAAAGTGTATCTGTCTGTTTTCTACGCTTTCACGGCCCATCTGTTCAACCGATTTTGATGAAATTTGGTACAGGGATAGGATGAATCCCGAATATCCCGGGGAAGGACATAGGCTCCTTTTAATCCGGCAAAATTAAAGAGTTTACTTACTCAAACTAAGTATTACGAGAATGACGCTCGTGATTAAATACGCTGCCTGAAAAAAGGAGTATATTGTTTTCAGGGTTCATGTATGTATGTATGTGAGTTTGTATATTCCACCATAACTTCTATACGCCTGAACTGATTTTGATAAATGAGGTATCGTTAGAATCCCTAGCTTATTCCGGGTGACATAGGCTAGTAAATTTTTTTTAAAAATTGATGGGGTGACCATAGTCCAGCATAGAAGACTAAAGTTGAAAAAAAAAAGTCGAAAATTAGATTAACTATATAATTATCATCTAGAAAATGATGAGTAGATTCCAAAAATATATAACACTATAGTTCAATATCCAGTGATACACAAAAAAATATAAGTCAATAAAAATGTGAATAAGATTCTATTTAGAGTGCGTCTATTAATACGGGTACTGTACGAACAATTTATAATTATTAATACGGGTACTGGAAAAACAATTTATTATTCGAAAGATTACAATTTAACGCATTATTTTCCGGTAGATTGTAATCTGATAGGTATTTAAACCCGATAAAACCTAAACCTGATTATTTATGTTGAACCCTAACCTAACCAACAAGAAAGAAACAAGAAAACGTAAATAAAATAAATATTTCAAAAATTTACACTCAGAACATTGAACAGTTTACAATCTTTCGACAGTTTAGAATTTCGCGAGTTAGATTATAATCTAACGCGTGAAATTCTAAACTGTCGAAAGATTACAATTTAACGCATTATTTTCCGGTAGATTGTAATCTGATAGGTATTTAAACCCGATAAAACCTTAGGGCACTACTTGATTATTTATGTCGAACTCTAACCTAACCTACAAGAAAGAGACAAGAAAACGTAAATAAAATAAATATTTCAAAAATTGACACTCAGAACATTGAACAGTTTACAGTCTTTAAAAAAAATGGAATAAATGTACGAATAAATATAGTTTATTCGTCCAGTACCTGTACAAATAGTCACTTCGTTCTATTTAACTAGATTTCGTTGGTTTTTTGGCATGGCAGTCGTATTTTTTTAATTTGAATAATTCCGTGGGGACATTTTGGATTTCTGGGATAAAAAGCACCTACCCCGGGATCAAATACGTTACGTAGGGGGTGTTTGTGGCAAAGTTACAAGCAGGCAAAGTCAATGTTGACGCTCCCGGTTACTCGGTCGCTACTCAAATAACTCCGTTTTGTATGGACCGAGTTTACTGTCCGAGTTGCTTGTTTGTCTTTGGAAATACAATAATGTAAGTGTATTTTGACGACCTCCGTGGCGCAGTGTGTAGCGCTGTCTTAACGTGCGGAGGTCCCGGGTTCGTTGCCCGGGCAGGGTCAATTTGGGAATTAATAATTTCTGAATTTGAGGCTTGAGGCGTGGGAGGCTTTGGCCGTGGCTAGTTACCACCCTACCGGTAAAGACGTGCCCAAGCGATTATTTAGCGTTCCGGTACGATGCGTGTAGAAACCGAATAGTGGTATGGGTTTAATATAACTGTCATGCCCCTAACAAGTTAGCCCGCTACCATCTTTTTTCTTTTTGTTTTTATCTACTACAAGTTAGCCCTTGACTGCGATCTCACCTGATGGTAATGAAGATGCAGTCTAAGATGGTCTCTTAAACTGCATCATCACTTACAATCAGCAGGGCGAGCATGGGCCGGGAGATTTTATCCACGGGGAAAGGATAAAATTTTTATCTCCTCCCTCAGTTTTATCCACCCGTAGAGCATGGGCATAGCGGTGGAAATAATATTCACGGTGGATAAAATAAGGGAAAGACTTGTCCCCGCAATTGTTGCCATTATAAGAAAATTATGGAAGTAAGATGTAAAATGCCACAATCCTTCAAAATTCATGTCAACTCTGTGTCAAAGAGTCATTATTTTTATCATAAGTCTGTGTTTTTGTCTTTGCTTGTGATTTTGACAATTAATTATTTTCGTTTCGGCAAAACAAAGTATTCGGATTCACCGGTTTTACTTGGTTTATATTTATAATTTATTGTACATACAAGGAGCGAAAGCGAACATAAGTGCCGCCAAAAAGTAAATAGATACTATCCGTACCCCTTAAAATGTTATAAAGTAACTATTGTTTTCCATATGAAAGCGAAATGTAAAGTGAACTAATTAACTTGACAAATCTTTCTGTTTACCTATTATTGATACTATTTTAAAACGTGTGCGTCTATTTTTATCGCCTTATTCAACTTTTATTCTTTTCATTCAGATCAAGAAGCAACAAAAAACAAATAAATATGTTGGTCGAATTCATGTCGATATACGACCACCTAACCACTGTGGTGAGTTACAGAACTGTAAGAGGCAAAAAGGGCGGACTCCCAGTGGCAAAAGATCATGGGCCAGACAGGACTGTCGAACAGTGGAAGCAGGTAAGATCACAAAATATTACAATTTTATACTTTTAGTCAGTAGGTGCACAAAATAAAATGATATATACTAATTTTATCGGCGAGAAAGTAATTATTATATTTTTATTTGCAGACTTGGAAAGACAATGTGGAGACTGTCCCCACTGTTTCGGAAATTAACACCAAAGTGCTTAATCTAAGAACGAGTCCTCCATAGTACCCATAGTACATCAGCATTAGGCCAGAAAAATCAATGATTAGCCAGGCTAATGTGTGTACTCATTTTGTTTTAATATTGTGTTGTGTTTGAAAAATAAATTGCAAAGGTTGAAAAGGTACAAATATATTTTAGTTGAAATATGAATTGATTAGTTTGTCTCTTTTTTGTCGGGCAATTATCAGCAGCCTGGTTTGATCCGCAGAAGATGTGATGAGAGGATTGTTCACTTCACATGTTACATCATAGCTGTTATCCATGGGCTGTTCCATTGGAATTCTGCAATATTCAAAATTAATTAATAATGTTTGGCAAACAGCACATTTTTACCAAAAAATTGTAATCTGCACAACAGGCAAACTATGTGTAGGATTCCAATAAACAATTTTATGATTATCAGTGTGTTTTTTTGTATTCCTTAAGTTATGTAAATTATCCCGCTAGATATTGTGGCCAATTCTGCTTAACACAATCTCTGAATTAAAATGACAGCATTAAATCTATTGCTGCACAATTTCGCAGGGAAAATAAATATAATATGAAAGTGATAGCCACTTAAATAGAACTGTCATTTAAATTTAGATATGGTGTAAAACAGAACTGGCCTCAATAACTAGGTTTGCTAAAGAAATCTAAGTTTAAAAATTAATTTGAAATATCATACCTAAAAGATAGTATTGCCCGATTTACATACAGGCATTTCAGTTCAGCTTTAACTTTGGAGTTTTAACTCTTTAGCTTAAAGATGAACTGACTTGTCCTGGGTACCTTGCGTTGATGTTAATGATGAGGCAGTCAACATCCACAGCCTGTAACATTCAATCATGAAGTAACCAACAATAGCTCAATGGTTAATGATTGTAGGCTTTATAATCAGAATGACAATAGTCTTGCAGGTCCCAGTAGACTATTGTCGTACCTATTTCTAGAACAAGCTTTACGCTTATTTTGAGCGGAAAAGGAAGTATATGATTATAGCACATTTTTTTTAAAAATACAAAACTTGATTATTAAGGTTTTTTGATTAACTTAAGAAGTTGTTTGGCCTTACCAGTTCAACATTTATTGTAGACCATTTATTATTGATAGTTATTAGACGTATTGATCGCCGATGTAATTTTCTTTCTTGTTTTTCTACTGATGCAAAAATGAGGTTCCAGTAGGCTCGAGACATCTTTTTTGTAATTTAATGGTATGAAAATAAGCTTATACCCACCTCCAATGACCGAGGATAAAATTGTCCCTTTCAAATGTCAAAAAAGGAAAATTTTATCTCTTTCCCTTGCCCCCATGCTCTAGCCGGGGGAAGTTTATCCACTTTTAATGTCAAACAGGGATATACTTCTCCTTTCCCCTGTTGCCATGCTCTAGCAAAGGGACAAAATAATTTTATCTCTTGTCAGTGGATATAATCGGGGGATATAATTTTTATCCCCTGCCCATGCTCGCCCTGCAGGTGAGATCGCAGTCAAGGGCTAACTTCTAGAGGATATAAAAAAAAATTCATTCGACTAGTAATTAAGAGATTGTGGATAACAATTTACCAATAGATTTTCGTGGATATAACTTGAAAACTGACGGCTTCACACTTTCATCCCAAATTAAACCCTAAGTTGGATTTTCCAAATTAGTGAAATAGAGTTAAAGTCCCACCAACTTATCTGACCCGGTGGCCAAAATTGGAACTGATTTTTATGCTTGTTAAGTTTTTGTTTTTATTTATTTTTCAGATAACTTTGTGGGATTTTATACATAGTATTATAATTTTAGAAAAAAATTGACATTGCATTCTGACATAATTTTTTGCTGTTGTACTTTTGAAGGACTGTTTCTCACATTTTGTTTGATTCTTTCACAGTGCTGCCAATTAAAAACCTGGCTTGACATAATGTTATAATTATTTGACATAATTTTATTTAATAATTTAATCTATTTAATATTTTATAATTAATTTTGATTTTGCCATAACATAATAGTTTTTCTGTAGGTAGTTGACAATTTTTTCTTTTTTTTTTAAATGAAATCTGATTTTTATGTTTTAATTTTGATTTCAATATAAATGTAACATTTTAATTACTGTAATTTTATTAGTGTATGTACTTGCTTCGCCCTAACGGGGCTAAAAATGCAAATAAATGAATATGAATATCAAAGACTCAACTACCAAAGACCCATGTTCCAATTTTCATGGACATTATATCTTCTCTACATAAATAAACTAACTTACTCACTCACTGGCTAAATTTCTAGTCTAAACTTCTCCGGATCTCCTCAATTCTGGATATTTGATCTGGAGATTTTATCTCGCAGAGTAACTCCGAGCATAGCTCTCTCCATCGCCCATTGAATTACTCTAAGCTTTCTTGACAAAACTAAAGCAGATAGATACTAACAAAGTATGTAAATTAATCTCAACCATCTATTCTACAGTAGATTGGTATATCATTTCGTCTCGTCTCAATAGACAAGGCGGAAATTAAATCAATCCGCCCAGACGTCCGCATCCGAGCTCCGTAACTCATCCCACGTCTTATCTCGTCGTTTTGTGTGTCTATGTTTATGTCTAGAAAGTAGGCTATCCAAGTTTGTATTGACTTCAGGAAGATACAAGGTACAACAAGATTACAAGGACATGATTCAAAGTTATAAATTGGAGTTTTTAGTGGCTAGTTGTTTATCACCTCACTACATCATCACTTATCATCAGGTGACATCGCTTTCAAGAGATAAGATCACCGATATTGATTACTCAGACCGTTTTATTTGTTAAAATAAAAAAAAAATTATAGTGCTCGCAATTGTCTGCTTAAATTCCATTATCTTTGCATCAGTAATTTTTTCAGCAACTATTATAGTATATATGTCTCCGTAAGATTGTAAAAACCGTTAGATTATAATCTAACTCGCGAAATTGCAAACTGTCGAAAGATTATAATTTAACGCATTATTTTTCGGTAGATTGTAATCTGTTAGGTATATTAACCCAATAGAACCTAAGGCACTACCTGATTGTTTATGTCGAACCCTAATCTAACCTACAAGAAACAGACAAGAAAACGTAAATACAATATTTCAAAAATTGAACAAACAGAACATTGAACGGTTCACAATCTGTCGATAATTTCACGAGTTAGATTATAATCTAACGGTTTTTACAATCTTACGGTGACTTAAACATAAATTCGCAGCCTAATTTCTCTCTGATAGTGTCAAATTGCCATCCCATTGGACTATAAAAATTTAAAAGAAACAGAAAGTACACGTGAATTTGCGCAAAACTTGATATTGTCTAGAAAACAATCGCCGAAAATAGTCTCTGATAAAATTGGCCGCCGAGGCCGAAATTCGGTCATGAGATCATAAAGACTAGGTTATTATATTGTAGTACCTATGAAGTGGTAATTTTAACCGCGTTCAAAGTACTCATACCTAATTAATGAGTCCCTAGAAACCTTTATTGCTTTCCAAGAAATTTCATATTGCTTGTTGGGAGATCGTAATTTCTAGAAAGTGTCTCAGGTATATTGTGCGGAGTAACATATTTGTTTTGATAAGAAGACACATACAAACAATACTTGACGATATGTTAGAGCAGGGTGGTAAACCTTTGGAGCTAAATTATGTAGATACTGAGTAAAATTACTAGTTTTATGTAGTACACCGACTACAGCTTTTTTTTTATAAATTTTAAATGAAATGAAATGATTTATTTATTTCATGTAGGACAACTTGTGTCACTTGTGAAACGTTATGACTCTACCACCGGTTCGACAAGGTGATTTTACTGAGAAGAACCGGCAAGAAACTCAGCAGTTTAATTTTTTAATTTTATAAATATTATAAATTCGAAAGTTTGGATGGATGTTTGTTACTCAATCACGCCCCAACGGCTGAACGGATCTGGCTGAAAGTTGGCACAGAGATAGATTATAGTCTGGAATAGCATATAGGCTACTTTTTATCCCAGAAAATTAAGGAGTTACACCGACTACAGTTTTTTTTTATAAATTTTAATTTTTTCTTTTTATAAATATGAGGTATAAATGCGAAAGTTTGGATGGATCTTTGTTACTCAATCACGCCCCGACGGCTGAACGGATCTGGCTTAAATTTGGCACAGAGATAGATTATAGTCTGGAATAACATATAGGCTACCTTTTATCCCGGAAAATTAAAGAGTTACACCGACTACAGTTTTTTTTATAAATTTTAATTTTTTAATTTCATAAATATTATAAATGCGAAAGTTTGGATGGATGTTTGTTACTCAATCAAGCCCCAACGGCTGAACGGATCTGGCTGAAAGTTGGCACAGAGATCGATTATAGTCTGGAATAGCATATAGGCTACTTTTAGAGTTCCCGCGGGAACCACAAAACCTCAAACCACGCAGACGAAGTCGCGGGCATTCGCTGGTTTTATCACAAAGCCTTAGATGTGTGGCGGTTTGGAGATAAGCCAATAGATGGCACTACTAGTAGCGCATGAAGAATACGAATAGCCTGAATCGCGATTACGAAGTTTTCTCTGAATTACTATTACTATTGAACTTCCAAAGTTCAACGGTCAGACCAGTGGTCCCCGAGCACAACACCCGATCAGAGGATGATTATGATGATGACCGAATTTCGGCCACAGCGGCCAATCTCCAGGGAGCCATTAGCCATCTGCGCGGGAGATATTATAGTGCACAAGTGTGTGCATACACAGGCGCACTCTCTGTTCCTTTACTCTCACAGCCCGATGGGACGGAAATCCGACACGACCGGAGAGAAATCAAGCGCAGGACCGACGGCTTTACGTGCTCTCCGAGGCACGGGGGTGAAACACCACCAACTGCCTGACTGCGGGCTAGTATTGAGAATTTCTTGCCAGAAAAACCCAATACATGTTATGGCCCGACCCGGGACTCGAGCCCGGTACCTCGTCGGTCGCAGTCGTGCTAACCCCTAGACCAACGAGGCAGTTGGCATCCTATTAATACGGTCGAGCCATATTACTTGCTCGTACAAATGTTTATCAACTAATTACTTACAAGTTAGCCCTTGACTGCGATCTCACCTGATGGTAAATGATGTTGCAGTCTAAGATGGTAGCGGGCTAACCTGTTAGGGGCATGGCAGTTATATTAAACCCATACCCCTGTTCGGTTTCTACACGGCATCGTACCGGAACGCTAAATCGCTTGGCAGCACGTCTTTGCCGGTAGGGTTCATAAAATTGAACAACCCCGGCCAAGTGGGGGGCGCACTCAAGTACAAATGGGTTCCGATCACAATTTAAATGCAAATATTTATGGTGACTGCCTCGTTGGTCTAGCGGTTAGCGTAGTCGACTGCGGATCACGAGGTCCTGGGTTCGATTCCCGGTCGGGCATAAAAATTGTTAGGTATTGGGTTTTTCAATTAAGAAATTCTCAGTGCCAGCCCGGAGTTGGAAGTTGGCGGTGTTTCACCCCCGTGCCTCGGAGAGCACGTTAAGCCGTCGGTCCCGGTTATTATCACTAACATGATAATAGTCGTTAAAGCCCGCCAACCCGCATTGGAGCAGCGTGGTAGGTCTAAGCTCTAATTCCCTCTCTCCTATGAGAGTGGAGGCCTGTGCCCAGCAGTGGGACGTTAATAGGCTGCAGTGATGTGTGATCTGATTTATGGTGAAACTAGCTGATGCCCGCGACTTCGATCACGTGGTTTCAGTGACGTGCACAGGGCTTGAAGTCAGGGTAGGCATTAGTTAGTCAGAATACCTATTTGCTGACTGTTACAATGAAATATGAGCATTGACCTATAAGGTACCTATAAGCTAGGGTAAGCAGAGCTTTTATGCCTCTATGAACTGCACGCCACTGCGTGGTTTAAGTTCTTTTGATTCCCGCGGGAGCTCCTTAATTTTCCGGGATAAAACGTAGCTTTGCTCTCTTCACTTCACTCTCCAGTTCCTCAACTAAAATCACGATGATTCGTTGCTCCGTTGCAGCGTGATTGAAGGACAAACAAACAAACCAACAAACACACTTTCGCATTTATAATATTTAGTCATTGAAATAGAATGAGTAACTAAAATTGTACATCAATGTATTTAGTGAAATGATATTGAAATGTCATTGGACTAATGACATTGTTATTACAACAAAAGCACACAATATTTCATTATTTGCTCAATTTCAAGAAAGGCACACAATAAATTTCATTATTTGAACAAGTGGCATCATAAAATTAATAATATTGGAATAATAAAACTACTAAAATACTCAAATATTTGCAATGTGGATAGTTTATTATTTTATTACTTTACTAGTAAATTGTAAACATTATTTCAGTCTACGCAAGGTGTTTCTTTGAATTTTAGCTATTTTGAAAATAATAATTTGTTATTATATAAATTTGATTTTCCGGGATAATAAGTAGCCTATTTCACAGCCTCGGATTAGAATAAATTACACTAAAATACTTTGAACCGTTGAAATTCCTAATTATCTTTAAAATGATATACCGCAACCCTTTGTAACACTATAAAAATAATTTTATTTCGCTTTCGCTTCTATGAGAGCCCCCCTGAAATAAAGATTTATATAACTTTTTAAGCCATATTCGGCTAGAGGCCATCGGTTTACATATTATATTTAAATTTGAAGTAATCACGTCCAGTAATTCAGAAGTTATAAGGCTCTGACAGACGGACGGACGGACGGACGGACAAGGTCAAATTCACTCAAGTAGACTCAGAGACATTCGCTTCGCTCGGCCAATAATAAGCCACGTTGTCTGTCTCCGCTATTATAGGACAATAAAGATGACGCAACCTCCAAGATAATAGTGTGCAAATGTATGCAAATTTCGCGCGAAACACTCCGGCCGTTCGTCGCGGGAGTTTGCCGAAAAATTTACAATTTTATCTTACCATCTCGGTCCCTTAAATACAGACAGACAAGCAGTCTCATCCTCGTAGGAAAGAGGTAATGCAATATTTTCTCCACAGGATCACTGGGTCTATAAGGTTTTTTTTTAATTTTAAGGCCCAGCGATGGCTGCAATCAGACTTGTTGGTTGTAGTGAAGCATGATCCCTAAGGTGGAGCGCGCTAACTCAAAACTCAAACTCAATTTTTTTTTTTAATTTTGAAAGTTGTTTTGCATCGTCGAATGACGAAGAAGACGAGTAGCCTAGAAGATCTTGATTCAATCTTGATTTCTCAAATTTTTTTTTTATTTTAAAATTTAAAAGTGGTTTAGAATCGTCAAATGACGAAGAAGACGAGTGCCTAGCAGATCTTGATTTGACGGTCAATTTTATATTAGAAGTTTAATTCTATTATTACAGGGGCGTGTAATAGAAAGACAAACATATCTTCTCTTAAACTCGTTTCTCAAAGCCCAAATGATCCGAGATAAAGAATTATAAAATGATAAAGTAAAATGTTCTCAATATCGCCATGAATTATTTATAGATCTTCACTAAATTAATTCTCAAGTTTCGATTTACACCGTAGAGAAAAAGAAAAAGTTTCAATTGTATGTCTACTATTTTATTTATTAATTCAGTAAAAGACAAAACTTCATAAATTGTCCACAATTTCGGGTATAAAAGCCTAGATTTTCTTTTTACAAACTGATTCAGATAATAACGTCGACGTCTCAACTGAAACGTCTCCTGCAAGGATAATAGCACAGTTGGATGGCGATTTAAAAACAAACATTTATTATTACGAATGTTATTAATACAGTGACCCACAAGTCAGTGTAATACTTGTAACCTATGTGTTTTGTTGTCTACATATTGTAACCTTTTCTTTTCAATGAAAACTGCTGAGTTTCTTGCCGGCTCTTCTCAGTAGAATCAGATTTCCAAACCGGTGGTAGAGTCTTAACGTTTCATAAGTGACACAAGTTGTCCTACATGAAATAAATAAATCATTTACCATTTATTATCCCGAACCAGTGGTAGATTCACATGATTCAACAGCAATTGTAAACTGCCTCGTTGGTCTAGTGGTTAGCATGTTTGGCTGTGGCTGACGAGGTCCCCCGGGATTTCCAAGTCGGGCAATAATAAGTGATGGGGTTTTCTGACTAGAAATTCTCAGTACTAGTCCGGAGTTAGGAAGTTGGTGACGTGTCACCCCCGTGCCTCGGAGAGCACGTTAAGCCGTCGGTCCCGGTTATTATCACTAACATGATAATAGTCGTCAAACCCCGCCAACCCGTATTGTAGCAGCGTGGTGGGTCTAAGATCTAATACCCTCTCACCTATGAGAGTGGAGGCCTGTGCCCAGCAGTGGGACATTAATGGGCTGTAGTGGTGGTTCTAGTGTAAAAGTTTATTTGAATAAAAACCATTTGAATTGAATTTGTATTGGTCTACATACCGTATAGTTATGACAGATAGTATCTAATACGATACACCGAATTGGGTATTTGACAACTATTCAAATAAATATTTTTTTAGTGATTATTAAATAGAGAATCTCCCAAAAGTCGTAATATCCGTGTCCCCTGTTAGTTTCATGCTGAATAACTAATTCAAACTATCGATTAAAGTAAAAGAGTGCGTCGAACTTTGATAACGACACTATTCAGTATTTCATACAAAACCCCATACTAAGCACGCGTTTTGACGATTGAAAAAAAGTTGCTGATTTAACTAGTTGTCAAATATCCAATTAATAAAATAACATTACCCGTATAATTAATAATTAGCAATAAAGTACCTTTCAATGGATTTTGTTTATAAACATTGAGTGTAGACTTCGTATTTGAACAAAATGAACAACATGTTTGTTCTTTTGTGCTGGGCCGTACCAGGCTGCGCACGCGCATTTCGTGACTAACTGGAACAGGTTAGCATGACTTGTCACATTTTTATTCTCGAACACGTCGATCGCTTTATATTATCGAAAGAAATGTGGCTAATTCAGAAATTTAATGTTAGTTGTAACCAATCTTTTAAATAAGCTAAATCAACAGATCTAAATGGATTACTTTATTTTATAAACAATGCTCGCAGCGGAAAACCACAGAACTGTAATAAACCTAGGCATGTAGTCAATAGAGATTGTTAACAACAGGATTCTGGATTAGCCACAATATGAAATGGAATTGGATAGTGTTTAAAATGCAATGCTCGCGATCCAACAGCAATCGGTCTAAGCGAGAATTTCGCTTCAAAATCACATTGGTATTCACAGATCGTTTCACGTAAAAATATCATCAGGCCTTCAGAGGACTTAGCAAAGAATTTGTGTCTACGAAATGGATATAATATGTTTGTAACTTGTAAATTGAATTTCTTACCTCCAGTCCACGAAACAGTTTGGCCAAATAGAACGATTAATCGCCAAAGATATTTTACGTGGACTAACTGTAGTTTATAGCTCCTAACTTCCTACTCAATGTCCGGCTTTAAAAGAAGGGGCTTTAGGTCCATAATATCACGTTTGCGATTGTGCTTCATTACTCTGCGAAATGGATATAATATGTTTGTAACTTGTAAATTGAATTTCTCTTACCTCCAGTCCACGAAACAGTTTGGCCAAATAGAACGATTAATCGCCAAAGACGTGGACCAACTTTAATTCCTAGTTCCTGACTTCCTACTCAATGTCCGGCTTTAAAAGAAGGGGCTTTAGGTCCATAATATCACGTATTCGATTGTGCTTAATTGTCACTGTTGTCTAATGGTGAAAACTCATACTAAGTGTACTAACAATACTCGACAGCCTTGGAAGACGGATACGTGCGTAGCCCGTATTCCGAACTATCACATTAAACTGATCACCAGGGCGCGTTTGGAACCCGTAAATTAATCATCACCATCACGTCTCATACTTTTTAAAATACGTTCAAGAAGTGTACTGTCTAGGTACCAATTTTGAATAAATATACTTTGACTTTAATTTTTTATACAGTAGGTATCTAACTACTATATGATGTTTGAGATTTCGCCCGCGTGGATCTAGGTTTGACGAATCCCAGGGAACTTTTTAGACTTTCCGCGATAAGAAGTTTATGTCACTACCTTTCCACTATACCACATACCATATAAAAAATCACACCGATCCGTTACTCTGTTGCTTCGTGACTTGTGAGTGAAGGTCAAACAAACACACTTTCGCATTTATAATATTAGTGTTGGCTTTGAAAACTGGTCAAGTGCATTTTAAGAAAAAATATATTATCTTAAGTTGTTAATTTTAGGAACCTCATCCTAAATGCTTTGACATTAACGCGACTGGTAACACGAGATAGAGCACTCACCAAAAAAGACGATCGACAAGATAATGCATAAAGGGGCAAAGTAGGGGTAATTTGGGGGGAGGGGGGACTTAATGGAAACGTCACTGGCATCCCCCTCAAAGCCTTCTTACGGGTCCATTGTAACGGCGTGTAATAGGCGATGATTGCTGCTCCATAAACGTTTACAATAAACGTTATGGTGCCTCAATTTCAATTTTGACTATACGAAAGAGGTTGGTAATTTGTATTACTTATAAGGGTTCTTTTTAGGGTTCCGTATTGTTAGCATTATTACTGTTTGTCATTATATCTCATGAAACAGGAAGTATAATATCAGTCAATTTGACTCGTTTAATGTCATTCGATTTAATCTGCGGATACCGACGCCATATTTAAAATAGTTAGTATAATTGCGAGTGTTTTGACGATGGTAAGTCTGCTGCAGGCAGATTCAGCGATTATTGAATCGTGTATAGATCGCAATTTAGTTTAGAGCTTAACGATAGCCATTGTGGCCAGACCAAATGAATATTGTCTTTAAGTTTCCACTACAGCCTATTAACGTCGCACTGCAGGGCACGGGCCTCTACTCTCATAGGAGAGGGAATTAGGAGCTTAGACCGACCACGCTGCTCCAATGCGGGTTGGCGGGCTTTAACAACTATTATCATGTTAGTGATAATAACCGGGACCGACGGCTTAACGTGCTCTCCGAGGCACGGGGATGAGACACCACCCACTTCCAACTCCGGGCTGGCACTGAGAATTTCATAATTGAAAAACCCAATACCTAACAATTTTTATGCCCGACTGGGAATCGAACCCAGGACCTCGTGATCCGTAGTCGACTACGCTAACCGCTAGACCAACGAGGCAGTCTTTAAGTTTAGCTAACTTTTATCTTATTACATTAAATCTCTCGTGGAACCGCTACACGTTGTGACCATTCGCTCGTGCAAGTTCCAAATGAGAGTACAAATATATTCAAAGTGTTTATTAATACCTACTTCTGGATTGTCCCTTACAGTAGTACAACTAGGAACCGTTATAGCTTCTTCAATTTCAAAATATTGAGATTACTTAAATGACAAGGAAGCTTGGCAATGATTTGATCTAATGGCTCTGATAGTTCCTTTGTTAAGATGATTTGTGAAATGAAATGAAAAGAAAAAATAAGAGTTTGTTGTGGGCTCTTCTACCACACTTCTTCGTTTGGAACCCTCGTAGCTTTAGTTTTAAGATACCGTTACTGATTATCACCATTATATTTTATAATTAACTGGACGTCAATAAGTGTACACTTACCTAAATTGAATAAACATTATTTGAGTTTGAGTTTGAAAATAAATTTTCTCGGTAAGTACTTCCTGAAAACGAAAAGGTCTGATGTCAAAGATTTATATGCAAACTTTTGAACCTGTGTAACTTTCACGACCCCTTCAACTAAATTAAATTAGTAGTTCAACCAGTTTTACTGATTTGACAAAAATATTCCAATTATTTCTACTTTGATGCTTTTATTAACAGTGGAACTATTTTGATGAAATCCATACCAGATTATAAATACAATAAATAGTGTCTCTGTCTGCCTGTCTGCTACGCTTTTACGGTCCATCTGTTCAACCATTTAGTACATAATAGAATGAATTAATTTATTTGTCTGAATATCTGTTACAATGATGGTTACAGTATGAAAAGCTACAGCATATCTAGTCAGGCAACCCTGCCGTAAAAATTTTGAGTTTAAATATTTAAATAACATAGGTAGTAAAAGTATGTTCTAGTATTATAGGATCAGCAATCATCATTCTATGGTGACAGGATGCATGCCAAGGAAGGATACTTTTTATCCCAGAAAATCATATAGTTCCCAATGGAGTATCATCTCTGAAAATTTTAAAAATCACAGACAGATTTTTTTCTATAATAATGTCTTCCCGACCGAATTTCGGCCACGGCGGCCAATCTCCAGAGAGATTAGCCATCTGCGCGGGAGATATTATAGTGCACAAGTGTGTGCTCATACACAGGTGCACTCTCTGTTCCTTTACTCTCATAGCCCGATGGGATGGGAATCCGACACGACCGGAGAGATCAGGCGCTGGACCGACGGCTTTACGGTCAAGTGGTTAGCATATGCGACTGACGAGGTCGCGGGTTCGAGTCCCGGGTCGGGCCATAACAAGTACTGGGTTTTTCTGGCAAAGAAATTCTCAGTACTAGCCCGGAGTTAGGAAGTTTTTTTCTATAGTAGGTACTCATATTTGAAAAACTAAAATTTTATTTAATTCGATACGAGAATCAATACTACAAGCTATTTATGTTGGATTCCTATATGACAATTTCCATGATGACTGATTTTGAAAAATGGTCAGATTATGTTCGGAAGTATCTACTATTTCGAAAAAATATCTTATTTCAGCAGAAAAATAAGGTTTGGTAGATAAAATTGGCAATTGAAATTTAAATTTTAAAATTCACGTCAAAACGCTCGCGAGTGTCATGGCGTCGTTTGTGACGTCACTATTCTTATTACCAATATACTCTGTGCAGTGTGCAGTAAACAATAATGTGATTGTCAAAGCTCGAAAACAAACAAATATGACGTCATTCGGTTTTTGGTGTTTAACCCATTATGGCGGATTGCTGTATTTTATAGTTTTATTTTATCAAAATAAATAGCAATCTCACTCGAAATAGAAAAATAAATATAATCCATGAATCCTATTTCATTAGATAAATTCATAATTTCATTGATTCTTGATTACTGTCATCATGCCTATATATTTCTTGATTGCAGAGCAGGCTTGACGACAATCAAGCTTAATGCAAAGCAATGATGAGGTCTAGATTGGAGCGCGCTTGCCTAGAAGATACCTATTAATTTTTGGCTTGAATATCTGTCTGTCTGTCAGCCATCAGAAAAACGTAGACAAACATGTCTACGTTTTTGTTTAACCAATTTTGACGAAATTTTGTACAGAGGTTGCATCCCGGGTAAGGACGTATAATACGGATGCCCACGTTTACGTTCCGTAAATTTAGGTTCTTTAATATCTCGAGGAGACTATTATTTTCCGGGGTAAAAACTACATAAAGCGTGCTTCCTGTCACGTGATGTTGTCACTTTTTGATAAGTTTATTTCGGGATTGACACGAAAAGGACAGGTATACTTATAAAAAAATTAACTTAAACACATTTAAAGGGCCTGTGCACTGTGCAGGTAGCCCTAAGTACGTGTAGGAACTCGGCAAAGCCCGCTTTAGTTACCGAAGTACATAGGATACCTACATCGATATTAGCAAGGACTTTTAAGGACTTAACAACTAATCCTGTGTAAACTCTACACAGAGGATATAATTAATATGGTTCTCTTGACCGAATTTCGCCCACAACAGTCAATTTTAGGACGAAAATACATTACGGACAGGAGTCTGGATAAGTTTGAATATTTTAAGAGATACTTCCGTCCTGTCGCGCTAGTCTGTACGGCTCGATATGAAAGTGATTTAAATAAGGAGAAAGGAACTAATCAATTATTGCTCTCTTGCCCGAATCCTAGCCACAACAGTCAATCTTAGCGAAAACATCTTGGAGTCACGAGAGGTCAAAACTTCCATCGACGTTGCATCGCCGATGAAACACGTTTCGTCCTGTCGCACTAGTCTGTACAGCCCTACTTGAAAATGAGGACGTTGGCTTTTGTCCGTAGTCTGTTATAGCTCCTGTTGTTTAGCGTTTTGTCCAGTCACGGCAGTGTGTGCAGCAGCGGTTTCCCTTGCACGGGTGTTTCAAATTCGAGTTAATAAGGTGATTTTAATAATCACACTATCTATACTAATATTATAAATGGATGGATGTATGGATGTTTGTTACTCAATCACGCCCCAACGGCTGAACGGATCTGGCTGAAATTTGGCACAGAGATAGATTATAGTCTGGAATAGCACACAGGCTACTTTTCTTATCCCGGGAAATTAAAGAGTTCCCGCGGGAACCAAAAATCCTCAAACCACGCAGACGAAGTCGCGGGCATTCGCTAGTTATATTATAAATGCGAAAGTGTTCGTTGGTTGGTCCTTCAATCACGCACCAACGGTGCAACGGATAGACATGATTTTTGGTTTGGGTATAGTTGATTACCTGGAGAGATACTTTTGATCCCGGAAAATTAAGGAGTTTCCGCGGGAATGCAAAAAAAATAAACACGCGACCGAAGTCGCCGGCATCAGCTAGTTTGCTACAAAAGTGATTTAAATGTGGGAAATATAAAATTAAAGTTCAAGAAACCTTTTAACTTTTCCTTGTTGCAGGTAAGTTGCTCAAAAGTTAAGAAGATAAGCTTCTATCGCCCAGTCGTCAAAAGTTAACTTCCACGTTAATTCATTGCTAACTGATAAGAAAGCTGATAAGATAAGTTAGCAAGTTATCAACTTAGCAGAGGTTAGCAGTGTCCACGTCTGCCTTAATTAGGGGACTTCAGAAAGTTTGATTTAGAGGAGTGTCTAAAACGTTTCGAGTTTGGACACTTTGGAAATTATGTTTGATTTTTGCATGAAAAGGTAATTTGGGAGAAATCAGATACATAAATCATTTCTTTTCATTAAATTTTTTTTTTTTTTAATTTACAAAGTAGCCCTTGAATGCGATCTAAATTTTTTTTTTTTTTTTAATTCACAAAGTAACCCTTGACTGCGATCTCACCTGATGGTAAGTGAAGATGCAGTGGTAGCGGGCTAACCTGTTAGGGGCATGGCAGTTATATTAAACCCACAAGTCAGTGTAATACTTGTAACGTATGTGTTGTGTTGTCTACATATTGTGACCTTTTCTGTTCTATGAAAAGAGCAACTGCTGAGTTTCTTGCCGGCTCTTCTCAGTAGAATCAGCTTTCTGAACCGGTGGTAGAGTCTTAACGTTTCATAAGTGACACAAGTTGTCCTACATGAAATAAATAAATCATTTCATTTCATTTCCATACTCCTATTCGGTTTCTACACGGCATCGTATCGGAACGCTAAATCGCTTGGCACGTCTTTGCAGGTAGGGTGGTAACTAGCCACGGCCGAAGCCTCCCACCAGCCAGGCCAGAAAATTCAGAAATTATAAACTCCCAAATTGACCCCGCCGGGGATCGAACCCGGGACCTCCGCACGTTAAGACAACAGCGCTACACACTGCGCCACGGAGGTCGTCAACTGAAACTTCTTAAGAATCGTTGTGATTTGAAAATTCGATGAAACAGATGTTGTCGCCACGGTACAAGTGGCGCCACCGGAAGAACGTGTATATGTCACCGTAAGATTGTAAACACCGTTATATTATAATCTAACTCGCGAAATTGCAAACTGTCGACAGATTTAACACATTATTTTTCGATAGATTGTAATCTGTTAGGTATATTAACCCGATAGAACCTAAACTACTTGATTATTTATGTCGAACCCTAACCTAACCTACAAGAAACAGACAAGAAAACGTAAATACAATGAATATTTCAAAAATTGACACTCAGAACATTGAACAGTTCACAAACTGTCGACAGTTTATAATCTCGCGAATTAGATTATAATCTAACGGTTTTTTTGCAATCTTACGGTGACAGATACAAAGCGTTACATTTTTGTAATATTCTGTTAGATTGTTTAAGTGTAGATATGTTAATTGTTTATTTTTATGTTTTATTTTAATCCGCCTCTGGTTGATGAAACGAAAAAGAGACAAACATATTCATAATAGGATTTAGCCTGCGAGAGAATGAGGTAGAATACAAGTTACATTTATTTCATTATCTCATAAGTTAAAGGTAACAATATGTAGACAACACAACACATACGTTACAAGTATTACACTGACTTGTGGGTCACTGGATGCGAGGCCGGTTGCTGCCATGACACTTTGTCGTTAATAAAATCATCGATAGTGTAATAACCTCGACTTAACAGATGCTGTTTAACACAGTCTTTAAATCTATGTAATGGCAAATCCAGAAACTCTTTGGGAACCATATTATAAAAGCGTACACTCTACCCCACAAAGGGTTTAATATTTATTCAATGGGCATGATGACTGATTTTGAAAAATGGTCAGATTATGTTCGGAAGTATCTACTAGTTCGAAAAAATATATTATTTCAGCAGAAAAATTAGGTTTGGTGGATAAAATTGCCATTTGAAATTTAAATTTTAAAATTCACGCCAAAACGCTCGCGAGTGTCATGGCGTCGTTTGTGACGTCACTATTGTTATTACCAATGTCCTCTGTGCAGTGTGCAGTAAACAATAGTGTGCGATTGTCAAAGCTCGAAAACAAACAATTGTGACGTCATTCGCTTCTTGATGTTTAATCCATTATGGCGGATTGCTGTATTTAATAGTTTTATTTTATCAAAATAAATAGCAATCTCACTCGAAATAGAAAAATAAATACGTTTATTATAATCCATGAATCCTATTTCATTAGATAAATTCATAATTTCATTGATTCTTGGTTACTGTCATCATGCCTATTTAACATTTTTTATCCGTCTTAGAGCAACGTTAAAGTTTACCTATAAGCGTAGGTGGTTCTAACCAACATATTCACCCCTACAAGAGTTTCAGTAAACAAAACCTGTTGCAACCAGTACGTCTTGCATCAGATGGATTGTCTCAATATTTGTACTCCACAAATTGACATAACCTTTCCACAGATCAACGAACGGTGGAGCAACCAGACTCATCTGTCGACTGGTTGTGCAACCGGTGGTTAGGCTTCGCAATACGTGAGCGGTTACTATTCGAACGTAAGCATATTGAACTAAACAAGTCATATAAAAAATAGGAGTTTAAAGAGCCTTAAAGAGTCCATGCATTATTTAAATAATTTACGTACCCAAGTAAAAGTTTTGTCAACAAGTCATAATTAACAAAATTAAAAAACACGACTGCCCTGCCAAAAAACGAACTGAAAAGTTAAAAATCTAAATTAATCTAGTTAAATTAGAATCTTATTCACATTTTTATTAAATGATATTTTTTTGTGAATCACTGGATATTGAACTATAGTGTTATATGTATTTGGAATCTACTCATTAACTCGCGGGTGGTGTATTAATATAAACATACTAATACATAAACAGTTACACAAATAATATAATACTTATAATAAATATATGAAAATAAACTAATATATATTATGTATTTTTAGTTTATGTAATGTTAAACTAAATAATAATACCTATCTAAACTTTATGAACTCAGAACCTAGCCATCTTGAGTCGAACATGCTTACCACGAGACCAACGAAGCAGTTGGAGGCACACAACAGAAATAGAATAGCAATCATTGTGTGTGTACGATCCTGATGGGAGGCTTCGGCCGTGGCTAGTTACCACCCTACCGGCAAAGACGTGCCGCCAAGCGATTTGGCGTTCGTTTACGATGCCGTGTAGAAACCGAACAGGTTAACCCGCTACCATCTTAGACTGCGTCATCACTTACCATCAGGTGAGATCGCAGTCAAGGGCTAACTTGTAGAGGATTAAAAAAAAACATGACACAGTAATAGAGTAGCAATCATTATGTGTGTGTACGGTTCCCATTCGTAACCGGCGGTGAAAGTGTTCTCACGATATTGCGACTGTTATAGTGGTTATAGCCGCTTCAGCTAAAGACGGCGTCAATTATATGTATATGTCGCCGTAAGATTGTAAAAACCGTTAGATTATAATATAACTCGCGAAATTGTAAGCTGTCGATAGATTAGAATTTAACGCATTATTTTCCGGTAGATTGTAATCTGATAGGTATTTAAACCCGACAAAACCTAACTACTACTTGATTATATATGTCGAACCCTAACCTAACCTACAAGAAAGAGACAAGAAAACGTAAATAAAATAAATATTTCAAAAATTTACACTCAGAACATTGAACAGTTTACAATTTAACGCATTATTTTCCGGTAGATTGTAATCTGATAGGTATTTAAACCCGACAAAACCTAACTACTACTTGATTATATATGTCGAACCCTAACCTAACCTACAAGAAAGAGACAAGAAAACGTAAATAAAATAAATATTTCAAAAATTTACACTCAGAACATTGAACAGTTTACAATTTAACGCATTATTTTCCGGTAGATTGTAATCTGATAGGTATTTAAACCCGACAAAACCTAACTACTACTTGATTATATATGTCGAACCCTAACCTAACCTACAAGAAAGAGACAAGAAAACGTAAATAAAATAAATATTTCAAAAATTTACACTCAGAACATTGAACAGTTTACAATTTAACGCATTATTTTCCGGTAGATTGTAATCTGATAGGTATTTAAACCCGATAAAACCTAACTACTACTTGATTATTTATGTCGAACCCTAACCTAACCTACAAGAAAGAGACAAGAAAACGTAAATAAAATGAATATGTCAAAAATTGACACTTAGAACATTGAACAGTTTACAATCTTTCGACAGTTTAGAATTTCGCGAGTTAGATTATAATCTAACGGTTTTTACAATCTCACGGTGACATATACCTGTTATCCAAACACGCCCCAGAATCGCTTTAAAGCTTAGGTATAAGACAAGCTAAACAAATCATAATTTAAAAAATTAAAAAATACGATTGCTCTGCCATATTATTTTTGGAGTTTACCTCCATAAGAAGCGATTTGCATATATAGCCTTTGGAATCTTATTCACAGTTTTATTAAATGATATTTGTTTGTGAATCACTGGATATTGAACTATAGTGTTATATATTTTTGGAATCGACTCATCATTTTCTAGATGATGATTATATAGTTAATCTTATTTTCGAATTTTTTTTTTCAATTTTGGTCTTTGATGCGGGACCATGGTCACCCCATCAATTTTTTGGAAAATTTTACTAGCCTATGTCACCCGGAATAAGCTAGGGATTCTAACGATACCTCATTTATCAAAATCAGTTCAGGCGTATAGAAGTTATGATGGAATATACAAACTCACATACATACATACATAAACCCTGAAAACAATATACTTCTTTTTTCAGGCAGTCGTATAAAAAGACACAAAATAAATAATTACATTTATTTTCACAAAAAATATAGGTAGGTACACCATCAAATGACCATTCATAGCCATGGTGCCCAAGACACTGACGCTGAATTACCACATAACCACCACCATAGAGGCATAAAAGCACTGCTTACCCAAATGGACATACGTCAATGCTCATGTTTTATCAAGACAGTTAGTAAATAGGTATTCTGACTAACTAATGCCTACCCTAGCTTCAAAATCTGTGCACGCTACTGTTACCAGGCTGATCCGTTGGGCTAAATAAGGGCCAGCTCTTGGGTCACCAGAATCTAGAGTGGAAAAATGTCTTTTTTGTAACCAAAGAGAAAAACAAACATTTTGACACAAGATGCGCGCCATATTGAGAGCCTCAAAAAATGAGTTTTTTGGAAGTCAGTTAAAAATTTCTTCTTAAGAGGTTGCGGTGACAACTAAAATTAATACGCACCGAAAGGACGAACTCCATCTTGAAGCAAATCGGTTAAGGAAGCTCTGGGCTGTGGACTCTTCTCAGACCAGGGCGTGTTTGGAACCCTCGTAGCTTTAGTTTTAAGATACCGTTACCGATTATCACCATCATGTTTTATAAGTAAGTAATTTTAACGTCAATAAGTGTACCTACAGAGTACCTATATTGAATAAATGATATTGAGTATTGAAGAACATTCTTTACCGTAAGTAATTCCACCTACAGTTTAAAATAGATAAAACACTGGTTAACTGTATCGTAAATAGGGTTTAAATTAGTTGCGTTCTGTATAAAAAAGCTCGGGGAGACAATATTTTATCCCGGAGCATTTATCCGTCCTCTTAGAGCGAGGACAAACCCCGGGAAAAAGGAGAACTGCTTTTATTGTGCAATTTATCGACATTTTCCGCTTCCCGCATCGGAAATGTTACATCCATTCGAGTTTGCGCTTAATTGGTACGGGTTCTGTAGTTTCAGTGTTTTTTTTATGGACTGCCTGAAAAAAGGAGTATATTGTCTTCAGGGTTCATGTATGTATGTATGTATGTATGTATGTATGTATGTATGTATGTTTGTATATTCCACCATAACTTCAATACCCCTGAACCGATTTTGATAATAATGAGGTATCGTTAGAATCCCTAGTTTATTCCGGGTGACATAGGCTAGTAAAATTTTTAATAAAATTGATGGGGTGACCATGGTACCGCATTAAAGACCAAAATTCAAAAAAAAATCGAAAATAAGATTAACTATATAATCATCATCTAGAAAATGATGAGTAAATTCCAAAAATATATAATACTATATAGGTCAATATTTAGTGATTCACAAAAAAATATCATTTAATAAAAATGTGAATAAGATTCCAAAGGCTATGTATGCAAATCGCTTCTTATGGAGGTAAACTCCAAAAATAATATGGCAGAGCAGTCGTATTTTTTAATTCGTTAAATTAATTTCACTTGTTTTTAGTTTTCTACGGCATACCAGTTATTAAACCTATCTCTCCTTATTATAAGAGTGCTCGGTTGTTTCTACTATTGATCAATGAACTCATATTGAGATAACGTTTGAGAAGATACAATCGATATTTATTTTTTATTAGGGTCAATTTGGAAATTTATGATTTCTGAATTTTCTCTGGTCTGGCCTGGTCGGAGGCTTCGGCCGTGGCTAGTTACTACCCTACTGGCAAAGACGGGTCGCCAAGCGATGTAGCGTTCCAGTACGATACCGTGTAGAAACCGATTAGGGGTATGGGTTTAATAACTGCCATACCCCGAACAGGTTAGCCCGCAACCATATTAGACTGCATCATCACTTACCATCAGGTGCGATCGCAGTCAAGTGCTAACTTAGTTGATTAAAAAAAAAATATGACGAGATACGAGATGTTTTTGGGAGCATGGGTGACGCGAAAATTTAAAGTATCGGTCAATTGCGTTACAGCTTAAACTTTTTGAGATAGAGAAGTTGGGTCTAAATAGTTAAAGTTACGATTTTATGACAGAGAAAAACTACATTAAAAAACCTGTCAATTGTCGACACAGTCGAATCAGACTCGCACACAAAGAGTTCCGTACGACCACACAATCTAAACTTTTTCTAGTAAATAACACTAATTTTAGTAGTCAGCTGTGAAATAACGGACTTATAGCGCCCTGACTAACAATTCTACCCTCTATAAGTACGGAACCCTAATTATTTATTATCGGGTTTTTTCTTATACTTACGCTATGAGACATTGCTTCTTGTCAAGTTTCATGATTCTGGGTTAACGGGAAGTATTTGATATTAATTTCATTTTGATACCTCCACGCGTTCCCGAGGGAAAGATGGTTGACAGACAGACAGACGGACGAAGAAGTGATCCTATAAGGGTTCCTTTTTCAAACGACTGCCTGAAAAAAGAAGTATATTGTTTATGTATGTATGTATGTAAGTTTGTATATTCCACCATAACTTCTATACGCCTAAACCGATTTTGATAAATGAGTTATTAGAAATAATTAGAATCCCTAGCTTATTCCGGGTGACATAGGCTAGTAGAATTAAAAAAATAATTGATGGGGTGACCATGGTCCCGTATTAAAGACTAAAGTTGAAAAAAAATTTCGTAAATATGATTAACTATATAATCATCATCTAGAAAACGATGAGTAGATTCCAAAAATATATAACACTATAGTTCAATATCATTCACAAAAAAATATCATTGTTTTTAACTTTTTAGTTCGTTTTTTAGCCGGGCAGTCGTGTTTTTTATTTTTTTTAATTATTACCTTAAATACAGAACTTTTACCTTACAATATTAGCTCCAAAAGCTATCACTTCACAAAAAATATCATTTAATAAAAATGTGAATAAGATTCCAAAGGCTAGGTAGGTATATATGCAAATCGCTTCTTAAGGAGGTAAACTCCAAAAATAATATCAGGCAGGGCAGTCGTATTTTTTAATTCGTTATTCCTATTGAAGTACGGAACCCCAAAAAAGAGAAAAATTAAGCTAAAATAACTTAATTACCTCACTCAGTTTCAATGATAGAACAGAGCACATAAAGAGCAACTGTCCACTTAGAGTTCCCTAAGTGCCAGCTGTCGGCCATTACGCTAATGTCTGAGCTGCAAGCTGCAGCATGAGTCGCTTGAAGCGATTATTCTTAGTTAAAAAAATCATACTAAATTTTCCGTCATAACATCATATATTATATCATCTTCACCATTCATCATCATCATCATCGTCATAATGTTCTTCTTCTCGTCCACTCTTGGCAGAGTGGTCCACCACCACCACTACAGCCCATTAACGTCCCACTGCTGGGCACAGGCCTCCACTCTCATAAGAGAGAGGGAATTAGAGCTTAGACCCACCACGCTGCTCCAATGCGGGTTGGCGGGCTTTAACGACTATTATCATGTTAGTGATAATAACCGGGACCGACGGCTTAACGTGCTCTCCGAGGCACGGGGGTGAAACACCGCCAACTTCCTAACTCCGGGCTAGTACCAGGAATTTCTAATCAGAAAAACCCGATACTTAATTATGGCCCGACCCGGGACTCGAACCCGGGACCTCGTCGGCCGCAGTCAAACATGCCAACCACTAGACCAACGAGGCAGTCACTAGACCAACGAGGCAGGCGTCAGAGTGGTCGTGTCTTCATAATAATATTCTTCTTCTCTTTCGTTCGCTCTTGGCAGAGTGGTCGTGGTTATGATTGGGCCTTCACAGCAGCTCTTGCGATCTCCTTCCATCGACTTCTGTTGGCGGCATCTCGGGAACACTCGGAGAGGGATAAATTTGTGGTGGAACGGATTGAATCCGTCCACCTAGTAGGGGAACGTGGAACGGTGGACGTGTGCCTTCAACTCGACCTTGTACGGCGAGGTGTTCTATCGTACCAGTCTTCCTTGTGATATGTCCAAAGAACTTGAGGATTCGCAGTTGAACAAGCGACGAAAGCCTTTGAGTTATATTAAGCTCTTTGAGTATGGAGACGTTTGTTCGATGCTCTGTCCAGCTTATTCTTAATAGACGTCTCCAGCACCACATTTCCAGAGCATCGATTTTTCGCCGGTCAAGTGTCTGAGGGCCCATGTTTCAGCCGCATATAGAAAGATCTATCATAATATTATAAATGCGAAGTTGAGATGGATGTATGGATGTGTGGATGTATAGATGTTTGTTACTCAATCACGCCCCAACGGCTGAATGGAGCTGTCTGAAATTTGGCACAGAGATAGATTATAGTCTGGAATAGCACATAGGCTTTGAATACACTTTTTATTACGCAAAATTAAAGAGTTCCCGCGGAAACCAAAAAACCTCAAACCACGCAGACGAAGTCGCGGGCATTCGCTAGTAATATCATACTTAATATTATTATTAAAGCAAAAGTGTATTTGTTTGTTGGATTATCCTTCAATATTAAAAAATTAAAAAAACACGACAGCCCTGCCTAAAAACGAACTAAAAAGTTAAAAATCTAAATTAATATAGTTATAAAGAATCTTATTCACATTTTTATTAAATGATATTTTTTGTGAATCACTGGATACTGAACTATAGTGTTATATATTTTTGGAATCTACTCATCATTTTCTAGATGATGATTAAATACTTAAAACTTTAGTCTTTAATGCGGGACCATGGTCACCCCATCAATTTTTTTTAATTTTACTAGCCTATGTCACCCGGAATAAGCTAGGGATTCTAACGATACCTCATTTATCAAAATCGGTTCAGGCGATTAGAAGTTATGGTGGAATATACAAACTCACATACATACATACATGAACCCTGAAAACAATGTTCTCCTTTTTTCAGGCAGTCGTATAAAAATATACTTGATGATAAAGACAAAAATATACTTAATATTTTTTTTCTGAGGTACCTAACTCAAAAGATACTTACTACTCGGCCAATACACGTGGGCGATCATATTTGCCCGTCGTTCAAAGGCCGACGTATGTACATAATGTGTGACGTATATGTCACCGTAAGATTGTAATATTAAAGACTACATAAGCGTAGTCTTAATTAACAAATTAATAAGCTTCCACAGACACAAACGCTCTCAGAGTGACTGACAGAGAACCAAAGTGCATATTTAATTGTCAATGCATTATATTATGCAAGGAGCTAAGCAGAACGCTTATATGGTTTTCCTTTGGGCATATTCTATCACATTAATCAGGTATTTACTTACTTCATTTTAATCAGTAGGCTTGAAGGTTTTCTAACTATGAATTTTATGTTTTGCGAATATTTTAAATGCTGCCGTACCTGTAAAGAAAAAAGATTTATTGATTAAGATTTTAATGTATAAATTAAATTTAAAAAATACACTTTCGCATTTGTATTATGTTAATTAATAAACAAGCAGTAAGTATTAATTAAAAAACTGTAACGCGACATCATTTTAGATGCCCACTTTTTTTGATGTAAAATGTAGGTCAAAATTCGTCGTGTAGATTTTGTTTGTGTAAAATGTAGCCTGTCTCCCAGATCATAATATCGAAGGGATTGACACCTGATTCATCAAAATCGGCTCAGTACTTTAGCCGCTACGGCGGAACGTGTAGAAATTGAATAGGGGAATAGGGGTGTGGGTTTAATATAACTGTCATGCACCTGACAGGTTAACCGGCTACCATCTTCATCACTTACCATCAGGTGAGATCGCAGTGAAGGCCTAACTTGTAACTTGTAAAAAAATACCAGTCATAGGGACTGCCGATAGAAGTGAAAACGAATATTTAATTTTTTTCAATTATTTTTTTGTAATATAAGTAAAATAATAATAATCATTTTAAATATTTAAGTTAAATTACGAATGTACTATATTTAAATACCTTTTGTCTTAGTAACATCGCGAATGTTGGTGTTCGCGAGATTTCGGTCACGCGAATCCACATTTTTACCCCCTAAGTACCAAAAAGTGCTCAACGCGGCTAAAAAAGTTTTCACTTCAAAAAAACGTAAATACAAACATACATAGATAGACATAAACTGCTAAAATCCCCTAACCCTATCTAACCCTTCCTTTTGGCTCTGCCGTAGTCGGATGATTGCTATTCCTAAATAAAAGTACACATATTTAGTAATAACAATCATATATGTACAATGCACATATAACCGTTTCACACATAGTTTATCTAGGTTCGTAAATTTTCAGATCAGGTACATAGTAAAATTTAAATTATTTGCCGACGCAATAATCTTCAGTTATTACTTAATCAACACACGAGTTCGAATAGTAAGCATGTAAATACACGGTAATAACTAAATGCGTGATTTGATTCGATTTTGTTGACGACAGCGTCTTGGAAACTGTCGACGAAGCGAATAAACTTTACGCTGTGTTGGCGAAAAAAGGAAAATGTATATAAGTTACTGGTTCATGGTCACAATTTAGCTAACAATGCATCACGTATGGTCTACTTTTTACAAGCTTATATCTAACTTGTACTGTGTGTTTGTTTAGGTCAAATCTTCCTGAATTTTAAACTGTCATCAAAACCGATTGACCTGACATTTTGCATATGTCACCGTAAGATTGTAAAAACCGTTAGATTATAATAATAAATAATCAAGTAGTGCCCGGCCTGAGGCCGGGCATTTATGTCGAACCCTAACCAAACCTACAATAGAGAGACAAGAAAACGTAAATAAAATGAATATTTCAAAAATTGACACTCAGAACATTGAACAGTTTACAATCTTTCGACAGTTTAGAATTTCGCGAGTTAGATTATAATCTAACGGTTTTTACAATCTTACGGTGACACATACACGTTTAGTTTGGATGACAGCCTGGTTAGCTATGTGACGTCGTTCTAAATCCAATATGGTGGACTAGTTAATTTTATGCACCACCATGGTCCATGATATGGGTATCAATTAAAAGGGTTTACTGAGAAGAATACGAAAAATAAAATGACGTCCCATTAAATTTAATATAGCGGAGGATAAAAGTTGGTTTAAAAAAATGATTGTAATGGTTTGAAAACATACCGAGGTTATCAGTTAGGTGCATCTTATTCATTACGTGCTCTCCGAGGAACGGGGGTGAAACACTGTCATTTCCTAACACGAGCCTAGTACGGTGAATTTATTGTCAGAAAAACCTCATACTTGATAATGACCCGACCCGGGACTCGAACCCGAGATCTCGCCATCCGCAGTCGAACATGCTAGCCATAAGACCAACGAGGCAGCAAACTTTCTGTTATTAAGTAAGTCACGCCTACAGAAGTATTGCTTTCAAAATGAAGCGTGGATTGAACCTGTGGCTCTAGCGATTTCAATCCTGAATTCGTTGGGTGATCGAGGTTGGGTGATTGGGTTCGCAAAGTGCCTATGTTCGTATTTTAATCACGCGAGCAAAAAACAAAGTTCTTCAACCTTCACCAGTTTTAGGGCTGTTCCTAACGTGTTATGTAACGGATAAATTGTTGAATACCCAACATATTCTCAGCTCAAACCTAACATAACCCGCCGGCCCACAACTGAACACACGTCTTCTCAGAGTTTGATAGTTTAGGTCATACCCCACCACGCTGTTCAAGTGCGGAATGATAGAATTCATACACCCAAGTGCAAATTGGCAAACTTGATAAATTATTGAATACCCAACATATTCTCAACTCAAACCATCGCCGCCCGCCGGCCCACTACTGAACACAAGTCTTCTCAGAATTTGATAGTTTAGGTCATACTCCACCACGCTGTTCAAGTGCGGAATGATAGAATTCATACACCTAAGTGCAAATTGGCAAACTTGATAAATTATTGAATACCCAACATACTCTCAACTCAAACCATCGCCGCCCGCCGGCCCACTATTGAACACAAGTCTTCTCAGAATTTGATAGTTTAGGTCATACTCCACCACGCTGTTCAAGTGCGGAATGATAGAATTCATACACCTAAGTGCAAATTGGCAAATTTGATAAATTATTGAATACCCAACATACTCTCAACTCAAACCATCGCCGCCCGCCGGCCCACTATTGAACACAAGTCTTCTCAGAATTTGATAGTTTAGGTCATACTCCACCACGCTATTCAAATGCGGAATGATAGAATTCATACACCTAAGTGCAAATTGGCAAACTTGATAAATTATTGAATACCCAACATACTCTCAACTCAAACCATCGCCGCCCGCCGGCCCACTATTGAACACAAGTCTTCTCAGAATTTGATAGTTTAGGTCATACTCCACCACGCTGTTCAAGTGCGGAATGATAGAATTCATACACCTAAGTGCAAATTGGCAAACTTGATAAATTATTGAATACCCAACATACTCTCAACTCAAACCATCGCCGCCCGCCGGCCCACTACTGAACACAAGTCTTCTCAGAATTTGATAGTTTAGGTCATACTCCACCACGCTGTTCAAGTGCGGAATGATAGAATTTATACACCTAAGTGCAAATTGGCAAACTTGATAAATTATTGAATACCCAACATACTCTCAACTCAAACCATCGCCGCCCACCGGCCCACTATTGAACACGAGTCTTCTCAAAATTTGATAGTTTAGGTCATACTCCACCACGCTGTTCAAGTGCGGAATGATAGAATTCATACACCCAAGTGCAAATTGGCAAACTATTTCTCGTAATTATTCATTTCACGTAGGACAACTTGTGCCACTTATGATAAGTCAAGACTACCACCGGTTCGGAAAAATGATTGTACTGAGAAGAGGCGGCAAGAAATTCAGCAGTGGCTCCTTTCATAACAAGAAAACTGTTACAATTTATGACGAACTCTCGGTCATGTAGGTTTAGTATTTCCTAACGTTTTTCTGCATGGTTTATAAGCAAGTAATAGGGACTTATAGGTATATATTTATAGCCTCGAAAACTTTGAAGTGTGTACCCAAAAGCTCGCGATCAACCAAATAATATGAGGCTGACGGGACGTCTAAGCCACTATTATTACCCCTAATTAAATACCAACTGTATGGAAAAACACTAATAAGCCGTTCAGAAAATGTGGGAACCCTGCCATCACTGCGGAAGCAATCAACCCGCTCGGTGGTTTAAATAAAAAGTAATAGCTTACACTGGGCGAGTTCCGATCGCTTTTATTCGAACTTTGCTCCGGATGGCTAAGATTTTTTTGTCTACAAGTTAGCCCACGACTGCGATCCCACCTGGTGGGATGCGATGATACGGTCGTCTAATATAGTTATAGTATAGAACTGAACGTTTTATTTTGAACAAGAATATACAGTATTACATACTCTATGACAGATGGCGCTACTAGTTTGTAATGTGTGATATTGTCGATACAAAAATAACAAACGGCACTGATTAAATTCTTTCGATATACAGTCGCGGTCAGAAAATTCCGATCGCTCTTATTCCACCTTTGCTCCGGATGGCTAAGTTTTTTTTTCTATAAGTTAGCCCACGACTGCGATCCCACCTGGTGGGAAGTGATGGTACGGTCGTCCAGTATAGTAACGGCACTGATTAAATTCTTTCGATATACAGTCGCGGTCAGAAAATTCCGATCGCTCTTATTCTACCTTTGCTCCGGATGGCTAAGTTTTTTTTTTCTATAAGTTAGCCCACGACTGCGATCCCACCTGGTGGGAAGTGATGGTACGGTCGTCTAATATAGTAACGGCACTGATTGAATTCTTTTGATATACAGTCGCGGTCAGAAAATGTTTACCACCTTAAGGTTCTTAATTGCATGGACCGATCTGTTCCAGAAGGTTGTTTTAGTGGTTTTTTGATTAGGCATAGATCATGTTTTTTTTTGAGTTTTTCAGGAGTGCGGCAAATGTGGCAACCACTTGTTATGTGTAGTTAACAAGTCGATAAAGTACACTGTTCATATGACTTCTATAAAGTACAAAATATGATTTAGATATCCGTAAATACATATTTGATCGAGTAGCCAAAGTCAAACTTGAATCCATTAGCATTAATACTCCCCGGGTCTGAGTACATAGACCCCCAGCAAGCAAACTAGAGGTGGCAATCAATTAGCGACCTCCTGACCTGGGGGTCTATCTGTACCCTATTCACAGTGTTACCCTAATCAGACCCTTCGAAGTATTAGGACGGATATTAGTTGAGTGTTTGGACTTGGAGAGTTGAAAGTAATAATTAATTATATTTTATCGATACTCATATCTATGTATAAATTCAAATTTAAATTGAGTGTTTTTATTATACTCAATACTCAATATCATATTTTATTCAATATGGGTACACTGTAGGTACACTTATTGACGTTAAAGATTACTTACTTATAAAACATGATGGTGATAATTGGTTACGGTATATTCAAATTAAACGTTTAAAAGTGCTTTTAAATCGTCAAATGAATCTACCACTGGTTCGGAATGTCATTCCTACCAGAAGAACCAGCAAGAAACTCGGCGGTTGCTCTTTTGAAAAAAAAATTACAATTTCATTAATTTATACAATACCTAAGTAACAGCTGTCCCAGCATTGCTGGAGGTAGTCAAATCCTTGGCGGGAGATCTGGGTGTAATGTTAAAATGGCCACTGATATATGAACACACGAACAGACGAATGTGGATAACGAGAGTTTCCTTTAATACTAGTAGGTAGTACTAGCTATTAGGTTATACGTGGTGAATACCTATTTGCATAAAAAACTAAAGTATATCCACTGCAGTGAAAAAAGTTTTCCGACGTCTTATTATTCACGACTGGAAGATACACGGCTAACAAAGGGTTCTCTGAAATGTATTCAAATAAAAGCCCCCAAGTTGGACAGTTCGGCCACAATTTAAGAGCTTTCAAGTTTTCAATACAAAAAAGCCATTGAAATTTCTCTGTTTCACGTTAACTCGAACACTGCGAACCTAAAAAGTTTAATCCACAGTTAGTTTAGGTCCATAGTTTGCTGAACTGTCATGTTCCTCATTTTGAAGAACAGGTAAAACATAGACTTAAAATATTTACTACTAGTTAATGCCCGCGATTTCGTCCGCGTGGATTGAGGTTATTTTGGTTTCCACGGGAACTCTTTAATTTTTACATTACCTCTGTGACAAATTTCATCCATTTCCGTTCTGGCGTGATAGAGTAACAGACATCCGTCCATCCAAACTATAATATTAGTATAGACGCGAAAGTATGTATCACTGGTGAGTCTCTGAGTCTCATAAGCTTTTTAAAATTCAAGCCTTTGTCTTTTATTGCAGGTACCTTCATATCGTCCAGGTGAAAAGCATTGCAGAAAAGCAATCAGGGCCGTCGATGAGGGCAGTATGAAAAGGGAATAAAAATGCAACTATTGAGCGATACAACAAAATTGAGTCTTGGAAATAGCTGCCGAAAAAGAATTCGGTTATGTAGTTCGCTAGCTGGCCCGCCCCGGCTTCGCTTACGTGGAATTACTTTCCCTTTTCGAGGTGAAAGTTATATCTGTATCAAATTCCTTCAAATCGGTTCAACCGTAGGGAAATATGGCACTGCATTATAATACAAAGTATGGTTTTAATACAATACAAATAAATACCAGAGTTATAATGAAATGACTGACTATTTAATTTTACCTACGTATTGTAACATCTTGTTTTAAAAAAAAGAGCAACTGCTGAGTTTCTTGCTGGCTCTTCTCAGCAGAACTTCTTTCCGAATATTATGACAGTGCACAACCAATATATATTTGAAAATTTAGCATACGTGCACACATTGATAAATTCAAAAATAAAAGTGATTGTCATAATGTCAATACTAGAAATAAAAATAAACTTGTAATGCCTGCTTCTAGGCTTAGTAAAACTAGCAATTCATTTGTTGGAAACAGTGTCCACTTCTACAATAAGCTCCCAGAAGACATGTTAAAGATGTCTCTGAATAAGTTCAAAGCGTAAACTCATTGAAAAATCTTATTACCATGTAAAGGACTACTTAAACGACAAGGAAGCTTGGCAATGATTTGCTCTATGGCTCTGATAGTTCCAATTAGTTAAGATGATTTGTGAGATGGTGATAATAAAAACAAAACCCGGCTGAGTTTGTTGTGGGCTCTTCTCAGACCAGGGCGCGTTTGGAACCCTCGTAGCTTTAATTTTAAGATACCGTAACCAATTATCACCATCATGTTTTATAAGTAAGTAATTTATAACGTCAATAAGTGTACCGTGTACCTATATTGAATATATGATATTGAGTTTTGAGTATTGAGTATCGAACCGGTGGTAGAGTCAAAACATGCGTAACATAAGAGACACCTGTACGAGTATGTCCTGCATGTTTTAACGAAATAAATTAGTTACTAACTTTCGTGGGGAAAGTCTTAAGTCTAACTTTGCGCAGGCAAAGGGACGTGATCGCCAGCTACCTAGTAACAATATACTTAATATATGAAGTAGATATTCCACGGTAGGTAGCCAGTTGCCGAAACATCTGATAGAAACTGAAAAACTAATCCCGCACACGATACGTAACTTATTGACCCGTTTCGACGAGACGACTTGTCGTTTCCACTCGAAGTTTTCCTTTATCGTTACAGCAACAAATATTTCAATTGATTTAGGGCTAATTTTTCAATCGTCAGATAGAGTTTGTCGGAGGAATAAATTTGACGTTTTGACAGGTTTTGTATTGAAAATCCGTCAAAGCGTCAAATTTATTCCTCCAATAAACTTTATCTGACAATTGAAAAATCGGCCCTTAAACGCACATTGCGTGGAAAAGTTACGATGCCCTTCCGCGATGCTGAAGCTGCATGCCTGAGAGTTCTCAATAAAGTTTTCAAAGTCAGTGTGTGAAGACCTCAAATCTGTGATTGACCAGCATGATAAAATATCTTCTTGAGAGGATTACCCGTACGTAGCGGAGCGGTTGATGGGTTGAGATGATAAAGATTACGTTGTTTTTTCATTTAAGTATTTAAAATGCCAAAAAAGATACTTAAGTAAGTTGCAATCCACCCGGTTGAATCACCAGCTGAAACCCACACACCACAACAAATCTTTTTAAAATTTATTTTTCTAATATTGTTAAAGAAAGTTGATTTTAACAGAATTTTGTAGGTGAATAATATATCTTTGTGCCGTCACGTAGAGATTTACGGTCATATCGATAATTTTTTTTTATGTTTCGCACTCAGATATCCTCTGAAATGATGTCAGAGACCTTTTTAATGCGACTTTTGCTCTGAATTAGGTGCCACTCACGATTGGTCGTGAAGTGGTGTTGTTTTTTTTTAACAAGTGGTGTCTATGAATTATATAGCTAATATAAATATATACATTTTTTTTGTGTATGGTAGTGTGAGTAGCGGCCCTGAATTCAGACACCTGAGTGCTCCGTCAAATTATTAAAATAGTGTAGTACCATGTAAAGGAAGACTTCGCAATCGCCCAACCAAAAACTAATTTGGACCCTAAGTGAGGTTAGTTGGAAACTACAAGGTCAAGCGGTCAACCGGCTTCACAAGTTGGGAACACCTGGTCACGCTAATGTAATTTTAAACGGACTTCCCCGGATTAGGGTAACGTTGGCAACTTCTGAACTCTTAACGATTGAGGGAGGGCATTAAATAAAGCTTTGCGAACCTTTTTATAAGGGTACAGAACCCTTAATGAATATTGTCAATATGAAATCTATTTGTGTTTTAGTTTTTTATACGACTGCCTGAAAAAGGAGTATATTCTTTTCAGAGTTCATGTATGTATGTATGTATGTGAGTTTGTATATTTCACCATAACTGAACCGATTTTGAAAAATGAGATTGATGATGATTGATGAGAGATGATGATTATTTTAGATTTTTAACTTTTTAGTTCGTTTTTTGGCAGGGCAGTCGTGTTTTTTAATTTTTTTAATTATGACTTGTTCAGTAGGAATATCAATGTACTAATCAGTGGCTAAAGTAACTTGGTTCCGAGGCTGCGTTAGTTCAAGATAGGCACCATAAATGCCGTTTACGACTTCTCTTATTTACTAAACATGACTTTTCAGGCTTCGGAGGATTCTGGCCTCTTTCACCTACATCTTAAACAGTGTTTTGCCTTAACGAAAGGAGAGTTTGTACTATTTTCAGATTGTGTTATCAGTGTAAACTGTAAAGTGGCACACTCCCGCAGTTTCGATAAGCTCACTTGTTGCTAAAGCTAATTGAATTAGGCTTGTTAAATGACATTAAAATTATTATGCCTCCATTGTAATCATACTGATATGTATTATAAACTGGAAAGTGTGTTTGTTTGTTGGTTTTTGGATCTCCCTTCAAACATGCCGCAACAGAGCAACGGATCGACGTGATTTTTTTTGTATGATAATCAAGTTGTTCCCTTGAGACTTAAATAAGCTTATTCCATCAGACATCAGCTATTTTATAACATTAGTAAGAAAGGTTTGGCGTTTCGTATTTAATTTCAAACAACTTTGCGACGTATTCATCTATATGGAAACTAAATCAGATATGAATCAATTTACAAAATACTACGAACGGCACAAAATATGATTGTATACAGGATTTGCAATCGTTTCTGTAACATGTGTAGCGGCCGGAAAATTAAGATCTACATCTCCAGCATCTTATCTTACGAGTATATGTTACAACAAACTGGGTCGTAGTCAGCTCCTATCCTCCCAGGGGGAAAGAGTGACCTGTTTAAGGATGGGGACAAATTTATGTACGACTGCCTGAAAAAAGGAGTATATTGTTTTCAGGGTTCATGTATGTATGTAAATATGTGAGTTTGTATATTCCACCGTAACTTCTAAACGCCTGAACCGATTTTGATAAATGAGATAAATGATGATTGATGAGAGATGATGATTAATTTAGATTTTTAACTTTTTAGTTCTTTTTTTGGCAGGGCAGTCGTGTTTTTTAATTTTTTTAATTATGACTTGTTCAGTAGGTATATCAATGTACTAATCAGTGGCTATGAATGATTAGTGATTTTTATAAATGAGGTATCGTTAGAATCACTAGCTTAGGTGACATAGACTAGTAAAATTTAAAAAAAAATTGATGGGGTGACAATGGTCCCGCATTAAAGACTAAAGTTGAAAAAAAAATCGAAAATAAGATTAGCTACATAATCATCATCTAGAAAATGATGAGAAGATTCTAAAAATATATAACACTATAGTTCAATATCCAGTGATTCACAAAAAATATCATTTAAAAAAATGTGAATGAGATTCTAATTTAACTAGATTAATTTAGATTTTTAAGTTAGTTTTTTGGCAGGGCAGTCGTGTTTTTTAATTTTTTTCATTATGATTGACATCTATACTAATATTATAAATGCGAATTTGAATGGATAGATGGATGTTTGTTACTCAATAACACCAGAACGGCTAAACGGATCTGGATGAAATTTTGCACAGGGATAGATTATAGACTGTAATAATTAGAGATCCCGTGGGACCCGAAAAACCTCAATCCACGCGGACCAAGTCGACTCTTGACTGCGATCTGAGTTCTGACCGGGTGGTAAAAAATAATGCAGTCTAAGGCGCTCGCTTAGAAGATGCCTATTCACTCTTGATTTGAAGATATCAATATTATATGCGGAGGGAAAAACGGAAGGGCGTTTTATAACCTTCCAAACCCTGATCTGAGTTCTGACCTGGGGGTAAAGAATGATGCAGCCTAAGGTGGAGCGCGCTTGCCTAGAAGATGCCTATTCACTCTTGATTTGAAGATATCAATATTATATGCGGAGGGAAAAACGGAAGGGCGTTTTATAACCTTCCAAACCCTGATCTGAGTTCTGACCTGGGGGTAAAGAATGATGCAGCCTAAGGTGGAGCGCGCTTGCCTAGAAGATGCCTATTCACTCTTGATTTGAAGATATCAATATTATACGCGGAGGGAAAAACGGAAGGGCGTTTTATAACCTTCCAAACCCTGATCTGAGTTCTGACCTGGGGGTAAAGAATGATGCAGCCTAAGGTGGAGCGCGCTTGCCTAGAAGATGCCTATTCACTCTTGATTTGAAGGTACCAATATTATACGCGGAGGGAAAAACGGAAGCCGGAAGGACGGCTTATATTCTAGCGTTGCGAAATAGAAACGAGGCTTCGTACGCCTCCGTGGAATTTCAACTATATACGGATGCAGACCCTGACAATGCCTTGTAGTACGATAGTAGAGAGGAACTTCCGCAAAGTAACGCCTGCTTCTATCAGAGACTGACGTAAACAAAAGGTTTCAGTTTTTAACAGACTTCCAAAAAAGGAGGTTCTCAATTTGGTGAGTTTTTTTTAATGTATTTGGGTGTTTTCGGTCCTTAGAGGAAGCTCTCGAGGTGGTCCCATAAAAAAATTCTAGGAACTTCCGCAAAGTAACGCCTGCTTCTATCAGACACCGATAGAACTTCAGTTTTTAACCGACTTCCAAAAAAGGAGGTTCTCAAATTGGCGAGTTTTTTTTAAATGTATATCGGTGCATATGCATATATGCTCCTTGATTTCTGGAAAAAAAAAATTCAGTCCTTAGAGGAAAGCTCTAGAGGTGGTCCCATAAGAAATTCTGACTCACAATCCTCAATCCTGACACTAAAAACTTAAAAATAAAAATTACTTCCAAAAAACCGGCTTCCAAAGCCACTGTAAAGTAAAAAAAAAATTTGATTTCTACACGGTATGTTGAAGTCGGGCGAGTATAACAAAGATAAGCAAAGTAGACGCATCAGGCTCGCCCGACTTCAACATAGTGTGTAGAAATCAAAATATTTTTTACTTTACAGTGGCTTTGGAAGTCGGTTTTTTGGAAAGAATTTTTATAACAACTTAAATACCGAACCCTGCTTAACCAAGCCCTCCAGTTGTTAACGAAGGAAAGTAATAATTTAACTCTAAGCACGGCAGCGCCATACAAGCTGGTTAGTGTCGGAAATTACCGCCATCTTGGAGCAATTACCGCTGGGCCATGACTGCGTCGCAATAGCGGGAAAATCGTCGAAGCTCAGTCAAGACTTTTCAAGAAATTTCGCAAAGACTCTACCTACATACTGACAGCAAGACGATTTGCACTGAACTTTACGAGTTTAGGTTTAACAGAGGACAAAAATAAACTACGAAATCATTATTCTATTAAATCCTGTACGAAAAGGAAGGAAAGACACCTCAAGAGTCAAAATTTGCAAGAATCCAATAAGATCATTAAAAAGTCTCAATTTAAGATTCATCTCTCCTACTTATGAAGATAGAGTTTCCTGTGAGCCTCCTCCGTGTTTAGTTTTCAGTATTCGGATTTCAAGTCAGCGTTACGTACCATTTTTTCATAATTACAATAAAGGTTTACACTTTTTATACGTCTGCCTGAAAAAAGAGTATATTGTTTTCTGGGTTCATGTATGTATGTATGTATGTATGTATGTATGTGAGTTTGTTTGGTGACATAGACTAGTAAAATTTAAAAACAAATTGATGGGGTGAACCATGTTCGCACTAAAGACTAAAGTAGAAAAAAAAATCGAAAATTAGGTTAACTATATAATCATCATCTAGAAAATGATGAGTAGATTCCAAAAACACTACACACTATAGTTCAATATCCAGCGATTCACAAAAAAATATCATTTAATAAAAATGTGAATAAGATTCTAATTTAACTGGATTAATTTAGATTTTTAACTTGTTAGTTAGTTTTTTGGCAGGGCAGTCGTGTTTTTTAATTATGTTTAATTATGACTTGTCATCAAGCACATTTTCGCCTTTTGTACCAATCGCAAGTCGCTTATGTATGTCTAAAGTGCCACACCTGTGGCTCAGCATTGTACTATAGGGCTAGAATAAAGATCTACCGCCGCATAGATACTAGTTTCTTTCAGTAATAAGTAATAACTGCTTGTGCTGAGGGCGTCTTCGTTAGCTCAATAAAAATTAACGGAGGAAAATTCCCGAGTAATCCCTCGGAGTTACTTAGTTATTTTAAGTAGCGCTCATTAAAAAGCCGACAGAATGGTTTGAAAGATAGAGATTTTTATTAAATACTCGTATGTTACCTACTCAAAAAGGTCGTATTTGAAATGCTTCTTCAATGAATTGAAGTTATAAATAAATGGTTATAATAAACTAATATAACTAATATAAATTTTACGGTCGCGGAAAACCTAGGTACGTAGGCCCTGAGTGTTATCCACTACCACTACAGCCTATTAACGTCCCACAGCTGGGCACAGGCCTCCACTCTTATGACCCCAAAATTATGACGCTAGGATTTAGTTTACATATAAGTTTAATAACGGACTGACATAGAAATAGACATTTTCAAATAAACTTTTACAGACTGTTTTTGAATCATCAAGGAAATCTTCCAATCATACTAATTACTAATCATCATACTAAAAAAACTTATTCCACGCTGACGAAGTCGCGGGCATCAGCTAGTAATATTATAAATGCGAAAGTGTGTTTCTTTGTTGATTTGTCCTTCAATCACGCCGCAACGGAGCAACGAATCGACGTGATTTTGGTCATGGGTATAGTTGAGGACCTGGAGAGTGACGTAGGTTACTTTTAACCCGGAAAATTAAGGAGTTCCCGTGGGAATTAAAAACGCGGACAAAGTCGCGGGCATCAACAATTTTCCTAATAAAAAGGGCCTGTTAGGAAATTAATTTATTGCTCTTCCGGCTTCTCATATCCCCATGAAAACAGGCAGTGAAAACTGCATACTTTCTCTCCTAACTTAGATAGAACCTCAGTAACTTTTACGACTCTAAAACGTAACTTTCCGAGTTATACCAACTTTCCACCCGGTGCATACAACGTGGTTCGTAGCTGCAATAATTCACAGAACACCCAAAAAACTTCCCCTACCTAAATACAAGAGAGTCTTAAAGAATTGGTTAATAAGCAAAGCCTACTACAGCCTACATGATTTTTTTCAAGGACGGTTAGCTGAATTATATGCTGGGTTTATGAAGATTACAACTCATTAAACAAATAAAGCCTTTTTTAGAAATAATTTAGCTGGTAGTTTTATATTGTCATGGTGTTAATTATATTATACTCTATGGCTCTGATAGTTCCATAATTAAGATGATTTGTGAGATGGTGATAATAAAAAGAAAAAAAAAACCCGGCTGAATTTGTTGTGGGCTCTTCTCAGACCAGGGCGCGTTTGGAACCCTCGTAGCTTTAGTTTTAAGATACCGTAACCGATTATCACCATCATGTTTTATAAGTAAGTAATTTTTAACGTCAATAAGTGTACCTACAGTGTGCCTATATTGAATAAATGATATTGAGTATATTGAGTATATTTCTACTGTAATTTTACCTACGTATGTCTTTGTTATGTTTAAGTTGTAACTGTAGTTGTAGGTAATTTTGTAGCCAGGGAAGATGAATTGGGCGATTGTAAAGTCTTCCCTGGCATGTAAAAAAAAAATACTCTGACATGATTGATTGTAATAATTATATAGGAATGTTTCTTTGACTGTTAATCTAAATGTATGACATATTCAATCTCAAACAATTTTTTTTTTTGGTTATTTTATTTAAATACTATTAACTTAGATACTATTAACTTTAATTTAGATTATTTTTAAGTATTGCACGCCAAATGGTTAATACACTTGAAAATTTATCTTTTATACCACCTTTATAATATTATGTGTATAATGCAATAAATAATTTCTGATTCTGATTCTGATTCAAAAATTTCAACTTTATTCAATTGGATACAAGATTGAAATATAAGAAAAATAGTGTATTTTTAGGGTTCCGTACCCAAAGGGTGCAAACGGGACCCGACAGCATACAAATCCTCCGCTGTCTGTCTGTCAGCGGGCTGTATCTCATGAACCGAAATAGCTAGACAGTTAAAATTTTCACAACTATGTATTTCTATTGCTACTATAACAATAAATAATAAAAATTAAATAACATTATAAATAAAGGACTCATACAAAACTCGTGAATATTTCAGCGTTTTCTGCCCGATCATCTTTAATCGTTTTATCTCTTGAAACGCAATAAAATTTGAGCAAAACCTAAGCTGCTATAACAGCAATTAATGAAAATAAAATAAAGTTATAAATTAAAGGGGGCCCCCATACAATAAACTTACTTATGTATCTACACATTGAAGTAATTCTAAATAATTTTTTTTCGAAACCACCGAATTTCTTGCTGGTTCTTCTCGGTAGGAACGTTATTCCAAACCAGTGGCAGATTCACTCGACTATACTAGCGCTTAGTAAAAGCACTTGTTAAAAGTTTACTTGAATAATAATATTTGATTTGAGTATTTAAAAATCTTGTACAATGGTACGAAACATGATAGATATTTTAGTCAATTCCTATCGCTTCCTCCATATTCCTTGACATATGTCAAACGTCATCTACGAAACCCTCTCAGTGATTTTTCAATGCACTTGCTCGAAAAATGTACTTACAGAGGCAGTAAATAGGGCTTGTAAGTTAAATTTACTGCCCGCGTGCAGTAAATATTTACTGCCCTCGTGCAGTAAATTTGCATTTTTTTTAATTTTTGTAAGTCCACGTTACTTCTAAATAAAAAGTTTTCTTGCAAGAAGGTCCATAATGATATTGGCTTAGTTGTAGAAAACCTAAAAAATAATGACATTTAGATGTGAATTGATGAAATTAATGCATAAAATAAAAAAATTGTATTTAATATAATTAATTAAATTTGTTTTAAGTTTTATAAATCAAAATAGTAAAGGCTGAATTGTCCAGGCTGGAAGCTAAGAACTAGAACCTAGAGCCATGAATCGAATTAAAAAAAAACGCAATTACAGCAACGCGCCGTAGTCTATACTAAATCTTTAATCTGTGCGCGCTATTTTTAAAAGAGTCGTTGAATTTTTCTTATAAATTATCAATAAATATTTATTTGGCAGAATGGCAGATGTGATGTTGAGTCATAAAATTGAATCAACACTTAGGTATTTTAGATCTGTGAAAAAACCGCGCTCATAATTGCCGCCAAAAATCTCGACATAAGTATGGGCGTGAAAAACCATTTTCTAGTGAGTACCTAGTGCCTGCCTACTCGACTTTTATTTTCGAGTTTTCTCACAAATGTATAGAAAAATATTGTGTGATACACGGGTGTTAAGGTTTCTACATACTCGTGATGATGGTCAGCCCTCGACTAGCGTTATCGGGCTGACATTAGTCAACTCGTTTGTACAAACCTATTTACCGCTCTTATATCACAAACTACTATTCCCGTCGAAGTGCAATTAAACAATCTCATGTTCGGGCCCGTTTTAGTGCGAATAAACATTGTTAGTTTCAAGAAGCATATTTCATTACGGATGTAATGATGATGTTTTGACGACCTCCGTGGCGCAGTGTGTAGCGCTGTTGTCTTAACTTGCGGAGGTCCCGGGTTCGATCCCCGGCAGGATCTATTTGGGAATTTATAATTTCTGAATTTTCCCTGGTCTGGCTTGGTGGGAAGGCTTCGGCCGTGGCTAGTTACCACCCTACCGGCAAAGACGTGCCGCCAAGCGATTTAGCGTTCCGGTATGATGCCGTGTAGAAACCGAACAGGGGTATGGGTTTAATATAACAACTGCCATGCCCCTAACAGGTTAGCCCGCTACCATCTTAGACTGCATCATCACTTACCATCAGGTGAGATCGCAGTCAAGGGCTAACTTGTAGTGGATTAAAAAAAAAAAATGTACCACCGTTCCCTTGCCCTTTGTATATCCAGAACACTTCGTGTGCTATTCCGACTCGTACGTGGCCGGTTTCAAATTCAGCGTACATTGGATACATTATACTCAATACTCAATATCATTTATTCAATATAGGTACACTGTAGGTACACTTATTGACGTTAAAAATTACTTACTTATAAAACATGATGGGTATAATTGGTTACGGTATCTTAAAACTAAAGCTACGAGGGTTCCAAACGCGCCCCGGTCTGAGAAGAGCCCACAACAAACTCAGCCGGGTTTTTTTTTCTTTTTATTATCACACATTTGAAGCGGAATAAATAAACAAGTACACATTTGAACAACTGGCGTACGTACGATCAGTCAATTTATTTTCAATTCCCTCGTGGTGTTATAACTTGGGGGCGAACTGTTTTGAATTTCCATTGAATTTCGATGTCACTCCGTATTTTTCGTTCGTTCTTTTTTTTTTATATTATATAGGCCAGCTCTTGGCTGCAATCAGCAATTGCTCTTGATTTGAAGACTCGTTCGCGACTAAATCAGTTATAGTATTAAGATATTGAATATTGTAATAACCGTTTTCCCCTCCTCTTTTAATATAGGTACTGAAGTTAGGTACGAACGAATGTTAAGAATGAATAGGCATCTTCTAGGCTTACCGTTTTCCCCTCCTCTTTTAATATAGGTACTGAAGTTAGGTACGAACGAATGTTAAGAATGAATACCTCTTTTAATATAGGTAATGAAGTTAGGTACGAACGAATGTCAAGAATGAATAGGCATCTTCTAGGCTTACCGTTTTCCCCTCCTCTTTTAATATAGGTACTGAAGTTAGGTACGAACGAATGTCAAGAATGAATAGGCATCTTCTGGGCTTACCGTTTTCCCCTCCTCTTTTAATATAGGTACTGAAGTTAGGTACGAACGAATGTCAAGAATGAATAGGCATCTTCTGGGCTTACCGTTTTCCCCTCCTCTTTTAATATAGGTACTGAAGTTAGGTACGAACGAATGTTAAGAATGAATAGGCATCTTCTGGGCTTACCGTTTTCCCCTCCTCTTTTAATATAGGTACTGAAGTTAGGTACGAACGAATGTCAAGAATGAATAGGCATCTTCTGGGCTTACCGTTTTCCCCTCCTCTTTTAATATAGGTACTGAAGTTAGGTACGAACGAATGTCAAGAATGAATAGGCATCTTCTGGGCTTACCGTTTTCCCCTCCTCTTTTAATATAGGTACTGAAGTTAGGTACGAACGAATGTTAAGAATGAATAGGCATCTTCTAGGCTTACCGTTTTCCCCTCCTCTTTTAATATAGGTACTGAAGCTAGGCTAGCTTAAATATATTTAAAAAAAATTATGTCACCCAGCTCGTATTTGCAACGTTGCATTGTCTGCTCTAGACTGCCAATCCATACTCCACCAGCGTGGTGAACTGTGGCCAAACCCTTCTTATTCTGAGGCGAGACTCATGCTCAGTAGGCAGCCGGCAATGGGTGAAGTGATGATGCCGCCAAGCGATTTAGCGTTCCGGTACGACGTCGCTTCGAAACTGGTAGGGGTATTGGTACAAAATTCCATACCTGCCCCTTCCAAGTTAGCCAGCTACCAAATTAAAAAGTTAAAACTGCGTCATCAATTCATCACTTATCAATAGGTGAGATAGGAAACTTTGTCATCCAATACAAAACTAAATCATAATTTAAAAAATTAAAAAACACGACTGCCCTGCCAAAAAACGAATTAAAAAGTAAAAAAATTAAATTAATCTAGTTAAATTAGAATCCTATTCACATTTTTATTAAATGATATTTTTTTGTGAATCACTGGATATTGAACTATAGTGTTATATATTTTTGGAATCTACTCATCATTTTCTAGATGATGATTATAGAGTTAATCTTATATTCGATTTTTTTTTAATTTTACTAGCCTATATCACCCGGAATAAGCTAGGGTTTCTAACAATACCTCAGTTATTAAAATCGGTTCAGGCGTATAGAAGTTATGGTGGAATATACAAACTCACATACATACATACATACATACATACATACATGAACCCTGAAAACAATATAATCCTTTTTCAGGCAGTCGTATAATGAGCGGCAGAAGCATTGATAGTACCTGAATAATTCTATTTCTATGGGCAGAAGCATCGAAACCATAGACATACTAAATCATGTATCAATGCTCGAAACAAATAAAAAATTAAACACTGGTCAATGGTCAATTGTGAAGCAGAAATTCTGAAGGCCTAATGCGAGGGTTCCATAATAATGCTAAGTATTTTCCAAAAACTAATGCCTTTCAATAAGAAAAAAAAAATTGTCTCAGCGTGTTAAAAATTGCTGAAGTCACGTTTAATGGCGGCGTGCGGAGGAACCGCCATCCACTACGGATATTGCAATATTTAATATCTTAATACCACTTAGTGTAGCAGGTTTGCCTGGTCGCACATTCAACCGCTACGTACGCGCCGTACGAAACAATTTTCTGGAAGATCTTACTCGGATTCAGGACACAAACAGTGCATAAACGTACACGTCAAACCGTGCTTAGTTACAGCAAACAGCATAAAGAACCAGGGGTAGAGGTACAACTCCATACTTAAGCAAAAAGCATTCAAAAATCTGCTTATCATCGCTGATACCCTGTAGTTCTTCTGCTTACCTCTAGATGGCGTTAAAACGAAAGCTTTGAAATAAACTTTTTGCTATCGGATTTTGTGAAAATTTTATATTTAATAGTTAATTAAACTTAATAAATAAATAGGTAAAATAAAGTAAAACAACAAAATACATGTTTTCATTGAGTTTCGGTTGATTTAAACACCAATTTATACTTATTCGAGACAAGTAACGCCATCTAGAATTTATTAACTATGGTACCCGTTGTATGGAGTTGTACCTCTAACGGTTTTTACAATCATACGGTGACATAAACATACACGTCGAACCGTACGTACAGAAATACTATAAAGATTTCTAACTAATAATAAGTTTTCAATCTTCAAGAGAACCAAAATGGTTCGGAAATCGCTTCCGATACGAACCAGCAAGAAATTCGGGTTCCAGCAAGAAAAACTGCCTCGTTGGTCTAGCGGTTAGCGTAGTCGACTGCGGATCACGAGGTCCTGGGTTCTATTCCCGGTCGGGCATAAAAATTGTTAGGTATTGGGTTTTTCAATTAAGAAGTTCTCAGTGCCAGCCCGGAGTTGGAAGTTGGCGGTGTTTCACCCCCGTACCTTGGAGAGCACGTTAAGCCGTCGGTCCCGGCTATTATCACTAACGTGATAATAGACATTAAAAAGCCCCCAATCCGCATTTGAGCAGCGTGGTGGGTCTAAGCTCTAATTCCCTCTCTCCTATGAGAGTGGAGGCCTGTGCCCAGCAGTGGGACGTTAATAGGCTGTAGTGGAAAGCAACTGCAGATTCGACCCAGCAATGCTCGGGGCATTGCTGGGTCGAATCAAATCCACTCTCTTTGGTCATTTACATAAACAATGCTCATATGGTTCATTCCTGGCACGCAAAATACCTCATACCTTAATACTTCATTAAACTGTGCGTACGGTGCGATGCTAACAAAATGCGGTACGCAGTGGCGTGCAGTCCATATAGGCACAAAAGTACTGCTTAACCAAATGGAAATACGTCAATGCTCATTTTTCATCATGAGAGTCAGTAAATAGGTATTCTGACTAACTATACAGTGGCGTGCACAGAGCTTAAAGCTAGGGTAGACATTAGTGAGTCGGAATACCTATTTACTGACTGTTAATGATAATGAAAACGAACATTGACGTATTTCCATTTGGGTAAGCGGTGCTTTTATGCAATGCCTACCCTAGCTTCAAACCCTGTGCACGCCACTGGCGGTACGGCTAGTTTCGTGCGGTGCTATCAAATGAGCGATCAACACCTCTTTTGACGACCTCCGTGGCGCAGTGTGTAGCGCTGTTGTCTTAACGTGCGGAGGTCCCGGGTTCAATCCCCGGCAGGGTCAATTTGGGAATTTATAATTTCTGAATTCTCCCCGGTCTGGCCTGGTGGGAGGCTTTGGCCGTGCCGTACCACCCTACCGGCAAACACGTGCCGCCAAGCGATTACGCGTTCCGGTACGATGCCGTGTAGAAACCAAATAGGAGTACGGGTTTCATATGTCAGCTTTGCGTTTAAAGTTGAAATGAATTGTTACAAAAGTTAAAAGATTGTTAATTTATTTATTGATGAAGGTTCGATTGTGCTGATATTTGACTCATTCGATGTATTTCACTCGTCAGTTCGTTCCCGACGCCATATTGGAATAACTTGTATAAATACGAATGTTTTACCATCGGTAAAGCAGTCTCCACCGAGACTCAAACGATTATTGAATACCTTCGGTGTTTAGATCGTTACCTTGTTTACGAGCTGCGGTAGTAACTGCAGTCTGGTCAAATGATTTGATACTGTAGTATTGCTTAACTGAGTTTTATAAATTAACTAATTACATTAAATCTCTCGTGGTTAGAGTACAAATATATTAAAAGTGTTTTATCAATACCTACTTCTGGATTGTTCTCTAACACATATAACTGATAACTGCCATGCCCGCTTCCATCTTAGACTGCATCATCACTTACCACCAGGCGAGATCGCAGTCAAGGGCTAATTTGTAGTGGATTAAAAAAAAAAAAAACAACAACATCATTACTCGTCGGGTTACCGTGAAAAATGTGAGCGTCCCCATAAAGTAGGCTTCAACTCTGCAAGTGGTGAAAACATAATTTGGTCGCATTATCGCTTGGGCGGCCGCCAAGCCCGAGCCGATATTGTAATTAAAGTGTAGCCGATACTTAATACTGACTTTGATGAAGAGGGCTTTTATTAATAAAATGGGAATATTCATCAGGGGGCTTACTAGTAACTGCCATCGCTTAAAGCAATATTATTTTAATAAAAAAAAAAAGACTTTTAGTTCAATACTGTTCGATATAGGACCAAAAAACGATTTAACGAATTAAAAAATACGACTGCCCTGCCATACTATTTTTGGAATCTACTCATCATTCTCTAGATGATGATCATATAGTTAATGTTATTTTCGAATTTTTTTTTTCAACTTTAGTCTTTAAGAGGCCGGTGATCGCCGCTCGCAATTTTTATTCAAGCCGCAAATATAAATTGCCGGTATATTGCTATCTCTATTTGGCTGATGACACATGATCGCGTGCAAACGCGATAGCAATATGAGCGTACAGAATTTGTTATACGTTTAGTCTTGTTCCGTAAATACCAAAAATGATGAATGATAACTTGTTGTGTTTTTCACTTCGCGTTGTTATTCGAGAACTTGACAATATAGGCTATGCTCCTCGTCAATTAGTGCGTAACATATCTTCGGTTTTAATATGATACAAATAAGGAGAAAACATGTCATTCATGTCGTAAAAACAAGCAGAACGCTATGCGCTTACATTTAATTTTGGGAAAATATTTTGAAAACATAATTATCCAGGGGCCTAGATAAATACAAGTTCAATCTTAATAATCGCATAATCTGGTGGAAATATTCTCGAATTACGAATCATTTTGGTATTACGTTTGTATGGGCAATTCACCCTCCGCTGGCACCTTAATGCGGGACCATGGTCACCCCTTCAATGTTTTTTTTTAATTTTACTAGCCTATGTCACCCGGAATAAGCTAGGGATTCTAACGATACCTCATTTATTTAAATCGCTTCAGGCGTATAGAAGTTATGGTGGAATATACAAACTCACATACATACACACATACATGAACCCTGAAAACAATATAAAACAATATAAGTCGTATAAAAAGTCCGATTTTATGACGTACCTTATCGTCCCAGAAATAAGGATTATAATTCTGAAACACGAGAGTCAACAACATTAAAATTAAACTGCTCTTAGCGATGGTGTTAAGCCTCCTGAACCCACTTAATAAAATTGGAATTTCTGTGCATATTGAAAATGATTAATTTAAAAACAGCAGAGTTAAGCTACCTAGGCAGATAGATGGATGCTTTAGGGATAGTTCATTAATCGCTCGCTCTTAGCCCGGTACCATCTAATACTGCAACTGCCTCGTTGGTCTAGTGGTCAGCATATTCGACTACGGCTGACGAGGGCCTCGGTTCGAATCCCGGGTCGGCCATAATTTAAGTAAAGTAAAAAGTAAAATATACTTTATTGTACACAAAGAATTGAAAAGACACAAACAATTATATTAATAGATACGGCACAACAGGCGGCCTTATCGCTTAAACAGCGTCCTTCCAGGCAACCTTAGGGCAGAAGAAACTTTTGAAAGAAAGCAGGAGTTATATACTGAGACATAATATTAATAAATAAATATTGTATACATAAAAACAATGTAAATAAAATAAAATATATATAGGATAAATTTAAGTATAGAGATTTTTTTGATAAGAAATTCTCAGAACTAGCTCGGAGTTAGGAAGTTGGCGGTGTTTCACCCCCGTGCCTCAGAGAGCACGAAAATCGGTCTTACGCATGTCTTTCTCCGGTCGTGTCGGATTTTCCATTCCTTCGGGCTATGAGAGTAAAGGAAAAGAGAGTGCACCTGTGTTTGCGTACACACTAAAAGACTATAATATCTTCCGCGCAGGTAATAGAGGAAATAATCTCTCTGGAGATTGGCCGCCATGGCCGAAAAAATACGTTCGGGAGGACATCATCATCATGTAAGCGACAATCAAGAAGTAGGTATTAATGAAACACTTTTAATATATTTGTCCTTTCATTTGAAACTTGCAGAAGTAAATGGTTCAACGTGTAGAGGTTCCATGAGAGATTTAATGTAAATAGATAAAAGTTGTCTCTCCTTAAAAGGAATATTCATTTGATCCGGCCACGACTGCTATCGTCAAGTTGAATAGAAATGAATAGAATGAGAAACGATAGAAGTCGTGGCCGGATCAAATGAATATTGTTTTTAAGGAGAGACAACTTTTATCTATTTACATTAAATCTCTCGTGGAACGTCCACACGTTGAACCATTTACTTCTGCTTTAAGTTTTATATGAAAGGACAAATATGTTGAAAGCGTTTCATTAATGTCTATTGTGTCATTGGAAGCGGGACATCAGAGTGGTGGACTGGACTTATACTGCAAGTTAACACTTGATCGATTTCAGCTGGTGCGAGTAACTGATCTTGCAGTATTGATGGTGTTAGCTTTATTACTGTTTGACATTATATTTCATGACATACAGTAGACAATAGTGACTGAATCACTATTGTCAAAACACTCGTATTTATACTAACTAATGTGGCTACTTTCAATATGGCGTCCGTACCCGCCGATTAAACCGAATGACATGAAACGAGTCAAATTGACAGATATTATGCTTCCTGTTTCATGAAATATAATGTTAAACAGTAATAATGATAACAATCATCAATACTGCAAGATCAGTTACTCGCACCAGTTGAGATCGATCAAGTGTTAACTTGCAGTATAATTCCAGTCCACCACTCTGATGTCCCGCTTCCAATGACACAATAGTATCAATCAATACGGACAGACATACTCAATACTCAATATAATTTATTCAATATAGGTACACTGTAGGTACACTTATTGACGTTAAAAATTACTTACTTATTAAACATGATGGTGATAATCGGTTACGGTATCTTGAAACTAAAGCTACGAGGGTTCCAAACGCGCCCTGGTCTGAGAAGAGCACACAACGAACTCAGCAGGGGTTTTTTTTATTATCACCATCTCACAAATCATCTTGACTAAGGAACTATCAGAGCCATAGAGCAAATTATTGCCAAGCTTCCTTGTCGTTTAAGTAGTCCTTTACATGGTAATAAGATTATTCAATGAGTTTACGTATTCCATTAACTTTGAACTTATTCAGAGCCATCTTTAACATGTCTTCTGGAAGCTTATTGTAGAAGCGGACATACATATATCGGTACATCGGTAATTGTCACGTATTTACATCGAGTTGTGTCGATACAGCCCAATTAGCAAGTGTGAATTAGTTACCTCCTCAATTGTTCTATTGATTAATTGGATCTTGAATATAATTGCCAGTTCAAATTTGTTGATTTATTCTCTAGGGTTTCCTCACGACTCACGACTCACTGTCTTCCTTCACCGTTTAAAACATGGGATAATTAATCAAAATTTTAACCATATGTATTACTTATTAGCTGATGCCAGGGACTTCGTCGACGTGAACTGAGTTTTTTTGGTTTTGCTTTAATTTTCCAGGATAAAAAGTAGCCAAAGATTTATTGTAGACTATAATCTATCGCTGTGCCAAATTTCATCCAGAATGTTCAGCCGTTCTGGCGTGAATGAGCAAACAACATTTTTCCAAACTTTCACATTTTCTTAAAAATTACCCAAATTGACCCTGCCGAGGGTCGAACCACGTTGAGACCACAGCGCCAAGGAGGTCCTCAAAATCATACTTCAAACTAAAAGTGTGTTTGTCGGTTAGTCCTTTAATCACGCTGCAACTGGGCAACGGATCAACGTGATTGCATGGGTATTGTTGAGGACCTGGAGAGTGACGTAGGTTACTTTTTATCCCGGAAAATTAGGGAGTTCCCGTGAGAATTAAAAACGCGGACAAAGTCGCGGGCATCAACAAGTTTCCTAATAAAAAAAGACCTGTTAGGAAATTAAGTAATTTGCTCTTCCGGCTTCTCATATCCCCATGAAAACAGACACTGAAAACTGCATACTTTCTATCCTAACCTAGATAGAACCTCAGTTACTTTTACGACTCATAAAACTCATAAAGTGACAACAGCTGTCTACTTTTTATCCCGGAACATTAAGGAGTTCACGCGGGAAAGAAACTTACCACGCGAACAAAGTTGTGGGCATCAGCTAGTATACATACAATTACTAGACCAGTGTCAGCTTTACGTTTTAAATTACAGTAGAATTTTTAGAAAAGATAAAAGCTTGTTAATTTATTTATTGACGAAGGTTTAAATAAATTGATATTTGACTCATTCTATATATTTCACTCGGTTCGTTCTTTGGTGGGGACGCCATATTTGAATAATTTGCATAAATACTAGTATTTTGACAATTGGAAGTTACTCTGTTACCGACAGACTCAGCGATTATTGAATACTTTTGTGTTTAGATCGCAATTTGATTTAGAGATTAACGATGGCCGGATCAAATGGATATTTTCTTTAGAGTTTAATCAAGTTTTTACATTAATTCTCTCTTGAAATCGCAACACGTTGTGACCATTCGCTCGTGCATGTTATAAAGAGAGTACAAACATATATTAAAAAAGGAATTTAGTTATTTATTGCCCACTTCTGGAATAGGCATGATGACTGATTTTGAAAAATGGTCAGATTATGTTCGGAAGTATCTACTATTTCGAAAAAATATATTATTTCAGCAGCAAAATTAGGTTTGGTGCATAAAATTGGCATTTGAAATTTAAATTTTAAAATTCACGCCAAAACGCTCGCCGGTGTCATGGCGTCGTTTGTGACGTCACTATTGTTTTTACCGATGTACTCTGTGCAGTGTGCAGTAAACAATAGTGTGATTATCAAAGCTCGAAAACAATTGTGACGTCATTCGCTTTAGGTTTTTAATCCATTATGGCGTATTGCTGCATTTTATAGTTTTATTTTATCAAAATAAATAGCAATCTCACTCGAAATAGAAAAATAAGTACGTTTTTTATAATCCATGAATCCTATTTCATTAGATAAATTCATAATTTCATTGATTCTTGGTGACTGTCATCATATTCCTTACACCAGGCAACATTTTGCACGTGATTGTAGTCAAAGTGACACTGATTGTGTGACGTCGGCCGTCACGCGAATACGTGACAATTAGCGTTCGGCAAGTGAAGCCGTAACGTTTGTTGACGCTTACTGCCATGTAAAGGATTACTTAAACGACAAGGAAGCTTGGCAATGATTTGCTCTATGGCTCTGATAGTTCCTTAGTTAAGATGATTGGTGAGATGGTGATAATAAAAAGAAAAAAAAACCCGGCTGAATTTGTTGTGGGCTCTTCTCAGACCAGGGCGCGTTTGGAACCCTCCTAGCTTTAGTTTTAAGATACCGTAACCAATTATCACCATCATGTTTTATAAGTAAGTAATTTTTAATGTCAATAAGTGTACCTACAGTGTACCTATATTGAATAAATGATATTGAGTATTGAGTACTGATTGATACTGATGTACGGAGTGATTCGCTGCTTGTTATTAGGGCTCTGCCTCGTTGGTCTAGTGGTTAACATGTACGACTGCGGGCGACGAGGTCCCGGGTCGGGTCATAATGTACCGGATATTTTTGGCAATTCTTTGCATAAATTCCGGAGGTCGGTTCATTTAGCATTGAGTAAGACGTACTATCCGATTTGTATTTTTGGTTTTAATTTAGTTTTTATAAATTTAGTTAAGATTTTGATTTTATTTTTAAAAAATGTATATGTAATGCATGGTATTGATTTTGTGTTTGTACCTACTCATAAAAGAAGTTAGAGTTGTAAAAGATCTTATCACTACAGTGCATGCGGTCTTTACCTTTAAGTGGCTAATCATTTTATCTTAGTACTTACCTAATATTTTGAAAAAAATTCTGATCTATGTTTTAAATGATATGCTGTTGGTAGACCAAATATATGAAAAAAAAAAAAAAGTATTGGGTTTTTCTGACTAAAAATTCTCAGTACTAGCCCAGAGTTAGGAAGTTGGTGGTGTCGGTCCCGGTTATTATCACTAACATGGTAATAGTCGTTAAAGCCCACCAATCCGCATTGGAACAGCGTGGTGGGTCTAAGCTCTAATTCCCTCTCTCCTATGAGAGTGGATGCCTGTGCCCAGCAGTGGGACGGTAATGGGCTGTAGTGGAGGGTTGCGACCTTAATCAAATAATGGTACGAGTTCTCTTGAGATAATAATTCGGTGGGTTTACGCATACGACTCGACTAATAATATTTAAACTCTTAGGTTTTTGTAACGATTATTATCTCTACTAAGAATATTTTAACTCTTAGGTTTTCGTAACGATTATATTAATCAGATGTTAGTGATAATAACCCGAACCGACGGCTTAAAGTGCTCTCCGAGGTACGGAGGAAACGAAAAGGCCAAATTTTAACACTTTCAAAATTCGGTCACCCATCCAGTTACCGACTTGGGTCAACGTTGCTTAATAAAAAAATTAAAAAAAAAAAAAAAAAAAAAAAAACACCACTTCACCACTCGGTCAATGTGAAAACTATGAAAGGGTAAGGTTGCGTCCACACGAGGACGTGCAGTGTTCGAGATAAACAGAGCGTTGAGATTCACGGCTGTGATTTTTAATTGTTACCATTTCGTTGAACTGAGGATTAAACCTTTCTTCCGGTCACGTTGACGGTTGACGACCTCTCTGACGCAGTGGTGAGCACTGGTATCGTATAAATACGGAGCACCTGGGTTCCAGTGGCGTGCACAGGTTTTGAGGCTAGGGTAATCATTCATTAGTCAAAATTAAGCCAAGCGATTTAGCGTTCCGGTACGATGCCGTGTAGAAACCGAAAAGGGGTATGGGTTTAATATATGCCACGCCCCTAACAGGTTAGCCCGCCACCATCTTAGACTGCATCATCACTTACCATCAGGTGATGCAGTCAAGGGCTAACTTGTAGTGGATAAAAAAAAACCTATTTACTAGCTGCTTTGATGAAAAATGAGCCCATTCGGGTAAGCAGTGCTGTTACGCCTCTATGAACTGCACGCCACTGCTGGGTTCGATCCACGATAGGTTCAATTTACGAATTTATTATGTCGGAATTTTCTCTGTTCAGTCATTTTTGGTGGTCTAGTGTTATTTAATTTCTTTAATTATGACTAGTTAATTGTTACCATTTCGTTGAACTGAGGATTAAACCTTTCTTCCGGTCACGTTGACGGTTGACGACCTCCCTGACGCAGTGGTGAGCGCTGTTGTCTTAACGTGCGGAGGTCCCGGGTTCGATCCCCGGCAGGGTCGATTTGGGAATTTATAATTTCTGAATTTTCCCTGGTCTGGCCCGGTGGGAGGCTTCGGCCGTGGCCTAGTTAGCACCCTACCGGCAAAGACGTGCCGCCAAGCGATTTAGCGTTCCGGTACGATGCCGTGTAGAAACCGACTAAGGGGTAATAGGTAATAAGGATTATAATTGTAAAACACGAAAGTCAATAATAATTCTATACTAATATTAAACGATTAAAGCAATACTCAAGCAATATTACTCAGAATGACAGTTTGATATCACGTACTTTGACGCTAATCTTATCTTATCTTACTTCTTACTAATACTTATACTTACTAGATTTATAAATGCGAAAGTTTGAATGGATGTAAGGATATTTGGATCTGGCTGAAATTAGGGCAGAGATAGATTGTAGTCTGGAATAGCACATAGGCTACTTTTTGTCCCGGAAAATTAAAGAGTTCCCGCGTGAACCAAAAAACCTCAAACCACGCAGACGAAGTCGCGGGCATTCGCTAGTTATAAATAATCGCATATTAAAATTCCCCTCACACGACCCTACCTTAACACATCGGTCTTTATAAACCTTCGAGCAATTGTCAAACAGGAGCACGAAATCCGCGGAAATTACATTCCACGTTATTACCGCGGCTGATTTACATACAGGCGGCAACACGACGTGCGCAAATAACAGGGACCGTACTGCCAGCTTAAAGCAATACTCAAGCAATATTACTCAGAATGACAGTTTGATGTCACGTACCTTGACACTAGTAAGGATTATAATTGTAAAACACGAAAGTCAACAATAATCTGTACTAATATTAAACGCTTAAAAGCAATATTACTCAGAATAACAGTTTGATGTCACGTACCTTGACGCTAATAAGGATTATAATTGTAAAACACGAAAGTCAATAATAATCTATACTAATATTAAACGCTTAAAGCAATACTCAAGCAATATTACTCAGAATGACAGTTTGATGTCACGTACCTTGACGCTAATAAGGATTATAATTGTAAAACACGAAAGTCAACAATAATCTATACTAATATTAAACGCTTAAAGCAATAAATATTACTCAGAATGACAGTTTGATGTCACGTACCTTGACGCTTATAAGGATTATAAATGTAAATCACGAAAGCCAACAAAAATCTATACTAATATTAAACTCTTAAAGCAATACTCAAGCAATATTACTCAGAATGACAGTTTGATGTCACGTACCTTGACACTAGTAAGGATTATAATTGTAAAACACGAAAGTCAACAATAACCTGTACTAATATTAAACGCTTAAAGCAATATTACTCAGAATGACAGTTTGATGTCACGTACCTTGACGCTAATAAGGATTATAATTGTAAAACACGAAAGTCAACAATAATCTGTACTAATATTAAACGCTTAAAGCAATATTACTCAGAATGACAGTTTGATGTCACGTACCTTGACGCTAATAAGGATTATAATTGTAAAAGAGGAAAGTCAACAATAATCTATACTAATATTAAACGCTTAAAGCAATACTCAAGCAATATTAATCAGAATGACAGTCAATATACCCAAGTCGGAATTGGCAGACTTTAAACAGCTATGAGAACACAATGACTTCAGGTAAATTATTAAATAAACAAGTTCTCAGGCATGTATATTTCCTCGAAATAACGATTATTTATTTATTTTTATTTAAAGCAAGTGATATTTAATTGCTTAGAACATATAAACTCCAAAAAATTATAGTTCTTATTTGGAAAAATCTCGGACCCCGAATAGGAAGCCGAGGTCTTAAACACTAGACTAATTTGAAACTTCAGTCTATACCAATCTTTTTATCCCGGGAATTTGAAGAGTTTCCGCGGGAACCGAAAAACCTCAATCCACATTGCCGAAGTCGTGGCCATCAGCTAGTTTAATATTAATTCCAATTAATTTGTAATGATGTCATTACACATAATAAATGCTGAAGATGTCTCTGAATAAGTTCAAAGTTAATGTGAAACGTAAACTCATTAAAAAATCCTATTACCATGTAAAGGATTACTTAAATGACAAGGAAGCTTGGCAATGATTTGATCTAATGGCTCTGATAGTTGCTTAGTTAAGATGATTTGTGAAATGGTGATAATGAAAAAAAAGCCCGGCTGAGTTGGTTTTGGGCTCTTCTCAGACCAGGGCGCGTTTGGAACCCTCGTAGCTTTAGTTTTCAGATACCGTTACTGATTATCACCATTATATTTTATAAATAACTAGACGTCAAGAACAAACATTATTTGACTTTGACTTTTACTTACCCAGTGTAAATTAAACGCACAGCAATATTGAGGTTTTTTTTTTTTTTTTTTAAATTATATAGGCTAGCGCTTGGCTGCAATCAGACTTGCTTAAATTGGTGATGCAGCCTAAGGTGGAGCGCGCTTTCCTAGAAGATGCCTATTCACTCTTGATTTGAAGGTAAGGCATTAAAAGAGGTGGGGAAAATGGAAGCCGGAAGCGCATTCCATATCCTAGTGGTTCTGATTAGAAACGAGGAAGCAAAGCAACGAGGAGGTATAATCGGGCCGGATATCGTTCCCCGGGAATTCGGCAGTTGAATTGGGGAATACAACTCACATTACTGCCACCCGGAACACCTGTGAAGGTGCTGTAAATACGCTGTTAACGAGTTATACTTATGGCGCTAGTGCTCGCTTAACTCGGTTAATTCGCTTAACCAGATTAATGTCGCGTTTGTATTGATGAAGTGTTTATTGTGTGTGTGTGTGGGTGATACATTGAATTTTAATTTGTTTACCTAGCAGATAACTTGTCCACTAGATCTGCCTGGCTTCGCAAAGATGGACTTACCTTTTCATACTAAAACAATTATACAGTATTGTCAAAAATTTAAACAAAGGTAATTTTTTAAAAATAAAACCAAAAAACCTCAAACCACGCAGACGGTGTCGCGGGGTTTGAGGTTTTTTGGTTCCCGCGGGAACTCTTTTATTTAAAAAAAGAAAAAAATAGCCTATGTGCTATTTCAGACTATAATCTACCTCTGTGCCAAATTTCAATCAGATCCGTTCAGCCGTTGGGGCGTGATTGAGTAACAAACATTCATACCTCCATACATCCAGAAATCCATCCAAACTTTCGCATTTACAATATTAGTAAGAAGTAAGACGTCAAAAATTTACCTTTTATGAAATTATTACATTGATCGCTGTTGCCCGTTGAGATTTACGCTTGCCATCTCCAAACTATTCATCAGGTCTCCATGAAATTTACATGAAACCAACCTAATAGTTTAAGGTTTGTAAAGATGTGGAATACACTTCCAGCGCCTGTATTGCCTGCCACGTATAATTTAATTAGTATACCTTGAAGACAACAGCGAATAGGCATCTTCTACATCATCATTCGCGCTACAACCTAGACGTCATCATTGCTTTGCACTAAGCATGATTATTGGATAGAATGAGGCGTTACTTTGCGGAAGTTCATGATTTAGCAAGAAAAGATTACAATTATTTTGCTATAATCCGCCAACAGAAAAAATTCTGTATGATCAAGCATGCAGTTACAAGCGAAGTACCGAGAACTCACATGTGAGTGGTGGTGGCATTGCTTGCTTGGGAACTTGGCTTTCTTGCTTGGTTGGGAACTTGGCTTTCTTGCTTGGTTGGGAACTTGGCTTTCTTGCTTGGTTGGGAATTTGGCTTTCTTGCTTGGTTGGGAACTTGGCTTTCTTGCTTGGTTGGGAAGGTAAACGGTGCTTCGCTTGTAACTGCATGCTTGACCATACAGAATTTTTTCTGTTGGCGGATTATAGCAAAATAATTGTAATCTTTTCTTGCTAAGCATGATTCTCGTCAAACGCAAGCCTAACTCGTAATAAAAATAACAACAAATTCATCAGTTTAATTTGACTGTATTATGGAGTATTTATAACATTAAGTAAAAATTGTAATGAAAAAGGTTCTTGAAAACTTATCGATACTTATCAAAATAATAGCGAATGCCCGCGACTTCGTCTGCTTGGTTTGAGGTTCTTTGGTTCCCGCAGGAACTCTTTAATTTTCCGGTATAAAAATAAGCCTATGTGCTATTCCAGACTATAATCTACCTCTATGCCAAATTTCAGCGTTACATCCATCCAAACTTTCGCATTTAAAGTAAGATTAGTAAGATGTAACTGGAGTTAGAGACGACAAAAGTGTGTAGTCACTCTTACACCTGCTGTGTAGCAATAATATAGTTTCCAATCAATTAATTTGCTAAACCAGCGGTTTACCCCAAACACTCTCAATACAGCTCTTATTTACAACCAACATAAAGACTATATTGCAACAGCACTACCATATCAAGACACGCGGAAGCGTGTCCAGCCAAAGTTCAAAAAAACTGGCGAGCAGCACCGTGTGTAATATTACACGAACCATTTGGAGCCACTTTTGACCCCCTCATAACTCAAAAACTATTTCACATAAACATGTCAAATTTGGCGCATATATTGAGACCCGTGAGATACATATGTGCTCCAAATTTCAGAAGCACACCTCAAATGGTTATTTAGATATAAACGTACAAAAATCGTCATTTTTATGATCAAAGGTATAGATCAAAACTCTGACACGAGGCATGCTACCATTGCTTAAAGCCGTATTATTTTAATATTGTTGACGTTTCTGTTGTAGTGTTATAATCATTATTTTAAGGACGTCAAAGTACGTGACATTCAACCGTTAGTTTGAAACAATACTGCTTTAAGCGGTGGTAGTAACTCCTTAACTATTGAAAATGACACATAATTATTATTTTAATGTCAATAATAATGAATAATAATATAGTTGCATTAAAACCTTACCTTCGTATTCATACATTTTGTGCAACGAAACGTCATTGACAGAAAAGAAGAAGAAACGTATTTGAAGTCGTCAGTTCAAGCTGTCAGTCATTGTGATTTGTATTCATTGTTTATAGTGGTTTTATGAAAACTAGCCAAGCCAAAGCCTTAGTCTTCAACATTTTATACTAAGTTATAAGAAGAAATGATATTTTAAGTTGTTATAAAATATTATATGTTGTTATAAATAAATTTCAGGACTGACCATTGAACTTGGCACCCATTTAGATCTCACTTCTTTTGTCGCTGAAGTCAACAACCAAGGCATATATATCACAATTTTGAATTTGGCTCTCATTTCACATTTATGTTTTTGATGGGATATATAAATTGCAGGACTGACCATTGAACTTGGCACCCATTTAGATCTCACTTCTTTTGTCGCTGAAGTCAACAACCAAGGCATATATATCACAATTTTGAACTTGGCTCTCATTTTACATTTATGTTTTTGATGGGATACTAGCTTATCGTGACACACAGTTATAGCCGCAACTGCATTATATGGGGTGACATATTGGGAACGGTCAGTGAGGCGAAAACTGTAACGAAATTAGATTAATTAAGTAAAAAAATATATAAAAACGTCGTCGTCGTAACGTATATGTCACCGTAAGATTGTAAAAACCGTTACATTGTAATCTTACTCGCGAAATTGTAAACTGTCGACAGATTGTGAACCGTTCAATGTTCTGAGTGTAAATTTTTGAAATATTCATTGTATTTACGTTTTCTTGTCTGTTTCTTGTAGGTTAAATTAGGGTTTGACATAAATAATCAGGTAGTGCTTAAGGTTTTATCGGGTTTAAATACCTATCTATATGAAACATTAAAAACATAATACCATTTTTTTTTTGTTATGTGACATTAATTTGAATTGACATTGACATTGTAACGTATGGATATGATAATATTATATTTTAATTTGTAATGATATTTGTATTCAACTTAAAAAAAATATTGTGTTAGGTAACTTGACATTTGATTGCATGGAAATAAAGGGTTTATTTTTTTTATTTATTCATTTAATGGATAATGGTCACGACCCTCAGCAATGAGGTAGGTATACTACAGAGCTGCACCCCATTAACGTCCCACTGCTGTTAGCATAATATATTCAATGTAGACGCGTATTATCCATGCTAATCGATTACTGAACCGGTGATTACCGATAGCCGGTATTCAGTAATCGAGCGTCGATAGCCGGATAATCGGATTACCGGATAAACCCGCTTCGACCGGTTCACCGGCGTTTCGCACGCCGGCGACGGTTTTCTGATAATTAATCCGCCATCAAAATGTTAATTGACGGAGTGAATTGTAAATTGTCGTCTTTTAAAGTTTATGTAAATTAGATGTATTAATTAACATGATAATTCTTTTTGTGGTGTGAAACCTGTTGATTTTTATTATTCAACACTGATACAAAGGCTCAGGGTCACTCAGCAGGCGATGGAGAAGGCTGTGCTTGGAGTATATCCCACCATCAATACTCAATATTATTTATTCAATATAGGTACACTGATAGATACACTTATTGACATTAAAAATTACTTACTTATAAAACATGATGGTGATAATTGGTTACGGTATCTTAAAACTAAAGCTACGAGGGTTCCAAACGCGCCCTGGTCTGAGAAGAGCCCACAACAAACTCAGCCGGGTTTTTTTTCTTTTTATTATCACCATCTCACAAATCATCTTAACTAAGGAACTATCAGAGCCATAGAGCAAATCATTGCCAAGCTTCCTTGTCGTTTAAGTAGTCCTTTACATGGTAATAAGATTTTTCAATGAGTTTACGTTTTACATTAACTTTGAACTTATTTAGAGACATCTTTAACATGTCTTCTGGGAGCTTATTGTAGAAGCGTATCATCAAATAAGAAGTGTGAGTGTGTGTGTGTGTGTGTGTGTGTGTGTGTGTAACGTTTAGTTTAATTTTCCCTATGCGTCAATATTATATTAACTTATTATAAGTTCGTCCGCATGGATTGAGGTTTTTGTCCATTAGTCCTGTCACCAGGGACTGAAAAACAGATTCATAAAGGTTACAGAAATATACGTGTTACAGAATGAAAGTGTTACAGAATCGAATCTGTAACCCTTTTGAATGTGTTTTAATTCTGTTAACCCAAAACACTTATATTTTGTTTTAAGAAAAACCTGGCCATGTTGTGTCAGTGTGTGTAAAGTCCAATGAAGTGAGAAGAACGCGTTGTCACACCGTGCAGTTTGTAAGGGCATGTGTTTTTATTTTTACAGATAAAAACACTTATTAACAGAAATAAACGATTGATTGGGTTACAGGATCGTTTCTGTTTCCGTTCTGTTTTATAACTGTGTTTAAACCCCTTATTTCGGTTACTGTTTCAGTCCTTAACTGTCACACGCCTCCGTCGAACTGTCATGCGTAGTAAACAGTAATAGTGCTTTAAACAGTGGCAGTAACCCCCCAGATTTACTATTGACGCGTATTCAAATTTGAACGTAAGATGAAAGCACCGATGGTTGCAATTAGTTTAAGAAAAACACGGCTATGTTGTGTCAGTGTGTGTAAAGTCCAATGAAGTGAGAAGAACGCGTTGTCACACCGTGCAGTTTGTTATAGCATGTACCTATTATTTTTACAGATAAAAGCACTTATTAACAGAAATAAACGATTGATTGGGTTACAGCATCGTTTCTGTTTCCATTATAAGTGTTTCTGTTTTATAACAGTGTTTAAACCCCTCATTTCGGTTACTGTTTCTGTCCTTAACTGTCACACGCCTCCGTCGAACTGCTGGTAGGAACGAACGTGTCTCCTTACAATCCAAACATTCGCGTTTAAAATATTAGTAAACAGTCTGAGGGAACAAGCTGTATCGAGATTGAATTTAAAAAATTATGATATTGGGTGGTAAAATAGTATTTTATCTGAACCGGAATCCGTCCCAGCTAAAATACTATTTAACTTTTATATTAATAGTTTAAAATAAAGAATAGATACTTTTTTTTTTTATTTTTATTATAATAGGAAAATCAACAGCGATTCTAATAACAATAAAACTTAAACACTATAGAAAACAGGATTAATATGGCCAATTACAGATTTTCTCAAACATAAATTACAATTAGTGAGAGCGAGTTAAAGAAATATTCAGAAACTAAATGTAACTAATGTGAAACTAATTTGACATGTTGAATGATTGTTATAATGATAAGTTTAATGTATTAGTTTGTGACTATGTGTGTATTTATGTGTGCGTGTGCAGACGTTTGCTTGCATGCATGCAAATATGTGTGTGTGTGTATGTGTGTGTGTGTGTGTGTGTGTGTGTGCGCGCGTGTGTGTGTGTTTATGTGTGTATGTATGTTTGTGTAATGTGTATGTATAACTATTGGTGGAGTTGTGTTGTGTGTCGCTTAAAGGTATTTTTAGAGTGGTGGAAGAGGTCAATTTCCGAGTAGATTTTATTATAGGTACGAGTCATTCTAGTTATTGCGGAATTTTGGGAGTAGTTTTTCCTTTTAAATGCCACGTGGAGGAGTGAAGTATGTCGAGTCCGTTTAAGAGGTGCAACTAATTTAATTTTGGACAATAGGTAGGGACTATCAATTTTACCGTTAATTAAATCATATAAAACTAACATATCAGCTATTTGCCGTCGCTGCCCACAAGTATGTAATTTATAGCGTTTACAATTATCCTTATAGTCAAGAGGCTCAGAGTAAGTACGAAAATTTAAATGCTTTATAAACTTGCGCTGTATCTTCTCTATTGTCTCGGTAGGCTTTATGTAGCAAGGTGACCAAATGCTGCTGCAATATTCTAAGTTACTACGCACGTATGCGAAGTACATTGTCTTAAGTGTACTAATATTCTTAAAGGGTTTACAAGATCTTAAAACAAATCCCAGCATAGAGAAAGCCTTATTAGTTATTGCTTCAATATGAGGATTAAATGACATTTTACTATCAAGAATCACTCCCAAATCACGTACTTTATCAGTTTTCGAGATGGATTGGCCGTCGATGGTATAATCAAATTGTATCGGGCTTTTATTTCTTGTAAAAGTTATTTTCTGGCATTTGCTGATATTAACCTGTATTCTGTTATTTTTATAATAGCGGGCAAGTCTATTTAAATCATCTTGTAACTTCTCACAGTCTTCTACACTATGGATTGCCATGTATATTTTAGTATCGTCAGCGTACATTAAAAACTTTGAATTAAAAAAACAATTATTAATGTCATATAAGTATATATTATAGAATAAGGGACCCAAATGTGAGCCTTGCGGGACACCTGAGGGAACGTCACAGAAATCGGACCGACAGCCTCCAACGACTACAGCCTGAGAGCGATTCGAAAGGTAGGATTTAACCCATCTCAGAAGGTCTCCATGGATGCCGAGGTACTTTAGTTTCTTTAACAAAATGACGTGATCCACACGATCAAATGCTTTTTCAAAATCAGTATAGATCACGTCAACCTGAACCCTATTGTCCATTGAAGACATCACATCCTCGGTGAATGTCATTAAGTTGGATAATGTGGACCGTCCCTTGACGAACCCATGCTGCTCAGGTGGAATTGCGTTTATCAAAATAGGATATATCGTATTGTAAATAATTTTTTCTAGCATTTTGCCAAATACATTCAGAATAGAAACAGGACGATAATTTTCAACTTGACATTTATTTCCCTTTTTATAAATCGGGACAATATAAGCTTCTTTCCACTTAGACGGAAAGAAGCCTTCAGCTATTGACCTATTAAAAATAATTTTAAGAGGTGTAATAAGAGCCCTGCTTGCATGGCTTATAAAGTAAGGCGAAATTTTATCACTACCAGGACTTTTCGATGTATCGAGCATACTTATACTTTTTTTAATTTCGTTGTGGTCAACGTTGACGGAGTGAATGTGTGACGTACTCGAGTTTGTTGTGGGGATGAGCTCTGTATAAGGATATTGATTAAGAGGTTGAGAAAAAACGTTGTAAAAGAAGTTATTAAATTGAGCCGCGTGATCTTTGTTAGTTATAGATTCAACATTTTTGTAAATGAGTTTCCTTGGTAAGTTAGTAATATTACGCTTTGATTTTGTAAATGACCAGAAACGCTTGGGCTCCTTTTTTAAACAGTGTTCAGTGAGTTCAGTGTATATATTGTAGCATTCAGCTTCTACATCTCGTTCTCTCTTTCTTAACCTAGCAAATTCTTGGTAGTCCAAAGGATCTTGAAATTTTTTCCAACGGGCATGGACCTTGGACTTTTCACGAATAATTTTTATAAGAGATTTGCTATACCACTTTGGATACACGTCGCTTTTCCTTGCTATCTGTAAGGGTACAAACTTAAAAATACTATTGTAAAGATACTCATAGAAGCAATCTACCGCGTCATCCAAAGAACCTTCGTTAAGGCATGTTTCCCATGGAATTGTCATCAGATAATTCACTATATCATCATAATTAGCTTTATGAAATTTAAGTTTTAGGTGCGGATACATAATAAGAATTTGTATCACTACAGCCCATTAACGTCCCACTGCTGGGCACAGGCCTCCACTCTCATGGGAGAGAGGGAAATAGAGGTTAGACCCACCACGCTGCTCCAATGCGGGTTGGCGGGCTTTAACGACTATTATCATGTTCGTGATAATAGCCGGGACCGACGGTTTAACGTGCTCTCCGAGGCACGGGGGTGAAACACCGCCAACTTCCTAACTTCGGGCTAGTACTGGGAATTTCTAATTCGAAAAACCCAATACTTAATTATGGCCCGACCCGGGACTCGAACCCGGGACCTCGTCGGCCGCAGTCAAACATGCTAACCACTAGACCAACGAGGCAGTGAAAAAGAAAGTATTCGTATGTATTTAAATAAATTAAGTAAGTAGAATTGTTAAAAATAATAGATAAACTACAATAGGACTGTCATATACATATTGTAAAAGCCCTTTAAAAAAAAAAAAAAAATATTAAAAATAAAAATATATTAGTATAGATTTTAAGCATACGTCGATAAGTAGCTGCAGTATTGTAATAACCTTCAAAATGATTTCAATAAAGATGGAAGCAAACATAAATTCCTTCACGCCCATTGTTCGTAAATCGTACATGACGGATTTGCATCATGCATGGCTCTCTTGACAAAAGGATGAAATCAGCTGTGCCACAGTGTAAGGAGATACGATATTTCCTACCAGTCGGTCGACTGAGGCGTGCCGACAGAGCAACGCTGTGAAATGACAGGTACTAATGTCGAATAAGTACATGTACTTTTCTACCTCCATTAACGATAGGTGAGACTACCGTATGTTCCCATCTAAAGACCTCCGTGGCGCAGTGTGTAGCGCTGTTGTCTTAACGTGCGGAGGTCCCGGGTTCGATCCCCAGCGGGGTCAATTTGGGAATTTATATCTTCTGAATTTTCCCTGGTCTGGCCTGGCTAGTTACCACCCTACCGGCAAAGACGTGCCGCCAAGCGATTTAGTGTTTCGGTACGAAGCCGTGTAGAAACCGAATAGGGGTATGGGTTTAATATAACTGCCATGCCCCTAACAGGTTAGCCCGCGACCATCTTAGACTGCATCATCGCTTACCATCAGGTTAGATCGCAGTCAAGGGCTAACTTGTAGCGGATAAAAAAAAATATTATGTAATTTCCTACCTCCATCAACGATAGATCCATTAAACATACGACAATCAAAGTCACTGGAAATATTTAAAAATCAGTTAAGAATTTCTATTTATCACCATAATACAGACGACTAGTTTAAATTTTTATTTAATAAGATATTACTTTAACTAAAAATACACAATATTATATATTAGTTTATTTTCATATATTTATTATAAGTATTATATTATTTGTGTAACTGTTTATGTATTAGTATGTAGGTATTTTTTTGTATGTTTATATTAATACACCACCCGCGAGTTAATCTCCTAACTTCTCCTATTCCTAAGGTTGCCTGGCAGAGATCGCTACTAAGCGATAAGGCCGCCTTTTTGTATACTACTTCGTTCTTTGTTTTCTATGTATTTTTTGTGTCCTTTTTATGTGTGTTGTGGTGTACAAAATAAAGAGTAATAATAATAATAATAGATAGCGATACCGTACGTTCCCATCTAAAGGCTTGTAGAGTTTAAAAAAAATAAAAAAAATAAAGGCGGTCACTGAAAATCAGCGTTGGGACCTCAGACGCGAGGTCTTAGGTCTTGGGTCTTAGGTTTTAGGTCTGAGCAGGAGTCCCATCACAAGCTGAGTGACTCACCTGTTGGTAGCGTTGGTCAGCTGTACAAACTTACAATTGGGTATTTGACAACTAGTCAAATCAGCAACTTTTTTTTCAAACGTCAAAACGCGTGCTTAGCATGGATTTTGTGTGAAATTTTAAGCTGTCACGTCATCAAAGTTCGACGCACTTTTTTTACTTTAATCGATAGTTTAAAATGGTTATTCAAAATAAAAGTAGCAGGGGACGTGGATATTACGACTTTTGGGGGATCCTTTATTTAATAATCACTAAAACATAATTTATTTCACTAATAGTCAAATACCCAATTGGTGAATCCGTCTTCGTTATTATTGAACTTAACCTAATGTAATGTTTTGTTTTGTAGTTCTTATTTGATTAATATTCTTTTTTTTTTGTACGATGGGACTTACATAACCAAATAGACAAAAAGCCTCTATTTGATAATATATGATAAAAAAAGATCGCCCAAGAATGTAAACATCAATAACAATGTTTAAATCATTCTCGTATGTGAAGTGTTCTGCCAAATTGTTATGTAGTATATAGCGGGTATATACAATATACAATATTTTGCGTGATTTTAGTTATACTTTCCGTTGCACCGACAGTTCCTGTATTGTATTTCCAACACCAAAATACCACCACTACCAATACAGCCCATTCACGTCCCACTGCTGGGCACAGGCCTTATAGGAAAGAGAATTAGAGCTTGGACCCACCACGCTGCTCCAATGCGGGTTTTAACGACTATTATCATGTTAGTGATAATAACCGGGACCGACGGCTTAAAGTGCTCTCTGAGGCACGGGGGTGAAACACCACCAACTTCCTAACTCCGGGCTATTACTGAGATTTTCTAGTCAGAAAAACCAAATACTAATTTATGACCCGACCCGGGACTCGAACCCGGGACCTCGGCAACCGCAGTCAAAGTCCACTAGACCAACAAGGCGGTTACAATATGTATTCCTCCTGAATTAACTCGACAAAACAACTCAGGCTAGAAAATATAATTGTTTAAATAAGATAAAACAGTTAAATAATGAGCTGGTATAAACTATCCTTAACAAAGGCTTTGTTGAGTATTATCGTTCACTCAGATATTATTTACATTTTACACCCACACAGCCTACACTAGCAATCTGTCCTGGCTTTGCATGGGTTGCCAAAGTATCCACTGAGTTGCCTTTTTATACGACTGCCTGAAAAAAGGAGTATATTATTTTCAGGGTTCATGTATGTATGTGAGTTTGTATATTCCACCATAACTTCTATACGCCTGCAGCGATTTTGATAAATAAGGTATCGTTAGAATCCCTAGCTTATTTCGGGTGACATAAGCTAGTAAAATTTAAAAAAAAAATGATGGGGTGACCATGGTCCCGTAATAAAGACTAAAATTGAAAAAAAATATTCGAAAATAAGATTAACTATATAATCATCATCTAGAAAATGATGAGTAGATTCCAAAAATATATAACACTATAGTTCAATATCCAGTGATTCACAAAAAAATATCATTTAATAAAAATGTGAATAAGATTCTAATTTAACTAGATTAATGTAGATTTTTAACTTTTTTGTTAGTTTTTTGGCAGGGCAGTCGTGTTTTTTTATTTTTTTAAATTATGACTTGAAGTATAGAACGGAACGGTGTAGAACAGAACGGAACGGAACAGCGCGGTCACAGTTCTAATTGTGGTGGAATAAAAAAATTGTTCCAGTATATTTATTATGGTAAGTATATATAGTTAAAGTAGACGAGTTTTTATCTTTTGCCGCAAAATATCACGTTCTTTACATAAACGTGTAACAAATAATCTTACGTTGTTAGTACAATGTTTATGGCTCCGATAGAAGGAGCTAAGTAGCTGTTACTGCCGCTTTATTGTTTTTACGTGCCATTGACAGATCAATGCTCGACTATTCAAAATCACTTGTTAAAAGTCTACTTGAATATGAAATATTTGATTTGAATTGATATAATTCGTTTGCAGGACGAAACAATTGTATATTTTGATTTTATTAAAGTTTTCAATGAAATTCAGAAGTAAGTATTGTGTTGATTTTGTATTGTGATAGATCTTCAGATAAGTACACTAGCTAGTATACTTTTTTTTACTTCAGAAAAATAAAAAAGTCAATGCTCGACTATTCAAAATCACTTGTTAAAAGTCTATTTGAATAAGAAATATATGATTTGAATTGATACAATTCGTTTGCAGGACGAAACTATTGTATATTTTGATTTTATTAAAGTTTTCAATGACATTCAGAAGTAACTATTGTGTTGATTTTGTATAGTGATAGATCTTCAGATAAGTACACTAGCTAGTATACGTTTTTTTTACTTCAGAAAAATAAAAAAGTCAATGCTCGACTATTCAAAATCACTTGTTAAAAGTCTATTTGAATAAGAAATATATGATTTGAATTGATACAATTCGTTTGCAGGACGAAACAATTGTATATTTTGATTTTATTAAAGTTTTCAATGACATTCAGAAGAAACTATTGTGTTGATTTTGTATTGTGATAGATCTTCAGATAAGTACACTAGCTAGTATACGTTTTTTTTTACTTCAGAAAAATAAAAAAGTCAATGCTCGACTATTCAAAATCACTTGTTAAAAGTCTATTTGAATAAGAAATATATGATTTGAATTGATACAATTCGTTTGCAGGACCAAACTATTGTATATTTTGATTTTATTAAAGTTTTCAATGACATTCAGAAGTAACTATTGTGTTAATTTTGTATTGTGATAGATCATCAGATAAATACACTAGTTAGTATACGTTTTTTTTTTTCAGAAAAATAAAGCAGTCAGAAAGAAGGCTTATCATCATGTCTCGAAGTTGAGAAACTTAAAATAGCAAATTAGTTATCTTAACGACTGTAATCTTAACATTCAAACGCAAAAAAATTAACGTAGCTTTTTGTATCTCCAGACATAACAATAAAAATAACCATTTTAGACAGATAAATGAGAGTATTTATAAGAATATAACGTTGTTATGACGACGTTTCGTGCGTCTCGAATCCGCGCGTGCCCGATTTTCGTTTTTATAACAATTTCTCCGGACCAGAGTCGTTTAGGCAAACGTACCTACTTTCACTTTTGTGTGGTTACATCGTAAACGACCTCGATTGTCTATAATTGGGTATTTGACTACTAGTGAAATAAACTATTTTTTAGTGATTATTAAATAAAGGATCTCCCAAAAGTCGTAATATCCACGTCCCCTAATAGTTATATTTTGAATAACCATTTTAAACTGTCGATTAAAGTTAACAAAGAGCGACGAACTTTGATGACGCCACAACTAAAAATTTCATACAAAATCCATACTAAGCACGCGTTTGGACGTTTCAAAAAAAGCTGCTGATTTGACTAGTTGTCAAATACCCGGGGGGGGTCCGGAAATGGCGGCTTTGTACCGGAACCCGTTGGGCGCCCCAACGCTTTCCGGTGCAAAGCCGCCATTCAAGCACCTTGGGACACCAACGCCTATGTTCCCCACGCTTTACCACTTAATTAAGATTTTTCCCAAATACCAATGATGATACATAAAAAAGATGGAATTCTTCTTAAGATTCCGCGCGAAATTTTTCGCAATTCTCATGAGATCGGCAATAAAATCGATTTTTCTTTAAAGTTGCCATATTACCACAAATATAAGCCCGCACTGCGGAAAACTTTGACGCGATTTATTTTCCGCGTACGGATTTCACCTACCACGAACTACGAATGCGGTGAGCGACACACAACTCTATAGTTACCGCACAAAATATTCGCGTGAATACAATAATTCTTACCGAAACGATGAAATTTGTATCAAACCAGGGATTTTTCCACGCGAATTGTAATTGAAAGTGCGTTTACCTCGATAACATGATTACTAGTTATAGAGACAATTCACAATTCACAATATTCTTTATTTATTTGTGAATAGAATACATTTGAGGTGGTATATGGTATAGAGAAAAATAAATCTCGCGGTTTTTCACCACAGTGCGGGCCTAGCTTTAGGCATACAAGAAGTATTTATAATAGTTTAAAATGAACACGCGTTTAACGCTTGTAGTAGGGCCAATAGTTTTAAACTTCCACATAAACCGGTAAAACCTGCCAAAGCTGGTATTAACCCCGTAGGGGAGTGCGGTCATACTGTGATAGAGGGTTCAGGGTTGCTACAGTTGAAGTGTAGAGTTAACATTACTAAACTTCTGCAGAATAGTTACACTGAGTACCAGTGCGTTCACCTCCCTTGCACTTAAACCTAGGGTTGCTAACGCTCGGAAATAGGGATGATGAAAGAAAGAAAGAAAGAAATCTTTATTCAGGGACACAAGACAAAAAAAACAGACTAATAAGAAGAAAAAATTGCGAAATGAGACTTGATACCCAAAATGGTCTGTGGTCAAAATCTGTTGGTATAGCTCATGATACAATATATTAATATATGATCAATCTATGTCAAAAATAAATTATTTCTTACTGATAATTATTAAATAGAGGGTCCTCCATAAGACCTGAAACTTAGATCCACGGTTAGTTTTAAGTTTGATAACCATTTTAAACTATAGATTCAAGAAAAAATGCGTTAAAATTTGATCCGATTTGATTGATTTCATCATCACTATTTAACTAGCTTTTGCTCGCGGCTTTGCTAGTGGTCCGTAGGATTTAAACTGATATATTTTGAACCCCTATTTAACCCCTTTAAGGGTTTAATATTCAAAAATCCTTTTTAGCGGATGCCTATAATAACATCCAGTCATTTGAGCTGTGCGTTTATAAATAATTTAAGTTTAAAAAGAAGATTTATGAAGATAAATCTTCTTTTTACCTACAATATTATCAAATTACTAACTCGGTTGTAATTACTGAAAATAACTGAGTCGTACTACCCATGTAGGGTTTAGAAGCACTGGGGCCATACTGCCAACGCTTAAAGCAATACTTAAGCAATATTACTCAAAATTACAGTTTCACGTACCTTGACATTTAAAATAAGCATTATAATTCTAAAAAACGAAAGTCGACAATAATGAAACAATATAGCTTTAAGCGTTGGCAGTATGGCCCCTGATGTGGTTTGAATTGTGCATTCATCTATACTTACTAATATTTATTATAAATGCGAAAGTTTGGATGGATGTATGGATGTTTGTTAATCAATCACGCCCCAACGGCTGAACGTTTCTGGCTCAAATTTGGCACAGATATAGATTATAGACTGGAGTCTGGAATAGCACGTAAGCTACTTTTTATCAAGGAAAATTAAAGAGTTCTCACGGGAAACAAAAACCTCAAACCACAAATCAAATATTTTATTCCACTTTAATATGAAAATAAAGTGACAACCCTAACCTTACCGCTTGGATACTTAAGCAATTTAAACCATGCATTAGGGTAAGGGCTTTAAAGTTAGTCTAGCGAGTAAATATAGGTAGGTTTTATTCTACCCACCCTCTCTGCATTAGCGGATTTACACTGGGGCATTCAGATAGTCTAGATTCTAGACCTTATTACTTGTTTACGGCGCACACACAAGGGACACAAGTCATAATTAACAAAATTAAAAAACACGACAGCCCTACCAAAAAAACTTAATCTAGTTAAATAGAATCTTATTCACATTTTTTTTAAATCATATTTTTTTTGTGAATCACTGAATATTGAACTATAGTGTTATATATTTTTGGAATCTACTCATCATTATCTATATGATGATTATATAGTTAATCTTATTTTCGAATTTTTTTTTCAACTTTAGTCTTTAATACGGGACCATGGTCACCCCATCAATTTTTTTTGTTAAATTTTACTAGCCTATGTCACCCGGAATAAGCTAGGGATTCTAACGATACCTCATTTATCAAAATCGGTTCAGGCGTATAGAAGTTATGGTGGAATATACAAACTCACAAACATATATACATACATGAACCATGAAAACAATATGTACTCCTTTTTTTAGGCTTGCTTCGACGCACTTTTTTTACCTTAATAGATAGTTTAAAATGGTTATTCTAAATAAAACTAGCAGGGGACGTGGGTATTACGACTTTTGGGAGTTTTTTTTTTTTACTTTATTTAATAATCACTAAAAATATAATTTATTTCACTAGTAGTCAAATACCCAATTGGAAAGTATATAACTAGTATAAATGGTCTAATGTCCGTTACTCCAAGTTTGATAAGGCACGATTAGACGCGGTGCTTACAAACGCCATAACTATTGACGTGTTCACCTACTTAACTACACTACAGTAGTTGGTAAAGGTTTGGGCAGACACAACGCGAGACGACATGAAACCGTACTTAAGTAGTTGAAGTCGTTTGAACTCGCTTACCACATGTAAAGTAAGTACAGTTCGCGCGCGAGTTGAATTCAGAGTAAATGTATGGTAACATATACATTTACTCTGCATATGAACTATATACAGGGTGTCCCTGGATAAAGTGCAACCCCGAAAGGGGGTGAAACTAGAGCATAAATTATCGACAAAAAAAATAGAAAAAAAATTCTGAAAAATTTATTTTACTTTTTATTAGCGAATTAAGATTTTTATTTCATAAGTAGACTCTATGCAAGAAAGAAAACGATTTCTTCAAAATAAGTCGGTCGATTGATTTGTAATAAAAAAAAATATTATGCCACATACTTGGCGGTAAGGATAACATAATAATTAGCTCGCAAAAAAGTGGCATCATGACTTAAACTTTGCTTTTTGTGAAAAAAAAATCATTTTTTATGACTGCTTTATATATGCTTAATATATGCTTTATAACATATATATGTTGTCATAGGTCGTTATATCACCGGTTACTTAGATATTCGAATCTGTTGCCAAATTAATTCATAAATGACGCGGTTCTATTTTAGATTAAAATTAAACAACCTATGCATTTGTTATATAATAGCCGACAGTTAATAGTACTCATTGAGCTCAAGAAAGACATAATTAATCGTACGTTTCAGCTTCGTAGAGCAATCTACGAATATAATCGAACTCTATCTCTATGGCTCCATAGATGATAATATCGTAACATCCTTGTTCTATCGTTAGACTGACAAGTCGGTGGCAAAATTAATTCTGTGTTGGACTTGGAAGAATAAACTTAAAAATGATTTATTCGTCCAAATTATCGGAGCATTGAACTGCAAGTAAGTAAGTATAACATAACTGGCCGAAATCTTACGCCAGTTCATTATCGCTTCGCATATATAATTTCGTAATTTTATTTAGCAACTCTTTTTCTAGTCGCTTTCATCTCGCGTTGCATGCGTCAAAGCCTTACCTTCCAGTAATATATGTTCGGACACGTAATTAATTTTACTTAGGTTCTAACCAACTACGGATTAACTAAAGGAGGACGTTTTACTTTAAAGAGATGTTTATTTAAGTACATTTGCTAATTCAGACTATGTTTGAGCAAATCTTATGAGTTTTGTGAGACATCTTCGAGAGCATAGATGCATAGAGGCAAATAAGGACTCAAGCATTGCGTACCCATGATATATTACTTGCAAAAGTATGTCTATATCTAAATAGTTAATTAAGACAACCTTGTCACATACATTTCAGTGCAAAGAGGAAAGTAAAGAATTAAGAATGGAGAAGTTTACCTTTTTTTAATTTATTTTGAAAATTAAGACAAAATAAGACAAAAATATGAAAGAATCATTAAAATATCTCAACAAATAAATAACGTAAAATTAATATAACGAATTAAAAAATACGACTGCCCTGCCATATTATTTTTGGAGTTTACCTCCCTAAGAAGCGATTTGCATATATAGCCTTTGGAATCTTATTCACATTTTTTATCAAATGATATTTTTTTGTGAATCACTAAATATTGAACTATAGTGTTATATATTTTTGGAATCTACTCATCATTTTCTAGATGATGATTATATAGTTAATCTTATTTTCGAATATTTTTTTTCAACTTTAGTCTTTAATGCGGGTCCATGGTCACCCCCATCATTTTTTTTTAAATTTTACTAGCCTATGTCACCCGGAATAAGCTAGGGATTCTAACAATACCTCATTTATCAAAATCGGTTCAGGCGTATAGAAGTTATGGTGGAATATACAAACTCACATACATACATACATGAACCCTGAAAACAATATACTCCTTTTTTCAGGCAGTCGTATAAAAAGTTATGGAACTTTAAAGTTGCGATTGCAAGATGGGTGGTGTGACGTCACACCACCCTATCAACCGACTTTATAAAGCCGAATAATAGAAATAAATGGACTTAACGTGACTTAATTGTATTACCACCACCACTACAGCCTATTAACGTCCCACTGCTGGGCACAGGCCTCCACTCTCATAGGAGAGAGGGAATTAGTAATTGTATTAAAAGCACTTAATTTTTGTGTGAAGATAATTTTGAAGAAATAAATCTCGGCCAGGTATTAAAACTCACTCGAAAATTTCTCACTCGATTAAGATACAGCAAATAATTATATTTACATAAAATAATTTAACTTTGAAATCGTCATTTCTCAGTCATTTATTGATGGATTAAAAAAAACACTGATTTATTAGTTTTAATCTATATTTTACTTCCGCTGTGGTAAATATGATATTCAAAACATCATGAAACTTCTCCATTGAATTAAGTATGGGTAACCAACTAACCACGCATTTCACATGTGTCCTTACTTTAATCTCACTAAAACCTTGAAAGTAAAAGTTTAAGTTAAATTAAGTAATATTGGTAGCAGGCAATAAATCTGCCTTTACATAATGGTACTTTATAATAAGGAGAAGAAAAACCAAAAGCTAACCACCCATTTTTGTCGGTCTGTAATCTGTCTGTCAAAATGAAGCTGAAATAGCTCAAAGTTCGTAAGTTCAAATCACGTTCAGTTTTAGAGATACTACACCTACCAAACACAAACAAAAAAATTTTTATTGTAATATTTTACTTTAAAATAATCTCTCTCTATTATAATAAGGTCTTGAATAATCAAGACCCTGGCAAATTCATAGCTTAGCATTAGCATACGGTTATTTTTAGTTTTTTTTAACTGACTTAAAAATGGAGGTAGGTGGTTATCAATTCGGCGCGTATTTTTTTAAGAACCCATATAACAAAATTAAATTAACTTGTAATTCAAAAGACGTCAAACCGGTTCCCCCCAGCTCGGGAACTACCGGTTCTGAATTTCAACTCCCATCAAACCGGCCTGCGAACTATGTACTCTCTTAAAAACAACACTCCACGCTAAAATATTCCATCGCTAATGATATTCGTGTCAGATAACTCCCATTAAACTTGTGTTGTCCGCCATCTTGAAATTCTAATGACGTCACAATATCGACGGTGACAATAGGACCCATTTTTATTATTTATCTTAATTTATTCGGTGACAAGTTAGCTCTCGGTTGAGATTTCATCCTATCGTATCCTTATTATGTAAAACCATTGCTACATTTGACGACCTCCGTGGCGCAGTGTTGAGCGCTGTTGCCTTAACCCGTCCCGGGTTCGATCCCCGGCAGGGTTTGGAAATTTATAATTTCTGAATTTTCCCTGCTCTGGCCTGGTGGGAGGCTTTGGCCGTGGCTAGTCACCACCCTACCGGTAAAAGACGTGCCGCCAAGCGATTTAGCGTTCCGGTACGAAAAAAAAAAAAACAGTGTAACGATCGCAAACACCATGGGTTAACAGTCTTATCCGATATTGGACAAAATCCGTTGTCGCAGCAAAAATGATTCAGACAATCCCATAATTGGGACTATGAAAATGATTGATGACGGTTTTACATGATATAGGTGCGATCATGAAATAGTTTAAGTTGGAGGCAGGATAATTTGAAAGGGGTTTGGCAGTTTTATTTTACACTGGGTACATAATAATTTACCGTTTCTACAGGTGGATGGAAAAAACTATTTTCAATTATTAACAAACTTTGTAAGCATTTAATTTTTTGGTAGTTTGACTATCTACAACTTCATTCATTCATTTATTTATAGCTGTCATGTCTTACATACTAATACAATGTTCTTAATATAATTAGCAGTTAGCATGCATGGACATGACGCCCTGTCAGGGCGTTGCTAAATGTTAACATTATTATTACCTAATTATATATAATTAATTATTATTATTAATTTATTCAGTACATAATACATGTAATATACAATATAATTATAATTATCTTCTTACGAGTGTATTATGTGATAATACATATTCTTATATTTAATTTAATTTAATATGTCATGTTACAGGAGTCTATTCATTTAAAAAATCTTTAACACTGTAGAAACATTTTAGTAAAAACTTCTGTCTTCATTTACCTTACAATCTATATTTTTCCAACAAAGTGGACTATAAGAGTAAAAAGTTTACAGTCTACGCGAAAAGCAATATCTTAACGAACCGCAAAATATCACAATTCTTTCGCTTAAAAATGTATAACTACACAGCAACTTTTTCTTATAACTAGCTTCATAAAATAAAAACAACTCTACTTTATCTTTTTGCACAGTTTATCCGCTTTGAGCCGAGATTTCAACTACAGTTCCCCATTTAACGGAGCCAATTACAAGCAAAATCGAAATGTGCACAAAAAGTCAGTAACAAAACTCGACTATAAAGCGAAAATCTTAGACTGCATCATCACTTACCATCAGGTGAGATCGCAGTCAAGGGCTAACTTGTAGTGGTTAAAAAAAAAAAAAAAAAACAGTAGATTTCACCAGCCGCGGCCCGCAAACGAACCTAAAATGACTAGCCGTGGCCGATTCTAACTACCCGGCTAACGGTTTAATGACCTCCGGCACAAGGCATGAGCTGTGTCCTGATGAACAATATTGAGACACTATTAAAATATTAAGACAATATTAAAACACTACTTAATTTAATTAACAACACTACTTAATTAAATTAACCTAGTTTTAATTTTTTTAGCAATAAGTATAGTTTATATAATTTAACTTAACAATTTTTATATGTAAGTACGACCTTTATAGTGTGCATGATGTGTCTGCCTATAAGTGAAATTGTGTGTTCCGTTACCCTAAGATTATTTATGTCTAAGTTTAATTTACAAGTAAGTTGGTAGTTCAAGTAAAAAAAAAAACACCTTTAAATAAGACAATTTCGCATTCGCTTCTATGAGAGTCCCCCTGAAATAAAGATTTTTATAACTTTTTAAGCCATATTCGGCTGGAGGCCATCGGTTTACATATTACATTTAAATTTGAAGTAATTACGTTTAGTAATTCAGAAGTTATAAGGCTCTGACAGACGGACGGACGGACGGACAAGTGCAAATTCACTCAAGTAGACTCGGAGACCTTCGCTTCGCTCGGTCAACAGACTTTAAACCGAATTGAATTTACGATATTTGTGTAACGGTGGTAATAAAAAATGGGCTCTTCTCAGACCAGGGCTCGTTTTGAACCATCGTTGCTTTAGTTTTAAAATACCGTGGCTAATCATCACCATCACGTCTTATACTTAGTTAACTTTTGAATAAATATACTTTGAGTTTGACTTTAAGAAACAAGAGTTATTTTTTATCAATCAATCATTTATTTATTGAACATTTGGGTTTACATGATGTTATTCCCTTTACTCGGTATTGGCCTAGGCAGATCTGGACTAGGCAGATATGCGATTAGGCAGCTTCGTGATTCGACGGATTCACTATACGGCAGAATATATATGCAAACTATCAAGACATCCATTTAGTCATCGATATTTGCTTCAATTTTAAGAGGCTAATCATAAAATAATTGAAATTGTAAAATGGATGACTAATTGGGTCTTATGACAAGAATTAGTGTAAACTCTAAACTGACGATAGTTGGATGTTTTCTATGCAGTATATCATTCCGAACCAGTGGTAGATTCACTCGACGATTCAATTGAGCGTATGCCTAAGCCACTCCCAAAGATTTTAACAGAATAGTAAGTATATAGTATAGTGAAAATAGTCTCAGGTCTATATAGATTTTCAAATGAACCCTCTAAGAACGCTTAACAATTTTTTACTGCAACTTCAACTGCAAGATTCGACGGATCCACAATTTTACGTATTCGCTTACTGTTTGTTATTTTCAAGTAAATATTTCGACATTGTTAGCTTTCCAATTTAATACCCAATCAGCACCAAAATGTTAAATTATTGTTTATTGTATCGTAATTATTTTGTTGTTAGTGTAAATAAAGATACAACAGGTGTTTTTAAACGGTTCAGTTTATTCGTTTTATGTGATCGCATAACGTAGATGCAAGTAAAAATAGAGCATTAATCGTACCAAACTGTAATACTCATAACTACATTACTTCAATGCCATTGACATGGCACACTCGATAATAATAACCAGCTATCTTTTAGAAAAAACCGGTCAAGTGGGAGTCGGACTCGCACACGAGGCATTCTGTATCATCATACAATATTTAAAAATTAGTACTTTTTATACGACTGCCTGAAAAATGGAGTATATGTTTTCAGGGTTCATGTATGTATGTGAGTTTGTATATTCCACCATATCTTATCACTTCCACACTATATCACTTCTATACGCCTGAACCGATATTCATAAATGAGGTATCGCTAGAATCCTTAGCTTGTTCCGGGTGACATAGGCTAGTAAAATTAAAAAAAAATTGATGGGGTGACCATGGTCCCGCATTAAAGACTAAAGTTAAAAAAAAAAACGAAAATAAGATTAACTATATATATCATCTAGAAAATGATGAGTAGATTCCAAAAATATATAACACTATAGTTCAATATCCAGTGATTCACAAAAAATATTATCATTTAATAAAAATGTGAATAAGATTCTAATTTAACTAGATTAATTAAGATTTTTTACTTTTTAGTTCGTTTTTTGGCAGGGCAGTTGTGTTTTTTTAATTTTTTTAATTAAAATTTTTCTTCGCTATAAATAAAATAAACAAGAGAGGCGCTTCAAAATTCCCGTTTCTTGTATGTTTATTCCCCTTTTACGTGTATTTCCCCTTTGTTTTGTAGCGGCAATAGAAAATTTCAACTGTCAACCAATTACGACTCATAAGATACAGTCTGTTAACGGACGGCGGAGGCTTAAGGGCCCTTGGCACCCTTTGGTTACGGATTAAGGAACCCTAAAAACACGCTATGTCTTATAGCTTGAGACATTATATCATAGGTAACGGTTCGCGTCGCACGCGCAACCACGGCGTCAATCCAGCGCCGCTGTCCCTTTCACTCGTGCAAGTAAAGCAATCAGAGTAAGCGAGAAGGCAGAACAATCGCCATTGAAGTCTGAGAAGGAGATTATATTGTAATTATGTGAATGGTATGCGATTAAATCGATATGGCAATTGTTATGGGGATGTGGGCCGTGACAATACCACTATTGAAGGTGAATAAATATTTATTCATTGCAGTAGGCGTCAGGAAAGTTGAAAGTTTGACTCCACGCAGTAGGTTTCGACTCTAGGTACATACAGTGGCGTGCAGTTCATAGAGGCACAAAAGCACCGCTTACCCAAATGGGCTCATTTTCCATCAAAACAGCTAGTAAATAGGTATTTTGACAAACGAATGCCTACCCTAGCCTCAAAACCTGTGCACGCTACTGGGTACATACCAAACTCAAAGTCGGTATATCGTTAGAAAAACCGACCTTCCTTAGCCATGGACCTAAAATTCAAATTAATATTATAAACTAGCTGATAACTTAACTTTTCGGTATAAATAGTATACCACAGTATAGCGCAGTCAAGGGCTAACTTGTAGAGGATACAAAAATAAAAAAACTTTCGCATTTATAACATCAGTATAGATAAGTACCAGGCTCGTATCGTATCGGCATCGTATCGGTCCCTAGTATCTATGAAGTTATTAACTATATAATGCAAGTACCAATCAATATCCCTATTTATACGAAGGACGCTGTGTCTGTAATAAATTTACTAGATTTAGTACCCACTTTGAGTTATACCTAGCCATCAATCTGGAAGCCTCAATCTGGCTGGCCTAATTTATTGAATACATATTAATGTATTTCGCGCCGATGGTTACATATTACATACACTCAGTCTAAGCTGACAAAATCACACACAGGTATACCTAGGTATGTGATTTTTTCGATTCCCGCGGGAACTCTTTAATTTTCCAGGACAAAAAGTAGCCTTCAAAGAAACAAGCACAAAAGTCTATCCTAAATAAATAGAGTAAGTAAATTTTAAGAGAATAATCACTGAGATCATCTTTACGACTCCATTGTATTTTATTATAATTTTGGTAAAAGTATTATGTGGCGTTTTATCTTGTCATACCAGTCCTTTCAGGGATTAATGGATTCATAGCATTGATTTAAAACGCCGAAGATACAAACGCTTTGAAATAGTCGTTTAGAAAAGAATCTCTGTTAAGTAAGGAGCTGTTTTATAAACAGTATCATTGATAATTTAACGAGTGATAGCACACACCTTACTTAAACTATTAGGTACCTAGACAAATCAATTAAAATAACATAAAGCATTCAACCTAGGCAATACTCTTTTGGAACAAAACATACAAGACCTGTGGTAGTATTTATAAAACGATTAATAATAACATGGTTTTGTGTTTGCCAAAGGGTGTTGGTTCGTTGCTCTGTAGGGTCGTAATTCAATTACAGACTCACAAACAAACACAATAGGTACTAAAACCTAGTATGATAATATTTAGTGTAATGATATATTTCGCCCTAACAGTTTTTCTCAGTAGTAATACAACTGTACAGTGTACTATTGCCTATTCTGTGGTACTTGGTAGGAATTCGCTCTAGCTGCCGCAAAGCATTCGCATTATAAACGAGTCGAGTCACTGTACGATTAGAATGCATTTGCAAAAGTTCATTTCAAAATAAAATCTTTTGACTTTTTCAGTTTCAGTTTCTTTATTAGTTGCAATTCCATAGTTAAATTATTTCTTAAATAAGAGTCATTACTAAATAAGGCATGCTATGCATACCCAGTTTGGGTGTGGCAACAGAACAGTACATGGTGGTAGGGAGACCGATTTTATTAGTGTTTGTCAGTATCATTTAAAAATTCATTGATATTGTAGTAACATTTTTCAATCAGATAGTTTTTTAACTTGTCATTTAATTCTTTTTCTTTTCCGATGTTCCTAATGTAGTCTGGCAGATTTTTAAATATTTTTATTGACATTGAATAGGGGCTGGAGCTGTGCAGTGCCAATTTTAACGGTGGGGGAATCAATTTGTTTGCGTGTCTCTCGGGAAACCAACGAGCTTTGACTTCTTTCTTGGTGTAAAAGTGTATGTATTTTCTTACAAATTTACACATTTCAAATATATAAATAGAAGGTAAGGTCAAGATTTTAAATTCTTTAAAGTGAGGTAGGCTCTTTAGTTTTTATATATACTAAGATGGGAATGCATTTTTTTTGAAATATAAAAAGATCCTCCTGAGAGGACTTTTACTCCTAGAGTATCTATTACTTAATATATCAGCAACGGAGTCCCATATTATAAATTAACATTTCAAATTTTAGGATCAAGGCTTTTCGATAACGCAAATGGGGCCTGCCAATTGGGTGTTACCGTGATTTCCTGCGAGGCCCTTCCTCCCAGGCCTCAGGCTTCTGATAAATTGAGATATCCGATAGTCCCGATTCGTATTGATTTCGGGTACGGACATTGCCAGAATCGTATTTTTCGGTTGGCCAGCTCGGACGTAATAAAGAAAATTGTTATGAAAAAACAACAATTAAATTATAATTGCTCAAACATAATTTGTCAAAACAACTCCCCAGTCCACATTAGAGTCATTAGAGTCCTACCTTTCATGCTGCGGCACAAGCTGAGGAGCTGGCCCTTTGACCACATTTACTTTTTAGGTATGTACACAGTACATAACTGCTGCATGTAATGTTTTTTTTTTGTACTACTGATTAATTTGATGTAAACTGTTGGTCAATAAAAAATTATTTATTTATAGGTTCATAGGAGCCGACACATCACTTTTTGATTCCTGGGTAAAAAATGGTTGTCTACTGATCAATTTGATGACTGAAACTGAAACTGTTGGTCAATAAAAAATAATTTATTTATTTATTTATGGGTTCACTTTTCACGTTTCACTTTTAGATTCCTGGATAAAAAATGGTTGTTCAGAAATATTGGATAGAAGCAGGCGTTACTTTGCGGAAGTCCATAATAATGGATTGTAAAATACATCTTTACTATATTTTTAGTTAGTATATCAGCAATAGAGTCCCATATTATAAATTAACATTTCAAATTTTAGGTTTTTCGCAGTGCGAACGTAACCTTAGTCTGAAGTTTTGGCGAAGTCAAGGTCACTTCTGGACAATTAATCGCAAGGCGTCCCGGAAGATGCGACGGGTGTTTTAATCGGACTAGGGACCCCACGTCCCGCTTTATCGGGATCCGGGACACCCGTAAACCGCACCCGACCACTAATGACACAGCGAGAACTACGGGCGATGACCGTTAAGATGGATTATATCGTGGAAAAACAATATTAATTGTCTTTAATTAAATTAACAACTAATAATTATTGTTAACCTTAGCAAATAATTGCAAAAACAGCACCTATGTACTAGGAAAGATACTAACTAACTACCTCCCTATCTGTAACACAGTTTTAACACACTTTTTTGAGAGTTAGAGGCCAATTGTAATTTTTAACCTTGTAATTTTGCCAAAACATTCATTTACTACTACTACACTACAGCCCATTAACGTCCCACTGCTGGGCACAGGCCACCACTCTCATAGGAGAGAGGGAATTAGAGCTTAGACCCACCACGCTGCTCCAATGCGGGTTGGCGGGCTTTAACGACTATTATCATGTTAGTGATAATAACCGGGACCGACGGCTTAACGTGCTCTCCGAGGCACGGGGGTGAAACACCGCCAACTTCCTAACTCCGGGCTAGTACTGGGAATTTCTAATCCGACAAAACCCGATACTTAATTATGGCCCAACCCGGGATTCGAACCCGGGACCTCGTCGGCCGCAGTCAAACACGCTAACCACTTGACCAACGAGGCAGTGAACATTCATTTATTTATTTAATATTTATGATTTTTTCGCTCCACCACAAGTTAGCCCTTGACTTCGCTCACGACTGATCCAGGGAACTCGTTAAAATCGTATCCTTTAAATCTTTACGTCGTTCAAATAATTTTGCATTACTACCTTACGAAGTAACAAAAACTCATTACCTAAATGCCGTAGGGCTTCGGTCGGGTCGTTTCTCTTGCAAAGTCACGAGCAAAAATTTTCAAAAAGTGGGCCAAAGTAAGCCAAGGTCACATCTGAATGGGCCATAACTCCCGAGGCGTCCCGGAAGCGACGCCGGGATGGAGTTTTAATCGCGCATCATCCCAGCTTATCGGGATTCGGGACACTCGTAATCCGCACGCGGCCCCGGAGACTGGGGGACTTCGATCATTAAAATGGACTACTTTGGATTTTTTTTGGAAACCATCTAATGTATCTAAATCTGTATATATGTCACCGTAAGATTGTAAAAACCGTTAGATTATAATCTAACAAGCAATATAGTAAACTGTCGAAAGATTGTGAAGTGTTCAATGTTAGGTTAGGGTTCGACATAAAAAATCAATTCCCGAATTATAATCATCGGGTTTTATCGGGTTAATATACCTAACAGATTACAATCTACCGAAAAATAATGCGTTAAATTGTAATTTTTCGACAGTTTACAATATCGCTAGTTAGATTAATCTAACGATTTTTACAATTTTCCGGTGACATATATTAAAAGAAAAAGGTGACTGATCTATCGACGCACAGCTGAAACCACTGGACGGATCGGGCTGAAATTTGGCATGCAGATAGCTCGTATGACATAGACATCCGCTAAGAAAGGATTTTTGAAAATTCGACCCCTAAGGGGGTAAAATAGGAGTTTGAAAATTGTGTAGTCCACGCGTACGGAGTCTCGGGCAAAAGCTAGTCCATAAATATACTTATGCTGTTAGGTAAATGTACAACACCTAGATCAGGAAGTAATCTAAATAGTGAATCAGAAAAACTTATTTGAACAAAAAACTGTTGTTTGAACTTGAAATTAAACAAGGAAGCCTGCTAAAGGACTTTATAATAAAAACAAAGATAACTGCATTAAGCAGATTCAGATAAAACATGAATAGGACGAAGAAATAACTACTGTAGCCATGAATCATAAAACTTTTGAAGACCTCCCTGGCGCAGTGGTAAGCGCTATGGTCTTACAAGTGGGAGTTCCAGGGTTCGATCCCCGGCAGGGTCAAATCGGGAATTTGTTATTTCTGAATTTTCCCTGGTCCAGCCTGGTGGGTTTCGGCCGTGTATAGTTACCACCGAAATAAGCACCGCCAAGCGAATTAGCGTTGCGGTACGATTGCGGGTAGAAAACGATTGGGGTATGGGTTTAATATAACAGCCATACCCCCACCAGGTTAGCCTGCTACTATATTTTAAACTTCATCACTTACTACCAGGTGAGATTGCAGTCAAGGGCTAACTTATAGTGGCGTAAAAAGCAAGTCTCAAGCATTTTCCAAGATAACTCCGACTTTCTGAGGTGCAAAAGGTAACGGATTCTTGCAAAGAACGAGAGGATTCTGTGTCGTAAATAACGCTTAAATATCCAATAAAATTACCCAATAGCACGTGCGGGGCGTGAATAGTTTACCTGAGTTATTCGGTTACTACTTACAAGTCAAAGGGTTGTACCTTGCAGGAGTGACAAATAGATTAAAAGAGCTGAAAAAACGATTGCAGACAAAAGAGCGATACGTTTCTATTAGGCCAGGTGAACTGTTCTAAATCACCCGCGATTTAATTAAATTAATCAAAGGAGAAAGTTTGTTTGTTTACCTAACGTTTGTTATTCTTTCACACAAAAACTACTGGACGGATTTGGTTGAAATTCGGAATGGAGATAAATTATACCCTACTTTTTCCTTTTTCCGCGTGGATTGAAGTATTTGGTTCCCGCGGGAACCAAAATACTTCAATCCACGCGGACGAAGTCGCGGTCATTATCTGGTAACGTAATAAATACGTGATAACCGTGAATAATTTCTATGAGTTATTCGGGTTGTAGGGGGTCTCTATGGATAAAAACAGCTGAAACGAACAGGCAAAACTTGCGTTCCTTTTTGAGCCAATGAACTGTCATTTAGTTTTAATATTAAATCAAGTCAACAAATAAATAAAATGTATACGAAGCGTGCAAGTTTTTATTTATACTTATACTTTCTCTCATAAACAAATTTGAAAAATGAACTCAACTATTATGTACTTTTAGGCTAATGAACTGTATCTTTCTAGCAGTTCATTAGTTCATGGATGATCAACATCATAAAAAATCATGATTCTGTGAGCCGTTTGGCCGTAAAGGATAAATAGATGTAACTAATTTTTATCTTCCATACGTTACTACTTGAGTCTGTCGGGAATAAAAGGGGAAAATGTCTAGAGAAGTGTGGTGAAAATTCGCAGAATTGGCGGAAAATTTCAGCGCCCCTCGCTCGGGGTGTTACAGGAGTTATTTATGCCGATACATTTGCTTGTTTTACCTATATGTTCAGTGTAGAGGGTGAGATTTTGGAAGCGGTCAGTGATGCAATACTATTCCCGTTCTAAGCGTAACTACCGTCATGTATAACGTCTATGGTAAAACCTGTTAGTTGAAAGTTGACTTGAAATTAATGATTTAAAACAAGTGAAATTAATTTAACGAATTAAAAAATACGACTGCCCTGCCATATTATTTTTGAAGTTTACCACCATAAGAAGCGATTTGCATATATAGCCTTTGGAATCTTATTCACATTTTTTATTAAATGATATTTTTTTGTGAATCACTAAATATGGAAGTATAGTGTTATATATTTTTGGAATCTACTCATCATTTTCTAGATGATGATTATATAGTTAATCATATTTTCGATTTTTTTTTTCAATTTTGGTCTTTAATGCGGGACCATGGTCACCCCATCAATTTTTTTTAAAATTTTACTAGCCTATGTCACCCGGAATAAGCTAGGGATTCTAACGATACCTCATTTATCAAAATCGGTTCAGGCGTATAGAAGTTATGGTGGAATATACATACATACATGAACCCTGAAAACAATATACTCCTTTTTTCAGGCAGTCGTATAATTATTGCCGATTTTGATGTAATTAACACCGGTTATTAAAACAAACAAAATTAAAACGTCTTTGGCGAGTTATATACGTGCGACCTAATAAAAGTGGTCCCTTCGATGTTGTTAACAAAGATTTTAACTGTATGTTGTTAATTAGCCTCTAAAAAGGTTTAGGGTTACAATTTTCAATTTGAACTGTATCGTTTGATCAAAGCCTTCTGTTAATGGGTATAAAAATAAATAAAAATTTACGGGAAAACGTGGCAGTACAACGTAAAAAGGTTGAAACAAAATTCAAATGTCCCAGTATTCTATATAAAATGGATTTTGATGATGATAAGGAAATAAACAATTTTCCTTTTCTCTAAAATCGTTGTTTTCGCTATATCTAATCTGGATTCGAATTTCGAGGAGTTTTACATTACGCCTTTGTGTACTCTCTCAGAATGTCACCCTTTTAAATCTGTTAGTTATTTTGCGCCATACGAGTATAAATTGCTTGAACAAAGCTTGCCTTGTTTAGAATTTATGTCGCTGTATACTTTGTAACGGATTTAAATTACGGATTTTATAGCCTGTGCTCTGAATTACAGGTGCCTTTTTGGTCTAGGCTAGCTTAATCACATATCGGTATAGGGTTCAAATCCCGGGTTGGAATAAAAAACGTAATTGGGTTTCTCTGACAATATTAACACAGATTAACTTACAAAGCCAAATATAATATGTTATTACACACAAATTTAAGCAAAAATTCGTGTATATTTAATAATTAATTACACAGTCATTAAAAAAAATTAAACCACGTGGACGAAGTCGCGGAAATCGGCTAGTACCAATACCACGTTAATTACCAAATTATGTGTTTGTACGATAAGTCGCAAAACATTGTATTTTATCTCCATAAAGCACTACGTAAACCTAATGTTATTGTCGTTATCTTACAGACTCGTTAATATTTCATTTTCTGGGTAAATCTATGAATATACCATCCTTTTACTTGATGAAGAAACAAGGAAAATGTTTGTCTGGGCAATCACCCGGAAAATGGCTGCATAATTTTTATATAAATACTAGCTTTTGACCGCGGCTTAGCTCACGTTAGCTTCGATTTTCATACAAATATAAAAGGCCTGTTTTATCCCCTTACAAATGAATTTTAAAAAATCCTTTCTTAGCGGATGCCTACGTCATAATAGCTATCTGCATGCCAAATTTCAGCACGAACCGTCCATTGGTTTGAGCTGTGCGTTGATAGATCAGTCAGTCAGTCAGTCAGCTTTTCCTTTTATAAATTTAGATTTAAAATGTAATGCAATTTTTCTTGTAAAAATTTAGAATATTTAAAATGTAACGCAATAAAATTGCTAATATGTGCTCTAATATTATAAATTTAGGAGTTGTTTTACGTCGGAACCCTATGGATCTAATCCATCGTCGCAGGGTTGAGAAGGTAAGAAAAAGCTTTAAGAAAATATAATAAAACTAGCTGATGCCCGCGACTCCGTCCGCGTGGATTGACGTGTTTTAGGGATATGAAAAATGAATGAATGTGACATTAACGTAATAGCAAATAAAGGCTTTTTTTTAAATAAAATGTCAGATAAATTTTCCAACGCGACGTGGCGTCCGTGTACTGTTCAGATTTCGTTTGCGTTTCGCCTGTTTCAGGCTTTATATTAGGTTAGACAAAACGTCACAGCAAATCCGCAGACAGGCTTCGGTCGCTAACCTCGCCAATAGTAGAGCCTATAGCAGCGCGAGTGGCGCATTGTTTTGGGTCAATCACTCTTCGCGGATGAATACTAATGAAATGGTGACAGGGGGTTTAATGTGGGAGAATTTCATGGCCATTTCGTTATTATCAAAGAAAAAATATATTTATCTAAACAAATATATTTATATGTAGACTTCGTCCGCGTGGATTGAGGTTTTTTGGTTCCTGCTGACACTCTTTGCTGTTATAAAAAGTAGCCTATGTTATTCCAGACTTTATCTCTGTGCTAAATTTCAAGATCCATTTATGCCTTCTGGCATGATTGAGTAACAAACATCCGTCCATCCATCCAAACTTTCGCATTTATAATACTAGCGAATGCCTGCGACTTGGTCTACTTGGTTTGAGGTTTTTCGGTTCCCGCAGGAACTTTTTAATTTTCCGGGATAAATAGTAGCCTATCTGCTATTCCAGACTATAATCTATCTCTGTGCCAAATTTCAGCCAGATCCGTTCAGTCGTTGGTGCGTGATTGAGTAACAAACATCCATACATCCATCCAAACTTTAGCATTTATAATATTAGAAAGATTAGTATAGAAGTACTTATAGATTTATGCAAGATGGAAAAACTATTTGACAATCAATAACTAACATTCTATACAGATAACAAAGTGACTGACAGAAAAAAACGGGACCTAGATATTTGTAATTAGATTCTTTTTTTTCACTCCTCACCCATCATCTCTGGTGTTGATTTGATTTCTCCAATTATATTATTCAGTTTTCATAACCGAACGGTTGGCTCATAGTTTGCGCAAAGGACCAGCCTGGCTGTCCAACGGGCATGATTTGTATAATAAATATTTTAAAGATAAGGTTATAGCTAGCTATAAGTTTTAAGTGTTAAGTTGATACAACATTCTGTATTTCCCATGACAATGAAGATGTGACAAGACATGACATCCGGCGAGAGCTGTGACGTCACAGGTCGTTCACCCCACGCATCGTATGCTAACACATCTCAAACAAACTACCATAGACTAAACTCATGAGCTTTGGCACAGAGATAGATTATAGTCTAGAATACTCGTAAAATATAGGCTACTTTTTATCCCGGAAAATTAAAGAGTTCAAACCACGCGGGAACCAAAAAACCTCAATCTCAAATAAGAATTTCTTGCAACTTAAGTCAATATATTGTTTGCGGCTTCATAAAGTAACTAGTTCATAGTTTAATACAATATCATAAGTACTGAATGAAACAGGTGTGAGGTACGGACAGACGAAAGGTCAGAGCTATATGTATTGATCCGAGGGCTCAAATGAAGGGCACAATTTTAAAGTTCATATCAGCAAAACTATTTAACAAGTTTTGGCTCTAACTTGGGTTTGAAATGGGTCGTGAATGATAATAGTTATGCTGTTTGAACATACCTAATTGAATTTCTATCCCTTCTTCTGATGTAACACCAATATTTAACTTGTATTCTCAGAAACTATTGAAGCTGAGAGAGACTGCGTTAACAGTAAAAGAACCTGCATTTTTCATCATCATTTCAACCTTATTTTATTGTAAACTGTTAAATTTGTAAATTTATACTTGTTTTAAAATGTAACACTTAATAAACCCACTACTGAGCACATTATCTCCTCTTAGAATGAGAAGGCTTAGGCCTTGGTCCGCCATCCTAGCCAAGTTCAGTTTGGCAGACTTCACACACCTTTGAGACCATTATGGACAACTTTCAGGGATGCAGATGTTTTCCTTCACCCTTATAGCAAGTGATATTTAATTTCTTAAAAAAAGCATAAATCTCCGAAAAGTTGGAGGTTGGCCCGGGAATGGAACCCGCGCCCCCAGGCTATTAGCTACTTTATAAACCTGCATATCTGAGAGCTATTATTCTCAACGTTATGTTAAGACAACCAATCCATACTTGGCCACTGTGGTGGCCTATGGCCCTTAATTCTTATTAGAATACTTCGTCCGCGTGGATTCAGGTTTTTTGGTTCCCGTGTGGTTTGAACTCTTTAATTTTCCGGGACAAAAAGTAGCCTATGTCTTATTCCAGTCTATAATCTATCTCCGTGCCAAATTCGCCGTTCCAAAAAAGCCCTTCTGGCATGATTGCATAACAAACGTGTTGGTTGTTTTGGGGTTTTTTGGTTCCCGCACGAACTCTAATTTTCCGGGATAAAAAGTAGCCTATGTGCTAATCCAGACTATAATCTATCTCTGCCAAATTTCAGCCAGATCCGTTCGGCCGTTGGGGCGTGATTAAGTAACAAACATCCGCACATCCATACATCCATCCAAACTTTCGCATTTATAATATTAGTAAGATAAGATTATAGAAGTATAGATACCCCTACCCCTGCGTAGGGTACCCCTTCCTTACTCTAAGTTCAAAGTGAAAGAGCTGTCAACAAGAAAGCCGTAACAATCGCACAATGAAGGGCCACCGCTCACTCTTGACCTCAATCGCACACGCGTTTAGAAAATGTACAATTATTTACCGTTTATTTTATACAGGAAAGTGCAAGTACTTCATATCTATCTATCTATAATATATAAAAATCAATTGCTGTTCGTTTGTCTCGCTAAAACTCGAGAACGACTGGGCCGATTTAGATGGGATGTTTTGTGTTCGAATGGTTCCAGGGCTGGTTTATTCATAATTGGACTCGGTAGGGGGCGCTGCAATCGGGTTCTATGTTTAGGGCAGGACAACGTCTGCCGGGCCCACTAGTGTAGTATAAAAATGAATCCCTGTTTCCCTTGTTCACACCGTAACTTGAGAACGACTTTGTCAAATTCATTCATCTTTTCTTTTAAAGTTTTCTAATGCTTTCTCGAAGGTTCTTGTGGAAAGAAAAATTAAGAAAATGCGCATAAAATTGGAAAATTTCAGAAAACTTAACGACTATTTTAACTTCGAATACGATTTTTTTGAGAGATTAATTAATTGTCTCATCTGGTGACAGAAGGGCTGGCTCATTTTAGCGCAAAGGATCAGCCTGGCTGTCCAGCGCGGTAATGCTGCCAGCATTCTTGCCACAATTCCACTTGGACTCTCTTATATTATTTAGGTTTGGCAGCTAGCTTTAAGTTCTATTGTAGATATTGTTTTCAATATGTGTTAAAAATTAATTAATTATTAATTAATCCAGATATAGTACATATGTACCGTACCGCTAGACCTATAATAATGATAACCTACGACTATGATAACCTTTCATATTTATTCCGCCATGCAAATTTTACCTCTTTAACTTTTCCTAGGAATAGACGTTTACCTGAAACAGAAAAAAAAAATTACTTATTAAAAAACAGACACATTCATAGAGTAAAAGAAAATAGAAAATGCTATAATTAGCTTGAAGTCTTTTCTTTACTTAGTCACCTGTATCTATAACACAATGTAGGTAGGTAGCTTATTTGTAACTTAGATAGGGAATGTTTGCCAAGTTAAGTTTGAATTCTTGTAAAGTAGAATACATGTAACATAGAGCAAGATTCCAGAACGCATTACCTAAGAGTAGGCCTTATTTAGTTCAATTTATGGCATTCCGAACCAGCAGTAGATTCAAATGACGAATCAAAAGCACTAATGAAAGTTTATTTGAATAAACAATATTTGAATTGGTCCCAAATCGGGTTTATAAGTTAGCCCCAGGTTAGCCCCGGATTATAAATATTCTCTACTAGATGAAGATTTGTATTCTCGCGTTTTCGAGGGTAAAATTCTTTAACATATCTCTATACCAAAGGACATTGTTCAGTCCCCATACAAAGTTCGCCTAAGAACCAACCGTCATAAAACATTGATTACTGGGTTCAAATTAATACCTTTTTATACTTGAGAGCATATTAAAACTACGGACACTTGCTAAAAAATTACTAATTACCAAAAATATTTTCAATTTTGAGGTTATTTCAGCTATCACGATCAATCTGCTTGAACAAATAAATATCATCTTTATCCATTTGTAATAGAGCTGTAAACAGTATGAAGATAAGACAAGATTCGCCGTAGTTCATCAAAAACATTACAGATGGCGGTATTAATAAGGACGCAGGTATCGTCATAGTTCATCGAGAACTTCACAGATGGCGTTAAAAATATTGAATTATTGTACTTTCAATAGATGGCGTACCGAGATTCAGAATACTAGCGTACTCAGCACTTTAAGCAGCTTTTATCTTGTTTCTTACGATACCGATCTAGTGCTCAAGTGGTTGTATTGTATATGACTTTAACCTGTAGGTAAGTTATTGATCTATGGTTAATAATTCAGAAACGGAAACGTATAGTAATCAATTTAATACCCATTTATTAATTTTTTAACTAATTTGAAGTGTCCGCTAAATTCTAATATTTGGAATAAAGGCTATAAAATAACCTAAGAATTACTGTATATTTCAAACGTATGTTGATTTTTAGGCGAATTTGGTCAATGTCCTTTCATCAAAATCGGTTGAAAAGTTGGACCGTGAAAGCGTAGCAGACAGAACAGAACAGACACACTTTCGCATTTATAATATTAGTACAGATACTATTTATATAAGGGTGTATAATATTATTGTTTGGAACTCGCTGCACGTTTACGGAAGCACGTGCTTCCCGATACGGATGGGAGAATTGAATTCGACGTCTGATCGTATTATGCCACATCAGCTCTGACTGTAAGCTGTCGAGATATTTTGTACATACGTACATGTATTACATGTAATATCCTTACTAATTGACCGAGCGAAGCGAAGTCTCTGAGTCCACTTGAGTGCATTTGCACTTGTCCATCCGTCCGTCCGTCCGTCCATCCGTCCGTCCGTCTGTCAGAGCCTTATAACTTCTGAATTACTAAACGTAATTACTTCAAATTTAAATATAATATGTAAACCGATGGCCTCCAGCCGAATACGGCTTAAAAAGTTATAAAAATCTTAATTTCAGGGGGGCTGTCATAGAAACGAATGCAAAGTAAAATATTTTTTATAGCGTTAAATACCTAGTAGGGGTGCGGTATATCATTTTAAAGATAATTAGGAATAGAGTCCAAGAATATATATATTTTTTAATTTTTCCCCTAAAATTGACGAAATGGGGGGCTTACAAAGTGGAGATTTTCTAACGTCCAAAGTTGACCTCAGAACTCTCAATTTTCTGAAAGGCACAGCCTGACACTTGATCAATTATTTGAATTATATCCTGTACTTGAACAACAAATACTAAAATTAGATAAATATTATAAGGAAATGAAATTATTTAATTTCTAATGAGCTTTAGTATTTTTAACAGAACTTCACAATGATAATTGACATCATTGATGGCGCTCTGTAAAAGTTTATTCGTTTCTCGGATAACTCTTTAGCTCTTTTTCTTCTAATGTTAAAAGTTAACTATTATAATATATAGTTAAAACTATCTTATGGATACCGTGAGGTCTCAGTTCAGGGCGAACCACTAGTATTATAAATGCGAAAACGTGCTTGTCTATCCGTCTGTTTGTGTCTGATACGCTTTGACAGCCCATATTTTCAACCGATTTTGATGAAAATTAGTTTAGAGCTAGACTGTATCCCAGGGTAAGACATTGGCTACTTTTGACCAGGAAAATTTAGGAGTTCGCACGGGTATACAAAAAATTATTTATCCTCGCGAACGAAGTCGCGGGCATGCCAAACCAGGAACTATATCTTTATTGTGCGCGCTAAATATAGTTCTGGAGGTTGCCGTAAAAAATAAATGTAATTTAAGAAATAACCACCATAGGCTCGAGACTCCATCGCTCCGCCTCATGAAAGTCCGAAGGTCGTTCGTGGGAATGAGCATTCTATTCTTTAACAAAATTCCACTACCTATTATAAACTTCCCATTACACAAGTTTAAGAAAACCATTAAAAAAATGTTCCTGAAAAAAGCTTATTATACTGTCGAAGATTATATAAATGATAAAAGCGCACGGATTTGATTCGCTCTAGCAATGCCCAGGACTTATGTATCTTTAGATTAATGCAATTGTAATTTTTTTTTTTTTTTTTTTAAAGAGCAACCGCCGAGTTTCTTGCTGGGACTTCTCGGTAGGACGGCATTCCGAACTAGAGGTAGATCCATTCGACTATTCATAAGCACTTGTAAAAAGTCTATTTGAATAAAAATATTTGCATTTGTATTTGAACTCAAAATTTAGAAGCACAACACTGGAGTAACTACTAAAGTATTTACTTTCTTTGCTGCGTTAATTAGCAGACGATACAAGAATCTGCTAAATAACTACTAAAACAAATCAGTCTTCCGTTTCACTACAATGACTCGGTGGCCAGAATAATTCTCTTTGAGTCACTGAGCTAAGAAAACTAAGAGAGCATTTTTTAAATACTCTAGTTAATACATAGGAAAATAGAGTGATTAATATTATTAATGTGTAATTAATTAGGTATTCCAATCGCGAAGTAGTCAATACTGTACCGACATCAAAATAACTACGCAGTTATTCTAATAAGGATACGCGAACCTTCAACACTAGGCAGGTACCAACCTACAATAAGACACGGGTCTCATTTCATTGTAGTATTGAAATGAGTTACTGTGCATAGAACATAGTTCTGCCGGGGATCGAACGCGGGATTTTTCACTTAGTCCAGAGCGCTTACCACAACAACAATTTATTTAATCATGTACCTATCTGTGCTAATAAGATACCCGACTTTCTGTGCTAGAAGAAAAAAGAAAAAACATCTAGTTATTATCAGCTTTGCTTTTAAATTTGAATTGAATTTTTAGAAAAGATAAAAGATTGTTAATTAATTTATTGACGAAGGTTTAATTAAATTGTTATTTGAGTCAAATTCGATGTACTTCACTCGGTTCGTTTTTGGTGGGGACGCCGTATTGGAATAATTTGCATAAATACTAGTATTTTGACAATTGGAAGTTAGTCTGTTACCGACAAACTAACTGAGATTATTGAATACTTTTGTGTTTAGATCGTAATTTGATTTAGAGCTTAACGATAGCAATCGTGGCCGGATCAAATGAATATTTTCTTTTAAGTTTAATCAAGTTTTTACATTAAATCTCTTGTGAAATCACTACACGTTGTGACCATTCACTCGTGCATGTTTTAAAGAGAGCACAAATATATTAAAAAGCAACTTAATTCGCCCACTTCTGGAATTATCCTTACATTATGTACCACTAATATTTTCATGAAATAAAATTAAAATTTGTTAAATTCGATAGTGCTAAATCTCCTGTCAATAAAATATCTGATTGGATTCAGAGCGAAAGTATTTCTTGTCGCGAGCTTTAACTAGTTCCCGGTGACACAGCGGTTTACCTCCTAGGGGACTGTTGTGGCGAAACTGTTCATTTTGCCCCGGTCCCTTCCTATTGAGAGACAGCAAAAAAATTGGCGTTTGCTCTTTTTAATATACGACTGCCTGAAAAAAGGAGTATTTTGTTTTCAGGGTTCATGTATGTATGTATGTGAGCTTGTATATTCCACCATAACTTCTATACGCTTGAACCGATTTTGATAAATGAGGTATCGTTAGAATCCGTAGCTTATTCCGGGTGACATAGGCTAGTAAAATTTTAAAAAAAATTGTTGGGGTGACCATTGTCCCGCATTAAAGATTAAAGTTGAAAAAAAATTTTCGAAAATAGGATCAACTATATAATCATCATCTAGAAAATGATGAGTAGATTCCAAAAATATATAACACTATAGTTCAATATTTAGTGATTCACAAAAAACTATCATTTAATAAAAATGTGAATAAGATTCTAATTTAACTAATTTAGAATTTTAACTTTTTAGTTCGTTTTTTGGCAGAGCAGTCGTGTTTTTTAATTTTTGTAATTATGACTTGTGTAAATAAGAGTACGAATTGTGAATTGTGATTGATTTGATTGTTTTTTAAATTTTTTAATTATGATTGAAAATTCAGTTTACGAGTACCTTTTTACCTAGTGTTTGACGATCTGCCGTGCTAATTTTATGATTAGGGTTGTTCCGTATGCATACAATTATTAACTATGCCTCATCCCTTACGTCTAAGAGGGATGAGTGGCCTAGTTGCGATAAAGTATGTATATATCTCCGTAAGATTGTAAAAACCGTTAGATTATAATCTAACTCGCAAAGTGTCGAAAGATTACAATTTAACGTATTATTTTTCGTTAAATTGTAATCTGTTAGGTTTATTAAACCGATAAAACCTAAGTGCACTACCTGTTTATTTATGTCGAACCCTAACCTAACCTACAAGAAACAGACAAGAAAACTCAGAACACTGAACAGTTCACAATCTTTCGACAGTTTATAATTTCGCGAGTAAGATTATAATCTAACGGTTTTTACGATCTTTCGGTGTCATATATGTCGATTGCGATTTTTAAGTTCGGTCACTCATGTCGGTGACTGGATGGGTGACCGAATTTGGCCTTTTTGTTTCCTCCGTGCCTCGGAGATCACGTTAAGCCGTCGATCCCGGTTATTATCACTAACATCTGATAATAATCGTTGTAACTTAAATTGAAATAGTACTATTAGTCGGGTCGTATGCGAAAGGACCTGAAAACCTCTGCCATTATGTGATTAATGGAATGGGGTCACGACCCTCAGCAATGAGGTATACGACGCAGAGAGAAACGTCTCATCCCATTACGTGTTGTGTGTGAGTGTACGTAATTTTCAATATCGTAATCCACGTATGACAATAGGGACTATTTAGAAACAATAGCGCATAATATTGATGTCTAGTCTAGACCGTTAGGTATTCAATTACCGCACAGCGTAACGTGACGTAATGACGTAATTCCATTGAATGCACTGCAGTAGTCCCTCCCTAAACTAATAATAACCAAGAACTTGTAATTTCACTTCCATTAGCAGTAGCTAATGTCAAATACCCTATTGAGTACAATAGGGTATTTGATTAACTAAATATAATAATATTAATATTTGTCAAACGTCAAAACGCGCGAAAAAAAATGGAATTTTGTATGAAGCACTGAACTGTTTTTTTTTTTAAACTTGTACCTCCAACATGGGGGAAGGAGACTTTATTTACAATTTGATTTAATACTCTATCATTCTAGTTCTATCATGTATGCCTCTCGCACTTTCATTCTTCATACTGATTCTTTCTTTCATCCATCTTCATATATGCATAAAGGTAACTGAGGACGTGGACATTACGTCTTTCTCTCTCTATAATGTTTTAATTCACTCTCCAACGGACCTATTACAGTAAAGTTACAGCCACAGAGTGACGATCGCAATCAACTCTGATAGACTGTTTCGATGTTGCGAGTTTCATTCCGACTCTGCTCTGTAGAACAGCTTTTCGAACCGGTGGTTGAGTCAAAACATGGTATATCATAATTCAATTAATTGAATAAGAGTTAAAGTTATGTCCTATAGTTATCATACTAATATTATAAATACGAAAGTGTGTTTGTTTTTTGGTTGGTCCTTCAATCACGCCGCAAGAGAGAATCAGAAAGACGTGTTTTTTGTGTATAGTTTACACAAAAAAACCTGGAGAGACACTACCCCTATACTACCTACTTTTTATCCCGGTAAATTAAGGAGTTCCCGTGGGAATCAAAAAAAAATTATGCGACGCGGACATCTTAAATTATAAATGCGTGTTTATAATTTACGTAAATGCACGTTTTCTCAACTTCTGTTTATTAAATAGTTACTCGAAATTCAGTATAGAGCTGAAACAGCCGCTACAGGTAAGTAAGATCGCAGTCGAGGGCCAAGTTGTCAGCGAAATAATTAAAATAATTAAACAAGATATTAATTTAACGAATTAAAAAATACGACTGCCCTGCCATATTTTTTTTGGAGTTAACCTCCATAAGAAGCGATTTGCATATATAGCCTTTGGAATCTTATTCACTTTTTTATTAAATGTTTTTTTTGTGAATCACTAAATATTGAACTAAAGTGTTATATATTTTTGGAATCTACTCATCATTTTCTAGATGATGATTATATAGTTAATCATATTTTCGATTTTTTTTCAATTTTGGTCTTTAATGCGGGGCCATGGTCACCCGGAATAAGCTAGGGATTCTAACGATACCTCATTTATCAAAATCGGTTCAGGCGTATAGAAGTTATGGTGGAATATACAAACTCACATACATACATACATACATGAACCCTGAAAACAATATACTCCTTTTTTCAGGCAGTCGTATAAAAACACGACTGCCCTGCCAAAAAACGAACTAAAAAGTTAAAAATCTAAATTAATCTAGTTAAATTAGAATCTTATTCATGTTTTCATTAAATGATATTTTTTTGTGAATCACTGGATATTGAACTATAGTGTTATACATTTTTGGAATCTACTCATCATTTTCTAGATTATGATTATATAGTTAATCTTATTTTCGAATATTTTTTTTCAACTTTAGTCTTTAGTGCGGGACCATGGTTACCCTATCAATTTTTTAAAAAAAATTACTAGCCTATGTCACCCGGAATAAGCTAGGGATTCTAACGATACCTCATATATCAAAATCAGTTCAAACGTATAGAAGTTATGGTGGAATATACAATCTCACTTGCATACATACATACATGAACCCTGAAGACAAAATACTCCTTGTTTCAGGCAGTCGTATAATAAACAAGCAATGCCCTACAGTACGAGGCGCGCTATAACAGCCGCTACAGCTAAGTAAGATTCCAGTCGAGGGCCAAGTTGTCAGCGAGTAAACAAGCGACGCGCTACAGTGCGAGGCGAGCGAGCATACGAATGGCGCATTAGCGGCCGGCGCATGCGCAGCACCAAGGAACGCAATAGGCATGATGACTAATTTTGAAAAATGGTCAGATTGTGTTCGGAAGTATCTACTATATCGAAAAAATATCTTATTTCAGCAGAAAAATAAGGTTCGGTAGATAAAATTGGCATTTGAAATTTAAATTTTAAAATTAAAAACGCTCGCCGGTGTCATGGCGTCGTTTGTGACGTCACTATTGTTTTTACCAATGTACTCTGTGCAGTGTGCAGTAAACAATAGTGTGATTGTCAAAGCTCGAAAACAAACAATTGTGACGTCATTCGCTTCTTGGTGTTTAATCCATTATGGCGGATTGCTGTATATTATAGTTTTATTTTATCAAAATAAATAGCAATCCCACTCGAAATAGAAAAATGAATATGTTTTTTATAATCCATCAATCTTATTTCATTAAATAAATTCATAATTTCATTGATTCTTGGTTACTGTCATCATGCCTATTACTACGGGGAGCGGCAGGCACCGGCTGGTACGGCTGCGCACGCGCATACCTCCGCAGTCTCCGTACAAACACGACGCACGCTCGTGTTTGTACTACACTGTACACTGTACACCAGTGGCGTGCACAGGGTTTGAAGCTAGGGTAGGCATTAGTTAGTCAAAATACGTATTTACTGACAGTCATGGTAAAAAAATAGCTATAATTTGTAAGCATAATTCCAGAAGCCGGTGAACAAATATTAAATTGCTTTTAAATATGTTTGTACTCTCTTTAAAACTTGCACGAGCGAATGGTCACAACGTGTAGCGATTTCACGAGAGATTTAATGTAAAAACTTGATTGAACTTTAAAGAGAATATACATTTGATCCGGCCACGATTGCTATCGTTAAGCTCAAATCAAATTGCGATCTAAACACAAAAGTATTCAATAATCGCTGAGTCTGTCGGTAACAGGCTAACTTCCAATCGTCAAAATACTCTTATTTATGCAAATTATTCCAATATGGCGTCCCCACCAAGGAACGAACAGAGTGAAATACATCGAATGAGTCAAATATCAATTTAATTAAACCTTCTTCAATAAATAAATTAACAATCTTGTATCTTTTCTAAAAATTCAATTCAAATTTAAAAACAAAGCTGACAATACCTACTTCTACTACTATTGTTTAATTGTACTATATTGCATTCTTTAAAAAATAGTGTATATATATGTGTGTTTCATGAAATGAATAAAATAAAAATGAGCATTGACTTATTTCCATATGGGTAAGCTGTGCTTTTATGCCTCTATGAACTGGACGCCACTGCTGTACACTGTACACTGTACGTAGAACGATAAAGGGTTTCTAAACATCATAATTATTTCACTTGCGCTGAGTTGCACTAAACAATGTTAACTAGTGGTTCGAACCGAACTGAGACTTCGCGGTATCCATAAGATAGTTTTTTTTTTAACTATATAATTGTAATAATTAACTTTTAACATTAGACGCAAAAGAGCTAAAGAGTTATTGGAGAAACGAATAAACTTTTACAGAGCGCCATCTATTGACATCATTGTGAAGTTCTGTGAAAAGTACTGAAGCTCATTAAAAATTAAATAATTTCGTTTCCTTATAATGTTTATCTTATTTTAGTATTTGTAATTCAAATAATTGATCAAGTTTTCAACCTCAGCCTATCAGAAAATTGAGAGTTCTGAGGTCAACTTTGGACGTTAGAAAATCTCCACTTTGAAAGCCCCCCATTTCGTCAATTTTAAGAGAAAAATTAAAAAAAATTTTTTGTATTCTTTTCCTAATTACCTTTAAAATAATATACCGCAACCCTATAAAAAATATTTTACTTCGCATTCGCTTCTATGAGAGCCCCCCTGAAATAAAGATTTTTATAACTTTTTAAGCCATATTCGACTGGAGGCTGGAGGTTTACATATTATATTTAAATTTGATGTAATTACGTTCAGTAATTCAGAAGTTATAAGGCTCTGAAAGACGGACCGTCAAGTGCAAATTCACTCAAGTAGACTCAGAGGATCGCTTGTCGGCTAACTTGTGGAAATAATGGAATAGTTATATGAATTAAAAAAAAAATTGGAAATTGAAAACGTCATAAGTTAGGTGCGCAACCTCTTCTTAGGCCAATCATTGACCTTTCGCAGTAGGTATCACACTTTTCCGCATCCGTGCCTATCTATAAGCTGAGCTGAGGTTCAAACAAGGCCAGCCTTTTACTTGTCGGTCAAGGTCTATTTTACAATATTTCGGTTCGGCGTATTAAAATATATTTAAATATACTGTTGAAATTAGTACGCAAAAATCCATACCCATGCTAAATAATTACTAATTATTATTAATGCCAAAGTGAGTCTGTTTGATCGGTTGCACGATGCATCCCGGGGAAGACCATAGCTGATTTTTTACCCGGAAAGTCGGGACCATTGTATCAGAAAATTACTCGGGAGAATATGTAGAAAAACTTTAATCCACGCGGACGAAATCGCAACATCAATGGCTAGGAATAAGTTACTTAAGTTAATAATTTTACTGCAAGTGCAAGATACCATATTATACCACATAGATTTACCTACTGCGGTCGATTATAGCGAATTAAACTTCTAGTTCATTCACTATCATTTTACTGTGCTATCATGGACTTCCGCAAAGTAACGCCTGCTTCTATTCAATAACTTAAATTTTTAAATCTGTTCCACAAATAATCCCAAACAGGGCATCGCCTCAGCGTAATGCTGAAGTGGTGTTTAAGCACCACTCCAGCGCTGTTCTTCAGTCGTCCCGATAACTACGAAAATAAAAAAATGCAGTAATCTATTTAAAAAAAAATTGAATCGAACTCCTCCTGCTCCTCGTCGATTACTCCTCAAGTAACAAATAATTTAAAAAAAAAAAAAAACCTTCTCAAGTAATAGGTAATTTAAATTCATATATTTTATAAGATTTCCTTGAGGATTTCGAATAAAAACTACACAAAAGTGCTCGTGATGTCAAAACAATTAAAAGCATAAATGTTAAAATGAGCATAAAATAAACAATTAAGTAAATTAAAAGCAAGCGTTTTCGTCACAATACAAGTACAGCATACAGTTTTTGCAGACGATGGCGACATCTATTGTCCGTGGCCAGATCTAGTGCATTGGCTCGTGGGAACCATAGACAATGGTTCTAGTCACAGATTACATTATGAAACGCTGTTATGTGAAAAATCATTTAAGCGTTTGGAATTTTTTCTCGCTACCTATTGTATATTTGGTTGTTTATTGAATTACCGTGTTAGGTAAACTAAAAAGATTTGAAAATGCTTTATATGGTGGTCTGAACATCACGCACACTGCTTTAGAATCGTTGTGATTTAAAAATTCAACGAAACGAAAAAATTAATCGAAAGGCGACACCAAAAAAAGACAAACAATTTATATAGCATTTAGCCTGCGAGAGAATGAGTTATATTAATTATCTCATTCTGTAGGCTACTTTTCTGAAGTTGAAACATCTGCCGTCTCTGATTTGCACACACACACAGACTTTTTGTAACTGTATCACCACTTAAAAAAATATTTAAAAAAAAGGTTTTTTTAATATCGTGAAAAGTGGAAACTCTGATTTTCCGGGAGATAAAAAGTGGCCTACAAAATTGGAATAATTTTAAATAAATAACTATCAACGATAGGATTGAACACTTGCAGGTTCTGAGCCTAAAATAGCTGGGCTGTGAAAATGTAGTAGACAGACAGACCGACACACTTTCGAAATTATCATACCTATGTGGATTCAATCGGTTCGTGAATAAATACTTTGGAATACAAAATTCAAATATAAAATGTTTTATAAATTCCCAAGGGAACTCCCTAACTTTTTGGATTAATAATATATAGCCTGTGAAATTCACAAATAATGTGGCTCTCTATTTGTACCAGAATTTTCAAAATCGGTTCGGGTAGATCCAGAGATTACCACCTACAACCTCACAAACTTCACCTCTTTACAATATTAGTAAAGATAAACTTTTAATCTGCTTTTGAATAGTCTAGTAAATCTACCATTCTGAGAGGGTGCTCGTGATTCGTAGTAGTCAGCTGGAAATAGGTCTACTATTAACTTATTGCCTACTAGCGAATAAAATACTTACTTCCGTTCTCCTACGTCCGTAATAAAAAGTAGCCTATGTGTATTCCAGACTATAATCTTTCTCTGTGCCAAATTTCAGCCAGATCAATTTAAACTGTTGGGGCGTGATTGAGTAACAAACATCCATACATCCATACACCCACACTCCACACATCCATCCAAACTTTCGCATTTATAATAAGTAAGATTTCTCTTCCTTAACGTATTTTTTTATTGTTAATTAGTCTGCCTTTTTTATATTTAAAGTTATTTCTTAAATGATAAGTGATATATATGCCGGCACTTGCAAGTGATAAATGCATGCCGGCTTGCCAGTTTTTTCTTTGTGAGTATTGTTATCTTTATACTTTGTAATTGTTTATTTATGATTGTTCCAAGTTTTTTTCCTTGTATTTGTAATTTTTATTTTGTGACGTGACGTACATTGTCTGTTGGCAAACCATTAAATTTTAAATTAATAAACAAAATAAATAAGTTAAGTCTAAAGGATGATGAACTTGATATACTTACTTAATATTATAAATACGAAAGTTATGGATGGATGGATGTTTATTACTCAATCACGCCAAAACGGCTGAACGGATCTGGATGTTTGGCACAAAGATAGATTATGTCTGGAATATCACATACGCTACTTTTAATCACGGCAAATTAGAGTTCCCGAGGGAACCGAAAAATCTCAAACCATTCAGACGAAGTTGTAGGCAATAAGTTAATAGTAGACCTATTTCCAGCTAACTACTACTAATCATGAGCACCCTCTCAGAACGGTAGATTTAATAGACGATTCAATAGCGACGAAAGACGATTTAAAAGTTTATCGTTTATATAAAACGGCTGAACGGATCTGGATGTTTGGCACAGAGATAAATTATAGTCTGGAATATCACTTATGCTTATTTTTATCCCGGCAAATTAGAGTTCCCGAGGGAACCGAAAAATCTCAATCCTTTCAGACACAGTCGCGGACATCAGCTAGTAATTCATAATAGTGAGCTGTGTATATGTCACCGTAAGATTGCAAAAACCGTTAGATTATAATCTAACTCGCGAAATTCTAAACTGTCGAAAGATTACAATTTAACGCATTATTTTCCGGTAGATTGTAATCTGATAGGTATTTAAACCCGATAAAACCTACTACCTACTTGGTTATTTATGTCGAACCCTAACCTAACCTACAAGAAACAGACAAGAAAACGTAAATACAATGAATATTTCAAAAATGGACACTCAGAACATTGAACGGTTCACAATCTTTCGACAGTTTAGAATTTCGCGAGTTAGATTATAATTTAACTGATGTGACGTGACGTGACATATGTCACCGTAAGATTGTAAAAACCGTTAGATTATAATCTAACTCGCGAATTCTGAGTGTCAATTTTTGAAACATTCATTGTATTTACGTTTTCTTGTCTGTTTCTTGTAGGTTAGGTTAGGGTTCGACATAAATAATCAGGTAGTTAGGTTCTACTTGTTAATATACCTAACAGATTACAATCTACCGAAAAATAATGCGTTAAATTGTGATCTTTCGACAGTTTGCAATTTCGCGAGTTAGATTATAATCTAACGGTTTGTACAATCTTACGGTGGCACATCTACGTGTGTCTGTGTGTTTAATTAAGGAGAGTTATCTCCGCAGCGCAGCCGGCTCTAAGACAATACAATTACCCTTTGAGCGTGTATGTTTGTGTGACACGTTAGGTGTAGGAACTTTGTCACATACTCGTATGTATAGAACTTTAATTAAATTACTAACTAAGTAAGAGGCGGTGATAGCCTAGTGGTTAAGAAACCCGACCTCGCGTACAGGGTTGCGGTTTCGATCCCGAGCACGCGTCTCCTACTTTTTATACGACTGCTTGGAAAAAGGAGTATATTGTTTTTCAGGGTTTATGTATATATATTACATACATACATAAATTGTATGTTACATACATACATAAATTTAACAAACTCACATATATAAATACATACATACATACATGAACCCTAAAAACAATATACTCCTTTTTTCAGGCAGTCGTATAAAAAGTTATAAGTATACTACATTCCGTAATTGCCCCTGCCGTGGATCGAACCCATGGCCTCTTAGCACAGCGCTCACCAGTTCGCCAGGGAGGTCATCAAAACCTCTATCAGTTGACGATGACGAAGAAAAAGAAATGATGCAATACTATAGTAGTTAATAACAATGTAATATCAACAATGTATATAGTAACTACAATTGTATTCAATTGTATTGTACTATACCAATCTGACTTTCTTTTTTATTTATAAGTCTAATCGAATAATAAATATAAATGTCACCGTAAAATTGTAAAAACCGTTAGATTATAATCTAACTAGCTAGATTGTAAATTGTCGAAAGATTGTGAACCGTTCAATGTTCTGAATATTTTGAAGTATTCATTGTATTTACGTTTTCTTGTGTCTTTCTTGTAGGTTAAATAAATAAAATAAGTAAATATACAATATACTGCAGCTCTACAGCCTTCCTTTCCCAAAATAACGTGAAACTATTTAACCTAAACATTTTAATTGGGATCCTCTGCGCCAAAGGTGGGAAACTCCGGAGCAATTAAAAAAGATTTCACAGCTTAACAATCCAAAAGTTTTTAACAATCCAAGATTTTTGCTGAATCAAAGAATTCCCACTTTTATTCCCAGATTCCGAAACAAACTCGCGAGATATAAAATTTGAGCATCTACAAAATTAAAGTTTTCTTTATTGTTATTGTTTTAAGTGTGTGCAATAAAGAGTTCATCTATCTATCTATCTATCTACCTATCTATCTATCTATCTATCTATCTATCTATCTATCTATCTATCTATCTATCTATCTATCTATGTATGTATCTATCTATCTATCTAAAGTGAAGCCAAAGTATAATAGCAGAATAGAGGTTAGCGTTCCGTTACGATGCAGTGTTGAAACCGATGCCGTATTAGGGGGTGCTTTTAGACTGACTTGTTTACGTTTAGTAATAGCTAAGTTTAGTACTAGTTTTTTACATGAGCAATAAATCATTTATTGTCCATAAAATATTATTATTATTTTGTTGCTATTCTCAAACCTGTATTATAAATTTTAAGCATCTAATGTTTTACCTTTTAATCATTTTTTTTAAACATTAGTTAAAATGAATGTTATATATTTATTGATAGTTATTTTCATTATTTTCTTATAGTCTTGTAACAGTAATCTTAATAATTTATCAATAATTCCCTAATGTATTCTTGTGTCAGTTATGTACGACTTTTCCTATGTGCATGATGTAACTACCTATAAATTGAATTGCTTGTTACCTATTGCCTAAGACATTCAACATTTTGTATACCTTCTTCTTGTAATTCTGTTGGTAGTTGAAATAAATTAAATAAATAAATAAATTACAATAATATTTGCATAATAGGTTTAGCGTCTGATGCCTAAAACAAGTTTGAAACTCGTGTTAACAAAATTATCACTAGTTCGATGCCAGTGCATTTAACCGTATTTAAGTATAATTTAATATATTAACGTCTAAATATGGATTTCATAAACTAACTAAATCAAAATTCATAATTTTATAATTAATAATTAATAATGTAATTATAATATTTTTGTATAATTTAATTTAATAATGACATTTTGTATCTTTCTAAAATGTTGACATTGTACTTTAATATGGGTTCACATTACCTGAAATAAATAAATTGAATTGAATTGATGCCGGGAACACTGTATATAGCATTTTTGACGCTACTTTACCTGAGAATATTAGGTACAAAATAATGTAAAATACCAACGCAGTGCAAATTTTGGAGCTAAAGTAAGTAGTTACTGTACTTAGCTTCACTATTATTATAATAAGTTAGGTATAATGTTATGAAATATGCTATCCAACTTCCAGTCATAATGCAAGTTTGTTATAAGTTATCCAAGTGATGAGAGAGGGGTATTAATCATATTGCGAAGTGGGAACACACGAGGGGGAAAGGAGCTTAAGAGTTAAGGAGTATATTATAACTTAGTAGGTACAAGAAAAGGGGTACCATAATTGGATAATGTAACTTTTACTTCACATGGCGAAAGTAGGTAACTCAAACTTAGTTTTATCGATAACTAGCTGATGCCTGCGACTTCGTCCGCGTGGATTTAGGTATATTTCTTTGATTTTTCGGGGTAATTCGAGCTTTGCTTACAAAAAATCAGGATCAGTCGATACGCAACGTTGTTGCGGGGTAATTTAAGAACACCATCGGACAAACAAACATACTTTCGCATGCACTTAAATAATTGGAACTTTAATTTTTTTCATAACAATGAATTTTTTATTGAAAATAATACAATAGAACTTAATGCTAGCTAGCTTAACCTAATTACTAAATAAATCATGCTCGTGTGGAATGGTAGAAAGAACGCCGGTCGCATTCCCGCATTTAACAGCCAGGCTGATCCTTTGTACAAACTAACACAGACCTTCTGTCATCGTAACAGGAGATCAAACCTGAAAGAAACTTGAAGTTTAAAAGATTCTTTCTCCAACGGAATCCATAGAAAACCTGAAGCCACGCAGACGAATTAGGTAGTAGTAGCGGGAATTATTATGTGAAACAATAATTATAATAGTGTAATTAATATTATTATATGAAACATTTCAAAACCAAGCCATATCAACCCCTATCCCCGTCCCGAAAGGCACAAAACAAAAATGCAATCGGTCCCGTACAAAATTTTCCAACTGGTTTCGGTGTCATTGACCGCCTTTCATTACAACCAACTCATTTCCACGGAAACGCGTCGATTGCTGGTTTTGTTCGAGATGACCGCATGGAAAGGTGCAGAGACGGATCGGTGTATGGTGAATGAAACAGTACAACCGCATCGTGTTTAAGGTAGTATATGGGAGGGGTAATATTATTAAGTTGACATTGACAGTGTTTCCAAGCGTACTTGTGCCGCGAATTTCTATAATGGTTATTTTTGGATTTCTATACGACTGCCTGAAAAAAGGAGTATATTGTTTTGAGGGTTCATGTATGTATGCATGTATGTATGCATGTATGTATGTATGTATGTATGTGAGTTTGTATATTCCACCATAACTTCTATACGTCTGAACCGATTTTGATAAATGAGGTATCGTTAGAATCTCTAGCTTATTCCGGGTGACATAGGCTAGTAATTTTTTTTTTTTTAAATTGATGGGGTAACCATGGTCCCGCATTAAAGACCAAAATTGAAAAATAAAATTAACTATATAATCATCATCTAGAACATGATGAGTAGATTCCAAAAATAAATAACACTATAGTTCAATATCCAGTGATTAACGAACTAATATCATTTAGTAAAAATGTGAATAAGATTCCAAAGGCTATGTATGCAAATCGCTTCTTATGGAGGTAAACTCCAAAAATCGCAGTCGTATTTTTTAATTCGTTAAATTAATATCTTCGACCTTCAAACTTCGTCCGTGTGGATCATGGAGTCTTACTTACTCACGTCCTACTTTTGTGTCGGTTTAGGCTTCTTTCATCTTTAATTATTTTCAATTTAATTGCGAGAAATTTCATCGCGGTTAATTGCCTCATCTGGTGACAGAAGGGCTGGCTCGTTTTTTGCGCAAAGGATCAGCCTGGCTGTCCAGCGCGGAAATGCAGCCAGCATTCTTGCCACCATTCCACGTGGGCATGATTTATATAGTAATTAGGATAGGCTAGCATTAGGTTCTATTGTATTATTTTCAATAATTTAATTTTCCAGGATCAAAAGTAGCTTATGTTCTTCCTCCGTGCTAATTTTCGTCAAAATTAGTTGCCCACTTAGCAGACACACATTCTCATTTATAATACATATTTGTATCCATTTGATGGTAAATGTACAAGTTCCTCGTTCCTAATTAGAACCGTTAGGATATGGAATGCCCTTCCTGCTTCCGTGCTTCCGTTTTCCCCTCCTCTTTTAATATTACCTTCAAATCAAGATTGAATAGATATCTTCTAGGAAAGCGCGCCAACTAAGCTGCATCACAACTTGCAAGCAGGTCTGATTGCAGCCAAGCACTAGTGTTAAGATTGTTTAGGATTAGTTTATTAGTTGTATATTATATGTATTTAATGTGTTAATAGTATACGGAAGTTATAGTTAATTCCAAAATTAGTCATCAGTTAGTAATCAGTTAGTTCTTCGTAGAAATCATAGATGTCGCTGTAGAACCATTGCATCGCGGTATTCCTTAACGCCCAAGAAATGGATATACAGCGACGAGGAGTCGATGAGGATGGCAGTTAGTTCAAAACAAATATCGGTACGGTTTTTATATATACGTTTAGCTTAGAAGTGAAAGTACTACGTGTACTAGGGTACATACAGCTAGCTTATATATATTTAAAAAACCCAAATTACTTACTGTTTTGCGCATGAATAATAGAGAGAGGGAAATAAATAACGCGGACATTAAGTTTAACATTAATTTAAAAAAAAATATAATAACACGGAAACTAGAATAAATTGCTAATCTAATAATGCAAATTTCGTTATTGTAAAATTACTAAATTTAGTATGTCAGTCTTGTATTTCACGCGGACATTTCGACTGTCAGACAACTAACTGTTTTCCAGAAGTTCTTTTAAATAGGTTCACACTTCTTACTTACTATTTTTGCGCATGAATAATAGAGAGAGGGAGAAATGATAACGCGGACATTAAGTTCAATATTAACTAAAAAAATTATAACACGGAAACGAGTAAATTGCCTATCTAGTCATGCAAATTTCGTTATTGTAAAATTACTAGTTAGTATGTCAGTCTTGTATTTCACGCGGACATTTCGACTGTCAGACAACTAACTGTTTTCTACAAGTTCTTTTCAATAGGTTCACACTTCACAGTCAATCGCACGGCAATACGACTTCCCGAAGTTTCTCCGATCGCATGTAACCGGATACTACGAGTGGTTATAATGTAACAAGTTGCACTGTTTAACCGACATTGCCTAACGTACTACGTTTCCCAGTTGGGTAACATCCACAATTATATCGAACGCTAGTAACTAACTAAGTAACGTGATCAGAAAAATGTTCTATCGTAATTAACTAGATGACAAACGCGTTCCGTGTTTATAACCTCGTGGTTAAGGTAAGTTTTAACACGATTAAATAGGCTGTATGGTCCTGGATCTTTGCCTGTCCCGAAGGGGGACAAAATAAAAAACAACAACATAAGTTTTTTTTAATTCTCCTTAATTTTCCGGTTAAAAAGTAGCTTTTTTTCCTTCTCTGGGACACAACCTAAAGCATATGTCTGTCTGTGCCCGTCAAAATCAAAAAAATATTGGCCGTAAAAGCGTAGCAAACTCACGTTTCTCTTATTCGTAATATTAGTATTGAAAACATCGATTTAAAGTCAATGACGGAAAAATTTGGAATTAGCATTGAAGAGATGATAGCCTCGTGGTTTACACGTCCGACTCCTATTCAGATTGGTCGGCAGTTCGATACGATGATTTAAAAAATTATATATCACTTGATAACTAGTAACTAGTTTTAATATATTATATTAATATCCTATAAATAACCTGCACGCATGAGTTTTTCATAATGTTCTTAAAGGTGTGTGAAGTCTGCCAATCCGCTCTTGGCTAGCGTGGTGGACTATTATAAAAAACCTTCGCATTCTGAGAAAAATCTCGTGTTCCAGTCAGCCGACAATGCTTTTAAATTATAATGTCCGACATTTCCTAACTCCGGGCTAAGAATTTCTTGTCAAAAAGAACCCAATACTTGCAACGTCCCGACTCGGGACTCGAACCCGACACCATGCTAACCTCTAGACCAACGAAGCAGTCGGCAATGGTTATACGAAGGCGCCAACGCTGTAATAACGTTTGTGATACACCACCACTACAGCCCATAACGTCCCACTGCTGGGCACAGGCCTCCACTCTCATGAGAGAGTGGGAATTAGAGCTTAGACCCACCACGCTGCTCCAATGCGGGTTGGCGGGCTTTGACGACTATTATAATGTTAGTGATAATAACCGGGACCGACGGCTTAACGTGCTCTCCGAGGTGAGTGAAACACCGCCAACTTCCTAACTCCGGGCTAGTACTGAGGATTTCTAGTCAGAAAACCCCAATACTTGCCTGACCCGGGAGTCGAACCCGGGACCTCGTCGGCCGCAGTCGAACATGCCGACCACTAGACCAACGAGGCAGTACACAATGGTTTTATATACGCTGTAACATTTCCACAGAGTTCAAGGCCCCGCGAACCAGTCCACATTCCACATCATTCCTCATCTCGGAGGAACAGGCACGGATGCTGTTTATTGTCTAACGAGAAATCTAGAATAAATGAACAACTGTTATAAAAGATGCGTATACCTATAGCTTACACCCGACACCTCATTTTATGGAAACTACAGCGTTATTTTATCTGATTAGCTTTTGCCCGTGGCTTCTGGTAAGGTTCGATTTTCATACCCATAAATTTTCAAAATTCAACGCCCTATTTTTTCCCTTTAGGGGTTATATTTTCAAAAATCCTTTCTTAACGGATGCCTTTTTTTATCCACTACAAGTTAGCCCTTGACTGCGATCTCACCTGATGGTAAGTGATGATGCAGCCTAATATAATAATAATAGCTATCTGTATGCCAAATTTCAGCCTGATCCTTCCAGTGGTATGACGTTGAGATGTGCGTTTATATTTTCAAAAATCCTTTCTTACCGGATGCCTTTTTTATATCCACTACAAGTTAGCCCTTGACTGCGATCTCACCTGATGGTAAGTGATGCTGCAGTCTAATATAATACCTAGTAATAGCTATCTGTATGCCAAATTTCAGCCTGATCTGTCCAGTGGTATGACTTGTGAGATGTGCATTGATAGATCAGTCAGTCACCTACCTAATTAAGATATATAACGAGTCCTCAATCTTTTATCAAAAAATTAACTATATTTGATATATTTTTTTTTAATTGAAAATAATACAATAGAACTTAATGCTAGCTAGCCTAACTTAATTATTTTAAAATACATAACTATTTTTGAATCTAATCTAAACGATTGCTTTTTATTCAGAGGCGTAAACTTTTACTGTACTTTCGTCTAACCATGATGTAGATTTTTTAAACAAGATAAAAACTGCATTCAAAGACTTTCTACTTCTAACCTTGACACTAAAAACTAAACAGACGCGCCCATTTTAACCATAAAAGCAATATTTTAAGCATAAACAAGCTAAACGCAGGTAAATAAATGATAAATCAACATGTGTAAGCGAAAACGTCAATCGTAACCTACATTCAACTTTGATTGGGGTCAACCACATCGCCTGCTGTGACCACTCGCTTGAAAGTGGACCGTATGCCTTTGATAAAGGCATTACATTCATCTGTCTGTTTGTTTGATCGCTGCACTCTCAGACCTCAGTGGTATATTCCGATTGAAGATTGTAGTTTTAATACGTCGGGACAACGATACGATTTGGGTTTGGAATGTCGTAACTTCCTTTGACGACCTCCGTGGCGCAGTGTGTAGCGATGTGGTCTTAACGTGCGGAGGTCCCGGGTTCGATCCCCGGCGGGGTCAATTTGGGAATTTATGATTTCTGAATTTTCCCTGGTCTGGCCTGGTGGGAGGCTTCGGCCGTGGCTAGATACCACCCTACCGGCAAAGACGTGCCGCCAAGCGATTTAGTGTTCCGGTACGATGCCGTGTAGAAACTGAATAGGGGTATGGGTTTAATATAACTGGCATGCCTCTATCTTAAACTGCATCATCACTTACCATCAGGTGAGATCGCATTTAAGGGCTAACTTGTAGTTAGTGGATTAAAAAAACTGAAAAACACTACAACAGAACTTAAGCTAACCTAACCTAATTACTTACTATATATTATAAATCATGCCCCATGGCAAGAATGCTGCCTGCATTGCTGCGCTGGACAGCCAGGCTAATCCTTTGCGCAAAAATTGAGGCATCCCTCCTGCCACTAGATGAGGAAAATTACCGAAATATTATAACTGATATTTATGTAGACATATTATTTAATTAAGTAATGTAACGCGGCTTGAACGGTTTACGACTTCACGGTTTTTGACAGTGTTTCGATTACATAATCTGTAATAGGTCATTCGTGGGAATGAGCATTCTTTTCTATAAGAAAATTCCACAACCTATTTTAAACTTGCCTATACACAAATTTAAGAAATCCATTAAAAGTATTCTCTTGACAAAAAGCTTATTATACTGTTGAAGATTATGTAAATGATAGAGGAGCATGTATTTGATCACTCCAGCAATGCTAAGTACAGCGGTTACTTATGTATACATTGAAATAATAATTGTAAATGAAATATTTATTAAAAAGAGGAGCATGTATTTGATCACTCCAGCAATGCTAAGGACAGCGGTTACTTATGTATACATTGAAATAATAATTGTAAATGAAATATTTATTAAAAAGAGGAGCATGTATTTGATCACTCCAGCAATGCTAAGGACAGCGGTTACTTATGTATACATTGAAATAATAATTGTAAATGAAATATTTATTAAAAAGAGGAGCATGTATTTGATCACTCCAGCAATGCTAAGGACAGCGGTTACTTATGTATACATTGAAATAATAATTGTAAATGAAATATTTATTAAAAAGAGGAGCATGTATTTGATCACTCCAGCAATGCTAAGGACAGCGGTTACTTATGTATACATTGAAATAATAATTGTAAATGAAATATTTATTAAAAAGAGGAGCATGTATTTGATCACTCCAGCAATGCTAAGGACAGCGGTTACTTATGTATACATTGAAATAATAATTGTAAATGAAATATTTATTAAAAAGAGGAGCATGTATTTGATCACTCCAGCAATGCTAAGGACAGCGGTTACTTATGTATACATTGAAATAATAATTGTAAATGAAATATTTATTAAAAAGAGGAGCATGTATTTGATCACTCCAGCAATGCTAAGGACAGCGGTTACTTATGTATACATTGATATAATAATTGTAAATGAAATATTTATTAAAAAGTGCAACCACCGAGTTTCTTGCTGGTTCTTCTCGGTAGGAATGGCATTCCGAACCAGTGGTAGATTCACTTGACGATTCAAAAGTACATTTCAAACCATTTGAACATATGAATTTGTAGGTTCACCTCCAAAGCAGCACGCAGTCTTCTGCGTTGACTGATCATACTCAGTAACAAGGACAATAAACGAGTTCGTAAATAGTTCAGCATTCTCCTATAAAAACAGTGCATGCAAGATTATATTATTTATGTACACAACAATATAATATCGTTGCCGTCCATAGCTGGTTTATTATTATACGACTGCCTGAATAAAGAAGTATATTGTTTTCAGGGTTCATGTATGTATGTATGTATGTGAGTTTGTATATTCCACCATAACTTCTATACGCTTGAATCGATTTCGATAAATGAGGTATTGTTAGACTCCCTAGCATATTCCGGGTGACATAGGCTAGCAAAATTAAAAAAAATTGATGGGGAACCATGGTCCCGCATTAAAGACTAAAATGATTTTTTCGAAAATAAGATTAACCATATAATCATCATCTAGAAAATGATGAGTAGATTCCAAAAATATATAACACTGTAGTTCAATATCCAGTGATTCACAAAAAAATATAATATATTAAAAATGTGAATAAGACTCTAATTTAACTAGATTAATTTAGATTTTTAACATTTTAGTTCGTTTTTTGGCAGGGCAGTCGTGTTTTTTAATTTTGTTAATTATTATTAAAGCACTTAAATAAAACCCTATTTTGGATATATACTAATCCTTTAGTCGGCATACCTTACATGCAATGTTAGGACGTACAAAACGAACTACACTAACGAGAACATAATATGGAAACATAACATCATAATCACAACTATGTAGTGTTTTTATGAAGGACGCGCGCTCAACATCTCTCAAGTTTTTTTTTGCTTCTGTAATGGCAAATTGACGACCTACATGGCCTGTTGTCGTACAATAGGAAGGCCCTAGGTTCGATTCCCGGATTAATTCGTGAAATAATCAATCAAACTACCTATCCATAACCGAAAATCAAAAACTGCTTGACATCAACGTACATTTCTAACGGCTGAAATAGTTATAGACTATGTACGTACACTACCTATACATGACCGGAAATCAAAAACTGCTTGAGTAGTTATAGACTACTAGCTAATACCCGCGACTTCGTCTCCATGGATCGAGGTTTTTCTAGATAAAAAGTAGCCTATGTGCCATTCCAGACTGTAATATATCTCTGTGCCAAAGGACATTGTTCTGTCCCCATACAAAGTTCGCCTAAGAACCAACCGTCATAAAACATTGATTACTGGGTTCAAATTAATACCTTTTTATACTTGAGAGCAGATTAAAACTACGGACACTTGCAAGAAGATTACTTATTACCAAAAATATTTTAAATTTTGAGTTTATTTCAGCATTCACGATCAATCTACTTGAACAAATTAATATCATCTCTATCCATTTGTAATAGAGCTGTAAACAGTATGTAGATAAGACAAGATTCGCCGTAGTTCATCGAGAACTTCACAGATGGCGTTAAAAATATTAAATTATTGTACTTTCAATAGATGGCGTTGCGAGATTCCGAATACTAGCGCACTTAGCACTTTAAGCAGCCTTTATTTTGTTTCTTACGATACAGATCTAGCGCTCAAGCGGTGGTATTGTATATTATTTAAAACTTAAGTTATTGATCTGTGGTTAATAATCCAGAGACGGAAACGTATAGTAATCAATTTAATACCCATTTACTTATTTTTTAATTAATTTGAAGTGTCCGTTAAATTCTGATATTTGGAATAAAGACTATAAATTAAGCTTAGAATTACTGTATATTTCAAACGTGTGTTGATTCTTAGGCGAATTTGGTCAATGTCCTTTCAGCCAGATCCGTTCAGCCGTTGGGGCGTGATTGAGTTACAAACATCCATACATCCATCCAAACTTTCGCATTTATAATATTAGTAAGATAAGATGTACAAGTTTTCAGTTAGTCATGTCGTGAGATATAAAGCACATAACTTTGGCTAGGTTACACCAATCTACGAGACACGCGTCTTATACCAAGGGCGTAAGGTGTATATTCGCGTGTCAGCACTCACTGGCGATGGCCGGAAGCGCCTCGTTGAGCGGCGACACTTCGAGACGAATCCACTTCCGGCGGTCAATGTCGAATGTACTCGATGATACCGACTGTATTACAATTTATTGTTTGAACTAAAGGTCTAGTCCCACTTCCACCGCAGGGCTAGAAGCTAGGGTAGGCATTAGTTAGTCAAAATACCTATTTACTGACTGTTATAATGAAAATGAACATCGACGTATTTCCATATAGGTCACTACAGCCCATTAACGTCCCACTGCTGGGCACAGGCCTCCACTCTCATAGGAGAGAGGGCATTAGAGCTTAGACCCACCACGCTGCTCCAATGCGGGTTGGCGGGCTTTAACGACTATTATCATGTTAGTGATAATAACCGGGACCGACGGCTTAACGTGCTCTCCGAGGCACGGGGGTGAAACACCGCCAACTTCCCAACTCCGGGCTAGTTAATTATGGCCCGACCCGGGACTCGAACCCGAGACCTCGTCGGCCGCAGTCAAACATGCTAACCACTGGACCAACGAAGCAGTTAAATAAATATGGAAATATAGGTAAGCAGTGCTTTATTTATTTCATTTATTTATTTGCATTCATGTCTACATACAAGTACATCGGCATGAGGCCCTGTCAGGGCTTTGCAAATTTTAAATTAATTACACGAAATTCATTAAATCTATTACAAATATTAGAAAATTAAATAGTGTCGTTACGTAATTAAATCTAGAAATCGTAGTCAATGACTAAAATAATATTAAATAAGTTATTACAATAAAATTAAAATATTTGAATAATTATAAGTTTTTAAATACATTTATCCGTGCTATTGAGGTCTATGTAGTCAGAAATTCTTGAATGTTATAAAAACATTTTCGTATTAACCAATGTCTCAATTTTCTTGTAGCCTCTTTGTTTTCTTCTTTTATAGTATTAGGGGGTTTATTGTAAATAATAATTGATCTAAAATACTATATATACTTCTATTGCCGCGTGGGTTAAGTGAGCCCAGCTCCATACAAACTTATACAAATAATACTAGTCTTGTGCCTCTATAGTGGGGCTAGACCTTAAGGCTTAACTGATACCGACGACTAGGGACTGTGGATTTAGGGTTTTAAGAAGCCCCTGAGAACTCTAATTTTCCGGGATAAAGTATCTGATGTCCGTCCTCTGGATCTGCCCCGGCTCACTACTGAGTACCTACCATACGGCTCCCACTGGTATCTTTTTCTGGGTTCAGGTTGTAGTCCACTAAGTTGGTGAAGTGCAGATTGGCAGGCTTCACATTCTTACGTTCGAAACACTATCGTAAACTCTTAAACACCTACCACACAGGTTTCCTCACGCGATGTTTCCTTAACCTTTTAAAGTTGTAAAAAGTGATACTTTATTTCTTACAACGAAAATTTAGAGAAGCATGCCCGGGGAGTCGAACCCCAGTCATCCCGAATTGGAATTTGTTGCTTATTATCAAAATTACTATTTTAACTATCCTATCTTGTTTATATCATATACATATGACAGTTAAAATACGAAGGTTGTTTTATGATAATCATCATTATTATTTACTTAATTTTCGTAAACTTTCAAAAATCCAAGTTACTTAAGTATTCACTTAAAATTAAAATATTTAATTTTAAAGTAAATTCCTTTTCTACCTATAAAATAATTCCAATATACTTAACAAATATTGGGAATTATCATTGAAAGTACATTTTCATCGTATACATGTACCTACATAAATAATACATATGGGCATGGGGCATGGCATTTCCACGTGGGCATGATTTATATAGTAATTAGGTTAAGCTAGCTAGCATTAAGTTCTATTGCATTATTTTCAATAAAAAAAAGATAATTGAAAAAAAAAAAAGTAATACAAAATATATTATTTTTCCATAACGCGTACACAAATCACGCGTTGAAGTCTTTTGAAGGCGGCTGCTCAATTAAGCGTGACGATACAACCAAAACAGCTAATTTATGGTAAACATTGAGAGATTGATTGTACACAAATGTATTATTACTTATTATTAATAATAACTAATTCCTGCAATTTCGTCCGCAAAAGTCCCTTCAATAAATACGATTAAATTACGTTAAATATATTGCTATTTCGTGTCTTTATTTACAATAAATACGATTAAACTAGGTACGTTAAATGTATTATTATTTCGTGTCTTTATTTATCTATACTAATATTACTTATAAATGCAAAAGTTTGGATGGATGCATGTATGGATGGATGTTTGTTAACTCAATCACGCCAGAACGGCTGAATCTGGATGAAATTGGCACAGATTTATAGTCTGGAATAACACATAGGCTACTTTTTATCCCGGAAAATTAAAGAGTTGTCGCGGGAACCAAAAATATCAAACCACGCAGACGTATTCGCAGGCACCAGCTAGTATGATAATAAGCTTACAGAAGCATAAACTAGTCAAGCAGGGGTCAGGGAACGAGGGAAAACGCCTGACCTCAGTACACTCACCGTACAGTACCTACCTACCCAATACAAATAGCTACCTAGTACCTAAGTACCTACAAACAGTCTGTCACGAGGACACTTCACGTTTTGTTTATTCTCCACTCGTCAAGTCGTCACTCGTCACCACGTTGTTTATTATTCTATAGTGACAAAAAAGTGCCTGTCATTAATTTTTATTTGTTATACAGGAAAACGAAATAAGTAGCTGTTGAATTAAAGGATTCAAAAGCGAAATTTCTTCCGAGTTCCATGAGCCTAGGCAGTATAAGGTTCTTAAAAAAAATATTACTGGCTATTACCTACTTAAGTAATCAATAATAACACTGTAAGAAGCAAAGAAGAGAATCTCCTCAGGCTGTATTAATTTTACCACCAGTTCTGCAACCGTGAAAAAGCCGGAAAAACGTGGATTGGAATAATTAGGTAAATAGCATTATAGTAAGAATTAGGTACTTAAGTAGATACATTACACACCTAGTTTTTAGTTCACCTAATTAAATAAATAACATAATTAATGCAATAAATTACGAACATGACATACATTTTTATCATTATCAGGTAAACAGTGGCAAAAAATAAATCGTTTTTGCTGTAGCTACCTACACGCAGGTATTATAAAAGTAGATATTATAAGCCTGATATCGGAATGTAGAGTTTTCTCGAAGATATTTTTATCTTATTTTAAATGTACATTAAATAATGTCTTTCTTAATTTAAAGTATATAAACGGAATAAAACTATAATAACGCCAATATACTCTCAACGCGAGTACGCTCTCTTTTAAAAACTTTCTAAGAATTTGTCAACTGACAGTTTGACGAATCTACCCTACTTTTTGGTGTTTTTGGAACACACTAATTGATTGAAAGACCTTTTTTTTTTAGGTACAATGTCTTTCTTTCGTTTTTTTATAAAACTTCTAAAGTCACCTAAAAAGAAAGCTATTATTCTCAGCCGTGAAATTTTGAAATGGCAAACGAAAGCGAATCTACCCTACTTTTTTTCTTTTAGCAAGATATTTTTACAAGATTTAACTGCGGAATTTTTTTTGTAAAAATAAAGAACAAAATTTAAGTGACTCAACGATAAAATTCGATGGATATTTTTTTATAAGTAAGTAGGTAGGCAGCAATAATTTCAAAGTTTCACATTGAATAGGTATATTGACCACTAAATAAGTAAATATTGACTAAAAATAGGTTATATGACTATATAAAAATAAAGAAACCAAAATCTATATCTAGATTGGAAAAAAAACCTAACGTTTCACTTATTTTTTGCACGACTTTTTAATAGTTACTTGTTCAACAAGATAGCTAAGTTAATTTTTGTTGCGAGTGCCTAGTTTGACACCCGAGCGGGCGAAGGATTCTATAATTGTAGTGAGGGATTTATAGGCACAAGAAACCAAAAACTTTGCTATCGTGTGATACATGATATAACTTTTCACTCAATAATTAGCAAGAAAATACAAACTGATTCTGAAAGTTTCGTGGACTATGTAAAGAAATGCCCAATCAACAGAGTTCTAAATTCAAAATACTTTTTTTACAATTTTTTTTTTTTTAGCTCAGTAGTTTTAAGCAGTGAAGGCGCGTTTTTTAAGCCTGAGGCCAAAAACATATTTTTAGAAGATTTAACGGCAAACAGTTTAAACGGTAAAACAAAAACCTCGATGCCGTTTAGTGCCTTTAAATTGGTGAAAACAATCTATATAGACAGTTATAATAGCGAAGCGATTTAAAAAGTAACTTTCTCGAGGCTGACCTGATAAATGCCTCGTGTCTGCCTGTGCCGCGACCGCCGCGGTCACCAGCAGAAGACAGAACGCCTCCCAGGCGCCCCGCATCTTCAGCAGCACCACATCAACACCATAAAACACAAGAACAACACTCTCCGCAATCAGTGAACACTTTGCACGCACAAGAACCGATGATGAGTTAGAAAGTTCCGTTGGGAAAGTTGGTGACGTGTGATTGCTTCGCTCGGCGGCAATGGTGCGTCTCTCCCGAGCGCGCGAGTGAGACTGTTGGGTAAACGGAAAGGCTTGCGTCGCCCGTCATCGCCGGCCGGCTCAGGTGGGGTTGCCAAGGTTGGGACCGTTAACTTGCGCTCTACTAGCCGCTCCAAGCGAAGTAAATAAAAACCCGCGCAAACTGTACAGACAAAAGTTTGTGCAACCGGAACGTGTAGGGTGTAGACTGTAGACGTCCAATTTTAAGTTTGCGCAAATGTTTTTCCTTTTTTTGTATTTTGTCTCAAAATGTTGCATACTTTTGAAGAGTGCGAACGCATGTTCAAACTTGAAAGTTCAAAATATTCAAAATTCAAAATGTTTTTTATTCAAATAAACTTTTACAAGTATTTTGAATCGTCGAGTGAATCTACTACTGGTTCGAAATGCCATGCATACCGCTTGTTTGAGTAAAACGTAGTTTTCATCTTCAATATATATAAAAGTTGACTGACTGATCTATCAACGCACAGAATCGGGCTGAAATTTGGCATGCAGTTAGGTTTAAAATGACGTAGACATCCACCAAGAAAGGATTTTTGAAAATTCTACCACTATGGGGGTAAAATATAGGTTTGAAATTTGTGTATTCCACGTGATCGCGGTCATAAGCTAGTAATTAATAATAACAAAAAATATTACAACAAAAATTAAAAATACTCGCAGTGAACGATTTAAGAAACAATTTAAGAGAATTTTCAGCAGAATGTATGCCTTATAATAACTGCCTCGTTGGTCTAGTGGTTAGCATGTTTGACTGCGGCTGACGAGGTCCCGGGTTCGTGTCCATAATAAGTGTTGGGTTTTTCTGACTAGAAATTCTCAGTACTAGCCCGGAGTTAAGAAGTTGGCGGCGTTTAACCCCGTGCCTCGCAGAGCACATTAAGCCATCAGTCCCGGTTATTTTCAATAGCATGATAATAGTCGTTAAAGCCCGCCAACCCGCATTGAAGCAGCGTGGTGGTCTAATCTCTAATTTCCTCTCTCCTATGAGAGTGAAGGCCTGTGCCCAGCCGTTGGACGTTAATGAGCTGTAGTGGTGGTGGTGGTGGTAGTGATATGCCTAATAATAATAATTATTAAATGTCTACGTCGACAGATCTCTTCTGTAACTACACAGTAACTTTCGCCTTAAAATACAAACTATAAATGAACTTTTTTTGCTGAGTGGACAATCACCTCCACAGACATTGAATTTGTGCAAAATTTTGTACAAGCTTTTGTTTGTGTCGTGCGGAACCAGCTTTACTTAAAAGTTAAAGCTATTTAATTTAATTACGATACCAGGATGGAGTCCGCGACATCATTTAGATTGGATTTAAGTTTTTCTAAATAAAATAAAATTGGAGATAATTTTTTTTATCCACTACAAGTTAGCCCTTGACTGCGATCTCACCTGATAGTAAGTTACGATGCAGTCTAAGATGGTAGCGGGTTAACCTGTCAGGGGCATGGCAGTTATATTAAATCCATACCCCTATTCGGTTTCTACACGGCATCGTACCGGAACGCTAAATCGCTTTGCAACACGTCTTTGCCGGTAGGGTGGTAAATAGCCACGGCCGAAGCCTCCCACCAGGTCAGACCAGGGAAATTCAGAAATTATAAATTTCCAAACCCTGCCGGGGATCGAACCCGGGGCCTCCGCACGTTAAGGCAACAGCGCTCAACACTGCGCCACGGAGGTCGTCAAAAATAAAAGCATGTTGATTACGTTAGTGAAAGATCAACAAAACCGGCTCATTGGTTAGCAAGCAAAATCGCATCATACATAGATACTGGTCAAATGATACCGAACCTTCCCGTTTGAGGATGGGTAAAACTTCAAAATTTAAATCAACGTTGATGAAGTTGCGGGAATAAGCTTGTCTTGTCGCAGTAAATACATATGAACAGATTTTTCATCCATCTGAATGGGCAAATGCCTGTGTTCTGTAGCAGTACGGCGACATTCCTTTTCCTCGTTATTGAAGACTCTTTTAATTTCCTTGCGTTCTCTGCGCGTATTTCCGTTTTTAAAGTCTGAACGCCACTATCGTCCTCAATTTGACCTAAAATGACAAATACACTGACATGAGGTAATGTCTTAGGAATGTATGTACATGCAAATACCACGCGACCATTTGGACAAATGTTTGGTTTGTGTCCCTCGGTCCCCTTAACCAGTAAAAACTGTTTAATTATAAATATTCCAGCACTGTTTTAAGATTTTGTTGTTACATAATATAATGGAAAATTAAAATGAGATATTATATAGGCCAGGGCCTATATTTTATGTAACCTATTTAATATCTCATAGGGCAGGATAGTATACAAGATTTTGCTTGTGGTGCGAACGGCTTGTTTGCAAATGATTTAAATAAAGTAAAACACATATAGGAATATAATATTTATTACATCTTCGCTAAAGAACAGTTCAATGTAAATAAAAGTAAAAAGTAGGTATATAAAAATAATACCTACACCCTTTAGCATCACAAAAGAATACTGTTGCAGTAAAATTAAATAAATCCATCGTTACTTTTTTAGAGTAAATATAATAATAATTGATTTGAAGGAATGTCCATTGTCCTCTCATTTTAGCACAAAAATTTCCCCAAATCCGGGGAGATTCCCCGCCGCTGGCGAGCGCAATTCGCACAGGTGGTCGCCATTGCCGCAGGTAGCGCGGTAAACAGCCGCCCCCCCACCCCGCGCGGTAACATCAGCACCGGTGACGGACACTGCTTGTGTTTAGTAGACAGCGTTAGTAGATTGTACTTTGTGCCAAGCTTTTGATACGCCATTTTTATCAAACAACTTTTTTTTAGGTTCCGTTATCCATTATCCGTCGTAACTTCGTGAGCCGTGGGACCCTTTACTTTCCATAGATCTTATAGGGCTACTACACTGCAATTTTCCAAGGGACCCTTACATTAGAATCTGTGTAGTGTAATAAAATTTAGGGATGAAGGGTCCCTACTTTATTGCTGTGTAATAAGTGACTCTCTATCTAGCGGCCACGCCCACCCTTACCACAGGGCCCTGTGGTAAGGGTAAGGTAAAGTGCAGTGAAATAAATGAATAAGACGAGGGACCCTTTTCTTTTCCATAGATCTTATAGGCTTCTTACACTGCACTTTTTACAGGGCCCTGTGGTGTAGTTTGAGCACGAATTAGGGACCCTTACACCGTAAATCTTATTACACTACACTGATTAAAGTGTAACGGTCCTGTGATAAGTACAGTGTAATTAGGCCTATTACATCTAGGTTTCAAGTTCAAGTCCGTATCTATCCGTCTGTGTGACACAGAGATTCTCTTGGGTAGGTAGGTATTAAGAAGCTTTAAATATTATTTGTAGAGGAAACAGATGAAATGATTTACTTATTTCACGGAGTACAACTTGTGCCACATATGAGTCTACCATAGTACCTAGACAGATTATGGAACTGGAAAAACGAAAAGCAAAAAAAACATGGGTTTACCTCTTTGAGTGTAGGTAACAATTATTTCTATAGAATATAGTAGATATATAGGTATACCTCGTATCCATCTGGGTACCTAACCAGGTAGATAATTCAAATAATACTAATAGGGGTTTCAAAAACAGTTTTGGGAAAGCAATAGAAGCAAACCGTCAAAGTTTTTTTCTATCAGCGGTACGAATCCGGAGCCCGTATGCCTATTCCGATACGCACTTGACCAGCAATTTAACAAGCACACGACTGGCCTAATTTTTCTTTTATAATAGTCCTATCTAGAACACCGTATCCTGTAATTTTTGTTTTAATTATTGAAGCACCTATAGTTTAAACTAGTGGGTATCTTACTTAACAAGTTGCACTAACTGTTCTTATTTAAAAACGTTATACTAAACTTGAACTCGTTGAAAACTCGTTGATTTAAAATAAGTAAATTATCATGCCACTTTTTGTGAACTTTAGTGATATATGTCACCGTAAGATTGTAAAAACCGTTAGATTATAATCTAACTCGCTTAATTCTAAACTGTCGAAAGATTGTAAACTGTTCAGTGTTCTGAGTGTAAATTTTTGAAATATTCGTTTTATTTATGTTTTCTTGTCTCTTTCTTGTAGGTTAATAGGTTAGGGTTCGACATAAACAATCAAGCACTTAGGTTTTACAGGGTTTAAATACCTATCAGATTACAATCTACCGGAAAATAATGCGTTAAATTCTAATCTTTCGACAGTTTAGAATTTCGCGAGTTAGATTATAATCTTACGGTGACATATATATATTTTAGTCAGCCCTAACGCAGACTACGGTCTATTTGGGCTGCAATTTACGAACGCCAGTCTGTTCTTAGTCTAGTGCTTTGGTCTGCTTTGTGGGGTAATTTTAGATATTTTTTTTACAGGCATTAAATAAAAAATAAAATAAATATTTTTTTGTCTTTATTAGACTTAGCGTATATCACGTGACATCTTTATTGTTTAGGTATTTAATTTACATATTTTCTGCTACTAGATCGTCCGCGTGGATTTACTAGAAGCTTTTAAAATTTCCGTTCGAACTCTTTCACTTTCCGGGCATTTCCGGGATAAAAAGTAGGTACATAGCTTATGTCATTCGCCTGAAACCATAACAATAGATTAGATTATTTATCTATTACTAGATAAATAAAACTTCGTCCGCGTGGATTAAGGTTTTTTGATTACCGCGGGAACTGTTTACTTTTTCGGTATAAAAAGTATCGGTCGGTAGCTTATGGCCTTCCCCGGAATACAAACTATCTATATACCAAATTTCATCAAAATCGGTTTAACAGATGGACAGACAGATTTTCGCATTTATAATGTTAGTATGGATATTTACTTAGCCTGCAAAATACCTACCTTTTGCACTACGTAGAACTAACCTACGTCGAAATTATTAAGATAATTTATCATTTCATTTCATATCATAAGTTACACAGCAAAACCCGCAAAACCACTGACTTAACGTAGCTTAACTAATCATACAGTTAGACAAAGAATAGGGATGATGCCTAAATCAAAAATAAATTATTTCTAACTGATTATTAAATAGAGGGTCTTACAAAAGACCTAAAATTCACATCCTCAGTTAGATTTAAGTTTGATAACCATTTTAAAATATAGATTAAAGAAAAAAAGAGCGTCGAATTTTGTTGACGTCACTATTGTGAATTTCATATAACTTTCATACTAGAAGCGCGTTTTGAAGTTTGTTAAAGAGTTGCTGATTTGATTGAGTTGTCATCATCCCTATTGTTGACCTGCCAAATGCCGACTGCTACGTACAAATAGTCATTGCATTGTAAACAGCGTACATGTCACCGTAAGATTGTAAAAACCGTTTGATTATAATCTAATTCGCAAAATTGCACTGTCGAAAGATTACAATTGAACGCATTATTTTTCGGTAGATTGTAATCTTGTTAGGTATATTAACCCGATAAATTTACAATTTCGCGAGTTAGATTATAATCTAACGGGTTTGAAACCCTTAAAAATCTTACGGTGAAATACACAACAAATACTCACCGAAATTATATCTGGAAGGAAATATGTGTTTTAATAATTTAAAACATTGACAAATACTATAAGCAGACTCAAAAATATTATACTCACATCACAGAGCCGAGATAAATAAAATACTTATTTCTATTAGGATTTAGAACCATAAAGTAGTATCAAAAATGATTAGTAATTTATATCTAAAATACGTAGTGTTTCAAAATCAGAAATACCCAGAATCTAATCGAAATCTAGGGGATTTAGATTAGATTTATTATTATTATTACTTTACTTATTAGAACTGAGCCACGAAGCTTTGTTTACACTCAACTGTACGGTTGCTAAACTGTGCCTATTTCTAATGCCTGACACTACCATGCACGAAATGGTTAAGGAAAAAATATGGCGTAAACTCAGATCGCTTTACTTTCAATTTTAGCTCTTATTACAATACAAATAAAGACTAAAATGCTATCTAAATCACTTCCTGATCATCGTTTGCTTAAGTAAGTAGAAGGTATAGGTAATTTCCTCTCGTATGATGTCATTAAAATAAGAAAATATTTATGTTAATTACATACCTAGGGTCCACAAATTATTTTTCTCGATAACAGCTGGCTCACTCGTCCTGGCTTCGCACGGGTGGTTTAATAACTATTTTGTCCAAAAGGCCTATCTATCGGATAAAGTTCAGTATAGTAACAATAGAAAATGCCTTTGTTAAAGTTTTAATAAAATCCGTGGCATAGAGAAGAACGCAAACATCCATAATTTAAAGATGCAGGCTAAATTTCGAAATAGCATAACCGATTTTAACGCAACTTTTACAGACCAGAAGTTGTTTAAGCTACATTTTGTTCAAAGAAAATATTGTAAAGGGTAACTAACAACCATGTATGATGTAACCTAGGCGAATTTTGAAAACGTGAATAACGTTCTTGGATTTTGTCCGTTTTGCGATTTTGTAGCGCTGGGGAGTTGGGAACCCTGTTAAGACAGGCAACCCTGTTAAGGAAGGCTGACGTAGTTAGGTACTTTCTCGTTGGTCTAACTCAGCCGCCAAGGTCCCGGGTTCGACTAACGGGTCGGGCCATGACAAGTATTGGGTTTTTTGATAAGAAATTATTATTACTACTCCGGAGTTAAGAAGATGGCGTTGCTTCACTCCTTTGCCTCGGAGAGCACGTAAAGCCGGCAGTCTTGCGCCTGATCTCTCTCCGGTCGTGTCGGATTTTCCGTCCCATCGGGCTATGAGACTAAAGGAACAGGGAGTTCACCTGTGTACTGCGCACACACTTGTGCACTATCATAATATTATCTTCCGCGCAGATAACTTATCTCCCTGGAGATAAGCCTCTGCGGCCGAAATTCGGACAGAAGGACAATAGACGTAGGCACGTTTAAGACACCGCAAAAGAAAACTAGCTCAAGCAATAAATAGGTAGTTCTGTACTAATTTAATTTTGATAATATTTGGCCGAGTATATTATTATTAATCATTTATTTCAAGCAACAAGGACCATAATATTATAAAAAACATAAAATACAATACTTAAAAAATAAAACAATATAAAATAAAATACTTGAAACTTAAAATAATATTCCTACCAAGGTAAATACAAAATAATAAGACTACTTACGTATAGGTACTACGTATAGGTACTACATAATATTAAGAGCTCGATTAATGGCTTCTCAGATTGGGTTATCGGGGTGTTGACTTGTAATATGACCCACCACGCTACTCAACCCCGAGTTTGCGGGTTTCATCCGTGTAGTGTAGAACTTAGAAGGGATTAGGAAACAGGCTTCTTATTCTTATAACTTCGAATTAAAGTTTTCCGGTCAATTATTATAATATTTTACTGGCTGATGCCTGCCTTCGTCCGCGTGGAATATGCTTTCAATTCCCACGGGAACTCCTTAATTTACCGGGACAAAAAATAGTCTATCTCACTCTCCAGGTCTTCAACTATACTCATGCAAAAAATCTCATCGATCCGTTGCTCCGTTGCGGCGTGATTGAATTACAAATCAATAAACCAACAAACAAACACTTTCGCATTTATAATATTAGTATGATACTTATTAAAAAAAAAAAAAACTGCCTCGTTGGTCTAGTGGTTAGCATGTTTGACTGCGGCTGACGAGGTCCTGGGTTCGAGTCCCGGGTCGGGCCATACTAAGTGTTGGGTTTTTCTGACTAGAAATTCTCAGTACTAGCCCGGAGTTAGGAAGTTGGCGGTGTTTTCACCCCCGTGCCTCGGAGAGCACGTTAAGCCGTCGGTCCCGGTTATTATCACTAACATGATAATAGTCGTTAAAGCCCGCCAACCCGCATTGGAGCAGCGTGGTGGGTCTAAGCTCTAATTCCCTCTCTCCTATGAGAGTGGAGGCCTGTGCCCAGCAGTGGGCCGTTAATGGGCTGTAGTGGTATTAAAAAAATGCGAAAGTAATATGTCATCTCCCATCTGCCTGTATGTGTGCTAGTAATACTAACTTTACCTACTAATAATATTCAACTAAACAATTCTAAGTTTACGGTCTGCTACGTTTTGGCGGCCTAGCGTTTCTGTTTGGATATTGTTGAGTAAGTACCTACTCATTATACATAGTAAATACGTACATATTCCTGTGAGGGCATAATAATATGCTTTTTATCACGGAAAATCAAAGAGTTTGACCATGGGATTTCCAAAAACCGAAATCCAGGCGGCCAGTAAAAATTTCATTGTTTTGTTACGACAAAAAGATGTTGCGGGGAAAAACCAGACAGGCGCTTTGTCTCGCACAGGAAGAGTTTTATTTTTACCTTGTCAAATAAGCTGCAAATCCGTCACGTATCAACAGGAAATAATCTACCAAGAATAACATTAAGTTTTATAAAATACCTTGCAGAATAACATCGATAGACATCTGTCTCATAAGGAAATGCCGCAGCAGCATTTTCCTGCACATTATAATACAGGCGAAGCTGCAAGTTGCCTCGCGAACAGGATTTCCGCATCTATCGGCCGTGTCATCACGATTTGCCTCCGTTCACCTCATTGTAATTATTTGTTTTGCTGTTACTAATATCTAAGATGACGTGAATAGTATCGTTGCAGTTCGATCCACGGGAATACACCTAGAACTTCTCGGAGTTACAGCGATTATACTGCGGGCATCGATTTACCAACTACTGATTATCTATTAGTATCAAACTATTATCGATTTACAAAGGTATTGGTAAGTTGATGCAGATTTTAAATAAGAAAGTAAGTAGTTTATTAGGTATCATTAGTGATGCTTAAACAACGGTACAGAAAAAAATTGTGAGATGTGACCCGCATGCCTAAAAGTTTGGTTTAACTCTGCCAATCTGCACTTGGCCAACGTGATGAGCTATAACCCTGCATAATTTAAAGTGTGATTTGTGTCAGAAACGTGTTCAGCAGTGGGGCAGAGGGACGGAGTTAGGTTGATTGTGATAATAAATAAATAAATAACTTTATTTATTGAGGCAACCAAAAATGGCCCATTTGTTAGTAGTACATAAACTTACAACTATGATAATAATGAATAAAAATTTAATAAGAATTTGACACAATAATATAATAAAAATAACTTCAGATAATAATGATGATGAATGACTTTACTACTAGCTTCGTCCGTGGTAAGTAGGTACTTCGTGCAGATGTTGTTTAAAGTAGCCTAGTTAATTAGGTAGGTACTCTTCTTGCACCTGCCAGCAAAAGTCACGTCAAAATTATTTTAGCCGTTTCGAAGTTAAGGCCGTATTCGTCTGTTGTATGTCACCGTAAGATTGTAAAAACCGTTAGATTATAATCTAACTCGCGAAATTGCAAACTGCCGAAAGATTTAACAATTTAACGCATTATTTTTCGGTAGACTGTCATCTGTTAGGTATATTAACCGGATACCAGATTATAGTATAGGTATTATGTCGAACCCTTTTTTTTTTTTTTTCGTGGGGAAATCCTCAAGGATACCTTTGCATCTGGGGAAATGCAAAAGTTATGTCGGACTCTTACCGACTAAAACCCCACGGTGTTCCTCCCAACGCCTTGGCTGGATAGGGACCGGGGAATTCGCGCTACCCAGCCACCAGCGTCGTCTACTCGACCCTCCTCCGCGGGACTTCATAATTCCCTTCTCACCGTCTGAAGTACACCCGGAACACCAACGTGTGCCTCCCGACTCGAGGACTATTTCCTAATGAGCGACAGAATCCCCATGTCTGTCGCTCGGAAGCCCTTCTTATGGGGGCAGGCGGCGATCATGGGCAGCACGCCTGCGCCCGCCTCTTTTACGCCGGATGGGATGAGAGCCCACGTCATCCTCTCTCATCCGCTCCGCTGACTCCTTCTGCGACATTACGCTCTCGCAGAAGGAATCCATCGCCTTCCAAGAGCTCTCGCTTCCCACCATTGCTCTCACCACAGCCGGGAGCGAAAGGTTCCGCCCCACCACCTCAACGAGTGCCTCTCGTGGCTTCGCCCATGCTGCGCACTCAGTCAGAGTGTGCTGTGCCGTGTCCACAGCACCACCACACTCATGGCATTCCTCCGTGGGCTCTCTACCCGCAATCTTGCACAGGTACCTTCCGAAGCAACCGTGCCCCGAAAGGACCTGCACAAGATGGAAGGTGAGTTCACCGTGCGCTCTCTCAACCCATTCTTGGAGAACGGGTTGGATCGCCGCCACGGTCAAGTGACCTGCGCTGGGTGACACTAGTCTCCCCTTCCATTGGTAGAGGAGCTCGGCCTGCGCAGTTCGCCGCCACCCTGCGATTTCCGCGGAGGTGAGGTATTCCCCCCGTGAGTGGGCATCCAACCTTTGTTGATGCATCTCCGCTAATACCTCCGCATCCAGGTCCCAAGGAGGAGTCCCGGCCAACGCACACGCTGCCTCGCAGGAGATGGTGCGATATCCGCGTATTACTCTGATCGCCATCACCCGCTGCGGCCTCCGCAGCAGGATCTGATTGCGGGCGTTCAGAGCATCCGCCCATATTGGTGCCCCGTATAGTGCCATCGAGCGCACCACTCCTGTGTACAAGCGGCGACAGCTGGCTCTTGGCCCACTAACATTCGGGAGGAGTCGTCCCAAAGCCCCAGCGGCCCGGATGAGCTTGGGCGCCAAGCGCCGGAAATGCTCTTCGAACTTCCACCGACTGTCGAGGACGAGTCCTAGGTATTTCATCGTCGACTCGACAACGATGGAAACTCCGCCCACGGTGAGACTTTCACCGGCTGAAGGTGCCCTTCTTGGGCCGTGAAAGCATAAGGCCTCTGATTTGTTGAGGGCGACTTCAAGCCCCAGCCTACGGATCCTTGCCACAACTTGGGCCACTCCCGCCGTAGCTAGGACTTGTGCCTCCCTGAAATTTCCCCCACGGGCCGTCACGAGCGTGTCATCCGCGTAGCAGGTCACGTTGACACCCCGCATGTTGGCCTCCCGCAGTACCCAGTCGTATCCGATGTTCCACAGAAGTGGCCCTAAAACGGACCCCTGTGGAACACCGCACGACACCTCTCTGCGCACCCAGCTCCCGTCATACGTTGGGTAACCGACAGCCCGGTCAGAAAGGTAGGCCTCCACGATTCGCCTCAGATAGGCTGGCATCTCGTGGTATCTCAGCGCCTGCTTGATACTGTCCCAGGGCAAAGTGTTAAAAGCGTTGGCGATATCAAGGGGACTCTCCTCCTCTCCTCCTTCTCCCTGGGACACTGCCTCGTCCGCCAGAGCCCTCACTCGAGCAATGGCATCGATGGTGGACCTGCCCCGGCGGAATCCGAATTGGTGATCGCTGAGACCTGGCCCTGTTTCCTCCAGATGGCGGACTATTCGATCTGCAACCACACGCTCGAAGAGCTTTCCTACTTCGTCTAATAGGACGATGGGCCGATAAGCCGATGGTGAATCAGCCGGGCGTCCCTCCTTGCGTAGCAGGACCAGTTTCCCCGTCTTCCAGCGACGTGGAAACTGACCCTGCTCTAGGCACGTGCGAAACAGTCCCCTTAGACGGGGCTCCAGTGGACCTAAAGCTAATGCCAATGCCCGCCCGTGTATTCCGTCGGGACCCGGAGCAGTATTTTTGGCTCGGAGCCGCAGCACTGCAGCCTGAAATTCGCCCTCGGTGACTTCGGGCACGTCAGAATAAGGTATATCCTCTCTGTCGGTAGCCATATGCGGTGGCTCCTGGCTGGTCCTGTGTGGGAACAGCGAATCCACCACTGACTCCAGATGCTGCGGCTCTAGAGTTTGAGTAAGGGGCGGTGCCCAGGGGCGTAGCTTTTGTCTCACCATTTTATATGGCCGCCCCCAGGGGTCCGCATTATGTCGAACCCTAACCTAACCTACAAGAAAGACGCAAGAAAACGTAAATACAATCAATATTTCAAAAATTGACACTCAGAACATTTTACAATTTCGCGAGTTAGATTATAATCTAACGGTTTTTACAATCTTACGGTGACATATCCAAGATTTGGGCTGAGACGGTTCATTCTCGACGCGGACTGTGCCGCTAGTTTTTAAGTGAGTATTCTGGAGTGGGTCTCACATAACCGAGTGCGGAATCCGTAAAAGCATTTTTCCAGCGATAAAAAAGGCCGTATTAATAGACGGTTATTTATAATAAAATGTAGATTTTAACAACCAGCTTAATATGATACAGGCACTTTGCTTTTGGTTTTGAGTAATTTCTTTGCAGAACTATGCCTAATAATATTATGTAAGTCACCATGATATAATATTCTTACAAAGAAAAATATAAAAAAAACGGAGCATAATACTTTAACGAATTTGAGGTGCAATTTTACCCAGCTTTGCTACCTAATACCTTCCAAAGCAACTGCGATCCAAGCTTCATCGTTGGGGCCGTTTATAGTTTTAAACCTTGATTATAGTCATACAAAGAAAAACTTCCAGCTTTAATAAAATAACGAAGGTCTGATCGTCGCGGGCTCTTGGAGTCTTGTTCTATGTTAATTATTAATGTAAGTCTGTAACAAGTCTAAAAAAAAGAACCGTAAATTCAGCAGGGCGACCGGCTAAAAATGACAGCTACAGTGTAACGATCGCAATCACCTCTGACAATCCATTGACACAGCATGAATCCAATCACAACAATTGATACTGTAACAATGATTGATGCAGGTTTTACACAATCGCTCTACAGTTTTTAGAAAAAAGTCAATGTCAACAGTACTGTCACCGTCAGTTGTCTGTGGTAATGTTACTTGTCTCTGCTGTGGTACACAAATAGTTTGTGAATTGGAGTGTTGTTTTTCATTATAATATGCATAAACTTGTGATATTGTATTGAATTGTAGTTTAAGTTAACATTCCGCATAATTAAATACGTCTCCGTTCGTTTATAACTCTTATCTCGATCATCTACGATGTGTTAAATAACAGTGTATAGTAAGAAGCCAAGATGAGCGCCGATCAGCCGGATCTGTTATTCTTCGATACTTTCTCGCACGATACCAGCGAGGTGATAATATGAATTGCTAAGCTTTTTACCGTTTTTATCAACTTCAACAGTAAATCTTTAGTATTGATTGATTCTGTGGATAGATTATACATCTCTAGCATCGCTCTCTATGTTCAGTTATCTTTTAAGCTTTTGATTCTTTTAATCGTTCTAGTAGGTAGTGATTCCTAAAATTTTGTACCACCCTTGGATCATCATCATCAAGTTCCAAGACATGCATTATCTTGCCATATGCAAGTTTAATTCACCAAGTTTGTTGAACAATAAGTAAATTAGCACTAGGAACATTTATAAAATTTGTCACGGCTCTTTTAAAAATACATCTTTATTGAGTTTTAGTTGTAGTTGTTGTTCTTTTATAATTTTAGGAACTCAATCTAGACTTGGTCCAATTTCCAAAATCAGTCTATGTGCGAGAGATACGCATCATCCCCCTCGGAGCTCGCGTGGAAGGTGACTTCCCTGGTGGTGTGAGGCTAGGAGCTACCAACCCTACCAAGTTCCACATAGACTTCTTCGTGAATGACCTGAGCAAGCCGGGGGCTTGTAAATTTGAAGCTCTCGGCAGCATTGACTACTGTCAGAATGGGCAGATCCATATGGAGTGCCCTTCAGATGTGGAGCAGCCGAGAATACCCACTGATGGACTTGTTCTGAGAGGTAAGTTTTTATGTAAACATGCAGGCTCATTGGACTTTTTCTGAATGAATGAATGAATGAATATTATTTGTACCAAAAAGGATAATATGTACAAATAAAAAAATTCAGTCAAGTGCAAGTCAGACTTGTGCGCAAAGGGTTCTGTACCACGAGTCAATATAAATTCTTTTAGTTCTTTAAGTAAATAATAAGAAAGACATCATAACAAAATGTAAGCAGCTGTGAAATAAGTGGGTTACATATGCAATTCATCAAACTATGAGTACGGAACCCTAATTGTCAATGTTAAGATTTTTCCTTTATTTATGTTGTGATACCTTGTTTCTTGCCAAATTTCATGATAGAGTGTTGAATTGTTTGTCAGGTGCTACCAGTTTAGTTTAAGAATAATAAGTTCTTAAAAGTAAGGTTAGGTTAGCTACTAAAAACCAAAAAAATAAGGTTTTGATACTCACTTTTCAGCTCTGCTGGGCGGCCGCGTATCTCTGACAGCTACAGTGTAACAATCGTAATCACCTCTGATTGGATAACACTCTTCCACTATTGGCCAAAATCCATTGACGCATCAAAAATACCATAAATTCAGCCAATCACAACAATTAATACTGTAACAATGATTGATGCAGAAGATACGCGGTCACCCTGCTGTAATTTTAGAAGACACTAATTTAATTTTAGAAGATACTAGACACTAATTGGTGTCTAGTATTTAGTAATAGTAGTAAATTTTTTTGGTAGGTACTTCTTTAAAATAATAATACTAAATAACCATACTTATTAGTATTCATTCAAAACCTTATTTATAGCTTTGCTTTATATGATCTCCATTTCAGGCTGGTACACAACAATCACACTCGCAGTATATGGCAACTTAACACAAGTACTGCCTGACACTCCTGTTGTAGCCGTCAATCCTCCTCCAAACATTCAGAGACCAGTCACTCGTGAAGCTAGCGCTCTGCCCACTAACGTACCACAGTCGTCAGACTGGAATCCGGAACCTTCCAACCCAATTCCAGCATACACTGGAAATGTCAATGTCGCGGCTAGTAATCCCGAAGCATATGGAAGCAACTATCCAGAAAATTATGACAATCAAATGTACAGAACTGAGTATTATGATAATGAACCTCCTAAAGATCCAAGGACCTACCATCATATGGAAGATAATGAGTGGGAGAAAGACAGAAGAGATATCAGCATTGAGAGAGAAGGGGATAGATTAAGGCATAGCCCCAGACCATTAGAACTAGACAGAGATAGAGAGAGGCGTGAAGGAAGAAGCCGTAGGCGTTCTCTCGAAAGAGGAAGATCTCGAGAAACTTCTAGGCTTCGAGATAGAAGTAGGGAGTTGGAAAGACTACATTCAAGGTCAAGAAGTCGCGAACGTGAATTTGTTGTAAAAGGTGAATATAGACCTTTGAGTCGTTCGAGATCCAGAAGTGTTGACAGAGAATGGGATAGAGGGTCATACAAAAAGGACGATTATCGTCGTAATCGTGGTGCTTCGTACGACAGATCGCGTGGTGGCTCCTACGAACCACGTTCTCCATACGATAAAAGACCGCCATCTTACGAACGAAAAATACCTTACAACAAATGTGCGCCGTATGAAAAAAGATTATCGCCTTTCGATAAACGCAGCTCGTCCTATGAACGTCGCGCTCCTTCTTACGACAAGCAAACTTCATTTGACAGAAAGAGACACTCTCCTTACAACCGCATGAGGGATTCTAGTTACGGGAGCAGATCTCCTAGCCGCGATGATCCCAGAAAACGGCCTAGAACACCCCCTGGTGAAAGAAGACCGATGTCTCCGAGGGAAGGAGAATCTAGTCCTATTAACTCTGTCAGATCAGAAGAAGGTCCCGAATTCGATAGAAGCGGAAAACAAATACCGCGCATAGACTTCTACCACCAAAGCTACCGACACAAAAGCTGTATTAGAAGCCCATCGCAAGAAGTCGATACCGCTTACGTGGACCCTCAACATTCTACGTTAGTCACTGTACCAATTGTAGACACAGCTGTGCCTAAAGCGATTGAATCACCAAGTCGAATCCCAGAAGATGAGCCATCAATGGATGCTGAGCCTTTTGAACCTATTTTATCTGACGAAGATATCTGTGATGATCTCGATGGTAATTCATACATGGAAGCCGATTATGACGTAAACGAATACTGTGGAGTCGATGATATAATCAAATACTACAATCCATTCAAAGATGAATGGAAGAAATATGAACATGTTAACAAAATAACTAACCTTGCTGATGTTAAAAGTGATACCGTTAAAGATGTTATGAGTGCTACCTTTGATGAGCTGTGCGATGCTAGTACAGACTTGTCGAAGATATACGAAATAACGGTTTCAGCGAAAAAGAGGGAGCAAAAGTTTTTTTCAAATACCTTTTTGGAAATCGATAATTCTTCAAGGGAAGATTGGGTGTCCCAATGTGAACAACTATATGTATCGCTTACAAGTCTGTGTAAAAACACTGATATAATACTCAGAATATTTCGTAATTATACCAGAATGGAGTCCTCTGATGAATTTACCGATGTTTATAACCTTCTAGTGACTTTCTGCAGAATCGGGTTGAATTACGAATTCGCGTTAGCTCAACAGCAACCCACTTACAAAATAAGGCACATGAAATGTGGTATCCGTCTTGCGGAAGCTTTGATGTCACATAGACATTGTGGACAAGTGATAAAGATGTTGTTAAACAATGGCATTAACATGACAATGCAACTAATTGAGATGTATTCGAAAGAATACATGGCGTTGAGCATTCGTTTGATGATATTAAAAGCTCTGAATGTCTGTTTATCTTCTAAGGAAGCAATTGATCATTTCATGCAAGATGCTATTTACCCAAAGTTTGATAAAAAAGAAGCTGAAAATGCCAGAAGATCTATGAACGGTTACCAAGCTTTGATTGCAATGATGCAAGCAAATCCTTTGGGAAGAATTAAATTTTCGCTGAGTGCACTTCTCAAAAAATTGAATATTAACGAAGTATTAGTAAAGTTACACGATTTAGTTTTCAAATTTAATAATAACGCAGCGGAGAATAGTCATCCGGAAGATACGGAATTGTCTGAAAAGGAAGTAAATTTTATCGTGGAATCTTTCGAAGAGATACTTTACATGTATAGGTCTCAATGCTTTCATATTTCTCAACCGAAAAAGTTTTTACCTGCATCTGCACAATTTGAAATCAATAAAGAATGCTCAAACGAAATACTCTTGCAATTCTTTGAAATTCATCGCATTTTGGAAGTGTGTTTGTACTTGTTGACTTGTCCAACCACATGTAACAATTTAGTTGTTACAAGCCCAATACATGACTTGATATTTGAGTTGATTAATTCACAAAATGGGTTAAATTTTCTGTATAAAAATATGGAGAAGTGTGAATTGATATTCAAGGTTTTGGAACATCCTTACGGACAGCCAAATTCTGAAGAGACTCCGTATCCTCATGACAGTGCAATTAGTAGTTACAGTGATTTACAAATTACGGGTCTCGAAATGGCGTATAGACTAAAAACTTTGTACTATTTGAAGTCTATCAGTGATCTGCAAGCAGGCAAAATGGAAGAAAATGAACTCATTGACAGATTGCAGTCTCTATACTGTTTAAGCTTCGGCAGTGTCGGTAAAACAGCAGTCCCTAATGTTATCGTGATGGGAGATAACCCTGAGTGTCTTATGAAAGTATTTGAAAACGATCTAAAAATTAAAAGTAAATGTGACTCGCCATCGAAACAAAAATCGCCAGCTAAAGGATACGCTATAGAGCTTATCGTTTCTGCGGTTAGATATGCAGCTAATGTCCCATTTTTGAAGAAATACGGTCAAAGATTGATTAACGTTTCCAAAGATCACGACAGATTTGAGCCAAGCGTTTCGAGTGTTTTACAAGAAGTGATACCGTATTTGAAACCTACTGAGAAACCAAATGTTCTATCAGGTGAGGATTTGGCAGAATGTGTCGAGATTCTAAAAGCCACTCTAGAACATTCAGCGGATTTGCCCGGCGAACTTATGACTTGTCTAAGAATATTGCGTCATTTCTGCATATCTGATTACGAGAAAAACGTTTCGATTGTGTGCGAATCTCCAATTGAAGATTATGTGGAATTGAAATACAAGTACAACGTGCTGCAATTGTTTTCCTTAGACGGTGTAGCTCATATATCTGGAATATTGGATCGTTTGGCGACACATTTCGATCAACCGAGCATGCATACATCTTTCTTTGCTTCAGTGAGAGGTTTGCAATTGGCTCAAATGTTGTTGCCTTGCTTGAATTTACTGGACGACATGTTAGCAAGAGTGGTTCGCTGTCGAGGGCCAAGATTCAGGGACTTGACTGCCGCCCCGATAATTTTAAAGACTTACGGCATAGCAAAAACGTTTCCAGTCGGTTCTATCGGACATAGAACTGCTGCAAAAGCTGCCGAGGCTGCCGTTAGAGCTTTACTGTCTTACGCTCAACCGATAGCAGACGACGCAAAAGATGGTGATTCCATTCGACGTGGTCCATGGACTTCTTTATGCTCCGAAGTCATTTCCTACATAATGACAGCCCCATACACATTTGTCCCCGGGCTGTTGGTATTCTCAGAATTATTACCCTTGCCTCTGCCAATGCAAACGAAAACAGCTCCCTCTGACAGGGAGTTGGCTGACGCGGCAAACGAGAGGCGAATGTGGTCGGCACATTTGCACGCTTTGTCCAATGATTTGACAGACATGATACAGATTATATGCATGTCGACGTATAGACCTGTTGTGCACATGTTACGTCGGGTATGCGTCCAAATAGCTGATCTCGCGCCTAACACCGCTGCAACTGTAGCCAGAGCGGCTGTAGGAGCCGTTATGAGGGAATTAAAGGAGGGGGAATCGGCCAATACAAGTTTAGCAAGAGTACTAGGCTTTCTAGCATGCTTAGTATCCCATGCTCCAGTCAAATGTGCAGTTTTACACACTATGAGTGCTGGAGGGCCCAAATCGAACGAAGTGCAAACAGTTTTGTGCAATATCTTCAATACGGCAAACGCATCAAGCGACCACGTAACTGCTCAAGAATATGCCGCTCACGCTTTAGCTGCATTCTGTGACGCTGAAGTGACTTTAACACCGTTGAGTTCTGCTACGGAAGCAGTACTGGGTAATTCTTTGCCTAATAAAGAAGCATTGGCATCCTTCTTGGATGCGACAGCAAATTGCCTCGAATCTTTAACTAAATCTTGTGCTGTGGCCGTCTCAGTCTTACGGGCATATTTCGTGTTGACAGAACACGAATACGGTTTTCAACAATTTCGGAGGTACGTGACGAGAAAACGGGAGAGTCTTGGGAAGTATTTCAAATGGGCTCTGGAAGGTTCGGGGGAGGAAAGAGCGGAGTGCTTGAACTTGTATATTGATCTGATAAGGATATTGAAAGTGGACTTTGGCGAGGGTGCCTTGGGCAGGAAGAGTGTTCTGACCCTGAGTGAAATGGCCGATATGGTTGGATACACATCCTCAGATGAAGAACATCCTGTCATGTCCTTGGAAAAAATTTTGAAGGTATTCCTTAATAAATTTAATTGAGTGAGGCCAGACGACCGTAAAATTTTGACTTATGATTCCCGTAATTTCTGCTGCGTTCTGTTTGATATAGGAGTCCGAAATTGCCAACCGATGCGACGACTCAAAATCAAGTGGTTTTTTTGGACTTTTATGTAAAACAGAATGGAGCAGAAACTACGCGACTCACAACTCAAAAAATTATGCCTGTCTGGCCTTACACCTTATTGAAAATTATGGATTTTCTTGCTAAAATTCCTGTCACATTTTTCAGGAGAAGAACTCCGACGAAGAAGTCCTATTCAACGCGAATTTCTTGATGACCCATCTTGAAAAACTAAAGTCCTCGGATGAAGCACCCCCTACTGAGGCTTTTGACCTTATCCTTCCTTCGCCGGAGCCCCTAGTGGCCCAGTTTGCAGCTCGACAGATATATTGTATCGGAGATGCCAATGATGAGCGTTTGACTACTGGATACTGGTTGAACGTGCCCTCTGCCAGCGGAGAAGACGATGTTCACGACAATGAGTTGGTAAGTGGAATTAAAGTTGGTGATAACAGATGGCGCCACCTGTACATTACATCGCAGGGCTATTCTGGCTCGACAGTTATTAATTTATCTGTAAGTATTTAAAATAACATATATCACCTTTTAGATAGCCTGTGATAATACTAAAATTGTAAATACATTTTGAAACAGAAAAATTAATAGTAAGGAGATATTTAAATACTACACACAAATACTAACATAAAATAGTAAAACTTATTAAGGCATAATTAAACAAGTGTAATAAGAACAGGACAGCAATACAACATGAATAGCGTCAGTTTTTATACTGTTTACATAGGTACTGCGCATACTTTAATACTATACAAGAATCAGCCTTCCTAGTTATTGTTCATTTTTGGTAACCATAACACCTTTTTGAGCGGCCATGTCTAGTGAAAGACATGCGGACAGACTGGAAGATTTTCCACCAGTGGAGAGTCTACGACCCACCAAATACTAAATCAGGCTTTCTAGCGATAGTTATCAAAAGTGCAGCTATCTCTCTCATAGGCTACTTTTGTGAAGTCTCACTTCTACCTTGTGTGAATTGCACAAACACGTTTTCAGATGCTAATCGCCTGAGACTTATTTTTGGCCATAGCTCCGAGGGTTTTGAGAGGATCGAGATGGCAAAAGTACCAACAGTTGACGAATTTATCGAGACATTTTTTCCTAAAATTTTTGTATTCATTTTCAATGCTTCTATTCTTGCGGGTACTTCGAAATCTGAGTTTTTTTTTAAATTGAATGAGTGATGTTTGTCGTGTAGGTGTCGTGCGACGTAATGGACATCGCAAACAGCCACCTGTCGGGCGGTGCGGAGTTCCTCGCGGCGGGCGTGCGGCGCCTCGCGGGCTGCCCGGACGCGCGCCCCGAGGCTCTGCCCTGCGACGACAAGAGGCCCGCCGGTGAGTGACGCGCCCCCCGCCCTCTCTGCCCCGTCCCCCGGCTGCGGGCTGCCCGGACGCGCGCCCCGAGGCTCTGCCCTGCGACGACAAGAGGCCCGCCGGTGAGTGACGCGCCCCCCGCCCTCTCTGCCCCGTCCCCCGGCTGCGGGCTGCCCGGACGCGCGCCCCGAGGCTCTGCCCTGCGACGACAAGAGGCCCGCCGGTGAGTGACGCGCCCCCCGCCCTCTCTGCCCCGTCCCCCGGCTGCGGGCTGCCCGGACGCGCGCCCCGAGGCTCTGCCCTGCGACGACAAGAGGCCCGCCGGTGAGTGACGCGCCCCCCGCCCTCTCTGCCCCGTCCCCCGGCTGCGGGCTGCCCGGACGCGCGCCCCGAGGCTCTGCCCTGCGACGACAAGAGGCCCGCCGGTGAGTGACGCGCCCCCCGCCCTCTCTGCCCCGTCCCCCGGCTGCGGGCTGCCCGGACGCGCGCCCCGAGGCTCTGCCCTGCGACGACAAGAGGCCCGCCGGTGAGTGACGCGCCCCCCGCCCTCACTGCCCCGTCCCCCGGCTGCGGGCTGCCCGGACGCGCGCCCCGAGGCTCTGCCCTGCGACGACAAGAGGCCCGCCGGTGAGTGACGCGCCCCCCGCCCTCTCTGCCCCGTCCCCCGGCTGCGGGCTGCCCGGACGCGCGCCCCGAGGCTCTGCCCTGCGACGACAAGAGGCCCGCCGGTGAGTGACGCGCCCCCCGCCCTCTCTGCCCCGTCCCCCGGCTGCGGGCTGCCCGGACGCGCGCCCCGAGGCTCTGCCCTGCGACGACAAGAGGCCCGCCGGTGAGTGACGCGCCCCCCGCCCTCTCTGCCCCGTCCCCCGGCTGCGGGCTGCCCGGACGCGCGCCCCGAGGCTCTGCCCTGCGACGACAAGAGGCCCGCCGGTGAGTGACGCGCCCCCCGCCCTCTCTGCCCCGTCCCCCGGCTGCGGGCTGCCCGGACGCGCGCCCCGAGGCTCTGCCCTGCGACGACAAGAGGCCCGCCGGTGAGTGACGCGCCCCCCGCCCTCTCTGCCCCGTCCCCCGGCTGCGGGCTGCCCGGACGCGCGCCCCGAGGCTCTGCCCTGCGACGACAAGAGGCCCGCCGGTGAGTGACGCGCCCCCCGCCCTCTCTGCCCCGTCCCCCGGCTGCGGGCTGCCCGGACGCGCGCCCCGAGGCTCTGCCCTGCGACGACAAGAGGCCCGCCGGTGAGTGACGCGCCCCCCGCCCTCTCTGCCCCGTCCCCCGGCTGCGGGCTGCCCGGACGCGCGCCCCGAGGCTCTGCCCTGCGACGACAAGAGGCCCGCCGGTGAGTGACGCGCCCCCCGCCCTCTCTGCCCCGTCCCCCGGCTGCGGGCTGCCCGGACGCGCGCCCCGAGGCTCTGCCCTGCGACGACAAGAGGCCCGCCGGTGAGTGACGCGCCCCCCGCCCTCTCTGCCCCGTCCCCCGGCTGCGGGCTGCCCGGACGCGCGCCCCGAGGCTCTGCCCTGCGACGACAAGAGGCCCGCCGGTGAGTGACGCGCCCCCCGCCCTCTCTGCCCCGTCCCCCGGCTGCGGGCTGCCCGGACGCGCGCCCCGAGGCTCTGCCCTGCGACGACAAGAGGCCCGCCGGTGAGTGACGCGCCCCCCGCCCTCTCTGCCCCGTCCCCCGGCTGCGGGCTGCCCGGACGCGCGCCCCGAGGCTCTGCCCTGCGACGACAAGAGGCCCGCCGGTGAGTGACGCGCCCCCCGCCCTCTCTGCCCCGTCCCCCGGCTGCGGGCTGCCCGGACGCGCGCCCCGAGGCTCTGCCCTGCGACGACAAGAGGCCCGCCGGTGAGTGACGCGCCCCCCGCCCTCTCTGCCCCGTCCCCCGGCTGCGGGCTGCCCGGACGCGCGCCCCGAGGCTCTGCCCTGCGACGACAAGAGGCCCGCCGGTGAGTGACGCGCCCCCCGCCCTCACTGCCCCGTCCCCCGGCTGCGGGCTGCCCGGACGCGCGCCCCGAGGCTCTGCCCTGCGACGACAAGAGGCCCGCCGGTGAGTGACGCGCCCCCCGCCCTCTCTGCCCCGTCCCCCGGCTGCGGGCTGCCCGGACGCGCGCCCCGAGGCTCTGCCCTGCGACGACAAGAGGCCCGCCGGTGAGTGACGCGCCCCCCGCCCTCTCTGCCCCGTCCCCCGGCTGCGGGCTGCCCGGACGCGCGCCCCGAGGCTCTGCCCTGCGACGACAAGAGGCCCGCCGGTGAGTGACGCGCCCCCCGCCCTCTCTGCCCCGTCCCCCGGCTGCGGGCTGCCCGGACGCGCGCCCCGAGGCTCTGCCCTGCGACGACAAGAGGCCCGCCGGTGAGTGACGCGCCCCCCGCCCTCTCTGCCCCGTCCCCCGGCTGCGGGCTGCCCGGACGCGCGCCCCGAGGCTCTGCCCTGCGACGACAAGAGGCCCGCCGGTGAGTGACGCGCCCCCCGCCCTCTCTGCCCCGTCCCCCGGCTGCGGGCTGCCCGGACGCGCGCCCCGAGGCTCTGCCCTGCGACGACAAGAGGCCCGCCGGTGAGTGACGCGCCCCCCGCCCTCTCTGCCCCGTCCCCCGGCTGCGGGCTGCCCGGACGCGCGCCCCGAGGCCCTGCCTTTGCGTAAGGGGCAAGGGCAAGTTTGACATAGGTCGAGGCACACTGTATTTATGGAAGTTTCTTTAATGCATTTCTTAAACTAGTGTAAGGGCAAGTTTGAAATAGGTCGCGGTACTTGGCCGGTCACACAGGCTCTGCTTGGTTCCAGTGGCGCTGAGCCGGGTGCGCGCGGAGGGCGGGGCGGACGCGTTCCGCTCGCGGCCGCCCAACACGTCCCGCCCGCCCTCGCTGCACGTGGACGACTTCACCGCGTTGCACCAGCCCTACTCGCTGCCCGTCAACAGGTATACATACTGAACTATAACTATATACTTGCAGAGGAAAAGGTCAGGTACCTTTCCCTTTGCAAGTCTCCTCGACAGGTATTCAAATTCAAATGTTTTTTATCTAAAACATGCATGGAAATATTGTCATTATTTTCGAAAAAAGAACACGCGAAGTATCGAATTTTTGGACAAAGAAAATCAAATGCATTGCAGGAGCGTTTTTTGAATTTGGAACATTACAACGCTCCTGCAATGTTGTATGAAACGGCGTGCTCGGGTTATTAAATACTCTTTGATCGGATCTCTTTTGTCATTCTTGGCATACCATTGTCCTGGCATGCCTGTCTCGTATTAGTGAAGTCCTCGCCTACGGCTCGGCCTTCAAACTCATACTCGACCTGCAGTTGCCTATTTCCCAGCCTTTGCAATAATATACTTTTTCTAAAAAATGGTATGAAATGTGCACATTTCATACCCTGTAAATGAGTTCGAAAGTTAAACTTCCCGGCCTAGGCCAGTAAAGAATGTATGTATTTTCATTACGTATCATAAGTTTGAATTTGGAATCTTTCTTCCTGAATATCTTGTAACTTGTTATAATGTTCTTTGGCCTAAATAGTTTAAATTTGGAACTCTACCGTATTACGCGTTCAGCACTCGCAGCGCAAAAAAAAAAAAAGTATAATATTTATTTTTTATCTTTATAATATTGAAAGGCGGGAATTAACTAAGTACATACCTAATCGTTATAATTTATTATTTAAAAGTGACGAAAAAATGAGTTTGAGTGAGGATATTATGGATTTAGATTGAACGCCTCCTTTTCTGAGAGCGGAGGCCGAATTAATAATTAATTAAATATATTAAAAAAAAAGTCACTTGTTTAATTTTTTAGAAAAGCACTATACACACCTCGACCGGGAGAGCATTTCTGGTCTCGTATATAGCCGGTCTAGCTAACACTCGACCAGAAAACGCGTACTTCCCGGTGTCGCGATGTAATGTACTATTAAGCTATTGCATAGCTTCTATCGCGGGCCTCGAGCGTGGAGACCGAATGCAGAAATTCCGTAACGAAAATAACCTAACACCCCCCACTCCGACCGACACAACGGTGATACTTTTTAGTTTTGCCATCTGTCGATGTATAGCGGAACTTTTAATGACTTTTTGAAATATCACGTTCGTCTCTTTAGTTCAGCAACTCGCCTCTAGGTGGCATTGGTTGTATCGGCGTTAGGGCACCCCCTCTTTGTATTTACTTCACGGTACGACTCTACGAGGCTCGCACGAATCGAGACGAGCTGCTCCGAAATCGGACGAATACGTAATCAGCTGTTCGTGTGTACTGCCTCGTTGGTCTAGTTGGCATGTTCGACTGCGGCCGTCGAGGTCCCGGGTTCGAGTCCCGGGTCGGGCCAAAACAAGTATCGGGTTTTTCTGACTAGAGATTCTCAGTACTAGCCCGGAGTTGGAAGTTGGTGGTGTTTCACCCCCGTGCCTCGGAGAGCACGTTAAGCCGTCGGTCCCGGTTATTGTCACTAACATGATAATAGTCGTTAAAGCCCGCGAACCCGCATTGGAGCAGCGTGGTGGGTCTAAGCTCTAATTCCCTCTCTCTCATGAGAGTGGAGGCCTGTGCCCAGCAGTGGGACGTTAATGGGCTGTAGTGGTGGTGGTGGTGGTGTTTGTGAGAAAGTATATTAGGTGTATAGGTATTTATCATCTATGTACAACAGTGAATATCTGTACTCGTATCATTTGTGTAGAGTGTTTTATTTATTTAATAAAAGAAAAAAAATTGTTTTCTTATCGGTCACCACGCTCAAAAAGTGTAACTTGAATTAATATCAAAGAAAAAAAATACTGCATAAATAAAATAAATAAATAATTATAATTGCCTAAGTTGATAAAAACAGCTATACAATAAATAGCTTTACCGCGACAGTCTCCGAGTGTTACACGGCTTTTTTTTTTTAACACATTAAAATCCAATTTTTGATATTTTATTTTTTGAGTTTTGTCACTGCCCGTCAATAGGTATACGTCGGCGCTTGTCATTTTTATACGACTGCCTGAAAAAAGGAGTATATTGTTGTGTTTCCAGGGTTCATGTATGTCGGTCTTACCGGGTCAGTTTTAGCGGGACTAACGAACAGTAATAGGCATTCTTATATATGTCACCGTAAGATTGTAAAAACCGTTACATTATAATGTAACTCGCGAAATTGTAAACTGTCGAAAGATTGTGAACCGTTCAATGTTCTGAGTGACAATTTTTGAAATATTCATTGTATTTACGTTTTCTTGTCTGTTTCTTGTAGATTAGGTTAGGGTCGACATAAATAATCAGGTAGTGCCCGGGCACTTAGGTTCCATCGGGTTAATATACCTAACACATTATAATCTCCCAAAAAATAATGCGTTAAATCGTAATCTTTCGCCAGTTTGCAATTTCGCGAGTTAGATTGTAATCTTACGGTGACATATATAAGCCGGCCACGATCACGGCCGCCATCTTACCATCACACCTCGATCTTCCTCCAAGTGTACCCAACAGTGCTACCACTTCGGGAGCCATAGAGACAGTAAGGCCATGGATGTAATGTCACCCTAATATGTAATGTTCACCCAATAGTGCTGCGATTGTCGGGAGCCATAGATTTGATTTGATTTATTTGATTTGATTTGATTTATTTATTTATTGCATGTAGGACAACTTGTGTCGCTTATGAAACGTTAAGACTCTACCACCGGTTCGGAAAGCTGAGAAAAGCCGGCAAGGAACTCAGCAGTTGCTTTTTTCATAGAAAAGAAAAGGTAACAATATGTAGACAACACAACACATACGTTACAAGTATTACACTGACTTGTGGGTCACTGGATGCGAGGCCGGTTGCTGCCATGCTACTTTGTCATCAATAAAATCATCGATAGTGTAATAACCTCGACTTAACAAATGCTGTTTGACAGAGATAGTAAGGCCATGGATGTAATATCATCCTAATATGTAATGTTCACCCAACAGTGCTGCGACTGTCGGGAGCCATGGAGATAGTAAGGCCATTGATGTAATATCACCCTAACATGTTTTTTTTTTTAATTTGCTCCATAAATCTGGTAACAATCATTGTCTTAACATATAATAATTAGACTTAGGTAAAGATGTTTATTTATTTATTTTATTCAATGGTTTGCCAACAGGTAATACACAAAAACAACATAAAAATAACAAAACACATATAAAACAGTTTAGAGTGTACACCCGATTACTGGCAAGCCGGCATGCATTTAGCTGATCTCGCAAGTGCGGGGTTACCAGTTAACATCCATATATATGTAGGTACTAGATGGGCCCTTTCATACAAAAATGGCGGGCGACCAACTATGAGAGCGCATTCCTATAACCTGTCATAAGCCTGTCTTTGTCCCCGTCGTAGCGCTGTCACGGTCGCTCATCGTATAGATAATTTGTTATTAAGTTATCATCTAAAGTTTTATTAGTTTGGCACTGTATAATTTTTATTTTAAGGTAAGTGTTTCAATTCACAATTATACATTTCATAAAAAACGTTATTTAATCTTCCTATTTAATATTTCTATCCATTACGCATTCATTTAATTTCCGCGGCAAACTGTATGATATTTTTTTTTTACTCACTGGCCTTACGGCTTTAGGTTCCAACCCTAGAATAGTCCAGTCCAGTACGATAAAAAAAATGCAACCAAGATTAGTTAATGCATAGATGGGCAGAACGGACAGTAGGCAATAATACCTTCCGAGACACAATATTATGCTATTATAATAATATGATAAAATTAGTTATTGACGTGAGTTTAATGTTTAAACCAACTTCAATAAATAAAGAGTTTTCATTTATTAAAGTTGGTAATTTTTATTTTGTACTAGCGAATGCCCGCGACTTCGTCTGTGTGGTTTGAGGATTTTTGGTTCCCGCGCGAACTCCTTAATTTTCCGGGATAAAAAGCCTATGTGTTATTTCAGACTATAATCTATCTCTGTGCCAAGTTTCAGCCCATTATCATTTATCGTTTACCTCAGAGAGTACACTGATGTAGGTATTATTTTCGACAAGCGCATCTGTACTAATCTATGACCGAGTCATACGTTTTCAAGATGCGCATATATGTTGCAAGCAAGTTCCCGCTTTTCAGACTAGATGGCGTTGATGGCGTTGCTAAAAATACGCCCACATTCTTTGTTTGACAGGGCCCGTCTAGGTAAATTGAGGTCGTTGCCAGTTAACAAATTGCGTTCAACTTAAAAAACACAAACAAAATTACAAAAAACAAATCAATCAGCTAGATATATTATAAGTCTCTTGATACTATCGGTATTCTATAGGATATATTTCAGTGAGTACTTGTACCTCCTTCACCTTTCTACCATCGTACCGCAAGACGGGGTGCGAGTTTCCACCCCTACGTCGTCAACGTTCCACCCCTACGTCGTCAACGTTCCACCCCTACGTCGTCAACGTTCCACCCCTACGTCGTCAACGTTCCACCCCTACGTCGTCAACGTTCCACCCCTACGTCGTCAACGTTCCACCCCTACGTCGTCAACGTTCCACCCCTACGTCGTCAACGTTCCACCCCTACGTCGTGAACGTTCCACCCCTACGTCGTCAACGTTCCACCCCTACGTCGTCAACGTTCCACCCCTACGTCGTCAACGTTCCACCCCTACGTCGTCAACGTTCCACCCCTACGTCGTGAACGTTCCACCCCTACGTCGTCAACGTTCCACCCCTACGTCGTGAACGTTCCACCCCTACGTCGTCAACGTTCCACCCCTACGTCGTCAACGTTCCACCCCTACGTCGTCAACGTTCCACCCTCACGCACGAAGCGCTTTGCGTCTTCATCCCTTATTCGCATGGCCAGGGTCTGGGACACTACAAAAAACTCTGTTTCTCACCAATTACAATCCGGGTATCTTTAAATCAAGAGTGAATAGGCATCTTCTAGGCGGGCGCGTTCCATCTTAGGCCACATCATCACTTCCCATCAGGAGTGATTGTGGTCAAGCGTAAGCTTATAATGAATTAAAAAAAAAAAATACTGCACCAATGAACTGATGCAGCATCCTTTTGTACTGCTGTAAAGAGAGTGAATGAGGATCTGTGGTTATCACCCTAACAAGTAATTTTTTTTTAATGTTCAGCTTTACAGTACAATGTGTGTGTTTTGTCGTGTCGCAGGGGCGTGCGCCGCGGCGGGGGCTCGGAACGTGGCCGCTTTTCAGTGCCGCACGCACACTACCGACATCTGTGAGTACTTCTTGTGTACTAGCGGTAAAGATATTATTATTATTTTTTCGTCTTACCATAAAGTTCCATTACATTATAACTATATATAACTCCAATATCATTTATTCAATATAGGTACACTGTAGGTACACTTATTGACGTTAAAAATTACTTACTTATGAAACATGATGGTGATAATTGGTTACGGTATCTTAAAACTAAAGCAACGAGGGTTCCAAACGCGCCCTGGTCTGAGAAGAGCCCACAACAAACTCAGCCGGGTTTTTTTTCTTTTTATTGTCACCATCTCACAAATCATCTTAACTAAGGAACTATCAGAGCCATAGAGCAAATTATTGCCAAGCTTCCTTGTCGTTTAAGTAGTCCTTTACATGGTAATAAGATTTTTCAATGAGTTTACGGTTTACATTAACTTTGAACTTATTTACTGTGTACTACCATTTAATCTATGGGCTAATAAGTAATATTATTCTAGCTTAAACTTCTATTTATTAGCGGTAAAGATGATTTTTTGACGACCTCCGTGGCGCAGTGTGTAGCGCTGTCTTAACGTGCGGAGGTCCCGGGTTCGATCCCCGACGGGGTCGATTTATAATTCCTGAATTTTCCCTGGTCTGGCCTGGTGGGAGGCTTCGGCCGTGGTTAGTTACCACCCTACCGGTAAAAGACGTGCCGCCAAGCGATTTAGCGTTCCGGTACGATGCCGTGTATAAACCGAATAGGGGTAAGAGTTTAATATAACTGCAATGCCCCTAACAGGTTAACTCACTACCGTCTTAGACTGCATCATCACTTACCATCAGGTGAGATCGCAGTCAAGGGCTAACTTGTTGTAGAAAAAAAAGAAAATTCGAAAACAACTTTTTTTTTCACATTGTCGTGAACTTACGTCTTTTGCATTTTATCATTTTTATTATTCTGCCCCCCAATTGTGTAAGAATTGTCGATCAGATCGTCTAAGTTCGGTGTCAAAGTAAAATAAACCATATCATTATTGGTTTAGAGCTCAATTTCGTGTATCCATTCTTATACGTTTAGGTATGTCCGATACCATAATCGTATGAGAATGGACACACGAAATTGAGCTCTATTTCAATGATTTTATGGTTTACTTTACTTTGACGCCGAACTTTTACGATTGGATCGGCAATTCTTACATAATCACACTTCTGATACCTTTTGTTATTATATTATAATATATATATATATTTTTTTATCCACTACAAGTTAGCCCTTGACTGCGATCTCACCTGATGGTAAGTGATGATGCAGTCCAAGATGGTAGCGGGCTAACCTGTTAGGGGCATGGCAATTATATTAAACTCTTACCCTATTCGTTTTCTACACGGCATCGTATCGGAACGCGTAATCGCTTGGCGACACATCTTTTACCGGTAGGGTGGTAACTAACCACGGCCGAAGCCTCCCACCAGGCCAGATCAGGGAAAATTCAGGAATTATAAATCGACCCCGTCGGGGATCGAACCCGGGACCTGCGCACGTTAAGACAACATCGCTACACACTGCGCCACGGAGGTCGTCAAACTACTAGTACGGAGTATACTGTAAACGAGTAGCAGCTAACGTTTTGTCGTGTCGCCAGGCGGGGGCGGGGCGCGTGGGAGGGAGCTCAGCATTTCGGCCATTTCGCGCCGGCGCACTACGTCACAGGTAACATTTGTTTCTTTTTTTTTTCTTCATTTAGTAAATCTTTCTTTTTTTTTTCTTCATTTAGTAAATCTTTCTTTTTTAAATTCTTTATTTAATAAACCTTTGTTTTTTTTAATTCTTTTTTTAATAAATCTTTCTTTTTTTTCTTTATTTAAATAATGTTTCTTTTTTTATTCTTTATTTAAAAAATCTTTCTTTTTTTAATTCTTTATTTAAGAAATATCTCTTTTTTAATTCTTTATTTAATAAATCTTTCTTTTTTTAATTCTTTATTTAATAAATCTTTCTTTTTTTAATTCTTTATTTAATAAATCTTTCTTTTTTTAATTCTTTATTTAATAAATCTTTCTTTTTTTTCTTTATTTAAATAATCTTTCTTTTTTATTCTTTATTTAATAATCATTACATATAAGCTCTGGGGGAGGCCTATACCCGAAAGGGGTTCTCATCCTAACATGACATGACTACTAAAATATCAATAATCATTGTGTTGTATGACATTTAACATAATAATAATCTTATTATTGCCAATTAAGTGTAAATGCATGACATTATTACTTTAAATTCAGACATGACTAAAATTTATTTTGAATTTCTCTCAATTTAAAATCTAATCGTTAAGAATAATTTTTATTTTTTATTCAAACACAATTTTGTATTAAGTACTTATGTGTTTAGTGAAATAAATAGCTTTTTTATTTTATTTACATGAGGTCCCGTCAGGGCATTGTAATGCTGCAAATGCAATTGCAGGTTACATTTATTTTTAATTTAAAACATATTAGCATTTACGACTACAGCCCATTAACGTCCCACTGCTGGGCACAGGCCTCCACTCTCATAGGAGAGAGGGAATCAGAGCTTAGACCCACCACGCTGCTCCAATGCGGGTTGGCGGGCTTTAACGATAATAACCGTGATAATAACCGGGACCGACGGCTTAACGTGCTCTCCGAGGCACGGGGGTGAAACACCGCCAACTTCCAACTCCGGGTTAGTACTGGGAATTTCTAGTCAGAAAAACCCAATACTCAATTATGGCCCGACCCGGGACTCGAACCCGGAACCTCGTCGACCGCAGTCGAACATGCCAACCACTAGACCAACGAGGCAGTCAAAAAAGTATAACACAATATTTATTATATATATTTTCTATGGCAGCGGGCATGGGGTGGGGGGGCGCGAGAATGCAGCGCGGCCCGAGACACCGCTCATTCATGCGCTAGGCGCCGGACGCTCCGCACACACGCACGTGTCAGGCGGAATACGATAATAAATGATTTATATACCCACATTTACCTGTCTTTTATTTTGAACACTTCGGAATCTGACTAATTTATATCTACTCCCATGCTATAAATCGTCTATAACAGGTTCTGAAACAGTTAGCTTATTGCCAACATTAAAACACCCAATGTCCTAATAACCATAACATCATCCAAACGGGTGATGTAATGTTGTACTGAATTTCATAACAACACTCCTTTGTTTTTTTTTTCGATCCCCTCTGCGCAAAGGGTTTACCCAACAGACAGCCACATCTGCTCGATGCGTGGTATCTGTATGAATTACAAAAAAAAAACTATACGAATTTCAAAAAAAGAACATTGTCATACACGCGCGTTTCACTACCAGAACGCCGCGCGCTGTAAAAAAAAAGTAGGTTATTAGAATTTTCGCCGCCATTTTTCTTCGTTTTTTTTATTGTTTTGTTAATATAAATATTCCGCCGAGTACATCGGGATCAGGACCGTCCAACATTAAAGAACATCAAGTGAAGTTTAATAATTGCACTATACTAAATATTAATTACTACTGCAATAAATAATTCTTTCATTAATACTTAGTTTATTTGTATATACTCAGTAATGGATGATATTAGGTTACTAGGACTGGATGTTTTAATGTTAGCAGTAAGCTAACTATTTCAGAATCTGTTATAGAGGATTCATAGCATGGGAGTAGATAAAGTCTTGTATGTGTCACCGTAAGGTTGTAAAAACCGTTAGATTATAATCTAACTCGCGAAATTCTAAACTGTCGAAAGATTAGAATTTAACGCATTATTTTCCGGTAGATTGTAATCTGCTAGGTATTTAAACCCGATAAAACCTAACTACCTCACTACACTACCTCGTTATTTATGTCGAACCCTAACCTAACCTACAAGAAAGAGACAAGAAAACGTAAATACAATGAATATTTCAAAAATTGACACTCAGAACATTGAACAGTTTACAATCTTTCGACAGTTTAGAATTTCGCGAGTTAGATTATAATCTAACGGTTTTTACAATCTTACGGTGACATATGCAACTGTTGATAATTAGGTATTAAACACTCATATGATACTATTATCACATTATTATTATTATTCCAGACTGTAATCTATCTCTGTGCCAAATTTCAGCGAGATCCGTTCAGCCGTTGGGGCGTGAATGAGTAACAAACATCCATACATCCAGACATCCATACATCCATGCATCCATTCAAACTTTCGCATTTATAATATTAGTAAGATTAGTAAGATATCAAACTGAAATTCTCTGTAGGTATAGTATAATATAATAATGAAAGGGTAGATAGTTAGATACATACGACGATTATAACCCGTTGTCCTAGGTGACCGACAGAAGCGACGCATCGCGATACGACACCATAGAAAATGACGTATCTACGCGACAACGTAGGCCACGTGAAGGGTCAGCTACTATTTGAATACATCTAGGACAAAGGGCAATATTATGACGATTAAATCTGTCGATATTTTGATCCAGTTGCATGGACCGTGGTCCCACCGTGTTCGTGGTATGTGTCCGTTTGATTACATTATACTACATATATCGTTAAACCACGATAATATAAGCCTTAACTCATTCGAATCTCTCTGCTTTCGAACACTTATGGAACTTACAGCTAAGTTTTGTCGAACGCTCTTTCGGTGTTCTGTTTCCTGCCACAATGACTTTAGTGCCTCAAAAGTGAATAGACATCTTCTAGGGCTCTAGGCAAACATGCTCCAACCTAGATCTAATCTTTGCTTTTCATAAGCACGGTAGTCGTCGAGCGCAAACCTGTCTAGTACGCTTAGTCTAAGTTTTTATATTGATTAATCGTATTGATTATTCGATCACATTAGCGTCAAAGTAAAATGGACCCAAAAGCTCTTGATTTAAAGTCACAAATTCAGTACAACCGATTTTAATTTTTGTTTGGAGCGTTGGCTATAATGCATATGTCACCGTAAGATTGTAAAACCTGTTAGATTATAATCTAACTCGCGAAATTCTAAACTGTCGATAGATTGTAAACTGTTCAATGTTCTGAGTGTCAATTTTTGAAATATTCATTTTATTTACGTTTTCTTGTCTCTCTCTTGTAGGTTAGGTTAGGTTTCTTAGGCCGGGCACTTAGGTTTTATCGGGTTAATATACCTAGGATATTACAATCTACCGAAAAATAATGCGGTAAATTGTTACATTATAATCTAACGGTTTTTACAATCTTACGGTGACACATACACGAAATGGAGCTCTAACTCAATGATCTTAGGATGTTTCTTTGGCGCTAATCATCATTATCGAATTATACGATCAATCGAATTAAAACTAAAACTAAGCGTACTGTAATTAAAGAAATGGTAGTGTCTCGAGTATTTTGAGAGAGTACGTGGGCGAATATGCATTTGTCCGCCAAAGCCTCACGAAGTCATGCCTCCTGATGAATATTCGCTTGGCTCAGGGCCATTGAATATGGGGGAAATCGGGTTATGTAGGATTTCTATCTACTAGAAAGTCGGGTATTTTAAGATTTCCCCTGTCGCGTTGAGTGAAAGCGAGGGAGCTAGCGATTGTCGCGATATGAGAAAGAGAATTATAAGTGAGCGAAAAGGTTGTGGGAGAGAGAACGGATGGTGCGTTTACACCTACTTACGTATCGCACTTACCGCCCTACTCTAGCCCGCCGGATTGGCTCCGCCAGCTGGACCAAAGGACTTTTGCTTCGAGGGCCGTCCTAGCGTGGTATCTCGACGCCTCTCCTCACGGCGAACGGATTGGGGGGAATTAGTTGAGAATAAAGGCTAAGGTCGTTACAAGGAAAACAGTTTAATGACGTTTCCACAAATAGATCCTTATAACTACTTATTACAGAAAGTGTTCTAGGATATAACTTACGCTACCGCGCGACACAGTCAACTCTGGAGAATACGAGTACGCACTGAAGTGGAGGCTCGTCGCGCTCGTCAGCGCGACGAACGGCTTGGCATCAGGGTCGATGGCCCTGCACCGGGGCACTCGTGCGCGGGAACACTGGTATACCGTACACGTGGTCCTGTTTCCACTCACTGCACTACACGAGGGCGTTGGCGCTTCGCACTAGATCACTTCGATGCACTACTTATGTCGACTTTAAAACTAGGTATCAATCGGAGTAAAGTACCGAATACATTCCACGAATAATTAATTAAAGTTCATCTTCCAATATGGCGGGAGAAGTTTTCGAGATGACCGTAATCTAAGTGATTCCGGACTCGAATAATTCGGGTCAAAAAATAGTTTTGGAATAAGAGTCAACCATGATCCCCAATGATTGACTTTTAGTGAAAATAATTAAAAGATAAGGTATGCTCGAATACGAGGAGGATTAGAAATCGCGTGGTACCGGGCTGGTCGCCATAATGGCGGCCGGCTTCGCGACCTATCTCAAGAATTTCTTTGATCGCATCTCCGAGAGGAGAGAATCTGGAGAGGCTCGTGAAAACGAGGAAAAAAAGGGGAAAATCACAGGAGGCCGGATTTCGCGGCCATTCCGGAAGCTGACTCAGGTAGTCCGTCGGCGCTCCTCCATCGCGTCTCGACGCGTGCGTCGCTCGTGATGTCCGGGGGAGAAGAAGGGTCTCTCGCGCGTTTTCGCGCGGGAAATGTGGTAGCCCTGTCTGAGTGAGACAGACGCTTTGTCATCCCTGCAGTGTGAGCGAGATGGGCTTACATTTGCAGGTTGGTACTCCATGAATGGGGTTGCTAGTTTTTATGGGTTAGATTTAATCTCTTTACAGATTATAAAGAATACCATCGAGTATGAGGCAAAGTGGGTAACTTTGGTATAAAGGATGGAGCGAGGTGGGTATCTTTTCACCACGCTACACCCCCCCGTCAAAAAAAAAAAAGGGCCATGAAATATGTATCTCTCTGCGTCCTATGCCTCATTACTGAGGGCCCAATCCATTAATCACATAATGGTAGGAGTTTTCTTAGGATAATAATGCGGTGGGTTCCCACGTCCTTCCGCATATTGAAATACATACTATATGTTAATTTCAAAACAAGATAGCCTAAGAGTATGTCCTGTTATCTGTATGACCTATATTATAGGAATTGTATTGATTAGTTGTTCCCAGCATCAGGTACAAATATCTACTTTTTTTTAACCACTACAAGTTAGCCCTTGACTGCGATCGCACCTGATGGTAAGTGATGATGCAGTCTAAGATGGTAGCGGGCTAACCTGTTAGGGGCATAGCAGTTATATAAATAAAAATAAATGTTCGTATGTTTGTCATCTGTGCGTTCCGAAACCATTGATCAGATCGTGATGAAACTTTGGTAGGGCGTTCTGGGGACGCTCGTGAGGGTTCCAGGCAAAAAATCTTTATATTTTAGCCCTTGACTGCGATCTCACCTGATGGTAAGTGATGATGCAGTCTAAGATGGTAGCGGGCTAACCTGTTAGGGGCATGGCAGTTACATAAATAAATGTTTGTATGTTTGTCCTCTGTGCGTTCCGAAACCATTGATCAGATTGTGATGAAACTTTGGTAGGGCGTTTTGAGGACGCTCGTGAGGGTTCCAGGCAAAAAATCTTTTTTTTTTTACAGCTAGTATTAAATAAAACAATTTGTCCTCTATGTGTTCCGAAACCATTGATCAGATTGTGATGAAACTTTGGTAGGGCGTTCTGGGGACGCTCGTGATGGTTCCAGGCAAAAAATCTTTCTTTTTTTTTTACAGCTAGTATTAAAAAAAACAATTTGTCCTCTATGTGTTCCGAAACCATTGATCAGAAGATGCAACTTTGGTAGGGCGTTCTGGGGACGCTCGTGAGGGTTCCAGGCTAAAAAATTTTTTTTTTTTTACAGCTATTATCAAATAAAACAATCGTAGAAAATTTAGAAACAAATCAACTTTATTTATCAAGATGAAAAAGATCAAATCATATTTATCATACATAAGCTACGGAACCGATATGTGACGTTAGACTTACTGCAACACAACGACGGCGATACACAATATACATAATATACAATACGATATTATACACGTCTTCATACATAATATACTAAACTAAATAAACTGCCATCGGGAGATCACACTAGAGATCACTTATTGAAAGCGTATTAAGATAAATTCTATAATTTTTTTTCAAATCTACCTTTTTTGTATTAGCTTTGTATTTTGTAATACGAAAAACCTCAGATTAACCCCCCGATTGTGTAAGAATTGTCGATCAAATCGTCAAAGTTTGACGTCAAAGTGAAATGAACCGTAATAGCATTGAATTAGAGCTCAATTTCGTGTATCTGTCACCGTAAGATTGTAAAAACCGTTAGATTATAATCTAACTCGTGAAATTCTAAACTGTCGACAGATTGTGAACCGTTCAATGTTCTGAGTGTCAATTTTTGAAATATTCATTGTATTTACGTTTTCTTGTCTCTTTCTTGTAGGTTAGGACATAAATAAGCAGGTAGTGGCCTTAGGTTCTATCGGGTTTAAATACCTATCAGATTACAATCTACCGGAAAATAATGCGCTATATTCTAATCTTTCGACAGTTTAGAATTTCGCTAGTTAGATTATAATCTAACGGTTTTGACAATCTTACAGTGACATATCCATTCTCGTACGTTTATGGTATCACGAAATTGAGCTCTAATTCAATGCGACTATGGTTTATTTTACTTTGACGCCGAAATTTGACGATTGGATCGGCAATTCTTACATAATCGCACCTCAGAGCGAAAAACATAGACAAGGTCCTTGGTCTGTAGACAATGACAATGACATTTATAAAGAATCACCACAGACTATACACAGACACTTTAGCCATGGAGGTAGGAATTCAGTGCCGTAAAACCGTAACTATACGCACTGGTGTGATAAAAGTTAAATTATAAAAGGATTTTTTTTTAATTTTATTAGGTGTAAGTGATGGACCGTGACGTCTTGACTCTTGGGTCCCTCCTGAAGATCAGCGTTGCAGTATGTTAGGTAGGTATATACCTATCGAGTGTACGCTTTTATAATATGGTTCCCAAAGAGTTTCTGGATTTGCCATTACATAGATTTAAAGACTGTGTTAAACAGCATTTGTTAAGTCGAGGTTATTACACTATCGATGATTATATTAACGACAAAGTGTCATGGAAGCAACCGGCCTCGCATCCAGTGACCCACAAGTCAGTGTAATACTTGTAACGTATGTGTTGTGTTGTCTACATATTGTAACCTTTTCTTTTCTATGAAAAGAGCAACTGCTGAGTTTCTTGCCGGCTCTTGTAGAATTAGCTTTCCGAACCGGTGGTAGAGTCTTAACGTTTCATGAGTGACACAAGTTGTCCTACATGAAATAAAATGAATCATTTCCGTTCATATCTCTCATGCTGAGGCCCGTTGACCGCACGTAATATAAGTTTAATTTGTATAAGTTTAGTTATACTAAGTATATTGAATTGTAGTGCTGGTCAATAAACTTTTATTTATTTATTTATAAACTATATTTTGATTCACGAAGTTTCGATAGCAGTTTATGTGGCAGTTTTTAAGGTCATACGTATTCTTATTTGATCGATAAATTTATTTTTGACTTAATCACCGACATTGCAGTCAACAAATCTATTAAAATACATACATTATCTTATCTTACTAATATTATAAATGCGAAAGTTTGGATGGATGTATGGATGTTTGTTACTCAATCACGGATCTGGATGAAATTTGGCACAAAGATAGATTATAGCCTGGAATAGCACATAGGCCACTTTTTATCCTGGAAAATTAAGGAGTACCCGCGGGAACCAAAAAACCTCGATCCACGCAGACGAAGTCGCGGGCATTAGCCTAGTCGTCAATATGTACGTATTTCGTGATTGCTTTGACACATAAAACAATAAGCCCGGCCGCACATTATCGGAAAATTCACGAACATCAAAATCTTATGTCCGATCCAGCGATATTCTACCGGGTATAGTAAATGTATGTGCAAAGTGCCTTAACAGTGCCGAATTTTTCCGATTAAGGCAAAAAGAATCCATTATAAAGGCAAAAAGACTCCATTATTAATGCAAAAAGACTCCATTATTAAGGCAAAAAGACTCAATTATTAATGCAAAAAGACTCCATTATTAAGGCAAAAAGACTCCATTATTAAGGCAAAAAGACTCCATTATTAAGACAAAAAGCTTGGGTGCATACTACCTAAGCTTTTTGTCTAAATAATGGAGTCAGAAGTACTGTCGGGAGTCAGGGAGATTAGTTTCGATCGCGTTACAAGGAGAAGGTTAGTCCCCAGTGTGATCTCACGCTAACCGCTTCCGAACATAACAAAAAAAATAGGTTAACGATGTAAAAATTTTAATTATAATAATCCGAATATATATAAGTAATAATAATGTAATAATACTCCACCGAGAGAATCCCATTAGCGTTTTTTATTTTTGAAACTTTAATAGGTACAATTGTCTTTGTATTTTTTGCTTTTGCTTATTTTTGATTTCATTTTCAATTTTTAATCATTAAATGGTAAAACATCTCACTAGCATAAGTTTATATTTACAAGCCCTGGAGGCGCAGTCTGTTCATTGTATAAAATTATCACTCGCGACGATGGCACTTGTTCGGGCGACGTGGCAACGTCACTAAAATCCATTTCCTGGCGTTTCGGGCCTCACCGCAGGCCTGAGGCCTCGCGTGAGGCCAGGCCGTGTCTCGCGTGAGGCCAGGCCGTGTCTCGTGTGAGGCCAGGCCGTGTTTCGCGTGAGGCCAGGTTGTGTCTCGCGTGAGGCCAGGCCGTGTCTCGCGTGAGGCCAGGCCGTGTCTCGCGTGAGGCCAGGCTGTGTCTCGCGTGAGGCCCGGCCATGTCTCGCGTGAGGCCAGGCCGTGTCTCGCGTGAGGCCAGGCCGTGTCTCGCGTGAGGCCAGGCCGAGTCTCGTGAGGCCCGCTAGGGGGGAGGCCACTAGTCGCCGGGGTGCTCCGGGCATGATCTGTTCACTTCAAACCATTGGTCTATACATCTGGAATTGAAAAAGCCACAAGTTAATATTTTTTTTTGTGGAAGTACAGTGGAATTGGCTATCAATGATGACTCCTAACTTCTCCTATTCCTAAGGTTGCCTGGCAGAGATCGCTACTAAGCGATAAGGCCGCCTTTTTGTATTCTACTTCGTTCTTTGTATTCTATGTACTTTTTGTGTCCTTTATATGTGTGTTGTGGTGTACAAAATAAAGAGTAATAATAATAATGATGGTCGCTATTGGTAAAACTGGAGTCACTTTTCGTTTCGCGCTAATTTTATAATCTACTCGTCGAATTTCATATAAAAAACCATCCATTGAACGTTTTATTGTTGTAAGTATTGATAAAAAATCACTATACACTGGAGGTAAAATCGGTACCTCGTCGTCCGCAGTCGAACGTGGACCAACGAAGCGGCTCATGATGATTATAGTTCATAACTAATGCAGTCGCAGTTAATTGTAATGTACAGTGTAATGTAATAAGAATTAGGGAGAAAGGGTCCTTATTGCTGTGTAATAAGCGACGCTCTAACTTGGGGCCACGCCCACCCTTACCCCAGGGCCCTTTGGAAAGTGCAGTGTAATAGGCCCATTAGCTTCATGACTGCTTTAATCTGCCCGTGTGTGGCCACTCTAAAGGCAAGTTTCGTTCGGCTCTATATAGTCAAGTAGTAAGAGTAGCTATTTTCTTGTGCGGATGGCACTTGGAGACTAGATTCAGGCTAGACAGGGACAAGGGCTCAGAACCTCAGAACTTGATGAATGAAAGTTCAACATGAGAAATGCAAATAACCGTAGCTACAATTTGAGAACAGTTTAAAGCGTTTTATTCATTCAGTCTCCATTACCATTGTGTTTAAGTAAAACTGTAGCTGTTAAGACTGCATGGTGTGTTTTAAACCGTTGTATTTGCGCGGTTAGCTGATACTTTACGCCATTGTTTGCTGACACTTCCCTCGAGGAAAGGCTTGGGCGTCACAGAAACGCTGTAAGTGGGTCGACCGCGACTCTGTGGCGTCTTCGAGGATCCTTTAAATCCTCCTTCGAGGATCCTGCCACTCGACTTGTGGCCGCATTGTCGCGTCTTATACGTACACACACACTTTTTATTTTATATAGGCTTGTTTGTTTATTTGTTTGATTTAAATTCTTTATTGCACATAATAAAATTACAATGCACAAAGGCGAACTTAATACCTAGAGGTATTCTCTTCCAGTTAACCCTTGGTAGTGGGGACAAGGTTGAAATCACAGTGCGTACGATAAATATAAAGAGAAAAGTTGGGGTAAGAAGAAACATATTAGGTAGCAGGTAATAAAGTGAAGTATGATAATTTATTATGCAATTTAGTAAATGGCTTGAATAAGAAATTTAAGTCAGATACATAGCAAAACATACATAAAAATAATGTTAAATACAATATAATATATAATATAATAATATACTCAATATCATTTATTCAATATAGGTACACTGTAGGTACACTTATTGACGTTAAAAATTACTTACTTATAAAACATGATGGTGATAATTGGTTACGGTACCTTAAAACTAAAGCTACGATATTATAATATAATATACATTTGTAAATATAATATATACACATATAAGTTAAATTAATCTTTAAGAATGTGATTATGTGGAGGGATTCTGACATTTTTGAAAGTCCTCGTGTACTCGACGCTTAAAAACGTTTAAAAACGGTGCTTGACGTACTTTCTGGGGAAGGGCGTTCCATAACCTGATTGCAGTAACTGTGAAGGAATCTGAATATAGTTTTGATTTGTGTTGCGGGTAGACAGGAATATCTACGTTTGAGGAACGTTGACGTTAGGCTTGCGCTTGACGACAATCATGCTTAGTGCAAAGCAATGATGAGGTCTAGGTTGGAGCGCGCTTGCCTAAAAGATAGATCCACTCACTTGCGCACAAAGGATCCCGTACCACTACACAATGTACCTAAATTCTTTTAGTAAATAACAAGAAAGATGTCAAAACAACACGTAATCAGCTGTGAATTATCTGGCTTACGTTTGGGGCTAAACTGGCTTACGTTACGTTTCGCCTGACAAACAATTCGTCACCCTATGAGTACGGAATCCTAATTTTCGATTTTCGGATTTTTTCCTATACTTGTGCTGTGAGACCTTGCTCCTTGCCTTTCATGATTCTAGGTCAACGGATAGTACCCTATGGATTTCAAGTCTATTGGCGAGTGTCGCTACCGATAGTCTGAGGCGCATTAAGAAACGTAGAGACTGATCTAGCGTCTGGATGAATCTCTACAAAGTAGTGGGATTTTATTGTCAAGCTAGATCAGACTCTGCAAAAAAGGGATTGTATTGTCTAGATTCTCGAAATACAATTCCATCTTTGCATTTTAATGGAAGTTTTTTATGTTAAATTTACTATCATTTCCGAGGTTCGTCCTATACCTTGTCTATTCGATATAATATAGAGAACTTCTGTGCAAAATATCAGCTGTCCATGTCCAAGGGTTTGGGCCAGGTGTGATTGATGTTTTTACGGGTTCAAGGGACCACGGACCTAATTATTTGATATTAATTTCAACTCTATTCCTCCACGCGGTCCCGAGAAAAAGGTGGTTGACAGTCGGACAACGATGTGAACAAAGGGAACCCTTATATCCTTATAGAATATAAGGGTTCCCCTTTTCCTCTTGAGGTACGGAACTGTGAAAAGGGTCTAGTTTCTAGTACAAAGGGTAAGACGGCGAGGTGGTTACCCCTTGTGGTAGATGCAGAGGCAGGGCAGGCGTGCGATGGTGTCTCCCGCGCTCAGCTCCTCCAGGCAGATCACACACTCGCCCTTAGCGTCGCTCAGCACGTCCTCTGAAAACAACACACACGCACATTAGCGAAGAAACAAGCAGATCTTAAGGGCCTACCCTAAGCACGAAGTAATGTGGTACGGCTCCGTGCTGATCTCGCAAGCAAGGGGAGGTTATTTTAGTCCGTGCAAGTCGGATAGACTGTGGCCCTGCAGGCTAGAGTGGAGTCCAAAACCAGGTCAAGCCTGCTTGCTATATATTTTCTGGGATATTAAAACCTAATTTACAACTTACCTAGGTAGGTACCTGTCTACTCTAAATTTGTGAAATGAAGCTTTATATTACGAAAACCGAAACAACAGCCAGCAGAATTCATAATATTAGATACCGAAAGTTTGTCTGGTCTATCTATCTGTTTGTCTGTCTGCTAGGCTTTCACGGCTCATCCGTTCAACCTATTTTAATGAAATTTGGTACATAGCGGATTACAAAATAAACTTTTCGGGTATCCCCAAATGTACTAGATTTTTAGCATTTACTTTTGTTGTCAGTATCCAAAAATCTACTCTTTACTATAAAGACGTGCCGAACGACTTAGCGCTTCACTACGAACTACGATACCATGTCAAAATAAAGGTAGTAGGTAAGCTAGTTAGATGTTATGATATATTACTAACCATTGTAGGAAAGCCTCGGCCTCGTGAGGCACATGACAAGATGGCACTCGATGTCATCGGGCAGCACGAACTTACTGCACACTGGACACTTGATCCCTGCAACGGACAGACAAACGCACGTTAATATTACCATGTAAAAGATTACTTAAATGACAAGGAGGCTTGGCAATAATTTGCTCTGATGGCTCTGATAGTTCCTTAGTTAAGATGTTGCAAAACTATCGATAATTGACATCAAGCTAAAAGTTTTGAAACGTGCTACCTCCACCGAGGGATGAGTGGGGTACAGGGAGAGGAGATAGAGAATCAGGTACTAACTGCTCAAAATAAACCCCACTTGCCGGAGCTGCGTAGTTTTTTTGTGAGTTTACTCCTTTAGAATCAATTTTCATATATGTATGAGCCTGTGGTATGAAAATTTATGTGCAGTACTACGTCATGCGCAGCTCTCAGCACAGAGTCACTTAAAAAAAAGTCAGCGCCATTTTGAAATTCTTTGTTAAATAACCGATTTCGTTCAAAATTTATATTTACGGCTATCTGGGATCACAAAACAGGAAACTGTTACCAAAATTTAAAAAAGTCGGTGCCATTTTGAAATTCTTTGTTAATTGACCGATTTCGTTCAAAATAGCATACGCACTACGAGTAAAATTATGTCTACCCGTTATCTCTCTCTGTCTACCGAAGCTAACATGGTTACTTGTCTCGTTACGTCAAAAGTAGAGATAAAAGTAATATTTCTAATCTGTGGTATTTTTCTCTACGAGCCTTTACATGTCGACTACTTTTTTCTTTTAATATACTGCATTTTGTGCATGTTAGGGTAAATGAAAAATTTGCCGGCAACGACAATATCTCTCTCTCTCGTCGCGAAAAAATCTCGTTGTGCGCATCCTACTGGGATCACAAAACAGGAAACTGTTACCAAAATTTAACAAAGTTAGCGCCATTTTGAAATTCATGTTGTTATTATGTTTCCATGACTATGTAATGTATTTTGATGAATATAAAATATATGGTAATTAATATATGATGATAGCCACGGAGTTAGAGAATAGGAGTGCAGGTGTTCCCAGCTTGTCATCACGGATATCGATTCCATATTATGATATTATCGATAAGGTTGTCTGGAAGAGATCGCTGGTTAGCGATAAGACCGCCTTATTGTACCTATATTTTAAGTTTTCATGTTTGTTCTTTTTCTTTTGTGTTTTTTGTACATACATACATACATACATACATACATACATACATACATACATACATACATTCATACATACATACATACATACATACATACATACATACTATAGAAATTATAATGCTTGCTTTTCCGCAGTCTCTCAGTCGCAGACAAAATGATTTTGTCTCGGAGCATAATCGATTTACTAAAACAAAAGTTGTTAGAATTCAAAAATGGCACATTTACATCTGAGAAAGACAGACAGAAAGACACACGCATACATTATAATTATTATTAGTATGTATTTTAGTAATTTTAGTAAGTAATTTTGCATTAAAAATATTATAATCTATTCCGTCGGGTCGGAGGAAAAAAAATCAAATTAAAGCTTATTAGCTTTAAAAACAATCAAAATTTAAGTAGCGAGTGCAGGTAGGTTGTTCCTCATCAAAATCATCTTGATTTGAATTTTTACAATCACTTGTCACTACAGAACCTTATTTAGTCTTTGCACCTACTTTGCACTCTTAAAAAATTAAATTCTTAAGAAAAAAATATTTACACCTACTAATTTACAGATAAATACTGAACTAAGTATTTCTAAAATTTTAAATATGTACAAATGAGTATAAACCCTTCAAAATCGAAAATTAACTTTAAAAAATTCGCTCCGACACCGACGTGCAGTCCACCTTCGACAATGTCCCGAAACGGACTGCCGAAGGGCTCGCGGGTGTTTACAGGGCGACGGAGCAGCCACGTTCTCACTAAGATACTTAAATTTCGGGGGAAAATTACTTTACACGAATGTTATAGGGAGTAAAAATAAAACTCGCCGTTAAAAATATTGTAATTTTTAAGACCTATTTTTGTGTGCAAGAACTAATTAAAAAGCTTGTGTCGTTTTGCAGAAAATTTTCAAAGTATGACAAAAGTAGATACTCCGTGGGGATTTTTTTCTGAAAGAGGGTTTGAAAAAAGTAAACATTTTTTACAGTAGAAATGTTTATTAAGCCTATATCTTCCGTTACATATTTTTTCTTTACGGATTCAACTTTCAGTTATTAAGACAATTTGACTTAAACATCCTAATACTGAGGCAGTTTGTCATCTCTTAAAGCCTTAAGGCTGGGCGTTGATAGATCTTTTAGCAATCAAGACAAGTATTTTTATATTATATAATAAAAAGTAGGTAAATTGTATTTGTCAGTACGAAGTAGGGCATAAAAGAAGAAGTTCTTACAATGAAATAAAAGCTTTGCAAACGAATTCGAAATCGCAGACCTAATAAATTACAAAGATCATATTATTAATATCATTGTACACCCAAATATTTGTCATCCGCATAATGGGAAAATGTTTGTCAATGAATAATACACCTTGATCAAACGCAACGCGAGACGGTATTACGTCCAACGCCTTCTCGTAGTTGTGGCCAATTATCGTATGTTCTAACTTCTACCCACATTACACTATAATATAATGCGTCCACACTGCACATGACAATAACAAATAAAGTATTTAAAAATTAAAAGTAAAACAGTTTCCAAAGATATGGATAGCATTTCCAAGAAACATTGCATTAGCGAAGTAAATTGTGTGGCACTAATAAAAGCCATAAAATAAAATAGGAGAATGAAGGATAGGTATCACATAAAACATTGTAATACAGTTCGGCATCGATAACCTCCTTGGCACAGTGGTGAGCGTGGTAGCCTGCAAGTGGGAGTGTCATAGATCGATTCCCGGCTGGGAAAATTTGGAAAATCATCGTCGTCCTCTCAACCAATAGACGTCAACTACTGGACGAAGGTCTCCTGCATGGATAGTAATGCGAACAAAATTTGCAGAAAATGCGCCAACCTTACGAGTACTTACTCTGCTCAACGATCTGATTGCTCAGCACCAACAGCTAGACGTATTTAATATTAGTTTTAATGAATTTTGTAAAATCTGTAATTCGTGACTCGGTATGCGTTTTGGCATTGTTGTAAGCATACCGAGGATATTATTATTTAAAAAATCAATAAATCAATCAATAAATCACTGGATCTCCACAGTACACGGTCTTGTATCGTTTGCTTCCAGCTGCTCCCAGCTACACGCTTGAGATCGTCCGTCCACCTTATGGGGGGTCGTCCAACACTGCGTTTTCCGCCATTCAAGCAACTTGAAACATTCTGCCGTCGCGCTTTCTGTCTGACCAGGCCCGTATCTGTATATTCATAAGTTGCGGGGTCAGAGCAGCAGTCTGGGGAGGGAGGAGTTGGGAATAATTCCATTTTCGCGCACAAAAGGCACGACTTGGCATAGCTTTACTCACGACGATTCACAATTGTTGTAATGTACCTACGCAAACGTTTTGATAGATCTTCTCAATTGTTGTTCAGAGGGAATTTAATTATTCTATTCTTATTAATTCAATTCCGCCCATCGCGCCAAATATCAACAACATCAAATCAAAACATGACGTAGCAAGACACTTGTGTCATTGTGTGTGCTTCAAGAAATGAACAAATTGAGTATTGAATATAATAGGTTGAAGTGAGTGAGTTTTTTTTAATTCCACTACAAGTTAGCCCTTGACTGCGATCTCAGCTGATGGTAAGTGATGATGCCGTCTAAGATGGTAGCGAGCTAACCGGATGAGGGTGCAGCAGTTATATTAAAGCCATACCCCCTAGTCGGTTTCTACACGGCATCGTACTGGAACACTAAATCGCTTGGCGGTACGTCGTTTCCGGTGGGGTGGTAACTAGCCACAGCCGAAGCCTCCCACCAGACGAAGTGAACATGAGTTCATATTCATTCATAATTCATAATTTTTATTTTGCCAAATTGTGGTTAACTTAAAAAAATTAGTCCCTTTCACAATTTAACGCCAGTGGCAGTGTGCAACAAGTGAAATTAATTTAACAAATTAAAAAATACGACTGCCCTGCCATATTATTTTTGGAGTTTACCTCCATATGAAGCGATTTGCATATATAGCCTTTGGAATCTTATTCACAGTTTTTATTAAATGATATTTTTTTGTGAATCACTAAATATTGAACTAGAGTGTTATATATTTTTGGAATCTACTCATCATTTTCTAGATGATGATTATATAGTTAGTATCTTATTTTCGTTTTTTTTTTTCAATTTTGGTCTTTAATGCGGGACCATGGTCACCCCATAAATTTTTTTAAAAATTTTACTAGCCTATGTCACCCGGAATAAGCTAGGGATTCTAACGATACCTCATTTATCAAAATCAGTTCAGGCGTATAGATGTTATGGTGGAATATACAAACTCACATACATACATGAACCCTGAAAACAATATACTCCTTTTTTCAGGCAGTCGTATAAAAATATACATGTACATCCATAAATTACCTAATTTTTTTAATCAATTATTTATAATATAGTGTTAGACTGAAATTGACGGATCTATGTATGGTCCATCTATGGTCTGATTTCCTCTACAGCGCTCTCGACAGTGACGGGCGATTGGAGGCGGTTAGAGGGAGATCGAGATGTAATGGTACTTATTAATCTATAAAAAAAAGATGGCTGTACAGTGTTTGTGTGTAAATTGCTAATAAAGTATGATTAAAAATGGTGATCGAGTGTTTCTACTTAATAATAGGTATATCCAACATAAATAACATACAGTGTAAACTCTTTATAACGAAACTCAAGGGACTGAGCATTTTTTGTCGTTATAGAGAGTTATCGTTATATGGAGTGAACAAAAAAACAACCAAATTAACAAGAATTTTTCTTTTCTCCCTTTTCAATTGCACGTATCACACAAACTTTTTCGTCAACACTAATCGCTTTCCGTTTACTGGCCATGTTAACAGTTTCAAAGTAGGTTTACGACTGATAATACGATAGGTACCCAGTATGCTTGGTCGAAGACCATCACTTCCGAGAAAACAATCATACTGCACGTGTTCAAGGCAATTAAAGATAACAAAAGCTAGACCGACCTCAGATGTTTCGGAGCTTCAAAGTCTTTTGTTACCTGATAACATAAACAATAATACCGATAATAAATATTTACTGTCTACAAATATGAACAAATTTCTTCGTAATAGAGAATGGCGTATCGCTATAAAGAGTGTTTCAATATGTGGGTTTTAACGCAAACCAACCAAGTCGGGCTCACTTCAACGTTACAGGGAGTATAATGTTATAAAGAGTTTACACTGTATATACCTGGAATATCTATTCCATTAATGTAACCGGTAAATCAGCTACAGTACCAACTTCAACAGTTTCCTTTAGTACCTAGTTGCCAGTTTGTCAGCGTTGGGAAGACAACGAAGTAAAATGTCGACAAAGTTATTTATCTTGTGAAAGTTTCAAGACGTGTTCCGCCGCTGCTTCGAGTGGTGTGGAGTGAGTTAGTTGTGTTTCAAAGCGGCTTTTGGTTTACCATTATAATTTCAGTAATTTTTCCAGTCTATATGTCACCGTAAGATTGCAAAAACCGTTAGTTTGTAATCTAACCAGCGAAACTGTAAACTGTCGACTGATTACAATTTAACGCATTATTTTTCGGTGGCGCAGTGTTTAGCGCTGTTGTCTTAACGTGCGGAGGTCCCGGGTTCGATCCCCGGCAGGGTCAATTTGGGAATTTATAATTTCTGAATTTTCCCTGGTCTAGCCTGGTGGGAGTTAAGTTGTAGTTTATTTATGTTGTAATTGTAGTTGTAGGTAATTTTGTAGCCAGGGAAGATGAATTGGGCGACTGTAAATAAAGTCTTCCCTGGCATGTTTTTATACATAATAAAGAATAAAGAATAAAGATATATTCTTTTCTGTCCAGTCTTGCCTTGAAGGTACTTAACATGGAAGTCAAATTGACAGGCTTTGCTTTAGGATTTCCTAAAACTTCACCCCGAAAGTATTGTCAGAATGTCCAGCCGAGCGAAGCAGGAGACAGTAGTTAGTATTTAACGCATATATATGTCACCGTAAGATTGTAAAAACCGTCGTATTATAATCTAACTCGCGAAATTGCAAACTGTCGAAAGATTACAATTTAACGCATTATTTTTCGTTAGATTGTAATCTGTTAGGTATATTAACCCGATACAAGAAAACGTAAATACAATGAATATTTCAAAAATTGACACTCAGAACATTGAACGGTTCACAATCTGTCGACAGTTTACCATTGTCATGTGTTTTTATGTTTTATTTTATTTTATTTTTGTAAATTTGTAATCTTAGTTGACATTAATTAATTATGATTTTATATGAAATTCGTAAGAGCTTTCTTTATACAAGCCAAAATAGGAATAAATAAATGAATCCTAAAAAAAAACAGTTTACCATTTCGCGAGTTAGATTATAATCTAACGGTTTTTACAGTCTTACGGTGACATATATACCACTTTTATTAAACGAATAGCTGTTATGTATTTGCAGTAAAGTTATATTTCATTTTATAGCACTCCGTAAAACCAATGCATTCAACACTCGTGCACTAAAATAAAACTTAACTCTCTCGCGAACATACTGCATTTATATATTTCAAAATATTTCATATTAAATTAAATGAAATATATGAATGGAATTTAAATATTTTTGCTTCAACCATTGTAAACAGTGATTGAAGTGAAATATTTCAAAATATTTCATATTAAATTAAATGAAATATATGAATGGAATTTAAATATTTTTGCTTCAATCATTGTAAACAGTGATTGAAGTGAAATATTTCAAAATATTTCATTTTAAATTAAATGAAATATATGAATGGAATTTAAATATTTTTGCTTCAATCATTGTAAACAGTGATTGAAGTGAAATATTTCAAAATATTTCATTTTAAATTAAATGAAATATATGAATGGAATTTAAATATTTTTGCTTCAATCATTGTAAGCAGTTATTAAAGCGGAGTACAGGTACCTATACTGTACACGTCATATTGAATTTATTGAATCTATAGAGTTAAGTGGATAAGTGGACGATGAACATTTGTACTGGAATATAATACAACGGTAAGCTTGAACTGCTGGTAGGATATTCGGTGAAAAATATTATTTTTTAAAGATAAATAAATTACATTACTTGGAATATGGTTTGATTAACAATGTAATATAATACTTTAATAGAAACTAGAAATAGTGATTGAAAAATAAAACTTCGTAACCTTTATCGTATCACCCATGGACTATAATAAACCAAGGTAAGATAATTTCCAGTTTTTACTACATTTATTAACTATATTACACACCGTTATATATTATATATACATATATATATTAGGTTAGTCACAAAATATATTATAACGGTATATGATTGGTTACATTAGGATTTCAGACTAAGTATTGTACGTTTTTAGTGTTTCCATGCTAATATTGCAATGTGAAAGTGTGTCTGTCGGTATGTCCATCTCACGGCCCATCTGTTCAACCGATTTTGATGAAAGGTAGGTACAGAGAGAGGTAATATCCCGGGGAAGGACATAGGCTACTTTTATACCCAAATGAATAACAAGTGAAATTAATTTAACGAATTAAAAAATACGACTGCCCTGCCATATTATTTTTGGAGTTTACCTCCATAAGAAGCGATTTGCATATATAGCCTTTGGAATCTTATTCACATTTATTAAATGATATTTTTTGTGAATCACTAAATATTGAACTATAGTGTTATATATTTTTGGAATCTACTCATCATTTTCTAGATGATGATTATATAGTTAATCTTATTTACGAATATTTTTTTTCAATTTTGGTCTTTAATGCGGGACCATGGTCACCCCAACAATTTTTTTAAAAATTTTACTAGCCTATGTCACCCGGAATAAGCTAGGGATTCTAACGATACCTCATTTATCAAAATCCGTTCAGGCGTATAGAAGTTATGGTGGAATATACAAACTCACATACATACATACATACATGAACCCTGAAAACAATATACCTACTCCTTTTTTCAGGCAGTCGTATAATAAAAACGTTAATCCACACAAAGCCATCATCTAGTTTTGAATAAAGAAAAAGTTTTTCCTATCGATGCGCTTAACATTATCTTACCACTAATCTCACGGTGTATACTTCTCAACTCATTCCCTAACTTTTCTTTCAACTTTGAGTTTATAATTTTACGCTCTAAGTTGTGAGCCAAGCGCTAAATTAAATAACTTGGAGCGGTCTATTTAACTTTGCCAACTTGTGTTAATCAGCCAAGTCGCCATTATTATTCCCACAGCTACTTTAAATTATGGGAACTTCCTATTTAAAGAAGTTATTCTCCGGCCTCTTAGTTCACAAAAAGTGTGTTAAGTCTGCCAATCTGAGCTTGGCCAGCGTGGTCGACTATTTGTTTTTTAAATTAATATGGGAACTTCCTATTTAAAGAAGTTATTAGTTAGATCTCCGGCCTCTTAGTTCATAAAAAGTGTTTTAAGCTGCCAATCTGAGCTTGGCCAGCGTGGTCGACTATTTTTTTTTTTTTACCACTACAAGTTAGCCCTTGACTGCGATCTCACCTGATGGTAAGTGATGATGCAGTCTAAGATAGCGGGCTAACCTGTTAGGGGCATGGCAGTTATATATTAAACCCATACCACCCTATTCGGTTTCTACACGGCATCGTACCGGAACGCTAAATCGCTTGGCGGCACTTCTTTGCCAGTAGGGTGGTAACTAGCCACGGCCGAAGCCTCCCACCAGGCAAATGATGATCAGGACTATGATCTAAGCTCTTCTCAATCTGAGAGGAGGTCCGTGCTCAGCGATGCCAGCGATGGTTTGAGTTAATAATGCCCCTAAACAGTTAAACCACTTCCAGTTAGCCCACTTTCATCACAGATTGCATCGTCACGTGAGATGGCAGGCTATAAGAAGTATCAACTACTAGCTGATGCCCGCGACTTCGCATGGAATAAGTTTTTTGATTCTTCATTTTTCGGGATAAAAAGCTTATGTCACTCTCCAGGTCCTCAACTATGCCCTAGAAAATCACGTTCTGCTGCAGCGTGATTGAAGGACAACCCCACATACCAACAAACAAACACACTTTCGCATTTATAATATTACCATGGCTTACATTATTGAGGACGAGCTCTTAAAACAGTCGACTGAAGATAAAAGATTAAGTAGGTACATGCAAAGTAACTTAACTTTGTTAGCGGCTTGCGAAGTTGCGTGTGAAACTTATGATTGAGAACTGTCATCTATGTTCTCCTATATCAATGTCATGGACTTAGATTCTTTTTATACGACTGCCTGAAAAAAGGAGTATATTGTCTTCAGGGTTCATGTATGTATGTATGTATGTATGTATGTGAGTTTATATATTCCACCATAATTTCTATACGCTTGAACTGATTTTGATAAATGAGGTATCGTTAGAATCCCTAGCTTATTACGGGTGACATAGGCTAGTAAAATTTAAAAGAAAATTGTATATAAGATTATTAACTATATAATCATCATCTAGAAAATAATGAGTAGATTCCAAAAATATATAACGCTATAATTCAATATCCAAGGATTCACAAAAAAATATCATTTATTAAAAATATTAATAAGATTCTTAATTAACTAGATTAATTTAGATTTTTAACTTTTTAGTTCGTTTTTTGGCACGCAGTCGTGTTTTTTAATTATTTTAATTATGACTTGTATAGGTCCATGATCAATGTATGTATAGTTTGTATATAAGAGAGTATATTCAAAAGTGTATATTTTAGTTTTAATTAGGAACAATTTAAACGCTCACCGAACTTGGATTTAAGCCCTAATAGTAAGTGCCGAGATTGACTGTCATAAATTGGCTCCAAATAGATTTAATTGAAATCTAAAATCATTATATTCATTAAAAGCACTAAAATAAATTTCATTTAACTTGTTCTGTAATTCATTTCAGTCAGGGAGGACCGTTGGGACCTAATACATAAATTATGTACATTAGTAGTCAAACGTCGAACTGCGAATAAACTGGCAACAGAAATAAAAACATTTGGAACACACTGTTGAATAAATTACTCACAACAAACACAATTCATGTGAAACAGTGGAGACTGATACGAACAAAACTAAAAATAATTTGTCAAAACGAAATTACAAAGCAACGAAAGGTGAATATTGATCTGTATATTATGTTTTGTTATAGAAGGAGGTTTACGCAACAAGATATTGATAATGCCGTACCAACATGCGACTTGGAGGCCTGATATTATAACCAGATATAGGTCTAGCATCAAAAGTTGAAATCTACAGTGTGACAATCGCAATCAGCTTTGCTTTGAAAATGATAATCCGTTTATTTTTGTGTATACCAATGTATACACAAAAATAAACGGATTATCATTTTCTATCATAGTCGACATCGTCTAGGTATCGACACAGGAATTTTCTTGAGAGAAGTTAATTATATTCTAAGGCTAGGAATAAAAAGGTTTTGCACAAATCCGCGCTCGGGAATTGAAATTTGTGACGAAATTTCTGAACGTTTTGCGAGAAAATGAAAAGAAATGCCCAATCCACAGCGTTCTAAATTCAAACCACTGTTTCTCACTGCAGTGAGCAAAAACGAGCACACTGGTTTTAAGCAGCAAAGGAGCACTTCTCGAACTAGAGGGGTGAAAAGGACTATGCGAAGCTGACTTTGTTAGTCGGAGAGAAAGAAGACATTTTAATACCTGCCCTGCATACAGAGTCCGCGCAAATTTGATCCATTTTCAGTCTAACGCTGTCACTTATCAAATGAGATTGTAGTCTATCACAAACATTTGATTGATAAAGAAGTAGGTAACCGTAATGATCTGCAACGCTGTGGAATGTAATTACGAAATGGAAAATGCGGATTAATAACGAGTTTATAGAACCAAATAAAGATCTGAAATCTAACTAATCTATCTAACCTAACCTAACCTAACGACTTTACGAGGTTTAAAAAATTAATGGATTAAGTAGATCTTTATGACTTCATCTCCAAAGAGAAAGTTAATTATTATTATTGAAACGGACTGAACTTTCAAAAATCCTTTCTTAGCGCATGCCTACCTCATTATAGCTATCTGCATGCCAAATTTCAGCCCAGTCAGTCAGTCATTCACCTTTTCCTTTTACATACATATTTAAGAAGATGTTGGTCTGTGGGTCTGCATCCCGATGTATGTCCCGAAGGACATAGGATCATAATAGGACACAGGATGATCCACATCTTCATCACACGTATTTCTGACATCCAAGGGTATTCTAAAACACCTCCACCCTACGCGGACGCAGCCAGACATCATTGGATATTTTAATTAGGGATGAATTTATCTTTTTACTGAGCTAATGTTGATCTTTTCTCAATTACAGATTAGATTAATATCACAAGAAAAATATAAAGAAATCCTACTAATACTTTAAATTCGAAAGTGTCCTTCAATCACGGCGTAACAAAGCAACGGATCGAGGTGATTTTTTGCATGGGCATAGTTGAGGATCTGGAGAGTGACATACGATAATGTTTATTCCGGAAAGTTCCCGTGGGGATTAAAAGAAACTTATTCCACGCGGACAAAAAAAAACGCGGGTATCAGCTAGTCTATACTAACATTATAAATGCGAAAGTTTGGATGGATGTATGGATGTTTGTTACTCAATCACGCCCCAACGGCTGATCGGATCTGGCTGAAATTTGGCACAGAGATAGATTATAGTCTGGAATAGCACATAGGCTAGTAATCTCATAAAATCCTAAGGATAATTTTCAGAAATATGCATCTCAAACTTTGTAATATCTTCAGAATGCTGTCAATACTTCTCCTCGCTTGGCTGTCCGTCCTGCCACTCTGTTCTGGTGTCGTCAACTGTCGCACAGCCTGCCGCCACTGCAGGGAGAAACTGGAGCATCCAGAGATGCTGGAGGTGTACTGTGCCATGTGTGACGAGTGCAAGCAGAGGAGGCGGGAATGGCTGGAGGGCGCCCCTAGTTTGCTGAGAGTTGACAACACTGAAGAGTACTTGACGAATTATGCGCAGCAGGATTCGCAAGGTACAGCAAAGTAGTTTTTTATAAAACTTTATTGCACAACCAGAACTAGCAGCTGTGTACAATACGAGGACTTATAGCTCGAAAGCCTCAAAGTCGACCTTTGGAATGTGTGAAAAGGCGTGTTGTTGGTGAGCTAGAAAGCAGTCACCAGAAAAAAAATATTATTGAAAAAATGTATACAATTAGAAATGGGATCTTTATCTCTCTACTGTTATATTATGGATTAAAAGGGATGATGCCTGTCAAAAATAAATTACTTCTTATTGATTATTGTCTCCCAAAAGACCTGAAATTCTTGGTTACCAGTTTGGTAACCATTTTAAACTACAGATTAAAGAAGATAAGTCCGTAGAAATTTGAAGACGTCACAACTATGTATTTCACACAAACTTCCATACTAGAAGCGCGTTTTTAAGTTTGATAAAGAGTTGCTGATATGATAGATTTGTCATCACCCCTATTTTCATTTCCATTAACTTTAAAAAAATGTATAATTTTTCCAGACGAATGCCCGACAACACCAATGGACGAGTCCTGCGACGATCCGCCCGTATTCCTGACACGAACAATTCCAACAACAACAACAACAACACCACCACTACAACAACAACAACACGTAGACCCTGTCCCCCTAAACCTTGTGTCAAGCCCACAAGACCCCCGTGCCAAAGCCTAGCATGCCCCATACCAATGATGCCAATGGCTATACCAGCATGTAACATGTGCCCTATGCAAATGCCTGCATCTTTCTACACTGTGACACCGGTTCAGTCGAGTACACAACCGTCAACAACAGAGGTAGCTCGGAAGATGCTGACAGGAAAGCTGACGACCACTTCAGAATTGTATTTTTATCTCGGTGTGCCAAAGAAGTTGCTAAAACAGTTACAATTGTCCAGATCTTAAGTGCCTAGTACATCTTTCTTCCAACTAGGCAAGTTTCCGCACTTAATCCATGGAGGTTTGCTATGCCTAGTACATGGCCCACATTCATTGGCCCGACAATGAACGCACACGAGTATAATAAGGTCTTTGCTTTATTGAGGTTTCACACAAACATAAAAAAAACTTGTGTAAAAGCAACGTTCACAATTTGACACTCGCCAATGCATTTGGTCAATGTGTGCTGGAAGCCTGGAGCGATTAGAATAAGAATAACGTAACGTAGTATAGTATTATTAGTTATTTATTAATTATTAATGTAATAACTGTAAAAGAGATTGATTATGACAATGTTTTATGGACGTGAGAAAAGTAGGTGTGAGAAAATTCATAATATTAACATACAAGGTTTTGATGAAGCAATTATAATTATTGTTGACGTAAAATGTTATGATATGAAGTTACTATGATTAATTATATTACTGTCGTCACGTACTTTAACTTATTATTCAACAATAATAATACTTGTACCTTAATTAAATTTAATCTTTCCCCTAAGATCATCATCACAGATGGACAATTTATATTTTATAACATTACCAGCTGATGCCCGCGACTTCGTCCGCGTGGATTAAGTTTTTTTAATTCACACGAGATCTCCTTAATTTTCCGGGATAAAAAGTAGCCCATAGCACTCCCCAGATTCTCAACTATACCCTTGTAAAAAATTACGACAATCCGTTGCTCTGTTACGGCGTGATTGAAGGACAAACCAACAAACAGACACTCTTTCGCATTTATAATATTAGTATGATCATCTTTCATTTGAGACGGGTAAATCTACAGAGCTTTAATGTAAAGTATATTGAAACCATAAATTTACAGTTGGAACCTTGGGAAATCTAAGACATTACGTATTCATGTACCTATGTATGTATGTATGTAATTAAAACATATCTATATAATTAAATGGACGTGCACAAATGACAGTTCTCTCTGCTGGAGAGATTTCTTATTCAGCCCTAAAATGTGGGAAAATAAAATGTAGAAAGTAACCAGTAGGTACTCTGTAATATAGAGAAATCATCGTGAGATAATAATTATGTCTCGCATTTTTTTGTATTGTTTGATTAATAATTATAATGAAACAATACAAAAAATATGCGTAAATTAGGTATACTTATATTCTTTATAATTTTATCCTATTTTGCATGTTACAATTAGCTTTGAATAATTAATTAATTGCAAAAAAACACCTAGATAATAATAGGGAAGGCACTAGCTCCCATAACACAGTTTTTACTTTTTGGGAGATGAGGCCAAATTATTAATGTGAACCTAAGTATTTTTTTGCAAATAAAGAGATTTTTATTAAAGCGAAAACTTCTTTAGGCGCGTTGAGCACTTTTTGGTAGGGGGTGAAAATGTGGAAAATGCGACGCCGTTCTTCTTAAGACAAAAGGTCTTAAGTATAAAATAGTACATTCGTAATTAAACTTTAATCCCTTAGTTTTAAGGTTTATATTAATATAAGTGCTGTGGAACCGTGTCCGACACCTCGCGTTGTTATGAAGACAAAATGTATGAAGTATAAATATAGTACATTCATATTTTAACTCTAATGCCTTAGTTTTAAGGTTTATATTAATATAAGTGCTGTGACCATTGACGTAATAATACGTCAATGGCTGTGACCGACAAATCGCGTTGTTACGAAGACAAAATGTCTTAAGTATAAATATAGTACATTCGTAATTTAACTTTAATGTTTTAATCTTTATATTTGAAATATTTTGATGATTATTTTTATTAATTTTAAATTAAAAAAAAAATTAAATAATTAAAAAAATAGTTAAATATTCGTTTTCACTTCCATCGGCAGTCCCTATGACTGCCAATTTTTTTATTTAATTATTTTCTCTACCATTGTTCAGTGTACACAGCGCACAGCCTAGGCAATAATCCATTCTAGCCTAGACACTGTTATCAATGCAGCCTGTATCGATTGCCGGACGCTCAACAAGTGTTCGCGTGTTCTGCCCTCCGCTACTCGCACCTCACCCGTTGTCCTGGATGAGGGACACACGCAGCAACGCGACAAGATGCGACAGTATCAAATTATTTTTAAATTAGAAAAAAATCATTAAATATTTGCTTTCACTTCTATCGGCAGTCCCTATGACTGCCAATTTTTTTTTTTAATTTTTTGCTCTCCCATTTTTCAGTGTACACAGAGCACATCCTAGGCAATAATCCATTCTAGCCTAGACACTGTTATCAATACAATATATATAATATTAGTATAGAAATAAGTGATTGTATTAAGTAATTGAAAAAAATTTCAATTAGCACAGGTCTTTGATCCAATTGAGAAGGGTTAAGTCCACTGTCAACCTCGACTGTGGACTTGACCTTAACCCTTCTCAAACCCTACTTTACTCAACACGCTGGCACGCGCACGAGTAAAATTATGTCTACCCGTTATCTCTATTTGTCTACCGAAGCTAACATGGTTACACATATGACTTGTCTCGTTACGTCAAAAGTAGAGATAAAAGCAATATTTCTTACCTGTGGTATTTTTGTCTACAAAACCTTACATGCCGATTATTTTTTTCTTGCAATATACCTACCGGATTTTGTGCAAGTTAGGATAAACGAGAAATTAGCCGGCAACAACCACATCTCTCTCTCTCGTCGCGAGTTATCTGGTCCGCATGCTAAACCTGCAGAGGATGCTCTTTTCCCCGAATTAAAAAAAATTCCAACGCAAATTTACATAATAAATAAAAGACAACTTATAAAACAAAAAAAAATGAGAAAATGATCAAGGGAACCTAACTATAATTTTGCAAGACCAATTCATCGATACCCCACTTGCCATAGTCTATCGAATTTTATTTTTTAATTTGTTACATTATGGCTTCTAGAGGCCGCCATTTTGTGTTTTCTCAAATTCGGCTTCCGTTATGACACTCGGAAGATTAAGATAAATCTAGTGGTACAAGTATTATCAAAATCGGTTCAGCCGTTTTGCCTGTAGTGCGACACAAAGGAATACATTAAAAATGAACCTTTGAAACCTCGTAAATCCTAAATGATCGTTAAAATGGAAAATGATCAAGGGAACCTAACTATGATTTTGCAAGACGTATTCATCGATACCCCACTTGCCATAGTGTATCGACTTTTATTTTTTTAATATGTGGCTTCTAGACGGCGCCATTTTGACTTTTCTCAAATTCGGCTTTCACAGTGACACTAATGATATACTCGGCATAATCTGGTACAAGAGTCATCAAAATCGGTCCACGCGTTTAGGCTATATAGACTGATGAGCACATAACCCTGTGCGTTTCGCAGTCGGGTAAAATGTCATTAATGTCAAGATCAAAACCATCAGAGGGTAATGCAAAAGTCAACGATCCATCGGCAGGTCTGGCTACCTATAGGTAGGTAGTCGCTTCGTCGAGATACGTGGACAGACTACCTGATGGGTAATTACCAGCTCGCTATGGAGCTGCCTTATGCCAGCGTGCGTTTACCTTGCGAGCCTTCTACGGAACCAAGGTGAACTCCGACTGGACTTGTTGCTTAAGGTAAAGTTCACTTTTTTTATAAATCCCAGATTGTTAAAGCGAACGTACATACGTCCGTACCTAAGCGTTGAAAGAAATAAATAAGCTTTAACGTAAAGTTTTCAAAATTCCGGACACATTTTATAGTTTTATGTAAAGTCATAAAACCTGTTTTCAAGAGAAGAAACAACAAAATGTTGATCGGCATCAGTAAATACTGATTTCTTTTTATGTGGTAAAGCTGTTCAATAACTTTTAAGGAGTTTTTCAATAAGTATATACACTGTGGGCAAACTATAAAAGTTTGCCCACAGTAGATATAAAAGTAAAACTATAAAAGTTTGCCCACAGTGACTGACTGACAGACAACCTGACCCAATCGACTGAACGCAAATATATGATTTTCAAAGAATATTCCTTGAGCACCTTTGATGTGTATTAAGGAAGGATATTTCGAAATTCCTTCCCCAAGATTGTTAAACAGCGGGTGAAACTTGTACGAAAGTAATTTTTTAAGTTATATCCTATATATAAAACCCTAAATATCAAGTTTCATACTTAGTATTTAGCCTTTTGGTTAAAAATTAAGAAATAAGTGTTTCACAGCTTTAGATAGATAATTCCACTCTCAAAGGGGTGAAAAATGGGATGGAATTTGTATGTGATTTTTAGGAACCTATTCCGCGGGCAAAAGTAACAATATTATTCCTTATAAGTTTATGTAGCGCCGAAGAATCTACGTCTAAAACTAGAGTCGCAACTCCAAAGTGATCAACTAGGTCTTTGCAACATTGTAGATATCTATGCGATCAGGCTGTACGTAGCTTCTAGACAACTAGACTTTTTGTCTCGTATCTTGGAATAGCAAGGCATCAAGGTAAGCAGGAATCGGTTAATTGCATTGCTAATGATAACTCATACATATAACACTTTAGATCTTTAGTCGTTAGCGACTGCCCGCGGCTTCGCTCACGTTAGGTTCTATTTTCATACAAATTTCAAACCCCCTTAGGAGTTGAATTTTCAAAAATCCTTTTAAGAAAGGATTTTCGGATGCCTACGTCATAATAGCTATCTGCATGCCAAAGGACTTGACCAGGGCAATTATGGAAGCTTGCCTAGGTGTCAAAAATCAATGTGCCGCAAAGATTTTTTATTATTGCAATTGTTATATTTTATACATTTCAGATAAAACCGTTTCAGAAGTCTGAAGGCTCACAAAAATAAAAAAAATAAAGAAAAGTTTCACCAAATAACTGCTGCTTTCCCACGCTAGATGGCGCTAGACGGTGTGGCTAGCGAGGCTAAACAATTATTTTCAACTATTCGACCACGTTGTTCAGGAAAAAATTAAGCTTTGCATTATTTGGGCAGGGTTGAGGATAATACTGGAATAATAAAACTATATTTGCAAGAATTATGTAATTTTTTAAATAAATCACGCTACATTGTGTCATATATTGTGTGAAAGCAGCAGTCTGCTTTCTTACAAAAGATGTCGCTAGACGTTTTGGCTACCGAGTTCAACTATTCGACCACACGGATGCTCAAGATTTAAACAATAAACGTATTCTTTTTTTTTGACACTTGAACCTTGACCTTATTCGGAATAATAAACCCATAATAATTTCGGTTTTAATTTTTAAACCTTACTGTATAAACGGAAATCCTGCACATTCTCCCGAATCGGAGGGCAGTTTCTGGTCACATCATTTCAGCCTGATCCGTCCAGTGGTTTGAGTTGTGCGTTGATAGATCAGTCAGTCAATCAGTCACCTTTTTTTTAATATATTTATTATTTAGATACAAAACGAGCCCTACTACTGAGTACGGCTCGTTTGTAAGTAGTAAGTAGAGTACTAAAGAGTAACCTTAATCGGTATCTTATATCTACGCGGCATCGTACCGGAACGCTAAATAGCTTGGTCGCACTACTATTCTAATCTGTAGTACGGTGGGAACCACCCACGGCCGAAGCCTCCCACTAGAATAAAAGTCACGAGGATCAGCTAGTAATAATAATAGCTAATAATCGCATGTCAGCGGTTTAAATTATTTCCGCCATTAATTCCCCATAGACACGCTCGAGCCTTTTGTGTCGTGACCACTTGTCGGCAGGTTGATGGATAGTTTGAGCCATTTAAACATCACACTTTATATAAATCTAGTTAATACTAGTTAATATTATGGATACAAAAGCGTGTCAAACTGTAATACGGTCCGTATGTTTAAACGATTTTGATGAAAATCGGCACTTAGATAGCTTGCACCACGGCGACCGATACAGACTTTACACATTGCAGGATTTTATTCCAGATAATTAGAGTTCCCACGATGTTATACATATAAAAACTGAAATACATCGGTCTGATCTCTCTCCGGTCGGGTCGGATTTTCCCTCCCATCAAACTATGAGAGTAAAGGAACAGAGAGTGCACTTGTGTTTGCGCACACACTTGTGCACTATAATTTATTGTCTGACCGAACTTTCGATTTCGGCCTAGTTTCGGTAAAAAAAAACGGATTTCGTCTGCCATCCGGCGCAAACTGACAATGACGACCTCCGTGGCGCAGTGGGTAGCGCTGTTGTCTTAACTTGCGGAGGTCCCGGGTTCAATCCCCGGCAGGTTCAATTTGGGAATTTATAATTTCTGAATTTTCCCTGGTCTGGCCTGGTGGGAGGCTTCGGTCGTGGCTAGTTACCACCCTACCGGCAAAGACGTGCCGCCAAGCGATTTAGCGTTCCGGTATGATGCCGTGTAAAAACCGAATAGGGGTATGGGTTTCATATAACTGCCATGCCCCTAACAGGTTAGCCCGCTACCATCTTAGACTGCATCATCACTTACCATCAGGTGAGATGGCAGTCAAGGGCTAACTTGTAGTGGATTAAAAAAAAAAAAAAAACTACGGCCGAAACGTTGTTTGCTAAAGTTTTATTTATACTTAAATGTTTACTTGCTTAATTTTTCCCACGAAAACATGGTTTTACAAAGTTTCGGTTCGGTTCGGACACTAAGAAAATATGGCCTTACATAGAAGTATCGGTTTCGGCCGTTTCGTTAGGACACTAATAATATCTCTCGCGCAGATAGCTAACCGCTGTAGACTGGCCGTGGCCGTGGCCGAAGTTCGGTCGGGAGGATTTAGGCTTACCATATAGAACCCTCCTAGGCGGTCTGCCGAGCTGCGGCCCGTACGCCGCGGAGTCAGGCTCAGAGTCCGGCACGCACGTTCCTATTATGATGCCCATGGTCATAACACCACACCACACAACACTAGTCTACAACACAACTGTGCAGTCTACGTCCGTACGAACATCACACCACACTTCACAACACTTGACTCGAGATGCTAACTCGCCATATTTTAATGTCTCATACAATGATTTCCATGGCTTTTGATTGATTTAAAAACTGTGTGGCAGTGCCCACCTTTTATTTTCTTATACGCCCTAGTTTTTGTACAAACTACAAGAAATCTCGTCTATAATAGATGTGCTTGTTTCAAGCTTGATTAGAAGTTATGGTATGTGCGTTAATCTTAACCTACAGTCTACAAGTTACACTTAAGGACACGCAAACTGTTACTATTGTTTCCTTTTTCTCTCTCTCTTTTAAGAGCAGAACTTCAAAATAGCAAAGCTCTATTTGCAATATGCACTTCAGGACATAAAACCCGTACACCACTATTATTTTCTTTTTTTTTTTTTACAAAAAATAAAACTTGGCGTACCTACGTTCGTGACGGTCGAACAACTACAACTGGCTTCTGAGTAGAGTAAAGGCTACCACTCACCGCCACTCGTCAAAGTAACATTTGGCACGCGAGCGGTGACGTCACAACGGTCAATGTGCGTCACTTTAACCAGGGTTGGCACTGGTTTGAGGAAATTCAAAGGAACTTTTAAGGAAAAAAAATGTAGAAGTACCAATTTGACAGGAAACAAAACGTCTACCTATTTAGAATGAATACTAATAGCAAGGAGTACGGATATCGATGTTTTTTTAATGTTTTGGTTTTGCTTCCTGTGTGTTTAAAATTTTAATGGAAGTATGAAGGCTTGAAGAATAACAAAAGTGAGTATTTGCCTAAATTATACAATGGAAGTAACGGTACAAGGACTTGAACGATAAATATTCTGCAAGTTGGATTGCGTTTAGTGCCTAAGCCATTTATCATTTTTTATACCTACTACATGTAATTCTGTTGGTAGTTCAAATCAAATAAATTAAAAATTAAAATAAAATTTATTAGTGCCCTTCAACGTACCTACGGTTCCAAATGTCATACAAACTGATTTTCAAACCATTACTACACGAAAATGTATTTTAGACCGTAAATATTTTTACTGGAATATAATCTTTTAACAGTTTTAAAGAACATAATAAGATCCAGTCAGAAAGTTGCAAACTAAACTAACTAAACATGCATGATACTGATATTATACTTCAAAGTATAGTGGCAACCCTACTTCACAGAATATTAACACGCACAAAAATATCAAATATCAAAACACCTTTAATGCGTTCGTAATAAGATCTAAATTAACTTAATCTATTGAAACCACTTCCGCGGCGCCTTCTCTAAGGTAATGATTAGACTACTGTGGTTGCCTTACTTATGTCAACCATGTCAACACGCGAGGTTGACGAGATATGAATAGATTTTACAAATGGACAACAAGACTTGCTTTGGTTTACAACTTAAGGTGATCTTTCACGGTAATCAAGTAGTTTAATTTCCTAGTTTTTCATACTTAAACAAAAAATACTGATCGCTTCTTTCGTAACCTTTGCGTTCGCGTAACGATTAATTTGGAACTCAAGTCTGTCAAAAGTCTAGCAGTACATTTTGGCACAGGCAGAACCTAACGATTTAAAACAAAGAAAGATCTTGGGGTCCCAGGCTGCTTGATTTAGAGACCTCTCATTAGTTAAGACGGAGGATCCCAACTTCCCAAGTAACTCGGTTAAAGCGATTTTATGCTCAAACTCAATCTTTATACAGGCTACAGCTAATTTTAAGAATTGAAGTTGCTACTTTTAATTAGTTTTTAGCATAAATTTTGGTAAAATTAGCATCTATTTTCGTGTAAGCTAATTACATGTAGGTAAGTGTGCGCCGTTAAAGCTGATTATATCCCTGTCCCGTGGATCTAATAAGATTACTTTAATGAGATTAACTTCGCTTGAAAATATCATACGATGCCGGTACCTATGAGTTTATATAGAGTCACATACCGTGTGAACAAAATGCTTATTTATTTTGCTTTTAAGCGTCAAAAAATTGTGGACTTTTGCAAACTACCGAGATAACTAAAGTTCCATATCTGAGGCACGTGCTAAGTACGGAGACAAGAACTTCAACAACTCTTCCTGAAGATGATAGGCTAAGCTACCGGATTTGCCGGAAGAAGTGTCATTGATTGCAAAAGTCTTGGCTATGCACCATCCAAGAGTGGGCGGTAATAGCAAGCGCCACTGAACTGAATAATAATACTATCGTCTCTACCGAACCCACGTCTCCAGCGATTGCTCATCTGCGCAGGTGATATATAGACCACACATTTATGCGCAAACTCAAGTGCACTCCCTAATCCCTTAATCACATAGTCCTAATGGACATCCATCGGGGAATCGAGGACTTGCTCTCCGAAGCTGGTAGGGGGTGAAGAACTTTATAACTTCCAAGAATATACGATGCTGACAAAACTCCTTTGTCAAAAAGGCGCCGAAAGAAGAAAAAGTTAAGTTCTAAGTATGTGGAATAACGACAAATCTTTTCTCTAACTAAGTATCAAACTCTGTCTTAACTTCAAGGTAACATCGTCAAAACGTGATGTGATATGACTTGCTGACGACCTCAGGCAAATCAAACTACTAGTCGTTAGTGTATTATTAGCTGCGTCAGTTTCACTAAATGGATCTACGTGATTTCCGGTTCTGCATTACGATAAGTACTAGGTACTCGGTACAAGGACAAATAATAATAACAAATATCATCTATCAAATTAATCCTTAGATGTCGTTTCCAGCAAATCATCGCCAATGGTAATTTGTGAATCACTTGTAATTTATAAAAAAGATAACTAGTTAGACCAGTTAGAAAAACTTCCCCAGCAAGTCAATCCACTTTATAAATTCACTTGCCCAGACAGACAATAAAAAATCATGTTTTCTTTATTTCGATCCTGTTATCATTTCAAGCCATTGCCGGCCCGCTACTCGGTTCGGGGTCTCGTCTTTGAATAAGAGCTTAGGCTATAGTCCACAATTCCGTTGCAATTGGCAGACTTCCCCCGGTCCTGCCAAATAGGAGATCAAAGACTTTATCATTAGAGCTAGACTATCATCGCTTCGAAAAAGTCATTGGAAAAAATCTTTCGAAGTGCCGTTTCCTAAACGAAAGACAAGATGTTTGAAAGGCGAAAACATTGTGCGTATTGCTTCTTAAAACATGCCTATTTTCTCAGCACAATTCTGAAGAAAGGGAAGAAAATTGAAGTGAAAGTACTTTTTGATTGAGAGGCGTAGCAGTTAGGCGTAAGTAAGGATCGCGTGTCGCTAATCTCTCCGACACTTCAGACAATTATGGTCTGGGCCACCGGGCGCTGCCCTTGAGGTATTTATCGGGAACACAAATAGAATAAACATTAGCCTTATTGTTGGTGGACACGAAAGTCACATTCCATGGCAAAATGTCTCGTATCAGGACTAAGGCTTATCGTACATACAGACTGTTATGAACTGTTAGAAACAATTTAGGATAATACATCATACTACGACGACACAACGACATCATGCTGCAGAAAAGGAATATTACGATTCGACAGCCAGCAACCCGTGTCCAGCAAGAACTCAGTCAGACAATACGGATGATGACAACTCAATCAAATCAGCAATTCTTTATTACACTTAAAAACGCAATTCTAATATGGAAGTTTGTATGCAATACATAGTTGTGACGTCGCCAAATTTCAACGCACTTTTTCCATTTCATCTAGTTTAAAATGGTTATCAAACTTAAAACTAACCGAGGATGTGATTTTTAAGTCTTTTTGAAGACGCTCTATTTAATCATCAGTATGAAATAATTTATTTTTGACAAAGTCATCATCCTTATTGTAGCAAGGTACTTGATAAATTTCAATTATTATACCCTGCTGAGTTGGCAGGACGGCTATAGGCATCATAACAGGGCACTGTCCACTCAACAAACACCTATATGTTCTAGGTATAACCGACAGCCCTCTGTGCAGAGCTTTAAATGTTTCTGGTTGTAAATAGTCCCTTAAATTTTGTATTTACTGTTTATTTATTTATATTTGTTTGGTTTTATTTTTATTTTTTAACTGGCCTCATGATTTAATTAGAATTATTATTATTATTATTTTTTTATTTTTTTAATAGAACTAACTATAATTAGAATAATTGATTAAGTAGTAATAATTAGTAGATATAGTTAAGAAGCCGTGGCGTCACCTGGAGTAGGGCTCCAGCTGAAAATCAGCGCAGAATGCTTTGGTATATTTTATTGCAAGGCTTTCTGCATTATGCTGAGCTGATGCCTTCTTTCAGGTTGTGCCACACACGACAAGTGTTGTCAGGGTGCCTCTAGGACTTGGCCATGAGTTTAATGCTCAAGTGCTGGAGGCGCCATGGTAGCATTTACCTTAAGGTATTGTAATGTGTGGCACAATGGTGAGAATAAATAGATTTTCTTTCTTTCTTTTAGATTTTTTTCAGAGCCTGCATGGAAAGCGAAGAAATACCAAGACACGTACTACTCGAGTGTAGTGCTGTATCCACTCAACGAGAAGCCTACATTGGCTCCCCAGCAACAATCCCGGAAGTACTCGCCGACCTGGGCGGCCTGCTTGGATTCTGGAGTGAGCTCGGCTGGCTGGAGTGATCCAGCGGGGAGACTCCACTTATGCTTAAGTGCGGAAAAGCCCAGTGAGAGAAGCGGAAGAAGAAGAAGAGCCTGAGTTGGGTAGAAGTTACTTTTACATAATATATTTAAGCTAACCGTAGTTGGGGCGAGTCATCTAGTGCCGGACAAGTGAGAATTAAAGCGGCATAAAAGCCCCCCCAACCCCCCAGTGTTTGTGTTAAGATTTTCTCGATTGCTATTTGTTTTCGCAGCGGGATTGCTGTTTGTTTCCAAACCGCCGGTTAACACGTCTAAACCAAACAACAAAAAACACGTGTAACATTTGCGATACGAATATTAACAAAAATTGTGTGTTTCAGCTCCGACGCACGACTGGGGTTTACTCTTTACGAACGATTATCCATACCAATATTATAAATGCAAAAATGTGTCTATCTGTCTGTCTGCTACGCTTTCACGGCTCATCTGCTCAGCCGATTTCGATGAGATTTGGTACGGGGGTAGATTGTATCCCGGGGAAAGACATAGGCTACTTTTTATCCCGGAAAATTAGAGTTCCCGCGGGAATCAAAAAATCTTAATTCACGCGGACGTAGTCGCGGATATCATCTAGTAAAATATATAGATTAGTCAATGAGGATAAAAGAACGCTTTTTTATGTTACTGAAAGCATTAAATTATTAATTTATAATTATTAAAATACATTACATAGTCATGGAAACATAAAGCCAATAACGTAACGGAGAAAGTTTGATTACTGATACTCCCCATAAATTTTCATACACCGGGTTTACCTATATGTATATGCAAATCAATTCTAAAGGAGGTAAACACCAAAAATCTTTTTAATAAACAAGGCATAGATGATCGAATTTATTACAACACAGTGTACCATAAAACATGGGAGTAATATCGCTCGATATTACATATCGCTTGTGTAAGGATAAGGTATTATTATTAAGGAGCTAAATCAAACGAGCCGACACATAATATCCCCAAGTTTACCCTGATTACTTTCTTGTTTTCCCCGGGATATTGTCAAATGGCCGGATTAGTGTACCCGTGTAACCTAAAATACGTTTTCTGGGTTTATTTGGACTATGGACGCGTATTTTCTATTGTATTGTTCCTAGAGCGGCTTTTGTCTATGGAGAAAAGTTATCGAAAGTCCGATGATAGTTAATGGCCAAAATAATATAATATGTAGGTACATACTAGCTGATGCCCGCGACTTCGTCCGCGTGGATTGAGGTTTTTTTGGTTCCCGCGGGAACTCTTTAATTTTCCGGGATATAAAGTAGCCTATGTGTTATTCCAGATTATGTGTCAAAGTAACAGCCTCCATCCAAACTATTCACATTTATACTCAATACTCAATATCATTTATTCAATATAGGTACACTGTAGGTACACTTACTGACGTTAAAAATTACAGTTTACTTAAAAAACATGATGGTGATAATTGGTTACGGTATCTTAAAACTAAAGCTACTATATTATTTGTATTGATTTTTTTTATCTGCTGTAGAGTTTAACCGATAAGCTATCGTCGCTTTTTTCTTTTTAGTGACTCTAAAATCTAAATAGAATTAAATAGAAAGTACGCAAGTGGTATTCCAACAATTCTATGTAGGCTTATTTTCTTAAAATAAGGGAGACAGTTGTCTTAATCTAACGAATAAATGTCTTGCTCCGAACATAAATATTCCCGAAACATTTTTTGGTAGAAAAAAAGGGATTAGATACAAAAGTTAATCAGCCGAGCTAATCCTGGATGAGACGACATTATTTTTGCCCTTATATTTGGAATAGAATTTTCGAAAATAGACATTAATTTTAAAATAATTATTTTATTATATTTTGGTTTAAATTTTTGAAATGCATGGATTTTGGTTAAAAAAAAACCCCAGTGTCGATCTGTCACCATAAGATTGTAAAAACCGTTAGATTATAATCAAACTCGCGAAATTGCAAACTGTCGAAAGATTACAATTTAACGTATTATTTTTCGTTAAATTGTAATCTGTTATGTTTATTAACCCGATAGAACCTAAGTGTTACCTCATTATTTATTTATGTCGAACCCTAACCTAACCTACAAGAAACAGACAAGAAAACGTAAATACAATGAATATTTCAAAAATGGACACTCAGAACATTGAACCGTTCACAATCTTTCGACAGTTTATAATTTCGCGAGTTAGATTATAATCTAACGGTTTTTACAATCTTACGGTGGCAGATCCATTGCTTTGTTGCGATTGAAGGACAAACCTACACACAAACTCACTATCGCATTCATAATAACAAACAATAACAATAACATGAGTGGTAAGATTCACTCGACTATTCAAAAGCACTAATTGTTAAAAGTATACTTGAATGACAATTAACAAAATTAAAAAAACACGACTGCCCTGCCAAAAACGAACTATAAAGTTAAAATTCTAAATTAATCTAGTTAAATTACAATCTTATTCACATTTTTATAAAATTATATTTTTTTGTGAATCACTGGATATTGAACTATAGTGTTATATATCTTTGGAATCTAGCCATCATTTTCTAGATGATGATTATATAGTTAATTTTATGTTGGAAAAAAAATTCAACTTTAGTCTTTAATGCGGAACCATGGTCACCCCATATTTTTTTTTAATTTTACTAGCCTATGTCACCCGGAATAAGCTAGGAATTTTAATGATACCTCAATAATCAAAATCGGTTCAGGCGTATAGAAGTTATGGTGTAATATACACACTCACATACATACATGAACCCTGAAAACAATATACTCCTTTTTTCAGGCAGTCGTATAAAAAAATATTTGATTTGATTCTATGATAAGCATAATTTCATCCCTTCACATAGCTTGTTTACTGATTGGTCCATATTGTTAGAATATAATTTGAATACTGCGAATTGAATCCCCGCCCTGTAATTTGCGATTATTTGCGTCACGTATATTACGTCAAAGCTCCAAAACCACGGTCAAAATAAAATTCCACAACCACACAAAATTTTCTAGATTCCCTTATAGTTTCGTCCAGTCTGTCTGGCCGTCTGTTTGTATGTCACAGTCATTAATTGTTAGAATATAATTTGAATACTGCGAATAGGCATGATGACAGATTTTGAAAAATGGTCAGATTATGTTCGGAATTATCTACTATTTCGAGTAAATTTATTATTTCAGCAGAAAAATAAGGTTTGGTAGATAAAATTGGCATTTGAAATTTAAATTTTAAAATTCACGCCAAAACGCTCGCGAGTGTCATGGCCCATTAACGTCCCACTGCTGGGCACAGGCCTCCACTCTCCTAGGAGAGAGGGAATTAGAGCTTAGACCCACCACGCTGCTCCAATTATATATAACCGGGACACGGAGGTGAAACTTCCTAACTCCGGGCTAGTACTGAGAATTTCTAATCCGCAAAACCCGATACTTAATTATGGCCCGACCCGGGACTCGAACCCTGGGCCTGGTCGGCCGCAGTCAAACATGCTAACCACTAGACCAACGAGGCAGTCCCCAAAATACTCTTAAAAATATACTAATACGTTTCAATTCGAAAATGTTGACTCTACGATGCACAATAATGTATTTCTGCGTGCATTGAAGAGTCAACATTATAAACGGGAAAAATTAGGCTCGTTTTACCTTGTGTATCATAGATTTCCTTCAAGTGTACACTTTTGTACACATCCGATATTTTAATTACATTTTCATATATCTGGCTTTATAAAGTGTGTTTTTTTCTAGATATACAAGTCATTTATATTCAACCTACAACCTCGAATCGATCGAATACCAATAACAAACGAGTCAAAACACGATTAATGTTTTAATCATCATACATACTGTACCTTATAATAACATTTATTGAGCTCCATTCCTTTCTCTGTTTGCGTATCGTAAACTAATGAATACAGTACAATGATTTCACGGTACACGGTTTCAAAGGAAGCAATTCCACAGCACAAAGGCGTCCATGGAGTAGCTACAAATTACAATAAACTAATTTCAATGCGGTTCTTTATCAGTGTCTGTGATCGTGCTATAGGCATGGGACTATAGATATTATGATTTTTAAAAAATCAACGAATTAATTTGAAGAAGCGTTTGGCTTTGCAGTGACATATTATCGCTTTAAGACGATTTGTGTTCATTTTCGCCGACATTCCTTAGCCTAGAGAGACCACCTAAGCCCGTTAAAGTCACAGTAACATGAAAACTGTCGCCTATTTATTGGACTTCCTTTTAGGTGTTCCCTAAAATCAAGGTATTGTTAGCAAATACGAGCATTAGACCCAGAATGTCGATATAACTCTTCACCGGCGCTTTTAAACTAACCCTTATAAGTAGAAACGTTGCATGTTTATGAGATTTAGTATAAATAGTTATTTATCTGATCGTTGGCCATTACTACAGTGGAAATTCCTATGTTTTTTATTTAAATTTTGATATGAATTTTTAGCAAACCTGCCAAATGGGTCATGCCGTGTCATTGCCGGATGTTTTCGCGTTATTTTGAAAGTAAATACCTAAACACCAGTTCCCGTGCCAAGTGTGATCGCCCGAGTTCATTTACATCAAATCATTTGGAGATTTGCGGTGATTCCGTGTCGAATTTCTCATGCCCGCGACTTCGTCCACGTGGTTTAAGTTTTTGTTATTCCCGCGGGAACTCCTTAATCTTCACAAGTGTCATTCTCCAGGTCTTCTTGCCAAAAATCACGTCGATCCGTTGCTTTGAAGGATAAACCAACAAAGAAACACTCCTTTGCATTTATAATATTAGTATGAAGTATGATATCGTATATTTTTACAAAAGCTGATATTCTTCGCGTTCTTTGTTCTGAATTATATAAAGAGTTATGTGGAAGTACCAGGGAGTTATCCCAAGAAAACACCTACCATTATGTAATGAATAATCGCTTAGAGTCATAACCCCTATGGTCACGTCTTTTAGCAAATAGGAATGCGACTGAAATGGTTACCTTGACATAAAGCATGTGTAACATCGGAAGTTCCGTATTGTAAATCGATCGGCGTAGCATAAGTGGGTAGATATGTATGGCTTTGTAAGTGAGGTGACCTGACTGTACATTTAGGTGTACGACTGGAGCCCGCACTCCAGAAGTACCCTGAGGTCCCTTCCCCAGTACAATATGACCCTGGGAAGATGGCAGCTTGCTGTGGCCAACAAGCAGCCATACCCCATGTAGAGGTCCGGGTAATGAGCAAACTTCCGGTGATGGTGTACGCTTTTATAAAAGAGTTTCTGGATTTGCCATTACATAGATTTAAAGACTGTGATAAACAGCATTTGTTAAGTCGAGGTTATTACACTATCGATGATTTTATTGATGACAAAGTTGCATGGAAGCAACCGGCCTCGCATCCAGTGACCCACAAGTCAGTGTAATACTTGTAACGTATGTGTTGTGTTGTCTACATATTGTAACCTTTTATTTTCTATGAAAAGAGCAACTGCTGAGTTTCTTGCCGGCTCTTCTCAGTAGAATTTTCCGAACCGGTGGTAGAGTCTTAACGTTTCATAAGTGGCACAAGTTGTCCTATATGAAATAAATAAATCATTTATCGTTTCTCCAGTAGTCCGGGGTGAGCCCTATGGGCATCGCAGAAGAGGCACCGATGCGTTCTTCAGAGATCTCGGAGCCTCTTAACATGGGGGGAGGTGGTTTGAGTAGGTAGAAATCCTACATAACACGACTTGCCGTGATTGTTTACTAAAATAGTAGGGGCTGACAGTTGCCTGAAAGAAAAAATAATCTAAACTCACTTGTTACTTAAGTGAAAATTTGTCGTTACAGCAACGGACTTGAAAATCCTTAGTTTTTATAGAAATCTCAAGCCTTGAACAAACACTCGGCACGCCATAGCTGCACCATAAATAGAAATAATTATTTCTGTGGGTCAAGTGCGCAAAATGTTTGCAGTTCCTAACGATTTCAACTTGAATGCCATTTCACTAAGGTCAGAAGAAACGAGATTTCCAAGGTGTACAATTAAGAATTTAAAATTGAGTTCCAGTCGGTACATATCATCGGTATAATCATGGTACTTAAACCAAGTGAAAATGAACAGCGTACTGAAGAAATTTCAAAAGGAAATATTATATTTCGCTTATCTATTTTGTTAATAACAGCAGAACATGCAAAACTTAAATGTATTCTTTAAATAGATGGGGAAATCATGCCATATTCCAAATATAACATTCAACTAAATAAATAAATAAAACGTGCAATAATTAAGAATGTTGGAAACAGGTTTGACCTCGAATTTGAAAATGTGCAAAATGTTCTTAAAAAGTTATATAATAGACCTTGAGTTGTAACTTGTGTAAGCATAATTCCAGAAGTGGGCAATAATTAAATTCCTTTTTAATATATTTATTTGTACTCTCTTTAAAACATATACGAGCGAATGGTCACAACGTGTAGCGGTTTCACGAGAGATTTAATGTAAAAACTTGATAAATAAAAAGAAGAAAATATTCATTTGAACGGCCACGATTGCTATCGTTAAGCTCTAAATCAAATTGCGATCTAAACACAAAAGTATTCAATAATCGCTGAGTCTGTCGGTAACAGACTAACTTTCAATCGTCAAAATACTCGTATTTTTGCAAATTATTCCAATATGGCGTCCCCACCAAATACATCGAATGAGTCAAATATCAATTTAATTAAACCTTCGTCAATAAATAAATTAACAATCTTTTATCTTTTCTAAAAATTCAATTCAAATTTAAAAGCAAAGCTGACACTTGTAAGTTCTGAATGTCAAACGACTACAAAGTAGAAGAAAGACGACCAGCAAAAAATCATTAAAAACACACTGATTAAAATTCATGGTTGAAGAAAATTAAAAAAGAAGATTAGTTATTTGCTATTTGCTCCTTTGTTCTTTAAAAAGAGCAGCCACAAAGGCTCTTCAATTTACACCTGTCCAAATAAACTTTTTCTTTGATACAAAGAAACGTAACAAAATTCCTAGTTCCTAACTTTGAAAAGAAGATCGAAGATGAAAGAATTACTGGAATGTAAATGTCTTCGTCACTCAATCAAGTCATCATCCTGTGTCTCGGTTTCGAAAGGGAAAGTTCTGTTTTGGGCCCTATAATATATCCAATATCTTACTTCTTACTAATATTATAAATGCGAAAGTTTGGATGGATGGATGGAGGTATGGAGGTATGGAGGTATGGGGACGTATGGATGTAAGGATGTTTGTTACGCAATCACGCCCCAACGGCTGAGAATGGATCTGGCTGAAATTTGGCACACAGATAGATTATAGTCTGGAATAGCATATAGGCATTTTTATCCCGGAAAATTAAGGAGTTCCCGCGGGAATCAAAAAACCTCGATCCACGCACACGAAGTCGCGGGTATGAGCTAGTTAATCTATATAAATAAAAATTAATCGCTGAAATTTATGTACGCGCATAACTTTCGAACGACTGCACCAAATTGGATAAGTAATTTTTTTTTTGTGTTCATTATTGTCAGGACGAGGTTTGTATGAAAAAAAACTAAGAGATCCCACGAGAGCCAAAAACCCTCAAATGGATGTTTGTCACTCAATCTTGCAAGAACGGCTGAAGGGATCTGGATGAAACTTGGCACAGAGATATGTTAATCAACACATAGGCTACTATTTATCCCGGAAAATTAAAGACCTCCGCGGGAACCAAAAAAACCTCAATCCACGCGGACGAAGTCGTGGGCATCAGCTAGTAATTAATATTGTAAAGCATTTAAATATATAACTACGTTAGTACGTCAGGGTTGTCTGACTGAACGTGCTGCGGCTTTTCTTACTATAATTATCATTTTTTAATGCGAGACCATGGTCACCCCATTATTATTTTTTAAATTTTACTAGCCTATGTCACCCGAAATAAGCTAGGGATTCTAACGATACCTTATTTGTCAAAATCGGTTCAGGCGTATAGAAGTTATGGCGGGATATACAAACTCACATACATACATATACATGAACCCTGAAAAACAAATTTGTTTTTTCTTTTTCTAACTGATTGTAACCGTTCACAAAAAAAACATTTCAGATGTGAAACTATGTGTTACAAAGGCACACATAAAGTCATTATAAATTCTGTGTCAAATGAAATCAGAACTAATTAATTGCGTAAACAAACTTCAGGAGATGTCGTCTCCGTTCGCAGTGATTCTGTTATCTACTAACAACCACTTGTGTCATATAATTTAGCATCATTCCGCAAACACTAAAAGGGTTGACGCGAACATCCGCCCCGTCGGATCCGCTGACCCAGATACTGGGTCGTGCTACGTCGCCTCTAGCAATTGACGACCCTACATTGACATGTTATGTGTCTTTGTCCTTTTTCTACGTCAAAAATCTAAATTGATCTAGTTAAATAGAATCTAATTCGCATTTTTATTAAATGATATTGAACATACTGGGTCGTGCTACGTCGCCTCTAGCAATTGACGACCCTACATTGACATGCTATGTGTCTTTGTCCTTTTTCTACTTTAAAAATCTAAATTAATCTAGTTAAATAGAATCTTATTCGCATTTTTATTAAATGATATTGAACATACTGGGGCGCGCTACGTCACCTCTAGCAATTGACGACGTTACATTGACATGCTATGTGTCTTTGTCCTTTTTCTACTTTAAAAATCTAAATTAATCTAGTTAAATAGAATCTTATTCGCATTTTTATTAAATGATATTGAACATACTGGGGCGCGCTACGTCACCTCTAGCAATTGACGACCCTACATTGACATGCTATGTGTCTTTGTCCTTTTTCTACGTTAAAAATCTAAATTAATCTGGTTAAATAGAATCTTATTCGCATTTTTATTAAATGATATTGAACATACTGGGGCGCGCTACGTCACCTCTAGCAATTGACGACCCTACATTGACATGCTATGTGTCTTTGTCCTTTTTCTACTTTAAAAATCTAAATTAATCTAGTTAAATAGAATCTTATTCGCATTTTTATTAAATGATATTGAACATACTGGGGCGCGCTACGTCACCTCTAGCAATTGACGACGTTACATTGACATGCTATGTGTCTTTGTCCTTTTTCTACGTCAAAAATCTAAATTGATCTAGTTAAATAGAATCTAATTCGCATTTTTATTAAATGATATTGAACATACTGGGTCGTGCTACGTCGCCTCTAGCAATTGACGACCCTACATTGACATGCTATGTGTCTTTGTCCTTTTTCTACGTCAAAAATCTAAATTGATCTAGTTAAATAGAATCTAATTCGCATTTTTATGAAATGATATTGAACATACTGGGTCGTGCTACGTCGCCTCTAGCAATTGACGACCCTACATTGACATGCTATGTGTCTTTGTCCTTTTTCTACTTTAAAAATCTAAATTAATCTAGTTAAATAGAATCTTATTCGCATTTTTATTAAATGATATTGAACATACTGGGGCGCGCTACGTCACCTCTAGCAATTGACGACCCTACATTGACATGCTATGTGTCTTTGTCCTTTTTCTACGTTAAAAATCTAAATTAATCTGGTTAAATAGAATCTTATTCGCATTTTTATTAAATGATATTGAACATACTGGGTCGCGCTACGTCACCTCTAGCAATTGACGACCCTACATTGACATGTTATGTGTCTTTGTCCTTTTTCTACGTTAAAAATCTAAATTAATCTAGTTAAATAGAATCTTATTCGCATTTTTATTAAATGATATTGAACATACTGGGTCGCGCTACGTCACCTCTAGCAATTGACGACCCTACATCGACATGCTATGTGTCTTTGTCCTTTTTCTACGTTAAAAATCTAAATTAATCTGGTTAAATAGAATCTTATTCGCATTTTTATTAAATGATATTGAACATACTGGGTCGCGCTACGTCACCTCTAGCAATTGACGACCCTACATTGACATGCTATGTGTCTTTGTCCTTTTTCTACGTTAAAAATCTAAATTAATCTGGTTAAATAGAATCTTATTCGCATTTTTATTAAATGATATTGAACATACTGGGTCGCGCTACGTCACCTCTAGCAATTGACGACCCTACATTGACATGCTATGTGTCTTTGTCCTTTTTCTACGTTAAAAATCTAAATTAATCTGGTTAAATAGAATCTTATTCGCATTTTTATTAAATGATATTGAACATATTGGGTCGCGTTACGTCGCCTCTAGCAATTGACGACCCTACATTGACATGTTATGTGTCTTTGTCCTTTTTCTACGTTAAAAATCTAAATTAATCTGGTTAAATAGAATCTTATTCGCATTTTTATTAAATGATATTGAACATATTGGGTCGCGTTACGTCGCCTCTAGCAATTGACGACCCTACATTGACATGTTATGTGTCTTTGTCCTTTTTCTACGTTAAAAATCTAAATTAATCTAGTTAAATAGAATCTTATTCGCATTTTTATTAAATGATATTGAACTATAGTGTTATATATTTTTGGAATCTACTCATCATTTTCTAGATGATGATTATGTAGTTAATCTTATTTTCGAATTTTTATTTTCAACTTTGGTATTTAATGCGGGATCATGGTCACCCCATCAATTTTTGTAAAAATTTTACTAGCCTGTCACCCGGAATAAGCTAGCTATACATACATACATGAACCCTGAAAACAATATACTCCTCTTTTCAGGCAGTCGCATAAAAAGGAGTATATTGTTTTCAGGGTTCATGTCTGTATTTATGTATGTGAGTTTGTATATTCCACCATAACTTATATACGCCTGAACCGATTTTGACAAATGAGGTATCGTTAGAATCCCTAGCTTATTCCGGGTGACATAGGCTAGTAAAATTAAAAAAAAAATTGATGGGGTGACCATGGTCCCGCATTAAAGACCAAAGTTGGAAAAAATATTTCGAAAATAAGATGAACTATATAACCATCATCTAGAAAATGATGAGTAGATTCCAAAAATATGTAACACTATAGTTCAATATCCAGTGATTCACAAAAAAATAGCATTTGATAAAAATGTGAATAAGATTCTAAGTAGATTAATTATATAATCATGTAGTCTATGGTTATTGTGCCATTCGGTCGCCGCCATTTTTTTGAATTTAGATCAGAACGAGGCCTGCTGTAAAAGTGTACGTGATACTATTGTATATTTTTAAAACTGAGATTTATTTAATTTATAGAGACATTATTGTTATTGTTAGAAAGATTATAAAAGTGAAACCACATTGTAAATTCATACGAATTTCATAAATATTGATTATCGAGAGTAACTTGTAAAAAAACCTACCAGCTATTAATAATAATGTCAGAATAAACAGTTTGCTTTTGTAATTGTAAACTTATGTTTTCATTTTAATTGACCCTTTCTGAGATGTCGTATCAATAGGTACCTACTATTATAACAAATTGTTATGCAATCCTAGGCCATAGAGCTAAAGTTTTCTTAATGAATACAGTTGAATCTCGATTATCCGAACATCAGGACTCCTTCACGGTTCTAATTACCTCTTTACTCTATTTTTTACATCACAATGTCTAAATGACGTATGTAAAACCCTTTCTTTAACAAAAAAGTTACATAAATTATTGTTTGATTTGACTTTGAAATCGATTATCCGGATTTTCGATTATACGAAATACCCCTGGTTTTATTTGATTCGGATAATCGGGATTCTAGTGTAACAGCAATGATCATTATGTGTAGTGTCTAAACTCTAGTGTAGTACATGTCGGCGCATCATCGCCGTTGGCACCGAAGTCAGACATGTTGTTGCACACAAGTGTAGGTAGATTAGAAAGATCTTGTAGAAAAACCTCTTAGACGATTGTAACGATTTTAATCTTCCAAAGAGAATACTTAATAATAATCCTCGCATCTCCATTACAATGGTATTTATACCCTCTAGTCAAAAACAAATCATAATATTAAGTTATTCTGCCGGAAATCAAAAGCAGAACCCTTAACGCTAAAAAAATATAAAAATAAACGGAAGTCAATAACAAAACTCCTAATATAAGTCGAACGGAAGTGTCAAAACAAGCGCTTAACGGATGTGAATGAAATATCAAAAATAAATACAAAAACTAATAAATCAATCACACCGGAAGTAGCATTCGAAAATCAAAACATTTTTAAAATTACAATAATTAAAATAAATACTTAATCAAATAATGGTTTGCGCCCATACGGCCAAACTGACTCCAGCGCGTCCCTTGCGCTGTTTTTATGACATAATTTCAGACAAGGCATCACCCATACTGGGATCTAGCCAACACACAAGGCATCACCCATACTGGGATCTAGCCAACACACAAGGCATCACCCATACTGGGATCTAGCCAACACACAAGGCATCACCCATACTGGGATCTAGCCAACACACAAGGCATCACCCATACTGGGATCTAGCCAACACACAAGGCATCACCCATCCTGGGATCTAGCCACCAAGACCAGGTTTAAGAGGATACGCATGGTGGCCAGCCAGCGTTTTAGGAAGGATATTGGATAGGAGAAATTAATTTCACGCACACACATTAATAATTATTACAAAAATAAATCATAAATCATATCAATTGTCAACACAAATGCAATCATATAAAACCAACATTGTCGGCAAAGGAAGTGGAAGCACCTTCGGTCTCCACAGACTTCTCTGCCCATGCGGTCGGTTCATCATCATCATCCATGAATGGATCATTTTGAGCTAAAGGTGCTGGTCTCAAAAGGTCATGACTGGCGATCTTTTCGGAACATCCTTTCAAATTGACATGTTTTACTTTATAGCGGTTATTAGGCAGTACTTCTAGAACTTCCATGGGACCTTCAAATTTAGGACCAAGTTTTGTAGTATGTCTTTCATGTTTATGCATTAAGACAAAGTCCCCTTTTCGAATGGCTTTATTTGAGCTTTGCCCTTGTCAAACCTCAATTTGTCCCGAAATGATCGCTCGTCCATCCTTAATTTACATAATGATCTAATAGTATTAAGATCTACAATTGGTGTATCGTCGTCGACTTGTAAGAGCTTAATACCCGGTGGTGAACACTTTTTCCCGAATAATAGCTCCATGGGCGATTTTCCAGTACTTTTAGAAACTGTAGAATTAATAGCTAGCTGTAAATCTCGAATAGCAGTGTGCCACTGTTTGTTAAGCTCTACAACCGACATGTTATCTTTGATAATTTTCATAATACGCTCCACCTGACCGTTTGCCCTACTAGCGCCTTTAGCTACAACATGATGTTGAATACCGCAACGTTGGCAAAAGTTTTTAAAATCAGTTGAGGTCATACTTTTGTCCTGATCCGTTATCAGTCTGTTTGGGGTGCCAAAAATAGAAATTACTTCTTTCAAACAGGATATTGCTGTATCAGATGTCCGATCGTTAGTATAAATTAAGTGAGTATATTTTGTAAAGGCATCTATAAACACAAATGCGTATTCAGCATTACTATGTTTACCGTTCATACGTCCAGTTATGTCAGCATGTACGGTGTGAAACGGGATTGCAATTTTTTCTATAGGATGGAGGGTAACTTGTTTAGCGCCAGACATGCCCTTGCGGATTCTACAACTTACACAATTTTCAGTGAACTTTCGAACTAGTTTTGACATATTAGGGAACCAGTATTGCTCTCTTAATTTAGCTAGAACCTTTTCCCAACTAAAATGTTGAAGATTATCATGATAGTGGGAAATCAAATTCCATCTGTAGTTACGTGGTACAATAATAAGTTTAAGAGTTTTATTGTCGATTAGGACCTTACGTCTAAGTAATTTATCTTGGGATATGACATAAGTATCTGCTATATCTTTTGGGATCGTGTCAGAACCAAGTTGTTCTACTATATTTTTAAGAACCGGATCACGTTTTTGTTCAACGAGAAGCCAATTATGATCCAATGTAGAAGAGTTTACTGAAAATTGTAATGAGACATTTTCACTAATAGCTTTACTGGGGCTCTCTATAGGATTACGACTAAAGTAATCGGCATGGGAAAGTCTATCGCCTTTTCTATACTCGATATCAAACTGGAAATTTTGAAGAAATGCCCACCAACGGTGCATCCTAGGTGTTAGCTCTCTTTTGGTTCTAGAGGCTTTGAGGGAATTATAATCGGTTATAACTTTAAAACATCTTCCATACAAAAAGTGGCGGAAATGTTTGATCGCTTTTACCACAGCCAATGTTTCAAGCTCATATGAATGATATTTGCTCTCAGCATTGGTTGTTCGCATACTAAAATAGCCAACGACATGAGGATTTTTATCATGTTGTTGAATTAAAACTGCTCCATAACCTAGAGAACTAGCATCTGTGTGGAGTCCACATGGCAGATCGGGGTCAAAAATTGTCAAGAGTAGAGAGGATGTTAATCTATGAATTATTTCCTTTCGCGCATTTTCTTGCCGCTCTGTCCACTCCCAGGGTACGCCAGATTTAGTCAGTTCATATAATGGGGGACATAATCTTCGAAAAATTTGGAACAAATTTTGTAAAATACCCAGCTAAACCATTAAATTGACGTAATTCTTTAATAGTTTTTGGCACAGCAGACTTTGAGAACGCATCTATTTTTTTAGAACTAGGCCTTACAGTCCCGTTTTCTATTAAATTTCCTAAATATTCAACGGATTTTTTAGAAATGAGCATTTTTTAATGTTTAGAGAAAAACCAGCAGAAGTTAACCTTTCCAATACTAATTCGAAATTAGTTAAACCTTCTACAGTTGCTGACATGACAAGGACATCATCCATATAAACTAGAGCAATCTTATCCTTGTAGTCACCCAAAGCTCTATTAATGGCACGCTGGTAAACGGACGGCGCGTTGCAAAGCCCAAAAGGCATGCGTAAAAATTCAAACTGGCCGTCCGGTGTGACAAACGCGGTTTTTTCTATAGAATCTACTGATATAGGTATTTGATAAAAGCCTGCAGTCATATCCAAACAAGTGAAAAAACGAGCTTTGCCTAACCTGTCTATCTGATCGGCGATTAAGGGTAAAGGAAAATTATCCCTGACAGTGTTTGGATTTAATTCTCTGAAGTCCACGCATAGTCGGTCAGACCCATCCTTTTTCTTAACTAACAAAATGGGGCTGCTAAATGGAGATGAACTGTCTCGGATTATATGGTTTTGCTTGAGATCATCAATAATTTATTTAACCCTCTCGCGTTCTATTGGCGATAGTCTATAGGGCCTACGCTGGACAATCTTATCTTCATTCTTTAATCTAATACTTAATTGACCAGTTTTGACCTCAGAAACTTTATTACCCGAATTGAAACTTTCTTCAAATTTGTATAGAATAACATTTAATTTATCTAACATGATAGGGTAAAAAAGATCGGTATTTAATTTAATTTTAGACTCCGCTAAAGAACATTTATTAATGATCATGTTTCTAGGGACAATCAACTTTTTACCAGATAACGTGATAGCAAGACCCGGTATTTGTGCCAAATCATAACCGATTAAAATTTCGAATTGGGTTTGATGATCTTCCACTATATATAATTCTAATTCTACACTAACTTGATCAATCTCAACAATGGTTGTAATACTTTGGGAACATGTGACATTAACACCACCTATTCCAGTGAAATTTATAATAACAGACTTTCTTTTGCCTGGAATCGAACCAGAAATCCTTTTACGTACTAATGAGCAATCTGCACCGGAGTCAAAAAGACAAGGATATAAGGACCAATTCTGACGGTGGACATGCAAGGGTTTATAGGACCACAAAAGTTTATACGGACTTTTTGATTAGTCAACTTAGATTGTTCATCCCTTTACTTGCGATAGCAATTTTTTTTTCTACATGCCCCTTTTTAGAGCAATATCTGCATTCGATTAAATTAAGTTTGTCTGGCGTAGATTGGATGGTCGACTTTGCTGGCACACTAGAGTCTAAGTTTACTGTTGGTTTATCTTTACAATCGCGGAAATGATGACCAGGAGTCCTACATCGAAAACAGATTGACGACTGACCTCGTAGATCAGTGGTTTCCGAAAGACGGGGCCTTTTGTTATACGGGGATTTGTCGGTACCGTCAGGTTTGGGTCGGTCACGTTTTCTGAAGGTTTTCAAGACGGAAACTAGTTTGGGCAAAGAGTCAGGCGTATTTCGTAATAATTCACATTTTATAAAATCGGGGCGAATACCAGTTATAAGTGCATCAATTACCTCAGCATCCGAGGCTTTAGGTCGAACTCTCTTGAAGAGCGTCCAACCTGTGGTCGCGTAGTCTGCGTAGCTGCTAGCCTGGTCCGACGTGTAGTCGCGCCATTTCTGGACGTCATCGGCATACCGGAACTCTTCACCAAACGTCTGGATTAGGTCTTGTTTTACTTGCTCCCATGTGGTAGATTGTAGGGACCACGTATCTGCCCACGTCTTCGCTCTGCCTTTCAGCTGCAGTATTGCCTTCATGCGGTGAAATGCCAATATTGGCATTGGTTTCTTCAACATTGCGGGCCCCGCATCTTGAAGTCTTCAGTATAGGCGAAGTGGATCCCACCGCTGCTGTCGGCGCATCATCGCCGTTGGCACCGAAGTCAGACATGTTGTTGCACACAAGTGTAGGTAAATTAGAAAGATCTTGTAGAAAAACCTCTTAGACGATTGTAACGATTTTAATCTTCCAAAGAGAATACTTAATAATAATCCTCGCATCTCCATTACAATGGTATTTATACCCTCTAGTCAAAAACAAATCATAATATTAAGTTATTCTGCCGGAAATCAAAAGCAGAACCCTTAACGCTAAAAAAATATAAAAATAAACGGAAGTCAATAACAAAACTCTTAATATAAGTCGAACGGAAGTGTCAAAACAAGCGCTTAACGGATGTGAATGAAATATCAAAAATAAATACAAAAACTAATAAATCAATCACACCGGAAGTAGCATTCGAAAATCAAAACATTTTTAAAATTACAATAATTAAAATAAATACTTAATCAAATAATGGTTTGCGCCCATATACACTATACAAGGCATTAATTAGAAGCGTGTAAACGTGTTTAAGTTCCCAGCACTCCGCTAATTGGAGACGCCGCGGTGATTCGCATGCAAATGAATACGTTACAACAGTAAACACTGTAACAGACAGACGTACAAATACACATGGTTATGATGAGGAGAGTGCTCCTTTGATCATTGCTGTTTGTGTGTGAGGGTGTGTACAACCCATTATGAAGCTTGTAAGCTAAGAATAAGTGGGAAATATTAACCTGTTTGTCAGATGAATCCCACGAAAAACCTAAATCCTTCATCTGTACCGGGTTCAACAAAATCGGTTAAACTGATTTTTCTGACTAGAAAATCTCAGTGCTAGTCCGGAGTTAGGAAGTTAGCGGTGTTTCACTCCCGTGCCTCGGAGAGCACGTTAAGCCGTCGGTTCCTGTTATTATCACTAACATGATAATAGTCGTTAAAGCCAACCAGCATTGGAACAGAACTCTAATTCCCTCTCTACTCCTATGTGAGTTAACCCCAGCAGTGGGACGTTAATGGGCTGTAGTGGTGGTGGTTGTTAAACAGATGAGCCATAATATAAAGGCACGCTTGCAACAATAAGTTTCGTCTGGTGGACAGAAAATCCGCGTAACTCACTTTTTTTTATAGGACTGCCTGAAAAATAGAGTATGTTTTCAGGGTTCATGTAGGTATGTATGTGAGTTTGTATATTCCACCATAATTAACTTCTATACGCCTGAATGGATTTTGATAAATGAGGTATCGTTAGAATCCCTAGCTTATTCCGGGTGACATAGGCTAGTAAAATTTAAAAAAAATTGATGGGCTGACCATGGTCCCGCGTTAAAGATGGAAGTTGAAAAAAAAAACGAAAATAAGATTAACTATATTATAATCATCATCTAGAAAATGATGAGTAGATTCCAAAAATATAAACACTATAGTTCAATATCCAGTGTTTCACAAAAAATACCATTTAATAAAAATGTGAATAAGATTCTAATTTAAATTTTCAACTTTTTAGTTCGATTTTGGGCAGGGCAGTCGTGTTTTTAATTTTTTAAATTATGTCTTGTTATATTTACACACTAGTGCGACGGGACAAAACGCCGTTCCCATCCCATGTTGATAATTAAGAGCACTCTTTAGCCAAATTGCAAACATATCACAGCTAACACACATAACTATTACTATGGCCACTAACTGTAGGATTAATTAACAAGATTAATAGTCCAGACAATCGGGTTCGAGCAACTCTCTGTGCCAACGTAAATGGTATGCGGAAACTTTGTCTGCGGGAATTGGTAATGGGTCCAAATAGGGTGCCGTTTGCCATTTATAATATGTGAATGTTGATGTCCACAGACAAAAGAGCAACTGCTGAGCTCTTCTCAGTAGAATCACATTTCCGAACCGGTCGAGGAGTCTGGACTCACAATAGTGATACACTTGACTTGCAATATGACAGGAGTGAGATAGAGCGCAGGACCATAGGCTATCCAGACTAGCACTAAGAATTTCTCACCAGGAAAACTAGATTATTTTGGCCCAAAAATCATCCATAAATTGGCCAGAATTCCGGCGAAGGCCAGCAAGAGATATACAATTTAAATTGCCTTTGTTATACTAAACTATTTATTATGCTGTTCAATCATAACCAAGGTATTGTCATCATGTCATTAGATGGGTTGATTATTATAATTAACCCATTAGTCTAGGCAATGGGGCGGTCCGTTGTATAGAGACCCCTGCATTAAATCCTCAGTCGATGAACCTTGGCTGGGTTTTAGTATTGGATGATCCAAAACTTACAAAAAAATATCCACCAAAAGAAACATCTGGAAGTTAGGTATTTATACATAAAACTTAATATTTTCTTTTTAAAATAATAGTAGGTAGTATATTTACACTCAAAACCGAAATATCAGTAGAAATAATCATGCAGAACATCGATATTTAAATCGGATTTATTATCAAATCTAAACTGCGTTTACACGATAATGTACATTCCTGCTTTAACAATTGGGTATAGCATAAAAAACCTTACTTCCTGTCTAATTTTTTATTGGATATTTATAAAATACGTTTAACTCATGACACTTTATCATACTGTAAAGTTTCGTCGGCTGAGGAATTATTGTTGGGGTCAACTAGCTTTATTGTCTAGACTACATGTAATGACATCGTAGTGAAATATTATGTATTGGTTTACAAATTACAATGTACCGAAAGCCTAATCAACCAAAAACCAACCTTATGAACCGTTCCATCGATTCATCGAACAAAGTAACATGCAGAATCAATAGCATTACACATTTCAAACCGCCTTAAAAACAGGTCCTCCCCTTCTTACGCGAGTAATGGTTGGCAAGGACATCAGAAATAGAGAGCTTTATATACGACTGCCTGAAAATAGGAGTATATTGTTTTCAGGGTTCATGTATGTATGATTGTGAGTTTGTATATTCCACCATAACTTTTATACGCCTGAACTGATTTTGATAAATGAGGTATCACTAGAATCCCTAGCTTATCCCGGGTGACATAGGCTAGTAAAATTTAAAAAAAAATCATGGGTGACTATGGTTCCGTATTAAAGACTAAAGTTGAAAAAAAATATTCGAATATAAGATTAACTGTATAATCATCATCTAGAAAATGATGAGTAGATTCCAAAAATAGATAACAGTATAGTTCAATGTAGTGATTCACAAAAAAAATATCATTTAATAAAAATGTGAATAATATTCTATTTAACTAGATATTTTTTTTTGGCAGGGCAGTCGTGTTTTTTATATTGTTAATTATGACTTGTTGACAAAACTTTTACTTGGTTACGTAAATTATTTAAATAATGCCAGGTTCAAGTGTGGGAAGCCTTATTTGTTCGACGAAATCAGTTCAACTTAATTCAAAAACTCCAAATACTTATATCTATCAAGTAATCCATAAGAAAAAAGCTTAACTTTGTAAGCAACAAGCATACATTTAAGTGTTTCGTGATCATATTATAAAACATATAAGTATATCCTTCTAATTATAATTAGATAGAGAGATTATTTATTATGTATCTATTTAAACATAAGTCGTACATGCGTAGGAGAACTGTTACATATCACAATCGATTTTATTATGACGTTAATACCGTGATTATCTCTGAAAATAAAAATGTATTTCCATTGTTTGGACGTCCTCCATAACGCGAAATTCAATAACGCACATAACATGAACGTCTGCTATAAACATCGTAAAAGCTTCGCAAAAGAGAGAATTTATAAAGAGAGAGTTTAAAATACCGCAAAAAATACCTTTCCCTTCATGGAATATTATAAAAATACATAAACCGTTTTAATGAAAGAAAAATTTCACTGTAATTCAGCCACCGAGATCTAAACTTGGATCTAAATTCACTAATAAGTGTTTATAGCGATCACATAACTCGAGCACTTGTGTGTTTGTGTTAATGCTGTGTGTAAAACATTATAGTTATCGGTTTATACATAGGTATACGGTTATATTAATTATTATGCTCAATTTTTCTTATTTTTCGAGCAGTTTATTCGAGCAGTGGCCGGAAACACGACCGCCCGCGGCCACGGCCTACCGCCGACTGCCGGCCGGCTGGGTAACGGCTGAAGACGGGAAAATTCTAAATAGACAATAGGAAAATAACACGAATTTTCCTGTAAACGTTCATACACGCTAGCCAAATGTCGCCCGACAAAATGTTGGAAAAAGGAGTATATTGTTTTCAGGGTTCATGTATGTATGTATGTGGGTTTGTATAATTCACCATAACTTCTATACGCCTGAACCGATTTTGATAAATGAGGTATTGTTAGAATCCCTAGCTTATTCCGGGTGACATAGGCTAGTAAAATTTTTAAAAAAAATTGATGGGGTGACCATGGTCCCGCATTAAAACTAAAAAAAAATGATGGAGTGACCATGGTCCCGCATTAAAGACAAAAGTTTTTTTTTCGAAAATAACATTAACTATATAATCATCATCTAGAAAATGATAAAATGATGGGTGGATTCCAAAAATATATAACACTATAGTTCAATATCCAGTGATTCACAAAAAAAATATCGCTCCACCTCTTGAAAGTCCGAAGGTCGTTCGTGGGAATGAGCTTTCTGTTCTTTAACAAAATTCCACTACCTATTATAAACTTGCCTTTACACAAGTTTAAGAAAACCATTAAAAAATGCTCCTGAGAAAAGCTTATTATACTGTCGAAGATTATATAAATGATAAAAGCGCATCGATTTGACTCGCTCCAGCAATGCCCAGGACTGCTGTTACTGTGTAATGTATACTTGTGGATACTGTGATAAAAGTAGCCAAAGTAACTTTTCAGGTCTTTAACTATATCCACGCAGGAAATTATGTCGACCCGTTGCGGCGTGATCAAAGGACAAACCAACAAACGTAAAGGGGTTGTTTCAAATTTATATGGAGCCTGGGCCAGGTATATAAAATGTTCGGGGTCATAAAATAGTAACATTTTTTTCTTACTAAAAAACTCAATTTACGAGTTACAATGCGAAATTATTTTGCAAAATAAAAGCGCAACAACATGCGTCCATTTTGACATTGACGTGTATTACACGTGTCATGATTACATTTGACATAAAAAATAACCTGAGAAATGAGAATTAACCTTTAAAATATCCAACAACAGCCAGCGAGTCGATCGAAAGATTTTATTTTACAAGTTGACGGACTAAATAATAATAAACATTTTATTTTTGTACCTCTTAATCACTGTAAAACTGTAAAAAAGCATATGTTATTTTGATTTCTATGATTTTATACTATTTTTTGGAATACTGTACAACTACCTGGCGCAAGATGAAACAACCCCTTTCGCGTTTATTATAATATTAAATAATATTATAATCGCTTCTCATCGATAAGGCCGCCTATTGTACAGTTTTTCATAATTTCTTGTATTTGTTTAATGTGTGTTTTATGTATGGTGTACAATAAAGTATATTTTCATTTCATTTCATTTCAATAAATGGTCAGGACTCAGGGCAATGATTAATGTCGCCAGTGTGACAGTGCACTAAGTGAAAATGGTATGAAATCACATTTGCAGAGGGGAACATTATCCTATCGGATATATCGCTATTCAACTACACTATCTAAATCTATCAATAGACTTTTTATATCGATAAACGAGGGGAAAATGTCGACATTTACGAGTGTAGACTGAAAACATGATAGCTAATAGTAAATTGAATAGGAATATTTGTTACAATAGTAAATTGAAACTAAGAAGGATTGCAAGGAATATTTGTTACTAGAAGATGCCCGCGATTACGCAGGACTACGACTACGTGGAGTTTTTTTATGATTTAATAATTAAAAAAATAAAAAACACGACTGCCCTGTCAAAAAACGAACTAAAAAGTTAAAAATCTAAATTAATTAATCTTATATTTTTTGTGAATCACTGGATATTGAACTATAGTGTTATATATTATTGGAATCTACTCATCATTTTCTAGATGATGATTATATAGTTAATCTTATTTTCGAATTTTTTTTTCAACTTTAGTCTTTAATGCGGGACCATGGTCACCCCCTCTGTTTTTTTTTAAATTTTACACATTGTGAACCGTTTATGTTCTCAGTGTCAATTTATGAAATATTTATTGTATTTGTCACCGTAAGATTGTAAACACCGTTAGATTATAATCTAACTCGCGAAATTCTAAACTGTCGAAAGATTAGAATTTAACGCATTATTTTCCAGTAGATTGTAATCTGATAGGTATTTAAACCCGATAAAACCTAAGTGCCTAAGTACTTGATTATTTATGACGAACCCTAACCTAACCTACAAGAAAGAGACAAGAAAACGTAAATAAAATGAATATTTCAAAAATTGACACTCAGAACATTGAACGGTTGACAATCTTTCGACAGTTAACAATTTCACGAGTAAGATTATATCTAACGGTTTTCACAATATTACGGTGACATATATACTCTGTGATCCAAGTGAGTGTATCACTAGAAATATCTCCTTTGTTCTATATTCTTGCTGGGAAAAGTAATTTTGTTATATATTCTTGTTGGGAAAAGTCATGTCATGTCACAATAAGGCTCCCAGGCACCGAGGAAGGTAAAGATAATATAAGTACATTGAACAGACATCGTGTTTCTCTCTACGAAGCCCTGGGGGCTTACTAAACAACTTGAAGAAATGGCATGATCGGAAAACTTTGACAATAGGTATTGAACAATTATATAATTTAAAAATGTAATTATTTAAAAAATTTAACAATTGTATTTAGACCTTTTTTTTTAATATATTTTAAAACTGCACTCAAATTTTAAATTTTTAAGTAATATTAATGTTAACTTTATCTATTATTGTCATTCTATTATAATATATTGTATTTTCTAAATAATGTTGTGTACACATAAGTAGGGTTGTTGTATGGATCCTGTTTTTAATTTCTTATATTTTGACAATGTTTCGGTGGCAACCTGTTTCGTGTACCATTGCAATAAAATAAAATAAAACAAAATAAAACAAAATAAAATAAAATAAAATATAGCCGTTGCGCTGCTCCTGGAATTAATTCCTTAACACCCGACAGAGACAACTGCAGCTTGGACCAATAATACCTACGAAAAAACAGTCATCTTCTTACTCTCGTATTTTTCTGTTTCTTCCTCCAAAACTGAACCGATTTTTTTTGTTTTTTAAGAATAATTTTCGAAGGACTCAGGCTATAACTTCTATATTTTGATTATATTCGTTAAATTTATTTGCTGGATGTCTGATGACGGAGCGAAAACTGGGCCTTTTTTTGGAATTTTTGAAGGTTCCTTTTTAAAATATTGAGGACTGTTTAAGCGATGGTAAACAGTCCACCGTATAGCCGGGTATTTTGACATCTCTTGATGCAAAAAATAGCTAAAGGGAGCACAGGTTTGATTCCCAGTTTATTTAATTTATTATGTTTAATCCGAACATCTGAATAAGAATCCGGCATTCCGAACCAGTGGTAGACTCACATTACTATTCAAAAGCACCTGTCAAAATCTTTTTAAATAAAAAAGATTTGAATCTTGAATCCAAACTCGCAGATAAAATAACCTAGAGATTTGGTTGCCCGTAAACGTAAATCTTTTTATCGCGGATAATGAAATTATCTCGTCGTTTTCAAATTCACGGGGAAGAAGTCGCAGTCATTCTTTTTTTTAGTTTTTTAGGGTTTTATACCTCAAAAGGAAAAAACGGAACCCTTATAGGATCACTTTGTTGTCTGTCCGTCTGTCTGTCAAGACCCTTTTTTCTCAGGAACGCATGGAGGTATCAAGCTGAAATTCATATCAAATACTCAGGTCTACTGTCCCTTGGAGCTGTGAAAAATACAAACTTCTAAGCCAATGCGATCAAAAGATGCAGCCGTTTATGCTGCAAATTGTCAACACTCGCAAAGGAATCAAAACCTACAGGGTGCTTCCCGTGAACTCAGAATCTTGAAATTTGGTACGAAGCAACGTCTTATAGCACAGATAAAGGAAAAATTGCGAAAAGCATACAGTTTTAGTCACATCATATAATAAAAACATTTTTAATAATTTTAAACTACAGTACAGGTTTGTACGGAACCCTCGGTGCGCGAGTCCGACTCGCACTTGGCCGGTTTTTTATATTTCATCTAGTCTATACTAATTTTATAAATACGCAAGTTTGGATGGATGTATGGATGTTTGTTACTCGATCACGCCCCAACGGCTGATCGGATCTGGCTGAAAATTGGCACAGAGATAGATTATAGTCTGGAATAGCACATAGGCTACTTTTTATAAAGAGTTCCCGTGGGAACCAACAAACCTCAAACCACGCAGACGAAGTCGCTGGTACATAATAAATGTCGCAGCGACCTCGCAGGTAATTGAACCCGGAACCCGCTTCGCCAGTGACGCCTGGTCCCGTGTTCCGGGAAACCGTCAAGCTCCTTGGCAGCGGGCGCGGCGTGATAATCAAAATTTCAGCAACGCTATTTCGGGAACGCCCGTGACGTCACGGCAATTCGCGGATAAACAAACCCATACCGCCGACTTATGCGTCTCGTACACGGAATTCAGAGCAGAACATATAATACCCATAAAAATTATAATTGACCGAGCGAAGCGAAGGTCTCTGAGTCTACTTGAGTGAATTTGCACTTGTCCGTCCGTCCGTCCGTCCGTCTGTTAGAGCCTCATAACTTCTGAATAACTGAACGTAATTGCTTCAAATTTAGATATAATATGTAAACCGATGGCCTCCAGCCGAATATGGCTTAAAAAGTTACAAAAATCTTTATTTCAAGGGGGCTCTCATAGAAGCGAATGCGAAGTAAAATATCTTTTATTGAGTTACATAGGGTTTCGGTATATCATTTTAAAGGTAATTAGGAATAGAGTACAAAAATATATTTTTTAATAATTTTCCCCTAAAATTGACGAAAAGGGGGGCTTTCAAAGTGAAGATTTTCTAACGTCCAAAGTTGACCTCAGAACTCTCAATTTTCTGAAGAGCTGAGCCTGAAACTTGATCAATCTGTTTAGCTCTTTTGCGTCTAATGTTAAAAGTTAACTATTACAATATATAGTTAAAATTATTTTATGGATACCGCCAGGTCTCAGTTCGGGGCGAACCACTAATATATAATATTCCGTGTGTACCTCTGCGTGAGTATAAGGCGTCATAGTACTTACATCCATAGGGTCAAGTTTAGCTTCTTATCATAGATAAAATACGATTTTTAATTACCTGCAACAAAATAAAACTAATTAAGTAACTTACTGACTAAACTAACTTACGTTACTAAACTTAGTCACATGCATAGAGATCGTGGCGTAACAAACATTTTATACAAGTACTTATTATTTATACATATAAATGCTTCAACGTCATTTCATACTTATTAGCTCTTGGCTCTGGTTAAGCAACTTAGACCTAACTAGATAATTAAACAAATGACTTAAACTGCCAAAAAATGAAGAAAAAACTAAATTAATTTAGTTAAATTAAAATCTTATTCACATTTTCATTAAATGATATTTTTTTGTGAATCACTGGATATTGAACTATAGTGTTATATATTTTTGGATTCTACTCATCATTTTCTAGATGATGATTATGTAGTTAATCTTATTTTCGAATATTTTTTTTCAACTTTAGTGTTTAATGCGGGACCATGGTCACCCCATCAATTTTTTTAAAAATTTTGCTAGCCTATGTCACCCGGAATAAGCTAGGGATTCTAACGTTACCCCATTTATCAAAATCGGTTCAGGCGTATAGAGGTTATGATGGAATATACAAACTCACATACATACATACATACATACAAGAACCCTGAAAACATTATTACATTTCTTTCTGTAAAAATCCTAGAGAATTGAAAAGCAAGAAGTAAACAGCTAGTCAGGCAATTGTCATGCATCCGGTATTCACAATAGCTTCCGGTATACGGGCATGTCTACTAGGTAGTAATCTAGGTTGCTGAATTGCTTTGTGTTCCTGCATAGTTTATTTATTTATTTATTCATGAAAAACTCACTTACACTGGTTTTTAATAGGAAATATAGTACAAGTACGAACTAAACCGTAGGTAGCTAGATAAAAAAGAAAATTAACAAAAATAGGGATGATGCCTATATCAAAAATAAATTATTAAAAAGAGGGTTTTCCAAAAGACCTTAAAATTCACATCCTCGGTTACTTTTAAGTTTAATAACCATTTTAAAATATAGATTAAGGAAAAAAAGTGCGTTGAAATTTGACGACGTCACAACTGTGAATTTCATACAACTTCCATACTAGAAGTGCGTTTTCAAGTTTGATGAAGAATTGCTAGTTTAATTGAGTTATAATCATCCCTCTTGTGTCTAAGTTTTCTAGCTCCCAAATTAGGATTTCCTGTGATATGGGAAGCCAGACCTTCGCTCGTAACTTCAAATAATTAGTATTAACTTATCAATCTTTATTAGTTAATTATATGATTTATTAATTCACGTAGGACAACTTGTGCCACTTATGAAAGGTGGCAAGAATCTACCACCGGTTCAGAAAGATGATCTACTGTTCAAGATCTACTTTTACACTGTTTCTATACCTAGGGCACAACTAGCTATCTCGTACGTATTCCAAGGAACTGGTAAACACATAGATAATTCCCTGTTTGCTATAACTACAGTACGAGCCGGATATGTTTAGAAATGAAAATCCATAACCTAATATTATAAATGTGAATATGTGTTTGTCTGTTTATCTGTCTGCTACGCTTTCACTGTTGTCGATGTTTGTTTAGAGAGATTTTGTCGAAATTTTGCACAGAGGTTAGGATTTATCCCAGGGAAGGACATAAGTGTAGGCTTCGATGTTTGTATAGAGAGATTTTGTCGAAATTTTGCACAGAGGTTAGGATTTATCCCAGGGAAGGACATAAGTGTAGGCTTCGATGTTTGTATAGAGAGATTTTGTCGAAATTTTGCACAGAGGTTAGGATTTATCCCAGGGAAGGACATAAGTGTAGGCTTCGATGTTTGTATAGAGAGATTTTGTCGAAATTTTGCACAGAGGTTAGGATTTATCCCAGGGAAGGACATAAGTGTAGGCTTCGATGTTTGTATAGAGAGATTTTGTCGAAATTTTGCACAGACGTTAGGATTTATCCCAGGGAAGGACATAAGTGTAGGCTTCGATGTTTGTGTAGAGAGATTTTGTCGAAATTTTGCACAGAGGTTAGGATTTATCCCAGGGAAGGACATAAGTGTAGGCTTCGATGTTTGTATAGAGAGATTTTGTCGAAATTTTGCACAGACGTTAGGATTTATCCCAGGGAAGGACATAAGTGTAGGCTTCGATGTTTGTATAGAGAGATTTTGTCGAAATTTTGCACAGAGGTTAGGATTTATCCCAGGGAAGGACATAAGTACTGACTACTGCCCGGGATCAAAAAGTTACCAAAACTTAAGTCCTCGCGCACGAAGTAATCGTTATCAGACATTGACTAGTAAAACTATTTTTGGACTAATCCCAATTTCGTGAGTTCTTTTTACCCTTAATATATTATAGATAGATTTGAGGAGACCCCTAGATTGTAGCGGGCTGGCATGTTTTTTTTTATTTTTTATTATACTTTTTGATGCCTCTGACGTGGTCAAAGCCCTTGTTCTTTCTAATTTTTTCATTTTTTTTCTATTCTATTTTATATTCTATCTATATTATGTTTCATTTATCATGTTCGTTGTATTCCGTGCTAAGTTTTTTATGTTCTATTTCACTGTGTGTACACTATCTATATTTTGTTCCTATATTCTAATAATACAGGGTAAATATAGATCTATATTATACACGCTAAATTATAGCTTACGTTTTATTTTTAACTATGACTATATTGACCACTCTCTTGGCATATTTTAAAAATAAGAGGGCTGGCATGTTAGGGGTAGGTATGGCAGTTACACCTAACACGTAATAGACAGATAAACAGTGGCGTGCACAGGTTTTGAGGCTAGGGTAGGCATTCGTTAGTCAAAATACCTATTTACTAGCTGTTTCTTTCTTTTCCTTTTATCCACTACAAGTTAGCCCTTGACTGCGATCTCACCTGATGGTAAGTGATGATGCAGTCCAAGATGGTAGCGGGCTAACCTGTTAGGGGCATGGCAGTTATATTAAACCCATACCCCTTTCTACGTTTTGATGAAAAATGAGGGGGCATGGCAGTTATATTAAACTCATACCCCTTTTTACGTTTTGATGAAAAAATGAGCCCATTTTGGGTAAGCAGTGCTTTTGCGCCTCTATGAACCGCACGCCACTGCAGATAAACGCCGTTTCCCATTCTCAGAGACAGTCAGTGGCGTGCACATGTTTTGAAGCTAGGGTAGGCATTAGTCAGTCAGGCTACATTTTTACTAGCTGTTTGATTAAAAATGAGCATTGACGTATTTCCATTTGGGTAAGCAGCGCTTTTATGCCTCTATGAACTGCACGCCCCTTTTTACGTTTTGATGAAAAATGAGGGGGCATGGCAGTTATATAAAACTCATACCACTTTTTAAGTTTTTTTTTACGTTTTGATTAAAAAATGAGTCCATTTTGGGTAAGCAGTGCTTTTATGCCTCTATGAACTGCACGCCCCTTTTTACGTCTTGATGAAAAATGAGGGGGCATGGCGGTTATATTAAACTCATGCCCCTTCTTAAGTTTTTTTTTACGTTTTGATGAAAAATGAGTCCATTTTGGGTAAGCAGTGCTTTTGCGCCTCTATGAACTGCACGCCACTGGAGACAGCAGCCCGATGCATTGTTTGTAAGCGACCTGTACACGGCCAGCTAGGGCCCGCCTCCCGGCGTCGCTCGCGATCGATACGGCGCGACTGCCGAGTGCTCCACATAGGCGCCATTGCAATTTGCGAAATGGACCCCGGAAGTGCGGAATGGCGGGGGACATAGGGTCCAAAGTTGTATGGACAGACCGACAATGTTTCACTGGTACTTACGTGAATTGTTTTATGCGGTAACCACGGCTCGGATAGCCAATGAATGCATCGGAGTTGGAATTGGAAGGGGTTAAGGAGAACTACATGAATCAGTTTAAAGCTTTGCTTTAGAGTAATGGCAGTCCGCATTTTTAACCACCTGCCCAAATCAATAAAAAGTTTTCCTATACTAAGGTTTAAGAAAGCCTTATTTGACTTGCTCTTAGATAAGCTATATTACAAAACTGATGACTACTTACTTGAAAAATTTAACTGAATTTCCGTAATTTATTGATGTCTGTCTGAATTTCTTAATTATAACTTATCAATTTGGCTTTTGATTATTAGTATAGGTATTATTTTGTTTATTTTATTTGCGACATATACGTATGATGAATCTGAATAATGTTGTGATGTAACTGTTATGATGAGTCTGCATATTTGTACACTTTCATAGGGGTTTAGTTGTCAAATATTAACTCATTGTTAAGCTTAGGAATAAAAATTATTTTGCACGCCATACCTGGCAGGATATGTGGGCTTTATATATTTATTAACATCTATGTCAAAATGTTGCATGTACCATATTCTGGCAAAAAATAAATGATTATGATGATTTAAAGCTTACCGAAAAACCGACATCTCAGTTTTCGGGACTGAAAAATCTTTTATCCCAGGAAATTAAGGAGTTCCACGAAATTTTTTGCACCTAACCGATAAACGGACGTAATCGCAGGCATCATTTTGTCTTATAAATTGACCGGGTATAAAATTAGTTTTATTATTTTCACAAAGTGTTTGAGCCCAACGAATGATTTCCTTAAATGTAGTTAGAGTAGGTGTACCTGGGTCCTGGGGTCATATTGCCATCGCTTACAGCCTTATTATTACCTATCGGTTTTTACAATTATAATCCTTATTTGAGGAACATTAAGGTACGTGACATCAAACTGTCATTTTCAGTAAAATTGCTCAAGACGTATTGCTTTAAACCTTGGCAGTATGGTCCCAGCAGGTGACAGTATCTGTAACACAATGAGTTTGGGACAAATAACTGTATATTCATATGACAAATTATCACATAACGGGACTAGCGTGAAAAATGGATGACTGTATTTACATGACCCAGTTTATTGACACAGTTTACAATACTTTTGAAAATGTGTGGTAGACAAGCTAACCTTCACTTTCTCTACATTGGTTTTTAAATAATAAATTTCAGAGAAAGAAAATTTACCGAGTGAGGTTTCAAGTCTACTTGGACGGATTTGCATCCATTCGTCTGTTAAAGCTTTACATAGCTTCCGAAAAGAGCATAAATTTACACATATTAAATCGATTATTAATACTAATTTTATTGTCGGTATAAGCATTCACACTTTTCAAGGCCTTTTGTCAGAGTTTCTACACTTGCAGTCTTGGGTTGACTATACTCAAACATCTTTGAGTCCAATATAATAACATCTTCTGGATAATGTTGGGGACTGCCTGGGTAGTTACTGCAGTGAGTCCGGTATGTTGGTAAGTCGTGTGGACAGTTTTTTCGCAATCATACGGAAGAGGATCACAACCAAAAGAAGATTGGAGAGCAGTTTCAATATTACTCTGAAGGTGATTGACAGACATCACAGCGGTTTTAAAGCGCACTAGATGTCAGTTTTCGTCTGTACGTGTATTATTATATTATTAACTAACATAGAACAAGTCTTTCTAACACTTATGGTGCTTTGTAGTCTGCACAATAAAACATTCATTCATTCATTCAATAATTTAATAACAATCACTGCCTCATTGTGGAACGTGCTCTCATTTAATAAGGTTTTCAAGTACCTAATTCCATTACGGATTTATGTGCAGGAATATAATGAAAACAGACTATTGATTTATTAATATTGTCGGTAAAGTACTATTAACGAACCATAAAAAACAGTAGATTGTTTTTTCCTACTGCAAAATGAGTACGTTAAATTCTGTAATAGCCACAAGCTAAAGGTAGGATACACCAATTCTCCCAGAGCAGAATCATGTGAGTCATTCGTGAGATGTTTATAATAAAAAAAAAAATGAATTTGAAACCCAGCTGAGTTTGTTGTGGGCTCTTCTCAGACCAGGCCTGTGTTTAGAACCCTCTTAGATTTAAATGATAAATGATTTATTTATTTCATTTAGGACAACTTGTGTCACTTATGAAACGTTAAGACTCTACCACCGGTTCGGAAAGCTGAGAAGAGCCGGCAAGAAACTCAGCAGTTGCTCTTTTCATAGAAAAGAAAAGTTTACAATATGTAGACAACACAACACATACGTTACAAGTATTACACTGACTTGTGGGTCACTGGATGCGAGGCCGGTTGCTTTCATGCTACTTTGTCATTAATAAATCATCGATAGTGTAATAACCTCGACTTAACAAATGCTGTTTAACACAGTCTTTAAATCTATGTAATGGCAAGTCCAGAAACTCTTTGGGAACCATATTATAAAATCGTGGACATAAAAAATCAATTATGGATGTAAGAATGCTGACTAGTACAGCTCACTTAGCAAGATTTTTGATTGGCAAGTCTAATAATAACCATATCCATCGTTCATTACGATCGATGGGGTGATGAACGAAACGATGAAGGAAAACAGAACTGGGTAAAAACCAGTAAAATTTTCTGCAATGGTTTATATTACACTGGATAATGCCCGCGACTTTGTTACGGGAATAATAAGTAGCCATCTCTGTATTAAATAAATAATATTGTCACAAGTCATGATAAAAAAATTATAAAACACGACTGCCCTACCAAAAAACGAACTAAAAAGTAAAAAATCTAAATTAATCTAGTTAAATAGTATATAATTCACATTTTTTTTAATTTTATTTTTTTGGTAAATCACTGGATATTGAACTATATAGTGTTATATATTTTTGGAATTTACTCATCATTTTATAGATGATGATTATATAGTTAATCATATTTTCGAGTTTTTTTTCAACTTTAGTCTTTAATGCGGGACCATGGTCACCTCATTACCATTTTTTTAAATTGTACTAGCCTATGTCACCCGGAATAAGCTAGGAATTCTAACTTTACCTCAATTATCATAATCAGTTCAGGCGTATAGACGTTATGGTGGAATATACAAACTCACATACATACATATATGAACCCTGAAAACAATATACTCCTTTTTTCAAGCAGTCGTATAAAAATCAGTTGAACAGATGGGCCATGGATTGTAGCAGCAGCAGATTTATTGATGGACGGTCAAAGTCAAAGTCAAATAATGTTTATTCAATTTAGGTAGGTATACTACACTTATTGACGTCTAGTTATTTATAAAATATAATGGTGATAATCAATGACGGTATCTTAAAACTAAAGCTACGAGGGTTCCAAATGCGCCCTAGTCTGAGGAGAGCCCACAACAAACTCAGCCGGGTTTTTTTTAATGAATCGAGATAATTAAATCGATAACAACTTGTTAAGGTCTATCAGCAGCTAAACGTGTTATCGAGAAGCGAGTCGTCAAGTATCGATTGGGGCCACTAATCGTTTCATCTGCCTCGTTACTCCATCACCGATCATTAGCACCGTCTATCGCTAATCGTAATTGCATTATGTCACTTCTACGATCTTCTTAACATTCTTTTCAAACAAACGGTAAAGTGAAGGAGTTAAAATTAAGCAAAGAGATAGAGAAATGATTTATGCACTGTACTGAACCGGGAAAGATGGCGACATAGCAATGTTGGGCGCAAGAAAAACACTTATTGAAATACCAAAGAATTTATAGAATGTTAAATGTAGAAAAAAACATCGATCCATCCATCAGCCTGTATGCATCCACTGTTGGACATAGGCCTTTTCGAGAGGCCTCGTCGGTCGTCCAGTGTGACGCGCAGTGTGAAAAAAATCATATGGCCGGCTAGTAGTCTAGGCAATGGGGCGGTCCGTTGTATGGAGACCCCCGCATTAAATCCTCAGTCGATGAAACTTGGCTGGATTTTGGTATTGGATGATTAAAAACTTGCACAAAAATATCAAACAAAAAAAACATCCGAAAGTTAGGTATTTATATCTAAAACTTAATATTTATGACTGAATACTTTGTTTTGTTTGTTTGCGCTTACCGGTACGCGCAGTGTGAAAAAAATCGTATGGTCGGCTAATAGTCTAGGCAATGGGGCGGTCCGTTGTATGGAGACCCCCGCATTAAATCCTCAGTCGATGAAACTTGGCTGGATTTTGGTATTGGATGATTAAAAACTTGCACAAAAATATCAAACAAAAAAAACATCCGAAAGTTAGGTATTTATACCTAAAACTTAATATTTATGACTGAATATTTTGTTTTGTTTGTTTGCGCTTACCGGTACGCGCAGTGTGAAAAAAATCGTATGGCCGGCTAATAGTCTAGGCAATGGGGCGGTCCGTTGTATGGAGACCCCCGCATTAAATCCTCAGTCGATGAAACTTGGCTGGATTTTAGTATTGGATGATTCAAAACTTACACAAAAATATCCAACAAAAAAAACATCCGGAAGTTAGGTATTTATAACTAAAACTTAATATTTATGACTGAATATTTTGGTCGATTTCTTTTTAAAATAGTATTAGGTAGTATATTTATACTCAAAACCGAAATATCAAATGAAATAATCATGCAGATCATCGATATTTAAACCGTTTTTATTATCAAATCTTAACTGCGTTTACGCGATAATGTCCTTATCTCTCTGCTTTAACAATAGCATAAAAAAACCTTACTTACTTTCTGATGTTTTATTGGATATTTATAATATACGTTGAACTCGTGATACTTTATCATACTATAAAGTTTCGTCGCCTGAGGAATTATTATTGGGGTCAGCTAGCTTTATTGCCTAGACTATAATTGAAGAGATATTTGTCCTAAATGGCGAAAAGTGAATTAAATGTTTAATATAAGTTTCTTAAGTTCGTAAGTAATCTTAAGTTTATGTCGATTATAATATCCATGTGGCTATAGTCTTTATCACTGAAAGCCTTCTATTCTTTCATAAAGGCTGGGAGTGATGGAAAAATGCGTTCCATTAAGCTAATTGCAGACATTGTGACTGAGCTAGAAGCTATTATAGTCTCACAAGTGTAGACGATAGAATGGAAATTATATGGAGAAAGAAGGGTTTTTATACTGACTAGGTATTCACAGATAAAGTTTATAATGACTCTCCGGGCACGACAAAAAGTAGAAAATCGGCTGCGAAAATTGTATCTCAAAACCAAAACTAAGCTAATCTCGAAATGTTACGAAATGTAAAGTTTAAAGTCGCTAAAATTTAAAAAGGCATCATATTTGAAAAATAAACTAATCTCTGTAAATAATAATTATGAAACTTTTTCGAAGCTCTGTTTTCTGAAAAACTCTTAGCATAAATGACATGACCAATAACTGCCCTCCGATTCGGGACAATGTGCAGGATTTCCGTTTTTACAGTAAGATTTAAAAATTTTAACCGAAATTACTATGGATTTATTATTCCGAATAAGGTCAAGATTAAAATGTCTAAAAAACAATACGTTAATATAAGAGGAAACCGGACGTCCGGTTTCCTCGTTAAGCACTACTCCATTTTGACGTTCCGTTTTATCCATGCCTAATAATATTATAACCCTATAAATACCATTCAATTACCTTAGTCACTATATTATGAGTAATTTATCTTTGAGCAATTAAATAGTAATGAAAAGGAAATGTATGTTTTGTTTATAATTATTTTTGTTAGTTGACAAGCCTTAATGAAACGTAATTGATCGAACAAAGCATTTTCAAATAACCACTGCGTTTAAACGAATGTAACGCCCTCTGGCATTGCATCTGTCTGCCATCTGTGGTCGAATAGTTGAAAAAACTCGCAAACCAAAACGTTTAGCGCCATCTGTTGTCGAATAGTTGGAAAGACTCGCTAACCAAAACGTTTAGCGCCATCTAGTGTGGCAGCAGTACAATGTAGCGTGATTTTTAATTCTTAACGTGGTTAGCAATACTTGAAAATGTTTTTTTAGACTCGCTAACCACAACGACTAGCGCCATCTAGTCTGGGAAAGCAGTTATTTGGTGAAACATTTTTATTTATAATAGGCATCATGCTTATTATAAACTGGTTTTGAAAAATGGTCTGATTATGTTCGGAAGTATATACTATTTCGATAAAATATATTATTTCAGCAGAAAAATAAGGTATGGTACATAAAATTGTCATTTGAAATTTATATTTTAAAATTCACGCCGAAACGCTCGCCGGTGTCATGGCGCCGTTTGTGACGTCACTATTGTTATTACCAATGTACTCTGTGCAGTGTGCAGTAAACAATAACGTGAATGTCAAAGCTCGAAACCAACAATTGTGACGTCATTCGCTTTTTGGTGTTTAATCCATTATGGCGGATTGGTGTATTTTATAGATTTATTTTATCAAAATAAATAGTAATCTCACTCGAAATAGAAAAATAAATACGTTTTTTACAATCCATGAATCCTAATGCGTTAGATGAATTCATAATTTCATTGGTTCTTGGTTACTGTCATCATGCCTATTGTTTTAACAACAAAGAGAGTAACAAAGTTGTGTGACCGAATACAAGTCCCCAGCTCGGCATCATGCTACAGCAGGAGGCAGTGGAAACCTTAAAATTGGTGAAATTTAATATTGTAAAACGTTATTATATCACATCGTGAAATACCTCCTCTAAAACGGTGAAGTGTTTACAATTAGTATTTTCTTTTTTTTCGTAACTCCTATTGCGGCAGTCTGTGAAATTATAGAGATGCACTGATAAGATAACGAAGTGTTAATAGCGATAACACACGATGAAAACAAGTCAACGTCACGTATAAAGAATGACGAAATAAGATTAAAAAAATTGACCATAATTACTTAGTAATCTAACTAAAATAATGCATATAGGATAGGTACCTACTACTGTTTTAGCACATTAGCTGAGTTTATAGTGGGCGCGTTTGGAACCCTCGGTACCAGAACTAATTAAAACCATCCATTTTTGAAAAATCCCGGAGGAACGCCTTGTTTTTCTAATTTCCCTTTTGTCAGGTGAAAGTAGCCAAAGTATGTCCTTATCCCTTTGAATCCCCGGGGATTCAAATTTTGCCCCGGCTGCACCAAATTTCATCAAAATCGATTCGTCGAACTATGTGCCCCGCCCATTGCCAGTGTCGTAGGTCTGAGTAGCTCAGTCGGAATTAGCCGCGTCGAAATATGCACATTAGTATTATTATAGTAAACTAGATGATTCGCGCGCTTAGTATGTACTTCCCCGGGATACAATCTACCCCTGTACCAAATTTCATCAAAATCGGTTGAACGGAAGTGCCGTGAAAGCGTAGCAGATAGACAGACAGACACACTTTCGCATTTATAATAATCGTATGGATAGAATAGCGAAAGATACTATGCCCAACGGAGTATCCAAAGCCAACACACGGCTTGTTTTTTTCTAGAGAAGGCATAAAGTTATAAATAACCCAAGAGTTTGGTTGTTGGTGGGTATCTACTCTTTCCTACGGGCACGTTTGTTTAAGACTTAGGTACTTGCCCTCACCGACCCTTATCAAATTACCAATTTAGCGCCCCGTCCATGTATAATGTGGTAGGTAACAGTGGCGACCTTTGTCCGTTCCACTGTATTATTTTCCATATGAAAGCGCGTTTAACATTTCAATTCCGACCTGCATCAAATTATCACGACGAAAACGGTGGACAATAATATGCTCTAACCACACACCACTCAGTGGACGAAAACGGTGGATAATAATATGCTCTAACCACACACCACTCAGTGGACGAAAACGGTGGATAATAATATGCTCTAACCACACACCACTCAGTGGACGAAAACGGTGCATAATAATATGCTCTAACCACACACCACTCAGTGGACGAAAACGGTGGATAATAATATGCTCTAACCACACACCACTCAGTGGACGAAAACGGTGGATAATAATATGCTCTAACCACACACCACTCAGTGGACGAAAACGGTGGATAATAATATGCTCTAACCACAGACCACTCAGTGGACGAAAACGGTGGATAATAGTATGCTCTAACCACAGACCACTCAGTGGACGAAAACGGTGGATAATAATATGCTCTAACCACAGACCACTCAGTGGACGAAAACGGTGGATAATAATATGCTCTAACCACAGATCACTCAGTGGACGAAAACGGTGGATAATAATATGCTCTAACCACACACCACTCAGTGGACGAAAACGGTGGATAATAATATGCTCTAACCACACACCACTCAGTGGACGAAAACGGTGGATAATAATATGCTCTAACCACACACCACTCAGTGGACGAAAACGGTGGATAATAATATGCTCTAACCACAGACCACTCAGTGGACGAAAACGGTGGATAATAGTATGCTCTAACCACAGACCACTCAGTGGACGAAAACGGTGGATAATAATATGCTCTAACCACAGACCACTCAGTGGACGAAAACGGTGGATAATAATATGCTCTAACCACAGATCACTCAGTGGACGAAAACGGTGGATAATAATATGCTCTAACCACACACCACTCAGTGGACGAAAACGGTGGATAATAATATGCTCTAACCACACACCACTCAGTGGACGAAAACGGTGGATAATAATATGCTCTAACCACACACCACTCAGTGGACGAAAACGGTGGATAATAATATGTTCTAACCACAGACCACGCAGTGGACGAAAACGGTGGATAATAATATGCTCTAACCACAGACCACTCAGTGGACGAAAACGGTGGATAATAATATGCTCTAACCGCGGACCACTCAGTGGTCTGTGGCTCTAACTGTTGTTTTTGTTGTTTTTTTATTGAAGTTAAACTTCAATAGAATCGTGATTTAAAAATTCGATGAAAGGAAAAACTAAACGAAAAAGCTTCACCAAAACGAGACAAACATTTTCATAAAAGGATTAAGCCTGCGAGAGAATGAGATAGAATACAAGTTATATTTATCTCATTATATCGTAGGCTACTTTCCTGAAGTTTCACTTCTGCCGTGTGTGAATTACACACCGTTTTTTCTTAGTAAGCTCTTGACTGGGATCTCACCTGGATACTTAGTAAGTGTTCATAATTCATATAGTCTAAGAAGGTAGTATATAATAGACTATTCTTTATTTGCATAACGTGTGTAAGTAACGTGTGATGTAAGGTGTAATGAAACAGAGTCCAGCACATTAACCGTATCGGCGTATAAATATTATAAATAGGCAATTGTGATTAAATTCATTTTAGTTAAAATTAAAATAATTATATTACAACAAAAATCTTTAAACTATTTGGAAATCACACAGCGAAAAAAAAAATTATTTGAAATTAGTAAGTACCTAGAAAAAATAAAAATTTACACATGTTTAGGTTAAGTCTTTTAGATTATACCAACAGCGAACAGCGACTATCGGTAGTTATATTAAAGCCAATGCTAACTCTCTCGCCTGATACTGCTCCAGGTAGGGTGCGCAGACAATTCAGAAATTATAAATTCCCAAATTGCCCCGCCGTGGATCGAACCCGGAACCCTCCCGCTTGTAGGACGACAACATTCACGACAGTGGTATTTGTGTGGTATATATTACTAGAAAGAATCTGCTACACATTTATAGCCAGCTAGACACATAATCCATACTAATCTTACATATAAAATTCTCGTGTCACAATGTTAGTTACCATACTCCTCCGAAACGGCTTTACCGATTTTTATGACATTTTATATGCATATTCAGTAGGTCTGAGAATCGGCTACTATCTATTTTTCATACTCCTAAAACACCTCAATCCACGCGGATGGAGTCGACGGCATCAGCTAGTACCTGTTATAAATGCGAAAGTGTTTATATCTTTGTGCAAGGCTTTCACGTCCCTACAGTTCAAACAATTATGGCAAAACTTGGTAAAAAGATGGGATGCATCCTGGGGAAGGACATAGGCTACTTTTTATCCCGGAAAATTACGGGATAGTTAAAAAACATAAGTCCACGGGACGAAGTCGTGGACATCATTTAGTCTATATTTATTATTTAATTTATTCATAAATGACGACCCGGCCTAGAATTTACGTCTAACCCTAACCTAACCTAACATTATGACAAAAATTTCGTTGTAAGACTGTATAATTTAGTGTCAAGTCAGTATATTTGTTATGCAGTAGTTTAATTAGTGGAGACACTTCGTTTGCTTAAATTGTAAATAGAGGTGCAATTAAATATTTCCCATTTGTAAAGGTTTATAGTACAAACAATAATTTCAAAAATTAAACAACACGAATGCCCTGCCAAAAAACGAACTAAAAACAATAAATTATATTTTTTGTGAATCACTGGATATTGAACTATAGTGGTATATATTTTTGGGGTCTACTCATCATTTTCTAGATGATTATTACATAGTATTTGCGAATGTTTTTTTCAACTTTTGCCTTTATTGCGGGGCCATGGTCACCCCATCATTTTTTTAAAAATTTACTAGCCTATGTCACCCGGAATAAGCTAGGGGTTCTACCGGTACCTCATTAATCAAAATCGGTTCAGGCGTATAGAAGTTATGGTGGAATATACAAGCTCACATACATACATACATACATACATGAACCCTGAAGACAATATACTCCTTTTTTCAGGCAGTCGTATAAAAATATAATGGCTACCCTACTCTGAAGACGCAGGTGCAATTGCGTCTGTCATAACTTCCCGGTGACGATTACAACATTGCCTTCCTTGTCACAATGAGTTACTTTGTTTCAACATATACCTACTTTGATATCTGTTATCATAACGAGCAATTTCGAGAGCGCCGGAATATAATAGCCCGGTGATTTCCTTATTCATAAACCTGATAATGTCACAGCTCATACAGCTGTATTTTGAATTTTCGTTTCTTCTCATATAAGCCAAAACTCTTCACGTTAGACTTCCTTATTCATAACCTGATAATGTCACAGCTCATACAGCTGTATTTTGAATTTTCATTTCTTCTCATATAAGCCAAAACTCTTCAAGATAGACTTCCTTATTCATAACCTGATAATGTCACAGCTCATACAGCTGTATTTTGAATTTTCGTTTCTTCTCATATAAGCCAAAACTTTTCACGATAGACTTCCTTATTCGTAAACCTGATAATGTCACAGCTTATATAGCTGTATTTTGAATTTTCGTTTCTTCTCATATAAGTCAAAACTCTTCACGTTAGACTTCCTTATTCATAAACCTGATAATGTCACAGCTCATACAGCTGTATTTTGAATTTTCGTTTCTTCTCATATAAGCCAAAACTCTTCACGTTAGACTTCCTTATTCATAAACCTGATAATGTCACAGCTCATACAGCTGTATTATGAATTTTCGTTTCTTCTCATGTAAGCCAAAACTCTTCACGTTAGACTTCCTTATTCATAAACCTGATAATGTCACAGCTCATACAGCTGTATTATGAATTTTCGTTTCTTCTCATATACACCAAAACTCTTCACCTAATTAACTGTCTAATATAAATGAAGAAACCTTCTATTTATTTTATTAACTGCCTCGTTAGTCTAAAGGTTAACATAGTCGACTGCGGATCACGAAATCCTGGGTTCTTCGAAGTTTTTTTTTTAAATTTATATATAGCGAGGAAACGACCAGTGGGTCACCTGATGGTAAGTGATTACCGCCGCCCATGAACATTTGCAGCACTAGAGGAACCGCTAATGCGTTGCTGGCTTTTAACATATTTGTTTATCCGCCCTTTGAAGAACCCCATATTATAATCATGAGGGAACACAGAAGATTGAAGCTGGTTCCACAATTTGCCACCAGGTACGCGGCAGAGATGACCTGGAATAACGGGTGGTGGAAGAAGACCAGGCATCCAGGTGGTGAGGATGGAATTTGTTTCTGCGACGAAGGGTGCGACTGGAGAACACGGAAGGTGGTATTAGATTAGATAACTCCTCAGAGCATCCCCATTGTAGATTGGCGGTGTTTCACCCCCGTGCCTCGGAGAGCACGTTAAGCCGTCGGTCTCGGTTATTATCACTACCATTATAATTGTCTTCAATTCTCTCTCTCTCAAAAACTCATTAAAAATCCTATTACCATGTAAAGGATTACTTAAATGACAAGAAAGCTTGGCAATGATTTGATCTAATGGCTCTGATAGTTGCTTGGTTAAGATGATAATGAAATAAGATAATAATGAAAATTAAATGGTGATAATGAAAAAAAACCCCCGGCTGAGTTTGTTGTGGGCTCTTCTCAGACCAGGGCGCGTTTGGAACCCTCGTAGCTTTAGTTTTAAATAAAATAAATAAATAAATAAATGTTTATTTAGCTTTACACGGATAACAATAAAATAGGAAAGATTATATATAAGATATAAGATAGATAGAAGTTTTAAGATACCGTTACTGATTATCACCATTATATTTTATAAATAACTAGACGTCAATAAGTGTAGCATACCTACCTAAAATGAATAAACATTATTTGACTTAGACTAATGCCGCCAACCCGCATTGGAACAGCGTGGTGGGTCTAAGTTCTAATTCCCTCTCTCCTATGAGAGTGGAGACCTGTGCCCAGCAGTGGGACGTAATGGGGTGAAGTGGATACAAAGTGCGCGCAGTACCACACATTAACAACTGTCCGCGCGTGGAATTGGGTATTTGACAACTGGACAAATCAGCCACTTTTTTTCAAACGTCAAAACGCGTGCTCAGTGTGGATTTTGTATGAAATTTTAAGTTGTGACGTCATCAAAGTTAGACGCACTTTTTTTACTTTAATCGATAGTTTCAAATGGTTATTCAAAATAAAACTAGCAAGGGACGTGGATATTACGACTTTTGGGAGATCCTTTATTTAATAATCACTAAAAAATATTTTATTTCACAAGTAGTCAAATACCCAATTGGTACGCCTCACAGTGTGCGATTCGCCTAAATAAAAATAATAAAATAAATAACTTTTATTTCAGATCATAGAAATCCATATAAAGTGTTAGTAACTGTGTATCTTAAAAACTACGTTAGTAATAATAAAAATAAATTCACACCTTCATAATTGATTAATACCTACTTAACTGATAATATTTCAACATTATTAATAAACTATTTATCATTTAATTTAACTATTTTTAATTCATGTACCTCCTTGGATATTTGGAGTTCACATGCAAACCCACCCAGTGCTTCATAAATAAAGGAGAAAAATTATTGAAATTGGAATTATCATTTGTATTCAACATTAATCTTATCATGATAAGGACAGTAAATTTGATCTGACCTGATTTCTTTTTTCTATTTTTAGCGTTATGATTCACTATTGTTTGGTTCCGGAAAATATACTTACAATAATAACAGCTATAATGGGTAAGTTATATATGAATCATAGATTCACAATTGTATTTTATTCGGTTTTTAAAATATCCCGTGGGAACTGTGATTTTTCGGGATAAAAGACCAAATTTCGTCAAAATCGGTTGAAGAGCAAAGAAGACAGAAGAGAAGAAGAATAATAAATATAGGTATACCAGTTTATTACGACTTGTGGATTGAGATTTTTGGTACCCGCGGGAACTCTTTTATTTTCCTGGATAAAAAGTAGCCTATATGTTATTCCAGACTATAATCTATCTCTGTGCCGAATTGTATACAGATCCGTTCAGACGTTCTGGCGTGATTGAGTAACAAACATCCATACATCCATATATCCATACATCCATCCAAACTTTCGAATTTATGTTAGATGCCATCAGTATTATATCTATAAATAAATACATGTTATGTATAGTAGTAGCGACATTATTTTATCTGTGTTTTGTGAGTAAAGAAAAGAAACGGACCATAGATTTGTAATTAAATCTAAATCTACGAAGGCTGTCTATGTTCACATCGTACATTTTGAGTCTTAATCTATGGTTCAATAAATCTATTAATTACCATCATAGATAAATATGTACAACCTGAAAATTATTTTATTATGACCTGAAAATTATTAAAATTATTTTATTATAATCTAACCATCCACCCAAACCTTCGCATTTATAATATTAGTAATAACAGACTCCCTGAGTGTACCCTGAGACAACGCCCATTCGTATGTATCATTATTGCCTCATTGAGTCATATGTCATACGGGAAATCCTACCCCTCATATTATCGTAATTTAAGGGGGTTTTAATTTACAAACGCACGCAAATTGACGTCCAACCCCGATGCAAGTCTCCCCAATATCGAAATTGAGTCACGCATTGACGATTCCTTTTATCATTTACAAAATATAATGCCACTATGTATATTTTGACTGACTAGTTTGTTACTAGCTTCATTACCTCACTAGTTCAATTATAGTACTGCCTCGTTGGTTTATTCACACAATACCGAGTGTCTTGCTGGTTCTTCTTGGTAGGAACGGCATTCCGAACCAGTGGTAGATTCATATGTCATTGAGTCATATGTGATACGGGAAATCCTACGCCTCATATTATCGTAATTTAAGGGGGTTTTAATTTACAAACGCACGCAAATTGACGTCCAACCCCGATGCAAGTCTCCCTAATACCGAAATTGAGTCACGCATTGACGATTCCTTTTACCATTTACCAAATATAATGCCACTATGTATATTTTGACTGACTAGTTTATTACTAGCTTTCAATTATATTTTTACTCGAAAGCTAGTAATAAACTAGTCAGTCAAAATATACATAGGATATATGACACAATATTAAGACAGTGCACAACCAATATATATTTGAAAATTTAGTATACGTGCATAAACACATTGATAAATTCGAGAAGAAAAGTGATTGTCATAATGTCAATACTAGAAATAAAAATAAACTTGTAATGCCTGCTTCTAGGCTTAGTAAAACTAGCAATTCATTTGTTGGAAACAGTGTCCGCTTCTACAATAAGCTCCCAGAAGACATGTTCAAGATGTCTCTAAATAAGTTCAAAGTTAATGTAAAACGTAAACTCATTGAAAAATCTTATTACCATGTAAAGGACTACTTGAACGACAAGGAAGCTTGGCAATGATTTGCTCTATGGCTCTGATAGTTCCTTAGTTAGGATGATTTGTGAGATGGTGATAATAAAAAATAAAATACCCGGCTGAATTTGTTGTGGGCTCTTCTCAGACCAGGGCGCGTTTGGAACCCCCGTAGCTTTAGTTTTAAGATACCGTAACCAATTATCACCATCATGTTTTATAAGTAAGTAATTTTTAACGTCAATAAGTGTACCTACAGTGTACCTATAGTGAATAAATGATATTGAGTATTGAGTATACTAGTTTTTTACAAGCTCATTAGTACAATTATATTACTGCCTCGTTGGTTTATTCACACAATTCCGAGTGTCTTACTGGTTCTTCTCGGAAGAAACGGCATTCCGAACCAGTGGTAGATTCACTCGACGATCAAATAATAAAAAATATTTGAGTTTGAATATCAACTAAATAGTACCTTACTGGCTCTATGCAGAAAATAGAGGTAGAAATTTGGGTTTCGCTGTCGAGAAATTCTCAGTACTGGCATTTATGAGTTTTCGATAATGTTTAAATGATTGTGTGAAGGGCTGCCAAGCAGAACTGGAAGAGCGTGGTCGACTATGGCTTAAACCATTCTTATTCTGAGAGGACCCGTTCTCAGAAGTGGGTATAGTGAGCTGACGGTATGTTGAAACTTGAAATGACGAAAAATTAAATATCGCACTTAAGCTTCGAACAAGTCATAATTTAAACAAATTATAAACACGACTGCCTGCGAAAAAACGAACTAAAAATTTAAAAATCGAAATTAATCTAGTAAAATAGATCTTATTCACATTTTTACCAAGTGATATTTTTGTGAATCATTGTATATTGAACTATAGTATATATTTTTTTGGAATCTACTCATCATTTTCTAGATGATGATTATATAGTTAATCTTATTTTCGTTTTTTTTTCAACTTTAGTCTACAATGCGGGACCACGGTCACCCCATCAATTTTTTTTTAAATTTTACTAGCCTATGCCATCCGGAATAAGCTAGGGATTTAAACGATACGTCATTTATCAAAATCGGTTTAGGCGTATAGAAGTTATGGTGGAATATACAAACTCACATACATACATGAACCCTGAAAACAATATACTTCTTTTTTCAAGCAGTCGTATAAAAATAATACAAAGTGCGTCAGTCAACATAGACAGGCCTTGAGTTGTTTATTAATAAATAATGACTGATATAATATTGTTCTAATAAATAGTTAGAGTGTTTGTATGTACATATTTGTAGTGATAGCGCGATAAGAGTTCGTTAGCAGGGGCTGTCCAGTGTCTATTAACGTAAAATAAATTCCCTTATTTATTTAGACATCTTTATTGCACACACAAAATATACAGAATACAGTTTAAAAGCAGTAATTACAAGTAAAACTAGATAGAAATGTGCAAAGGCGGTCTTATTGCTAAAGCAATCTCTTACGGTGGTCTACCTTTGGTGAAAGGATAAATAAACCGGAGCGCGGAATGGTGCTGTATTTAAAAAAAAAATGATAAAAAATTCCCTTAATTATACGACTGCCTGAAAAAAGGAGTATATTGTTTTCAGGGTTCATGTATGTATGTATGTATGTATGTATGTATGTATGTATGTATGTATGTATGTGAGTTTGTATATTCCACCATAACTTCTATACGCCTGAACCAATTTTGATAAATGAGGTATCGTTAGAATCCCTAGCTTATTCCGGGTGACATAGGCTAGTAAAATTTAAAAAAAAATTGATGGGGTGACCATGGTCCCGCATTAAAGTTTAAATTTGAAAATAACCGAAAATAAGATTAACTATATAGTCATCATCTAGAAAATGATGAGTAGATTCCAAAAATATATAACACAATAGTTCAATATCCAGTGACTCAAAAAAAAAATCATTTAATAAAAATGTGAATAAGATTCTAATTTAACTAGATTAATTTAGATTTTTTACTTTTTAGTTCGTTTTTTGTCAGGGCAGTCGTGTTTTTTAATTATTTTAATTATGACTTGTTTCCCATCGTCATTTACGTACTTTCAGAAAATAAAATAAATTACTTATGATTTATTTATAAGCAGGTGATATAAAGTTAATATAATTACAGTTTGAGAGCCTCATACAGTCTACCAACTAATGGTGTATGAATATTTGATATTTTGCCTATAGTATCATGGTAGATTCACTTGACGAACCAGTGGTAGATTCACTTGACGATTCAAAAGTACATGTAAAAGTTTATTTGAATAAAAAAACATTTAAATTTGAATTTGAATAAGGAATATCAAAGAAGGACTATAGTATCATAAGGAAGGTACAAACTTATATAATACACCTACTTAATTTTAATCAGTTATTTGAAAATCTTTCCGGGCACTCATTAGATTAGATTACCCCATTTTGAATAAACGCTCTTATCTCTTGGCTGAATAAATTGTGTTTTTATTTCATACACCTTTACATGAGACAGATGCCTTAACCTTCTCGCTACAAAGTAAATGGAAGTGGTCAGGTCACGTGGCCAGATATATCGACGATAGATGGACCATTAGGACAGTTAAATGGCCATGACCATGACAGGACCATGAGGCACTAGAGCGAGAGGCAGGCCATATGCCAGATGGTCAGATGAAATAATGGCGATAGCGGGTCGAAGATGGCTAGATACAGCCAGGGACAGAGCTGAGTGGAAATCTTTGGAGGAGGCTTTTACCCGAAGGGGGTCCATACAAAATACAAACACTAATTTGAATTAACAAGTCTGAGTTTAAATATGTCATGTAATAATTATTTTATTATATTTATTGTCTTTGATAACCTACCAATCAAATCATATTTTTTTTAATAATTCTAATTTTATTATTGTTAATTAATTAATGCTAATGATGTATAATTAATCAATAATTAACTTTGTATGGAATTAAATAAAGCTTCATTCATTCATTCATTCATTCATACATGAGACAGAAATCTCCTAAAAAATAGAGCACAGCAATAGTAAGTAATGTTGAAGATTATGTAAATGATGAAAGAGCATGAATTTCACTCCCTCCAGCAATGCTAAGGACAGTGGTCACTTATGTAATGATGTATAATTAATCAATAATTAACTTTGTATGGAATTAAATAAAGCTTCATTCATTCATTCATTCATACATGAGACAGAAATCTCCTAAAAAATAGAGCACAGCAATAGTAAGTAATGTTGAAGATTATGTAAATGATGAAAGAGCATGAATTTCACTCCCTCCAGCAATGCTAAGGACAGTGACATTGACGTAATTGTAAATTAATATTTACAAAAAAGCAACCACAGTGGTTCTTCTAGGTATGAATGACATTCCGAACCAGTGGTAGATTCACTCAACGACAAAAGCACCTGTCAAAGTGTACTTGAATAAAAAAGATTTAAGTTTGAGTATAGCGTTTGTTTTAATCCGCATCAAGTTAGCCCTTTACTGCGATCTCACCTGATGATAAGTGATGATGCAGTCTAGGATGGTAGCGGGCTAACCTGTTAGGGGCATGGCAGTTATATTAAACCCATACCCCTCTTTGGTTTCTACACGGCATCGTACCAGAACGCGTAATCACTTGGCGGCACGTCTTTGCCGGTAGGGTGGTAACTAGCCACGGCCGAAGCCTCCCACCAGGCCAGACCAGCGAAAATTCAGAAATTATAAATTCTGCCGGGGATCGAACCCGGGACATCCGCACGTTAAAACAACAGCGCTACACACTGCGCCACGGAGGTCAAATCACTTATGTATCTACACATTGACGTAATTGTAAATTAATATTTACAAAAAAGAAACCACAGTGTTTCTTGCTGGTTCTTCTAGGTAGGAATGTCATTCCGAACCAGTGGTAGATTCACACGACGATTCACAATCACTAGTCAAAGTGTACTTGAATAAAAAAGATTTTAGTTTGAGTATATAGCAACGTATTTCAAGTAGGCCGTAGTAGGGCACAGATCGCCACCTAACAAGCTGGCCTAGATTGCCTAGATGCTGCACAGGGGCGGCCAGACACCGTTGACCCTATCGCCACATACATTGCTTATAGGGCAGACTAGACTAATGGGGTCCTGGCTCACTGGACGCGGTTTACTGCGAATATTTATTAGCAAGAATACGTAACAGTGTGATGAATGAGACTGGATTGTAGATAGATGTGAGACGAGACGATGAAATCTAAATCTAATTTTAAGGTCTACTTTAATCTCGTTCACCACCATTTCAATTTGGTTAAAACTAAACAAGTATTTCGCCTTTATAATATTAGTGTGATAGTATGACAAGTCCTTGACTGCGATCTCAATTGGATGGAAAGTGATGATGCAGTCTAAGATGGTAGCGGGCTAAGCTTGTAGGGGTTTGGCAAATCGCGTGTTAGCCGGGAACCCTGCCTACTAGTCACGGCCAAAGCAAAGACGGTTTAGAAATTATAGCCCTCAAATTGCTTCTGCCAGGGATCGACCCTGGGACGTGCCATTTTACAGTGAGAAATGCATAGGTCGTATTCAATTTCCAACACACTGACCAAGTGCAGACTAAGCAGACTAACATCGCACATCGCGCTCTTGAGTATGTTACGCCCGTAACATATGGTGGAAAAATGGAAATAGCAAATTCAAGCTACCGAGAGCAGTTAGTAATGATGTTATAATGATAATGTCGCAAGTACTGAATCACAAGTCTACAAATCTCTAGACGAGCTAGGAAACGACCTAACTGTTTTAATAATGAAGATCTTAAAATAAATTCCAATTAAAAAAGATCTATTAGAGAGCCTAACGCAGCGTGAAAGCGAGTCGAGCGATAAAAGTAATTAAAATTGAATCATTACCCCGACACAATGGGCGTTTTGCCCCGCTATAGCATTTCGTTACGCCGCCCCTGACCTGATCCAGCCTCAACAATTACTATGGAATCGTTTAAATAGAGGACAAAATACTTTCTCTTGAAAATAATGTACACAGAAAATGGGGTTAAACCCGGTGCGTTTCCACCAGAGACAGATAGATATTTATTTGCTTACAGACGACAGTAAATCTATAGAGATGTGCTACGTTGCTAATAGTCTTATTACACTGCACTTTTCACAGGGACCCTTACACTTGAATCAGTGTTGTGTAATAAGATTAAGGGAGAAAAGGTCCCTAAATTGGTCCTTATTGCTGTGTAATAAGCGACCACAGGGCCCTGTAAAAAGTTCAGTGTAATAGGCCTATAAGATATTATTCTACTACCTATGTTGTTGTTTCCTGTAACTATTTGGTGTGCAATAATGTTTTGTCATTCATTCTATCATAACCGTTCCTAAGGCGAAGCCAAAAAGCCGGGTAACAAAATGCGATAATATAAAAATATAAGCATTTCGCCTTCAAAATACGTGTTATAATATTTGTGTCTTAGTGATATCACATTTAGGTCAAACACGCTAAACGCGATCTGGTCGTTGAACTTATTCTGATAAGGTTTTGCGTTCTTCACGTAATCCACCTTTAATTTCAGTATATTTTTCGACCTCCTTGGCGCAGTGATCTTGTGTGTGAGGTTTCGGGTTCTTATCTATCATTTCTGAATTTCCTCTGGTCTGGCCTGGTAGGAGGCTTCGGCCGTGGCTAGGTTACCAGTTACCACCCTACCGGGAAAGCCGTACCCAAATTAAGCGTGTCGGTACGATGTAGAAAATGATTGGAATAGTATGGGTTTAATAAAACTGCCCCCAACATGTCATAGCCCGCTACCAACTTAGACTTCATCATCCAAAATATCCACGCCCATCTGTACTTGGCCAGCGTGGTAGAGTATGGCGTCAAACTTTCTCATTCAGAGAGTCCAGAGAATAGGAGGTCGAAGTCTTGTAAACACTACACTACCATGGCTCATAATATAAAGGTACCTAAAATTCACACCCTCGGTTATTATTGAGTTTGATAATCATTTTAAGTTGTCGATTAAAGAAAAAAAGTATTGAAATTTGTTGACGTCCCAACTGTTTCATACAAACTTCCATACTAGAAGCGCGTTTTTACGTTTGATAAAGAGTTGCTGATTTGATTTAGTTGTCGTCATCCCATAATCCCACTTTTGGAACAAGAGACTTATGTGTCTTGTTCCAGTTGTACAATATATGTATATTGTACAATTTGTGTATTATTTGAATAAAATATTTGACTTTGATTTGTAGGGACTCCGCGACTAGCTTCAAACAACACAATACTTTTGTTTTCCGGGAAATCAAAGATTGAATTAATTAAGGAATTTCCCGGAATAAAACATACTTAATATTATGTTTTTACCGCAATACAACCTTTTTCTGTACTCAACACTAGAATTAAAAAAAAAGAAAGAAAGTGATGGACTCTACAATCCTACCCAGTCTGACATATGGCTGCCAAATATGGACTTTGACGGTCAAAAACTTACAAAAATTGTCTCGCTATCAAAAATAAATGGAAAGAAGCATGCTAGGTATAAAATTTGATAAAAATTGAGCGGAATTAATTTCCATTTGGGTAAGCAGTGCTTTTATGCCTGTATGGACTGCACGTCACTGGTCACAAGTTCTCATAACTGTAAATATTAGCATGGATCATGAACGAAAACAAATTGTATTGCTATATTGGTTTGTTGTGCATTCAACCCGGGCTATATTTAATCGGACCGAAATAGTGTCAAACACCCTTTGTGGCGTTCATGACTCGTGAGTCAGCACTCAGCAGCGAGCCGCCGGATGTGAGTCGTTTCACGTCTGAGCTAATGACCTAGGACTCGAGGGTTGCTGTACACAGTCGGTAATTTGGATTCAATAACATAACCGATTCGAAAAGATTCATTTGAAGCGAAAACTTCTTTAGACGCGTTGAGCACTTTTTGGTAGGGGGTACAAGGGTAGGAACTAAGGGGTAAGGGTTCTTAAGATAAAAGGTCTCATGTTTAAAAAATACATTCGTAATTAAACTTTAATACCTTAGTTTTAAGGCTTCTTTTTGGTAGGGGGCAAAAATGTGGAAACGCGAGATCAACACCGTTCTTCTTAAGACAAAAGGTCTTAAGTATAAATAGTACATTCGTAATTAAACTTTAATACCTTAGTTTTAAGGTTTCTTTTTGGTAGGGGGTAAAAATGTGGAAGCGCGAGACCGACACCGTTCTTCTTAAGACAAAAGGTCTTAAGTATAAATAGTACATTCGTAATTAAACTTTAATACCTTAGTTTGAAGGTTTATATTTGTTTTTTTTTATTAGAAAAAAAACGTCTGAGCTAATGACCTAGGACTCGAGGGTTGCTGTTACACACAGTCGGTAATTTGGATTCAATAACATAATCGATTCGAAAAGATTTATTTGAAGTGAAAACTTCTTTAGACGCGTTGAGCACTTTCTGGTAGGGAGTAAAAATGTGGAAACCGTTTTTCTTAAGACAAGAGGTCTTACGTATAAATAGTACATTCGTAATTAAACTTTAATACCTTAGTTTTAAGGTTTCCTTTTGGTAGGGGGTAAGAATGTGGAAACGCGTGACCGACACCGTTCTTCTTAAGACAGAAGGTCTTAAGTATAAATAGTACATTCGTAATTAAACTTTAATGCCTTAGTTTTAAGGTTTCTTTTTGGTAGGGGACAAAAATGTGGAAACGCGAGACCGACACCGTTCTTCTCAAGACAAACGGTCTTAAGTATAAATAGTGCATTCGTAATTAAACTTTAATGCCTTAGTCTTAAGGTTTCTTTTTGGTAGGGGACAAAAATGTGGAAACGCGAGACCGATACCGTTCTTCTTAAGACAGAAGGTCTTAAGTATAAATAGTACATTCGTAATTAAACTTTAATGTCTTAGTTTTAAGGTGTATATTTGTTTTTTTTATTAGAAAAAAAAATAATATTCATTTTCACTTCTATCAGCAGTCCCTTTGACTCCCAATTGTTTTTAAATTATAGTCTAGCGCTTGGCTGCAATCAGACTTGCTGGAAGTAGTGATGCAGCCTTAGATGAAGTTTAAGACCTTTAGGTCTAAGACAATGTCTTGCTAATTGTGACCTTTTGCGTCAAATAAACACGTTTGTTAGAAGTTGAATAATTTAATACGGTTGTAAATGTTAACATTTGCTAGTCATTAACATTTATATTAACCAGAAGAAAAAAAAATCGTAAAAAACGGCCAAATGTGAGTCAGACTTGCCTACCACTGGTTCTACCACAACTTGAAACGAAACATACCTACCTATTTAAATGTGTGGTAGAAAAAACTAAGGTCTTAAAAACATGACAAAACGTTGTATCACGATCTTTGTACCAAATTTCATCAAAATTGGTTGAAAAATTATACCGTTAAAGTTAAAGCGTAGCAGACAGACAGTCAAACATACTTTCTTATTTAAAATATTAGTCACTATGTATAATATTATGTCCTTTACTAAATTAATTATTTATAGTCTAGGCAATAAAGCTAGTCGACCCCAACAATAATTCCTCAGACGACGAAACTTTACAGTATGATAAAATATCATGAGTTAATCGTATATTATAATTATTCAATTAAAAATCAGAAAGGAAGTGAGGTTTACCTAATTGTTAAAGCAAGAAAGTACATTATCGCGTAAACGCAGTATAGATAATAAAATCGGTTAAATATCGATGTTCTGCATGATTATTTCGTTTAATATTTCGGTTTTGAGTGTTAATATACTATACCTACTATTATTTTAAAAAGAAATCGATAAAAAATTTAGTGATAAATATTAAGTTTTAGGTATAAATACCTAACTTCCGTATGGATTTTTTGTTGGATATTTTTGTATAAGTTTTGGTTCATGCCATACTAGAACCCTACCAAGTTTCAACGACTGAGGATTTAATGCGGGGGTCTCCATACAACAAACCGCCCCATTGCCTAGACAATTAAGTAATGCCCAAGTTTCACAAATAGCTTGTTCTGAGCCATACTTAATGTTCTCGAAGTCAAATTTTACCTACCTTCTGTATGGATTTTTTGTTGGATATTTTTGTATAAGTTTTGGTTCATGCCATACTAGAACCCTACCAAGTTTCAACGACTGAGGATTTAATGCGGGGGTCTCCATACAAAAAACCGCCCCATTGCCTAGACAATTAAGTAATGCCCAAGTTTCACAAATAGCTTGTTCTTAGCCATACTGAATGTTCTCAAAGTCGTCAAGCTCTGACCTACATATTGCAGCTTTCACCAGCTGCGGGGCTTTTTCAATCCGTAGCTTATCTTGCGACTGAAGAGCATATTGATTTGCAACTTGATTGCATTTGCATAGAACTGTCGCTGGTTCAGTGGTTGGTTTATACGGATCAAGGGGCAAGACTACGTGTTCGAGACATGGTCGTGTTGGACTAGCTGATACCCGCAACATCGTCCGCGTGGAAAAAGTTTTTTATTCCCACGGGAACTCCTTAATTTTCCGCGATAAAAAGTAGCCTATGTCACTCTACAGGTCGTCAACTATATGCAAAAAATCACGCAGATCCGTTGCTCGGTTGTGACGAATAAACGAATGATTGAAGGACAAATAAACACTTTCGCATTTATAATATTAGTAAGTATGATTCCTATGAGTTATAAGTAGATATAGAGTAGATATATAGTCTTATAAGCAAGAGGTCCCTTGTTCAATGCGCAATACTACTCCTTCACGCCACAATGATTGAACCGATTTGGCTGAAATTTGGAATGTAGTTAGCTTATAACCTGAATTAACATTAGGCTTTATTGGATAGAAGCAGGCGTAAATTTGCAGAAGTCCATGACAATGAAAAAACTTGAAGTTTAATTCGCTATAATCCGCCACAGAAGGCATATCTATTTCTAATGTATTGGTTTGTGTGATGTGGTGAGTGTCGAGGGCATGAAGTCAAGATACGCACTGTACCACATAGATTTGCCTTCTGTGGCGGATTATAGCGAATTAAACTTCTATGTTTTTCATATTAGGCTATATTTTATGCCGGAAAATTGAGGAATACCCGCAGGAAGCGAAAACCTTAATCGCCGCGACATCGTCCGCGTGGAAAAAGTTTTTTATTCCCACGGGAACTAATTAATTTTCCGGGATAAAAAGTAGCCATGTCGTCAACTATATGCAAAAAATCACGTAGATCTTAGAATCACTTTACAGAAACTTTTGCAGCTTTTGCAACTTAGAGAAATACGTACATACAGCACTCGTTACCCGTTCAGGGAATATTAATAATCAACCACATACCTGTAACAAAAAAAACTGCATTAAGTCTAATGGGTAACGAATAAGATAAATATATTTTTCAAGTGAAACTTCTTTAGAATAGTTGTGATTTGAAAATTCGATGAAACGAAAAAGCGACACTAAAATGAGGCAAACATATTCATGAGAATGAGATAGAACACAAGTTAGATTTGTCTTATTCTCTCGTAGGCTACTTTTCTGAAGTTTCACTTCTGCCGTGTGTGAATTACACACACACTTTTTATAAAATCAGGACTCGTTATATTATAAAACTTAGTTAATTTTCAATTCGGTTTAATTTTTATTTACGACTGCCTGAAAAAAGGAGTATATTGTTTTCAGGGTTCATTTTCAATTCGGTATTGTTTTCAGGGTTCATGTATGTATGTATGTGAGTTTGTATATTCCACGTTCATGTATGTATGTATATTCCACCGTAACTTTTATACGCCTGAACCGATTTTGATAAATGAGGTATCGTTAGAATCCCTAGCTTATTCAGGATGACATAGGATAGAAAAATTAAAAAAAAATGATCGGGATGACTATGGTCCCGCATTAAAAACTAAAGTTGAAAAAAAAAAATCGAAAATAAGATTAACTATATAATCGTCATGTAGAAAATGACGAGTAAATACCAAAAATATATAACACTATAGTTCAATATCCAGTGATTCACAAAAAAAAACATTTAATAAAAATGTGAATAAGACTATAGTTTAACTAGATTAATTTAGATTTTTAACTTTTAATTTCGCTTTTAGGTAGGGCAGTCGTGTTTTTAAATTTTTTTAATTATCTTAAAATTTTCGTGTCACAATGTTACTAACCATACTCCTTCGAAACGGATTGTCCGATTTTTATGAAATTTAATATGCATATTCAGTAGGTCTGAGAATCGGCTACTATCTATTTTTCATGCCCCTAAAACACCTCAATCCACGCGGACGGAGTCGTGTTCATCAGCTAGTAAGTAACCTATAAAATATTAGCTACATATCCTTATCTATAGAAGTAATTTAAAAGACAGGATACAGAACTAGTTAATTTGAAATTTAAATGCCTGGGGTCAAGTTTAAATTGGATTAGGTAGGCCTATTCACGTTTCTGAACATCTAGTCAGGCTAGTTTGCAATCTATCCGGGTTGCTCTGGTCTTGTTTTGTCAAGAAAATGCATTGAAAATATAAAAGTAAAGTTTGAAGACCTCCGTGGCGCAGTGTGTAGCGCTGTTGTCTTAATGTGCGGAGGTCCCGGGTTCGTTCCCCGGCAGGGTCAATTTGGGAATTTATAATTTCTGAATTTTCAGTGGTCTGGCCTGGTGGGAGGCTTCGGCCGGGGCTAGTTACCACCCTACCGGCAAAGACGTGCCGCCAAGAAATTTAGCGTTCCGGTACGATGCCGTGTAGAAACCGAATAGGGGTATGGGTTTAATATAACTGCCATGCCCCTAACAGGTTAGCCCGCTACCATCTTAGACTAACCATCTGGTGAGATCGCAGTCAAGGGCTAACTTGTAGTGGATTAAAAAAAAACTAAGCAGTATCTAATGCGAAAATACGTACTTGTAGTACATATAGTACTTATGGGTCGAAACTTCTTACCGATGGGAAGAAAATCGATTATAGATTTTTTAAGTGTAGTCCGCCAGGAAAGAGAAATAACAATCGTTTTGAAAAATAAAAATTGAGTATTGAGTATATTGAGTATTGAGTACTTGATACGCCTGATTTTTAGTATTTCAAATTAACTTTCAAGAATTTTATAGATTTAGACCTGGGACCATATTGCCATATTTTAAACCGAATTTGATGAACTTTGGTACAGAGGTAGGTTAAGTTTCATGAGAAAGGACTTATGCTTCTGTGTATCCCGGAAAAATAAGAAGTTTTCGGGAATTAAAAAAACTTATCCCACGCGGACGAAGTCGCGGGCATCATCTAGTTTTATAGTAAAAATCATCTTTTTAAAGATTTTAAAATTAAATCTCTGCATAAAAAGAGAAAAATCCTAACTCAATTACACACTACGAACTAGTGAGAAGACTAAAAAGGACTAAACCTTTTAAGTTAGTGTGATAAGTGACAGTGTTAAGTGAAAATGTAGATAAATCGTATAGAAATAATGTAATGTAATAAATTCACTATAAATCATAACCTAAATAATATTTGTACGCCGGTCTGGCTAATATGTTGGGTCTATGACGAAATTAACCATCTTATTTGTACACATATTATGCAAATAAAGTATCTGAATCTGAATCTGACAGTGTAAGTACTAAAAGAACACGTGAACAAAGTGACTAAGTTAATCGAGAAAGACTAAGATGAGTCACTGGACAATTAATTACACATTACGAACTAGTGAGAAGACTAAAAAGGACTTTTGAATTAGTGTATAGTGATAAGTGACAGTGTAAAGTGTAGTACTAAAAGAACACGTGAACAAAGTGACTAAGTTAATCGAGAAAGACTAAGATGAGTCACTGGACAATTAATTACACATTACGAACTAGTGAGAAGACTAAAAAGGACTTTTGAGTTAGTGTATAGTGATAAGTGACAGTGTAAAGTGTAGTACTAAAAGAACACGTGAACAAAGTGACTAAGTTAATCGAGAAAGACTAAGATGAGTCACTGGACAATTAATTACACATTACGAACTAGTGAGAAGACTAAAAAGGACTTTTGAGTTAGTGTATAGTGATAAGTGACAGTGTAAAGTGTAGTGCTAAAAGATCACGTGAACAAAGTGACTAAGTTAATCGAGAAAGACTAAGATGAGTCACTGGACAGTTAATTACACATTACGAACTAGTGAGAAGACTAAAAAGGACTTTTGAGTTAGTGTATAGTGATAAGTGACAGTGTAAAGTGTAGTGCTAAAAGAACACGTGAACAAAGTGACTAAGTTAATCGAGAAAGACTAAGATGAGTCACTGGACAATTAATTACACATTACGAACTAGTGAGAAGACTAAAAAGGACTTTTGAGTTAGTGTATAGTGATAAGTGACAGTGTAAAGTGTAGTACTAAAAGAACACGTGAACAAAGTGACTAAGTTAATCGAGAAAGACTAAGATGAGTCACTGGACAATTAATTACACATTACGAACTAGTGAGAAGACTAAAAAGGACTTTTGAGTTAGTGTATAGTGATAAGTGACAGTGTAAAGTGTAGTGCTAAAAGATCACGTGAACAAAGTGACTAAGTTAATCGAGAAAGACTAAGATGAGTCACTGGACAATTAATTACACATTACGAACTAGTGAGAAGACTAAAAAGGACTTTTGAGTTAGTGTATAGTGATAAGTGACAGTGTAAAGTGTAGTGCTAAAAGAACACGTGAACAAAGTGACTAAGTTAATCGAGAAAGACTAAGATGAGTCACTGGACAATTAATTACACATTACGAACTAGTGAGAAGACTAAAAAGGACTTTTGAGTTAGTGTATAGTGATAAGTGACAGTGTAAAGTGTAGTACTAAAAGAACACGTGAACAAAGTGACTAAGTTAATCGAGAAAGACTAAGATGAGTCACTGGACAATTAATTACACATTACGAACTAGTGAGAAGACTAAAAAGGACTTTTGAGTTAGTGTATAGTGATAAGTGACAGTGTAAAGTGTAGTACTAAAAGAACACGTGAACAAAGTGACTAAGTTAATCGAGAAAGACTAAGATGAGTCACTGGACAATTAATTACACATTACGAACTAGTGAAAAGACTAAAAAGGACTTTTGAGTTAGTGTATAGTGATAAGTGACAGTGTAAAGTGTAGTACTAAAAGAACACGTGAACAAAGTGACTAAGTTAATCGAGAAAGACTAAGATGAGTCACTGGACAATTAATTACACATTACGAACTAGTGAGAAGACTAAAAAGGACTTTTGAGTTAGTGTATAGTGATAAGTGACAGTGTAAAGTGTAGTGCTAAAAGATCACGTGAACAAAGTGACTAAGTTTATCGAGAAAGACTAAGTAAGATGCGTCAATGAACAATTTCTTAGTACATAAGATAAATTATAAGTTTAGGTTTAATCAAAACTGCTCATTAGCCAATTAGTTAGGCTAGGTCGTAGTTAAATGAGTACCTCGATGGTACTCAATAATAGGAAAAAAAAAATTACACACTGACAGACTCGTCAACACCCAGGCCAAACCCTTGGACCGAAAAAGCCGATTTTTTTGTAACGGAGAAAAGGGATAAAAAGTCATAAGATTTTCCAGAATTTACTGCGTTATCTATATACGAGTATTATATATATATATAAAGTCGTGTTAGTTACACTATTTATAACTCAAGAACGGCTGAAGCTTAGAACCAGGAGACGGACATAGGATACTTTTTATGCCGGAAAATTAAAGAGTTCCCGCGGGAACTAAAAAACCTCAATCCGCGCGATTTGGCTGAAAATTGGTGGGGAGGTACCTTAGAACCAGGAGACGGACTTCGGATACTTTTTATCCCGGAAAATTAAAGAGTTCCCGCGGGAACTAAAAAACCTCAATCCGCGCGATTTGGCTGAAAATTGGTGGGGAGGTACCTTAGAACCAGGAGACGGACTTCGGATACTTTTTATCCCGGAAAATTAAAGAGTTCCCGCGGGAACTAAAAAACCTCAATCCGCGCGATTTGGCTGAAAATTGGTGGGGAGGTACCTTAGAACCAGGAGACGGACTTCGGATACTTTTTATCCCGGAAAATTAAAGAGTTCCCGCGGGAACTAAAAAACCTCAATCCGCGCGATTTGGCTGAAAATTGGTGGGGAGGTACCTTAGAACCAGGAGACGGACTTCGGATACTTTTTATCCCGGAAAATTAAAGAGTTCCCGCGGGAACTAAAAAACCTCAATTCACGCGGACGAAGTCGCGGGCATCAGCTAGTATTCGAAATAAAGAAAACAACTTGTTTACCATTTTCCGTATTAAAAAAGTAAATTGACTCGGCTGAACAAAGACAGCAAAAATAAAACAAGACTTTTTACTGTTTGACGTCAATTAAATAAGAAATAGAAAAAAAAATTGTTAGTAGGCAATAATAAAAATATAATGTAGTATTATTGTACTGTATTTTTTTTTACCGTACATCTATACTAATATTATAAATGCGAAAGTTTGGATGGATGGATGGATATTTGTTACTCAATCACGCCCCAACGGCTGAACGGATCTGGATGAAATTTGGCACAGAGATAGATTATAGTCTGGAATAACACATAGACTTTTTATTCCGGAAAATTAAATAATTCCCGCGGGAACCGAAACACCTCAATCCACGCGGACAAAGTCGCGGGCATTCGCTAGTAAAAAATATTCAAAGGCAAATCATATTGGGTAACTGCCTCGTTGGTCTAGTGGTTAGCATGTTTGACTGCGACCGACGAGGTCCCGAGTTCGAGTCCCGGGTCGGGCCATAATTAAGTATCGGGTTTTTCGGATTAGAAATTCCCAGTACTAGCCCGGAGTTAGGAAGTTGGCGGTGTTTCACCCCCGTGCCTCGGAGAGCACGTTAAGCCGTCGGTCCCGGTTATTATCACTAACATGATAATAGCCGTTAAAGCCCGCCAACCCGCATTGGAGCAGCGTGGTGGGTCTAAGCTCTAATTCCCTCTCTCCTATGAGAGTGGAGGCCTGTGCCCAGCAGTGGGACGTTAATGGGCTGTAGTGACGATGAATCATATTGGGTACAGCACGTTTGGGAAGTAAATTGTTGAAATTAGCAACTAAATAGTAAGTAATAAGTTAATATTACATTGTTTTATAAGTTCGGTAAATAAATAACTACATAATTAACTTGTTACAAGTCATAATTAACAAAATTAAAAAATACGACTGCCCTGCCAAACAAAAAATTAATCTAGATAAATAGAATCTTATTCACATTTTTATTAAATGATATTTTTTTGTGAATCACTGGATATTGAACTATAGTGTTATATATTTTTGGAATCTACTTATCATTTTCTAGATGATGATTATATAGTTAATCTTATTTTCGAATTTTTTTTTTCAACTTTAGTCTTCAATGCGGGACCATGGTCACCCCATCAATTTTTTTTTAAATTTTACTAGCCTATGTCACCCGAAATAAGCTAGAGATTCTAACGATACCTCATTTATCAAAATCGGTTTAGGCGTATAGAAGTTATGGTGGAATATACAAACTCACATACATACATACATACATGAACCCTGAAAACAATATACTCCTTTTATCAGGCAGTCGTATAAAAAGTATAACTGAATAAATAATGAGTGGTTAATTCAAAAGTCAAGTCTTACAATTAAAAAGACAAGACAAGCCATGAACCTGATACATATTTTTTTATCAATTAAAGTGATGAAGTCATGTTTAATCTAAGATGTAACTAACGTGTTTGTCTTGATTTTAGACTAACAAGTTATAATCTAGACGTGCTAAAACGACTGTGAGACAATGCAAAGTTCACAGTATACTAAATAACTATAAAAAGCCTTGTTTTGAGTGACAGACAGACAGACAACCTACAGTCCAAACGGCTGAAATAGAAATTTGAAATTTTGGGAGAATTTTCCTCGAGCACCCTATAGGTGTACTTACGAAGGAATTTTCGAAATTCCACCCCCCAAGGAGGTTAAATAGACGGTTCAAATTATATATGTCACCCTAAGATTGTAAAAACCGTTAAGATTATAATCTAACTCGCGAAATTGTAAGCTGTCGACAGATTGTGAACCGTTCAATGTTCTGAGTGTCAATTTTTGAACTATTCATTGTATTTACGTTTCCTTGTCTGTTTCTTGTAGGTTAGGTTAGGGTTCGACATAAATAATCAGGTAGTGCTAGTAGTAGATTGTAATCTGTTAGATTTATCGGGTAAATAAACCTATCAGATTACAATCTACCGGAAAATAATGCGTTAAATTGTAATCTTTCGACACTTTGCGATTTCGCGAGTTAGATTATAATCTATTGGTATTTGCGCTTCCGGTGATTTTTTTTTAACGTTTTTAATTTTTTTTGAAAGTGTCCTTTTTTGAACGAAGTCGCGGACAAATGCTAGTGAAGCTGTATAGCTCTTAAATATTCTCTTTGACGCCAATAAATTCTACGCACACGCATTTTCGCATTACATTATTAATGTTGCGCAGAGTCACGGCCGTTCAGTACCAGGATAGGGCTGCCACATGGCTATTTATACGACTGCCTGAAAAAAGGAGTATATTGTTTTCAGGGTTCATGTATGTATGTATGTGAGTTTGTATATTCCACCATAACTTCTATGGTTATGTATGATTTTGATAAATGAGGTATCGTAAGAATCCCTAGCTTATTCCGAGTGACATAGGCTAGTAAATTAAAAAAAAAATGATGGTGTTACCATGGTCCCGCATTAAAGACTTAATGTTTGAGACTAATGTTTGTTGACACCTAGAAAATGATGAGTAGATTCCAAAGGAGTATATTGTTTTCAGGGTTCATGTATGTATGTATGAATGTATGTATGTGAGTTTGTATATTCCACCATAACTTCTATGGTTATGTATGATTTTGATAAATGAGGTATCGTTAGAATCCCTAGCTTATTCCGAGTGACATAGGCTAGTAAAATTATTAAAAAAAATATGGGGTGACCATGGTCCCGCATTAAAGACTAAATTTGGAAAAAAAAACGAAAATAAGATTAACTATTATATAATTATCATCTAGAAATCCCGCATTAGACTAAATTTGAAAAACAAACGAAAATAACATTAACTATATAATCATCACCTAGCAAATGATGAGTAGATTCCAAAAATATATAACACTATAGTTCAATATCCAGTGATTCACAAAAAAATATGATTTGATAAATTGTGAATAAGATTCTAATTTAATAACATTCTAATTTAACTAGATTAATTTAGATTTTTAACCTTTTAGTTAGTTTTTTGGTTAATCCTATGGATAAACTACAACCCTACCGATTATAAATATTGTGTCATATTTTAACTGATATCGTATTCAGATTCTCGCTAATATGTAGGGTTATAATGCAATTTATATTTCGCCAACATTGAAAGAATTCGAGCGTTGAAACTACTAACACTATAAGATCAGAAAATCCGGAGTTTTATTGTAAGTTGGAAGCAATTATTAAGAGTTGTATTCCGCTTTTTTGTATATAAATTTAGAAATTGCAAAGTTTTGATTGAAGGATGGATAAAGTGAAAATTCACCCAAGTAGGTATAAGGTTGAGGGCCGTAGACGCTCGCTTCGCTCGGTTGATATGCTGATGACAGCCCTACCTTTGTTTGTACAGTCAGGTAGGTACATATTTGTTATTATGTAGGTGTACACTGTTCACTATATGATGTAAATTTCAATTAGCTTCTGTACGACTACCAATAAGAAGTCAAGCTCAAACTTGTTATTTATAACAAAGCTACACGATATCCGTCACTTAGTCCGCGTGGGTTTAAGCTTTTATCCCGTGAAAAGAGCTAACCCAGAACCTAAAAAGTAGCATACCACCACCACCACTACTATAGCCCATTAACGTCCCACTGCTGGGCACAGGCCTCCACTCTCCTGAGAGAGAGGGAATTAGAGCTTAAACCCACCACGCTGCTCCAATGCGGGTTGGCGGGCTTTAACGACTATTATCATGTTAGAGATAATAACCGGGACCGACGGCTTAACGTGCTCTCCGAGTTACGGGGGTGCAACACCACCAACTTCCTAACTCCGGGCTAGTACTGAGAATCTCTAGTCAGAAAAACCCAATACTTGTTTTTGGCCCGACCCGGGACTCGAACCCGGGACCTCGACGGCCGCAGTCGAACATGCCAACCACTAGACCAACGAGGAAGTAGCATACATCCATTCAATAATACGAAAAGGGCTCCATTTTGCAAAATGGTAAATCGTTATGTCAAACTTACGGCGAATCCTACTATTCGTTTTTTTGCTTCGCACTCAGTCATCCTCTGACAAGATGTCAGGAGGGTTATTCTTTTGGTTAATGGCGTTTCTTAGTGCCAAGGATAACCCTTGGCAATTACAACTACCATCGTTTAAAGCAGCTGGGCGACCTCTGACAGCTACAGTGTAACGATCGCAGTCACCTCTGATTGGTTAACACTCTTCCACTATTGGACAAAATCCATTGACGCAGCAAGAATACCATAAATTCAGCCAATCACAACAATTGATACTGTAACAATGATTGATGCAGAAGATACGGGGTCGCTCTGCTGTATTACTTCAAAATAACAGTGACAGCTTTATTTATCGTACCTTGGCGTTCCTAAAATAAGGATTATAATTCTACAACATGACCGTCAACAATATTAAAACAATACGGCTTTAAGCGATGGTAGTATGATAGATAGACAGATAGATATAAATTTTTTATTTTTATTCAAGTAGACTTTTAACAAGTGCTTCTGAATAGTCGAGTGAATCTACTTTTTTAATGAGAGTTTTGCTCTGAATAGGTGGCAGCTCAACAATAGGCATGATGACAGTAACCAAGAATCGATGAAATTATGAATTTATCTAATGAAATAGGATTCATGGATTATAAAAAACGTATTTATTTTTCCATTTCGAGTGAGATTGCTATTTATTTTGATTAAAAAAGAATTATAAAATACAGCAATCCGCCATAATGGATTAAACACCAAGCAGCGAATGACGTCACAATTGTTTGTTTTCGAGCTTTGACAATCACACTATTCACTGCACACTGCACACTGCACACCGGCGAGCGTTTTGACGTGAATTTTAAAATTTAAATTTCAAATGCCAATTTTTTCTACCAAACCTTATTTTTCTGGTGAAATAATATATTTTTTCAAACATAATCTGCCCATTTTTCAAAATCAGTCATCATGCCCATTCTGCTGCGACATGGATAATAAAATGGATATCGAATGTTCCAAGCTCGCGTACAATGTAACATGTTGTGTATTTTTTTGTACATAATATTGTACAAACAAGTCATTATTAAAAAAATTAAAAAAACACGACTACCCTGCCAAAAAACGAACTAAAAAGTTAAAAATCTAAATTAATCTAGTTAAATTAGAATCTTATTCACATTTTTATTAGATGATATTTTTTTGTGAATCACTGGATATTGAACTATAGTGTTATATATTTATGGAATCTACTCATCGTTTTCTAGATGAATCTTATTTTCGAATATTTTTTTTCAATTTTGGTCTTTAATGCGGGACCATGGTCACCCCATAATTTTTTTTTTAAATTTTACTAGCCTATGTCACCCGGAATAAGCTAGGGATTCTATAGATACCTCATTTATCAAAATTGGTTCAGGCGTATAGAAGTTATGGTGGAATATACAAACTCACATACATACGTACATGAACCCTGAAAACAATATACTCCTTTTTTCAGGCAGTCGTATAAAAAATATGTAAATCGCATGATAACAAGCGACAAAGGCTGTCCTTTGTCACGCGACTGTTTAACTGTCTGTGCAATTGTCGCCCTCAAGGTCTCGCACTTGTTATTGGGGCGTCCGCTTTATGGGCCCATAACAAAAAGTAAGAACTGAGGAGGATGCATTCATTCACTGTATAAATATCTCAGAAAACTAAGATATTTTCCTACACGGTTCTAGTGGGCCCGGCAGAGGATGTCCTGAGTACTTACTCTGAGTTTTAATTCGATTGATCGTAAGAGAGATCGGTTGTTTCTTTTTTATAATATGTTATTTTTCAATAGCTGTGTATTCCTATAAGTGGCGTGCCACACGGTTATAGACCTTATGTACTATTTTTAATTTAAGCTTTGTGTACTCGCCGTTGGTATACCGAAATACAATAAATAAATAAATAAATAAAATAAGAGCATTCGATGACATTAGCGTCAAAGTAAAATGAACTTAAACATATCAATATAGAGCTCAATTTCGTGTATGCATTCATATACGTTTACGTATACGATACGTTTCCAAATTTAAATATGTTGTAATGAATTTGTGACTTTAAATCAAGCGCTTTTGGGTCCGTTTTACTGTGACGCTAATGTCATCGAATTCTTATACGATCAATCGAATTAAAACTCAGAGTAAGGGTACAGCACTATCTTCCTCGCAATTTTTCCATATTTTCTTACCGTTTAAACCTTCCCTGGACTATGACAAACATTTCAAAACCAAAATCAGCTAAATCGGCCCAGCCGTTCTCGAGTTTTAGCAAGACAAACGAACAGCAATTCAAATTCAAATATTTTTCATTCAAATAAACTTTTACAAGTACTTTTGAATCGTCAAGTCAATCTACCACTGGTAGATTCACTTGACGATTCAAGACACCATTGATTTATATATGTCACCGTAAGATTGTAAAAACCGTTAGATTATAATCTAATTCGCGAAATTGTAAACTGTCGAAAGATTGTAAACCGTTCAATGTTCTGAGTGTCAATTTTTGAAATATTCATTTTATTTACGTTATCTTGTCTCTTTCTTGTAGGTTAGGTTAGGGTTCGACATAAACAATCAAGTATTATATATATTCGACTTAGGTTTTATCGGGTTTAAATACCTATCAGATTACAATCTAACGGTTTTTACAATCTTATGGTGACATATATACATATTATATAGATTTTGTAATCAGAACTCAAATTAAAACAACAATATTATAATATCAGAGTTCAGATTAGAATTTCATTTCATATTCATAAAAAATATTAAGCAGCCATTTTCCGGGTGATTGCCCAGGCAAACATTTTCCTTATTATATTATTTACCCAAGTAAAACTAATGTATTTATAGATTTACCGAGACAAATGAAATATTAACAGGCGAATGATAACGACAATAACATTATTATATACCTACGCAGTACTTTATCTTCATGTAGAGACAATAATATGTATTGCGACTTAATTACGAACATATAATTACAATGGCTAGATATTGAAGTATTGTACGAGTAAATGGATTCATACTCAATAATATAAATGCGAAAGTCTGTCTGTCTGCTACTCTTTCTCGGCCCATCTTTTCAACCGATTTTGTCGGGTACAGAGAAAGTTTTTATCCCGGGTTAGGACATAGGCGCTCCCACGGGAATCCAAAAACCTTAATACACGCGGACGAAGCCGCGGACATCATTCAGTTAATATTAAACGATAAACGATTTAATGGGACTGATTCTGTAGTGAACAATCTCTTAAACTAAAATAACAGCATTAAAAATATTGCTAACCCTTTCAGAATACTCCCCGCAGAAATGGACAGAACTACATTTAAAGCTGTCATTTTAGTTTACTTTAGAGATTGTGATAAACAGAATTGGCCACATTATGTATATAAAAAATACAAAGAAATATTCATATGAGTGAGTTTATCACAAACAAAGCATTAATGGAAAATAACGCAGCATTTAAAACATATATAATGTTGTATGACAGAATCGAAAGTAGATATAAAATATCTGGCTTATTTTAATGGAAGATATAAAATCTAAATCAATAAAAGTAATCACCAGATACAATAATCACCATACTTAATACGTTTGTGCTTTGTAGTAAGTAAAAAGTGTGGTCAAGATTTTTAAATTCTAAATCAATAAAAGCAATCATCAGATACAATAATCACTATACTTAATATGTTAAAATATAATAATAATATAAACGCAGTTGTTATCGTTCTATAGTTTTTAAGGCTCCCATGTAATTTTGAGAAAAAAAAATGTGTTATTAGTGCAATTAGCGAAATAATGTTAAGGAAATTAAATAATTTAGGAAGTATACGAGAAACCGGGTTACAAACCGTCGTTCGTGCAAATATTCTGATATGGTTAATGTAAACAAATAATAATTGTTATCTCAACAATTTCGAGCGGTGATCACATCGGGCCTAATCTAGGCATACCTACTCCTATTATAACTGCGAAAGTTTGCACGGATGGATGTATGGATGGTTGTTTGGGAGGTTTGATAAATAATAAATGATATTCCATGCTTAGTTACAAACAAACGCTAACATATTCGCAAATAACATAACAATAGCTTACACACACATACATACACAAACATCATACACACATAAACACCACTCACACATTCACCACACACCCACACATATACACATCTTTATAAAAATTAACTAATTATTATTTAAAAATGCAAAAAAGCACCTATGTAACAGGGAAGGCACTAGCTCCCATAACACAGTTTTTACTTTTTTGGGAGATAGAGGCCCAATTATGAATGTGACCTATGTAATTTTGCAAATAAAAGATATTATTTATTTATTTATTTATTTATTCATTTCACATAGGACAACTTGTGTCACTTATGATACGTCAAGACTCTAGTTTGGAAATTCGGCCATGAATCTCAGTTCTTTGTTCAATCACACCAGAACGGTTGAACGGATGTGGATGAAATTTGGCACAGAGATAGATTATAGTCTTGAACAACACATAGGGTACTTTTTATTCAGTAAAATTAAAGAGTTCCCGCGGGAACCAAAGTCCTCAATCCACGCGGACGAAGCCACTTGTCGTCTATATTTGTGGCAGCTTAAGGAGTATGTGATAAGTTGATAACGATCGCAGACAATCAATTAAAGTAACATAGAGATAGATGACATTTTGCGATAGCATTCCACATTGTCCAAATACTATAGACTTCTAGAAGGCGTATCTGTGTTATTGTTCGTTGACTACAATAACAATAACAATACACGTAACAATCACAAGATAACCTTGTAGCAACAGAACGCAATTGGGTATTTGACTACTATTCAAATAAATTATCTTTTAGTGATTATTGAATAGAGGATCTCCCAAAAGTCGTAATATCCACGTCCCCTGATAATTTTATGTCGAATAACCATTTTAAAGAATCGATTAAAGCAAAAAAGTGCGTAGAACTTTAACGACGTCACATTTCAGAATTTGATATAAATCCCAAACATAGGACGCGTTTTGACGTTTGAAAAAAAGTTGCTGATTTGACTATTTGTCAAATACCCAATTGTCATGTTTATTATCATGGGGATTCAGATTGTATTAAACGATCTTAATGGGATATTGAGACAATTTAAACAGCTCGTCCACTCAACATTCTTGTAGCTAGGACTAATGGATTATTACAAAAAAAAATACGCGCCGCCAATTGAGAACCTCCTCCTTTTTTGGAAGTCGATAAAAAATACAAAATATTTTGATAAGAGGAAACGCGTCCGTCGACTGCGCACGATATAGCGCGTCATGGAATTATTCTATAGCTGAGAGATAGTAAGTGAGGACTTTCTACAGTCTAGACGTTACCTACCACAATACGATTAGGATACCTAATCGTATTGTGGTAGGTACTATCAAATCAGGGCCGGGAGTACTGTTACCGTTTACTATTTGAAACTGCGTCATGCGTGGCTAGGCCTTAATTGACTGATTTTTCAGAAAATGTGCTCTATCCAGATGACATTTAAAACCCTGTAGTAAGTTTAAAATTATTAAAAATATTTTTATTATATGATGTAACTAAAAATGTATGCTTTTCGCAATTTTTTCTTTATCTGTGCTTTAGACGTTGCTTCGAACCAAATTTCAAGATTCTGATTCTGATTCTGAGTTCACGGGAAGTACCCTGTAGGTACTACCCTGTAGGTTTTGATTCCCTTGCGAGTGTCGAAAATTTGCAGTATAAACGGCTGTATCTTTTGATTGCATTGGCTTATAAGTTTGATTTTTTCACAGCTCCAAAGGACAGTAGACCTGAGTATTTGATATGAATTTCAGCTTGATACCTTCATGCTTTCCTGAGAAAAAGGGTCTTGACAGACAGACGGACGGACAACAAAGTGATCGGAACCCTAAACACACGTTTCTTTATTCGCGGAGTTCCTTTCTCAGTGGTCCTACTTTATAAATTTATAGAGGATACCTACAAACAAAATCTCATCTACATAATATACTGCTGAAAGAAAGACTGGACGTAAACTGGTAACACTGACGTCAGACAACGAATGAACTCAGCTGTACGTTGACTTGTAGCTTGTAGGTCATTCAGTCTGTTTGTCCTTTAAACAAAAACCTCATTATTAGCGCTGACATACTCATTTCTGTCAATCAACAATTTTACGGATGTCTGACAGTGAACGTCATATTATTATGAGGGTTAGCACTAAAGGATACTGAAATAGATATTTGTGTTATATGGGGCCAAGGAAAAATCTTGTTCCCCGAGGGCGCTATTTTGAATTCAGAGCGAAGTGAAGGATTCTTTAGTAGAATACCGAGCGTAGCGAGGGATTCTAAAGTAGAATCCTGAGCGTAGCGAGGAATTCAATATACGCCGCCCGGAACAAAAAATTTGACCCCGAGTGACACACACTATTTTTCATCATTACGTATGAGAAAAAGCTAGGAGTATCAACGTACTATGTATGGACATTACCTATACGTTTAAGCACCAATCAGAAGCACGAACGCGGACCAATCAGAACAGAGAAATGAAAAGTCCCATGGGCCTAAAAATTACATTTTCCTCCCGCTATCCTCTGAAGTCAATATTCGTTTTTCGAATAGGTATGATGAAAAATCATTGTTGCTTGCGTTTTGCATCCAAATAGATTACAAGCATTCGTCAGAGCCGGGTCGTCTGTAGATCATCTATTATTATCATCATCATAATCAATGTCGAAATGTCAATAACCTTGTGAATAATTACATGACATAATGACAAGCACATTTACCCACTCTTAAGTCGCAATACCGAGCTCAGCTTATTTAACTTGACCTACAGTTTTGACGACCTCCGTGGCGTAGTCTGTAGCGCTGTTGTCTTAACAGTGTTGTAAGGTCCCGGGTTCGATCCCCGGCAGGGTCAATTTGGGAATTTATAATTTCTGAATTTTCCCTGGTCTGGCCTGGTGGGAGGCTTCGGCCGTGGTTAGTTACCACGCTACCGGTGAAGACGTGCCGCCAAGCGACTTAGTGTTCCGGTACGATGCCGTGTAGAAACCGAATAGGGGTATGGGTTTAATATAACTGCCATGCCCCTAACAGGTTAGCCCGCTACAATCTTAGACTGCATCATCGCTTACCATCAGGTGAGATCGCAGTCAAGGGCTAACTTGTAAAGGATATATATAAAAAAAAAGTTGAAATTCAGAAAGTGTGCCCAAACATTGAGAGGACACAATAGGGATAAACTATTTCTTACTGTTTACTAAATAGAGTCTTCAACAAGTCATAATTAAAAAATTAAAAAACACGACTGCCCCGCCATATTATTTTTGGATTTTACCTCCATAAGAAGCGATTTGCATATATAGCCTTTGGAATCTTATTCACATTTTTATTAAATGATATTTTTTATTGAATCACTGGATATTGAACTATAGTGTTATATTTTTTTGGAATCTACTCATCATTTTCTAGATGATGATTATATAGTTAATCTTATTTTCGTCTTTTTTTCAAATTTAGTCTTTAATGCGGGACCATGGTCACCCCAACAATTTTTTAAAAAAATTTACTAGCCTATGTCACCCGGAATAAGCTAGGGATTCTAACGATACCTCATTTATCAAAATCTGTTCAGGCGTATAGAAGTTATGATGGAATATACAAACTCACATACATACATACATGAACCCTGAAAACAATATACTCCTTTTTTCAGGCAGTCGTATAAAAAGTAGGTAGGTATAATCAGTATTTAATTTGTAAATACACGTTTAACTATAAACCCGCAAAATAGTGTAGTTACGGGCGCAACCGAAAACGAATTTCTTAATCAGACCTTGGATATACAAAGGTTGGCCGAATAGCCGGTTAACTGGGCTTTTGTCTTTTTCGCAACGAAAAGGATTTACTTACTGCAATATTGTGTAAAATGCAAATACGTAAACAGCGTAACAGTAACTCCATACCTACAACTATAAACTCTAAAGCACAGTAAACAGATTGTATCTGTTTACTGTGCTTTAGAGTCTGTGTTAAACTGTCTGTGTAAGTGTCTGTGTTCGGTACTAGAATGTCAGTGTTATTATAGTGTGTAGTGTGCAATGTAAAAACTAGATGGCGCTGCACGAAATTAAATCGCGGTATCGAATTGCACCCCTTGCTATATAAGACCTGAGTCGTTTCATTTACTCCTAAGAGGTCACTGGAACGGGGAACCTGGGCCTGTACAGTCGGTACATATGTTATCTCATCACAGCTCATCTGTTAAACTGATTAAGATTCTTGACATTTTGGTGTTACAGAGATATTTGAATCTCGGAGGATTTCACTCCAAAATCAAAAATTCTCAGAGTTCCAAAAATTCAATCCAAATTCGTATATTAGAAAAGTCATAATTAAAAAATACGACTGCTCTGCCAGAAAACGAACTAAAAAGTTAAAAATCTAGATTAATCTAGTTAATATTTTTTTGTGAATCACTGGATATTGAACTGTAGTGTTATATATTTTTGGAATCTACTCATCATTTTCTAGATGATCATTATACAGTTAATCTTATTTTCGAATACGTTTTTTCAACTTTAGTCTTTAATACGGGACCATGGTCACCCCATAATTTTTTTTTTAAATTTTACTAGCTTACATCACCCGGGATGAGCGAGGGATTCTAACGATACCTCATTTATCAAAATCTGTTCAGGCGTATAGAAGTTATGGTGGAATATACAAACTCACAACCATAGATACATACATGAACCCTGAAAACAATATACTCCTTTTATCAGGCAGTCGTATAAAAAAATGTGCCATGGCTGGAGAATACCAAATAATTTAATAACCCAAATTGGACGAGATTGAACTAATCAAAAGTGTAAAACCGGTGAACCCAGTGACATTTCCATGTACGGTAACAGGGCAGGCTTGCTCAGGCAGTGTTTTTTTTTGTTTCTCACTCAGTTATCCTCTGACATGATGTCAGAGACCTTTTTAATGCGACTTTTGCTCTGAATAAGGTGCCACTCACGATTGGTCGTAAAAAGGTGGTGTTGTTTTTTTTGTAACAAGTGCTATCTTTGTATTATATAGCTAATAATATATACATATTTATATAGATATATATATATATATATATATATATATATACACCGTAAGATTGTAAATAAACTAACTCGCGAAATTCTAAACTGTCGAAAGATTACAATTTAACGCATTATTTTCCGGTAGATTGTAATCTGATAGGTATTTAAACCCGATAAAACCTAAGTGCACTACTTGATTATTTATGTCGAACCCTAACCTTAACCTACAAGAAAGAGACAAGAAAACATAAATAAAACGAATATTTCAAAAATTGACACTCAGAACATTGAACAGTTTACAATCTTTCGACAGTTTAGGATTTCGCGAGTTAGATTATAATCTAACGGTTTTTACAATCTTACGGGGACATATATATATTTAATATTTTTTTGTTTATTTTTTTATGTATGTTAGTGTGAGTAGCGGCCCTGAATTCAGACACCTGAGTGCTCCTTCAAATTATTAAAATAGTATTATATTAAATATGAATAGATAATATTTTAAAACAATTATTAATTAATTAGTCATTTGATCAAATATCCATGCAATTTTTTTTTTGTTAAATCACAATATTTACTTCAACATGCATTATTTCCTATATTTTAATTGATTGCTCAACCAGTTCGGATCTCACGTAACTTGATTGCTTGACTCATTAGCAACCGGTTCTGCAGACTGATAGGTACGCCAAGCTCTGGAGACGGGAGGGTCAGCCAATCATGAACATCATCTATCATCATTCGAATCATTTTTGACGACCTCCGTGGCGCAGTGTGTAGCGCTGTTGTCTTAACGTGCGAAGGTCCCGGGTTCGATCCCCAGCAGGGTTTGGGAATTTCTGAATTTTCCCTGATCTGGCCTGGTGGGCAGTGGCTTTTGAAGCTAGGGTAGGCATTAGTTAGTCAAAATACCTATTTACTAGCTGTTTTGATGAAAAATGAGCATTGACGTATTTTCATTTGGGCAAGCAGTCCTTTTATGCTTGTATGAACTGCACGCCACTGAGTGGTGGGAGGCTTCGGCCGTGGCTAGTTACCACCCTACCGGCAAAGACGCGCCGCTAAGCGATTTAGCGTTCCGGTACGATGCCGTGCAGAAACCGAATAGGGGTATGGGTTTAATATAACTGCCATGCCCCTAACAGGTTAGCTCGCTACCATCTAAGATGGCATCATCAATTACCATCAGGTGAGATCGCAGTCAAGGGCTATCTTGTAGTGGTTAAAAAAAAAAAGAATCTCTCTGTGTCGTAACCCTCATTGCTGAGGGTCGTGCCATTATGTGATTAATGGAAAGGGGTGATCCATTAATCTCCTCAGCAACGAGGATTACGACGCATAGAGAGACCACTAGTAACGGAGTTCGCGTCCGTAATATGTTACGAGTTACGACAAAGTAAATTGGATTACTCGATAAAAACTAATTAGGTATGCTACAAAGCACATAAGCAAGTTATAATGGATTTGTTTGGTTACATGGTAATTTAGTATCGATACTTTTTATATAAGAGACAAGAAAGTGCGTCATTTTTACCACCAAATCGCTTAATCTGGATGAAGTTTTTCTAACGAAGTCAAACTATTTTTCAAAACTAATTAAGTACTTGTATGATTTCGATATGTAAAATAACCGAACACTAATATTCTTTTTACTGTACAACCCAGTCATTTGGTAGTTTTACCTAGTAAGTTTCTGGGGAGTTTTGAAAATTGGTGTATTTTATTTTCACTCTCGCCACCATATTGGAAAAATGGCGCCCAGAAACAGTTTTTTGACAATAACTCCTTTTGGACAAATTTTACGATGAAAATAGGTATGTAATAAATTAAACTAGAGTAAATTTCCTACAATTTATGCATTAACCTTTTTTTTGTAAAATCAATAGTTTTATCGTACGAGAGCCGCAAACCAACAAACCAAAACTCAAATTCACCTACGACAGTTCAAATAAATTTGTATTGAAAATTCTGAAAGAGCATGTCCAAATATATAAAATACACCAATTTTCAAAACTCCCAAGAAGCTTTTCAGGTAACCTCCTTTTAGAGCGACAAATAACTGTATCAGTTGTGGATGTAAAACAAAATCTTCAGTCGTTCAGATGCTATATTGATATAATTTTAAACTCAAAATTCATTATTTTCGGGAAGGAAAACGTTCTAACTCAACTGTAAGTAATTACTTTATAAAATAACGAATCTACTATACCCTCAATATCTCTACAGTATGAAATAAACTGAAAATAAACAGAATATAGCGCTGTTTTGAAAACAAATGATTAAATTACTATCGTAACGGTTATCAAGTAAAGTAAACAAATTCAACAATTAATATAAACTTATTAAAAAAACACACTTCTGATCTTATCGTTTTTCAAATAACAAAACAAATATTTACAAGAAATATAATAAATTATTATTGTCATAAATGATAACCACTACCACTACAACCCATTAACATCCCACTGCTGGGCACAGGCCTCCACTCTCATAGGAAAAGGAAATAAGAGCTTAGACCCACCACGCTGCTCCAATGCGGGTTGGCGGGTTAACGACTATTATTATGTTAGACCGATCCGGTGGCCAAAATTGGAACAAATTTTTATGCCTGTTTAGTTTTTGTTTTTATTTTATTTTTCATAGATATACTAGCGGTTTGTTTGACTATACTATCTAGACTAGACTATCGTGTCGATTTTTCTTCATGCGCAGTTTTCATCTCAATGTCAGAGATTATCAGCGTCCCAACAAAATATTTGTTTTGCGTGCAAAGTACGTCGTAGTGTGCATTCTGTCTGTCTGATCTATCTGTCTCTTCGTATTCCTCAATACTGAGGCCGTTCGTCAGATAATCTTATTTCCGAAATGGTGGTAGAGTCAAAACAAAACGTATTATAAAATCGGTTTCTCTACGGCATCGTATCGGAACGCTAAATCGCTTAGAGGAACGTTTTGCGGGTACTGGTACTTACTTAGCCACGGCCGAAGCCTCAAAAAATTAAAAAACACGACGGCCCTGCCACAAAACGAACTAAAAAGTTAAAAATCTAAATTAATCTAGTTATATTAGAATTTTATTCACATTTATATATTTTTGGAATTTACTCATCATTTTCTAGATGATGATTATATTTTTAATCTTATTTTCGAATATTTTTTTTCAACTTTAGTCTTTAATGCGGGACCATGGTCACTCCATCAATTTTTAAAAAAAAATTACTAGCCTATGTCACCCGGAATAAGCTAAGGATTCTAACGATACCTCATTTATCAAAATCCGTTCAGGCGTATAGAAGTTATGGTGGAATATACAAACTCACATGATTAAATCATGAGACTAGACGATGAGAATCGTCCAGATATTTGACATCCAAAACATCGCATTTGGAGATAGGTTTATCCGCTGTCCTCCACAATGGATGGGTGTCCTGGTCTTAGGTTTACCGATAGCAGTTACTTAGTTTACAGAGGGACCTCTTCAGCTGCTCACTGAGCGAGTTCATAAAAACGGTTACATTTGTATTAAGTTAGTTTCATAGGATAGGTATGTTTTTTGTTGTTAAATAAGTCTATTTTATTGTAAATATTTTTTGTAATGCATAGGTATATGTTTTTTTATACGACTGCCTGAAAAAAGGAGTATATTGTTTTCAGGGTTCATGTATGTATGTATGTATGTGTGTGAGTTTGTATATTCCACCAGAACTTCTATACTTATGAACCGATTTTGATAAATGAGGTATCGTTAGATTCCCTAGCTTATTCCGGGTGACATAGGCTAGTAAAATTTTAAAAAAATGATGTTGTGACCACGATCCCGCATTAAAGACTAAAGTTGAAAAAAAATATAAGATTAACTATATAATCATCATCTAGAAAATGATGAGTAGATTCCAAAAATTTATAACACTATAGTTCAATATCCAGTGATTCACAACAAAATATCACTTAATAAAAATGTGACTAAGATTCTAATTTAACTAGTTTATTGTTTTTTAATTTTTTTAATTATGACTTGTTGTCTTAGTTTATCGCATTAGGTTATACCTGTAATGATAGATTCAAGCTGGAAGATAAATAAATAAATAAAATTATAGTCGTTTAAGTAAATACGCTTTAAACGACGCACGCGGTATCTAGTAGGTATAAAGATAGGCACGTACACGCGAAGGGACGGGATGAAACAACCCGTGTAGTAATTACAGTGATTCACGTTGGTGATATCACAGCCACAATACAGATGAAGTAATGCAAATAAACTGCAATATATCAATTATTAATCTAACATCGCGGGAATAACACGAGGATGTAATACAATTCTTTACAATTCTTATATGATTATTTTGGTTAAAACAAGGACTCCGAATCATGGCTGAATGAATGGCTGAATTTGCCAGAGCTGATGCTCGCGACTTACGCGTGGATTGAGGAAAATTTTCTGGGATAATAATAAACCCTACGTGTTATTCCAGACTATAATATACATTTATAATATTAGTATAGAAGTAGAACCGATACACAAATAAACACAAAAATAACTTACACCGAATCTAGTCAGATGAAAAAGAATAATGAACTAACTAGGGAACATGTTCGTAAGTTTTTCTCCAAGCGAAATTTCGAAGTTAACCGTGGAAAAGGAAAGTGAAGTTATTAAAGAAGTTTTATGGATTAAATTAAGGTAAAGTTACAAGCCCCGAACAATATAAGGGAGAAGATATGAGCACTTAAATTTGACGATGGAACAAACAAGCAATATAGATGCCTATATACTGCCTACAAGTTTTCCAATAAAGAAAGGGCGGCCGTTCGTTACTTAAGTTTATATAAAGTGAAGTGAAGCTTGAATACTTTACTTACTGTGATTACTTAAGGCCGACACACGTTCTCGTTTAGTTCTGTGTACAGACCATTGGATTTATTCATTGGTTGTAATAAACATTTTGACGATCTTCCTGGTGCAGTGATGAGCGCTGTTGTCTTACGTGGGTCCCGGGTTCAATTCCCGGCAGGGTCAAGCTTAGCCGTTGACTGCTACTTCATCTAATAGTTAGTGATGACGCAGTCTAGAGCACTATGAAAGGGATAGATAGCAACACCATTAGACCAGTAATTTTGCTTTAGCGGTTTAGCTTACAAATTGTGTACAGCATAATTAACCTCAGTCTCTTAACTTCCCTAAAGTTCCCTAACTACCAAGTTAGCACTTATCACCAATATGCTGTGAGATGTGTAAGACCAATATATCGACTGTATGTGATTGTTATAAATTTGTGCTTAAAACTAATCTTGCGCACTTGATATTTTTATCTAAATTAGGTTTTATCGTTTTAAAAAAATTGGGCTGTTGCCTTCCATATATGGAGGGTAAAAGATAAGGAGTAACATCTCTGTATATACAAAGTGTCCGTCCAAATGCATTCAATTGGGGGCGCCACATTAGCATAAGGGTAAATTTAAAAGGAAGCGCCAAATATTATTAGAGTAGGTTTGAGAAATAAACAAGGAAAGAAAACATTCATCATTATTTTGTACAACGTAAGTTGCTGAAATCTTCAATAATATAAAGTTATATAAGTTAGTTTTAGTCGACAATAATATTAATTTTTTTAACTGGGCATACTTCACTTCAATCTACAATTGCTACATTCATACCATACCCTTTGCTACACCAGCGCCACTGTGGAAGGTTTTTTAACTGTTATTTATAGCAACCACTGGAAACTTTTTCAACTTTTCTCCCATAAAAGATGTTACTCCATAATATCTCCATCCTCCATACTTCTATAGATAGCGAGAAAAACAAAAGGAGATCGGAGTGACAGGTGACAGATTGTTTTTTAATTGTCGAGCGATGCGTCCGGAAACAAACAACATTCAAAAATAAATTTATTTTTATTTTTATTCATGTTTTTCTATTATTGTTTTAATTTAATTTTAATATTAAACATCGACTTTAGAAACAAAGCAGTTACGATGTAACAGAGAAAATTGTGGAATCGTAAAAATTCCTGAAAACAATCCAAATAAAATGTCTCCTCAATTCAATGCATAACATAATAATGTAAAAGGCTTTTTTTAATACGTAACAAAATGGACGAAGAGGTTTCCATGCTCTAATTCCTCAATTTCTAATAGTTTAAATTTTCACTCCTAATATTTGAAACAAGATTTGTCTATAACCGGGAAATTTGGCTTTAAAAAGAAATTCTCATAAATGTTTTCTATATTTAATGAATTTTGAATTTTTTGCAATTAAAAGAATTCAATCATATTAAGTAATTCATTTTTTTATCGTTAACTACACTTAGGTTACACGGCGGTCTATTATATCTACGAGTAAACGCAAGGACTTTACACCATTGTTGATATTCAATGCCACTGTAGTAGTATTGTATGATCTGAAGTAGGTATTCTCAGTGGCGGAAAAAGCATAATTGTAAGACTAGATAATAGAATGTGACGTGTAGGTAGTAGTATTTAAGTTCGAATCCCGAGCACGCACTACTAAATGCTCAGAGTTACTGAGGTGAGTTTTAAACAATAGTTAAATATGACTTGCTTTATCGTGAGGAGACCTGAATGCCTTATTTTATAATATTAGTACTTACAGATTAATTTACTGGTATTTATATTATCAGTGCCTAAATAATACGTGTTTGTTAAGTCAAGTGGAAGCGATTGGAGCATAGCATATTCGAAAGGCTACAAGTTTATTTCTTACGATACGACAAAAACCTGACATTGAGGATCAGTTATGTCGCGCTCTATACTCACGCAACAATATAACCTGCATGCTTATTATGTAAGCCTGCACCAATCATTGTTACTGTCTCTATAGTTGTGATTGGATGAATTCATGGTATTCTTTTCTTTCAACGGATTTTGACCAATCAGAGGTGATTGCCATCGTTACACAGCTGGGCGACCACGTATCTCTGACAGCTACAGTGTAACGATCGCAATCACCTCAGCCCCCCAATTGTGTAAGAATTGTCGATCAAATCGTCCAAGTTCGGTGTCAAAGTAAAATAAACCATAACAGTATCGAAATAGAGCTCAATTTCGTGTAATAAATAATACTCCGTTCTTATACGTATAAGTATGTACGATACCATAAACGTATGCGAATGGATACCCGAAATTGAGCACTATTTCAATGATGTTATGGTTTACTTTACTTTGACGCCGAACTTTGACGATTGGATCGGCAATTCATACATAATCACACCTATGATTGGATAACACTCTTCCACTATTGGACAAAATCAATTGACGCAGCAAGAATACCATAAATTCAACCAATCAACAATTGATACAGTAACAATGATTGATGCAGAATCCTGCTGCTTTACAATCGTGCACTGTCGAGTCAACATCTAATGAAGATGCACCGGTATCGGAGTGAAACGTAGTACGTTGAGAATAATTTAGAAGATTTGTGTGATGTGGTTTTGTGCCTGTGATTAAAACAAATAGGTCTATTCGATATCCTAACAAATTATGTATTTCCAAATGTTGTAATAGTACATACATGAAAAGTACTTACGCTATGGCGGTCCAGATTTTTAATAGGCTACCAGCTGACTTTGAAAAGTTGACTTTAAATATGCTAAAGAGCAAACTCAATAAATTACTATTAGAAAAATGTTACTATGATGTGAAGGAATACTTAACGCAGTAAGCAATAACTGTTAATTACTGACATTGTTATTTTTGATCGCGTTGTATAATTTATTTGAATTTGATTTTGATTTCCTGTAATTTCTCTGACATTAGTTTATTTTATATTGAATTTAATTAATTCAATTGATATTTTTAACTGAAATCCTAATAATTTATTAATTTACCTACTAATTATATAATATTTGCACACTATTAATTTAGTTGAATGTTTGTGAACAGATTATTATCTTACCAACATTATGTACCTACAAACATTCTTGCAAATAAATGATTATTTATTTATTTATTGTGCGAATTCCTGTCTTACTGCGCTGTGAATATCGCAAGCTACACGCTGTACCACATAGATCTGTCAGCTTCGGATTATAGCGAATTAAATTGCTAGTTCCTTCATTACGTAATGGCTCCTGAACAGTCCCTAATTTTATCCAAGGCATTAAATCTATCTATCTAACATGAAGTTAATATACAGCTGTTTATTTATCCATTCTTATATGCGAACTATCTGATGCCCGTGGATTGGGGTGTGTTTTAGGGGTATGAAAAATAGATAGAAGCCGATTATCAGACCTACTGAATATGCATATAAAATATCATAAAAATCAGTCAAGCCGTTTCGAAGGAGTATGGTAACTAACATTGTGACACGAGAATTTTATATATAAGATATAAATGCGAATGTCTGTCTGCCATCGTTGATAGAGTCAAAACTAGACATATCATAAGAGACACGTGTATGTCCTATATGAAAGAAATAAATTAAGTAATATAATATCCAGATGCTATTAGTACGATAGTTAGGATTTCATCCTTTCTCTCGAGTGACTAATCTTAAGAGGAAAAGAAATAAACCTATATTATCTAAATAGCATCTGAATTGGATTATATTGACTATCATTATCTAGTAACTAATTAGGTATATTTAATTACTTTATAATGCCCGCGACTTCGTTTGCGTGGATTCACTTTCACTTTTATATTATCAGTATGGATAATATTATGCTTCCTTAAGTAACATAATTAAAAATTACTATGCAGAGACAAAGTTATTGATAGAAACTAGAAAGCCTACATACAGCTCTACGTAATTACGATGCTTGGAACCTTTATAAGACTAGTGGGCCCAGCAGACGTTGTCCTGCTCTGAACCTAGAACTTGCAATTTGCAGCGCCCCCAGAAACACACAAAATTCCATCCAAATCAGCCAAGCCGTTTCTGAGCTTTTTTTGTTTATTTGTCTGTAATCAACACTAGCTTACGTTACTTAGCTTAAGTTTCAGCGATTTGCATTGTGACTGTTTCAAACAAAGGTGAAATCTTTCAATTTCATTTCAGACAGGCTTCTATGCAGTTCTATATAACTGTACACTGTTATAGATAGATGCACAGGACGTAAGTTATGTTTATTTGTCTGTAATCAACACTAGCTTACTTTTTTTAGCTTAAGTTTCAGCGATTTGCATTGTGACCGTTTAAAACAAAGGTGAAATCTTTCAATTTCATTACAGACAGGCTTCTATACAGTTCTATATAACTGTACACTGTTATAGATAGATGCACAGGACGTAAGTTATGTTTATTTGTCTGTAATCAACACTAGCTTACTTTTTTTAGCATAAGTTTTAGCGATATGCACTGTGACCGTTTAAAACAAAGGTGAAATCTTTCAATTTCATTACAGACAGGCTTCTATACAGTTCTATATAACTGTACACTGTTATAGATAGATGCACAGGACGTAAGTTATGTTTATTTGTCTGTAATCAACACTAGCTTACTTTTTTAGCTTAAGTTTCAGCGATTTGCATTGTGACCGTTTAAAACAAAGGTGAAATCTTTCAATTTCATTACACACAGGCTTCTATATGTCACCGTAAGATTGTAAAAACCGTTAGATTACAATCTAACTCGCAAAATTGAAAACTGTCGAAAGATTGAAGATTGTTCAATGTTCTAAGTGTCAATTTTCGAATTATTCATTGTATTTACGTTTTCTTGTCTGTTTCATGGTCGGGCACTTAGGTTCTATCGGGTTAATAAGCCTATCAGATTACAATCTACCGGAAAATAATGCGTTAAATTGTAATCTTTTAAGCGATTTCGGTAGTTAGTAAGTTATGTTTATTTGTCTGTATTCTGTAATCAACACTAGTTTACGTTCCTTAGCATAAGTTTTAGCGATATGCACTGTGGCCGTTTACAACAAAGGTGAAATCTTTCAATTTCATTACACACAGGCTTTTATGCAGTTCTATATAACTGTACACTGTTATAGATAGATGCACAGGACGTAAGTTATGTTTATTTGTCTGTAATCAACACTAGCTTACGTTACTTAGCTTAAGTTTTAGCGATATGCATTGTGACCGTTTAAAACAAAGGTCTTACAATCTTTCAATCTCATTTCAGACAGGCTTCTATATGTCATCGTGAGATTGTAAAAACCGTTAGATTACAATCTAACTCACCAAATTGAAAACTGTCGAAAGATTGTGAACCGTTCAATGTTCTGAGTGTCAATTTTTGAATTATTCATTGTATTTACGTCTTCTTGTCTGTTTCATGGTCGGGCACTTAGGTTCTATCGCTTAATAAGTATAACAGATTACAATCTACCGGAAAATAATGCGTTAAATTGTAATCTTTTAAGCGATTTCGGTAGTTAGTAAGTTATGTTTATTTGTCTGTATTCTGTAATCAACACTAGCTTACGTTCCTTAGCATAAGTTTTAGCGATATGCACTGTGGCTGTTTACAACAAAGGTGAAATCTTTCAATTTCATTACACACAGGCTTCTATGCAGTTCTATATAACTGTACACTGTTATAGATAGATGCACAGGACGTAAGTTATGTTTATTTGTCTGTAATCAACACTAGCTTACGTTACTTAGCTTAAGTTTTAGCGATATGCACTGTGACCGTTTACAACAAAGGTGAAATCTTTCAATTTCATTACACACAGGCTTCTATATGTCACCGTAAGATTGTAAAAACCGTTAGATTACAATCTAGCTCGCAAAATTGAAAACTGTCGAAAGATTGTGAACCGTTCAATGTTCTGAGTGTCAATTTTTGAATTATTCATTGTATTTACGTTTTCTTGTCTGTTTCTTGTAGGTTAGGTTAGGGTTCGACATAAATAATCAGGTAGTTAGGTTCTATCGGGTTAATATACCTAACAGATTACAATCTACCGAAAAATAATGCGTTAAATTGTAATCTTTCGACAGTTTGCTATTTCGCGAGTTACATTATATAAGGGTTTTTACAACGGTGACATATATAATTCTATGCAGTTCTATATAACTGTACACTGTTATAGATAGATGCACAGGACGTAAGTTATGTTTATTTGTCTGTAATCAACACTAGCTTACTTTTTTTAGCATACGTTTTAGCGATATGCACTGTGACTGTTTACAACAAAGGTGAAATCTTTCAATTTCATTACAGACAGGCTTCTATGCAGTTCTACATAACTGTACACTGTTATAGATAGATGCACAGGATGCAAGTAAACGCAATCCGCGTTTCGTAACACAACAAAAGCCATACCGATTTCCTTTCTCACGTAATGCCTGTGCTCCCCGCTGTGGGAGTTCGTTCCGAAGGACTGCCCCATGGTGCCCCCGGTGGACACACACTGGAACCTAATGCGTTAAATTGTAACCTTTCGACAGTTTGCAATTTCGCGAGTTACATTATAATCTAAGGGTTTTTACAACGGTGACATATATAACTGTACACTGCTATAGATGGACAGGATGCAAGTAAACGCAATCCGCGTTTCGTAACACAACAAAAGCCATACCGATTTCCTTTCTCACGTAATGCCTGTGCTCCCCGCTGTGGGAGTTCGTTCCGAAGGACTGCCCCATGGTGCCCCCGGTGGACACACACTGGAACCTAATGCGTTAAATTGTAACCTTTCGACAGTTTGCAATTTCGCGAGTTACATTATAATCTAAGGGTTTTTACAACGGTGACATATATAACTGTACACTGCTATAGATGCACAGGATGCAAGTAAACGCAATCCGCGTTTCGTAACACAACAAAAGCCATACCGATTTCCTTTCTCACGTAATGCCTGTGCTCCCCGCTGTGGGAGTTCGTTCCGAAGGACTGCCCCATGGTGCCCCCGGTGGACACACACTGGAACCACTGGTATCACTGGTACTACCGGTTGTGTTAACAGCTGATCACTGGTGGGTGGGTGTACGCTTGCGCAGTGCATAGCCCCGCGGTACGTGCGAGTCGATAAGCGCCCTCGTTGGTACTGGCGAGGCGAGTGCGGGCTCGGTGAGCGACCGTTCAGCTGCCGTATGGTGACCGATAACGTTGTTACGGTTAAAACAAACTGGAGCCGTGCTCGCTTAAAACAATACTTAAGCAATATTACTCAAAATGACAGCTTAATGTCACGTCACACCTTGACTTTCCTAAAATGAGGATTATAATTCTTAAACACGAAAGACGGCTCAGCTTGTGTATAATAAATGTTATTAGTGTGTTAAAAGTTAAAGGGGGACCCCTTTAACTATACAGGAACTATATATGGAACTATATGATATACCGAACTTAAGTAAAAGAAAATTGTTAAAGCAAACATACTTACTTCCCAACTAATTACTGGCTTCCCATAGCACCGGGAATTCTAGTTTAGGGACTTAGCTAGACACTGTTTTTGTTTTTCTATTCATTTTATAATTATTAACCTCAATATACGTACATTGTTTACTTAGTTACAAACAATTAATTATTATATTTGAAGGTACGGCGAAGGACTGGCTACCCATAGCACAGGGAATCCTAGTTTGGGGGCCAGGAACCTTAGCCAGATACTATCTCTGTTATATATTATATTATATTTTATATATATATATAATATATATATATATATATATATATATATATATGTATATAACTTTGTACCTACTATTACTACTATTGTTTAATTGTACTATATTTCATATTTAAAAAAAAACAGTGTATATGTGTGTTTTTCATGAAATAAATAAATAAATAAATATTACTCAAAATGACAGCTTGATGTCACAATACTTCTTATCTTACAAATGTTATAAATGCGAAAGTTTGAATGGATGAATGGATGTATGACCGGCTGCCGTATGGTGACCGATGACGTTTGGCGACCTCCGTGGCGCAGTGTGTAGCGCTGTTGCCTTAACGTGCGAAGGCCCCGGGTTCGATACCCGGCAGGGTTTGGAAATTTATAATTTCTGAATTTTCCCTGGTCTGGCCTGGTGGGCAGTCGCGTGCACAGCTTTTGAAGCTGGGGTAGGCATTAGTTAGTCAAAATACCTATTTACTAGCTGTTTTGATGAAAAATTAGCATTGACGTATTTTCTTTTGGGTAAGCAGTGCTTTTATGCTTCTATGAACTGCACGCCACTGCTGGTGGGAGGCTTCTGCCGTGGCTAGTTACCACTCTACCGGTGAACGACGTGCCGCCAAGCGATTTAGTATCCGGTACGATGTCGTGTAGAAACCGAAGAGGGGTATGGGTTTAATATAACTGCCGTACCCCTAACAGGTTAGCCCGCTACCATCTTGGACTGCATCATCACTTACCATTACGTGAGATCGCAGTCAAGGGCTAACTTGTAGTGGACAAAAAAAAAATGTGTTACGGTTGGTGTGCGGAACTGGGGCCATGCTCGCTTAAAACAATACTTAAGCAATATTACTCAAAATTACAGCTTGATGTCACATTACTTCTTATCTTACTAATAGTATAAATGCGAAAGTTTGGATGGATGTATGGATGTATGGCCGGCTGCCGTATGGTGACCGATAACGTTGTTACGGTTAAAACAAACTGGGGCCATGCTCGCTTAAAACAATACTTAAGCAATATTACTCAAAATGACAGTTTGATGTCACGTACCTTGACGTTCCTTACTAATATTATAAATGCCAAACTTTGGATGGATGTATGAATGTGTGGATGTATGGCCGGCTGCCGTATGGTGACCGATAACGTTGTGTTACGGTTAAAACAAACTGAAGCCATGCTCGCTTAAAACAATACTTAAGCAATATTACTCAAAATGACAGTTTGATGTCATAAATGATAAATGTGATAAATGATATTTTTTTTGTGAATCACTGGATATTGAACTATAGTGTTATATATATTTTTGGAGTCTACCCATCATTTTCTAGATGATTATATAGTTAATCTTATTTTCGATTTGTTTTTTCAACTTTAGTCCTTAATGCGGGACCACCATGGTCACTCCATCAAATTTTGTTTTAATTTTACTAGCCTATCTCACCCGGAATAAGCTAGGGATTCAAACGATACCTCATTTATCAAAATCGGTTCAAGCGTATAGAAGTTATGGTGGAATATACAAACTCACATACATACATACATGAACCCTGAAAACAATATACTCCTTTTATCAGGCAGTCGTATAATAAAAACGCATTACCAGCTATATAACGAGCAGGTACACAGCAGCCATTACGCAACTGTGTCGAAAGTGCTCCCACCATTTTGCGACGAAGGCCAGCTACTTGGAAGGTGAAGTTTGTGCCTATCTGATAGCTTATCAACACGAATACAATTAAATTAATCTGTTTACGTAATATTTACATAGCTTAATTATTAAATTTTAAGTTATATTTGAGTTAAAAACAGTAGGTAATTTATCAAGTCTAACCTTGAGCTTTACCTATTCAATCAAAATTAATTTCAAGTCAAGTCAAATAAGTCAAGTCAAATGATGTTTATTCAATTTAGGTAGGTATACTACACTTATTGACGTCCAGTTTTTTGTGTTTTTTTTTTCAACCACAATATAAACTACATAGGGGTCACGTCAGGCCATCGGTGGCCGATTAAATTTGTCGGCAATAATTAAAAAAACCAAAAATACGACTGCCCTGCCAAAATACGAACTAAGAAAAAAACTAAATTAATCTAGTTCAATTAGAATCTTGTTCACATTTTTATTAGATGATATTTTTTTGTGAATCACTGGATATTGAACTATAGTGTTATATATTTTTGGAATCTACTCATCATGTTCTAGATGATGATTATATAGATAATCTTATTTTCGAATTTTTTTTTTCAACTTTAGTCTCTAATGCGGGACCATGGTCACCCCATAATTTTTTTTTTAAATTTTACTAGCCTATGTCACCCGGAATAAGCTAGGGATTCTAACGATACCTCTTTTATCAAAATCGGTTCAGGCGTATAGAAGTTATGGTGGAATATACAAACTCACATACATACATACATACATACATGAACCCTGAAAACAATATACTCCTTTTTTCAGGCAGTCGTATAAAAATTAAACATGCATATTGCAATACCTATTGTCCAACAGAAGGTCGGTCAAAAAGTCGTTGCGCCCCGGCCGATCCGATTGTCAGTGGAAAATGAAACGTTCGGAATTGTATGTAAGACTAGCGAATGCCTGCGACTTCGTCTGCGTGGTTTGAGGCTTTTTGGTTCCCGCGGGAACTCCTTAATTTTCCGGGATAAAAAGTAGCCTATGTGCTATTGATTGAGTAACAAACATCCATACATCCATCCAAACTTTCGCATTTATTATATCAGTAAGATTTTCTTTGAGCGTCCGTTGTCTTCGCAACTATTATAATACTAGATTATGACCGCGACTTCGTCCGCGTGGATTGAGGTTTTGTTTCCCGCGGGAACACTTTAATTTTCTGGGATAAAAAGCCTATGTGCTATTCCAGACTATAATCTGTCTCTGTGCCAAATTTCAGCCAGATCCGTTCAGCCGTTGGGGCGTGATTGAGTAACAAACATCCATACATCCATACATCCACACATCCATACATCCATCCAAACTCTCGCATTTATAATATTAGTAAGATGGGCTAAAGCCTAACGCATTCTACTTGCAAGTCCTCTTTGCAAGTGTGCGTTGTGCCTCGTCAATATCCTGATGACAGTAAAATAACACTACAGCCCATTAACGTCCCACTGCTGGGAACATGCCTCCACTCTCTTAAAAGAGTGGGAATTAGAGCTTAGACCCTGTTGTTGGCGGGCTTTAACGACCATTATCATGTTAGTGAAAATAACCGGGACCGACGGCTTAACGTGCTCTCCGAGGCACGGGGGTGAAACACCACCAACTTCCTAACTCCGGGCAAGTACTGAGAATTTCTAGTCAGAAAAACGCAATACTCAATTATGGCCCAACCCGGGACTCGAACCCGGAACCTCGTCAGCCGCAGTCGAACATGCCAACCACTAGACCAACGAGGCAGTCAGTAAAATAACGCCAGTCACAAATCCAGTGCCCCCACGTCGCTACAGACGTCATCAAATCACCTGAGTCACGACACACTTCTGAGAAGTAGTCCGTGTACTAGGTATGCAGGAAACTCAAGATGTTGTGTCAACATGAGTCAAAGGCACTTGGATGTAATGTAAACTGAATGTTCCCAGTATCATTCTACTAAGCTATTCTAGAGAGGAGCTGATAATTTGGTCTTGCTCAGCTTTCTCTGAATTTTCATTCGTTAGATAAACATTTCAAGGTTTCTCACTTCCCTTCTTGGCCTAGCAGTCGGTATCTATCGGTAAATAGAGCTGTAATTTTAAGTTTTTGACTATTGGGTAAGTAAGATTCAATTTTTAGGGGCTCCGTACCTTATTTTGGAAAATCGGACCCATATAGGATCACTTAATTAAATCGGTCTATGTGTCGTGGCCTCTTTTCTATTGTAAGCATAATTCCAGAAGTGGGTGAATAATTATTAATTTGCTTTTAAATATGGTTGTACTCTCTTTAAAACTTGCACGAGCGAACGGTCACAACGTGTAGCGGTTTCACGAGAGATTTAACGTAAAAACTTGATTAAACTTTAAAGGAAATCTTCATTTGATCCGGCCACGATTGCTATCGTTAAGCTCAAATCAAATTGCGATCTAAACACAAAAGTATTCAATAATCACTGAGTCTGCCTGCAGGAGACTAACTTTCAAACGGCAAAATATTCGTATTTATGCAAATTATCGCATTATGGCGTATCCCCGCCAAAGAACGAACCGAGTGAAATACATGGAATGAGTCAAATATCAATTTAATTAAACCTTCGTCAATAAATAAATTAACAATCTTTTAACTTTTCTAAAAAATGAATTCAAATTTAAAAGCAAAGCTGACACTATGTGACTTGTATTGTGTTAAATTTTGCGAGCAATAAAGCAAGCGTGTATTATTGCTACACTGATTTTCGCAGGCGCAATATAGAAGCGCACCTGTATTTATTATATCGGAAAAGCCTGCATCCTCAGAGTAGCGTGTAACGAAGGTTTTATTGCAAGTTTAAAGCACAGAATAGGTAATAGTTTAAAGCTTGCGGCGAACAAAGCCTAAAACTAGGTTAAGCGGGGATCACAGTACTTGATCTACATGTACCTACTAAATTATTCAGATCTATTCGTACAAGCACTAATTTTTAAGTCTCCAAAGAATTAACCTATCCTAGGTACTAAATATTACAAATGCCAAAGTGTGGTCGGCCTGACTGCTACGCTTTCCTCGCCCATCTTTTCAACCGATTTTGACGAAATTTTCTTGAGACCAGAGAAGGCATCCCGGCCCCGGGGAAGGAGTAAGGACATATGCTAGGCTTTTGACCCCAGAAAACTAAACAGTTCCCGCGGGAATCTAAAAATATTAATCCACGCGAACGAAGTCGCAAGCATCATCTAGTAAATAATAATGTAAGAATGTTTTAGTAAATTTAACAAGTGAAATTAATTTAACGAATTAAAAAATACGACTGCCCTGCTATATTATTTTTGGAGTTTACTTCCCTAAGAAGCGATTTGCATGTATAGCCTTTGGAATCTTATTCACATTTTTTTGTAAATTTTTTTTTGTGAATCACTAAATATTGAACTATAGTGTTATATATTTTTGGAATCTACTCATCATTTTCTAGATGATGATTATATAGTTAATCTTATTTTCGATTTTTTTTTTAAATTTTGGTCTTTAATGCGGGACCATGGTCACCCCATCAATTTTTTTAAAAATTTTACTAGCCTATGTCACCCGGAATAAGCTAGGGATTCTAACGATACCTCATTTATCAAAATCGGTTCAGGCGTATAGAAGTTATGGTGGAATATACAAACATACATACATACATACATACATGAACCCTGAAAACAATATACTCCTTTTTTCAGGCAGTCGTATAAAAAAACATTATTTTGGCCAACAAAAGTTTCAGACACGGCGAAAAGTAAACCAAAACCAAGTAAAAGTAACCAAAATAAACCAAGTTACAGTCATGAATGTGAAAGACTTCATTTAACCATCTTCGATCAATTTGCGACACAAAAAATATGTCATTGTCAAGTATTAGGTCCTTACATATGAAATTGACGTTATGTCGTACTGCATGGCGACCGCGTATCTTCTGCATCAATCATTGTTACAGTATCAATTGTTGTGATTGGTTGAATTTATGGTATTCTCGCTGCGTCAATGGATTTAATCCAATAGTGGAAGAGTGTTATCCAATCAGAGGTGATTGCGATCGTTTTTTTTTTTTTTTTTTTTTATTTCTGCACTAGCTCCGCTAACGTAATTAGCGCCTATGTTAATCTAATTCTCATTCATACTAGTTCTCGCATTTATTCCTCTCGCACTTACGTTCCGCATACTTTATCTTTCTTTCATTCGTCTCCTTGCTGTCTTTATGGGTGGGATTCCCATTTACTAGTCTATTCTTCTTATCTATTTATTTATTTCTTCTTCATGTAGGGAAAATAATTATCACATGTCGTTTTTATTCTTACTCTATCTTCTTATTCTAATACATGTCTTAATTACTAAATATTACTTCTACTATATTACGTTTATTTATACAAGTTCTTATACTATACAACTTCTTACTCTGCTGGTAGCTACTATTTATTTCTATTTATACATTCTTTTCTATGTTTACATATAAATATATTCAATATTTTATTAACATAGTTTTATTAATCAGTCTTGTTTCGTGCTATTACTGTCTTGGCTACTGTTTCACAGAAATTAAGAAACTTCTGCCTATTTATACTGTTAATTATTTCCCCTATGCTTTCGCTGGTAAGCTTCACGTCCAGTTCCTGTTCTACATTGTACCTCTCATTGATGTGCACAGGACATTCGAGGACGATGTGTGGGATAGACTCCTCTGCATCAGGATCGCAGATGCACGATGGGCTCTCCTTACACTTGAAGCGATTCAAGTATTCAGAGAACCCACCGTGCCCCGTCATAATCTGCGTAAGCACGCCTGTTGGCTGCACCTGTCTTATAATACGGAAGGCGGTTATGGCGTTGGGAAAAAACATCCTCGTCACCGAGGCCGCCTTTCCCGACACATATCTCCGATTCCATTCATCAAGTGATCCCTTACGGATCTGGCGCCTGATGAATGAAATCGGACACTGGTCGTAGTCCGGCTTTCTCCGCAACGACAATGCTGCCCGCTTCGCCAACTCGTCCGCGCGCTCATTCCCCGGCAAGCCCGCGTGGGCTTTGATCCAGAATAGAGACACAGCTTTATTCTGGTTCAAAGCTTGAGTCAAATTGGCTCGCGCGCGAACCGCCAAGGGATGGAGCGAGCCATGATTTGCCAGTGTCTGCAATGCAGACATTGAGTCGCTGTACAAACCATAGCTCCTCTCTCTGCGTTTAAGGATTACGTCCGTCGCTCTACAAATGGCCAGGAGTTCGGCTTGGTAGACTGTGCAGTACGCGGCGAGGCTAAGTTTGAGGTTCTGGATTTCACCTTCATTATCCCATAAGGATAATGCGGCTCCAACCTTCCCCTCAATCTTGCTGCCGTCAGTGAAGATTCGCACTGTCTGCACATTGTTCATGTCAACCTGCTGCTGGTCCGTTAAGCACATGAACTCCAGGTGCATTTGCGTTGCTGGATGAGGGGCTTCCGCGAATCCAGCCATACCCTCTATCTCCCGGTCTCCCGGTACAAACTGGGATGACCCTCTCCTCGCTTCATACAGGGCGGCTGCCTCCTGTATGCGGAGGTCTAGAGGAAGTATCCCAGAGAGCAACAGTGCGGAATTGAGAGAGACAGTACGGTAGGACTTGCAGATCTTCTGGACGAACCCTCGTTGAACAGAGCCCAACCTCTTCCGTATCCCTAGCTTTTTAGTAGCGGGAGCCCAGGCGCCGGCTGCGTACGTGACTATTGGTTCTATTGTGGCGGTGTAAATGGTGTGGATTACCTCCCTGTTTAACCCCCAACTGACCTTGGCCGCTCGAGACAGCTGTTTGTAAATTTCGGCGGCTCGCTTACAAATATTCGTTGCATGGTCGTTGAAGGTTAGTTTTTCATCTATTGTCAATCCCAGCAGCTTCATATTCTTGACCAGACCAATGTTGACCCCGGCCATGCTCAGCGCTGGAGTGTCGTATTTAAGCTTGTTCGTTATTAACATCGCACAAGTTTTATGCGGTGCAAACCGCAGCTTATTTCGGACACCCCAACTCTGGACATGGGCGAGGGCTGCATTGGCAATTCTGGTGACTTCGCTTGCCGTGTCGCCATCCACCGCCAGCACAATGTCATCCGCAAACGCCTGAACAAAGTTGCCGTTCCCTTCCAGCTCCTTCAGCAGTGGATCCAAGAGTAAATTCCACAGAATGGGACCGCCAATTGACCCTGATTGCGATCGTTACACTGTAGCTGTCAGAACTACGCGGTCGCCCTGCGGATCTCGTTTTCATTAAGTATGCATGTATTGCAATATCGGATTTGGGGTTAATAACCCCCACCTCCCCACGTTCGTAAAGGCCTGGACAAATAAAGCGCGATGGCTAAACGTAGCACGTTCAACGCGATTGTATTACACTGTTTAAATGAATTGAATTCACGACTAAATTTCGCCCATAGCGTCTAATCTCCACCCTGAGATTAGGACTTGGTGTGTTATAGCGCGACTAGCACAGGTGGTTTTATAATTCATTCATAATTCATAATTCATAATTTTTATTTTGCCAAATTGTGGGTAACAACAGTTGTTATCTTTAAAAAATTAATCCCTTTCACAGTTTACCACCAGTGGCAGTGTGCAAAAATATACATGTAAATCCACAAGTTCCGTGATTTTTTTAATCAATTATTTATAATTTAAGTATATCCAACATAATTCCCTTAAGTGTCAGTTTAAGTCAACCATTTAAAATGTGTCAATATAATAATGTATGTTGAATAATTTTCATTTATTTATTTTTTCCATTTTCAATGTCAATTAGTAAATAATTTAAAAAAAAAATTGATTATTATTTTATATTATAAATTATATAGGAGTAAATGTCAAAATTATGTAAAATCAAATAATAAGTAAATAATTCATACATCAGCTACAAATAATGTTCATGTAATTCATACATAACGTGCAAATGTGTGTGCAAGCAGGTGTACTCGCTATTACTTCACTGTCATAGTCCGTTGGGTAGAATAGAATCCTACACGGCATGACGGCTGGAGAGAAAAATGCAGGAAAGTGTACAGTGCTATACACGTACTCGCAAGATTGAGCAGGTTAGGAACTATGTTGAGTAGAAAGAAAGAAATCCTGACCAAGTACGAATGTATTTCGCCACTTACCGACGCTGGTTCTTTGGTGCGCCTCGGGGTACCCCGGCGAGATCTCCACAGATCTGCGTCTCTTTCAAGGTTCCACTGGCACTAGTCAAAGTTTGATTTTACCACGTCGATTATTTTAGAAGAGGAAATTTCGTGCTTGAAAAGTTGAATTGTGAACGATCAATATGTCCTCTCTGACAGTTGTAGTTACAGTTTTTTGACGCAGGTGGCGTTACAGGCCTCAGTTTGAAAATTGTGACGACTACATTCGTTGGTTAATTTTGAAACTTTCAAACTCAAATATTTTTTATTCGAGTAGACTTTGACAACAAGTGCTTTTGAATCGTCATTGGACAAGTTTCCGCCGCGCGTCCTGTCTGGCCAAGCTTTTAATACTTCTCCACCTCGTTTCAGGCAAAAGCAATACCTTCGCTTACAGTTTACACGATATTGGAATTGCATTCACTGTTTGCTATTCGAAACAACAGCATCAACATGAGTCAAATTAAAATTTTATATCACCCCGACGCGATGAATATTCTTAATTTAAGTCTACTTGTGTAGTGTGTACTACTGCTAAACTTAGGAACTTGTACTTCAGGTAAGTTTTAACCAGTGGCGTGCACAGCTTTTGAAGCTAGGGTAGGCCTTAGTTAGTCAAAATACCTATTTACTAGCTGTTTTGATGAAAAAATGAGCATTGAGGTATTTCCATTTGGATAAGCAGTGCTTTTGTGCCTCTATGAACTGCACGCCACTGGTTTTAACCTTTAGGACAGATGTACTGAGTCACTAAAAAGGGTTTTTTTAACACACGAAAAGGTTTTTGATTGTTTTCACTTTGAAAATTACAAAATCAGAGGTCCAATTGTCAAAGAAAATCGTAATCATTTGAGAGTTTAAAACGTATTACACGGGCTGTTCAAAAAGTTCATACATGATTTTTGACATACAGGCACCTTTGAACTCCATAGACAGGTCGAGTTATAAGTTTACAATTACGATATATAATATCACATACATTGACATTGACATAAATTTTGTTTTGACGAAAACGCTTCACTATGATTTCCTTCAATCAATTTACTTCTGAAAGGGGGACCTATTTCTTTGTAACAATCGCAGTTGGCTCAGTATATATAGTTAAGTAGTTATTACAATGCATGCCAAATTAAAATTAAATTAAATTAATATTTGTACACCACACTACAATACTAGGATCCTCTATTTTTAAGAACATATATGTACGGTATTCCAGAAATAAATAATTTGAAGTGTGAAGTTTGATTTTCTTGCACAAGGAAAAGTTCTCGCTTTTGAAAGTAAAGTTAAACCCTTTTAGTAAGACAATCAGAAGGAACAAAGTCAATAAAATTTCTCTCAATGCATTTTGGTAGGAAAAGCAGACAAAGCATCTAATTTAGCCGCCGTTGGATATCGTCCTCCGCTGAATGGACCGAGCTGGCGGAAACAAAGACTCTTTAAATAAACACTACAGCCGTTAACTACCAAGGAGTTTGGAACAACACAGCGTCAGTATATTCACACAGTGGTTCGTGGTTTTGTATTGGCACACATGACACACCCTAGGCCTAGTACTTTTTCTGAAAGAATTAAACATTTAGAAAAATAAAAATAACTATTACAGCGCAGTTTGGACGACTATGGCTGTGTAACATATCTAAGAACCTCCTCAGGAGTTACAACATGTTTATTGCAAATACCAGCATTATAATAGTTCCAGCTAGTTCCAGTAAATTTCCCGGAAAAAGGTAACAGTAAAGTGCACAAACAAACAAACGCACAACCTCTTAGGGCAATCACATATATACCGTCTCTGTTCCGTCGTGGGTAAAAATAAACAGTGCTGGGGACAAAAACATTGATAATATGAAATAAATGAATGAAGAGATCGCTGCTTAGCGATAAGACCGCCTTATTGTACCTACTTATGGTTGTTTTCTTGTTTTTGTATATTCGTGGTGTACAATAAAGTATATACGTACATACATACCTCACTCGCTAGGTGTAGGTACAGTAATAAACTAGTATAAACGTGTCAAACATTGTGAGTCGACTGCTCAAACTAAAAAACAGAGAACCAAGAACTGATTCATTAACTCATCACTGAACCCTTAACCACACTATTACCTTAAATATGGTTTCATTATTTTACAATTGACACTAATGTCAAAACGTGTTGTCTAATTAAAAATTCGAGTAAAGAGATACGGTATACCCGTATTTATGGTTGAGAGAAGTAGGAAACGGAGGGAATTTTGTATTGTAAAGTACCCTACCGGCAAAGACGTACCGCCAAGTGGTTTAGCGTTCCGCTACGATGCCGTGTAGAAACCGACTAGGGAGTTTAATATAACTGCCATACCCCTAAGACTACCACCTTAGGCTGCATCGTCACATACCACCAGGTGAAATCGCAGTCAAGGGCTAACTATAGGGTAGTGGAATAAAATAAAAAAAAGTCTGCCAGTTTCCTCCGTCACCCCGCAGCGTTGCTGTCTATGTCTCCTTCGAATGACTGGTAGGAATGAACGTATTTCCTTATACTGTGGTAATAATTTGTTATTTAGTATTTTGCTGCAGCATAATTAAGTAGGATGTTTGGGTTATTCGTAGAAACAAAACTCACAACTTTGGATAGTGTTTAAAAACAACAATTTAAGAGCGGAAACATTATTATTATCGGCTTTACTAATCAATGTTGGAAACCTGTTGTTTACTTTGCTACAACAATGATTGGACTTCTTCTTTATAATGTGAAAATACTGATACCAGAATAACAGATATCGATGTTTAACTATCCACCCGCAAAAACATGTCAGCTGGTGTCATTTGAAATACTAATTGAACAGGGTCATAGGCGTAGGATAGGCTACTTTGTTTAAGGTTTAGGTTAGGTTACGTTAGTTGTTATTAATAAAGTGGTAAGTCCTTCAAAAAAAGAAAAAAAAAATTGGACCGGCAAGTTGTGATTTATTATTGCCTACATAAAGTAATTGTAAGAGTAAAGGTTATTTATCAAATCAAAAGGTGGAGCTTATTTATCAAATTTAATCAATCTTAAGTCTTTGATGCTCATAATATCATGGCAAAAATGTGTATTTTATTATTAATAAAGCGGAAAGTCCTTCAAAAAAAAAAAGAAAAAAATTGGACCGGCAAGTTGTGATTTATTATTGCCTACATATAGTAATTGTAAGAGTAAAGGTTGCTACATAATTATTAGAAGCAGGAGCTGACGAAAATGAAAAAAAAAAACATAATCTGCATCAGAGTTCCACTGAGTTCACCGACACCACTATATTCCGGCGGCGCGGCGGTTCGGGGTTTGTGTTTATTCTGCTTTGTCTTTGATTCTCATAATATCATGGCAAAAATGTGTATTTTATTATAAATAAAGCGGAAAGACCTTCAAAAAAAAAGAAAAAAAAATTGGACCGGCAAGTTGTGATTTATTATTGCCTACATAAAGTAATAATTGTAAGAGACATAATTATTAGAAGCAGGAGCTGACGAAACTGAAAAAAAAAACATAACCTGCATCAGAGTTCCACTGAGTTCACCGACACCACTCATTCAGGCGGCGGCTCGGGGTATGTGCGTTCGCCCGCCCACCAGATTTGAGATTTACTTCAATTCGGATTATCTGCTTTCGATTTGGGATCATAAGAGCTTATTTATCAAATTTAATCAATCTTAATCAGTCTTTGGTGCTCATAATATCATGGCAAAAATGTGTATTTTATAATTAATAAAGAGGAAAGTTCTTAAAAAAAAAAAAAAAATTGGACCGGCAAGTTTTGATTTATTATTGCCTACATAAAGTTATTGTAAGAGTAAAGGTTGCTACATAATTATTAGAAGCAGGAGCTGACGAGAGTGAAAAAAAAAACATAACCTGCATCAGAGTTCCACTGAGTTCACCGACACCACTCATTCAGGCGGCGGTTCGGCCGCCCACCAGATTTGAGATTTACTTCAATTCGGATTATCTGCTCTCGATGTGGGATCATAAGAGCTTATTTATCAAATTTAATCAATCTTAAGTGTTTGATGCTCATAATATCATGCCAAAAATGTGTATTTTAAGGTAAACGTAACTATAGATTTTGAGATGAGCCGTTTTCGAGTTTTATGAGGACAAAATAGGCATGTACCTATACACAGACTGCACTTATTCCCCAAATCATCGTGTTTTAAACTTACTTAAATACATGGTTAAGACGCTCAGGGCGCGATTCCCAGAGGGTTCAAATCCTGCCGGTTCCCCAAATTTTTGATATGTGTTTAAATAAGTTCAGAAACTTTCCTCGTGTGTGAAGCACTGTAATAAAATTATAAAAGTGCTTTTGTTTGTTGGTTTTTCCACCAATCGCGAAGCAACGGACGGACCTGCTTTTTGCATAAATTTGAGGACCTGAAGAGTGACACAGGCTCCTGTTTGTCTATACATCAGAGTATCCACGCTTGTGTTCACGTTTAAACCTAAATACACGCGGATTTATTTCTATAACTACAAAGCTTAACTTTTCATATAATTTTCGGTCTATAGATTTACAAATTATTCGTGAATTTCTCTTCTAGAGCTAATTAAACATTAATTAACTCTGACAGACGGACGGACAGCGTGCAAATTCACATAAGTAAATGTAATATACAAGTAATTATAGTAAAACATAAATAGAGCGGGCCGGAATTTCAGGTGCAACTAAATTCTAAAATAGCGGAAGCATTTCAACAACATGTAATAATTAAAAAAAAATAAAAAACACGACTGCCCTGGCAAAAAACGAACTAAAAAGTTAAAAATCTAAATTAATCTAGTTAAATTAGAATGTTAATCACATTTTTATTGAATGATATTTTTTGTGAATCACTGGATATTGAACTATAGTGTTTTATATTTTTGAAATCTACTCATCATTTTCTAGATGATGATTGTTTAGTTAATCTTTATTAGTTTTTTTTTTCAAATTTAGTCTTTAATGCTGGACCATGGTCACCCCATAATTTTTTTCAAAATTTTACTAGCTTATTTCACCCGGAATAAGCTAAGGATTCAAACGATACCTCATTTATCAAAATCGGTTCAGGCGTATAAAAGTTATGGTGGAATATACAAACTCACATACACACATACATGAACCCTGAAAGCAATATACTCCTTTTTCAGGCAGTCGTATAAAAAATGAAGTTCGTGCCCGTCGATTGGACACATGAGAATGTAGTTTAGCTACATTAATCAAATTAAGATTGCACCTCTCTGTTCATAGGCTTACACTACATTAATTAACTCTGACAGACGGACGGACAGCATGCAATTCGCACAAGTAAACTTCGTTGAAATATGCAGAGTAAAGAACAAATGCATCATAACTAACGGACCCATTTCCACAAGGTCGGACGCGGTTTTATTTTCACCCATGTCGCGTTGAAACACCGGCAAAGCCGCGTGGAAATAACGCGGGTCGGAAAAAACTCCGAAATAATTAAAAAAAAAAAAATACGACTGCCCTGCCAAAAAACGAACTAAAAAGTTAAAAATCTAAATTAATCTAGTTAAATTAGAATGTTAATCACATTTTTATTAAATGATATTTTTTGTGAATCACTGGATATTGAACTATAGTGTTTTATATTTTTGAAATCTACTCATCATTTTCTAGATGATGATTATTTAGTTAATCTTATTTTCGATTTTTTTTTTCAAATTTAGTCTTTAATGCTGGACCATGGTCACCCCATAATTTTTTTCAAAATTTTACTAGCTTATTTCACCCGGAATAAGCTAGGGATTCTAACGATACCTCATTTATCAAAATCGGTTTGGGCATATAAAAGTTATCGTGGAATGTATACCCGTATACCCTGAAAACAATATACTCCTTTTTTCAGGCAGTCGTATAAAAAATGAAGTTCGTGCCCGTCGATTGGACACATGAGAATGTAGTTTAGCTACATTAATCAAATTAAGATTGCACCTCTCTGTTCATAGGCTTAAACTACATTAATTAACTCTGACAGACGGACGGACAGCATGCAATTCGCACAAGTAAACTTCGTTGAAATATGCAGAGTAAAGAACAAATGCATCATAACTAACGGACCCATTTCCACAAGGTCGGACGCGGTTTTATTTTCACCCATGTCGCGTTGAAACACCGGCAAAGCCGCGTGGAAATAACGCGGGTCGGAAAAAACTCCGAAATAATTAAAAAAAAAAAAATACGACTGCCCTGCCAAAAAACGAACTAAAAAGTTAAAAATCTAAATTAATCTAGTTAAATTAGAATGTTAATCACATTTTTATTAAATGATATTTTTTGTGAATCACTGGATATTGAACTATAGTGTTTTATATTTTTGAAATCTACTCATCATTTTCTAGATGATGATTATTTAGTTAATCTTATTTTCGATTTTTTTTTTCAAATTTAGTCTTTAATGCTGGACCATGGTCACCCCATAATTTTTTTCAAAATTTTACTAGCTTATTTCACCCGGAATAAGCTAGGGATTCTAACGATACCTCATTTATCAAAATCGGTTTGGGCATATAAAAGTTATCGTGGAATGTATACCCGTATACCCTGAAAACAATATACTCCTTTTTTCAGGCAGTCGTATAAAAAATGAAGTTCGTGCCCGTCGATTGGACACATGAGAATGTAGTTTAGCTACATTAATCAAATTAAGATTGCACCTCTCTGTTCATAGGCTTACACTACATTAATTAACTCTGACAGACGGACGGACAGCATGCAATTCGCACAAGTAAACTTCGTTGAAATATGCAGAGTAAAGAACAAATAGAGCGAGCGGTTATGCGGCAGGCCGGAACTTCGGGTGCATCTAAAATAACGGACCCACTTCCACAAGGCCAGCGGTCTATTTATATGCGACTGCCTGAAGAAAGGAGTATATTGTTTTCAGGGTTCATGTATGTATGTATGTGAGTTTGTATATTCCACCATAACTTCTATACGCCTGAACGGATTTTGATAAATGAGGTATCGTTAGAATCCCTAGCTTATTCGGGGTGACATAGGCTAGTAGAAATAAAAATAAAATTGATGGGGTGACCATGGTCCCGCATTAAAGACTAAAGTTGATTTTTTTTTTCGAAAATAGTATTAATTATTTAATCATCTAGAAAATAATGAGTAGATTCCAAAAAGATATAACACTATAGTTCAAATATCCAGTGATTCACAAAAAAAAATTATTTAATAAAAATGTGAATAAGATTCTAATTTAAATAGATTAATTTAGAATTTTAACTTTTTAGTACGTTTTTTGGGAGAGCAGTCGTGTTTTTTAATTTGTTTAATTATTGCAGTACCTACTTTGTATAGTACCTAAATAATGACCTCATTGGATCAGTGGTGAGCCCAAAGACTACAGAGTCTTACGAGTTCTTGGAGGTCCCGGGGTCTCTACTCTAGCTAGTTAGCACTCAAGCGCCAACCAAGTTAGTCCGCTAACATCTTAGACTGCAACATCATCACTTTTCATTTCAGGTGAGATCGCAGGGCTAACTTGTAGTAAATATAATGGTTAACGACCTTCAACCATGTCCCCACCACCAAAGGTTAACTGGAAGAGAATACCTCTAAGTTCGCTTTGGTACATTGTATTTATGTGCAATAAAGACTTTAAAACAAACAAACAAGCCGACACTTTACAACCATTCATTTTCTTATGCTCACTAGTCACTACTTACTATTTTATTATTATTTACTTGCAGAGTTTCTGTCTCAGCTTACCTGGAAAGAAAAAAAATAAGATCAATTTGAGATCAACACGAGAATCATCATCATTTTAGGCCATCGTCGCCGGCCTGCCACAAAAGCCTCCTCTTAGAATGAGAAGGGTTTGGTCAGGAAACCAAATCAAATTCAATGTTCTGAGTGTCAATTTTGGAAAAATTCATTGTATTTACGTTTTCTTGTCTCTTTTTTGTTGGTTAGGTTAGGGATCGACATAAATAATCAGGTACCTAGTGCCCTCGGGGCACTTAGGTTTTATCGGGTTTATATACCTACCAAACAGGTTACAATCCACCGAAAAATAATGCGTTAAATTATAATCTTTCGACAGTTTAGAATTTCGCGAGTTAGATTATAATCTAACGGTTTTTACAATCTTACGGTGACATATCCATTCTCATACGTTTAGGGTATCGTACATACCTAAACGTATGAGAATGGATACACGAAATCGAGCTCTAACTCAATGCAGTTATGGTTTATTTTACTTCGACGCCGAACTTTGACGATATGAGAACACTTCGTTACAATATCGCTAAGTAGTAAGATTATAATCTAACGGTTTTTACAATTTTACGGTGACATAAAAATGTAACTCACGGGCCGTCGGCGGGCGTAAACCTGCATGGTTTCCCCGACGGCGATTCAGTACAATTCGTGACCCAGGATCGAAACGCCGACCACCGGTATCGAAGGCCGAGCATCTGCACCACTGGGCTATCACCGATTCTAATCAGAATCACAAAACGCGTAAACTTTTCGTTGGCAGACTACCAATCCCGTGTTGCGATTGCAACTGTCAAACACGCGAACAATAAAATGAAAAATTACCATGTTTTTGACACAAAACATGTTAGCGTAAAACAATTAGGTATATGCAAACTGTTAATGTTGAACAAATCGCGTGCAAAAATACACCTATGTGACTCAGGCTACTTTTTATACCAAAAAATTCAAGTATTCCTACACGATTTTCAAAAAACTGCAATCGCGTCAAATCTCTAATGAAATCGTGGACACCACCTTAATCAGGGATTGCCAAACTATTTTGGGCAAGAGACCCCTTTTCCAAAACGAACTGATACCTCAGACCCCCGTAGCCAAATTTCTTTATAAATCCTTTCTCTAGTACTTTTTTTATTGATACAAAATATTTACCAATTTAACAACTTTGCGGTTGGTTAAGTGAGTAAACTTGACATCAAAATTTAACAAAATAAATAGACATTAAATTCAGTAAATATCAATAATTATTAATACAAATCACGTAAAAATACTTAAGTAGGTAATAATTTTATGAAAAAATTAAAAATATTAAAATTGGGGTCGAATTTTAGACCTCGTCGACCCCCAAAATGAGCTTTCGTTTATGTCGACCCCTGGGAAACCGACATCGACCCCTTGGGGTCGATATCGACCACTTTGGGAATCTCTGATCTAAATAATAATAAACCGTTCTTGCTATGGCATGTAAATTGTACTACCTTACACACCTACCCGTGCGAAGTCAGTCGGAGCGGGTCTGCTAGTGACATTATAAATCTAGATATATATATATAAAAGGAAAACGCACAGCTCAAACCACTGGACGGACCGGTCTGAAATTTGGCATGCAGATAGCTATGATGACGTAGGCATCCGATAAGAAAAGGTTTTTTGAAAATTCAACCCCTAAGGGCGTTTGAAATTTGTGAAGTCCACGCGGACGAAGCCGCGGGCAAAAGCTAGTATCTCAATATATTTGGAACTCTCGAAATAAAGAAGTGAATTACAGTTTTACGAGTTACAAGTTTATTAGAGCGGGCGGCTCGGTCATTGCCAAGGAAACACTTTTCTTCCGTCGGCCGTAGAATAGGCGGTTTATCAAGAGGACTTGAAATTCAAATCAAACTTTGGCACCATTCCGACGTTTTGTTTCAACGGTTAAGGTAGAGTTTCAAGAGCAGTGTCTATGGCGACAGCAGTACCCAGACGGCAAAATCATGCGAGAAATGACGAAAGACTTGGGTATTCTATAACCCGCAAATAAAACCATAGATTAGATAGTTCACCAGGAATAGTGGTGCAGGCTACTATTTATTTATTATTGTTAGTGTGACGGCAAAATCATGCGAGAAATGACGAAAGACTTGGGTATTCTACAGCCCACAAATAAAACCATAGATTAGATAGTTCACCAGGAATAGTGGTGCAGGCTACTATTTATTTATTATTATTAGTGTGACGGCAAAATCATGCGAGAAATGACGAAAGACTTGGGTATTCTACAGCCCACAAATAAAACAATAGATTAGATAGTTTACCAGGAATAGTGGTGTTATAGTACTATTTATTTATTATTGTTAGTGTTACGCTATGTTTAGGTAATAGTTTTAATCATATTTATGCTTAGTTATAATTTTAGTGGGTAGATAAATTAAGTTAAGTTTTATGATCAGCCCGGACCGGTCCGAGACGCCGAGGATTTTCTATAGGGGTCAACTGAAAATCAGCGCTGTTACGGTGTATCACACCATGGCAACATTAGGCCGAGTTTGATACCCTTTTTGGGATTTTCTACAACACGGATTGTTAGTCTATAAGATTTATTTTATTTTTATTTTTTGTAATTTGTTTTTTCTGTGTAGTGTGAAATCCTAAATAAAGATTTATTTATTTATTTATTTAAAGAATAAGAACTTCTTTTCGGCGTGAGTTCCATAGGCTAGGTTTTAAATTAGGAAAACTAAATATTGGTCTTAAAAACGGCTCACACCGACACATATTCGTATCAGCGCATATCTAAAACCTTTTCAGAAACTCTACGAAGCAAGCGCGGGTCAATTAGTTAGTCAATTCATCATGATATATAATGAAATCACCTCGTAGGCTCTGTATTATAGAAACTATTACATATAGCTACTTAATACAATAAATCTGAAAGTTTGTATGTGTGTCCAATAATTGAACCGATTTGGCTGAAATAAAGAATAAAGATAGTTTTATAACTTGAATACATAGATTTTATTTTATCCCGGAAACTTAAAACTTTCCCACGGAAATCAAAAACCTTAATCCATATACCATGGACAACAAGTGAAATTAATTTAACGAATTAAAAATACGACTGCCCTGCCATATTATTTTTGGAGTTTAAGAAGCGATTTGCTTAAAATAGCCTATATATAGCCTTTGGAATCTTATTCACATTATTTATGAAATGATATTTTTTTGTGAATCACTAAATATTGAACTATAGTGTTATATATTTTTGGAATCTACTCATCATTTTCGAGACGATGATTATATAGTTAATCTTATTTTCGATATTTTTTTTTCAGTTTTGGTCTTTAATGCGGGACCATGGTCACCCCGTCAATTTTTTTTTAAATTTTACTAGCCTATGTCACCTGGAATAAGCTAGGGATTCTAACGATACCTCATTTATCAAAATCGGTTCAGGCGTATAGAAGTTATGGTGGAATATACAAACTCACATACATACATACATGAACCCTGAAAACAATATACTCTTTTTCTAGGCAGTTGTATAAAAAGTCGCGGTCATCATCATGTCATCATTAAGAATTTTATAAACATAGTAATGACAAAATGCTTAGAAACAAAAAGTATCTCGTGTGCCATCGGATCTGCACCTTAAAACGATAAAATCTAGCGAACTGTGTTACTGTTATCTTGGGTGGATGTCGTAATATTCAAATGCAAATGTTGTTACGCGACGATCCGAAACATACACATATTCAGATGCCACCAAGGAAAATATAGAAAACTGGGAGTTACAAGCGTGTTTTCATTTTATGCGAGCTATTTGAATGCTTCTTTCTTTCAAATATTTTCTCTCTCGATTTCGATCAGTGGATTTGATTTGAAGCTTTAAAAAAATCATCACTTCTCTCTGTCTCTCGCAGGGAAAATATTTTTAATTTTTATTTCAATTTGGCCGTCTCTCAGAGAGAGAGAGAGAGAGAGAGACAGAAGTTTGCGACAATTTCTGAGATGACTTTTGGAAACTGCGAAATTTTGGCAACTCCTTCAGTATTTGGTCTTAGATAACATCTAAACTATGGAAAGTACAGAAAATTTGGCTCTTACATAAATTTAAATATATGAAATTCTGCATCGATTAATTCCCTTAAATGCTCCTTTCTTATTTCTGTATTGAAATGCTTCTCAATAATACGGGTCGTATTAAAAACTCCCTCTTTTATGTTTATTATTACCCCGGCCGAGTTTTTTGTGGGCTCTTCTCCAGGGCGCGTTTGGAACCGTCTTAGTTTTTAAGTAAATAAGCTTTAGTTTCAAGATACCGTAACTGATTATCACCATCATGTTTTATAAGTAATTGGACGTCAAAAAGTGTACAGTGTACGTGTGGATTGATATAATATGGATCGTATTAAAACCTCCCTGTTTATGTTTATTATTACCCCGGCCGAGTTTTTTGTGGGCTCTTCTCCAGGGCGCGTTTGGAACCCTCGTAGTTATTAAGTCAATAAGCTTTAGTTTCAAAATACCGTAACTGATTATCACCATTATGTTTTATAAGTAATTGGACGTCAAAAAGTGTAGTGTACGTGTTGATTGATATAATATGGGTCGTATTAAAACCTCCCTTTTTATGTTTATTATTACCCCGGCCGAGTTTTTTGTGGGCTCTTCTCCAGGGCGCGTTTGGAACCCTCGTAGTTATTAAGTCAATAAGCTTTAGTTTCAAAATACCGTAACTGATTATCACCATTATGTTTTATAAGTAATTGGACGTCAAAAAGTGTAGTGGTCGTGTTGATTGATATAATATGGGTCGTATTAAAACCTCCCTGTTTATGTTTATTATTACCCCGGCCGAGTTTTTTGTGGGCTCTTCTCCAGGGCGCGTTTGGAACCCTCGTAGTTATTAAGTCAATAAGCTTTAGTTTCAAAATACCGTAACTGATTATCACCATTATGTTTTATAAGTAATTGGACGTCAAAAAGTGTAGTGTACGTGTTGATTGATATAATATGGGTCGTATTAAAACCTCCCTTTTTATGTTTATTATTACCCCGGCAGAGTTTTTTGTGGGCTCTTCTCCAGGGCGCGTTTGGAACCCTCGTAGTTATTAAGTCAATAAGCTTTAGTTTCAAAATACCGTAACTGATTATCACCATTATGTTTTATAAGTAATTGGACGTCAAAAAGTGTAGTGTACGTGTTGATTGATATAATATGGGTCGTATTAAAACCTCCCTTTTTATGTTTATTATTACCCCGGCAGAGTTTTTTGTGGGCTCTTCTCCAGGGCGCGTTTGGAACCCTCGTAGTTATTAAGTCAATAAGCTTTAGTTTCAAAATACCGTAACTGATTATCACCATTATGTTTTATAAGTAATTGGACGTCAAAAAGTGTAGTGTACGTGTTGATTGATATAATATGGGTCGTATTAAAACCTCCCTTTTTATGTTTATTATTACCCCGGCAGAGTTTTTTGTGGGCTCTTCTCCAGGGCGCGTTTGGAGCCGTGGTAGTTTTTAAGTGAGTAAGCTTTAGTTTCCAGATACCGTAACTGATTATCACCGTCATGTTTTATAAGTAATTGAACGTCAAAAAGTGTACAGTGTACGTGTGGATTGATTGATATGAAGTGTTTTAAGATGTCGGCAAGGAGTCCCGCTAAAAATACCGATCACTAACCGACGCTTAGCAACTGACCTTCGCAACTCTTTTATGTTCCCACAAACGCGGCAGATCGATTGACTGCAAAGTCTGATTTACTAGCAGATTTACTAGTGCCAGCGGTAGATCACTACACGTAGCCCCATCACATTCTGCATACACTAAGACCTGTTAATGAACGGATATCAGCTGAGAACACTTTATCAAGTATTGGTCAATCTACGTCTGACACAGATTGGTTAGTTAGTTACTACTTAGTTGATGTCGGTTTATTAATACTGCCTCAGCTTTTTATATATCAAATAAAACAGTAGCCTGTGCACATTTAGGGGTATTTCACACACAAACTGCAGCCGGAGGGGGAGCGCGTTTGCCTAGAAGATGCCTACTCACTTTCATTTGAAGATACCTATATAAAAAGTGTATATGGCAATATTTCAAAAACAGCCCTAAGGGTCGAAAACGATAGAACAAGGTTTCAGCTTAATTATTTATTATAGTATGTATTTCTTTGGCTGCATCAACAACTGCTAGCAAGTTGGTTGGTGATTAGTTTATACATTATAAAATATTATTAGTTTGGTTAGTTTTAACGTTTATTCCAGAATGTGTGTGATCAATTTTTTTTTTTCTATATTCATCTTTTCTATGAATCTCCTATCCTGTAGGTTGTCTTTTCTGAATGCATACGACATAACAGTTTCACCAACAGGGCTGCACTCACCCCAACACATACGAGCCAGTGGTGAGTGTGTTAGTGGAGATGCCTACTCACTTTCATTTGAAGATACCTATATAAAAAGTGTATATGTCACCGTAAGATTGTAAAAACTGTTAGATTATAATCTAACTCGCGAAATTCTAAACTGTCGAAAGATTAGAATTGTAATCTAATAGGTATTTAAACCCGATAAAACCTAAGTGACCGGCCTGTGGCCGGGCACTACTTGATTGTTTATGTCGAACCCTAACCTAACCTACAAGAAAGAGACAAGAAAACGTAAATACAATGAATATTTCAAAAATTGACACTCAGAAAATTGAACAATTCACAATCTTTCGACAGTTTACAATATCGCGAGTTAGATTATAATCAAACGGTTTTTACAATCTTACGGTGACATATACATTAGAACTGCTCATGTATTTTCGCACATAACTTTTCTCTAGTGGAAAAACAGCTTATCGTCACCAAAATGTTCTACCATTTGTCTGACACAAATATAGGCTCGCGTGAAGCATTCACCTCAGTGTCACGGATGATAAAGCAGAGCAACGGTCGCGAGAAGGCGGAAATAATGTCTCAATTGAATTCACGCGGCCACCTGTCACAGACATTGACCGGCCTGAGGCCCAATTGTCTAAGCAACATCATGTAAATGATAGAGGAGCATGGATTTGATCACTCCAGCAATGCTAAGGACAGCGGTTACTTATGTATACATTGATATAATAATTGTAAATGAAATATTTATTTAAAAAGAGCAACCACCGAGTTTCTTGCTGGTTCCTCACGGTAGGAATGGCATTCCGAACCAGTGGTAGATCACTTGACGATTCAAAATTACTTGTAAAAGTTTATTTGAATAAAAAACATTTGAATCTGAATTTGAATCATCAGCAAGCAGTATCATTTGATAGCGTAAAACGTATTACTCGAACTGCAGTGCGATTGCGTAACTTCTGCATCAATCATTGTTACAGTATCAATTGTTGTGATTGGCTGAATTTATGGTATTCTTGCTGCGTCAATGGATTTTGTCCAATAGTGGAAGGATGTGATCCAATCAGAGGTGATTGCGATCGTTACACTGTAGCTATCACTTTTAGCCGGCCGCCCTGCTGTTTATTCTCTGTCCAATTCAAGACACGCGGAAGCGTGTCCAGCCAAAGTTCAAAAAAACTGGCGAGCAGCACCGTGTGTAATATTACACGAACCATTTGGAGCCACTTTTGACCCCCTCATAACTCAAAAACTATTTCACATAAACATGTCAAATTTGGCGCATATATTGAGACCCGTGAGATACATATGTGCTCCAAATTTCATAAGCACACCTCAAATGGTTATTTAGATATAAACGTACAAAAATCGTCATTTTTATGATCAAAGGTATAGATCAAAACTCTGACACGAGGCATGCTACCATTGCTTAAAGCCGTATTATTTTAATATTGTTGACGTTTCTGTTGTAGTGTTATAATCATTATTTTAAGGACGTCAAAGTACGTGCACGGAAAAAAAAGAGTCTAGAGATTTTGTTCAGTTAAGAAAATATTTTGTTTTAAATATATTTCCTTAGGTCAAAGTAAAACGTCTTAAAATACAGTTATGTCAAATTGAATTGAATTCATCAATTTGTCAGTTTAATGCAACAATATTATTTTAGCTTAATGTATATTTAATTGCCCCAATAGTATAAAACTTCCTTGCCTACAAATAACTCAAATTCTTCTTTCAACATTCAAATTTGCTTGTTCTAAGAACATATCAAGCCAAATCAAATATTTTGTAATCTTCAATGTAAATGAGCGATACATTCCAACTGAACTAATGGAATGGTAGGACAATGCGATATTACTTTACTTCAAGAAAACGGTTCTTTAAGTTCAAACCAAGCAATCTTCTTAGTTAGAACACACGACATCATAGTATAAAACACTCTTTATTTTCGTCTATGAGTTTGTACGTACAAACCATGTCTTAATCGAATTTTGTTACAAATAAAAAATTACTTGAATTAAGTAAAAACATACAGGCCTGTTGAAACTAATTCAAGTAAATATTCTTCTTCACTCAAACATACTCATTTTCTTGGATTGAAACTGATAAATATATTGAAAGGAGTCGATAAAATATCCATTTTATCTCGTGGTGGTCTCAGCTTAATCGTTTTTGTTTCTTAGACGAAACAGTGTGGTTGTATTGAATGGAGACATTTTGCATTTGACCCGATCTAAATTTGTCTTTCGTTAAACTATTTTTGAATTTTAGTATGATAGTACTGATCGATTTGAATTAATTAGAGTTGCCACTTGCCGTACGACAGAATAATATCGATAGCATTATTATTTATCGATATCTATATCTAAAGACTTGTTACAGCCAAGAAGGACAGTCCCATACAAAAAGCATCAATATTTTTAAGATAATAGGGAAGATGCGTTTTTGAAGTAAAAACTTCTTAAGCGCGTTGGGCATTTTGTGAAACGCGGAAAAACCATGGAAAAACTATTGAACTCGCGACAACGTCATGTTACCTCATCTGTCAGCTCATGACTCATCTGCAGTGTAGTATGCTTTTAAATTTCGAATACCCAAAAAATGAGCGCAAAATATTTCCTGGCGATTCAAAACAGTTTCACTCTGTCGGCACTGCCGGAGGGCCACATAATTTTTTCTTTTTAAATTTCCAACTTAGTTTATAGTTAACTTTATCTTGTAATTTTCATGTGTAATAAAGTATTTATCTATCTATCTTGGTTTCATAGAATAAAATGTTCATGTTAACATTATCAGTCACCCCTTTTAGTACGGACGTTAATAATTTACACCCTGTTTAGGCGTTGGGATAGCAACCATAGCAACCTAGTCACTATTAAAAATTTCCCTTTTCCATCGACGAGTACAACTACGTGGTGGCTTCTGAGTTTAACCACCTGAGTCTGTGTCTATGGGTGGAAGTACGTACCTCGTTGTCTTTTACTCGTTGTGTTTTAAAAGGTAAATAATTCTACATGGTGAATTTATATTAATACTAGGGAACTCGACCTAAGTTGTACTCTCCTTAGGTAACGCTTCATGAAAACGCGGTCACGACGGCATCTACCGGGTTTAATTGTATTTTCAAATCACCCAGATATCCAAAAAAATATATAATTAAATTTCATCGAAATTGGTCCTGCCGTTTAGGAGGAGTTATACACACGTACAGAAGAATTATATAAGTAAGTAAATATAGTATAATTAATATTAATGGGAATTTGCTGCTATATTATTTTCGGTCTAACATATAAGTATTTATCACAATCCACCAACCAAATTATTATTATTTAAGTATTATTCAGTATCAATTCGTCGATGTTAAAATGCACCTATCGAATCTTGGACGTATCGAATGGATCAAACCACATTAAAATAATTATCTGTGTACATAGTGGTCGATACTCGATGTTGTTATTTTACATCGATGCTTAAGTTCATACATGGCATGACGCATCCCTAACCGTAAATTACTGTTAATAATTTTGGTCAATGGTGAATGGCGTCGCACAAGAAGTTCTTTCCAAATATAAAAGAAATAGAAAGTGTTTCAATCGGAATTCCGAATTATTGTCACTTATTTCCAGTACCTGTAATAAGTGTTTTAAAAGGTAAATAAATCCATTAGTTATGGATGACTTATTATTGCTTTTAGCGTCATGGGCGATTCCCGAAGATATTATTGAAGCATTTCGCAGTGAGTATACATACTTTCTTTTTACTTAAATTTGAAATATGTTTTGGTAATAATTGATGATTAGATTAGATGATAAGTACTTATTTACCTATCCCAAAAAAAGTCACTAAAAGTAAGCTTAGTTAGTTGCCCCCTCTAAGTAGGTACCTGAGACGTACTACACAGGTACCTACCTAGTTGGAAGATCGTATGATTGAAGTTTAGTGTAGGTAGGTAACTAGGTTTAGGTAATTTCTGTTCAATTTCTGTACCTACTCAATGGCTTTAAAAGCGCTATTAGGCAAGTTACTTGCACAATCAAGTTGCATGCAACTTGAGCAAACCTGTACTAAGCTATAAGTTGCATGCAGGTAGGTAGTTTGAACTTGTATATTTTTATTCAAATAAGCAATTTATTATAGCTTTCTGCGTGCAATTTGCACACTCTTGAAAAGATGTTTCTAATGCAAGCAACTTGTAGGTACCTATGCAGACATGACATCAAACTTGTATTATGTATACAAGACTTGCCTAATGGAATAGTGCCTTAAGAGCCGCAGTCAATTCCATTCTAGATTGAATGACATGACTGCAATTCCCTATCAGATTTTCTGGATTCTTTCTTTTTCCATATGTAATAATCTTAGACCTTAGTTTAAGATAACAACAGATTACTTTTTGTTAGGTAGGTACTAACTGACAAAATAACTGGCTTAACTAAAAACTTGGATAACTATATTATTAAAATAGTGAGACAAAATATAGCCCTAATAAACTTATCACCTGAATAATTTGAATCCTTATGAGTTTTATTTAATAAAAGAATATTTCTTTTTAACAGTCTTCATACATAATGTGCATCCTCCCATTACATTTTCATTGGCCGATAACTATTTGGTGGTGTACCTTCTTCTTTATCAACCTATAGACATCCACTGCTGGTCAAACACACCTGTCGCCTACCTAGGTGTACCTACTTACAAGGAATTTTAATGTTGTGCTTTTAGGTAATGGCATTACCGTTGATGATCTAGATCAACTGAGTCAAGATCATATAAAAGAAATTTGCCCACATTTAGGCAATAGGCTAAAACTAACAAAGAAAATTAATGAATATTTAGAATCAAAGGTTTGTAGATGAAAATACATGCTTAAACTAGATTTTCTTTTCTTTGTTATGTTCATCTAGTAAAAATGTAATTATTAAATTTTAGGCCTCTACTGTCAGTGTAACAACATTTGATAGTGACTCCGCTGCAAGTGTAGGTACACTCATAGCTGAGGAGAATGGTGACCTTAGTATAGCACTTAGCGACTTGTTTCCTTCAACAAGTGTCAACCAGAGTTTTCCAGACTTTGACCTAAAAACATTGTTAGAAACTTCACCCACTGGAAAAAGTATACTGAATTATTATGCTACTAATAACAAATTGGATACAAAAAGAAAAAATCGCTTAACAGATATTATCATCAGGCATTTATTTACATTTATAATAAATAAGTGAGTATTGATTAACAGATTATATAGCCTGTTAACTATGTGTATGATTATATCGTTATTGATATAATTATCTTTTACAGGCGACTCACTTATGATGACTACAATGTATTAACAGGAAAAATAATCACTTTATTCCCTAAAGAGTGTCCTGGTACATATTTTACCAGGCCAGTAAGAAAAAGTCTTTCAGGGTCAGGAAAATCCATTGCAGCTAGAGGAAAACTGGTCGACAAAGTTCGAAACTTCTTATTTCAAAGTAATGAAACAAAGCGAGGTGCACAGTTAGAAAATAATCCTGCAAAAAAACAAAAAACAAATGATATTTTATTAAGTATGTATTAATATTTTTATTTAACAAACTTCAAAAATCACAGTTAATTCAAGTAAAAAGTTAATGAAGTTTTTATAAAAAATAAATTGTGCCATTAGCAGTGAAAGTATAAGCTAGAGTAAAAATCGTTTGTTCCCATTAAGTCATCATAGCTCGGGCAACACTTACACAGCAGAAAAAATTACTCAATGCAACTATTATTTTTCCCAATGAGTAACCCTTCATGAGATTTAGCCACATTCGATAGAGACCGTGTCAAAGAAGAACTATATTTCCATTATGTTGCCTCTAGTTAGTAGCACTGTAACAATCTTCATATGTATGTGTACCACGGCTAAAACTCAGAGGGTTGCTCACTAGGAAAAATAATAGTTTCCTTGAGTAATACTGTTACTAATGGGGATTATTTTCCATTGTTACTCAAGCTAGGATGACTCAACGGGAACAAACGATAAAAATTAATTCTTTTCAGGTATACATGAAGACGACATTACATGGCTCAATAACAATTATGAACCATGGTCAGAAATAAAATCAAAATGGCACAAGACTGCACAGATTCGCCATGAGTTGGAATATACTGATGTGCATGATTTTATAACTAAGTGGAAAGTTTTACAGGTACCAGCTGGAGCTGAGTTGGTAAGTGAAATCATGTTACCACAAATAACAGACATTGTAAATTTATATGCATTATAAATTGATTTATCATTACATAGGTTTGAGCAGATCTTGACATCCATCACCACAGCTGAAGACCGTAGTAAGGTAAATTGTTAGGATACAAAATGTCAATCTTAGGCTTGCAAATATGACATTATTTGATTATTAAGGAATGGTATTAATTTTCTATGATTTGATTATGCGAATCTTTTGGCTTTGTTTGTTATGTTTTAATGTTCAAATGGTTTGGTTTTGTCTAAAGGGGCGGGTACTAACAATGATCTGTAAATTGGTTTGGTTCATACAATATGATGTAAATCACTATGGAAAGGAAAAAATACACATGGCTATGCAAGCAGTGTTTGTTAAATTATGTTGCTCACCATGCTCGTTTGTGCAGTGCATGTAAGGTTAATTGCGTTTCATTTCTCAGACTTACTTTTGTTTTTGATAAAAAAAATTTTTGCAGATTAACGATGATTTTGCTATGTTGTATCCTGATAAAAAAAATCGCTTTCGAGAATGTTGGAAAATATTCATGCAAAATCTTATTGAATTAAAAAAAGAAGAAATAAATTCAGATGAACATAAGAAAGATTTGCTGATTTCAATCAATTCTAATGACATTGAAGGTAGGTAATCAAGTGTTCTGTCGCCTGAATTTATTACTTTGTACAAAAGTCGTCTGAGTAGGGGCACCACTTCACCTCATCTATTAAATTATAATAAATAAAATTTTCATACAATAAGAATCGTATTTTTGCAGATACATTACCCACGGAATTGACATTACTTGCCAATATTGCTCCACCAAAAGGACGTGTGTCTAAAACTGGAAAGTTTTCAACTCAAGAATGTTTGGACAGTATTATGATAATAGTAGAGGTGAGTTTAATAACTACACGTGACAGTAATGAAATTGTAGGTGGTGTTACAAAAAAAATTACAATCTTTCTAGCACTGCGATTGCCAACCCACGACATAAAAAGTGCAATCAGGGATAGAATTTTTCTTTCATATTATTTTTTTTTTCAGAATCCTGGGGATATTGATTCTGTTCTGCAGAAGCAGATCGATAGAGCTGCAAAAAGGAAATTGCAAGTCCAACCTTACGTCATTCTACTCGGAACGCTGCAAAAAGTTCACCAAGCCTATATTGTTATAGACAAAATTAGGTATACTTTTGCATCTGTTACAGAAGCCTTTGACATTCTATTCAAATCATTTCATGTTTTAAATGCGCGTTATCCAAAACCAAGTGATCATATTCATCTAATAATTCAGCAGTGTGTCTATAATATCTATACCAAATTTGATAATACAGTTCCATACATTGCTGATATTTTAGCTATAAAGATTTAAATAGTTTGCATTAATCCCTGACAGTCCAATACAACATTTCTTATAGTACAATTATTTCTCATCATGAAATGTGTAAAATGTTGTGTAATTTTTGATGACCTTCAGAAATATTGTTTTCACTTGCAATTGTGTTATAAAAATGCTAATTATTATCCTTGTCCTAGTGTAGGCTGTGATAGAGTTTTTAATAAAAAACGTTCTCTTAAACGTCATTTCCAATTAGACCATATCGGTGCAAAAGACGTAAACTTCACCACTTGTAACACATTTCCTCACACTTCAAACATATCTTTAGATAATGTTAGTAGTAGTACATTGAATAATGAAAATATACCAAATACTTTAACAGATTCAGAAAAGTATGAAGAAGCGAACTTTGAATCTTGGCTAAGACAGTTGATAAATGCTTTTGTTGCTAAATTATATGACAGACTAAACTTAACTAGATTGTCTGTACAAGAGATAATAGTAACTGTAAAAAAAATGATTATGGATATTGTTTTTAATTTAAAGTCAGTATTGACACAAAAAAATGACATTAAAAATGAACTTGACTCATTGACTAATTGTTTCACCCACGTTGATACAGAATATAAAAGACTGCAACATTTTGAAAGATCAGATAAATATGTAAAACCAGTTTTGAAAGTTATTGGTTCAAATCTAGAAAAATCAAATATCAGTAATACTACAATCATGAGTCTTAAAGATAAAAAGTTATGTTTTATACCAATCAAAGAAAATCTGCGATTATTTTTAGAATTACCAGGCGTATATGATACTATTATTGAATACCAAAAAGAGTTGACTGATGAAAAATTTGTTTTAAGAAATGTTGTACAAGGAAAAATGTGGCAAGGCTTAGCTCAAAAAGATCACATTCCCTTAATCATTTATTTTGACGATCTTGAAACTAGTAATCCTTTGGGTAGTCACGCAGGGAAAAACAAAATAGGAGCCGTGTATTTTTCAATAGCTTCGATACCACCAGAATATGCCAGTAGGTTAGAAAACATATTTTTAGCAACTTTGTTTTACAGTAAAGACCGAATACTGTATGGAAACAGATCCATTTTTGAAATGTTGATTAATGAGTTAAATTCACTTTATGACGACGGTATTCAAATAAATGTCAACGGTGCTATTAAAACATTGAAGTTTACTTTAGCTTGCATTTCTGGAGACAACTTAGGTGTACATGGTTTAATGGGATTTAATGAAAGTTTTTCATCCTTGAATTATTGTAGATTTTGCCTTTTGACTAAACAACAATGCCAAACACAACTATCTGCAAATCAAAATGTTAACCGTAAACTAGTTAATTACGAAGACGATGTCACCAATCGCAGGGGGATTAAAGAGTTGTGCGTCTGGAATGATGTCAGAGAATTTCATGTCTATAAGAACTTATATTGTGATGTAATGCATGACTTTTGTGAAGGCATTCATCGATATGGTATGGCACTTGTAATAGGTAAATTAATTGAAGAAAATTTTTTCACACTTGATCAACTCAATCAAAGGATAAAATTTTATAATTTCAAATCCAGCAACCCACCACCTCTTGTCACAAAACCTCATATACAGCAAGGGTCAATTATATTCTCTGCTTCGGAAATGCTATGTTTAGTAAGAAATTTTCAATTCCTTGTGGGTGATCTCATACCTCACGAACATGTTATTTGGCTTTACTACTTAACTATGTTGGAACTAACCAATATTGTTATGTCACAAACTTTCAATTTCGACCTTTTGCAATATTTAGAAAATCTTATTTGCGAACACCATGAAAGATATATGGAGTTATTTGGTACTCTTAAACCAAAACATCATTTTATTACTCACTACCCAAATGTAATTTCAAAAATGGGTCCGCTTATATTAATAAGCACTTTTAAATATGAATCTAAACATTTGGATTTGAAACGTGTGTCAAATTCAATAAACACTCAAAAAAATGTACCTTTGTCTTTGGCAATCAAATGTCAGCTTAAATGTTGCTATAGATTTTTGTCAAAAAAAAGTTTACCTGATAGTATAGATTATGGTAAAGTTAAAGGCGTGCAATTTCTTTCACATGGCAATGTTGATAATACTTCTTACAGTAAAGTAAAGTGGATAAAATTTAATGGTATTAAATATTCTATTGGTGATTTTCTGGTAAGTGATTATGATAATTGTGAACCTCGTTTTTGCAAAATTGAACAAGTGTTATTAGACAAGGAAAATTGTACTGATTTTTATTTTTATACTTCACAATTGAAAACTTGCCACTATGATAAACATTATCAATCTTTTGTTGTAGAAGAAATGGAAAAAAAATTTAGTTTATTGCGTTTAGATGATTTGTTTAGCATTATTCCTATGAAAATGAACATCATATCAGGCTCTAAATATATTCATTACTTTGATTAATTGAGATTTAACCTTTTTAACATATTTTTATTTTTTTTTATGAAAGAAGAACCTGATTAAAAACACCGTAACTTGTTGGAAAATAAATAAAGCAAAATCATTCTTTAGATCTGTTTCCTTTTAAAAATATGTTTGGAAACAAAAATTCCTATCCAGGTACACTGCTAAGTACATGTTGGCACTTGTTTTAATTAGTGACCTTCATACCGATCATTGATATCAATTAAACTTGTTGACTTATCTAGGTATTGTTACACTTGAGAAAATTAACAGCTGTCGATTGTATACATTGTACGGTCCGTCTTTTTCGCTTTTATATGATGGAACTAGGTAATCGAACTACCGGGGCCGAGAAATTTTGTATCTTTCGTTCTATTCTGTTGTCACTGGTATCAAGCTATATTTTCTCAAGTATACAAATATTGGTATTGTAATATCTTTCCAAAACTTAAAGGAATGGCTGCGTGGAAGAATATAAATTAGGAAAACGACGTTTCGTATTCCCCCGTTTCCTCCTTCAAACTAGACCAATTTTTATGATATTTTAGCATCAGTATTAAAAAGAGATCATTTGTCTGTATAGCAATCAAAATTTAGCAAACTAACAGGTAGGAAACGGGAATAAAACGTAATTTTCCTACTTTAAGTCTGTTTTGTATGAGAATATTGAAGGCCACTTCGCCGCTGTCTTTCCTTTTAAGTATGAAAAAGAAATTAGATTTTTATTTGTTTATTAAAATGTTGCTAAATAATTTGTATTGTTGTTTTTTACTTTAAATAAATAAATATTACTATATAGAAACACTTTTATTTCTCAAATCAATCCTTGAAGCCCTACACGTAGATTAAGCTTAAAGGAAAACTGACAATGTTCATCTATATTCTTAATCTTATATGTTATGTTTCAGCAGCAGGAACCTACACGTGCTAGACTCCATGGATTTGATTGGTTCAGGAAAATATCCTATTAGGGGTAGGCACCGTTAAGCATTCTTTACTCATACTGAAACTGGACTTTAGGCATATTGTGACTCGCATCGGCTTAAACGATGTATCAGCAAACAGGTGCGGGTGCCAATATGCTGTAAAACCCATGTTCAGTATGCATGTGTCAGGAATGCTAAACGGTATTAACATAATGGGATTTTTCCCTTAACGAATATATTTTTTTGGTTCGAGCTTTTGTCAGTTTCCTTTAAGAACACATTATAATTTAGCCTTAGACAATATTCTTTCAACAGAATATTTGATTAAATTGAGGCAAGTAAAATACATAATTATTTGAAATACTTCACTTTTCATCTAATATTACTGCATGTTTGGTTTAAAAAATAAAATCTTTACAAGAACCCGATCATACTTTGGGCTAAAACATTAACATTATTGAATAAAACAAAAAATAGTTCAGAGCAACATATATTTCACTTTATGTCAATCGAATATAATATTAAGTCAATACTATAATTTCTTCTGCATAAGCGTACACACTTATATCGGACATATGTTAGTATTTGTTCGTTACACTTATTTTCTTGGTACAAAACATTATTTTCATAGTTGAAAAATATGTCACCTTAATTTAAGCTAACAGAGTTAAAAAATTAGAGAACCGCTATCTTGACTGAAAGAAAGAAAAAGCTTACAAAGAGTTCTAGTAAATTAATCTTTTTGAATCAAGACAGTAGTTATTTTGGTTTAAGATTATGTCAGTACATGACTCCTATCGGAAACAATCTATTGTTTTAATTTGAGATAAACAGAGTTCAGGGCGAGACACCCGTTACGTTTGGTTTACGAATCGATTGTCTTATTTATTTTTTCAATAACCGATCATTAGAACGAAGATAATCATACTCTATATTCAAGATTTTTTAACATTCAATAAATTGCCAGTGTTATTTTGATTGAATCTATTTTTTATTTACTTAATTAAATGTTACTTTGAAATTCAAAGCTTTATGTTATCTTAACTGGAGTGAATTTACTGCATGGTGCATATATATGCGAATATTTGCTTGGATTAAAGAATCCTTTTTTACCGTGTGACATTCAACCGTTAGTTTGAAACAATACTGCTTTAAGCGGTGGTAGTAACTCCTTAACTATTGAAAATGACACATAATTATTATTTTAATGTAAATAATAATGAATAATAATATAGTTGCATTAAAACCTTACCTTCGTATTCATACATTTTGTGCAACGAAACGTCATTGACAGAAAAGAAGAAGAAACGTATTTGAAGTCGTCAGTTCAAGCTGTCAGTCATTGTGATTTGTATTCATTGTTTATAGTGGTTTTAGTGATATCGACTGTTTACCGTGCTTGTTTTCAATGTTTCACAAAAAACTTTTGATTTTGAACTTTTGCAATCAAAATTGATGAGATGTAGAAATGTGCTGTAGAGGTAGTCTGACCATAGATGTAATCTGTCAATGTCAGTGTAACTCTAGGTACACTATATATTTTTCTTGAGAATTCTCGTCTTTAATTATCTTGTACAATGAGTCGTACAATAGAATTACTGGTGGGTGACACACTGACCTTACACCAAATAATAAGTACCTACTAATGTAAAACGTAAACTAAATTAATAGAAAAGTCCTATTACAGTGTAAAGGATTATTTGAATGATAGCAAGGCATGGATATGAATTGTTACAACGGCTGATTATGTAATGTTATATTATAAGTACATATATATAATTTCAAATATTTGTGAGATGGTGATAATAAAAAAAAAGCGGAGTTTATTGCGGGCTCTTCTCAGACCAGGGCACGTTTGGAACCCTCGTAGCTTTAGTTTTAAGATATCGTAGTTAATTATCACCATCACGTCTTATGCTCTGTAAGCATGACGTTCAGAAGGTTTACTTTGTAGGTACATATTTTGAATAAATATGTTTTGAGTTTGAGATTGAGTTCAATAATTTCTGTACAAAAAGTAATGATATCCCATCAAAAACATAAATGTAAAATGAGAGCCAAGTTCAAAATTGTGATATATATGCCTTGGTTGTTGACTTCAGCGACAAAAGAAGTGAGATCTAAATGGGTGCCAAGTTCAATGGTCAGTCCTACAATTTATATATCCCATCAAAAACATAAATGTGAAATGAGAGCCAAATTAAAAAATTGTGATATATATGCCTTGGTTGTTGACTTCAGCGACAAAAGAAGTGAGATCTAAATGGGTGCCAAGTTCAATGGTCAGTCCTGAAATTTATTTATAACAACATATAATATTTTATAACAACTTAAAATATCATTTCTTCTTATAACTTAGTATAAAATGTTGAAGACTAAGGCTTTGGCTTGGCTAGTTTCCATATACGAATTATCTATGAAAACTAGCCAAGCCAAAGCCTTAGTCTTCAACATTTTATACTACGTTATAAGAAGAAATGATATTTTAAGTTGTTATAAAATATTATATGTTGTTATAAATAAATTTCAGGACTGACCATTGAACTTGGCACCCATTTAGATCTCACTTCTTTTGTCGCTGAAGTCAACAACCAAGGCATATATATCACAATTTTGAATTTGGCTCTCATTTCACATTTATGTTTTTGATGGGATATATAAATTGTAGGACTGACCATTGAACTTGGCACCCATTTAGATCTCACTTCTTTTGTCGCTGAAGTCAACAACCAAGGCATATATATCACAATTTTGAACTTGGCTCTCATTTTACATTTATGTTTTTGATGGGATATTATTTTACTTTTGGCAGCTCGATTCAATGATGTTCTAATCAATAATGCGTTACTGATTCGATTTTTGATAACAATCTACTTTTTTATATGAAAAAGTTTTAATCGATTTGACACATTAATATAATATCCTTGCTCAACATTTTTTTATTTGTTTTATAAACATATCCAAGCGTTTAAATGACTAACTTTATTAATGTATGTAAATTTATAATAAATCATTTATATACAACTAGTGTCCGACCGAAAGTTCGGTTTCGGTTTCGGTCGAGTTTCGGCAAAAAAACGAGTTTCGGTTTCGGCGGCAAACCTGCCGAAACTACGACCGAAACGAAACTGCATTCGGGAGTTCTCGCGATGTGATCGGTCATGTTCGGCCCGTTAAATTCCATCCAAACGAGTAAGCGACGAAGACATTTCGCCGTTTCCACGTGCCTAATCATGTCGTGACTGGCTTGTGTTTGCAGTTTATTTTGTTTGTTGTGAGTTTTCGTGTGATTTAATTTGAATTTGGTAAGTTTTATTACGTGGTAAAAGTGACTAACTGATTATAATAACGTTTTCTTTATTTTTCCCTCAAAACATGATCTTTGTAAGGAAGTTTCGGTTTCGGTTTCAGCCGAAATTGACTGTTGCCGAAATTCGGTTTCGGTTTCGGTCGTAAAAACCAGGTTCGGTCGGACACTATATACAATAGTACAGTTAATTTACATGAATCCGCCAGATCATAGAAACTATCCATCGCCAAAGATGTAAAAAGCTAGTGTTGCAGCTCCGGGGGTATTTCGAAAAGGGAAGTAGTACTTGTAATTACTAGATGAGTATAAGAGTTACGAAATATCGGTTAAAAGGGCACGTCGCTTCACTATTGTAAAAAACTATATATACGTCTATGTAAACGATATGTCTGCCAGTGCTGTACTAGCACAAAAATGTATTCACACAAGACCAGTAACCCGCCAGCGCATGCCGCTAGTCATTTTCTCCATATAAACTGTCCTTAATATTGAACAGCTGTGATACAATAGGCATGATGACTGATTTTGAAAAATGGTCAGATTATGTTCGGAAGTATCCACTATTTCGAAAAAATATCTTATTTCAGCAGAAAAATAAGGTTTTGTAGATAAAATTGGCATTTTAAATTTCACGCCAAAACGCTCACCGGTGTCATGGCGTCGTTTGTGACGTCACTATTGTTATTACCAATATACTCTGTGCAGTGTGCAGTAAACAATAGTGTGATTGTCAAAGCTCGAAACAAACAATTGTGACGTCATTCGCTTCTTGGCGTTTAATCCAATATGGCGGATTGATGTATTTTATAGTTTTATTTTATCAAAATAAATAGCAATCTCACTCGAAATAGAAAAATAAATACGTTTTTTATAATCCATGAATCCTATTTCATTAGATAAATTCATAATTTCATTGATTCTTGGTTACTGTCATCATGCCTCTTGTCCGCCCACCCTGTCCATTGCAGCGCGTTCAGGGGCCATACTGCCAACGCTTAAAACCACATTGTTTCATTATTGTTGCCTTTCGTGTTTTATAATTATAATCCTTATTGTAGGAACGTCAAGGTACGTGGCATCAAACTGTCATTCTGAGTAATATTGCTTTAAGTGTATGGCTCCAGTTCCTGGTGTGAGGAGTTCACAGACCGAGGGATTAATGCGACCAGCCTGGCGGCCGGCCAATGTGGTGCCCACACTAATGGTGTACTTGCATTGTAGCGTATATCGCAACAAGGCAGCGTCACATCAAACGCGACTTTTTATACGACTGCCTGAAAAAAGGAGCATGTTGTTTTCAGGATTCATGTATGTATGTGAGTTTGTATATTCCACCATAACTTCTATACGCCTTAACCGATTTTGATAAATGAGGTATCGTTAGAATCCCTAGCTTATTCCGGGTGACATAGGCTAGTAAAATTTAAAAAAAATTGATGCGGTGACCATGGTCCCGCATTAAAGACTAAAGTTGATAAAAAAAAACTATATAATCATCATCTAGAAAATGATGAGTAGATTCCAAAATATATAACACTATAGTTCAATATCCAGTGATTCAGAAAAAAATATCATTTAATAAAAATGTGAATAGGATTCTATTTAACTAGATTAATTTAGATTTTTAACTTTTTAGTTCGTTTTTTGGCAGGGCAGTCGTGTTTTTAATTTTTTTAATTATGACTTGTAATATTCACATGTCGCTTGCTAACTGCTAAAGGCCTACGCAGTAACTCGCGTTCCGATACAAACGCGCGTGATGTCCAAAATACAGGACAATATATACATATATATTTTTTAATTATGTAGGCCAGCGCTTGGCTGCAGTCAGACTTGCTTCAAGTGGTGATGCAGCCTAAGGTGAAGCGCGCTTGCCTAGAAGATGCCTATTCACTCTTGCTTTGAAGGTTATATTAAAAGAGGAGGGGAAAACGGAAGCCGGAAGGGCATTCCATATCCTAGCGGTTCTCATTAGAAACGAGGAAGCAAATCGCTTCGTACGAGCCCGCGGAATTTCGACTGCGTAAGGGTGCAGACCTTGTCGCAATTGACCCTGCCGGGGATCGAACCCGGGACTTCCGCACGTCAAGACAACAGCGCTCAACACTGCGCCACGGAGGTCTTCATTGACTATATAAAGAGGTAGGCGGGAAATGGCTGGATGAGGAAGGCTGAGAACCGGGGTCCAGGTGTGGTGACTTTCTTTGGGAAATGCCTATGTTTAGCAGTAGATGTCCGCAGGCTAAAATTATGATAATTACGTTCTCCATCGTGTGATTGTTAGCTTTTGATTATTTATGACGATAAAGTTACCACAGATTATATAAGTATGATATACACAGATAAATAATAGCTAGTTATTTATTTTGAGATGTTGGGTACGGGCACAGATAGTAGAGGGGGTCCTTTTTGATGTCTTCTTCTTCTCTTGGTTTATGCCTTTGAGTAGATGTCAGTTGAGAATTAGGCATTGTATTTTTTACCTATTTTTATGTATTAATGTGATAAATAAGGATTTGTTTTACATTATGTGGAGAATATATTCTGCCTGGTAATGTCAGAAGAAAGTTTGCGAAAAAGGTTGTATTTACATCTTGCATAAAATATTAATTGAAGGAGAATAAAGTTGATGTTAATCTGAACGCCGAGGTTTTATTATGATGCTTATAAATTCCATGATTTTCACCCATATCAAAGGACGTTCAGAAAGAAAGAGCAATGAAACTTCTGTGCTAGAAGTTTCATTGCTCTTTCTCGATTCATACACAACAGCATCAGCGATTACACTGCTCCAGTTTAAGAGCGACAGCTGTAGACCCCACTTTTTAAACAAAAAAATTCTAACAGTACCCTCTATCTATATAATGGAAACGGCTCTATTTGTAAGGAAGCATTACTATTTATTTAAAATTGTGGAGAACACAAAGAAAAATGGAAGAAGCACGCGTTGCAAAAACAAATTGGTATATCCCAGCCACAAATTAAAAATTTTTAGCCGCGGCCCATTATGCAGAACAATAAATTTTTAATAAAATCCCAAAATATATCACTGACGAGAATAATGACACAACATTTAAGTGGAAACTCAAACGATGGCTTATACATGATTGTTTCTATGAGATAGATGAGTTACTCGGATCTCAAAACTAACCGTACTCAAGGCCACAATTGCGTGACAGATACGTTTTGTTTGTAATTATTAATCTGACTTATTTTATAATAAACTGACTGAATTCATTCTTAAAATATTAATTGACATTATGTAATATGTATTTAATTTATTATTTTATTGTTAATTATATTTAATTTCATTATTGTATTGTTAGTTGTATTGTATGCTTAATGCTAATATGTTTTAAATTAAAAATCAAAATTAAAATTAAATGTACCTGCAATTGCATTTGCAGCATTACTATGCCCTGACGGGGCCTCATGTAATGATTATTAAATAAAGAAAGAGCGAAGGAAAGCAACAGACTTAATCAGTAGACTCGAATTGTCATTTCAGAAGTTTCACTACGTTCGTTTACGTTTTCATTACGTTCGCGTAACAATAATTGATGCAGGTTTCACTATTTATTGTTGCAATCTCGATGGACGTGATTGGATTTTATAATTTATGGTATTTTTGCTGCGTCAATGAATTTTGACCGATATGGGAAAAGTTTTTATCAATCAGAGGTGATTGCGATTGTTACACTGCAGCAATATTTTCACGTAATAAGGCCCCAGTAGATATTGCGAGTGTACAAGTATATTTGACCTTGCTCTTTGATTTGGCCGACGGCGGAAAATTAAAAACTCAACGTTTCCCTCGCGGTTGTATGCAGGTCAAGATATGCACGCTCCACTCTATCGAAAAACGTTCCTAGTTTTACTTTTTATTTTCTTAGTCTGAAAGAAAGTTGACGGCTGCTTTTATTGCTTTCAGTTTTTGTGAAGTTTTCCTGTTGACCTTCGTCTTTAATCTTTGCTAGCTAAATATTCGGCTTTCAGGTTTTATTGCTTGATATTCGGTTTTTACCGCTAATAGAAAGCAAACTGAGCCAATGCTTAGTTTAATTAAAGAATACCCGCGGGACCAAAAAACCTCAAATAAATGTTTGTTACTCAATCACGCCAAAACGACTGAAAGGACCTGGATGAACTTTGGCACAGAGGTAGATTATAGTCTGGAATAGCACATAGGTACTTAGATACATATAGATACTTTTTATCCCGGAAAATTGAAGAGTCCTGCGGGAACCAAAAACCTCAATCCTCGCGGACGAAATAGCGGGCAGTAGCTAGTGGGTTATATATTCAGGTTAAAAGTAAAACTTTGGTAACAAATCCTGACCACAAGGTGGTCTGAACCTGAAGACAAACTAGTCGGAGAAAAAATCAAAACAAGAGCTAATAGGTATCTTCTAGATAGGAAAACCTTACCTTAACCTGCATTACCACTTATCAGAAAATTTCATATAAAGTTTTTTTTTTTTTAAAGAAATCCCTTGTACTCAATAACATTCTCTAGTACGCATATTTATATTTTTTTACCTAGTTGGTAATAGCTAATTAGCCATTGCTGAAGACTAAAGTATTCCACCAGATCAGCCCCCCAATTGTGTAAGAATTGTCGATCAAATCGTCTAAGTTCGGTATCAAAGTAAAATAAACCATATCATTAGTGAGTTAGAGCTCAATTTCGTGTATCTTTTCTTATACGTTTAGGTATGTACGATACTACAAACGTATGAGAATGGACACACGAAATTGAGCTCTATTTCAATGCTATTATGGTTTACTTTACTTTGACGCCGATCTTTGACGATTGAATCGGCAATTCTTACATAATCACACCTCAGACTTGGGACCATTTATAAATTTCCAAATTGCTCCTGCCCTCAGACCACAGCACTCAAAACTGTGCTAGGGAGTATTTTTTATTCCACTACCAGTTAGCCCTTGACCGCAATCTCACCAAGATAAGGGTGATGCCAATAATAATATTATATCAGCTGGCTAACCTATTAGGGATATTTTTTTTATCCACTACAAGTAAGCCCTTGACTGCGATCTCACCTGATGGTAGGTGACGAACAATTATGGTAACGGGTTAACCTGTCAGGGATATGGCAGTTATATTAAACCCATAGCCCTAGTCGGTTTCTACACGGCATCGTACCGGAACGCGTAATCGCTTGACGGCACGTCTTTGCCGGTAGGGACCACCCTACCGGCAAAGTTAGGTCGTGGCTAGTTACCAAACTAGCCACGGCCGAAGCCTCCCACCAGGCCAGACCAGGGAAAATTCAGAAATTATAAATTCCCAAATTGACCCTGCCGGGGATCGAACCCGGGACCTCTGCACGTTAAGACAACAGCGCTACACACTGCGCCACGGAGGTCGTCACCAATACCTATAATCGATTTCTACACGCCATCAGTCGTGTATAAGGTGAAGTCTTTTCCGTTAGGCTAACCGTGGTAACCAGCCAATCGGTTTCTACACGGCATCGGTCGTGACGTCTTTTCCATTAGGTTAACCGTGGTAACCAGCCACGGCCGAAGCTTCCCACCTCTCTCAGGGGTATCACCTCGATTTCGCGACTTATTTTAACGCCATCCTTGAGCCCAACTTTCTCTCTCATCTATGTCATTCTAGTATAATCGACAGATGCCAATATGGCTGCGGTACGACCGGGGGGGAAGTAATAGCCAGGGGGGGATGGGGGGAAGTATTCACGCACTATTTATATATTTAAAACCGATGTAGTGGGGTCAGTGGGGCAAAACGCGAGGCGGCCATTAGACGGCCGCTTGCGCGCTATTTCAGTCAAGATTCAGTTACAGTTAATTCTGTACTGAATAATTGCTTGCGATCATATCGTAAGTGGCTGCGAGTATATCCAACGTCCGGAATAAATATTAATTACTAGCTGATGCCTGTGAGTTGATCCGCATGGATACTGTAATAATCTATATATATATATAAATCAATTGCTGTTCGTTTGTCTCGCTAAAACTTGAGAACGGCTGGACGGATTTAGCTGATTTTGGTTTTGAAATGTTTGTCGTAGTCCAGGGAAGGTTTAAACGGTGAGAAAATATGGAAAAATTGCGAGAAACATAGGGCAGGACAACGTCTGCTGGGCCCACTAGTACTGGAATAAATATTAATTACTAGCTGATGCCTGTGAGTTGGTCCGAATGGATACTGTAATAATACTGGAATAAATATTAATTACAAGCTGATGCCTGTGAGTTGGTCCGCATGGATACTGTAATAATACTGGAATAAATATTAATTACAAGCTGATGCCTGTGAGTTGGTCCGCATGGATAGTGTAATAGTACTGGAATAAATATTAATTACAAGCTGATGCCTGTGAGTTGGTCCGCATGGATACAGTAATAATACTGGAATAAATATTAATTACAAGCTGATGCCTGTGAGTTGGTCCGCATGGATACTGTAATAATACTGGAATAAATATTAATTACTAGCTGATGCCTGTGAGTTGGTCCGCATGGATACAGTAATAATACTGGAATAAATATTAATTACAAGCTGATGCCTGTGAGTTGGTCCGCATGGATAGTGTAATAATACTGGAATAAATATTAATTACTAGCTGATGCCTGTGAGTTGGTACGCATGGATACTGTAATAATACTGGAATAAATATTAATTACTAGCTGATGCCTATGAGTTGGTACGCATGGATACTGTAATAATACTGGAATAAATATTAATTACTAGCTGATGCCTGTGAGTTGGTCCGCATGGATACTGTAATAATACTGGAATAAATATTAATTACTAGCTGATGCCTGTGAGTTGGTCCTCGTGGATTGGGGTTTTTTTGGTTCTCGCCGGAATTCTTTAATTTTCCGGTGTAAAAAGTAGCCTATGTCCTATTCCAGACTATAATCTATCTCTGTGCTAAATTTCATCCAGATCATTCCAGCTGTTTTGGCGTGATTGAGGAACAAACATCCATCCATCCATTCATACTTCTATCCATCCATCCTTACTTTCGCATTTATAATATTAGTAAGTATAGATTAACTAAGGATATCCTCTCGAACGGATTACGTTCTCGGCTGTAGATCACCACTAAATATATTATGAGTAGTGCACTAGATTGTGTGTGCAAACACAGGTGCACTATCTAGGTCCTCACTCTCAAAACCCCATAGGACGGCAGATCTTAAATTTTAAGATACCGTAACTGATTATCACCACCATGTTTCATAAGTTTATTGGACGTCAATACGTGTACAGTGTACCTAATCTGAATAAATAAATATTGATTTGATTTGATTGAATCCGACACGACTGGAGGTGGAGAGAGATCAGCCCCCGATTGTATATGGAAATCGGAAACGTAATCGTTTGATCGTATCGATAATTCGACCTTGCCTGCACGTCACAAAAGCGTATAATGTATGAATTTTTTTAATAGTTCGAATAATAGTTTTAATTCGTTTTAGGCTGGTAAATGATTACGATTTGTTTAGACAATTGGGCCTTAGGCGCATGGTCGACAGCTTTACGTGCTTTTCGAGGCACGCGCGTGATACTTCCAAACTCCGGGTCATTACTGAGAAGTTATTGACAGAAAACACCAATGACTAATTTGTGACTATTTAAGTGATTTTAAGAATCGTATCCAGTAACTCATAAGCCGCAGTCAAACATGCTAACCACGGGACTAACGAGGCAGTATAATCTATACTGCCCTACTAGAAATATTGTATTTAACTAGTGTTCATTAAACGTGGCAACGTTTTAATTATCAAGGATGCCTGTCGCCACATTTTCATCCGTCACTGACGCAGAAAATAATTGCAGGGAAACGAGCTTTTGGCAACGAAAATCTTTTTAATTTATTTCACGTAGGTATATATTAAGATGACGCAAAGGAATAAACCTAAAAAAATAACCGCGGCAATTACATCAGCCTGCATATTAGATTGTTTTATAGTCTGAATAAAGGCTAATAGCCTAGGCATTCGGGTGATAGGGGGTCCGATCCTCAGTCTCCACTCTCTTAATCGTAAATCAAAAATCATTTATTTTGCAAAATTGTGGGTGATAACAGTTGGTTTGTCTTCCAACTTTATAGTGCTCGAGTTATGTGCGTTTTACTTGCTATAATGCAGGTGAAAGAAAACCGATTGTGTAAGGAAATAGTAATCGTATGTCAAACGGATTTAAACACGACCTGTATAAGGAGTTCATAGATGCCTGTACGTCAAAAAGCATGTGTGAACTCCTTTTAACAGTTCGATTAGTACGTTTTAAGCTGTCAAAGGTCGATTTGCTAAAACATCTTCAGGGCGACCGCATATCTCTGACAGCTACAGTGTAACGATCGCAATCACCTCTAATTGGACAATCTTCCACTATTGGACAAAATCCATTGACGCAGCAAGAATACCATAAATTCAGCCAATTACAACAATTGATACTGTAACAATGATTGAACGTGGTCGCCCTGCTGGGCCCTAAAACTATACAACAGATTGTCATGAAGTTTATAGTTATTTTTAAAAGCTGACATGCGGATTGGGTTATCTATTTGTCAAAAAAAACACTAGTTTCTGTGTTCTGGATAGGAGACCTTGTCCCGGTGTTGCAACGGTCTATTTTATGCCAATGTCACACACATTTTTAGATGACTTGAGTAGACTGACAGTGGACACCGCACCGCATGCGAAAGCGTTTATAGGACGAAACTCTAACGTGACCGCCCGCTGGGGCGTGGGTGAACATATTCGGGGTAGAGTTTTGGGGTTTCAGGTACCTGTCGTCAATACGCCAGGGTCTTTGGGACAGCTTGAAGGGCCTAGTGAGGGGAAGTGGTCTCCACTCCACACTGTTACGTCCGCAAGTTCGCGGAGCTAATAATAGAATCAAAAACCTAATAGAAAGAAATGTATTAAATGTAGTGGGAAGGGAAATGTTACCTTTGTGGATTGTCCTCGGCGGTATATCGGGCCCGATGCTTCTTTGTAGAATTTGCACTTCACTTTGTTTGTGTATAAGTAGGTGATGAATGGTGTGATGTGGTATGTACTTAATATAATAAATAATCCCGAAAAAATGCCAAAATGGGGAGCCGAAAAAGGGGTTATTCGAACCAAGCCGAAAGACTGAAGCGGAATGAATGACAGACGTCATCTGTCAGAAAACAATTAAATACCAAACACACACCGTCGCGGACTGGAGCTACCGTGCAGTGTCCGCTTCTTCAATAGGCTCCAAGAAGACATGCTGAATCATACTATGTAATTAAAACTGGAATAAGAAAAAAAAAGGAAAAAAAGGGAAAGCATGAGTTAATTAGAAGAAAAAAAAAAATTAGCAAAACAAAAACAAAATATGAAAAAAAAAAATAGAAACAAATTTATGTAAGAAGATGCATAAGATGTAGCTTTCATTCATGTAATGTATGTGTAGTTAAGTGTCCTAGACTAACTGTACGCACTTGTGCAGTAAGTAACAACATTTTACAGCAAAAAGTAAAGGCTAACAAAAAAAAAATGCCGAACAGTCTCCGATCGCCATGTCGGAGGAAAAAAGGAAGGAACACATTAAAAAAAAAAGAAGACACGCTGAAGATGTCTCTGAATAAGTTCAAAGTTAATGTTAAACGTAAACTCATTAAAAAATCCTGTTACCATGTTAAGGATTACTTAAATGACAAGGAAGCTTGGCAATGATTTGATCTAATGGCTCTGACAGTTGCTTAGTTAAGATGACTATTTGTGAAATGGTGATAATGAAAAAAAAACCCCGGCTGAGTTTGTTGTGGGCTCTTGTCAGACCAGGGCGCGTTGGAACCCTCGTAGCTTTAGTTTTAAGATACCGTTACTGATTATCACCATTATATTTTATAAATAACTAGACGTCAAGAAGTAGAAGTGTAGTATGCCTACCTAAATTGAATAAACATTATTTGACTTTGACTTTGACTACCGGGTGAGACCCTTGATAGGAAGCCCAGCTGATGCCTACTGGCACGTGCGTCAGATAGGACGCAAAATATTCCGAGTTCTCAGGGTTTATATGAGCAGTAAGTATAAAGTAAAAAACTGTAACCCGACTGGAAATAATTTCAGAGACCCCCACTTTTTTTAATGTGTCCTCTGTCTTATCGATTTCGTTCGTATAAAATGCAGCCTATATCACTCAAAAAATAACACTTCATTCATCATTGATTGAAACCTTATTCACCAAAATTGTCTTAGTATTCAGGCACTATCTTGGAACATACATACACAGACTCATCAGAAACAGAGAACAGAAAACATAATTCATGATGACCCATGGCCAGCAAAGCCGAGTGCAGTAAAATAATAATTCGAATCACTAATTGTAAAAAGGGCACATGTCCATATTAGGCACTAGCTGATGCCTGCGACTTCTGCCGGATCATATAAGTTATATTCATTCCTACGGGAACTCCTTATTAATTTTCCGGGATAAAAAGCCTTAGCCTATCGAGCAAATAAAATCTTTATCTTTTACCTCCAGGTTCTCAACTTTGAGATCCCACTCTGAGGCGAACCTGTATAGGATAAACGAGTCATAATTAAAAAAAATTAAAAACACTACTGCTCTGCCAAAAAACGAACTGAAAAGTTTAAAATCTAAATTAATCTAGTTAAATTAGAATCTTATTCACATTTTTATTCAATGATACTTTTTTGTGAATCACTGGATATTGAACTATAGTGTTATATATTTTTGGAATCTACTCGTCATTTTCTAGATGATGATTATATAGTTAATCTGATTTTCGATTTTTCTTTCCAACTTTAGTCTTTAATGCGGGACCATGGTCACTTCATCAATTTTTTTTAATTTTACTAGCCTATGTCACCCGGAATAAGCTAGGGATTCTAACGATACCTCATTTATCAAAATCGGTTCAGGCGTATAGAAGTTATGGTGGAATATACTAACTCAAATACATACATACATGAACCCTGAAATCAATATGTACTCCTTTTTTCAGGCAGTCGTATAAAAAAGAGATGGATGATAATTTGTTGGCAGATTTGTTTTGAACAACTCATGGATATTAACACTAAGTACTTCCATTTTAATAAAGTCTTTATTATGCCGCTCATATCTTTTGCATAAAGTTCAGATTTTAAATTTTTCAATGTCTCCAACGCTACGTTCGTTTGAAAATAATTTAGAGTTCTCTCAACTTTGAACAGGATTATTTTTCTTATAAAATATACGTCTTTCTGAATTACAATTCATACGTTTTAAGAGTAGGTATTTCGGGAGAGTAGTTCACTGACTCTCTCAGAGCTCATATAATGATACAAAACATGCAATAAATAATACGGAGGAATACGCCTATTCTGTTATGATCTGTCTTTAGATACATATATGTATATTACTAGCTGATGCCCGCGGCTTCCCTCACGTTAAGTTCGATTTTCATACAAATTTCACCCCTATTATATCCCCTCAGGGATTGAGTTTTGAACAATAATTTAAAAAATTTAAAAAACACGACTGCCCTGCCAGTAAACGAACTAAAAAGTTAAAAACAATAAATGCTATTTTTTTGTGAATCACTGGATATTGAACTATAGTGTTCTATATTTTTTGAATCTACTCATCATTTTCTAGATGATGATGATCTATAGTTAATTTTATTTTCGTTTTTTTTTTCAACTTTAGTCTTTAATGCGGGACCATGGTCACCCCATCATTTTTTTTTTAATTTTACTAGCCTATGTCACCCGGAATAAGCTAGGGATTCTAACGTTACGTAATTTATCAAAATCGGTTCAGGCGTATGGAAGTTATGGTGGAATATACAAACTCACATACATACATACATACATACATGAAACTTGATCACAATATATACTCCTTTTTTCAGGCAGTCGTATAAAAATCCTTTCTTAGCGGATTGCCTATGTCATATTAGCAATCTGCATGCCTTTCAGCCCGATCCGTCCAGTGGTATGAGCTGTGAGTTGAAAGATCAGTCAGTCAGTCGATAAACTAAAATTACAACTTTATTTATCGCTATCCTTTTCATATTATTACCCCGCGGAAAGAGGCAGCACTAGTTTAGAGCTGTCATTTGTCGGACTCAATTGTTGAATAGAAGCAGGCGTTACTTTGCGGAAGTCCATGATAGTGAATGAACTAGAATTTTAATTCGCTATAATCCGCTACAGTAGAAAAATCTGTGTGGTACAGTGCCTGTCTTTCACCTGCAGCATGCGACACCCACCACCCAGCAATTCGCACAGGCACAACACCACACCACACAAATCCTCCAAATCACTCTCAACGTACGTTTCACTCCGACACCGGAGCATCTTCAGGAGATGTTGACTCGACAATGCACGATTGTGAAGTGACTATCGTATCGCAAGTTCCGGCTTATATACCTTTTTGGCATGGCTCATACTGAAGCCCCGCCCCCTCCCCTATTACTGTATAAATTGAGTAAAGGTGAATTTGATACGTTTATTTGTTCATTTAGCAACTCAAATTCTTTATTATTGTGTTTAATTATTTCTAATTGCTCCCAAACGCACATTCGAAACCCTTTATTACATTTATGCAGGATTTTATATGAATGGTTATTGCCCACCTCATGTCCACTGTCCAAAAGATGTTTAGCGAAGTGGGACCTTTGTGGTTGATCGTTCCTATAAGCAGACATATGTTCCTTATAGCGCATCTCAAAATTGCGTCCAGTTTGACCAACATAATATGTGGCACCACATTCAGGACACTCAAGCTTATAAACACCCGATTTTTGATGATTCTTTAATGTATCTTTTCCATTGCAAATCCTCCGAAGTGTATTATTTGTCCGGAACGCGACATGCACATCATGTGATCTGAGCGTCTTTGCAATGCGCTCAGATATAGGTCCAAAATACGTCAAACTGGCTTTATATTTACTAATTTTATCCGATGTAGCCATGTAAAGATCTTTTCTAATTTGTGCTGACTGCTGTTTTTTAATTATATTATTAACAATATTCTGATTGTATCCATTTGAATGTGCGATTTGGTATATAACCTCTAATTCTTTCCTATAGTCCTCTTTTGACAGTGGAATAGACAATAACCTGTGTACATAGCTATGGAATGCTGCGAGTTTATGTTGCCAAGGATGACAAGACGATGCGGGTATGGTTGTGTCAGTAAATGTAGGCTTGCGATAAATTTTGAACTCATGTTTATTATTAACCCGGGATATAGTCAAGTCAAGGAAATTCAAAGATTTGCTCTGTTCTAATTCTGACTTAAACTTAATTTTTGGGTGCAATCTATTAAGTTTTTTAACGAATACATCCAGTTGTCTCACTGTCCCCGTCCAGCATATGATTATATCATCTACGTATCTGTAGTAGTAGAAAATACTGTTCTCATTCACTATGTGTTTATTCTCAAAGTTATCCATGAACATTTCAGCCATTAGATTTTTAGAGAGGATTTGTGTGGTGTGGTGTTGTGCCTGTGCGAATTGCTGGGTGGTGGGTGTCGCATGCTGCAGGTGAAAGACAGGCACTGTACCACACAGATTTTTCTACTGTAGCGGATTATAGCGAATTAAAATTCTAGTTCATTCACGGACTCAATTGTAATACGGTAGAACCCAGAGCCGTAAATCTTGCAAAATAAATTAAAAAACTAACTGTCAGCATGACTTTTTGAATCTTGTCTCTGATTGTAAAAATTATTGGTAATTTTTTCCGCTATAACGATTTAACATTGTTCTAAAATATGTAAAAAGGAAATAAATCATTGAAGAAAATCAATAAATCATCACAAAGTTTTAATAAATCGAAACAGACAGCTATCGGAGTTATTCACATTTTAGTTTAGAGATTTTGTTTCAGATATTATAAGATCCATTAATCAGGTTTAATCTACTAAACATTATTGTCAAGATAAATTATATGGATGAACGAAATTGCATCAATTGTGCTTTTAAAAACTTATTTAGTTACGACATAATATCGGATTTGGCATGGTTCCAAAAGATAGAACCTGAAGCTGCAACTGCCAGCGCTATTTTCATAAAAAATATTTCCAAAAAACCGACTTCCAAAGCTGTAAAGTAAAAAAAATTTTGATTTCTACACACTATGTTGAAGTTGAACGAGCTTGATGCGTCAACTTTGCTTATCCTTGTTAGATATACGCCGCCCACCAATTGGATGAACCGATTTTGATTTAGTTTTTAGTATAAAAAGTAGCCTATGTCACTCTCCAGGTCCTCAACTATACCCATGCAAAAAATCACGTCGATCCGTTGCTTAGTTACGGCGTGATTGAAGGACAAACCAACAAAGAAAGACACTTTCGCATTTATAATATTTGTATGATTAGTGTAATAGTCAAAGTTCTACAATCATCATCATCACTACAGCCGATTAACGTCCCACTGCTGGGCACAGGCCTCCACTCTCATAGGAGAGAGGGAATTAGAGCTTAGACCCACCACGCTGCTGCAATGCGGAGTGGCGGGCAAAGTTCTAAAATTATTCCTACAAAATATAAAAATATCGTAACTAATCTGACATCAATTACTTTGTTTGCGCGCTAGGATATGAAAGCTTTTATTCTAGGTACAACTATTTATACTTCTTCATAAATAACCACTGCAAGCATCTCAGATAATGAGGAGCAAAGGCCTCATATATTTTTCCCAGTTCAAGTAGGTAAGTACATATAACTACACGAAAATAATCAAGGCCATTATATTATAATATACGAATAGTATGACGTATTAGTATAAGTACACCAGGAAGAACAAGTGAAATTAATTTAACGAATTAAAAAATACGACTGCTCTGCCATATTATTTTTGGAGTTTACCTCCATAAGAAGCGATTTGCATATATAGCCTTTGGAATCTTATTCACATTTTTTATTAAATGATATTTTTTTGTGAATCACTAAATATTGAACTATAGTGTTATATATTTTTGGAATCTACTCATCATTTTCTAGATGATGATTATATAGTTAATCTTATTTTCAATTTTGGTCTTTAATGCGGGACCATGGTCACCCCATCAATTTTTTTAAAAAATTTACTAGTCTATGTCACCCGGAATAAGCTAGAAATTCTAACGTTACCTCATTTATCATAATCAGTTCAGGCGTATAGACGTTATGGTGGAATATACAAACTCACATACATACATACATGAACCCTGAAAACAATATACTCCTTTTTTCAGGCAGTCGTATAAAAAGAAAGAAGAAGAAAGAGAGATTGGTAGTAAAGACCTCGCACGGGATTTTTAAAAACCAACATTCACGCGAACAAAGACGCGGGCGTCATGTAGTGAAGGAAACAAGAATAAAATTTGCAGCATTTTTTTTTATCCACAACAAGTTAGCCCTTGACTGCGATCTCACCTGATGGTAAGTGATGATTGCAGTCTAAAATGGTAGCGGGCTAACCTGTTAGGGGTATGGCAGTTATATTAAACCCATACCCCTATTTGGTTTCTACACGGCATCGTACCGGAACGCTAAATCGCTTGGCGGCACGCCTTTACCGGTAGGGTGGTAACTAGCCACGGCCGAAGCCACCCACCAGGCCAGCAGCCCTATTCTGTAACTCAGTGGTTATCAAAAAATGAAAGCCACTGACTTATATTTTTTATCCATTGAAGATTTGCTATGAAATGTTCTTTCATTTTTTCATAGTAAACCTTCAATGGACAAAATATATATGTCAGTGGCTTTCATTTTTCGATAGCCACTGAGTTACAGAATAGGGGGGCAGACCATGGAAAATTCAGAAAATTCCAAACCCTGCCGGGGATCGAACCCGGGACCTCCGCACGTTAAGGCAACAGCGCTCAACACTCCGCCACGGAGGTCCGGGTGAAATACAGCGTGATTTCTATGAAAACTCACTCCCGGGGCTTCCTCTCTACATGTAGAGTTATTCCTTTGCACTCCGGAAACCGGATACGCTGCGAGCGATTCCGGATGGCAACACAAGTTTTATATTCCTCAGTAACTATGTTGAGAATATTGGTGACTTCATGTACGATGCTCAATACTCAATACTCAATATCATTTAATCAATATAGGTACACTGTAGGTACACTTATTGACGTTAAAAATTACGACGTACAAAATCTATACTAGAATTCAATATGAAACAGATAACTAGTCTACATAACCATATTAAGTATGGATGATGAAAGTTGGGTCAATAAAGCTGATCAATCTATATATGTTTGTTTGTTCCTAGCAGGACAGCTACAGCCTAAACGCGTGGACCGATTTTGATGATTCTTGCACCAGATTATGCCGAGTGTATCAATAGTGTCACTGTGAAAGGCGAATTTGAGAAAAAACAAAATGGCGCCCTCTAGAAGCCATAATGTAACAAATTTAAAAAATAAAGTCGATAGACTATGGCGGGTGGGGTATCAATGAATAGGTCTTCCAAAATCATAGTTAGGTTCCCTTGATCATTTTCTCATTTTAAGGATCATTTAGGATTTACGAGGTTTCAAAGGTTCATTTTTATTCTACTAAGTACAGGTTAGCCCTTGACTGCGATCACAGTCTAGACTCGTGTGAGTAGACTAGTTAACTGAGTCTACTCTTGACTAAAGTCTAGTCTAGAAGGTAGCGACTAGCGGGTCAACCTGGTAGGAGGATATTATACCGACATTTATTAAACCCATATCTCTCATCGGTTTCTAGACCCACTTCACTTCGGACCGTAACGCTAAATCGCTGGGTACTTAGTGCGTCTTTGACGATAATGTAAAGAGCCGAGGCCGAGGCCTCCCACCAGATCTGACTAGACTATTTGAATTACAAACTCTCCGTGGATAACTACGGACAGCACCGAAACAAAACTAGTTGTTTCAAAATGTCTTCTCTTATTTATGTCACCGTAAGATTGTAAAAACCGTTAGATATAATGAAATAATAAACTCGTGAAATTGTAAACTGTCGAAAGATTACTATTTAACGCATTATTTTTCGGTTACAATCTACCGAAAAATAATGCGTTAAATTGTCGTTAATCTGTTAGTCATATTAACCCGATAGAACCTAAGTGCCCGGCCTGCGGCCGGTACTTCATTATTTATGTCGAACCCTAACCTAACCTACAAGAAACAGACAAGAAAACGTAAATACAATGAATATTTCAAAAATTTACACTCAGAACATTGAACGTATCTTTCGACAGTTTACAATTTCGCGAGTTAGATTATAATCTAACGGTGACATTTACAACGGAACTCTAAAAACTATCAACGATACCGATGATCGTAATAACTAATCACAATTTCGCGAGTTAGATTATAATCTAACGGTGACATTTACAACGGAACTCTAAAAACCATCAACGATACCGATGATCATAATAACTAATCACAAATGACATAATCGATAATAGCTACAGTGTGGATTGTGACGTCAACCTCGACGACGCGATAGAAGGAAAAGACAATTTTCCGCGGAACACTAAAATTAGTTTAATATCGCGAACATCAAAAACGATAAGTGCCGGGTGCTGTCACTAGTAATGTATTAAGGTTTATGAGTAGTTATATATTTAAACATTAAACCTAGTACACTACAATATACTAAAACACATATCTAATTGGATTTATGTGTCATCTCACATCTGGAAATTGTAATGGAATTACTTACGCAAACGCGGGCGGTATAGCGTAGTAGTGAAAGACTGGCTCTTCTAATCGAAGGGTCAGGAGTTCAGAGACTTAATACATACATACAAAACATCTTGAGGTAACTTCTGGCCCACGTGTTTTCTCCCATGTATAGCTTGAATACCTTCAAGGCAAGAGTGTATAGGCGTCTTCTAAACAAACGCGTCCCAAGCATGATTGTCGTCAAGCAAAAGTCTATTTTGAAATTTTAATGCCTGCCTGCCTTAACGATCTAAGGTGTGTCAAGTGTGCTTACGCACTCGGCCAGCGTAGTGGACTATAGCTTTATCCCTTCTAAATACCTTTGGAATCTTATTCCCATTTTTATTAAATGATATTTTTTTGTGAATCACGGGATATTGAACTATAGTGTTATATATTTTTGGAATCTACTCATCATTTTCACTATCTTTTATTAAAATACCCTACTGTTTTAATCTTGTCTTGTTTATGTTTTATATGATTTGTATTGCGTTATGTACTTATTTATTGTTTGTTGCATATTAGTTATTTATTATTGGTTGCATAGTTAGTAGAATATATCCGCATAATATATTATGTAAGAGGAATGTGCAGCACCCAGACAAGTCGACGAGACTTAGAGTGTTAAGAACCCAAGCAAATGTAAAAAGTGTTTGTCAATAAATAAAATAAATTTTGACGTAACGAGACAACTTCGGTAGATACATAGAGATAACGGGTAGACATAATGTTAATGTAATTTACTCGTAGTGTGCATGCTAGCCATATAGGACAGCGGATTAATCTACGAGTTAAAGCGACTGCCTCGTTGGTTTAGTGGTTAGCATGTTTGACTGAGTTGGAGTCCCGGGTCGGGCCATAATTAAGTATCGGGTTTTTCAGATCAGAAATTCCGAGTACTAGCCCGGAGTTAGGAAGTTGGCGGTGTTTCACCCCCGTGCCTCGGAGAGCACGTTAAGCCGCCGGTCCCGGTTATTATCACTAACATGATAATAGTCGTTAAAGCCCGCCAACCCGCATTGGAGCAGCGTGGTGGGTCTAAGCTCTAATTCCCTCTCTCCTATGAGAGTGGAGGCCTGTGCCCGGCAGTGGGACGTTAATGGGCTGTAGTGGTGGTGGTAGCGACAAAGGTCATCGACACAACACAATGCACAACACACACAGACCTTGTGCAGTGCCGGCGTTTTCGTACTTGGATTTGAGCTTAGCTGCGGTGGCCCGAGCGTCCGACCTCACGGTATCTAGGGGGTGAAATTTTCAAAGCAGTCAGTGAAGCAAAAACATTATTTTTTTTGGTCTAAGGAACTTTAGCTTGGTAGGCCTTGGTATGGCTATGGCTAGTATTAAGTAGAAACATCCGATAACCATTTTAATCATACTTTATTAGCAATTTACACACAAACACTGTACAGCCATCTTTAACATTCCAACATAGATTAATATGTACCACCATTACATCTCGATCTCCCTCTGAACGCCTCCAATCGCCCGTCACGGTCGAGGGCGCTGTAGAGGAAATCAGACCATAGATGGACCATAGATAGATCCGTCAATTTCAGTCTAACACTCGTTACAAACGCAAGGCGAAATCGACAAGCCGATATTATACCAAGTGAAACTCATAAAATTAAACCATAGCTAGTATACAGAATAGAAAAACTGCATTGCAGAAAAAAAAGAAAAATGGCAACAGTGTCAAAGATTTTTGATAGAAATTGAGAACTTAAATAAGTGTTTAGTAACTAAGTCCTTCATTAAAGGAAACTTCATAGAAACCCCTTTTATTTGTAAATCTTCTTAATGGATTACCGCAGTAAAATCACTTCTTCACTTCACATAAGTAAGTAATTTTGCAAAACAAACTAATGAAAGATTTAATGAATACACATTGCACAAGCATCACTGCACAGAGAAAATATGGACTTTTTTAAATTTTACGGCCATAACTCCAGAGGCCATAACTAACATTAAGTCAACAATTAATGAATGAATGAATGAAACCACTTTGTTCAAAAATGTAGGTAATAATAACTTTAAAATACTTCCTGCCTTTTAAAGTTATTATTCGTATGCTAATCGTATGCCATCGAAAACATTTGGTTTTGAATGTCTGCAGTTAACTATATGTTCCTCTTCTCAAAATATAAATATTTGACCTGACTCTACACGCTTAACTTTACGTCGGGCGAGTTTACCCTATTGTCTACATGCCTAACGTTGGCGTGTTATGAGTATAATTCTTGCATAATGCAGTTTTTCTCTCCCATGGTTCCTTAGGCCAAAATTTTCTATATCCAATAGTTAAATTAAAATTTTCACTGATCGCTCTCAAAATCTCACCCTGCACGGTCGATGTGCGTGAACTAAACGACAGGGTGGTTGAAAACGTGGACGAGAACGATGACCCCAGGCCCAAGCCCAGGGTTGTGCGATAGCGGCGGCGGTACATCGTCAACGTGTTGTCACGTCAGCGGTTCGCGAACGACTGAGCTTTCCTTTGCGTAGGCGCAGCGAAAACCCGGAAAAGTATCCGATATATTTTATTTATATTACGGGACTCGGAGGGGCTACTGGTAAGAGTAGATGAATTGACGCACGGATTCAGAGAAAAAAGTTTTGATGTGCGGAAATCCGATGTAAAAGAGCTATACCGTGATAAATTACATTTTTATATTTTCTATGCATTTTAAAAGAAGAAACTGACACAATATGATTTTCATCAAATCGCTGCAGGGTGTAGAAATCTGAGACTTGCATTTAGTCAAGCGGTTGGTTCCATGTGAATTTCGTGAAGGTCAAATGAGTAATTCGGAGATGGAGGGCGAAACTCCTCAATCGGTAACAGGAAATCAAAAGCGATCAGTGTAAAAGCCTAATAAACAAATATGGGCCTGATAAGGAGGCTCAGAGTCACTCAGCGGGCGATAGAAAACGCTTAGATGCTGGCAGTATCCCTACGAGATCAAATCAGAAATGAAGAGATCCGTAGGAGAATCAGAGTCGCCGATATAGCTCGACAAATCACGAAGCTTAAGTGGCAAAGTTCGGAGAACCGACGGACGCTGGGGTCCCAAAGTGAGTAGCCCTGCAGGGCGACCGCGTATCTCTGACAGCTACAGTGTAACGATCGCAATCACCTCTGATTGGATAACACTCTTCCACTATTGGACAAAATCCATTGACGCAACAAGAATACCATAAATTCAACCAATCACAACAATTGATACAGTAACAATGACTGATGCAGAAGATACGCGGTCGCCCTGCTTGGTGTCACTGAATGAAAGCACACGCAAACACACAAAAGTAAAAATATGTCTTCCAACCATCCCAACCATTCGTCCCAATGTCATCCTAAGCCAAGGACCGAGTCTCACAGGAGGCGCTCTTATGAAAACGTTACCCCTGCCATGTCTTCAAGCCCCAGGGCCTATTTCTCAACGAAGCCTAGCGCTCGCCCAACGCTGTAGCAGCCAGTAGGGCCTACGCAGCATTTATGTACAATACGAAACAAAAATGTCAGTATAGGTACCATATTCGACTCCAAGCCACCCCAATCCAATACTGGTACAATATAACATTTTATTGGGCGGGCACAATCAATACTGTCAGCGTTGGCACACCGCCGACTGGGACAATGGGCCGCTGGATATTGTATAACAATCATATTCGACACCTACTCGCTTTTACTGAAAAGAGCAAAGCTAACAGCGTGACATTTGCCAATTTGAAATAAAATAAAATTATTTATTTATTTATTTCACGTAGGACAAATTGTGCCACTTATGAGATGTCAAACTCTACCACCGGTTCGGAAAATACTGAGAAGAAACCGGAAGAAAATCCAGCAGTTGCACTTTTCATAAAAAGAAAAATATAATTTTACACACTAACCCAGTAATTTGGTGCTCAAGTTATTTAAACTAAATTAGATTGACTTGGCAGATCTAGTTTTATTTTAAAGAACTTGTAAAACATCCACACCACAATACAAATTTATTTGAACTGTGGAAGGTGAATTTAGGTTGTGGTTTGCGGCTCTCGTACGATGAAACTATTGAGTTTACAAAAAAAAAGGTTACTACATAAATTTTAGGAAATTTTCTCTAGTTTAATTTAATACATATAACTATTTTCATCGTAAAAGGAGTCCGAAAGGAGTTATTGTAAAAAAAATGTTTTTGGGTGTAATTTTTCCAATATGGCGGCGCGAGCAGCAAAGATACGAGATGGCAAATTGAAAATTCGGAAAGAGCACGTCGAAATCTATAAAATGCACCAATTTTCAAAACTCCCGAGAGACTTTCTAGGTAAAACTAGCACTTAACTGACATATGGGATGCGAAGCCGGTTGCTTCCATGCAACTTATAGTAGGGGAGCCCAAGAGGGGATTTTTGGATTTACTCCAGCGCGGCAGATTAATATAAAGGGGGATTCTTTGGACCCTGTAGAGTACCTTCACCATATATGAGCCCTGTATATATATATTGGTGGGACAGCAGATTTATAAAATGGTTCCCAAAGAGTTTCTGGATATGCCATTACATAGATTTAAAGACTGTGTTAAACAGCATTTGTTAAGTCGGGGTTATTACATTATCGATGATTTTATTAATGACAAAGTAGCATGGAAGCAACCGGCCTCGCATCCAGTGACCCACAAGTCAGTGTAATACTTGTAACGTATGTGTTGTGTTGTCTACATATTGTAAACTTTTCTTTTCTATGAAAAGAGCAACTGCTGAGTTTCTTGCCGGCTCCTCTCAGTAGAACATTTTTCCGAACCGGTGGTAGAGTCTTAACGTTTCATAAGTGACACAGGTTGTCCTGCATGAAATAAAAAAATCATTTATCATTTGAAGCGAGTAGCGACCAATTGTGTGATTGTTGATGACCACCCTGGCCCAGTTTTAAGTCCTGTTGTGTATTTACTTACTGGGTTCGATTCCCGGCTGACTTAATTATTAGATTACTATTCTCAATTAATTAATGTACTTTAAAAAAAAGTTGTTAATTGAAAATTATAATAGGTAAAAGGGCATAAATATAAAGTGCAATTAAGTAACTTGAAATTGTAATTAAATGGTTCAGTATTGGCTTTATTTATTATAGTCAATTAATTTTGACAAAGGACGGCATTGAAGTATCATAATACTAAAGTTACGAAAAAGAAGAAGAATAACAAAATTCTGAATTTAAAAACTCTGACATTAGACTTTTCTGGGGTCAGGGTGTGTCAGCTTTATAGCTGACGATTTTCAAACTGCTGAACAGATTTTCTAGAATCATATTATATTTTTTTTGTATTCCACAGACTTCCACTACAAGTTAGCCCTTGATTGCAATCTCACCTGATGGTGAGTGATGATGATGATGCAGTCTAAGATGAAAGCGGGCTGACATGCTAAGGGACTGGTTAGTTATATTAAACCCTTACCCCTAGTCGGTTTCTACACGGCATTGTACCGGAACGCTAAATCGCTTGGCGGCACGTCTTTGCCGGTAGGGTGGTATATTCAGAAATTTTTGATTCTCAAATTGACCCTGCCGGGAATCGAACCCGGTACCTCCCACTATACGACTACAGCTCTCACCACTGCACCGGGGAGATCGTCAATAAAAGTTAAGAATTAAAATTGCTTCCATTGTGTGTTATTTTGTGCAAATGATTACCTAGTTTTTCTCTTTGTTTTGTTAATCTACTGGGCAGCTGGCGGACTAGGAAAATAGGTTTTTAAGGACACTTTGGTCTTTATTATTATTTAAATAAGTATATTATTTTTTAATTATATATATATATATATATATATATATATATTTACATATTTTTTTAACATTATGTCGTCAAACAGTTTGGATGATATTGATAGCGACCTTTTTCTATCTGCGTCTAGTGGTGATTTGTCCAGTGATGTTAGTTTTCACAATACATCTATCCTTCCGCTCGATGTCTCCCTTGATTCATGTTTCTCAGACTGTGTGAAAAACTTTAATGTCGTTCATATTAATGCACAAAGTATCCCGGCTCATTATCCTGATATGCTTGCGTCTTTTGAATCCCGTAATTTACATGCCATTCTAGTCTCAGAGTCCTGGCTTAAAACCTGCTTACCCTCAACGTCTTATTCGCTGCCAGGTTTTCGGCTTATCCGCAACGATCGTGTTGGTAAGGGAGGCGGTGGAGTAGCGATCTACTTGCGATCTCATATTCCTTTCACTATTGTCAGTTCGTCTTCACAGCCTCCAGTGCCTGACGCGGCCGAGCACTTACTAGTGGAAGTTCTCTTATCGCACACTAAAATCCTTCTCGGGGTGTTTTATTCCCCTCCTTCTCACCCTAATTTCTTTCACTCTTTTGAAGATTTATTAGAAAAGATAATCCCCTTGTACAGCCAAACAATTATAATGGGAGATTTTAATACCTGCTTACTCAAGGACGATCATCGTAGTAAGAAACTTTTGAGTGCAGTGGAATCATGCAATTTGCATGTACTGCCCCTTACCGCTACGCACTTCTCTCCGGGCTGTACTTCCTCCCTTCTTGACCTAATCATGGTCTCTTCTCCAGACCTTGTCTTTAAACATGGGCAGTGCCCTGCTGATGCATTTTCTTATCACGACTTGATTTTTCTCTCCTATAAAATACGTCCTCCTAAAGCAAAACCGAGAATTCTTCTGCAGCGTAACTTTGCAGGGATTGACAAGGATAGTATTTGTGATGATGCTAGGCTTTTAGGCTGGGATGCTATCAGAGATGTTGATTCAATCGATAGTAAAGTCGAGATTTTTAACACTTTAGTGATACAACTCTTTGATTCACATGCACCTATTAGGCCGATTAAAATAAAACACCTCCCTGCTCCGTGGTTATCAGATGAAATAAGGATCTTAATGGATAAAAAAAATCTGCTAAATATAAATATAAAGTTAACGACTCTGATGCCAATCGGTTAAAATATCATAAAGCTCGGAATCGCTGCAATACATTGTGTAGAGATGCTCAACGACGCCACATTCATAAGTCAGTCGAAAATGGCGATACCGCCGAAACCTGGAAATTTCTTGAGTCACTCGGAGTTGGTAAATCTTCCCATAATCCTTCAATTAATATTGATATTGAACTTCTTAACAACCATTTTTCTACTTCCGATGCAATTGATAGTGTCGAGAAAGAACACACTCTTAATATTCTTTCATCCTCCGCAACTCTGGACTTGTTACCGTTTACTTTCGAGTCTTTCACTGAATGTGATGTTAAGAAGAACATAATGTCCATAACATCGAATGCGGTAGGTACTGACAGCGTCAGCCGTAACATGATCGTTCCTATTATTGATATTGTAACTCCTATTCTAACCCATATCCTGAATTATTCTATTAATACTAGCAAATTCCCTGATGCTTGGAAGAATGCTCAAGTTGTTCCCCTTCCTAAAAAGTTTAACCCTTCTTCTGTAAATGATTTTCGTCCCATTTCTATTTTGCCTTTCCTTTCAAAAATCCTCGAGAAGTTGGTCTATCAACAGCTAAATTTATTCCTAAATAAGAACTTACTTCTCAGTCCATTGCAGTCTGGATTTCGTCCCGGTCATAGTACGGCTACAGCGTTAGTAAAAGTTACCGATGATATTAGGTGGGCGATGGACAATAAACAGCTCACAATTTTAACCTTGCTTGACTTCAGTAATGCTTTTAATACCGTGGATTACGACATTTTGCTGAGCCTGTTACGTTCTATTAACATAGCTCCATCGGTGATCGACTGGTTTCGGAGTTACCTCAGAGGTCGTCATCAGCGCATTAAAATTGACGAGACTGTTTCATCATGGTGTGATGTGACGGCTGGGGTACCTCAGGGTGGCGTGTTGTCTCCTTTACTGTTTGCTATCTTCATTAATTCTATTACTCCGTACATTTCTTCTCTCTACCACATGTATGCAGATGATATCCAAATTTATCGCTCTGCAGCCCTAGGTGATCTCGATGCTGCTGTTTCTGCCATTAATAACGATCTAGCTGCAGTTGCCGAATGGAGTAAGCAGTATGGGCTACATATTAATCCAGCGAAATCACAGGCAATTATCATTGGCAGTCCCGGATACATTGCAAAACTTGATTTACGAGACCTACCCCCGGTCTGCTTTAATGGCTTTATCATTCCATACTGTGATTCTGTTAAAAATCTTGGTATATATTTAGATTCACAACTGTCCTGGTCTGTGCATGTTAAAGTGTTGAGTAGGAGGACATTTGCAACAATGAACTCTTTGCGACGGTTGCGCTCTGTCTTGCCAATCCCAACTAAAGTTATGTTGGCACATTCTCTCCTTCTCTCTATTCTCGATTATGCTGACGCAAGCTATCTTAACTTGACTGAGGACAAACTTAACAAGCTTGAGCGACTCCAAAATCTTGCCATACGGTTCATATTTGGTTTGCGTAAATATGACCACATATCCGAATTTCGTCAAAAGCTCAAGTGGCTCCCTATTCGCCGTCGCCGGGATTTGCATGTACTTTCTCTTCTGTATTGTGTGCTATTTCACTTAAATACTCCTTCCTACCTCAAGGAGAAATTCAGTTTTCTTGGAGTGCAATCCGACTTAAGACCGTGCCGTACTTTAACCCTGAAAATCCCTCCTCATAAAACGAAGTTTTACACAAACTCATTCGCTGTGCAAGCTACTGAGCTTTGGAATGCACTTCCACTGACCATACGCCGGTCAAAGTCACTAGACATTTTCAAAAATGCTGTAAAAAACTATTATCTTTCAAACTGAATTATAGTATATATATTAGTCTATGTATATATATATATATATATATATATATATATATTATAATATGTTATACAATATTGTTTTATTAATGTTTATTATTGGTTTATGTATTAGTATGTAGCTATTTGAATGTATGTATGTTATAGGATGTCACCACCTGCAATGCTTTTTCCGTATTTTTTCCTATTCCTAAGGTTGCCTGGTAGAGATCGCTAGTAAGCGATAAGGCCGCCTTTTGTATCATGTGTTTTTTTTTCGATATTCTTTTTGTTTTTTTTTTTATCTTTATGGTGGTACAAATAAAGAGTATATAATAATAATAATAATAAGAATAATAATAAGAATACTACCAATCAAGTCACCTTTAAAAAAACTAAATCAAAACCGGTTCATCGGTCAGCCGTTTGGGAGCTACAATAACACAGACATATCTACATGTTAAACTTATAATACCTCTCTGATTGCGTCGGGGATTAAAAACTAAAATTAAGAACGTGCCGTTATGTAGCATACTAATACCTGGTGACTACAAATTGTGTTTTACCCATTCCTTAACTCAATTGATTTTTTGCTCCACTCATTACTACACACGTCATTTCAAACAATAAAATATAAATAGCCGTGATTCCATAGTGAAAGGCTTCCATGTCTACAACAAAAAATACGTAATTGAACATAACATGATGTTATTCAAAGTCAAAACATAGAGACTTATGTGGACTAAATACTGATGAGTTAACACAATAATACTTCAATTAATAAATTTTTGTATTCAACCCTTCATCAACCCATCGTCATGCCGATCCACTAGTTACCATGTGTCAGAATGAGAAGGATTTAAGCCATAGTCCACCACGTCCAAGTGCAGAATGGTGGGAGGCTTCCACCACCACTACAGCCCATTAACGTCCCACAGCTGGGCACAGGCCTCCACTCTCATAGTCCCACCAAGCTGCTCCAATTCGGGTTGGTGGGTTTTAACAACTATTATCAAGTCAGTAATAATACCCAGGACCTACGGCTTAACATGCTCTCCGTGGCAAGGGGGTGAAACACCACCAACTTCCTAACTCCGGGCTAGTACTGAGAATTTCTAGTCAGAAAAACCCAATACTTAAATACGGCCAAACCCGGAACTCGAACCCGGGACCACGCCAGTCACAGTCGCTAACCACTAGACCAACGAGGGAGTTGGGTGCCAGGTATCGGTTTAATATAACTGCTGTACCCGAAGGTTAAACACAGATACAACAGGTTAGCTTGCTTCCATCTTAGACTGCATCATCACAGCCAAGGGCAACTTGTAGAGGAAAAAAATATAAAATAAATGGCTGATGTCACACACCTTTCAAAAATTAAGAATAATATTTCAGCCCGCTGCTCAGGTTTACTCACTATGCTGATTAAATTAGACACTTAAATATTCCACAGCCGGTTTAAGTTTATAAATAACCTGTAGGTATTTATTTAGAAGAAGCACATCATATAATATTATTAAGGTGATGACACATTGATAACAAATTGTTTACCTGCAAATTAAACAGCTTCCAGTCACATAATTGTATGATATTATCTTGAAATATTGTGCATAATGTTAATGGCACAGGAGCAACAGCACAACATACTCATCATAAAATATCTGTAACTACTTACTAATATGGCTTATATAATGACTTGTGGAGGACCCTACAGGAGACCTATGTCCAGCAGTGGATCTGTAGGCGTTGATGACGACGACGACTTATGAATACATAATCAAATCGCTGAAAACACTTGCCCAAGAATATGGTGACAATAAGCACAGCAAATCAGCTCAAGCATAGACTGATAAACATTGGAAGTCAAAGAACAAAATATGATAACTATAGGAACAGAGAAACCTGTCTAACCTACGTATAGGAGCCCTAAGAATAAAACTACAGTTCTTACTTAGTTGATTCACAAAAATGCCACCAAATTCTTGATTTTCCTATTTTGGTCACCTGACTGACTCATCACCATCTAACCCAAACCCTTTGGACATACTCGTATCATGAACTACTTAGGCAGGATTTTTCAAAATTCTCACTGGAGCAAGACCTCTTGCAGTCGCTCGTGAAATAGTCTAAATGACAAATGATTTATTTATTTCACATAGGACAACTTATGTCACTTATGATATGATATGACTCTACAACCAATTCATTCCGAACTGGTTGTAGTGTCATATGATTCTACTGACAAGAGCCAGCAAGAAAAGCTTGTGAATCAGTAACAAGTATTCAGTTCAATAATTTAAAACCATTTTAGGTAGGCTACTAGATTTCACATCTATATAATTGGTGTGAGTAATTACATAACTCAATAAGCATAGTAACATGATAAGAAAATTGAGTTTAATATTAGAATTGAATTAAGGAATTACTTAATTGAAGAGGTTGGACAAAAATCAATTCTGAGTAATATAAGAGCCTATGCACATGAAGTATTTTATATGTGCAGATGACGCAATTCAAATGTTATCCTAATGCAAACTATATGCACAACAGGATAATTTTTATCCCTAAAATCTAGTAATGTGAAAGTATGCCTGCCTGTCTGGTACCTTTCACTGCCCATCTGTAGGGCGACCGGCTAAAAATGACAGCTACAATGTAATGATCGCTATCACCTCTGATTGGTTAACACTCTTCCACTATTGGACAAAATCCATTGACGCAACAAGAATACCATAAATTCAGCCAGTCACAACAATCAATACTGTTACAATGATTGATGCAGAAGTTATGCAATCGCACTGCTTTTTAACCAATTTTGACAAACTCTTTAACAACAATGGGACAGGTTTCATCCTGGATCATTTTTGTAGTGCCCAATACAGGCATTTTGAAAATAGGAGAATTCACAGGATTTATCAAAACTAAAATAAATATTTATTACAGATACAGTCATCAGCATCATCTAGTATGATTAAACAGTTTGTTAACAGTTCAATTGTAGCTCTCACATAAGTAATTACCAGCACTTAAGAATACATGTGCTAATGTGAATCTAATAAGATTATTAATAACACATATATCTCTATTTAAAGCACCTTTTATCTTCCAAGCAGGTTATGTACTTAACTACTTACTTATTCCTACTTGTTATAATGTAATCTATGTCAAGTAAATCCACATCATAGTCCCACTTAATTGTTATCAATTATTTACAATAGTTACTAACTGTAAATTATTTTTTGTAGGTCTGCACTACAGAGCAAGGCTCCTTGCCAATTCTCAAGTTTCTAGACCAAGAGGTCAAAGCTGTGTGTTTAAATATCTGTTATACAAGTAAAGATAGAAGAATTTGAGTACCATTTCACTAAGTAGAAGAAAACAAGTGTTCAATATTATGAAGTAAAGATAGTTGACAAACAACTTTATATAAAAAAGCAGATGTTCACATTGTCTTTAAGCCAGTTTCCAATCAGACTGCATTATACACTTGCCATTAATGCAACTACGTGATATCACAGTCAAGGGCTTACTTACAAGTAAGTAAAGTAAACAACTTACCGTTCAATGACCAGATATGCGACGGTAGCGAGTGGGCTGCGTACACCCGGCCGAGCGCCAGCGACGTTCCTGCTACCGGCCCTGTGTCCTCATTGGAGCTGGAGTCCGTGTCCGGGCTGGCCGCCGCGGACGCCACGTAGCTCTGCGAGTTCGGGGGAATGGCAATAGCTTCGTGAGAAGCGTGCAAATCCGGCACGGACGACAGTGATCTCGCGCGCTGCCTATCATTCGACACTTGTATACCCGGAATAGCCCTGAGCAAACTGAACCCGGCCCCGGACACGACGTCCGAGCTAGAACTCGTCGAGAATGTCCTGGCCCGAGGACTCTGCTCCCCGTTCGCGGTGCTAGCCTTTGCGCCCATGGCTACGTTACGCAAACCAGCACCTGTCACCGAACTCCAAGATCACGAACACGCACACACGAGACCAGAAACACCGGGAGACATTGTGCGAGGAACGGGACGATTACGAAAAAAACAATAGCACAACAAAGTCGAAAACGTCCCGAATTGCTATTGTAAACAGCGTTGCATGTGCCTACTTCCTGCAAAATTTTGACAGTTCTCATCTGTAGTGTGAAATCGATTTTTTCGATACATCGATGTCGATTTCTAGCGATGCAACTTGGATGCAACACTTAATTATAAACGATTAGGTACAGCAGCAAGATTAAAAGGAAAATACTGAGTCCAAACTGATCAAACAAAAACTGGTCAATTGCATGTAGGTAGAATACGCATAATAATAATTAGTTTCTTGTTTATTTTTCAGCTCTCACCAAGGAATATACTACTCTTGGCTCTCACTAACAGCTGCTACCGATCATGAGTGCCTTACTAGCATTCCGATTTCATGACTCTCTAGGCTTTATGTTATCATGAAGAGTTTAAATTATGATAATAATTGACCTTAACCCTTTCACGACCAAGGGACATATTTGTCCCCATACCTAGTTTCACTCGTACAAAAATCCCAGAACTATAGATCTTTATTTTAATGAACAAAGTGACTAAGTTTATCAAGAACGACTAAGATGCGTCAATGGACAATTTCTTAGTCGTCAACCGATGGACCTCCACTGCTGGACATAGGTCTCTTGTAGAGTCCTCCACAAGCCACATTCTTGCTCTGCCTGGATCCAGCGACTCCCTGCCACTCTCTTGATGTCGTCCGTCCACCGTGTCAATTTTAGGTTAAAGCAAAATTGCTAATTGACAATTAGTTAGGCTAGATCGTTGAGAAATGAGTACCTCGATAGTACTCAATAATAGGGGGAAAAAAGTATGATGATGAAGGGCTCCAAAATGTTGGGATTGAATTTTCATCGTTTCCAGAATCTTTTAAATCGCTAACATCTAAACCTTCTACATCAACAGCTGCAGATCTCATAATACAGACCAATTGTCATCAACTAGCAGTTTCTAAGTGGAATCATAGAAATTATTTTCCGTATAATATTACTCACAATGAGATAGAAAAGATGAGGAGTAATAGGCTTGCATGGTATGGGCATGTAATGCGGAGGGATGACAGGCATATTATTACGAGAAGAATGATAGATATGCATGTCGAAGGAAAAAAGAGTAGAGGTAGACCAAAGAAAAGATGGATGGATTGTGTGAAAGAGGATATGTGTATAAAAGGGGTGAATGATAGATTGACGGTTAACAGAAGTGAGTGAAAGAAGAAAATACGTTTTGCCGACCCCACGTAGCGTGGGACAAGGGCAGGAAGAAGAAGAAGAAGAAGATTTCTCACAATGTCAGCAAAGTGCAAATCTGTGAAGAAAGTATTTCCTATTCCATGGCACCTTATAATATTTCAGTTTCATAACTATTTTTGAAGTATTGCTTCAAATAATAGGGTCAGAACTCAGAGTCAGGTTTGCTAAACTATAACTAACTATAATATAACTTTAATATTTCAAAATGTACTTTTTGGGTTTTCATAGTTTAAAAAACAAAAATCGATTTTTTATTTATGTAAGAATCGATTTACATCGATAAAACCCATAGATATCACAGAACGAAGATAATACAAAAAATGTAAAAGAATGGCACAAGGATGGTTCTGGTCAAATAGGTTGTTACAGTTTTTCCACAGTTTTTTCCTGTCGGTACATACCTACCGGTTGATTATTAATTTTTATCTAAAGCACCATAGGCAAAAAATTAAGAAAATTGTCCATGGGACTGTCAAAAGTTGACAAACATGAATTTGACTAATATTTGACGTTTCCTCTCAATTGGTGCTGCCAGCATGGTAGAATTTCCACTAAATCTGGAATTTTTGTTCTGTTTTAGTTCAGATACCTTTACTATTGGGGAACTGTTGCTGATGAATTTATTTATTAGTAGTTTGGTTTATTGCAGTTTGTAACACAAGACAACATTAAAGAGATCAGAGGTTTAGGGATGATCAGAGGTGTAGTTCCTCAACGGGTAAATCAATTGCAATTAGACTAATGCGTCTAAAAAAGTAGACGTAGGTTTAATTACATATTTCTTTTGTAAAGGCTGTTCATATAGTACGTCTGCCCATGCGTAGCTGGAATTGTAAAAATTTAGGTATCTTATTCCTTAAAAAAATTGCCGATAGAAGTGAAAATGAATATATAAATTTTTTCCCATTATTTTTTTTTCTAATTAAAAATAAAATAATAATAATAAAAATATTTAAAATATAAACCTTAAAACTAAGGTAACTATTAAAGTTCAATTATGAATATACTATATTTATACCTTTTGTTCGCGAGCATGTCGGTCACGCGAATCCACATTTTTAGCCCCTACCAAAAAGTGCTCAACGCGGCTAAAAAAGTTTTTACTTCAAAAATCTTCAAATTCTAATGTGAATCTCATCAAAGTTTAAATAGTGATCTTTGGATGATATAAAGAAATTACGAAACATTTACATTTAGTGGGCTTGAGGAAAAAAAGTTGGCAGCACTGTAATTTATTTACGTGGTGGAATGAGGAGTGTGGACTGTGGCCGATCCCTTTTGTTGTTCAATTTATTGTAAACATAGGACTCCTGAATTTAAAGTATATCATTTATAATATCTTATTCTTGTCGAGTTAATAAACAAAAGAATAGAACATTAAATAACTAGCTAAAATGAATTCAGCAACCGTAAGTAACTTATCAAAATATGATTCATTTAGTTTCCATGAAATTAATTATTAAAAACCATAATGTAACTTCTAATCTGTTAGGTTTTACAAGCTTGAGAATCAATGTTACTAAGTTCCATTATCCATATATATAGATATTGTTAAGTACATAAATATATTTTGTATTTTGGACAATAATTTTAATTTTTCATCAATACAATCCTGACATTAAATAGTTAACAATATCATTTTTATTTTATAAAGATTATTAAATTTGATACATATTACAGCACATTAATACTTACTATTACTATTTGACTAGCTACCCTTACTGCAGTTTTTATTTGCACTTACTTTTTACTTATAAGTATATACTTAATTTACTTAATCACAGAATTCACAGCTCAAACCACTGGATTGATCAGGCTGAAAGACGTACAGAAAGCTATTATGATGTAGGTCTCTATTACTTTTGAAAATAAAACCCATAAGTGGATAAAATTAGAGTTTTCAAGTTTGAAAATCGAATTTAACGTGAGCGAGTCAAAAACTAGTTGGCAATAAAAACTTCTGTACCAGTTTTGAATTCTGTGATTAGTTTGAATGGTATGTGTTGCTTTGCACGGCTTGAGCTCATGTAGTGGTTGGACGGGCCATTACAGCCAGTCGTGCCTCAGGTGCCGTTGCTGGATGACGATACCCTCGCCTTCGGGGAAGAGGACAATGCTAACAAGCAGTTTGTGTGAGTGGTGTACCTATTATTATTTTATTAGACTAGTGGTTCGCCCCGAACTGAGACCTCGTGGTATCCATAGGATAGTTTTAACTATATACTATTGTAATAGTTAACTTTTAACATTAGAAGCAAAAGAGCTAGAGTTTTTGGAGAAACAAATAAATTTTTACAGAGCGCCATCTATTGACATCATTGTGAAGTTCTGTTTAAAATACTGAAGCTCATTAAAAATTAAATGATTTTGTTTCCTTATAATACTTATCTAATTTTAGTATTTTTTGTACAAGTACAGGATATAATTAAAATAATTGATCAAGTCTCAGGCTCAGCCTTTCAGAAAATTGAGAGTTATGAGGTCAACTTTGGACGTTAGAAAATCTCCAATTTGAAAGCCCCCCATTTTGTCAATTTTAGGGGAAAAATTAAAAAAGAAATTTTTTTGGACTCTATTCCTAATTATCTTTAAAATGATATACTGCAACCCTGTACTGTGACCCTATAAAAAATATTTCAATTCGCATTCACTTCTATGAGAGCCCCCTGAAATTAAGATTTTTATAACTTTTTAAGCCATATTTGCCCATCGCCAGGCCATCGGTTTACATATTATTATATTTAAATTTGAAGTAATTATGTTCAGTAATTCAGTAGTTATAAGGCTCTGACAGACGGACGGATGGACAAGTGCAAATTCACTCAAGTAGACTCTGAGACCTTCCCTTCGTTCGGTCAATGATACCCACGACTTTGTTGCCTATGTCCTTCCCTGGGATGTAACATGTAACCAAATTATATCAAAATCGGTATAGGGGTATGAATCGAAATAAATTTGAAATTTTGACTGGATTTTCGTACAACATCTGTCAAAACATGAAAATTATTCGTCAGATAAGTTTAAGTTGACAATTGTGAAACAGGCTTAAACCTACTATATTAAACCTCTAATCCTTATTCCAATAAGGATTAGAGGTTTAATATAGCAGCTATACCCCTAACTGGTTAGCCCGCCACCATCTCAGACTTCATTACTTACCATCAAGTGTGTGTTGGAGAAAAAAATAGGTTTATTCAATGTCAAGGTACGAGTAGTTACATTTTATTTAAAATTCCTACCTACGCAGTACTTTTCGAACAATTATTCTCATTAGTAGTTTCCTTTCTGTAGTAAGAAAAGGAGTTATAGCCTAGTGGTTTAGAGACTAAACCTGCTATAATAATTAATAAGTCACAACCCCTGAGCACGCCAGTGGCGTGCAGTTCATAGAGGCGTAAAAGCACTGCTTGTCCAAATGGGCTAATTTTTCATAAAAACAGCAAGTAAGAGGTTTTTTGACTAACGAATGCCTACCCTAGCCTCAAAACCTGTGCACGCCACTGGAGCACGCACCTATAACTTTTCAGAGATATATTATGCATTTTAAGAAACATAAACACACACTTGCTTCAAACAGTGAGGTAAAAAATTGTGAGGAAACTTGCATGCCCGATTCAAAAAGATTCTCGAAGATGTGTGAAGTCTGCCAATTCGCGCGTGGTCAGCGTGGTGGACTAGGCCAAACCCTTCTCATTCCAAGAGGAGACTGGTGCTCAGCAATGATCAGGCAATGGGTTGAATGATGATGGTAAATAATTGCTCTGCACTTATGCATTTCAGGGGCTATTTTATTTTTTTAAGCCTTTTCCAGGCACCCCTACATAGTGTTCTTCCACCTCATATTCCGCGGCGCAGCCATAGTGGTGTACATCCTCTGTGGCTGGTTCTCTGACTCCTTCATCGCTAGCTTCGTTCTGGTGGTGCTACTGCTGTCTGCGGACTTCTGGACTGTTAAGAATATAAGCGGTAAGACTAACTATATCTATCTATATTTATATACCAAAATTCCACAACCCATTTTAAACTTGCCTATACACAAATTTAAGAAATCCATAGTATACTCTTGAAAAAAGCTTATTATGCTGTTGAAGATTATGTAAATGATAGAGGAGCATGGATTTGATCACTCCAGCAATGCTAAGGACGGCGGTTACTTATGTATACATTGATATAATAATTGTAAATGAAATATTTATTTTAAAAAGAGCAACCACCGAGTTTCTTGCTGGTTCTTCTCGGTAGGAATGGCATTCCGAACCAGTGGTAGATTCATTTGACGATGCAAAAGTACTTGTAAAAGTTTATTTGAATAAAAAAACATTTGAATTTGAATATCTCTTATCGTAATTATCTCTTGCTTCATCGTCTGTGTTAACTGAATTTTGACGACCTCCCTGGCGCAGTATTCAGCGTTGTTGTATTAACGTGGGAGGCTCCGTTCGAATCCCGGCATCTATTAGGGAATTTCTAATTTCTAAATGTTCTCTGTTTTGGGGGGTGGCTTACCACCCTACCGGTAAAGACGTACCGCCAAGCGATTTAGCGTCCCGGTACGATGCCGTGTAGAAAATGAATAGGGGTATGGGTTTATAGGCCGCTACCATGATAGTGTATCGTGTACGATTAGGATTAGAGGTTTAATATAGCAGCTATACCCCTAACTGGTTAGCCCGCCACCATCTCAGACTGCATCATCACTTAGCATCAAGTGAGATCGCAGTCAAGGACTAACTTGTAGTGGCATCTACTGTTAGACATATGTCTCTTCCACACGCTACAGCCGCCTGGATTCTATTCAGCGGCACTTTTTGGCCTCGCCTGATGTCGTCTGTCAGCTTATAATAGTGGCGGGTGTTAACGCTGAGCTTTCCAGTCGCCATTCCATCATTTTGAGTCTATCAGCTTTTCTTCTTCTTCTTTTATTTAATACCCCCGCGCGTCGAGCGTTTGAGCCATAGTCAAATTTTTTTTTTAAACGGAGAAACTCCAATGATCCACTTTTTCAAGTATTATTGAGAAACCGAAAAAACACGTCCGCCAAATTAGAAGTTTCCCGCGCTTTCCTATCAGCTTTTAAAGTATACTTCAGTTAGAGTCTGCAAACATACTTTTTTCCATGGCCGCCAGTTATAAGTTGTAACATTCTGTCCTGTACCTAATGAAGGATTTACTTCCCGTGTAACCAGTGATCTGCCCACCGATTGTGTAAGGAAATTGTCGTTTGTCGAACGGACAGTTCGACCTGTTTAAGGAGTTCATAGATGCCTGTACATCAAAAAACATGTATCCAACACATGACTCCTAAAACAGTTCGAGTTATACGTTTTAAGCTGTCAAATGATTACGATTTGCTTAGACGATTGGGCCTCTGCACTGATAGTAGAAGTATCTTAAGTGTCATGAGTTATAGTCTACATCATAGATAATACACTATATATATATCCGGCCTACATGAATATTTTTGTGCTCATGAGTAGAAAGAAAGAAAGAAAGAAATCTTTATTCAGGGATACAAGACAGTAAAACAGGCTTATAAGACGAAAAAATGGCAAAATGAGTACATGCATATGTCCCCGTAAGATTGTAAAAACCGTTAGATTATGATCTAAAAATTGTTAACTGTCGAAAGATTGTGAACCGTTCAATGTTCTGAGTGTAAATTTTTGAAATATTCATTGTGTTTACGTTTTCTTGTTCCTTTTTTGTAGGTTAGGTTAGGGTTCGACATATATAATCAGGTAGTGTAATAGTAGGTAGGGCACTTAGGTTCTATCGGGTTAATATACCTAAAAGATTACAATCTACCAAAAAATAATGCGTTAAATTGTAATCTTTCGACAGTTTGCAATTTCGCGAGTTAGATTATAATCTAACGGTGACACATACATTAAATAAAATAAAAATTTGAATTCTTGTGCCTATATTTTCAGGTAGACTGTTGGTTGGACTGAGATGGTGGAACTACGTAGACGACGAGGGAAAATCACACTGGGTGTTTGAATCCAAACAGGTAGGTATTAAAGATGTAATTAATAAAACATCGCCGTATCATTTAGTTACGTGGGACGTATGTACAGCCCCCCGATTGTGTAAGAATTGCCGATCAAATCGTCTAAGTTCGGCGTCAAAGTAAAATAAACCATAACATTATCTATTTAGAGCTCAATTTCGTGTACTCATTTTTATACGTTTGGGTATGTACGATACCATAAACGTATGAGAATGGGTGCACGAAATTAAGCTCTAATTCAATGCAGTTATGGTTTATTTTACTTTGACGCCGAACTTAGACGGTTGGATCGGCGATTCTTACATAATCGCACCTCTGATATTTAATTCAGAACCTTATAATTTCTGAATTAACTATTTAGAGCTCAATTTCGTGTACTCTTTTTTATACGTTTAGGTATGTACGATACCATAAACGTATGAGAATGGATGCACGAAATTAAGCTCTAATTCAATGCAGTTATGGTTTATTTTACTTTGACGCCGAACTTAGACGATTGGATCGGCAATTCTTACATAATCGCACCTCTGATATTTAATTCAGAGCCTTATAATTTCTGAATTAATGGACAAAGTTACTTCAAATTCACAAAAAAATATGTAAGCGATCCGCTTTCCCGTTTCAAATTCGTACAAGTAAGATGTCGAGCATTTTGCGAAAGTTTTTTCAGCACGAGTAAGTCTTCTAGTAGTAGTAGGTACATACTATTGTTATCTTCTGATCTAATACCTATAAACGAGTAATTCTTGTATATACTTACCTTATATATACTTACTTACCTTTATATAAAATCTGAATCTCGGAAACGGTTTAACGATTTTCATGTTTATATATTTATATGTATATTTTCAGTATGCAGGTATTTTCGGGGGCGATAAATCGATCTAGCTAGGCTTCATTTTTAGAAAATGTCGTTATATCAGTGTTTTAAGGCAATGAAAAACTGCTACAATATCATTAGAATACGAAGGTAAATTTTGCCGTCATCTACAAGGTTATAATAGCTCAGGTGGGACATTGGGCGGTCTTGAAAACAGAAGACCCCCGTTCGAGGCCAGATGTCTTTTTTTTTTTGTAATTCAAATATAGGTAATTTCCAAAATACACGATTCACCAAAAAAAAAATACCGAGCAAACCTCGGTCATCCAGGTACTAATAATAATTATATGTTGCTATGTTGGATTATAATTTCGTTGGTCTCCAGACTGCCTCGTTGGTCTAGTGGCATGTTCGACTGCGGCAGACGAGGTCCCGGGTTCGAGTCCCGGGTCGGGCCATAATCGTGATGGGTTTTTCTGACTAGAAATTCTCAGTACTAGCCCGGAGTTAGGCAGTTGGTGGTGTTTCACCCCCGTGCCTCGGAGAGCACGTTAAGCCGTCGGTCCCGGTTATTATCACTAACATGGTAATAGTCGTTAAAGCCGCATTGGAGCAGCGTGGTGGGTCTAAGCTCTAATTCCCTCTCTCCTATGAGAGTGGAGGCCTGTGCCCAGCAGTGGGACGTTAATGGGCTGTAGTGGTGGTATGTATGGTACTGTCTGTGTTCAGAACCGCGTGAACCGCAATGAGAGCCGGCTGTTTTGGATGGGGCTGATACTCTGTCCTATGATCTGGGCGGGATTCTTCATCATCTGCCTCTTCGGCCTCAAGTTCAAGTGGATGGTGAGTGCTCCTCCATGACATTTCACAACCAATATATATTTGAAAATTTTGTATACGTGCTTAAACACATTGATAAATTCAAGGAGAAAAGCGATTGTCATAATGTCAATACTAGAAATAAAAATAAACTTGTAATGTTAAACTTGCAATTCATTTGTTGGAAACAGTGTCCGCTTCTACAATAAGCTCCCAGAAGACATGCTGAAGATGTCTCTGAATAAGTTCAAAGTTAATGTAAAACGTAAACTCATTGAAAAATCTTATTACCATGTAAATGATTACTTAAATGACGAGGAAGCTTGGCAATGATTTGATCTAATGGCTCTGATAGTTGCTTAGTTAAGATGATTATTTGTGAAATGGTGATAATAAAATTAAAAAATCCGGCTGAGTTTGTTGTGTGCTCTTCTCAGACCAGGGCGCGTTTGGAACCCTCGTAGCTTTAGTTTTAAGTTACCGTAACCAATTATCACCATCATGTTTTATAAGTAAGTAATTTTTAACGTCAATAAGTGTACCTACAGTGTACCTATATTGAATAAATGATATTGAGTGTGGAAAATAAATTTAAGGTCAGTTAAATAATCAAAATCATCGAAAAAAAAACCCGGCTGATTTTGTTGTGGGCTCTTCTCACACCAGGGCGCGTTTGGAACCCTCGTAGCTTTAGTTTTAATATACCCTTACTGATGATCACCATTATATTTCATAAATAACTAGACGTCAATAAGTGTAGTATACCTACCTAAATTGAATAAACATTATTTGACTTTGACTTTGACTCCACCGTACCATCGCTTCAAATTCAATGACCCATGCTAAACTATTTTTAAATACCTCCGTGGCGCAATACTGACGACCACCGGGACGTGCGGAGGTCCCGGGTTCGATCCGCGGCAGGGTCAATTTGGAATTTATAATTTCTGAATTCTCCCTGGTCTGGCTTGGTGGGAGGCTTCGGCCGTGGCTAAATAATAGCCTCGTCTCATAAGTGGTATCTTAAAACTAAAGCTTCGAGGGTGCTAAACGCACCCTTGTCTGAGAAGACGGGTAGATAGCAATGTTCCGTTTCGGTTCCAGCTGCTAGTTCTGATAACGCTAACGCATTATTGTAATCTGTTAGGTGTATTAACCCGATCGAACCTAAGTGCCCTACCTGACGATTTATGTCACTACCTGACACTCAGAACATTGAACGGTTCACAATCTTTCGACAGTTTACAATTTCGCGAGTTACATTATAATGTAACGGTTTTTACAATCTTACGGTGACATATCTAAATATATTTCAATTTCAATTCAATTCATTTATAAAATTTAGGTACACTATAGGCACACATATTGACGTCCATTACTTACATAATATAAAACATGATGATGATAATTAGTTAAAAGCTACGAGAGTTCCAAACGAGTAAAATTATGTCTACCCGTTATCTCTATCTGTCTACCGAAGTTAACATTACTTGTCTCGTTACGTCAAAACTAGAGATAAAAGTTATATTTCTTATGTGTGGTTACTTGTCTCGTTACGTCAAAAGTAGAGTTATAAGTAATATTTCTTATGTGTGGTATTTTTCTCTACGAAACTTTACATGTCGACTATTTTTTTCTTGTAATATACCGCATTTTGTGCATGTTAGGGTAAATGAAAAATTTGCCGGCAACGACAATATCTCTCTCTCTCGTCGCGAGATAATCTCGTTGTGCGCATGCTAAGCACACTGGTCTGAGAAGACGGGTAGATAGCAATGTTCCGTTCCGTTTCCAGCTGCTAGTGCTGATAGCGCTCTTAACGTAATATACCCCCACAAACTTATCTGACTAAGTCAGTGGCGTGCACAGGGTTTGAAGCTAGGGTAGGCGTTAGTTAGTCAAAATACCTATTTACTGACAGTCATGGAAAAAAAATAGCTATATAGTACCTACTACTACTACTATTGATTAATTGTACTATATTGCATTCTTTAAAAAACAGTGTATATGTGTGTTTTCATGAAATAAATAAAAAAATGAGCATTGACTTATTTCCATATGGGTAAGCTGTGCGTTTATGCCTCTATGAACTGCACGCCACTGCACTATAAACATAATATACCCCCACAAACTTATCTGACCCAGTGACAGCGTAGCTAGTATATTATATCTAAATATATTTCAATTCAATTCAATTCAATTCATTTATTCAATTTAGGTACACTATAGGTACACATATTGACGTCCATTACTTACATTTAAAACATGATGGTGATAACTAGTTAAAAGCTTCGAGGGTGCTAAATGCGACCTTGTCTGAGAAGACGGGTAGATAGCAATGTTCCGTTCCGTTTCCAGCTGCTAGTTCTGATAGCGCTAACGCTGACGGGCGCCAATCTGTACGGCTACGTGAAATGCAAGTTCGGCGCCAAACAGAACCTGCAAGCGGCCACGACCGACTTTGTGAAGAAGCAGCTGCTCCAGAACGCGACCTCGTTCATGTTCGCCGCTCCCACGCCGCCCAGCGCTGGGAACACGCCCGTTATATAGACGCGTGGGATTGGGGATAGTGGGGCTAATTCTGATGTACCACAATTTATATAATAAAGTACTTCAATTCAATATTGGTACACTGTACACTCTATATATTTCAATTTCAATTCAATTCAATTCATTTCATTTATTAAATTTAGGTACACTATAGGTACTCATATTGACTTGTACTGCAAGCGGCCACGACCGACTTTGTGAAGAAGCGGCTGCTCCAGAACGCGACCTCGTTCATGTTCGCTGCGCCCACGCCGCCCAGCGCTGGGAACACGCCCGCTATATAGACGCGTGGGGTTGGGAATAGTGGGGCTAATTCTGATGTACCACGATTTATATAATAAAGTACTTCAATTCAATACTGGTACACTGTACACTCTAGCAGTTTCGTGCACAGGGTTTGAAGCTAGGGTAGGCATTAGTTAGTCAAAATACCTATTTACTGACGGTCATGGTCAAAAAATATCTATATACCTACTACTACTACTATTGTTTCATTGTACTATATTGCATTCTTTAAAAAACAGTGTAAGTATATGTGTGTTTTCATGAAAAAAAAATGAGCATTGACTTATTTCCATATATGGGTAAACGGTGCTTTTATGCCTCTATGAACTGTACGCCACTGCACTCTAAACATAATATACCCCCACAAACTTATCTGACTCAGTGACGGCGTATCTAGTATATTAAATCTAAATATATTTCAATTTCAATTCAATTCAATTCATTTCATTTATTAAATTTAGGTACACTATAGGTACTCATATTGACTTGTACTGCAAGCGGCCACGACCGACTTTGTGAAGAAATAGCTGCTCCAGAACGCGACCTCGTTCATGTTCGCCACTCCCACTCCGCCCAGCGCTGGGAACGCGCCCGCTATATAGATGCGTGGGGTTGGGAATAGTGGGGCTAAATCTGATGTACCACGATTTAAATAATAAAGTACTTCAATTCAATGCTGGTACACTGTACACTCTATTCTCTAAACATAATATACCCCCACATACTTATCTGACCGAGTGACAGCGAATCTAGTATATTATATCTAAATCTATTTCAATTTCAATTCAATTCAATTCATTTATTAAATTTAGGTACACTATAGGTACACATATTGACGTCCATTACTTAAATCTAAAACATGATGATGATAATTAGTTAAAAGCCCACGCCGCCCAGCGCTGGGAACACGCCCGCTATATAGACGCGTGGGGTTGGGACTGGTGGGGCTAATTCTGATGTACCACCATTTAAATAATAAAGTAGGTACTTCAATTCAATACTGGTACACTGTACACTCTATTCTCTAAACATAATATACCCCCACAAATTTATATGACCCAGTGACAGCGTAGCTAGTATATTATATATTCTGTCACCGTAAGATTGTAAAAACCGTTAGATTATTACCGACAGTTTACAATTTAGCGAGTTAGATTATAATCTAACGGTTTTTACAATCTTGCTTTCATAAGTGACACAAGTTGTCCTACATGAAATAAAAATAAATAAATCATTTCAAATTTCATTTCAAATTTCAAATTTACGGTGACATATCTAAATATATTTCAATTCAATTCATTTATTCAATTTAGGTACACTATAGGTACACATATTGACGTCCATTACTTACAGATAAAACACGATGGTGATAATTAGTTACGATATCTTAAAACTAAAGCTACGAGGGTTCCAAACGTGCCCTGATTTTAATAGAACCCACAACAAACTCATAGATAAGACACGAGATACGTTCTTTTTTATCCATAATTGTTATCTATAAAATAAATCACAACACTTAGGAAGGCATTTGGCCCCTAAGATACGGGTGCTCCTAGCTTAGGGATGAAGGAATTCATTGTTCTGTATATTAGTTATTTCCATTAATAATAAAGATTTCTTTTTCCATTTTACAATGTTACATTCCAAAAGGATTGGTACTAGATTTAGACTTGTCTTTGTTAATCTTGTGTACTACAGAATTAGCCGTTTGTCGTTTTATTATTTATTATGTTTAATTTAGGATAAAATATTGTAAAAATAAATTTTGAATTATTAATTTGGCGCTGTTTCATTTTAGTATTCCCAAATTCCCAAAAGGTAAATTATGGAACCCGCTTCCACCTTCTATGTTCCCTCAAAAGTATAGGTATACAAATAGATAATGCCAGTGATTACGTCCGCGTGGATTAAGGGATTCTAGCGGAACTCCTTAATTTTCAAGGATAAGTACCTGGGTTGTTGTATTTACCCGGAATACAATCTATGTCAGTACCAAATTTCATCAAAATTGGTTGAAAAGATTGGCCGTGAAAGCATACGGTTTTGATTCTAGCATTCTAGCCGGAACTCCTTAATTTTCCGTGATAAGTGCCTGCGTTGTTTGTATTTATTTACCCGGGACACAATTACGTCTGTACCAAATTTCATCAAATTTGGCCGTGAAAGCGTAACAAACTCTCATTCGCATTGAAAATAGTTAGGATTGAAAAATATCAAATGAAATAAAAGTAATAAAAAATGTAATAATAAAACTGCAAGGTCAAAAAATATGCTCCAGGTGAGGCTCGAACTCACAACCCCGGCATACCTCACACTAACACTGTCTTATAAGTACCGTGCGCTAACCAATTGCGCCACTGGAGCTATGTGTGACATGACCAAATTGCGATACCTGTTTTGCTGGCTGATTTTAGGCATATTTTTCCTCGAAATGTCAAACAAAAAAGCTAAAAGTTCGTCAGTGGTCTAGCTCCGGAAAAAAAGTGTGTTGTATTCTCAGTTGTATTATTTTGTAGGACTAATATATGAGTGATCAGTGATTTTGTTGAGTAAAAGTTTGCTTACCACACGTAGTTTATTATAAATCTATTGCTGTTTTTCTATAATTTGATTTGCGTGAAGATAAACAGGCACACAGGCGAAATGGAATGCAAACGTCATTTGAAACTTGTGTTGTGATTTATTTTTCTGTGATTTTTTGGAAAAACAATTCCAATATTCGTGGGAATTTGTGCAAATTACGTGGCTTATCGAAGCCTCTGGGTTTTTCACAGTTTTACGTATCTAATGCGTTCGAAAGATGAATTGGTTCGATACGTCCGGGCTGACGAGCTTAGCCAAGTCAGCACTGAAGGAGGCCCAGAAAACAATTGATAAAGCTTTGGATATTCAAGATGAGGACAATGAGGAACAGGAGGACGAGGCCAACGCTCCGTCGAGTTCAAAATCCTCTCCTGGAAGCGGTAATGTACCACAAAAAGACAGCTCAGACTTTTTCTCTTCTTGGGGCTTGACCGTCAGCGCTGAGAGCGAGAAAACCGAGACAATAGCCGAGCAACCCGTGGTCACAGAGAGCCCTTCGAAATCCAACTCTCAAACTATTTGGGGGTCATTTGCTGGATCATTCTTTGAACAACCAAAAACAGATACTAGCACGATTATCCGACCGCCGAAAGCGAAGTCTATGAATGTTATTTCTGATAAATACGACAGTCAGGATGATTTGTTTTCGAAGAGTCAACTTGTTATGTCTGATGGTGCTGATTGTTTGAGTTCAAAGAAGGAGGACTCCCCTAAAACGGACAATAGACGCAACTCTTCAATGTCTAATGTGTTATCATTTGTATCAAGTAGAAATAGCTCTGATTCTGTGGAGGTTTTGTCCCAAAGCTTGAAGTCTACACCAGATTCTGAGGCAGCATCATGTCAATCTATGTCACATAGCAGTAGTGCTGGTATGAAGCTTAACTCCGAATCTGTGGAAATTTTACCTGACAGTCTGGTCAGTCCAAGTTCAATAGAATGCCTGGGTTTTGATAGCTATGCCAGTGACAAAAATAGTAGCTCCTCCTCTAATTTATCAGCCAGTAATTTATCTGATAAGAAATCCACACCAATTGGTGAGAGAACTGAAAAAGCAGAAACTGCAGACAGTGTGAGTTTGGTGGCTGATGATGATGAAGATACAATGTCTTACAACTCAATTTCTGAATGTACTGCACCTACTGTTTTGGATACTGATGATAAACCTTTGAGTCCATTCCCTAAAATTGCTAGAATCGAATCTCGAAGGCCTAATGACAAAGATTTGAATTTAGATCAGTCGTTACTAGTTTCACATAAGATGCAAATTAGTGAAAACTCTTCTAATGATGGTTCATGGTCTGATAGAACTCTAAATGCAGATAACGAAAGTATAACACAAGAAAACCCAGTAGATGAACTGAGGAAAGGCACTGAACAGGAAGATGTACTGATGGAGAAACTCAGCGATTCTTCTTCATTCTATAATATCAATGTGTCAGCAGATTTATTAAGGTCTGAAAGTTCTGCTTTTGTTAATGTGGATAAACAACAATGTAGTGCCCCAGAGAGTAGTGAGTCCTCACAGAAGGAGGCAAGTGTTAAAGAGCGAATATCACCTGTTAGTTCGGAAAGTAAGAGTGAACTAGTCAAAATAGGTTCAGATAGGACCTCCGGTCACACTTCTGGTGATGAACTAGAGACAGCTACTTCATCAGACATAGAAATCATTCCCAGTCCCAACGGAGACAGTAGTAATGGGTGTCGAAATAGCCCAGGGAAGTATGGATTAAAGCAAAAATTTGATGTAACAAGTTCCTCTAATTTAGTAGATTTAGTGCTTGGAAAAAGTTTAGCAACAAAAATTCGTGGTCATAATAGGGAATTGTCGGAAGCTTCAGTGCAGAGTAACACAAGCGACGAAAGTCAGGGTTCAGAGAATGATAGGTTAATGCGTAGGTTATGTGAAATGGCTGAGATATTAGATGCTAGAGAGAATAGACTGATGGAGGTTAGCAGGAACAATGCAGAACTAGTGGAATCTAACACAAATCTGAAGAATCAGGTTGAATTGTTGATGGCTAAGCATGAGGGAGGAGATATAAATACCATAACTGAGGATTATACACAAAGAATGTCTGCACTGGAGAAGAAATTCCAACAAGTTATTAGAGAAAAGGTAATTTTATTTTGTAACTATATTATCTTCTATAAATTTTTTATCTATGTCTTGTTAAGCGTTGCCTGCAATATCACTTGGTGTATGATTTAGTCTAAGATGGAAGGGTATAGCAGTTAAAATAGTGCCTCTTATTGGTAGGCATGGATATGGATGCATGATGCTGGAATGCTCAATTGGTCAGTTTTTGCTGGAGGTAAATAACCAGGTTTATGACCTTGGAATAATTAAATCTATCTTGAAATGTACCTATTTCTCAGTTTATTTGTTAATCACTTAGTTGATATCTATTAAGACTTTGATGACATTTACCTGCTACAATATTCATTAATTGATCAAGTATAGTCTACATAGTAGTTAGCATCTATTTAAAAAATATATATTAAAAAATTCATTGAGATTTACATTGCAATTATGCAAATTAAATAAAAAATTCAATGTCTGTCCTATATTTTTTATTATGCAAGTAAGTACTTACAATAAATTTAAATATGCCAACAAGGTTGCTCTTGTTCTGCATTACAAATGCTAAAATTAATTAACTATAAGGCTGCCATCTATTTTATTTTTCTGTACTTAAATACAATTAAGTATTACTTAAATACAATTAGGTACCTAATAATATTCTCTGTTACTGTTTTCAATAGGTTTTTGAATGTATGTTAATAGAAATGTAAAAATTTCTAGTAAAAGAAACAATACAATCTTGTATTGCACATAAGTAGTTAATTGGTTTTTAATTAATTACTTTGTAGTATTCCTTTTCTTACGTGAAAATGGAGTTAAAATTATTTTTAACTCCATTTGCAGGTAACCATTTTTAGAAATGTCATTTTTGAACACTGACACTGTTTTATTTAATTAGATGATTTATTTTATGATGAAACAACATACGTTTGATGGAAAAAACTTGTAACATGTTTCTTATCATAGCACCATAATAGAATTTATGAATAGTATGAATTATCTTATCTCAACAATTTATGTCGCTTTGTTCTGGCATTTTCAAAATAAAGTAACATGAAACATATTAAATAACAACTCAAAGTGACTGAGTTAAAAAGTCCTATGAAGGAAAGTTTCTTCATCTGTCTCATCTAATTTTGCCAAATTACTTAAACAATAATATAACAATAAAAATATTAACAAATCAATTGTGATCAAATGTGTTAATTTAGTACCTATAAGCCTGCTTCTATTACATATCATTTGGCCAGTTGTGGAGCGTTACAGTTTTCTTTTTAAAAAAAAAAACAGTTATAATAATTGAGAAAAATGCGAAAACAGCCCTGTTAAATATATAAATATTATGGCCCATTCCCAGGACCAGTTGAGAAAGCAACTAGACAGTCTCAAAACAGAAGTATCCCGTAAGAACTCCTCAGAATTTGAGAGCACCTTAAAAGAGAAGGAAGAGATCATAGCCCAGTTGCATGAAGAGGGAGAGAAGTTAGCTCGGCAAGAGTTGCAGCACTCCAATATCATCAAGAAGCTGAGGGCGAAAGAGAAGGACAACGAGCAAGTCATCAAGGGATTGAGGTAAGATCATTGGGGCAAGGAGTAAGAACTCCTTGAAAGCTCTCCATATAGGAGAAGTAGGACATTATTTTATTTTTATATTTTACTAGATGATGCCCTTGATTTCGTTCGCGTTGATTAAGGTTTTGTAACTGGGAACTCTTTAATTTGCCGGGTTAAAAAGTAGCCTATATCCTTGTATTGATTGGGAAACAACCTACCCCTGTATACAATTTCATCAAAAACGGTTGAGCAAATGAGCTGTGAAAGCATAGCAGACCGACACACTTTTACATTTATAATATTAACATAGATTCTTTCACAGAACCTGGATTGCTCCTCAGGGCTGGAGCGCTTCGTCTATTAAGTTTTATGGTTTTAATTCTGTCTATAGTGGAGTGCCTATTAAGTTTTATGGTTTTAAGTATAGGTTTCCTATTATTCTGTTCTTGAACATTAAATCCGCTTGAATTCTCTAGCTGAACAGGAGGTTACTACCATAGCTTAAAGCAGTATTACTTCAAAATGACAGTTTTATGTTATATTTAACTTTATATGTATTTGTCGTATGGCTGCATTTTAAGGCTTCATAATCCAAGCCAATATTATGAGTGCGAAAGTATGTCAATCTGTCTGTCTGTCACGCATTCATGGCACATCTGTTTACCGATTTTAACGAAAGGTACAGAGACATGTATAACAGGGCAGGACATAGGCTTTCCCCAATGCAGAACCTAATATAAAACATTGCACTTTTTTTTTAATTACGCAGGGACAAAGTGGCATATTTTTTATTACGTAGGGACAAAGTGGCATTTCTTTTTTAAATTACGCAGGGATAAAGTCGCATTTTTTTTAAATTACGCAGCGACAGTGGCATTTTTTAAAATTACGCAGGGACAAAGTGGCATTTTTTTTATTACGTAGGGACAAAGTGGCATTTCTTTTTTAAATTACGCAGGGATAAAGTCGCATTTTTTTTGAATTACGCAGCGACAAAGTGGCTTTTTTTTAATTACGCAGGGACAGTGGCATTTTTTTTAAATTACGCAGCGACAAAGTGGATTTTTTTTAAATTACGCAGCGACAAAGTGGCATTTTTTTTTTTTAATTACGCAGGGATAAAGTGTCAGAGCTAACGTCCGAGCTGGACCGCGTGAAGCGATCAATGGCCGCCAAGGAAGAGGTGGAAGTGAGTCAGATCGAAGCGGTGTACCGTCTCACCACCGCTAACAAGAAACTGGAGACTGAACTTAATGAGGTGAGCATCGTTATGGCTGCTAAGTATGAGATCTATAGGGCATTTTTTTTATCCACTACAAGTTAGCCCTTGACTGCGACCTCACCTGATGGTGAGTGATGATGCAGTCTAAGATGGTAGCGGGCTAACCTGTTAGGGGCATGGCAGTTATAATAAACCCATATCCCTATTCGGTTTCTACACGGCATCGTACCGGAACGCGTAATCGCTTGGCGGCACATCTTTGCCGGTAGGGTGGTAACTAGCCACGGCCGAAGCCTCCCACCAGGCCAGACCAGGGAAAATTCAGAAATTGTTAATTCCCAAATTGACCCTGCCGGGGATCGAAGCCGGGACCTCCGCACATTAAGACAACAGCGCTACACACTGCGCCACGGAGGTCGTCATCAGTCAACATACTTTGACTTATAGGCCTATTACACTACACTTATGCAAGGGACCCTTAACCTAACCACCCCTACCACGGCCCTTTAAGCTCTAGATTAAGACCGAGTTAAAATGAAACAGATTTATGATACGCACATACGTGCACCCCATTTTTACTCTTAGTAATAGGCCTATTACACTGCACTTTCCACAGGGCCCTGCGTGTAGGGTGGGCGTGGCCGCAATTTAGAGCGTCGCTTATTGCATTGCAATAGGGATCAAATTAGGGACCCTTAATCACTAAGTCTTATTACACTACACTGATTCAAGTGTAAGGGTCCCTGTGAAAAGTGTAGTGTAATAGGCCTATAAAACCTAAGCGAAGTCAAAGTACGCTCTATAAATCTCAGCATAAGACTGGCAGCATCATTGATTGAAGACCCTGTGGCTTTGTTAAAAATTTCAGTTTTATATGTCCTTTGATTGACGTTCCTTGATATCCCTAAAATAAGGATTATTTTTCTGACACAAGAGCATTAACAATATTAAAATAATACTGCTTTAAGCGACGGTAGTAAGCTGGGTTTTTGGTACTATTATGCGGCCACCAAATAGGCGTTAATATATTATGAAATTTAAATCTTACAACCAGACTGAAGCAAGCGCAATTTTTTTTTAAATCCTAATCAAAATGGATGTTTTTTAAATTTATTTACCAAAAAAGATGCAACATTATACTAGAATTAAATGTCATAAAACTGGTGGGCCTGTTTGAAAATATTACTTTTCACCATACCTATTCGAAAAACGAATATTGGCTTCAGAGGATAGCGGGAGCAAAATGTAATTTTTAGGCCCATGGAACTTTTCATTTCTCTGTTCTGATTGGTCCGCGTTCGTGCTTCTGATTGGTGCTTAAACGTATAGGTAATGTCCATACATAGTACGTTGATACTCCTAGCTTTTTCTCATACGTAATGATGAAAAATAGTGTGTGTCACTCGGGGCCAAATTTTTTGTTCTCGGGCGGCGTATATTGAATTCCTCGCTACGCTCAGGATACTTTAGAATCCTTCACTTCGCTCTGAATTCAAAATGGCGCCCTCGGGGAACAAAAACTTTCTTTGGCCCCATATAACACAAATAACTATTCTTGATTATGTTGATTGTGCGGGATGAAAAGGAGCCTATGTCCATTCCCAGGATGTACCGAACAGCCAGACAGACGGATGGACACACCTTCGGATTTATGATGTACTAGCTAGCTTATGCCCGCGACTTCGTCCGCGTGGATTAAGGTTTTGTTCATTCCCGCGGGAACTCCTTAATTTTCCGGGATAGAAAGTAGCTTATGTCAATGTTATGTAGTAACAGGTTAGTCCGCTACCATCTTAGACTGCATCATCACTTACCATTAGGTGAGATCGCAGTCAAGGGCTAACTTGTTAGTGGATAAAAAAAAATGATTGGCCGGAAAAGCGTAGCAGACAAACAGACAGACAGACACACTTTCGCATTTATAATATTAGTATGGATTATGGCTGAGATTATTATTTTTATTACAAATCTCAGTGGCCAAAATAATCTTTATTATTCTCTGTCTCTATCTGTTTACTAAAGTATTTTTTCATTATCTAGTCTGATTAATACATAGGCAATTAATGAAATTCTAGCGTTTGAAGTATGCTTATCTGATTGAAAACTTATGTCGAATATGTTTACAACATGTTAGTAAATAGGTCATTCATACTTTATTAATTTACTCAATTTAGGTAAAAATTCCATTAGGAACTTTTATCCTATTCTCCTAATAGTAAAAATCGAAATCAACGCGGAAGAAATCGCGGGCATCATTTTATAATGGAAGGGATTTTCAATCGCGAAATCTAATACCTTAAAACGAGCAATTCTTGTATATATAAGTTTATAATCTCACTGGCGAAATTGTAAACTGTCGAAATATTATGAACCGTTCAATGTTCTGAGTGTCAATTTTTGAAATATTCATTTTATTTACGTTTTCTTGTCTGTTTCTTGTAGGTTAGGTTAGGGTTCGACATAAATAATCAGGTAGTGCCCGGCCGCAGGTTCGACAGTTTGCAATATCGCGAGTTAGATTATAATCTGACTGTTTTTACAATCTTACGGTGACATATTTATTATATTATATGAATATTGTATGTATTATATTCCTCTAATAAACTAACCCTACTAACACTAGAATAAAAACAAGATATAATTAATTTATTAACTATCGAAAACAAAAGACCGATATTAGGTATGTAATAGAGAAAATATTAATAGAGAGGGTAAGTAACAATTTCACCTTACTCACTTTCAAGGAAGGTTGCAAGAGATTTCTTTTTAAAGATAAGCTTTATCTTTGTCCACTTTTTTAAAATTAGTTTTATGACAACTACAACAACAAGCAACTAAAATTGTATTAAGTATACCTTTGTAATAACTTTTCACCACCACCACCACCACCACCACTACAGCCTATTAACGTCCGACTGCTGGGCACAGGCCTCCACTCTCATAGGAGAGTGAGAATTAGAGCTTAATCTCACCACGCTGCTCCAATGCGGGTTGGCGGGCTTTAACGACTATTATCATGTTAGTGATAATAACCGGGACCGACGGCTTAACGTGCTCTCCGAGGCACGGGGGTGAAACACCGCCAACTTCCAACTTCGGGCTGGCATTGAGAATTTCTTAATTGAAAAACCCAATAAGCTAACAATTTTATGCCCGACCGTGAATTAAACCCAGGACCTCGTGATCCGCAGTAGATTACGAGGCAGTGTAATAACTTTACTTTACACAAAAAAAAAACTCATTTTTTTTTCTGTCACGATTCACAGACAAAAAGCGCCCTAGATGACACAACACAGAAGCTAGATGGAGCGCGGGCGTCCCTCGAAGCGGTGAAGCGCGAGCTGTCCGAGCTGCAGCGAAGCGCTGCGGAGCTTCAGAAGCACAGGGCGGCGCACGCGCAGCTTCGGGCGAGCTGCGAGCGCGCGGAGAGAGAAGCGGAACTTCTGAGGCACGAGCTGCGGCAGCTGAGGGCCGAGCGCGCCAAGGGTGAGACACTTGTACATGTTTGTAGGGTTCCTTACCTCGAGAGGAAACAAGTTATAATTAAAAATAATAAAAAACACGACTACCCTACCAAAAGACGAATTAATAAGTTAAAAATCTAATCTAGATTATAGTCTAGATAGTTATTTTCAACTAGTCTAGTCTAGTCAGTTACAAGATATTCAGGAAGAAAGATTCCAAATTCAAACTTATGATACGTAATGAAAATACATACATTCTTTACTGGCCTAGGCCGGGAAGTTTAACTTTCGAACTCATTTACAGGGTATGAAATGTGTACATATCATTTTTTAGAAAAATTAATTTCACTTGTTAACTTTTTAGTTCGTCTTTTGGCGGGGCGGTCGTGTGTTTTATTTTTTTTTTATTATTTTAATTTTTTTAATTATGACTTGTTCAAAATCAATCGTCATGCCTATTGCAATGTTGAGTGGTGCTGCAGAGGAGCAGCGCGTTGGACTGTAAATGAGATGTAGAAATCAATAATAAGTAGAAGTTTAAGCTAGAATAATATTACTTATTAGCCCATAGACTAGATGGTAGTACACAGTAAACTTTATGGTAAGACGAAATACACAGCAATAAGGATCAATTTAGGGACCCTTACTCCCTAAATGTTATTACACTACACTGATTTAAGTGTAAGGGTCCCTGTGAAAAGTGCAGTGTAATAGGCCTATTAGTGTAGTGGGACTATTCTTGTGATACGGGGCAATCCACTGGTTATTGGTTGTAATGTCCAGTGACTTTGATTGGCGTATGGTCAGTGGAAGTGCATTCCATAGCTGAACAGCTCGAACACTGAACGAATTTTCAAAAAAACTTCGTTTTATGGGTTGGGGTCTTCAGTGCAGGTTCGACATGGTCTTAAATCGGACTGCACTCCAAGAAAACTGATAATAATAATGTTTCCGCTATAAAATTGTTATTTTTAAACGCTGTCCAAAGTCGTGCCATGCCTATTGTGTTTTTTTTTTATTTTTTATTATATATCATAAAGTACTAACAACAGTTACTACTACTAAAGTTACGATGTAGCCTATGAGTAAATAAAGCTAATGAGTAACATTTTTTTTTTTTAATTATGACTTGTTCAAAATCAGTCGTCATGCCTATGCCTATTGCATATATTTTCGGTTAAAACTATTGGGGCACACACATTTCTATTTTCCACACTAGGATTCCCTGTATCGTGGGTATCACACAATGTTTTTCAATACATTTGTGAGAAAACTCGAAAATAAAAGTCGAGTAGGTAAGTAGGCACTAGTTACTCACTAGAAAATGGTTTTCCACGCCCATACTTATTTCGAGATTTTTGGCGGCAATTATAAGCGCGGTTTTTTTCTCAGATCTAAAATACCTAATTGTTGATTCAATTTTATGACTCCACATCACATCTGCCATTCTGCCAAATAAATATTTATTGATAATTTATAAGAAAAATTCAACGACTCTTTTAAAAATAGCGCGCACAAATTAAAGATTTAGTATAGACTACGGCGCGTTGCTGTAATTGCGTTTTTTTAAATTCGATTCATGGCTCTAGGTTCTAGTTCTTAGCTTCCAGCCTGGACTATTCAGCCTTTACTATTTTGATTTGTAAAACTTAAAGCAAATTTAATTAATTACTTATATTAAATACAATTTTTTTATTTTATGCATTAATTTCATCAATTCACATCTAAATGTCATTATTTTTTAGATTCTCTACAACTAAGTCAATATCATTATGAACCTTCTTGCAAGAAAACTTTTTATTTAGAAGTAACGTGGACTTACAAAAATTAAAAAATCTGCAAGTTTACTGCACGAGGGCAGTAAATATTTACTGCACGCGAGTTACGTATACCTACAGAGTCATGGAAAAATTACTTTCGTTGCAAGATCGCAACCTTGCACCTCCAGCGAACGGCCGTGGTACCAGTGCATAGTCAACGGATTCCGCGGAATTGCATCACGTCCGAACAAACGTGACATCGAGCATCGCTTAGATTTTAGTACGATAATGTAAGATATAAAAGCTAATGAAATAATGAGAAGATCGTTCATTAATCCTGTCGTCTAACATCGACGCGGGATGCTAGTTAGGGTAGATTAGGTTAGCCCTAAGTAGTCATAATGTGAACCGCTGCGTCTAAAATCGACGTAGCATTAGGTTAGGTCATAATGTAAGAATTAATTAATAAATTTAGTAGTAAAATTTATCGTCGTCTCCTCCTGTGTCCTTCTGGCTGCCGCCTTACGTAACTCGCGGGCAGTAAATTTAACTTACAAGCTCTGTTTACTGCCTCTGTAAGTGCATTTTTCGAGCATGTGTATTGAAATAGTTATTTATGCAACAGTTGTGTAATAAGGGGTATTAAAACACGAATGTGGGTTTATCACACGACGCGAAGCGGAGTGTGATAATAGTATCATATGAGTGTTTTAATACCTAATTATCAACAGTTGCATACAAGACTTTATCTACACTCATGATATGAATCCTCTATAACAGATTCTGAAATAGTTAGCTTACTGCTAACATTAAAACATCCAGTCCTAGTAACCTAATATCATCCATTACTGAGTATATACAAATAAACTAAGTATTAATGAAAGAATTATTTATTGTAGTAGTAATTAACATATTGTATAGTGCAATTATTAAAATTCACTTGATGTTCTTTAATGTTGGAAGGTCCTGATCCCGATGTACTCGGCGGAATATTTATATTTACCACTTCTCTTTTTTGCTTTTTATTTTTCCGGTAGTAGTTTGTTGGAAATGTCTCTTGCAGCGTTTAAAATATCTGGCGGTGTGCTATCAAAACTTGAATCGCTCATTTTTTTGATAACAAAACAATAAAAAAAACGAAGAAAAATGGCGGGGAAAATTCTAATAACCTACTTTTTTTTACAGCGCGCGGCGTTCTGGTAGTGAAACGCGCGTGTATGACAATGTTCTTTTTTTGAAATTCGGAGAGATGTTTTTTTTTGTAATTCATACAGATACCACGCATCGAGCAGATGTGGCTGTCTGTTGAGTAAACCCTTTGCGCAGAGGGAATCGAAAAAAAAAAACAAAAGAGTGTTGTTATGAAATTCAGTACAACATTACATCACCCGTTTGGATGATGTTATGGTTATTAGGACATTGGGTGTTTTAATGTTGGCAATAAGCTAACTGTTTCAGAACCTGTTACAGAGGATTTATAGCATGTGAGTAGATAAAATAATATTACTTATTAGCCCATAGCCTAGATGGTAGTGCACAGTAAAGTTGCCGTTATATTGTAATGGAACTTTATGGTGAGACGAAAAAAAAAAAATGTCGATTGCAATGTGGAGTGGTCCGCGCAGAGGAGCAGCGCTGGGCGGCGCGCGAGGAGGCGCTGCGGCGCGAGGCGGGCGAGGCGCGCGAGGCGGGCGAGGCGCGCGCGGCGGGCGAGGCCGAGGCGCCCGCCGCGCTGCTGCAGCAGCTGGCGGCGCTGCAGCGCGGCGCGCTGCAGCGCGAGCGCGCGCACGCCGCCCTCGCCGCCGGCTTGGCGGCGCAGCTGGGTGAGCTGCGGCCTTATATTGTTTTTTTTTTTGTTTTTTTTTTGTTTTTTTTTTTTTGTTTTTTTTTGTTTTTTTTTGTTTTTTTTTTGTTTTTTTTTTTCTTTGACTAACTATCCCGCGATGTAGATACGAGTAGCGCCATCTAGTTCCCCGCTGCGGGCTCGGCGGCCCAGCTGGGTGAGCTCCGACTTTATATATATTTTTTTCTTTGATTACTTATCCCGCGATGTAGACACGAGTAGCGCCATCTAGTTCCCCGCTGCGGGCTCGGCGGCCCAGCTGGGTGAGCTCCGACTTTATATATATTTTTTTCTTTGATTACTTATCCCGCGATGTAGACACGAGTAGCGCCATCTAGTTCCCCGCTGCGGGCTCGGCGGCCCAGCTGGGTGAGCTCCGACTTTATATATATTTTTTTCTTTGATTACTTATCCCGCGATGTAGACACGAGTAGCGCCATCTAGTTCCCCGCTGCGGGCTCGGCGGCCCAGCTGGGTGAGCTCCGACTTTATATATATTTTTTTCTTTGATTACTTATCCCGCGATGTAGACACGAGTAGCGCCATCTAGTTCCCCGCTGCGGGCTCGGCGGCCCAGCTGGGTGAGCTCCGACTTTATATATATTTTTTTCTTTGATTACTTATCCCGCGATGTAGACACGAGTAGCGCCATCTAGTTCCCCGCTGCGGGCTCGGCGGCCCAGCTGGGTGAGCTCCGACTTTATATTTATATTTTTTTTTCTTTGATTACTTATCCCGCGATGTAGATACGAGTAGCGCCATCTAGTTCCCCGCTGCGGGCTCGGCGGCCCAGCTGGGTGAGCTCCGACTTTATATTTATATTTTTTTTTCTTTGATTACTTATCCCGCGATGTAGATACGAGTAGCGCCATCTAGTTCCCCGCTGCGGGCTCGGCGGCCCAGCTGGGTGAGCTCCGACTTTATATTTATATTTTTTTTTCTTTGATTACTTATCCCGCGATGTAGATACGAGTAGCGCCATCTAGTTCCCCGCTGCGGGCTCGGCGGCCCAGCTGGGTGAGCTCCGACTTTATATTTATATTTTTTTTTCTTTGATTACTTATCCCGCGGTGTAGACACGAGTAGCGCCATCTAGTTGCCCGCTGCGACTTTACTTACATTTCTGTAGCGGTGACCACAGTGCAAACTAGATGGCGCTAATTGTATCTTCACCGCAGAATAAGATAATCGACTGAAAACTTATGTGTTACCATACAAGCCTGAATCACGATATCGAAGTTTTCTGAGAATAGCGCTATATATAAACCTTTCAACCTACAACGGTCGGACCAGAAAGGTCCCCGGGCTCAACATTAGCCTATTGGTGCAAACGAGTACATAATACTCACACGTCCCACATTTCTATTCAAAAATTCAAAATTCAAATGTGTTTTTATTCAAATAAACGTTTACAAATGCTTATTTTTATTTATTTATTTGCTAAGGACAAGCCAATTACACTAATTAATTAAAAATTAAAATCATACAAATTCTGTTGAAAAAATTACACAACACAAATTGACATTAATAACAATAATCTTACTTCTTATCTTATCTTACTTGTTACTAAGATTTCTTCTTCATATTACAATAATATTATAGGAATAGCACATAGGCTACTTTTTATCCCGGAAAATTGAACCACGCAGACGAAGTCGCGGGCATTCGCTAGTTAAATATATTTGATTGTCCTCAAAACAGCGGAGGCGGAAACTCAAGCAGCTAAAGCGCAAGAGCGCGAGCGTTTGTCGCGCGAGGAAGCGGCTAGCCTGGCGGACCAACTCGCAGCCGCACACCGCGATGTCACACAGGCGAACCTCGCCGTGCGAGCGCTCAGCGAGCGCTGCCGCGCGGCCGAGGAGGCGCAGGCGAGGTGCCAGGAACTGCTCGACAGGTAACAACATAGCGCATATGTCACCGTAAGATTGTAACAACCCTTAGATTATAATCTAACTCGCGACATTGTAAACTGTCGACAGATTGTGAACCGTTCAATGTTCTGAGTGTCAATTTTTGAAATATTCATTGTATTTACGTTTTCTTGTCTGTTTGGTATTAGAATATCGGTGCTAGTGTCATTATAGTATCAGTGTAGTGTGCAATGTAAACACTAGATGGCGCTCGTACGAAATTACATCGCGGTATCGACTAACACACCTTGTTATATAAGACCTGTGTAAGGATGTTGAATTAATGTCTTCGCTCACTTAGGAGTCGTTTCATTATCACTCCTGAGTGACCCTGGAGCCTGGGCCTGTACATTGTCTCTTTCTTGTAGGTTTAGGTTAGGGTTCGACATAAAATAATAAGGTAGTGACATAAATAGTCAGGTAGGGCACTTAGGTTCTATCGGGTTTTATCTAACTCGCGACATTGTAAACTGTCGACAGATTGTGAACTGTTCAATGTTCTGAGTGTCAATTTTTGAAATATTCATTGTATTTACGTTTTCTTGTCTGTTTCTTGTAGGTTAGGTTAGGGTTCGACATATATTATCAGGTAGCAATTATAGGCCTATTACACTGCACTTTTTACAGGGCCCTATGGTAAGGGTGGGTGTGGCCGCTAGATAGAACGTCGCTTATTACAATAAGGACCAAATTAGGGACCCTTTCTACCTATATCTTATTACACTACACTGATTCAAGTGTAAGGGTCCCTGTGTAAAGTGCAGTGTAATAGGCCTATAGATTCTATCGGGTTAATATACCTTACAGATTACAATCTACCGGAAAATAATGCTTTAAATTGTAATCTTTCGACACTTTGTGATTTCGCGAGTAAGATTATAATCTAACGGTTTTTACAATCTTACGGTGACATATGCATAATTTTGTGCCTATGTGTTAAGATGCAATAGAGGCTTATACTACTACTACTACTACTACTACTACTACTACTACTACTACTACTACTACTACTACTACTACTACTACTACTACTAGTTCGAGCCATTCTGTTAAAGGGGTCTAAACATACCCACAGCAATGTAACGAAACATAAATATCCTACTAACTCTCAAGTGACAAACTAGATGGCGCTGACTTTAATTACATCGCGCTGACGAAAAAAAAACATCTTGAGGAATCAATCGTGCATTCCTAAAACATTCTTGCTATTATTCTCTAGGTAATTTTACATGTAATTTTACCTCTGTGTTTGTACCTCTGTTGCATGCCCGAAGAGGTAATGTATGATTCAATTAATGAATTTTGAATTTAATTTAATTGAAGTTATATGAAATTTGCCAATCTGCACTTTGCCGACGTAGTGGATTATGGCCTTAAGCCTTGTCATGCAGAGTAGACACTAGTTCTATATAGAACTTCAAACTTATATTTTTTTTAATGGTTTTTTTTTAAATCTCGACATATCCCACTTCTGATATAATCCATGACGTGGCCCCAAATTAACTTGTAACCGTTTAAAATGTTGGTTTCAGTAAAAATCAAGAGTTGGAACACTTGAAACAAGAATGCGAGAAAGAGATAGCGGCGCTCAAGGCGAGAGTGAGCGAGATGGAAACACAACTAGCGGACACTCAGAATGTTCTGGAGACTGAGAGGAAACGGAACGCTATACTTCAAGTAACTATCTCTTGCTTACTTTATATACGACTGCCTGAAAAAAGCAGTATATTGTTTTCAGGGTTCATGTATGTATGTATGTATGTGAGTTTGTATATTCCACCATAATTTCTATACGCCTGAACCGATTTTGATAAATGAGGTATCGTTAGAATCCCTAGCTTATTCCAGGTGACATAAGCTAGTAAAATTTAAAAAAAATTGATAGGGTGACCATGGTCCCGTATTAAAGACTAAATTTGAAAATAAGATTACCTATATAATCATCATCTAGAAAACGATGAGTAGATTCCAAAAAATATATAACACTATATTTCAATATCCAGGGATTCACAAAAAAATATCATTTAATAAAAACGTGAATAAGATTCTAATTTAACTAGATTAATTTAGATTTTTAACTTTTTAGTTCGTTTTTCGGCAGGGCAGTTGTGTTTTTAAATTTTTTTAATTATGACTTGTTCAATTCATTTTTCATTGGTCTCATTCCAGGAGCAGGTATCGACCCGGGGAGACGTGTCTCCTTCTCAGTCTATCGCGTCTGACTCCTTCTCCACTTCGTTTTGGCAAACGGTAAGTCAATGGATCAGACCAGAGGTGCGATGAAAGAGTTCTGTGTTCTACACTTCATTAAGGGCTCTTTTTGGTCACCTGCCCCCCGATTATCTAAAAGTTGACGACCAAATCGTCAAAGTTCGGCGTCAAAGTAAAGTAAGCCATAACAGCAGCGCATTAGAGCTCAATTTCGTGTATCCATTCTCATCCGTTTAGGCTATCGTACATACCTAAACGTATGAGAATGGATACTCGAAATTGAGCTCTAATTCGCTGCTGTTATGGCTTACTTTACTTTGACGCCGAACTTGACGATTTGATCGGCAATGCTTACACAATCGCACCTCTGATGTCATGTTTCGTTTTCATTAGTATAAAGAAAATAAATAGAAAGTACCTACCTACATCACCTACACGTTAACTTAAGTTTGTAGGTATACCTGCCTATACTTATTTATTATATTACATTTACACACACTATGTTAGAAGACATCATTATCCGTTGTACTTGTGCATGAAAGAGACAACGTTATGTCGTCAAGACCGTCGCGTCAACGAGAATGCGAGAGTATGAGTTTGGTTTTAAACCGAATCAAATTGACTATTTATATCGTTTGAAAACAATGTTTAATAACCAACACCGAGTTTTTAACTCATCAATAGAGTTTTTATAACTAAGATAGGTAATACCTACGCTTGGTCCGACGTACCAACTAGAACTAAACCCGCTAAGTATATCAATATCAGTATATCACAATCACGGAACATATCTACACAGGTTTCAATCGCGTTTCCAGAGGGATCCCAACCGGAGTCCTCTTCTTTGACGTTGCGAAAGCATTCGATAGGGTTTGGCACACCGGCTTGATCTATAAGCTTGATCATCTTGGCTTACCGACTCGTACGTCTGCTAGGAGAGTTCTTCACAAATCGCACCTTCCGCTATCGGATAGACGGAACCCTTTCTTCCCCCATACCGATCCACGTACTGGCGTCCCGCAGGGCTCAGTACTTTCCCCCCTTCTTTACTCGCTGTTTACCAGCGATATCCCCGCGTCCCCTCATGTCAGCATGGCCCAGTAAGCGGATGATACCGCCCTCTATTGCTCTTCGCCAAACCTCATCTATATTAGACCCAACGGCAGTCAGTAGCCTAGGCGACTAATTCCGTCGTTGAAGAATCGAAGTCAACCCCGAAAAGAGCGCCGCTATGCTCTTTTGTCCCTCCAAGCGTAGGAAGATTCTAGACCTCCCTGAAATCACCCTATACGGTCCCCCCATCCCCTGGCAAAAGAATGCCAAATACTTAGGTGTAACCTTTGATAGTAAACTCCGCTTTAACGCCCAAATACACCGAATCCGTAACAAGGCTAGCTATGGTTTATTCCGACTTTATCCCATATTTGTAGCAGAAGCTCCCTGCGACACAAAGTCACGCTTTATAAAACACCCGCCCTATTATGTCTTACGCATGCGTCTTATTCGCACACCTCCCTCACTCTCGATTTAAGAGTTTCCCGGTCCTCCAAAACAAGTATGCCTCATACGTATGGCCACGGGATCCCCGTGGTTCGTACGCAGCGTAGAACTCCCCATCATAGCCCAATATTTCAAGCAGCTCTCCAAAAATTATTTTGAGAAGGCAGTTAGGCATTCCAACCCTCTTGGAGTTCAGATTGGATCTTACACCTCCGACCGAAATGACCCACCAGACAAAAGACGTCCCAAACACGTCCTTAAACGACCCCGATGACTATATCACTACTGACAATGCTCCCTACATAGGGCTGCACTCATACACCAACCAAACACAGCGTCTTGGCCGGCGAAGACGAGAACCCCGATTTTACGTCACCCGGACGTTTCATCCCAACGTCATCCTAAGCCGAGGTCCGAGCCTCATAGGAGGCGCCCTTCGGAAGACGTTGCCCCAGCCAAAATCACGTCGAGCCCTAGGGCTCTTTTCTCGGCGAACCCTAGCGCTCGCCCAACCTGTGACGCTGACGCTGTAGCGGACATTAAAACCGAAAAAATGGTTTATTTCGGTTTTAAACTGTTTTTCGGTTTTAAACCGACCTGCATCTATACCACCCCACTACCATGTGTGTACTATATTCTAACGTAAGCTATCCCCTGTGTCAGGAGGAGGGTGCGAGCGTGGTGGGGGCGGGCGGCTCGGGCGGAGGAGGGGGGATGACCGCGCTGGGCGTGGAGGAGGCGCTGGCGGCACTCACGCGCAAGGAGGGGGAGAGGAGGGGGCTGGCGGCCGCACTCGCCGCCCTGCGCGACGAGCGCGCCGCCATGACCGACCGCCTCGCGACTCTGCAGGGGAAACTGCAGGACTACCAGGTGGGCAGTGGAGCGTGGGGGAGGAGGGGGAGAGGAGGGGGCTGGCGGCCGCACTCGCCGCCCTGCGCGACGAGCGCGCCGCCATGACCGACCGCCTCGCGACTCTGCAGGGGAAACTGCAGGACTACCAGGTGGGCAGTGGAGCGTGGGGGAGGAGGGGGAGAGGAGGGGGCTGGCGGCCGCACTCGCCGCCCTGCGCGACGAGCGCGCCGCCATGACCGACCGCCTCGCGACTCTGCAGGGGAAACTGCAGGACTACCAGGTGGGCAGTGGAGCGTGGGGGAGGAGGGGGAGAGGAGGGGGCTGGCGGCCGCACTCGCCGCCCTGCGCGACGAGCGCGCCGCCATGACCGACCGCCTCGCGACTCTGCAGGGGAAACTGCAGGACTACCAGGTGGGCAGTGGAGCGTGGGGGAGGAGGGGGAGAGGAGGGGGCTGGCGGCCGCGCTCGCCGCCCTGCGCGACGAGCGCGCCGCCATGACCGACCGCCTCGCGACTCTGCAGGGGAAACTGCAGGACTACCAGGTGGGCAGTGGAGCGTGGGGGAGGAGGGGGAGAGGAGGGGGTTGGCGGCCGCGCTCGCCGCCCTGCGTGACGAGCGCGCCGCCATGACCGACCGCCTCGCGACTCTGCAGGGGAAACTGCAGGACTACCAGGTGGGCAGTGGAGCGTGGGGGAGGAGGGGGAGAGCAGGGGGCTGGCGGCCGCGCTCGCCGCCCTGCGCGAAGTGGTTACGGCACCATAGACCACACACACATTGAGACAGATTGTGCAGAAGTCCTATGAGTACAAACAGCCTCTGTGTCTCGCTTTCATGGACTATGAGAAGGCCTTTGACTCCATCCAGACCTGGGCTGTTCTGGAATCCTTGCAGCGATCCCAAGTTGATTGGCTATACATTGAAGTTTTGAACTGCTTATATAGCTCGGCATTTATGTCTGTCCAATTACAGGGTGCGTCTACAAGACCTATCCAATTGCATCGCGGGGTAAGACAGGGGGATGTTGTGTCTCCGAAACTGTTTTCTTTGGAAGATGTCTTTAAAACGCTTGACTGGAACGGACAAGGCATCAACGTGAACGGAGAGCACATTTCACACCTGCGCTCCGCCGATGATATCGTCATCATCGCAAGTTCGCTGCAAGAGCTGCAGAAGTGTCGGTCTCCGGATGAACTTAGACAAGACCAAGGTTATGTTCAATGAATTGTTCGTTCGGGGGCCGATTACTGTCAACGGATCTATTCTCGAAACTGTCCAAGAATACACATACCTTAGGTTACATTTTGCAAGTAGGAAGTAACTGTTTCGAGAAAGAGATAGAACGGAGGATACAGCTGAGCTGGGCAGCATATGGCAAACTCCGTCGGGTCTTTTCGTAGCCTATACCGCAATGCCTGAAGACCAAAGTCTTCAATCAGTGCGTCCTGCCAGTTATGACTTACAGTGCCGAAACGTGGACACTGACATCGAGACTAGCCCACAAACTTCAAGTCCCTCAACGCGCTATGGAAAGAGCTATGCTCGGAATTTCTTTGAGGGATAAAATCCGAAACGAAGTAATTCGCCAAAGAACCAAAGTAATCGACATATCTCTCAAGGCTAGCACGTTGGAAGTGGCAGTGGGCTGGTCACGTTTGTCGTAGGACCGACGGCCGCTGGAGTCGCAAGGTCCTAGAGTGGAGACCGCGTCTCGGCAAACGGAGTGTGCTAGCCCCCCCTGTGGAACAGCCAAGGACAGGCAAAGTTGGCTCAATCTTAAAGTGGCATATGTCCAGCATGTGTTCATTTTTATACGACTGCCTGAAAGAAGGAGTATATTGTTTTCAGGGTTCATGTATGTATATATGTACGAGTATGTATCTGAGTTTGTATATTCCACCATAACTTCTATACGCCTGAACCGATTTTGAAAAATATCGTTAGAAGGTTGAAGGTATCGTTAGAATCCTTAGCTTATTCCGGGTGACATAGGCTAGTAAAATTTTAAAAAAAATTATGGGGTGACCATGGTCCCGCATTAAAGACTAAAGTTGATAAAAAATATTCGAAAATAAGATTAACTATATAATCATCATCTAGAAAATGATGAGTAGATTCCAAAAATATACAACACTATAGTTCAATATCCAGTGATTCACAAAAAATATCATTTCATAAAAATGTTAATAAGATTTTTTTTTGTCTTTTTTTGGTAGGGCAGTCGTGTTTTTGATTTTTTTTTAATTCTGACTTGTTTCCAGAACCTCCAAGAGCAATACGAATTCTAATATAACTAGATTAACTTATATTTTTAACTTTTTAGTTAGTTTTTTGGCAGGGCAGTGGTGTTTTTTAATTTTTTTTTAATTCTGACTTGTTTCCAGAACCTCCAAGAGCAATACGAATTCTAATTTAACTAGATTAATTTAGATTTTTAACTTTTTAGTTCGTTTTTTGGCAGGGCAGTCGTGTTTTTTAATTTTTTTTTAATTCTGACTTGTTTCCAGAACCTCCAAGAGCAATACGAATTCTAATTTAACTAGATTAATTTAGATTTTTAACTTTTTAGTTAGTTTTTTGGCAGGGCAGTGGTGTTTTTTAATTTTTTTTTAAATGTTGACCTGTTTCCAGAACCTCCAAGAGCAATACGACGCCCTGCTCCAGATGTACGGCGAGAAGGAGGAACAGCTGACCGAGCTGAGGTTAGACCTGCATGACGTCACACAGCTGTACAAAGCGCAGCTGGACGAGCTGGTGACGCTGAAGCAGCTCGCGCCGCGATAGCACACCAGCCGGCAAGTGGTCACACCGCATGCGTTGACCAATGAGACGTTACCGCAGAGTACCAGTGAGGGACGAGTGTTGCGGAAGGATTTGTGCTGCGAAAGTGTGTTAAACTGTTGAGGTTTTGGTTCACGTTGTCTCATTGCTGAGGGTCGTTGCCCCGTGTCCATTAACCTAATGGTAAAGTACTAGCGCATAGAAACCCTTTATTCTTATAGAAAAAAATGCCTATGTTTATATGCTAATTCCATTTAAAATTTCGGTCAAATCTGTTGAGTTTTATTCGGGGGTAAAAATTGTGCAAACGTTGTTACGAAGACAAAAGATCTTAAATATAAATATAGTACATTCGTAATTCAACTTTAATGCCTTAGTGATAAGGTTCATATTTCAAATATTCGTTTTCACTTGTATCGCCAATTTTTTTTTTTATTAACTGGCTTTACTGCTCTGGGTTCCAGCCAGTGTGAAGGATCAACATCCATCAAACATAGAAACTTTTTTAAGTAGGACGTATGAAACCGTCAAACCATCCAACAGGTTAGCCCGCTACCATTTTAGACTGCATCATCACCTACCATCAGGTGAGATCGCAGTCAAGGGCTAACTTGTAGTGGATAAAAAAAACTTCCACTAGGCACTCTGACGCTTCACGATACGCTAGAGTTCTTTGAAAAAAAAAAACCTAAAGCCTATGCATTTTCGAGACAATTTTTTCGACAAGAGTAAGCCTTCTAGTACTATGTAGGTATGTAGTACAATTGTTTGTCTTTCCGGTGAACCTTAGAGTACCTACAGTTCGCGTGCGAGGTCCGAGTAATTAATTATTTAATTAATTAATTAATTATTTATTTATTTATTTGCATCCATGTCTACATACAAGTACATCGGCATGAGGCCCTGTCAGGGCATTGCAAATTTTAAATTAATTACACAAGATTTAAATTTTAAATTAATTACACAAGATTCACTAAATCTATCACAAATATTAGATAAATAAATAGTCTCGTCAAGTTATTAAATCTAGAAGTCGTAGTCAATGGCTAAAATAATATTAAATAAGTTATTACAATAAAATTAAAATAATTGAATAATTATAAGTTTTAATACATAATTTATTTTTAATCTAATCTTAAGGAATGTTGACGTATTTTTTTTTATCCACTACAAGTTAGCCCTTGGCTGCGATCTCACCTGATGGAAAGTGATGATGCAGTCTAAGATGGTAGCGGGCTAACCTGTTAGGGGCATGGCAGTTATATTAAACCCATACCCATATTCGGTTTCTACGCGGAGGTCGTCAAATGAGATAGAGTTGTGATTTAGTCGATATTACGTTATCGATACTAACACATCTTTAGTATCTGGGCGCGTGCATTGACTAACATTGATTAACCTTGGAAAGTTTGAGTGAGCCAGGTTTGTATGTTGTTGTTTTTATACGACTGCCTGAAAAAAGGAGTATAATGTATTCAGGGTTCATGTATGTATGTATGTATGTATGTATGTATGTATGTATGTATGTATGTGAGTTTGTATATTCCACCATAACTTCTATACGCCTGAACCGATTTTGATAAATGAGGTATCGTTAGAATTCCTAGCTTATTCCGGGTGACATAGGCTAGTAAAATTTTTAAAAAAATTGATGGGGTGACCATAGACCCGCATTAAAGACCAAAATTGAAAAAAAATTCGAAAATAGGATCAACTATATAATCATCATCTAGAAAATGATGAGTACATTCCAAAAATATATGACACTATAGTTCAATATTTTGTGATTCACAAAAAATATCATTTAATAAAAAATGATAATGTGAATAAGATTCCAAAGGCTATATTATATGCAAATCGCTTCTTATGGAGGTAAACTCCAAAAATAATATGGCAGGGCAGTCGTATTTTTTAATTCGTTAAATTAATTTCACTTGTTAATTTTAGACACGATTCCAAGTTCTCATCGATAAAACGACTTCTCAGTTTACTCTTGATAATGTTCATGCTTGAAAAAGATTGTTCGTATATATATGTAGAACCAAAAAAGGAAGGGACAGCAAACGCCGCACTTGAGGTGTCAGAGAGCCACATGAGGCTCTGGAGCCGCACTTTGCCGACCACTGGCCTAGACTTATTCATAGTATACCTATATACCTACCAGTATATTCTTTATTGTTAATTGTTATCAATAGGCATGATGACTGATTTTGAGAAATGGTCAGATTATGTTCGGAAGTATCAACTATTTCGAAAAAATATATTATTTCTGCAGAAAAATAAGGTTTGATAGATAAAATTGGCATTTGAAATTTAAATTTTAAAATTCGCGCCAAAACGCCCGCCGGTGTCATGGCGTCGTTTGTGACGTCACTATTGTTTTTACCGATGTACTCTGTGCAGTGTGCAGTAAACAATAGTGTGATTGTCACAGCTCGAAAACAAACAGTTGTGACGTCATTCGCTTCGTGGTGTTTAATCCAATATGGCGGAATGCTGTATTTTATAGTTTTATTTCATCAAAATAAATAGCAATCTCACTCGAAATAGAAAAATAAATACGTTTTTTAGAATCCATGAATCCTATTTCATTAGATACATTCATAATTCCATTGATTCTTAGTTACTGTCATCATGCCTATTATCAAATAAATATAATTTTAAATACATCACATATTATAATATATATATTATATTTTAAATCGTACAGTAGTTCCTTGTGCCGTGATTGAGATAGAAATTAAATTTTATAACAGTTTGACATAAATGTCATATGAGTGGTACTTAAGATAATATATTACTAGATGATGCCCGCGACTTCGTCCGCGTGGATTGATGTTTTTTTATTCCCGCGGGAACTCTTCAATTTTCCGGGAAAAAATCCTATCCTATCTCTGTACCAATTTCATCAAAATCGGTTGAGTAGTTAGGCCGTGAAAGTGTAGCAGACAGACAGGCACACTTTCGCATTCATAATATTAGTATGGATTTTTATTTATTTATTCCAAAATGAATAGCCAAAAATTGGATGATTTTATTTCAAAATCTCTATAAAATTGTATTATAAAATTCTCTAGAAACTGTAAATTATAAAAATGAAATTTAAAAATAATGCCATTAATATAAATATTGAGTTATGATCTTTATAATTATTTTATTAGATTAAATAATAAAACATATTATGATATTTTGTTTGAGCATTAGTTTAATGTAAATAGCATTTATTGTGATATAGAATACATATATTATTAGTATCGGTTAGACGTTGCCATTGACGATAAGTCATTTGACTAAATTGGGTATTTGACAACTAGTCAAATCAGCAACTCTTTTTTCAAACGTCAAAACGCGTTCTTAGCATGGATTTTGTATGAAGTTTTAAGTTGTGACGTCATCAAAGTTCGACGCACTTTTTTACTTTATAAGATAGTTTGAAATGGTTATTCAAAATAAAACTAGCAGGGGACGTGGATATTACGACTTTTGGGAGATCCTTTATTTAATAATGACTAAAAAATAATTTATTTCACTAGTATTCAAATACATTGGGTAGGTATGTACGATACCATAAACATATGAGAATGGATACACGAAATTGAGCTCTAATTCAATGTTGTTACGGTTCATTTTACCTTGACCGAACTTGACGATTGGATCGGCAATTCTTACATAATCGCACCTCAGGAGCTGGATTCTCTCTAACTATGGATGTAAATACTTACTTGAATTATTAAACCAGGCAGATGTATATTTAAATTTAATTTTTTATTCTGTCTTATAAATGTCTGTCTCTTTTCAACTCTGTCGTGGTACACTTAAATCGACTCCGCTTCGGTTCACAGGTATAAAAATGTAGGCTTTGTTGATTAGCTTTATCTGTGACTACGTTAGGTCATAAAATCTACTAATCATACTGGCTAAACAATTTTTTTACAATTTCAAGTAACTTTGACTTCTACATAGGTACCTCCTTCAGAGTTCAAATACCGATTATTTTTCTCTCGTTATAATGCTATCGCATTAACATTGAAATTAAGTAAGTAATTTGTATAATAAACTTTATTTTATGTAAAATTATGTATGATATTTGTTATTGTTATGTTCCTTTATTTTTTGTCATGTTATCATGTATCTTCGTGATTAAAGAATAGTTTATAAGAACGAAATTAAATCCTCAAGTGTTTATTGCCATAGGCCTTAGTCTAAGAATTTTATTTATAAAAATAATATAAAAAATCTATAATAAGTTGTTTTATTTCTAAGTCAACATTTTTTTCCAAAAAAATAGAAGAATATTTTTGAAATATGCTGCAAAAGAAAATAGACAGCTAACGAAACCCTGAATAGACTTCTGAAGGTACTTCTGAAGGTGAACTTGTAACATTCTGGGTCCGAGGTCCCACCGTTTTGTCTACGCTTTGAAGCTTAGACTACCGGATACCACCACTATCTGATATCCTATAGACACTGTAGTAGCCGTCGTATCTATACTTCTATACTATAATATAAATGTGAAAGTTTGGATGGATGGATGTATGTTACTCAATCACGCCAGAACAGCTGAACGGATCTGGATGTAATTTTACACAAGGACAGATTATAGGGTGGAAGAGGCTTCTTTTTATCGCGGAAAATTAAAGGGTTTAATCCACGGACGAAGTCGACGGCATCAGCTAGTCCTGAATATGAAAAGTTTTTGGTTCGTTCGAATATTATGTCCATATGCGTTCAAAAAGTCTATGCATCCGTTAAGCTGCCCTAAGACAAAGCTGAATGTATGGACGGTTCTTCTGAAGTAGGATAGCGAAAGTATTTTTGCTTGAAGTGAAGATAATGTAGGAGGAGTATAATTGCTCAGCCATTTGTATAGTTTAGCCAAAATATGATTGTGATTGTGAAATCTGTGAGCAAAACTTTTCTAGTCCGCCGATCGAGGATTGAAGTCATATAAACTAATGCTGTGAGTTATGGCTGTGAGTGGGTCAAAATATTAGCGTTTATCCTCTCGACATATTATGTCAAATAACTATAGACTAGATAAATCGTTAACTTTATCTATAGTTTCGTGCTTTAAACCTTTGGATAAGTTTAAAGCTAAAGCTTTAAACGGAGTTTCTATTGCGAGTTCCTTTTTAATAATAATTTTGTACGAAACTTTAAAAACACTGAGGTGAATCGTCCACATAAACCTTTGACTATATATTTAAACTATCTCGATTGTTTTCCATGGTTTTGATCTTTGTGTTCTGGGCTTTATTTGTTTTCAAAGCACAAGTTCATGGCATAGAGTAAGGTTCATGGTTAAATGTCATAGACTATAGAATACTGTCAATATAATCTATAAAGTTTATTGACATTGACACATGTTGAGTTTGACAAATGAGTTAAAAAAACAAGATTTCGTGCAGATTTCGTGTTTCACAAAATATTAACAAAAATTTAGCATTAAATTCTTATTTTACACCATTATCATAAGTTAGAAAGTAATTAATAATGGGTGAAGTGTCCTTAGAAACGTCGGCGTACGCCAAAATCATACTACACGCTGCAAAATACCCACACTGTGCGGTGACTGGAGTATTGCTTGCGGATGGGTCCAAACTCAAATCTGGCAATAAAAGCCAGGATCTGGATATTGTAGATTCCATACCGTTGTTTCATCATAGCCATTACGTGACTCCTATGGCGGAAATCGCTTTGACTCAGGTAGATTTTTCAAAATTCCCAGGAAGAAAATTTCAAAGAAACCCTTCAGTTGGTCATGAATAAGATGCTATGCATTCTAGCCATAGTTTATTTCAGTTGTACACATTCGTGCCTTCATTCAACCGATTTAAACAGTATCTACAGACATAGCTTGTATCCTGAAATCAGATATTGGCTAATCCTGTATAATACAATCACTTATCTAATCTAAAATGACACCTCTAAACCTAGTTCTGTCCCTTTCTGCAGGGAGTATTATGAAAGGGTCAGCAATATTTTTAATGCTGTTTTAGTTTAGAGATTGTGTACAACAGAATCAGCCCAATTCAATCAGCTTTCACCAACCAAACAAAGTTTGAGTTTCTTATTTGAAATACACCTAAAGTAATATGCACAAAGTTGCCCGAATCATTTAGCATGTTGATGAAGTAATTCCTATCCACAGATAGAATTACAGGCCCAATCAGATAACAGAGTGATAGCTGGTTACTACGCAGCCTGCGAGAACTTCAGGGACAACACAGTAGAAAAGTGTCCAGGACAGAAGATTGCCGAGAAGATTGTTGAATATTTCCCATCAGCTGTGTTTATAGTGGTAAGAATCTTGTTTTTGTATCATTTAATACATCAATTTTACCATTGATACCTCATTAAACTGCAACACTTACATGATGGGGCCTTATTTTGTTAAGAACTAGTTTCAATCAATACCTATAATATACCAATGTCAAAAATCATGTCGATCCGTTGCTCCGTTGCGGCATGATTGAAGGACAAACCAATAAACGAACAAACAAACACACTTTCTCATTTATAATATTAGTATGATATTAGTGATAACTACAATCTGTCATGTATTGGCATGCAAAAAAAATAATTCTTATTATAATCATTATTAATCATTAATTTCTGTCTGATTAATTGACTGACAACAGAAATCATCATAAATCTTATAAAATCCATCAAATTTACAATATATCTAAATCAAATATTGAAAATATAATAAAAGTGTATATGGCTTCATAAAATATCCAGCTTTCCCAGAATTTCTCAAATAATTCTATTTCTTTACACAGTTTATCACTGGACTAACCTCAAAACTATTAGTAGCATGTACTTATCTACTATTGAAAACCATAACATAACTTTGATGAGTATTCAATAGTACATTTCTGGCTAGATTCTGGGACTGTGACTCTTTTCTCACCCTTTTATTTCTTCTTCTTGGAGACTGTTGTGAACTTAGTTTAGCTACTTAGTTTAACTTAGCTTAGCTTAGCTTTAGTTTTAAAATACTGTTATGTCTTATACTTTGTATACTTGACGTTCTGAAATTGTAGTGTAGGTCTTTTATCTTAATAAATACGACTAATACGTCTTAATATGACGTAAACTATTTTTCATACCACGCGGACGAAGTCGCGGGAATCAAGTTTTGAATAAATATACTTTGAACTTGAACTTACCACTTGCTGTCAAGAACGGAAGCAGCTTTTTGGCTGGGATAGTATTAGCCTCCTCTGGGTGTACTAGGTGAAGGCTACGTCTGTGCATTAGTGCAAGGATACGGAGGAATTAGTACAAGGATTCTGACTGAAGTATTTGTAGACTACTGTTGTATAGAACAGCACTATCAGATGATGTATTTGTACATTCACATTTCTTTGTATTTACACACAATCTGCTGCACTTAAGTTATAGTCTTTAAAAATTTCAGGTTGACAATAAAAGGATGATGCTGCACTTAGACACACCGGCAATCAAGATACACAAGTACAGTGAAGGGAAATGGAAGCCCAAAGACGCTAACAAAGTGCTATTTCGTAAGTGGCCTACATATGGGATTTTTTGTATAATTTCCTAAAACATGAATACCGTTATATTTTTCAAATTTCACACTGCTTATATACTTTCTGTATTGTTCTTACTACTATATTCTGACTGAAATGAGTGATCCAAATGGCTTTGTGAGAATTTTTGAAAATATTGGTAAGGGTGTGGAATTCCTCCAACTAAATAATTGAAAATTCTGAAACATTCATAAATAGTTAACAGGAAACCTGAATACCAATTTTCATGGATATACTTTGAAAACCAACAGACTTTCATTTCCCATTATACCCTTATAAATTACCTTTAAATTCACACTTTCCAGGTGGGTTTTCCAGAACACTATCAAAATTTTAGAAATTAGAAATTTTGATAGTTTTCTGGAAACTTCAAAGCCAGTCTGATCATATACTTGGCAAGGTCATAGTTCAGGAGCCAACCACTAGTATTGTATTGAGTGTTGTCTTCAATACACATCCACTGCTGGACATACTCGTAGGTCTCTTAAGTCATGAGCATTTCAATATATTTTCCAGTCTCAAAATTTGAAATTTTGATAGTTTTCTGGAAACTTCAAAGCTAGTCTGATTATATACTTGGCAAGGTCATAGTTCAGGAGCCAACCATTAGTATTGTCATAAGCATTTCAATATTTTTTCCAGAGTCTCAATATGTACTGGAGACTGTGTCACATTTGCTGCAGAGAAAAGTTCATAAGGACCTGGTGGACTTTGACAACTATTTGGACGACTCGACTCAAGACTGGAACAACTCGGGCATAGAGAAGCTCATCGCAAGCATCGATGCTTCAAATTCCATGGACAAGGAAAAGGATTCTGAGTGAAGTATTTGTAGACTAATGTTGTATAGAAATTGCCAACAAATTGAAGCGATCACATACATTTCATCTATACTCATAATATTATAAATGTAATTGAGAAAGTTTGGACGGATGGATTGATGTTTGTTGTGTCAATCGCACCAGAACGGCTGAGCAAATCTGGATTAAATTTTGCACAGAACTAGATTATAGTATGGAATAACACATAAGCTAATTTTTATCCTAATAAATTATAGTTCCAGCGGGAACCAAAAACATCAATCCACGCAGGCATCAGCTTGTGTAGAATTTACCAAATAATATTTGCTAATTTTATGAATGTTAAACGGTGTCAGTCTGTTACATTTTTATAACCCATCTGCTAAACAGATTTTGATACAGAGATAGGTAGCAAATGAAATTCCATAAGTTAAATATATATAAACAAAATTAAATATATGTAATATTATGTTGGCAATTTTTATCAAATAAGGCCTTACCTATACAAACTGTAAAGGCTGCATTTAATATTTTGGTTTGGTCAACAATTTGTTACGACAAAATTATAGTTAATTCTATGTGTAATTATTTAAAATATATAGATGGGATGGATGTTTAGTTTAATTTTCAAAATACTTTACACGCCCGAAACACACAGTTCCTAGAACTTACAAGCACAGATGTAGATATTGTATGGATGAACTTGAGTGTTTGAAAAAGGCATTTAAGAGCCATTGTTATTGCAGTCTGTGTTACAGGCCTTATTCCATTTAAAAAAAAAAATTTAATCATTACATTAAGGAAAAATGCTATTGAATACATAAAATATATACATATATTTATTACCATATGTTATAAAAATTATTTATTATACTACTATAAAGTATGTAAAATAAAACAAGGTGTTATTTGTATTAGTTTTTAATGTGAATTAAAATAATCTTCTATCAGCTTCTTACATTTATTGAGACCGCCCAAATCACCCGCTTTGCCTTGAAACTTGCCGTTCTTAAATGCACCTTTGCCTTTTAAAAGTTCCGTTATTCTGTAAAAACAAGATTAAAGTCAAATCAATACAGTGATAGACTATAATAAATTGATATGAATAAATTATTATTTATTTATTTTATTTATTTATTTATATATGTCACCGTAAGATTGTAAAAACCGTTTGATTATAATCTAACTCGCGAAATTGCAAACTGTCGAAAGATTACAATTTAACGCATTATTTTTCGGTAAATTGTAATCTGTTAGGTATATTAACCCGAGAGAACCTAAGTGCCCTGGTTATGTATGTCGAGCCCTAACCTAACCTACAAGAAACAGACGAGAAACCGTAAATACAATGAATATTTCAAAAATTGACACTCAGAACATTGAACGGTTCACAATCTGTCGACAGTTCACAATTTCGCGAGTTTAAATCTAACGGTTTTTACAATCTTCATCATCATCATCATCACAACAACCCATTAACGTCCCACTGCTGGGCACAGGCCTCCACTCTCTTAGGAGTGTGGGAATTGGAGCGTAGACCCACCACGCTGCTCCAATGCGGGTTGGCGGGCTTTAACGACTATTATCATGTTAGTGATAATAACCGGGACCGACGGCTTAACGTGCTCTCCGAGGCACGGGGGTGAGACACCGCCAACTTCCTAACTCCGGGCTAGTACTGAGAATTTCTATTGAGAAAAACCCAATACTTAATAATGGCCCGACCCAGGATTCGAACCCGGGACCTCGTCGGCCGCAGTCGAACATGCCAACCACTAGACCAACGAGGCAGTTTACAATCTTACGGTGACATATATATATATAATAATATATAAATATACACGTCAAGTTTCTGGTTCTCATAAAACAACGCCATCTAGTGGGTCTGCCACATACATAACATTAGGTACAAAAAGATGCAGTTTTTTAGTTATGGCAACACTGTAACTTTACTATGTCATTTCATTTAGTATTGAGTAAGACGAGTATCCGATTTGTATTTTTTTTTTAAATTTGTATTATATATATTTTTATTATATATTATATTTTATTTATATTTATATTGATTTGTAGGTTTTAATTTAGTTTTTATAAATTTAGTTAAGATTTAGATTTTATTTTTAAAAATTGTAATGCATGGTATTGATTTTGTGTTTGTACCTACTCATAAAATAAGTTAGAGTTAGAGTTGTAAAAGATCTTATCACTACAGTGCATGCGGTGTTTACCTTTAAGTGGCTAATCATTTTATCTCCGTACCTCATATTTTGAAAAAATTTCTGATCTATGTTTTAAATGATATGCTGTTGGTAGACCAAATATATGAAAAAAAAAAAAAATGTCAACTAGATTGCGCTAGTTTGTATGCTCCAAGTATATTTATTCGAAGACGACATAGCATGTTAGAATACTTACTGTTGTCCTAAAGCACTGCAATGCTCTTCCGGCCCTTGTATAATAATCTGTCCTTCTTTCGGTCTGTCAGCGTCCTCCAACACCAAAAACATAAACAGCCCTTCTTTCTCCAACCCCTTACAAATAGCTCGGTTGAATTCAGGGGTGGCTTCTTTCTTGAACATAAACAGGTATTTCGGTTTAGGGTTGGCACTCTTGACTTTCTCGATTTCATGTTCAGCCAACTCTGACAGGACGTTTTGGAGGTTTTTGTTGGTGATTTTTAGGTTTCTTTGCAATTTTGAGACTAGTTCCTCGTGTTTTGATGGTTCATTCCTGAAATAATAGTAATATAAGAAAAAATGAAAGGAAAGAAAAATCATTTATTTCCAAATTGTGCCATACATATCTAAAGAGGTAGATCACCCCTGCACCTCGACGATCTTAACAAGATCTATAAAATATTATAATATAGTTCATTTGACCTAAATATTGATTTACTTGATATTCATCGATCTTGAATAGAAGTTACTTTGCGGAAGTTCATGATAATGAATGAATTACAAGCTTAATTCTCATTAAAAAATCCTATTACCATGTAAAGGATTACTTAAATGACAAGGAAGCTTGGCAATGATTTGATCTAATGGCTCTGATAGTTGCTTAGTTAAGATGATTATTTTGTGAAATGGTGATAATGAAAAAAACCCCGGCTGAGTTTATTGTGGGCTCAGATCCATTCTCATACGTTTAGGTATGTACGATACCATAAACGTATTAGAATGGATACACCAAATTGAGCTCTAAATCAATGCGGTTATGATATATTTTACTTTGACGCCGAACTTAGACGATTGGATCGGCAATTCTTACATAATCGGGAGGCTGGGCGCGTTTGGAACCCTCGTAGCTTCAGTTTTAAGATACCGTTACTGATTATCGCTATTATATTTTATAAATAACTAGACGTCAATAAGTGTAGTATACCTACCTAAATTGAATAAACATTATTTGAGTTTGACTTTGAGTTTGACTTTGACTTTGACTTTGACTTTGACTTTGACTTTGACCATACTTCCGCATACGACTCGTCTTATAAAGTTTTCAGTCGATTATATCTATCCCGTGATGTAGATACAGTTAGCGCCATCTAGTGCAGCACAGTGGTAACAGCTACAAAAGGAGAATGTAAAAGCTTACTTCAAGAGCGCAGTGAGCGCTTTCTCTCTGTCCAACATCCGCTGCAGTGTACTGGTTACTCGGTTGCCGACTAGGAACTTTAGGTTTGTCTTGCCTTTCTTCCCGGGCTCCGTTCCCAGTAACTTTATTGTTTGAAGTTGACTGGAAACAAGATTGATTATTTAACTAACCTTAAATTTATTTTATAAATAACTGGTAGCTAACTAGCTAATGCCCGCGACTACGTCCGCGTGGATTGAGGTTTTTTTGGTTCCCGCAGGAACTCCTTAATTTTCCGGGATAAAAAGTAGCCTATGTGCTATTCCAGACTATAATCTATCTCTGTGCCAAATTTCAGCCAGATCCGTTCAGCCGTTGGGGCGTGATTGAGTAACATCCATACATCCCTCCAAAGGACCAAACTTTCGCATTTATATAAGTAAAATTAATAGTGATTTTATAAATAACTGACCTTAAATTAATAACTATCCTTAAATTTATTTTATAAATAACTGGACGTCAATAAGTGTAGTGTACCTACCTATAATTAATAAAGAAATAATATTTGCTCTGACTTTGAGGAATACAACTAGGGTTGGCAACTTTTTTTGACAAAAAAACGTATATATAATGGTTTGGATAGGAAAAAAAAGTATTTGGAAGAAAAAAAAAAGTATTTTTCAAATTTTATGTTTTTATGTCAGAATGTCACCTGTCCTGTCACATGCAAAACACCACATCTGACATCTAACATTTCGTTCAGTAATTATGAATCTTTTCTATCATCCGTTTTAACATATGTTTACCGTTAAATAGTTAAGTACCCATAATGAGTATTTTGTTTTACGCATCACAGTAAAGATTGAAAATAAAGTATTTTTCACATATTTTATTTGAATGCAAAAGTATAAAGTATAATTACCAAAAATAAAGTAGGACACGTTTTTATAAAGTATGGTTGGCAACCCTAAACACAACGCAGTGAGAGCTACCTACAGTGCAGTGGCGTGCAGTTCATAGAGGCATAAAGGCACTGCTTACCCAAATGGTTATACGTCAATGCTCATTTCATTATAAAAGTCAATAAATAGGCTTTCTGACTAGCTAATGCTAGTGGGTTACCAGGTGAGACCGCAATAGGTGTATATTACCTTAAATTAGCCACATGTGTCCCGCAGCACATATTCTCATCAATGTCACCGATGCAGATCACTCGGATTGTGTCCATGCAGTCTTTGGGGAGACCCCGAGTGTGGGCCTGACAACAAACACATACTATTCATCTATACTAATATTATAAATGCGAAAGTTTGGATGGATGTATGGATGTTTGTTACTCAATCGGGCCCCAACGGCTGAACGGATCTGACTGAAATTTGGCACAGAGATAGATTATAGTCTGCAATAGCACATAGGCTACTTTTTATCCTGGAAAATTAAAGAGTTCCCTCAGGAACCAAAAACCTCAAACCACGCAGACGAAGTCGCGGGCATTTGCTAGTGATAGATAAATAACATTTATAACTAACCTCATCAAGATCAGGATCACTGGCTCTACACAACTTGACAGTGACAGGGATAGCTCTGCGTATCAGCTCATTGCATCTCTCCTCCGCCGCTCTGACGACGCTGTCCCCAACACTAGTGGACTCAAGTTCCACATAACACTCTTCTGCACCCAACCACCAGCTCGTTGTGGGCAAATTGTGTTCCTTTTCTAGAATTGCCGATAGCAAATGTTGACCTGGAAATATCAGATTAGTTTTTAAATGTTTATATTAACTTAAAAACTTGTTTTGCGGTCAAAAAGTTACCACAACCCACTTTTGTGTGGAGCTGCACAGCGCCACAGCCAAAACGTCGACAAAAGGGGATACATTAAGTATTTTTAGATACTTCTGACAATTTATTGATGTCGTGCATTTTTATCAAAAGCAATGATAAGTAATAAGTAAGTAAGTAATAAGTCTTGACAATGCCTGATTATTCTTACCTTGAAACTACTAAGTCATTATAATGTGGTAGGAAATAGATGCCAAAAATTGAGGTTATTTGAACTAAAGTGTTACATACAAGTGGATTGCACGTAAGCTCAGAACATCTCATATACAAGTAAAGAATAAAGTTATAGAATTATCCCCATTTCGTAAGCAAGTTAATTCAATTTTTATTTTTTGTCACTTCAATTCTGTAGCCCAGAGAGATGCATTGGGCAACTGTTAGGTATCTTCAGGTAAGTAATCTAAATAAAATAAATATTTCTTTTATATTATTAATCTATGGCCGCCCCATTTTGAACTTTCACTATTGAGACTTAAGTCACAAAGTAATGTATTTGTGGATAGCACTAACCTACCTGAATGTTGCTGCATGTGATCAAACCGCCGCCCCCAGTGGATCCTCTGCGCCACTTCAGTGCCCACCACCAGTGGCTCTCGCGTGAAGTGGACAGCCTCGTCCCCCTTGCGCAGCACTTGCAGCACCTCTGTGTTGTTCAACCAGCCAATGTCGTGAGGCTGGGGGCAAGGATGATAAGATTATTGAGACAAGATCTATTTAAGCCAAAGGAATATGTTAATATTCCCATAATATGTGCCATTCCAAATGCAAACTAACTATTCTATTAGAGATACAGGTTATATTTGGTACAAGGAACTTCATTCTTTAACATGATTTAGTGTGTATTTTTTTTCAAATAAGTCTTCAGAAATTTAAAATACTGTAATTTGACTGTGGTAATTGATAGGAAGTGTAGTACTTAACCTATATGTATTAATATAATAATGTGAATATGTGTCTGTCTATCTGTCCAGATAAAATAAAACTTGCATTGGGAATCTTTGATTTTCCAGGATGCAAGCTTTCTTTGTACCACATATTGGCAATATTGGTTAAACAATTGGATCATGAAAGGGTGACAGACATGAATAAAGACGCTCTTTCACATATATTAAGTTGACTATTATTTTGGTTATTTAACAGAAAAGAAAACAATATTACCTGACCACCACCTGCGGGGAAGAGGATAGTGTTCTCCAGTGTCACTTGATAGCCCTCAAACTTTGATACCTTCCCATACTCTACGATTGGCTCTTTGGTTTCCTCACATTTCACTACTTTTGATGTGAACTTAAAAAGAGAGTTCCAATACCATAATATGTAAATAATATCATTGCATGTTCACATTTAAAATACGACCAACATGAAAATGTTGTTAAATCTGTGAATTCGTTCATTTAATATTATTAATATCACAATAAATCTGTATTATTTATGATTTTATTCAGAAAATTCCACGATATTTACCTCCTTTAGGAAGCTGTCCTCTTGGCACTTAAAAACCATGTTATGCTTTTAAATATGACTTTTCTTCACTAGACTAGTATTTGTAGATCACGGAATATTACCCCAAAATATAATAATTAAAGTTTTAAACCTTTTTACTTATAATATGAATTTTTGAAAACTCATTTGAAAAGGTTTGACTTTGAGGTTATAAAAAATAACAGAGACAAGTAAAAATAATGCGCGATTATGTATTTATTCTAAGCCGCGAAGTGTCAAAATAAAAATCACAGACTATAGCGCCCATTAAAGCTTTATGTACACAGTCACACATCATAATAACAAACGTACAATTTGTAGTAATTACATTATCTCTGATAATAACTATAGGCTTTTATTTTTTAATCATCATAGTAATTTAAGAATAAATTACTTGATCCAAATAATCCAGCAACCAATTCAGGGGTCCAGGGTTTGATACTCAGACACGCATCAAAAGATTATCTAGATAACATTACCTTTAACTTTTCGTAGATATTTTTAAAATCCGCTACAAGTTTTTCAAATTACGATCCAACTGAAGGTAAGAGATGATGCAGTCTAGATGGTAGTGGGCTAACCTGTTAGGTGTAGGGGTAATGGCTATGGCTGTTTTATTCAACCTTAACTATTTAATTTCTAGGCGGCACGTTTTTGCCGCAAGGGTGCTAACTAGCCACGGCCGAAGACTACCACCAAACTAGAGCAGAAATTCAGACGATGATGATGATTAATAATAATATATATCTTGTTGAAGTAATTATTTGACTCGAATGTGTAGATACACCTATCCTATAGAGGTGTGCACAATTTTTTTCCCAGTACAACAAAACAACGGTGATATAATTTATTTATTTATAAGGAATTATATATTAGGTCACAAGTGTTAAAAAATTGTTCTTAGTCAAGAATGCTAATGAGAAGGGTTCCAACCAAAACATTATTTATTTATTTTTATTTTTTGAATACGAAGTAAACGTTTGATCCAAAACTGATACGGCGAAATCAACGTCCTGCTTATTGATACACATCGGTGGTTTTATCCTTAGAACCTGCAAAATGAAAACATTAATTGGAAACCAGGCAAAGCTTTGCAACATATTATGTATTTTATTGCTTTCCAAACCATTACAAATCCAATTTAAAGAACCTCTTTGAGAGGGAACCATTAGTAATGGTTTTAAAATAATCTATATCTACATTGGTTAACTAGTGTGTTAGCCACTTGAACTCATGACCATCAGTTCAATGACAAAAAAATTATTCAAAGTAAAAAAGTCAAAATATTTTATTATTTTTTTTTTTATCCACTACAAGTTAGCCCTTGACTGCGATCTCACCTGATGGTAAGTGGTGATGCAGTCTAAGATGGTAGTGGGCTAACCTGTTAGGGGCATGGCAGTTATATTAAACCCCTATTCGGTTTCTACACGGCATCGTACCGGAACGCTTTACGCTTGGCGGCACGTCTTTCCCGGTAGGGTGGTAACTATAGCCACGGCCAAAGACTCTTACCAGGCCAGACAAGCAAAATTCAGAAATTATAAATTCCCAAATTGACCCTGCCGGGAATCGAACCCGGGACCTCCGCACGTTAAGACAACAGCGCTACACACTGCGCCACTGAGGTCGTCAAATATTTAGGTACAATGTACACAAGTTATTGACGTTTGGTTACTTTCATTTATAGCTTATAGCTCGTCTTTTACTTGTTCGTTCATTATTTATATTTTTCAACGCAAGAAGTACTTAGAACCAGATATAATTAAAACTAGATATAATGTCATGATCTCACATTGCCCCACCGTCCCCCTGCGCCAATGAGAGCTCCGGAATCTTTGATCATCTCCATAATATCAAGAAAGTCTGCCTTCTTTAAAGGATTCTTAGTACCAGGCTCTACCAGCTCTAGGGCTAGCATAAGGCCTTTGCCACGAACATCACCAATCATCGGATGGATCTTCTGTAATGCCATTAGCTGTTCTATGAAGTATTTGCCGGTTTCTTTGCAGTTTTGCTGCAGTTTCTCTTCCTCTATGACCTATAAACACCAATAATATGTGATGTGGGAACCAATCTTTTAGATTTATTTGTTAATCTTGTTATGCTATATAAACCTTAGTAGCGAAGGCTGCGTGGTTTGAGATTTTTTGGTTCCCGCGGGAACTCTTTAATTTTCCGGGATAAAAAGTGTATTCCAAGCCTATGTGCTATTCCAGACTATAATGTATCTCTGCGCCAAATTTCAGCCAGATCCGTTCGGTCGTTGGGGCGTGATTGAGTAACAAACATCCATACATCCATCCAAACTTTCGCATTTTTAATATTAGTAAGAAGTAAGAAACCAATCTTTTAGATTTATTTGTTAACCTTGTTATGCTATATAACCTTACACAGCCCGAATTTAGTTTCCGATGAGTTTAGTTTTAGGTACTTTTACTGGGACGGCCTAAGTCCGGTCTGATATCATCCATCCAAAAAAATAAGTAGCACCAAACAATTATTAAGGGTTCTGGTTATTAAGTTATATTGAGTACCATACCATATTGAGGAAATCATTTAGGATCCGGGATCCATACTAATATTATAGATGTGAAATTGTGTCTGTCTGCAACGCTTTAAACGGCCCATCTTTTCATTAGATTTCGATATTTGGTATAGAGGTGGATCCCGAAGAAGGCTAGCTTCCTTTTATCCCGGAAATTTTAAAGAAAATTAATCAACGCAGACGAAGTCGTGAGCATCGTGTAGTTTTAAATAATCTGATGAAGCCCATCCACTTTTTGGTGCTAAACTGCTAAAATCCTCACTAACACATGATACCTAGGTGAAAATTAAAATCTGATAACATCATATTATAGAACTTACTTCCAAAACTGCCTTACCAACCGCCGCAGCCATGGGGTTTCCTCCAAACGTATTAAAATACGTAGCTTTATTGTGAGCGTCGGCTATTTCCTTAGTAGTGACCACTGCTGCTAGGGGAAATCCGTTACCAATCCCCTTAGCCATGGTCACTATGTCCGGTACAATACCATGGTTCTCGAATCCCCAAAACGCATCGCCTGTGCGACCGAAACCTGTTTGCACCTAAATAAAGTAATCTTATATATAAAAATCAAATGCTGTTCGTTAGTCTCGCTAAAACTCGAGAACGGCTGGGCCGATTTAGCTGATTTTGGTTTTGAAATGTTTGCCGTAGTCCAAGGGAGGTTTAAATGGTGAGAAAATATCGAAAAATTGCGAGGAAGATAGGACAGGACAACGTCTGCCGGGCCCACTAGTCATGTATGAAAATTTGGTGGAATATTGGGTATTTGACGACTAACTAGTCAAATAAACTCTAATTCTATTGCTTTCCAAACCATTACAAATCCAATTTAAAGAGCTCCTTTGAGAGAGAACCATTAGTAATGGTTTTAAAATAATCTTTAACTACATTGGTTTAACTGGTGTGTTAGCCACTTGAACTCATGACCACCAGTTCAATGACAAAAAAAATATTCAAAGTAAAAAAGTTATTCAATTTTTTTTTAACCACTACAAGTTAGCCCTTGACTGCGATCTCACAGGTGATGGTAATTGATGATGCAGTCTAAGATAGTAGCGGGCTAACCTGTTAGGGGCATGGCAGTCATATCGTACCGGTACCGGAACGCTAAATCGTTTGGCGGTACGTCTTTGCCGGTAGGGTGGTAACTAGCCACGGCCGAAGCCTCCCACCAGGCCATACCAGGGAAAATTCAGAAATTATAAATTCCCAAATTGACCCCGCTGGGGATAGAACCCGGGACCTCCGCACGTAAAGACAACAGCGCTACACCCTGCGCCACGGAGGTCACGGGTTCGATCCCCGGCTGGGTCAATTTGGGAATTTTGGACGTTTTTTGTGCCATACAGATCTCTGTCCGAAATACTGAGAAACTCTTAGTATCATTTTGCGCAATGGTTGTTTAAAGTTGATTGTTAGATCAGATGTAGATGTAATAAGAAAATAAATCATCAATTACCTCATCAGCAACATAAAGTCCGCCATATTTCCGTATTAGCTCCCTGGCTTTCCTGACATATCCTTTCGGAAACTGCACACCTCCGTTCACCCCTTGAATCGATTCTACGAATAGTGCAGCTACTTTTCCAGCTGGTACTGAATTCTCTAGAAGCTAAGATTTCTCTTTATATTATTATTTGTAGACAGAAATATAGTTAAAGTGTCCATTGATTACATGAGTCTATCGCCTAAGTTAGATATTATTGCTTAGTTGTAACAGTTTGGCGTTTGATTTTCGGAATCCAGATGGATGTATTTGAGCCTACGAGCATTTGTATTGGTCAATTTTATGGTGTACTTCTTTAGATGCTAAGCCTGGGACGATATGTAGGATAAAAGATTGGCTTAAAATACGTTTAGTTAATTTGAGTGCAGAAATTCCCCTCGAGAAAAGGTTTTAATTTAGGTGCTCAAGCAATAGTAGCTAATTATACCTCCATCCCTAAAACTGATTTGAGTTTGTATTTTAAAAGAAATTTACCTCTTTCAGCTGATGGATGTATTTGTCTGAAGTATCACAATCACCAACACAAGAGCACGCATCAGGTACTTGGGATAACGAGTCTCTGCAGCCGCCCCAAATACCTCTGTAGGGGTCTGGTAGCATTGCCTGTTGAGAAAATGTTAGACATCATCTTTTCAACGTCACCATTTGATTAGCATTGGACAAATACAAAATGTACAAACATGTAGTGAATTATTAACCCTAGGCACGTCGTACTGGAGCCGAGAACTCGTTTGTTATCCGGTACTCAGCATTAGAACAGAGACATGATCCTTTGAACCAGATTCAAAGTAACTCAAATTCATGTCCAATATGTTAACATTAATTTAATCTGTCGCGCTTGTTTTACGAAATTCGTAAGCCATTCCGTTACGAATTTCGATGTGTTTTGATCTCACTCCAGTGCTATTTCATCAAACAGCCAGTTTGCCATTCCTTTCCAGTTCATCATCATCGGTTTTCAAGATTCACGGCATCATAGAGGTATTTTCCTTACATGATGAATTCCTGCAGGTACCGGCAAAGGCAAGCGATATGACTGCGTGGCTGTTAGACCCATCATGGTGCTGGAGTAGCCATGATAACAACTCTGAAGGGATATGATATCATGGTTCCCCGTGTACGCCTTCGCCAGGACTATGGCCAAGTCGTTTGCTTCTGTGCCACTGTTCACCAAGTAGACCACCTTAGAAGAAAGTAAGACTTTAGGAGTATTAGGAAGGCTTCCCAATAAGTAAGCAAGAATTAAAATAAAAATACTTTAAAAATCTGCAATATCTCTCTTTTATTATATAAAATTCCCATATCACAATGTTAGTTACCAATACCATACTCCTCCGAAACGGCTTGACCGATTTTTATGAAATTTTATATGCATATTCAGTAGGTCTGAGAATCGGCTACTATTTATTTTTCATACCCCTAAAACACCTCCATCCTCGCGGACGGAGTCGCAGGCATCATGCTAGTATATATATATATATAAATAATTGACCACACAATGACCAATGGAAACACAAGTATCAAATGCGGTTTTTCGCATTACAGCCTGTGTTATCATCAACAGATTTTCAAATTCTACCATTTTCGTTCTGCTGCAAACTTAGCGTAGCCAGACTATGTTATTTAACTAATTACTAAGTATTTCCAGATATCGTGAGAGTGGATGGATTGAGTTTTTTTGGTTCCCGCGGAAACTCTTTAATTTTTCGGGATAAAAAGTAGCCTATGTGCTATTTCTGACTATAATCTATCTCTGTACCAAATTTCATCCAGATCCGTTAAGCCGCTCTGGCGTGATTTAGTAACAAACATCCATCCATCCATCGCTCCATACTTTCGCATTTATGATATTAGTAATTATACAGGTACCCTTAGATCCTTATATACCTTTAGATCTCCAGGAAATTTAGCCGTCAATTTCTCAACGTATTCATAGATTCTTGGATGCCTGTAGATATTCGTTGAATGCCAGAGAGTGTCGATTTGCTTATGCAACGCAGCCGACACTTTCCTGAAAGTAAATCTATATAACACGAGTGCATAATATTCCATTAAGTATTATGAAATTGAACGCATTCTAAAGGGCTTAGGTATATTCATTTCACTCTACAATCAGCATTTCTGTCACGGCTCCTCCAATTATTAAGCCTTTGTCAATAATTTCATCGTATAATAATCATGCGGTTTTTCGATAGTCATTTAACGTAAGTCGTCGTATATCATACTAATATTATAAATGCAAATGTCTGTTTGTTTGTTGGTTCGTCTTTTTTGTCCTGACCTGGAGAGTGACATAGGCAACTTTTTATACCAGAAAACTAACGAGTTCCCGCGCTACATCATCATCATTACATGATTTTAATTCTAGATGATCCTAATCCCTAGTTTATTTCAATTAAAACTAAGAAATAAAATAAAATCTAAATTAAAAACTAATTATGTTTACAAAAATTGATCCCTAGTGCAGGATATAAATAATCACAACTTGGGTTAGTTGGGACTCCAACGAATATAATTATGTGACCCGGCCTGCATCTTCAGCTTTGCAAGCTCGGTTACAAACAATAGCTATTCTACGGATCTCATAATTTCTGTTGAAGAACTCCGAGCCGCTCTCTATCGCCTGCTTAGTGATCTGGTTAGCAAGAGAATGCAAATTAGATTCCTCACGGGTGGCAATGCCCCACGGAAACAGTAACGATGCCTCCAAAGAGATCCAGATACCGCTTGCCCTCGTGATCGAATAGCCACTGCATATGCCCCTGATGTAACACCAATGGACGCTTGTACAAGTTGTACATTACTGGTGGTATTTTCTCAGATTTTATTTTATCTATCTCTGGGACTGATGGACCCTGAAAAGTTAATATCTCCTGGTTAAGTATCTGTAAGCTTGGACAGTTAAATCTCTCCTGGTAAAGTATCTATAAAATAGGGGGACGATTGGGGACTTACGTTGACCTGTCTCAGAAGAAAGATACGCACGGCATGACGCATTTATGATGATGATTAGGGTAGAAAGAACACACTAGCTAAAATATAGGGGTACAAGTTTCCTAGGGTTTCCCAATGGGAAGTTCACATATACGTTTCGAAGAGGTTTCCGAGCTTACTTAAATTACTGTCAGTGTTTCAGGGGGAAAATAACTCACTTTTCTACTGGTTTTAATTGTATAGTCTAACTAAAAAAAGTGTCATAAAACCAAAGAAATAACTCACATAATATTTATTTGGCGTAAAGTCGCATTTAGGTAACGTGCTTGCGTATCTCCTGCCTAAAGTGTAACAGCAATAAGTTGTTACTAAAATAAAAAGAACAATTATTTTTATTGCGAGCAAATTTTTGTAATATTTAAGTAAAGTTTTGTTTATAATAAAGTAATTAAAGTAAGTACCTACCTTTATTAACCGCCATTAGATTTTAAATTCGAAAGTACCAATACAGTGAGAAGGCGCGAATACTACTGAATTGAATTTGAATTATAAATTACGACTCTTGACACCTTGACACCAGAATGTGTTTGATAACAAAAGGCATATAATCAAATTGTGTTGGGTAGAATGTACATTGTTTTTAGTAAGTATAGATATAATTTTGTTGTATTTTGTATTCAAATTATAGATGGCTAAAAATAATCACCATAGGATATCATGGATGGTAATGGAGTGTGACAGTTTTAAATACAATGAAAAATAGTGTAAGCAGGTAGGACATTTGTACCTATCTCGTGAAATGTACTAATTGACCGTAAAAACCAAATATGCTTAGTATGGAAATACGCTAATATGATTAATAATATTATAATATAGCCTGACCAGAAAAACTAGAAACCCACCATGTCGTTGGTGACAAAATTCGAACTAAGTAACTACTTAGCGTAAAAAGAGAAATGTAATAGTAGTGTCCCCAAATAGGTTTTTTTTGCCCTTTTCCACCACTCGGTGGTGGTGGAAAAGGGCAACCGCTCTTTTTAAATAATTCATTTACAATTATTATATCAATGCATACATAAGTAACCGCTGTCCTTAGCATTGCTGTAGTGATCAAATCCTTGCTCCTCTATCATTTTCTTAATCTTCAACAGTATACCTAATAAGCTTTTTTCAGGAGCATACTTTTAATGGCTTTCTTAAATTTGTGCCTATAGGCAAGTTTAAAATAGGTTGTGGAATTTTGACAAAGAAAAGAATGCTCATTCCCACGAATGAGCATTCTTTTCTGAGGCGCCTCAAAACTTTTTTGAGGCGGAGCGATGGAGTCACGAGCCTATTACGGCCTCTAGTTTGCCTGTCGTGCAGATCGCTTTTTTTTTGTAAATTTGGATGTGCTGTTTTACAGAACTTATATTACTGTAAATATATTGCGAGGCTACAGTTAGAATACCAATTTCTTTAAGGTTCTCTCTAAGGGAATCACGCGGTTTTAAATTATAAATTGCACGTATTGCCCTTTTTTTTAGTACAACTTTTTGTTTTTAAACTGCCGCTTTACCTCTCATTAAGATTCCGTAAGACATAATGCTATGAAAATATACAAAATATAAAATCCAGGCGGTTTCGATGTCAGCTATCTTGCGAATCTTTCTGACAGGCGACAGCGTAAGCAGCAGAACTAAGCTTGCCAGCAAGTGTTGTGTGCCCCATTGAAGCTTTGCGTCTAAATAGTCTAAGGTCACACCCAGGAATACAATAGTATCTTCTATTTTAACATAATATCATTTTAGGTACGTAGCATCTTAAATAAAACAAACAAAAACGTATGATTTCGTAGTATTAAAATATGGTTAATGTTTATATTATTCAGGTGATTATTTTATCAATTGTTTTAGAAAAGCGATAAGATAACTTAATATGATGAAAATATAATATTTACTAAGGTCACTGTTTTAAAAAGGTACACCTATTTCATCTAAAATAGATATATTTTAGGTTGATATACGTTTTATGTCAATGTATGTTTCTATTAAAGATATTTTATATTTTTCCAAAAGTGTAAACCTAGCCTTATACAGATAACTGTCTTGAGTCTTGACTTTGATGAGCTAATGATTAACTAATCTCTTGTTCTTGAGTTAATCAATAAATGCCTACAATTAATATTATTAACCTTGTTAAGAACCGTAATTAGAATAATTATTGTTAATTATATAAAATGGCTACATCTTAATTAGCCAAAACGTTGATTTAGTTATGGTCACGTTGGTTATTTAAGAGACGCTGTTTTAATTTTATTATGGTTATTAGGATTTAAAAAAATCTATTAGTTTTGTCGTTAAACGTATCTTCTAAAGATCATGTAATATAAAAAATAATTATATTTTCATGGAATTTTGTAATAAGTACATCGATGGATATTATATTTAAGTTTTCACAAAAACCGGTAGAATCGGAAAAAGTAATCGGAAAAAGTAAATAGTCGTTACCAAAGACTATACCTATCCCTCAGGTCCTCACTAGTGACAAGTGTTCCTTCCACGTCAATCGAGTTGGAAAGAAAATTGGCGTTGTCAAAAAACGAGTGTACGCGGAGGTGGCCGCATATCGTATTGTGTTGTATTGGAAAAGGGAACGGCTTAAGTCACCTATAATATTCTTATATTATTCTGTTACTTATATCTAGAATATAATTCAAAATGAAGCTTATTTATCTCATGTTACTGGTTTTGCCCGCGGCACTACTATGCTTTCAAAATGGTAAGTTATTTTCGTACTTTTGTAGAAATTATTGGTACGTGGCATAAGATTGGATTTATGTAATTCTTAAAAGAAAGTGCCTATCAATTTGTGCAGTGATACTAACATTTACTTGCTAGTTTTATGAGGTTACATTTGGTTGATTTCCATAACCCAAGAAACCAATATTGTAACCTAATTTCTAATTTAACTTATATTTACATAATATTATTATTATAATTTATATATCAAATTGGTAGGAAATCGTTTTATTGTATATATTTGTTGACTGTAATAATCATTCCAAATGGTTTATAATTAGTCAACAAATATATACTCCTGATAAGGTAACCATAGCTATTTGTGCTCATGGCCAATTCCCTTACAGATACATTTGTTACTTCATGTAGCCATTAAATTCCATCTAAAGTGTTTTGCAACTTACATACTTCAAGTTACAAGAACATTGCATTGTTTTTACCTTTTAAAATACAATACAGTACCTATTAGGTAGAAATTATATCTTAGTACCTACCTAATTTAGTAGTATGTAAAAGAAAAAGTTCATTAGTTCAAACTGTTCATCAATGTATCAAGGAGGTTTCCAAAATTATTTAAATAAAATAGTAAAGTTATTTTAAAACATGCTATAAGTTTCTATACCTAATCAACTCATATATTTTGCTAAATCAGTTTGCTGCATTATTAGAACATGAATAAAACATATTTTTTCTGCTGGTGAGAAGAGGCAACCCTTAAAAGATTTTCAATCAAAGAATCAATCAGTATCCATCAGTGTTAAATAATCAAACATAGTATCAATCAGTGTTAAATAAAATGCCATGTTGCACAGTGTTAGTAGTGAAATAAATCTATCCAGCATAATATTAGAATAAGTCTGACTTGTTATGTATTATCTCTTCCAGCCAATACACTGCTAGCGAAAGCAGATGAAGATGAGCTAGATGATGTAGTGGACATTGAAGGTGAAGACAACCAGGTGGTGGGTGAAGACGCGCTGGGCGATGAAGACGATGACTCGGTCAAATCATCACAAGACGTTGACACCACTATTATGTTCATCAAGCCAATACCTAGCTATGGTGATGCAGTGTTTGGTGAGTGGTCCTCCCTGACCAAAAAGTCATTGGGCCCAATTCTGTTGTACATCATCTGTAACATAAAATGATAGCTCTATTTATATTGCTATGTAAGGGATTCATCATACTCCCTGCAGAAAGGGGCAGCGCTAGATTTAGAACTGTTCTTTTAGTTTAGTTTAGAGATTGTGTTATACCAAATTAGCTACAATATCTATTGATTCAATTTGATTCAAGATTTAATGATTATTTATTCAAGTTATACTGTACATTTTTGAATGTATAAAACATAATCTAAGCATATATAACATAAGCATCTATAACATAAGCTGGTCAGTTCGAAGCTGCAAAGCTTAGAACATCGGCGAAAAGTTGCCTGTCTGTCGGTATTCTACAGGATATATTTCGGAGAGTGTGCTCAGGAACTATTCGATCTGGTTCCTCCATCACCTTTTTATTATCGAACCGCAAGGCATCGACAAGGTCTGCACCCTTACGCAGTCGAAATTCCGCGGGCTCGTACGAAGCGATTTGCTTCCTCGTTTCTAATTAGAACCGCTAGGATATGGAATGCCCTTCCGGCTTCCGTTTTCCCCACCTCTTTTAATATAGGTACCTTCAAATCAAGAGTGAATAGGCATCTTCTAGGAAAGCGCGCTCCACCTTAGGCTGCATCACCACTAAGCAAGTCTGATTGCAGCCAAGCGCTGGCCTATATAATAAAAAAAAAAAAAAAAAAAAGTCAAATAACTTTAAAAAGTGATCATGATGATATTGTATGATTCCTGCTGACCTGCTCGATGATGCCTTTTTTCTGCTTGGCGTTTGGTTTCTGAAATATCCTGTAGGAACTCTGATTTTCTGGGATGAATTATGGATAAGGATGGATGCCATCCCTGTACCAAATTACGTCAAAATTGGTTGAACAGTGCAGCCAAACAAGCAGACACACTTTCACTTTAGTAACTGTATTTCAGTATTAGTAACCATATTTTGTTTTCTCTCTTATAAGCGAAATATATATGAACACATGTGCTAGCTACAGATTGCAGAGTACCACAGAAAAAAGTAACTATTTTAATTTTTTTACCCACAGACATACAAGCCGGCTTCCCTGTAGAATTCCTCGTTGGTTTCACCAACAAAGGCTCAGAAGACTACATCGTAGAGACGATGGAAGCCTCGTTCAGATACCCCATGGACTATACGTATTACATTCAGAACTTCACAGCGTTGCCTTACTTCAGAGAAGTGAAACCCAAACAAGAGGCTACATTTGCTTACTCGTTCATTCCCAATGAGGCGTTTGCTGGCAGGCCTTTCGGACTTAACATTCAGTTAAACTACAGGGATGCCAGCGGTAACTTCTATCAGGTTAGTTAGCAAATATTACTGTACTAGCTGATTCTGTTATCTTTTTAAGTTTCGGTTTTTAATTACATGAGGTTATTACTTAGTTTTGGGATAAAATGTACCTTTTTGGTTTCTTTATGTTCCTTGTAAGCTATTTCTGTACCAAATTTCATCACAAATGGTTCTGCAGCTGTCTAATAAAAATATAACACTTAACATCAAACAACTTTCTTATTATTTTGTATTATTCATATAATATTAGAGTTGATGGGTAATTTTATAATAATTAAAAGGGTAAAGTCTGATCAATACTTAACGATTAGCCAGTAATATTGGACTTAATAATTTTTAACAAGAACTGTTTTTAGGCTGGTAATTGTACCATATTATTTATGTAAGCTAAAATAGGCAAAATAAGCTTCCATTTCTTGTTACTGTACTAATACAGATTGCCAGATTAAGACTGGTATTAAGCATGATTTTCTGATACGTAAGAACTTTGTCTTAGCTGATTTTAGTTTATTAATATTTGCCTAAGTGCTCTTCGCGTCGTATTCCTCATCGCTGAGGGTTGCGGCCCCATTCCATTAACCACATAATGGCTGAGGTTTTCTTGGGATAATAATGCGGTGGGTTACCACGTCCTTCTGCATACGACTCTGCTAACCCATTCTCTGCCAACAGGACGCGTTCCGACGGCTTAACGGGGAAAAGATGTACTATGTACCTACTTACAATCTTGCAAATATATAAATATTCTATTCTATTCTAATAAATATTCCTTCTAAGAGTACTATTTCAACTCTTAGGTTACATACGATTATTATTAGATGTTTGTGATAATGACCGGAACCGACGGCTTAACGTGCCCTAAAAAGAAAAGGCCAAATTCAGTCACAAAGAAAAGGCCAAACTGGATGGGTGATCGACACATCCAGTTACCAACTTGGGTCAACGTTGCTCAACAGTCACAATCGATTGATATGCCTTGTCGCAACACAACTCATCCCCAGGGTGTCCACGGACCTGGAAGGTCAGGGAAAAGTCAGGGAAGCTATTGTGGGTCAGGGAAAGTCAGGGAAATGACTTCTCTACCTGGAAAAGTCAGGGAAAACCAGGACTTTTTGATGATTGATCTTTAAAATTAATGTAAAAGTCTAAAAATGTATAGAATAAATAAAAATAATATTATCTTATCAGTCATTAGTGCTTATTATATACATATTTATACTCCAATAGCTATGCAGCAGGTTATGGTGTGGCAATCTACCTGTGTTGAAAATTGTCACCTTGATAGTTGGACACCTTGGGAAGCCAATAACATAAATCTCTGAGTGTTTGTGAAGACTCAATTTTTGTCTCTTACAATCATTCGCAAGAGAAACATTTTTACTTTGAAAAATTACAGCTAAACAGGTCAGGGAAAATTTTAGAAATGGTCAGGGAAAGTCAGGGAAAAGTCAGGGAAATGTTTTGACGATTTAGAGTGGACACCCTGATCCCCCATTTTGCCTAAATTACATAACCCATTACCCTACAGGACGCTGTATACAACCAGACGCTCAACATCGTGGAAGTGTCCGAAGGTTTGGACGGGGAGACCTTCTTCCTGTACGTGTTCCTGGGTGCTGCGTGTGTGTTAGCGCTAGTGTTGGGCCAACAGGCTCTGTCGACTTTAGCGCGGCGACGTTCGCCTCGCTCGGCCCCCAAGCCGCTGGAGACGGGCACCGCCAGCGATGTGGACTATGACTGGCTGCCCAAGGAAGTCGTTAAACAGCTCAGTGAGTGTTGCAATACCTGACACATTTAGAACTTTTGACTTCTTCAAGGAAGTCGTTAAACTTTTAATACCTGACACATTTGGAATTTTTGACTTCTTCAAGGAAGTCGTTAAACTTTTAATACCTGACACATTTAGAATTTTTGACTTCTTCAAGGAAGTCGTTAAACAGCTCAGTGAGTGTTTTAATACCCGACACATTTAGAACTTTTGACATCTTCAAGGGAGTCGTTAAACAGATCAGTGAGTGTTTTAATACCTGACACATTTAGAACTTTTCACTTCTTCAAGGAAGTCGCTAAACAGATCAGTGAGTGTTTTAATACCTGACACATTTAGAACTTTTGACTTCTTCAAGGAAGTCGTTAAACTTTTAATACCTGACACATTTAGAATTTTTGACTTCTTCAAGGAAGTCGTTAAATAGCTCAGTGAGTGTTTTAATACCTGACACATTTAGAACTTTTGACATCTTCAAGGAAGTCGTTAAACAGCTCAGTGAGTGTTTCAATACCTGACACATTTAGAATTTTTGACTTCTTCAAGGAAGTTGTTAAACTTTTAATACCTGACACATTTAGAATTTTTGACTTCTTCAAGGAAATCGTTAAACAGCTCAGTGAGTGTTTTAATACCTGACACATTTTGAATTTTTGACTTCTTCAAGGACGTCGTTAAACAGCTCAGTGAGTGTTTTAATACCTGACACATTTAGAATTTTGACTTCTTCAAGGGAGTCGTTAAACAGCTCAGTGAGTGTTTTAATACCTGACACATTTAGAATTTTGACTTCTTCAAGGGAGTCGTTAAACAGCTCAGTGAGTGTTTTAATACCTGACACATTTAGAATTTTTGACTTCTTCAAGGAAGTCGTTAAAATTTTAATACCTGACACATTTAGAATTTTTGACTTCTTCAAGGAAGTTGTTATACAGCTCAGTGAGTGTTTTAATACCTGACACATTTAGAATTTTTGACTTCTTCAAGGAAGTTGTTATACAGCTCAGTGAGTGTTTTAATACCTGACACATTTAGAACTTTTGACATCTTCAAGGAAGTCGTTAAACAGCTCAGTGAGTGTTTTAATACCTGACACATTTAGAATTTTTGACTTCTTCAAGGACGTCGTTAAACAGCTCAGTGAGTGTTTTAATACCTGACACATTTAGAACTTTTGACTTCTTCAAGGGAGTCGTTAAACAGCTCAGTGAGTGTTTTAATACCTGACACATTTAGAACTTTTGACATCTTCAAGGAAGTCGTTAAACAGCTCAGTGAGTGTTTTAATACCTGACACATTTAGAATTTTTGAGTTCTTAAAGGGAGTCGTTAAACAGCTCAGTGAGTGCTTTAATACCTGACACATTTAGAACTTTTCACTTCTTCAAGGAAGTCGCTAAACAGCTCAGTGAGTGTTTTAATACCTGACACATTTAGAACTTTTGACTTCTTCAAGGAAGTCGTTAAACAGCTCAGTGAGTGTTTTAATACCTGACACATTTAGAATTTTTGAGTTCTTCAAGGGAGTCGTTAAACAGCTCAGTGAGTGCTTTAATACCTGACACATTTAGAACTTTTCACTTCTTCAAGGAAGTCGCTAAACAGATCAGTGAGTATTTTAATACCTGACACATTTAGAACTGTTGACTTCTTCAAGGAAGTCGTTAAACAGCTCAGTGAGTGTTTTAATACCTGACACATTTAGAATTTTTGACTTCTTCAAGGAAGTCATTAAACAGCTCAGTGAGTGCTTTAATACCTGACACATTTAGAATTTTTGACTTCTTCAAGGAAGTCGTTAAACAGCTCAGTGAGTGCTTTAATACCTGACACATTTAGAATTTTTGACTTCTTCAAGGACGTCGTTAAACAGCTCAGTGAGTGTTTTAATACCTGACACATTTAGAATTTTTGAGTTCTTCAAGGGAGTCGTTAAACAGCTCAGTGAGTGCTTTAATACCTGACACATTTAGAACTTTTGACTTCTTCAAGGAAGTCGTTAAACAGCTCAGTGAGTGTTTTAATACCTGACACATTTAGAATTTTTGACTTCTTCAAGGACGTCATTAAACAGCTCAGTGAGTGCTTTAATACCTGACACATTTAGAATTTTTGACTTCTTCAAGGAAGTCGTTAAACAGCTCAGTGAGTGTTTTAATATCTGACACATTTAGAATTTTTGAGTTCTTCAAGGGAGTCGTTAAACAGCTCAGTGAGTGCTTTAATACCTGACACATTTAGAACTTTTGACTTCTTCAAGGAAGTCATTAAACAGCTCAGTGAGTGCTTTAATACCTGACACATTTAGAATTTTTGACTTCTTCAAGGACGTCGTTAAACAGCTCAGTGAGTCTTTTAATACCTGACACATTTAGAACTTTTGACTTCTTCAAGGAAGTCGTTAAACAGCTCAGTGAGTGTTTTAATACCTGACACATTTAGAACTTTTGACTTCTTCATGGAAGTCATTAAACAGCTCAGTGAGTGCTTTAATACCTGACACATTTAGAATTTTTGACTTCTTCAAGGAAGTCGTTAAGCAGCTCAGTGAGTGTTTTAATACCTGACACATTTAGAATTTTTGACTTCTTCAAGGAAGTCGTTAAGCAGCTCAGTGAGTGTTTTAATACCTGACACATTTAGAATTTTTGAGTTCTTCAAGGACGTCGTTAAACAGCTCAGTGAGTGTTTTAATACCTGACACATTTAGAATTTTTGTGAGTGTTTTATTACTTGACGTTTAGTTGACTTCTTCTCAGACCAGGGCGCGTTTGGAACTCTCGCAGCTTTAGTATTAAGATACCGTAACTAATTTGGTATTTGACTACTAGTGAAATTAATTATTTTTTAGTGATTATTAAATAAATGATCTCCCAAAAGGCTTTTATTACTTGACTTTGTGACGCGCTGTTGCCTTAACGTGTGGAGGTCCCGGGTTCGATTCCCAGCTGGGTTTGGAAATTTATAATTCCTGAATTTTCCCTGGTCTGGCCTGGTGGGAGGCTTCGGCCGTGGCTAGTTACCACCCTACCGGCAAAGACGTGCCGCCAAGCGATTACGCGTTCCCGTACGATGCCGTGTAGAAACCGAATAGGGGTATGGGTTCAATATAACTGCCATGCCCATAACCGGTTAGCCCGCTACCATCTTAGACTGCATCAACACTTACCATCAGGTGAGATCGCAGTCAAGGGCTAACTTGTAGTGGATAAAAAAAAAACCTGACAGTTACCAACGAGGGTGGCGCCATCTTAGATTAGTTTTGTCTTTACCCTCCCCATTGAGGTCGTTGTTTAAAAACCCTTTGTATGCGAGTCCGACTTTCAACAGTAAGTTGGGGCTACAAGTCATATTTTGCCAGTTTATCGGTGTCTCCTTAATGATGTACTGCCTTGGTCTAGTGGTTGGCATGTTTGACTGCGACCGACGAGGTCTCGGGTTCGAGTCCCGGGTCGGGCCATAACAAGTATTGGGGTTTTCTGGCAAGAAATTCTCAGTACTAGCCCGGAGTTAGGAAGTTGGCGGTGTTTCAGCCCCGTGCCTCGGAGAGCACGTAAAGCCGTCGGTCCTGCGTCTGATCTCTCTCCGGTCGTGTCGGATTTCCGTCCCATCGGGCTATGAGAGTAAAGGAACAGAGAGTGCACCTGTGTATGCGCAAGAGATATTGCACACTTGATGGATGAACAGATGGCTAATCTCTCCGGAGATTGGCCGCCGTGGCCGAAATTCGGTCGGGAGGACATTATATTTATTTATATATTTAGTACCAAACTTAAAAACTAAACATACAAATTTAAAGGACATGTACAAGGACAACTTATCTCTTGGAGAGATTTCTTCCAGCAGCCCTAGAATGTGAGAATGGTGAAAAATAGATAAAGCTGAGTAGGTACTTATAATCTAGAGAATAGTTTTTTTTTATTATGACTTATGATAAATATCATAAAAATATACTTACATATAATATATACAGGAAACACATAACTTAATAACATACAAACAAAAAAAAAAGTACTAATATACATACATAATATACATTAATAAATATAAAATAATATAAAAGCTAATCATATAAAGAAGAAAGATAGTGCTGCTTCAGTCTCGATTTAAATGCACCCACAGTTGGACTCTCACGGATATTCCATGGTTATTCCATGGTATATTTATTTTTTTAATTATGTAGGAATAGACAATATTTTACTGCCAACCAACTGCCTCGTTGGTCTAGTGGTTAGCATGTTTGACTGCGGCCGATGAGGTCCCGGGTTCGAGTCCCAGGTCGGGCCATAATTAAGTATCGGGTTTTTCTGATAAGAAATTCCCAGTACTAGCCCGGAGTTAGGAAGTTGGCGGTGTTTCACCCCCGTGCCTCGGAGAGCACGTTAAGCCGTCGGTCCCGGTTATTATCACTAACATGATAATAGTCGTTAAAGCCCGCCAACCCGCATTGGAGCAGCGTGGTGGGTCTAAGCTCTAATTCACTCTCTCCTATGAGAGTGGAGGCCTGTGCCCCAGCAGTGGGACGTTAATGGGCTGTAGTGGTGGTGGTGGTAGACAATATTTTATTGAATTTGATCTTTTTGTTACAGAAAAATCTCCCAAAACGCCTAAGCAGTCGCCGCGTCTGAGGAAGGCGAAAAGATCCGCGGGCGACGATTAACTATAGCATCGAAATATTTAGCGTAGGAACACCAAGCAATGCCTAGTCTAGGCTATGAGTGATCGTGGACAACTGAAATATGACTAGCTCACTCAGTCTGACATTATAGACTTAGTCCGTACTCTTAGGGCCGTCTTTACTATAACCAGAGGTGTGATTATCTAATTGGCGATCCAATCGTCAAAGTTCGGCGTCAAAGTAAAATAAACCATAAAAGCGTTGAATTAGAGCTCAATTTCGTGTATCCATTCTCATACGTGGTATCGTACATACCTAACATGTTTTACAAAATGTATGAACCGCCAAAAAAAAACCATTTCGATCGCGTTTTATGAAATTTTACTCAAAAGATGCTGCCCCCCGATTATCTAAAAGTTGCCGATCCAATCGTCAAAGTTCGGCGTCAAAGTAAAATAAACCATAACAGCGTTGAATTAGAGCTCAATTTCGTGTGTCCATTCTCATACGTTTATGGTATCGTACATACCTAAACGTATGAGAATGAATACACGAAATTGAGCTCTAATCTAATGCGGTTATGGTTTATTTTACTTTGACGCCGAACTTTGACGATTGGATCGGCAACTTTTAGGTAATCGGGGGGCAGATTCACATCACATCTTTTGAGTAAAATTTCATAAAACGCGATCGAAATGGTTTTTTTCCATCAATGGTTCATACATTTTGTAAAACTTTGTTTAAGTTTATGTCTGCATTCAAGAATCAATAAAAAAATCACGCTCATTACGCTCGCGATGTTTTCCTTTTTTTTCTTCAATATAGTAAGTGTAACATAAAGTAAAAGGAAACATAAATTAAGACTGCTGTTTTTGTATTTTATAACTTCGATTCTCATGTTACTAAGTTTCCTTGCAATACTTAAAATGGCGGCCTTAAAGATATTTGTAAGTAAAGACTCAATAGACTAGTGATGTCATTCTTCTATTCCTATTTCAAGTTGTCGTAAGTGAGAGACTGTGTTTTTAGTTGAAAGTTGTGAATAAGTTATGGAACAAAATGTGTGGACGGCTTTTTAATGATGTGCGATTATGAGAAGACATTATTTAATTAAAAATGTTACATTTTTATTTTGTTGTTTTTTTGTAATAATTATACTTAATAATTAATTTTTTAGGTCCAAATATACATAAATACATATATGTAGGTACTAGATGGGCCCTTTCATAGAAAAAAGTCGGGCGTCAGGGCATGTCCCCCATTGTATAAGCCTGTCCTTGTCTCTGCCATAGCGCTGTCCCGCTTTTCAGATTAGATGGCTTTCGTAAAATAAGTCCACATTCTTTCTTTGACAGGGCACGTCTATGTAAATTGAGGTCGTTGGTTAGTAACAATTTTAACTTAATCCATGGTAGTACCTAAAAACTAACAGGGATTTAGTCCTCTGTATAAGTTTCCCCATCAGAGGACTATCCATCTTCCCCGCTATGCTACTCAGTGTTCTGTTGCTGCTCTTACAGACCCTGGACAGCAGTGATGCTTCTGGGTTGCGGTAAAAGATAGCTCGTCATGACGAAGACACTGCCATGATCCCCAATTATTTGCTCGTACCTATATATTTTTTCTGGTGATGGCTATAAAAAATGTAAGCCACTGACATGTTTCTTATCCATTGAAGGTTTGCTATGAAATAAAAGTAACATTTTCATAGCAAACCTTCAATGAATAAAACGTTTATGTCAGTGGCTTTTATTTTTTGATAGCCACGAGTTAGAGAGTACGGGGACTGATGTTCTACCGCTCGCTCTAATTTGTTGGTCAAACCAAAGTGGGATAGCGATATGTATTTATTATGAGTGATATGCCTATTACACTGCACTTTTCACAGGGACCCTTACACTTAAATCAGTGTAGTGTAATAAGATTTAGTAAGAAAGGGTCCATATTGCTCCCTATGGTCTCTATAGTTCTTATTGCTGTGTAATAAGCGACGCTCTAATTCGTGGCCACGCCCACCCTTACCTCAGGGCCCTATAATAAGTGCAGTGTAATAGTGCTATAAGCACTCCAGTTTTTCTAGAGCTTCGTCCATTTAGTAGTCATTGACCTTTTGGCAGCCGAAAGGGATTTTCACTTTTCGTATCGATCGGGCTACGACTGATTTTTTCTATAAAAAAAAACGTAACCAAATTTAAATAAATCTATTCGACTTGATCTGGGTTATAACTTATAGCAATAGAATAAAATTTAAACGGACCGGAACAAAATACCGGTAAACGAAAAATTTAAAGTTTATGGGTAATTGCATTCTGTGGTATAGGTCACATCACTAAGCCGTCACTAGTCAATTTTATTTTTTTTAGCTGTCATCCATTTCTTTTTCGTACACGCTTGTTGCGTTACACGTGCATTTAGGAATTTCGCTCGATATTTAACAATAATGGATAAGCCCAACGTTCTCGCCCGTGTGATTAAGGTCCTGGGTCGTACCGGCTCCCAGGGACAATGTACTCAGGTCAAAGTGGAGTTCATAGGAGAGACGAGTCGTCAAATCATCAGGAACGTGAAGGGACCGATTCGTGAAGGAGACATTCTTACACTCCTGGAGTCTGAGCGTGAAGCTAGAAGACTAAGATAAACGGTAAGGAACAGTGGTTTAATATCCTAGTTACACCACTACTATGAAAAATGTTTAATTCAATATAACCTCTTAAACATATTTTAATATCATCTCACAGGTGTATGTAGTAATAATTGTCAGAGTTCAAATTCATTATTTTTTCTCCTTTTAGTTTTATAGTCAGTCTCTTTTAGTTTTTTCTTCATAATAATATCAAACATTCATAGATGACTCCACAGTCATCTAAGAATTATTTTATCAGTGTTCTGTATGTATTAAGAATAAATTGACCAACATTTGAACACTACACTAAGGTGAGAAGAAGAATCAGATTCTAGTTAATATTTAAGGGACTTTTCTAGGATAAAATATTTTAATCAGCAAAAATCAGAACTTTTACAGGGTTAAAAATAGGAGTCAGGTACATACCCCTCCCCCCAGTTTCACATTACATATCAATATATACCAATATAAGGCTCTGTCCCTTTTCTGGTTGCAAGCTGTACCAAATTTCATTATTATCTAAAATTGTAAAAACCGTTAGATTATAATCTAACTAGCGAGATTGTAAACTGTCGACAGATTATAATTTAAAGGCATTATTTTTTGGTAGATTGTAATCTGTTAGGTATATTAAGCCAATAAAACCTAAGTGCCCAGCCGCAGGTGCCTGATTATTTATGTCAAACTCTAACCTAACCTACAAGAAAACATGAATACAATGAATATTAAAAAAAATTACACTCAGATCATTGAACAGTTCACAATCTTTGGACAGTTTGCAATCTATCGAGATAAAAAGGGTTAGATTACAATCTAACGGTTTTTGCAATTTTATGGTGACATATAGATATGTCGACTGTTGAAATAATATGTATTTTCCTCTATTCCAGGGATGGGTGGATCCACATTAGGTTAAGTTGCTTTTTAATGTATCATCTATTATCTAAAATTTAATGTGAACATCAAGACCGTCAAAGATTACTTATAACTATGTATCCAGCTAATAAATGACAGAAAAAACACAGTTCTTTTATTTCATTATCACCAACATTTTCAACTATCAAATTTCCCAATGTAACAAAATAAGGATGATAATTTTGACAGATGAGAGGTGATCAGGACAGACTGAAGCAGTACTATGCAAACAGCATCTGCCCAAATTCCTTACTGGTAATAGTAGTTCCTGGAAGTTATCATCCTTGACAAATTATAGGAACACATTCTGAATTATTGGAAAATTAAAACCAATACTCTCAGAACCTTTGCTGATCAGAGAAAGATTTCTTACCTGATGTTGGTTTATTAACACAGACTAGTAATATGAAGCATAAGAATGCTATCTTAAACTATACTGCTGAGCATTTATGTGCCTCATATTTTGTGCTTGCCCTGTAAAATTTTCAAATTGATTTAGGAATTCCACTAATATTATAAAAATATTGTACTGCAGGATTGAGGAAATATGAAACATCTATAATGCAGCAGGTTCCTCTGGTTAGATGTTGAAGATTATCTAAATTGAGATCTAGGTAGGTTAGGTTCTTAGAAGCTTCTCTTCTCAAAGTAAACCACTGACAAATAGCAGAGAAATTTGATTGTTATATTACCATCACCTACTAGTAAAAGTAGGTAGCCTAGTAGTTTAGACACCTGATTTCCTACTTAGGTGGTCGGCAGTTTGATCCCTGGGCACCCATCTCTAACATTTCAAGAGTTTTTTGCTTCATCAGTGAAGGAAATCCTTGTGAGGAAACCTGCATGTCCAGTTCTTCATGCTCTCGCAGGTGTGTTAAGTCTGGCTAGTGTGGTGGACTAAGGCCAAACCATTCTAGTTATGAGAAGAGACTCTAGCTTAGTAGTGACCTGCAAATTGGTTGATGTGATGATGATATTACATATCCCTTTAATATAAATACCTCTATTTTACTGTTCTTCCCCAGAATTAAAGGCTTTTCAGTTGTTGCACTAGGATTTAATAAGTACCTAAGCTCTCATAAAAAGTGGGTCACCAGCTAATGTTGTATGCTCAACATGTCCTAGAAATATATCAAAGAAGAAAAATTCACTAAATTTAGAAGAAAAATTCACTAAATTTTGAAACTTTATTCACAATATTGATATTTTTCTCTAACAAAAACTGTACAGTTAATTAAAATAATGATCACATATCAATAATCAACATAAAAAAATGAGATAAGTGTAAGTACATATAATGTGTTCACAACTTGGAACCCCATATTCATATTCTGACATCAAAATTTGTGAATAATAATATTCTATTTACAAAATATACAACTCTCCTTCATTGGATAGCACTGAGACCACTTTTCTGGATGACTCTTGATATTTTCGTTGACAGGAACACTTTAGTTTGCACTTTGAGCACACCTGTGGCTTGAATAGGCGCCTCTAAGTATCGTATTTTTCACACTCACATTGAGACCAAAACAAACAGTTACCTATACCACTGTAACAGATAAGTATGACGGCCGCTAGGAATACTACACTGCACACAGTACAAGGCTTCCTTTCCAGAAAGAATCCAATCAGATACAGCACCATGAACATTACGTGCGTGTTCACCAACGCCGGGTTGACGGGTTTCGGTATCAAAAGAACTGGGATCAGCCATTGCAAACAATACATTTCGGTGTTTCGGTGGCGAGGTAACCAATTATTGCAGACTAATTATTGATATGAACGGCAGCGACGCAGGTGCGTATCAGTGTCGTAATCGACATGTTTTGGATGATATCATAGTTATCCGCAATTAATTAATATGTCAAGGTAATAATTAGATGCGAATCTGAGGCGAACGTCGACGAAAAAAAATTTTTTGACAGTGACATTTTCTTTTTACGCAGTCTCTTTTGACATTTAACACTGATAAATGTTGCCACCTCTAATAATATATGCCTGAGTTAAAATGATACCGACATACTACAAACACAGTATTACTTACTGTGCTACAAAGCTCAGCTACAAAGTGTTACCGCAGATAAGGGCTTGCATACATTGGTTTAAAAGTAAAATGATAATTACCGATATTAGAAACTATTATAAAATTCTCTACTTACGTAAGATATTTTAGAAAGTGTTTTTTTTTGACATAAGTACTTGGAGCTTTGAGGTCTTGAGGCTTTGAGGAGGAAATTAGAGCTGACTAGGCTGGAAGAAAAGAAAGTACCTATCTCCTTAGACTTTGGTAATACATAATATTAATATTTAGTATGTTGTAACTATGTATGTAGGTACCTACTAGGTAGATATCGCTGATATTATACTTCTGTTCATTGAGCAGTACGTTACTTTCCAATAATACTATAAAATATTTGGCACACTGCCTAATCGTAGTCGTCAGTAGTGAACTAGTGGTACCTAACATAAGTACCTACTACGTATAACAAAATATTATGGGACGATGCGAAGGGGTACCCTAGCCGGCAAAAAACATCCGTAAAAAATGCTTGGGGTTAGATTTACAGGTGCTAGGAGATGCCCGCAACTTCACGTGGATTTAGTAAAAATTTTTAGCCTCGGGTGAACTCCTTAGTTTTCCGTGATAAAAATAAGCCTAAGTACCTATAATAGTATCCTATCTTCTGTACCAAATTTCATCAATGTCGGTTGAAAAGATGGGTCATTAAAGCGTAGTAGACAGACACACCGACACACTTTCCGTTTATAATATTAGTATGGATTAGGTAGGTAACTAAGAAGTGGTCTTCTTGAGCGTAGCGTTTTTACAAGCTTTTATTTAACTTGCAAAGTGTGTGGGTTTGTTTAGGACTGCCTCATCATTTGCTGTCAAGGGCTAAGTAACTTGTAATGGTAAAAAAGGTCAAATCATACCAATGAATTTAAAAACAGTTATCCCAAAACGATTGAGCTGAAGTTTTACATGTAACACGTTTAGTTTGGATGACAATTGCATGGTTAGCTACGTGAAGTCATTCTAAATCCAATATGGCGGACACCCAAAGAGTGTGCTAAAGTCCTATGTCCCCCCAGTGGGGCAGAGGGCGTTTACAGTGTTGGGCCATCTCGAGCGGTTAAAAGCTACACCCTTCATTGACTTCACCCCACGTCATCCCTATCCTCGCGACCTCTGACAGAATTGTACGCCGCCGCCAAGTATGTTTGGGTCGGCTACGCTTTCTTTTTCCCTGAAGATTCCAGTCGAGAGCTTGCCTCGCGAGATTTCCTGGCTCTCTACGTAGAGTGGGGCCGACTCAGTGCCATTTGCGTCGTTATAAGCAGCTGTTCGTCTATTGGAGCTTCCTTGCATAAGTAGTAAGAGATCGATGTGACTGATTTTCTCAGGCCAGTACTCAGTAAACACCTAGAATGCGGCAAAGGCATCGATTGACAAAAACTTGAATTTGGTGTACAGTGTTAAAGATTTTTTAAATGAATAGACTCCTTTAACATAATATATTAAATTAAATTAAATATAAAAATATGTATTATCACATAATACACTCGTAAGAAGATAATTATAATTATGTTGTATATTACATGTATTATGTACTGAATAAATTAATAATAATAATTAATTATATATAATTAGGTAATAATAATGTTAACATTTAGCAACGCCCTGACAGGGCGTCATGTCCATGCATGCTAACTGCTAATTATATTAAGAACATTGTATTAGTATGTAAGACATGACAGCTATAAATAAATAAATAAATAAATAACACAGGGCGCACTCTCCCTCACTCTATTACTATGAAGGGACAGTCAGTCAATTACCTACCTCTTTAGTGAAAATGGATTGTCGCTACAAGAATACCATAAATTCAGCCAAACACGATGTAATTGATTGAGAATGTAACAAATGATTGATGCAAGTTTTACCATAAGATATCTAAGTTGCTACTGAGTTTTTTAATCTTTATTTTTTAACCACCCTCATAGGAACAAAATCATCACTTTACTGCCTACGCTTATCACACGATTTGTATAATTAATGTCAGAAAACTTATATTAAGTTTTTGGCCCGACCTGGGACTCGAACCCGGGACATTATTCTTGATAAACCACGAGAGCAACGAGGCCGCTTAATAATAACTGCCGGGAGTCGAAACCACTTAAAAGCGCTCAACACTGTGCCAAGGAGATCATCAAATTGCAAAGTAGGAGAAATTTTATTGATAGTCATCTCAATTCTATTCAAAATGGAAACATACCTCTACTTAATAGAGAAAGCGTATGTGACCGCACAAGAATAATGGCCAAAGGAGTACAAAAAGCTTTCCTGACTACCTATTTCATAAAAGCTTTTCGGCGCGCATGCGTAACGAATAAAGGGATCCCTCATCCCTACATTTCGACGATTTCCCGCCAGTGACGTCCGACAGGCGAGTCGGTCGGCATTCGCCCAGAAACGTGAATAACCCAAAATCCAGTGAACACCCATAACTATAGGTGAAGTGAATAAAACCTTGAACAGTTTGGCCAATAAAAAGTAGGAAGCATGGCCCGATTTCAATTAAAATCAATACAAGGACGGCTTAACCAAACAATAAGGGGATTCGTTATGATTCTATGCCATGTTTTATTCTTTATCATGTGCCATGACAGCGAGAACGAAAACCATTGAGCATATATATATTAGAAAAATATAACGAGACAATAAAGTATTAAGTATTGAATAAATTATATTTAGAGATTATATAACAGAAGTTATTAAAGCCTTTGGAATTGATATATATAGAAATTTTTATAATCGAAAATGGCGAACACAGCACAATTGATCAGACGGCAGAGCTCCCGTGATTTGTATGCCCAGCGTTCGTTAGATCGTATGGAGATGAAGGAGTTGCGAGGTCGTCTGGTTACGATGGAGAATGGGCACCCGATTCTTCGCACCCATGTAATGTACGGCGCTACGAACCAGGCTTTTGAGGACACCAGTCCGAACCGACGGTCCTCCGAAACTCCCACCAGCAAAGCCAGTTCTGAGAACGAAAGAGGCGTGATCAAACCTGAAGGGGGTGGTGTAGAGAGGGAGTCATGGGATAGCAAGTTGACTTTCTTACTAGCGACCGTTGGTTACGCGGTCGGTTTGGGCAATGTGTGGAGGTTTCCATATTTAGCTCAAAAGAATGGGGGTGGAGCGTTTTTGATTCCTTACTTTGTTATGCTCGCAATCGAAGGGATCCCGATCTTTTACTTGGAGCTCGCGATCGGTCAGCGCTTGAGGAAGGGTGCTATAGGTGTATGGCATCAGGTTTCTCCGTATTTGGGCGGGATAGGCATCAGCTCAGCCGTGGTCTCGTTCAACGTGGCTCTGTATTATAACTCTATAATAGCGTGGTGCCTGTTCTACTTTGCTCAAAGCTTCCAGGCTGAGTTGCCGTGGTCGGAATGCCCGAAGAAGTACTTCAGCAATGGGTCGTATACCATTGAGCCGGAATGTGCTGTAAGTATAAAGTTTAAATACTGCCAGTGTGTAAAAGTCTGCCTGAAATACTATAAACTCATTTGTTAAATGGGTGCGTTCTTTATTACTTACATAACTCTTGTTTAAGTCTGCATGATAGCGGATTATATCGAATTAAACTTCAGTTGTTTCTCAGTTATCCTGGACTTCTACCCAAACAGTTACTTACGAATTTATCGCAAAATTAAATTAATCTAAGTAATCCTGTAAACCTGAGTAATTCATAGATAGATAAAACTTTTTATTGCACACACTTAAAACAAGGACAATAAACAAAAAGGATAAAAAATTAAACAGAAGGGTGCAAAGGCGGTCTTATTGCTAAAACAATCTCTTCCAGACAACCTTTGGTTGGACCATGACCACCATACTTTTTTATACTATCCCGGAAAATCATAGTTTCCTCGATTTTTTTTTAAATCACGGACGAAGTACCTACCTTTTTTTTGTAACGTAAGGGTCAAAACATTTTAGTACAAAACGTCGTATGTCGGAGGGGAAATAGGTTTTTTCTTTCATGCAGCTCACTGAAGGCTCTATAACAAACTTTTCCATATAACCTGCATTGAAAATGCGACTTTCAATGCTGGTTGAGCCACTTGAAACTAGTCAACTTCAGACGAATACGTCATGCAGCGAGTAGAAAACCATAGCTTTCTGCCCTAGTAGGGCATAGCAGCTCTCCTTTCTATCCTGTCAGAGTATCTGTTGTTCATTTCAAACCTTGTTAATTCTCATTTTACCCATCGCCTAAACTTACAGATATGATATTTGTAAACAGCAACTAAAATAAATAAGAAATTCAATTTTAATAAAATTCACACATTTAATGCAGATTATATGCAAAATAGTGTGTGCGCCACGGGATGAAAAACGATTTCAGATTTCGGATGATGCCAGCCCTCGCTTCGCTCAGGCAGGGAACTTCACCTTCGTCTGAAATCGTCTTGTTTCACCCCTCAGCATATACTATAAATGACCGTTTTTGGTTTTCACTCTTTCGCGTAAAAGCTTTGAGATGAGTAAGTACCTAAATAATCTGCTTGTGACGCATTTAAGAAAATGACGATGCTAAAAGAATATATTAAAAAACGGTGACCTTTATACGGTAAAAAGATTGAAGTGTTATCAACTCTGGCTCTAACAAGAAGCTAACACACTTTCGGAATTCAGTTTTTTATAATATTAACCCGGAAAATCGTACAGAAAAGAGATTTGTAGATTTTTTTCAAAACGCGTACAATTTAGTCCTGGCTCGGACTCCACCAGAGCGGAGATGTGCGGAGATGTCTGAAGCGGAGACGAGAAGAGATGTTTTTCAGCTAGGGTGTATCCACCGAAGCTGTGTTGAGATGCGTACTGGTTAGACTGGAACGGAGATGGTTCCGATGAGCTGGGCTGCCATCATACGCACACTTGCTCGCCCCAAGACAAGGGTCAGTACTGCTCTTTTGGTCTCCTGGTTTCAGATAACAGAAGCCCTGGATGATAGTGGATGGGGTGCATCTCCGAGTGGGCACTTTAAGGCCTCCACCAGAGCGGAGATGTCTGAAGCGGAGACGAGAAGAGGTTTTTCAGCTAGGGTGTATCCACCGAGGCTGTGTGGAGATGCGTACTGGGTTGACTGGAGCGGAGATGCGTACTGGCTAGAGCGGAGATGTGTGCTGGCTAGAGCGGGTCTGAGCTGCGTGCGGTGAGCGTTGGACGTTGAGATGACATCTCATCTCACATCTCCGCATCGATCGCGCCATACAAATACGATACATCTCCGCTAAGTGGTATCCACTGAAGCTGAGCGGAGACAAGATGTGGGTATAACGAAATTCTTTTGGTTGTTTAAATCACATCTCCTCTCCTCTCGTCTCCTCTCTGCTTTGGTCGAGTCCGGGCCTTGGCCTCCCACCAGTACAGACCAGAGAAAATGCAGAAATTAAAAATTCCCAAATTGAACGTGTCGAGAATCGCACCCAGAACTTCCCACATCACCAGGCAAGGCGACTTATTCTGATGCAATCGAAACCTGCTGCAAATTGATGCTGATAATTTTTTCAGGTTGAAAAATGCGTATCGTGCGTCTCTTGTCTTTTTCACAGCTTAATATTATAATTAAGAAACTTTTTGCTAAGAAAAATTTTCACAAAACATAGCTATATTTGCGATATCTTTTAATTAAAGTCGTATAAAAATTTGTGCTAAGTTGTATAAAAATGATTTTAATTAAAACCCGGACTTTCTTGATAAGTATTTGGCTAGAGTGAGAAAGGCCGCTGGGTTTGTTATGGGCTCTTCTCAGCTAAGGGCGCGTATGGAACCCTCGTAGCTTTAGAAGGTACTAAATTAATGGCCATCACGCCCGTAGTTAGTTATATAAATAAGTTAGTTAAATAATTGAATAATTATTTATCGACGTACTTACTACCAACTTTGCACAAACTGCTTTTAACATTGGCTTCGCAATCAATAAAATCATTGGTATGACGACCTCCGTGGCGCAGTGTGTAGCGCTGTTGTCTTAACGTGCGGAGGTAACGGGTTCGATCCCCGGCAGGGTCAATTTGGGAATTTATAATTTCTGAATTTTCCCTGGTCTGGCCTGGTGGGAGGCTTCGGCCGTAGCTACCACCGTACCGGCAAAGACGTGCCGCCAAGCGATTTAGCGTTCCGGTACGATGCCGTGTAGAAACCGAATAGGGGTATGGGTTTAATATAACTGCTATGCCCCTAACAGGTTAGCCCGCTACCAACTTAGACTGCATCATCACTGCATCAGGTGAGATCGCAGTCAAGGGCTAACTTGTAGTGGATAAAAAAAAAGAAAAAATGTTGACGTCATCCATATGACTAAGTGCGACTGCTTCGCTAGGGGTCTCTGAATTTAATCGATGTTAACTGGTGCTGTTCGGTAATAACATTAAAAAAAAAATAAAAAAAAAAGTTTATTTACCAGCACTTCAATACTTAGCATAACTAAACTTAAACAAATACAAATTAAACTTAAATTATTAAACGTGCGGTCAATTGGCCTCCTCCTCCTAACACCTACTTACTCCAATAAATTCAGTGCTCACGAGCAAGGCCTGGCCGGAAGGCTAGTTTTGCAACAAAAATTACATGGATATAATATTATATTGTTAAATAATTTTAGTAATTAGTAAATACTATGTTAGATTAAATGATACCCGCAACTCCGTCCGCGTAGATAAATTTTGCTATCTCTTTGAACTGTTTAATTTTTCGGGATAAAACGTTGCCTTCCCAAGGATGCAAACCTATCTCTGTATCCAATTTCACCAAAATTAGTCGACAGACAGACATACAAATTTTCGCGTTTATAATATTTGTACTTATCTGATTATCTATAAAATTAATGTTTCAATGTGAAAAGAAAATTGTTATTAATAAAGTGTCGATTAGGAAGGCACTCATAATATCTTCAATTGAGAAACTCTTGAAGTTAGATTAATGGAAAAGTTCCATTCTAAGTTTGGAAAACTTGACTTGTGCTAACAATTCAATAAATCCCTAATCTAGACTGAAACTAGGGTAATTTTGACTAGATTTAAAACGTCTTCGTTTCTTTTATTAGTGCCTTTTATTAGATTCTAATAACTGTTATATGGAAAATCCATTTCCATATCATATTATCTCGAGAAATGTAAAAGTTGGTATTAATAATTATCAGAACAGCTAAAATCCTAATACGTAAATAGCTAGGTATCCTATCTTTCAGCTTTTGTAATAGTCGGTAGGTTCTATCCTAATCCTAATCCTATCTTTCAGCTTTTGTAAATACCTTTCGCCTAACTAAAATCGTAATTAGGATTCCTAAATTTCGAGTTTTTTCTCTCTTTTCTTTTATATTAGAGCTTGATGTATGGACCTAGCTTTCACCTAAATTAATAAGTAATTATTTATTTAATCACGATGCCTATGAATTTGTTGGCAATGAAACATCTTTACCCAAGATTGATTCACTAGACATTAAAAAAACAAGTCTGCTTGAGACACTTTCACATTTAACTCTTTATACGAATAGTATAAATGCGACAGTGTATTTGTTGATTTGTCCTTCAATCAGGCCGCAACAGAGCTAAGGATCGACGTGATACTTTGTATGACTATAGTTGAGGACCTGGAGAGTGTCATCTAATACTTTTTATCCCAGAAAATCAGAGAGTTCCCAATGGAGTTATTTCGAAATAACATAAGTCCACGTGGACGAAGTCGCGAGCATCGGCTAGTATGTACCTAATAATAATTTGTGACTCCAGTTTGGAGGTTAGAAACTGAAATACCTAAAATAACTTTCTAGAATAACCTACTCAAGGCTAGAAATTACATAAGGGCAGCGAAGCGTGGGAGATGACCTATAAAATCATATCGGAATAAGGCTGAGGAAAGTTTTGTTTATTTCTACTTCTACTCAGTCAAAGTTATCGAAATTACAGGAAGAAGGTCCGTTAAAATATTGTATTTAGCCACTCTATCCTATATAACTACCTATATAGATACTTCGTTAGGCCTAAATTGCAAATTATAAGAAAATTTCTTGTGTCTTATGAGAAATTCAGTCGGAATGGTTGTTGTATGAGACCATACACATTACAAGCTATTTTTCTTGTGTCGGATCACACACTTGCATACAAAATATAAGACATTACTAACACAGTAAACAGATTTGTACCTATTTACTGTGTTACTAATAAGACACACGACATTTTCTTAGAATGCGCAATAGGCCATAAGTACTGGTAAGTATCAAAAATTTAAAAACTTTCTTCCAAAGTTTTGAAATCTGAAGAGCTTAGTACGTTGTAGAACAGAATACTTAAAAGTACTTTTCAGATAGTCGAAGTTACTTAAGTACGTTGTTACACATATCTACGTCGATTTTTTAGGTGAAATAAAAGTTATACAAGTCAGCTAGAGAATGTTCTTTATAATTCATAATTCATTTTAATGTTCAGAACATTATAATATCGTAAGGTACATATTACAGATATTACATTTAATATGGTAAGATCAACATGTTCTACCGTCGCCGGTGTACAATATTAAAGTTAATTATTTCATTATTAGTAACATAGTGTTGTAATACACAGTTAAATCACAAAAATAGTAAATTATTATAAGTACCTATCAAATTCAATTTTAGTACATAATTTTAATAATAATAATAAATGTGAATGTCAATGGATGTACATATAATAATAGTTCAATTAATGAATTTAAGTTCGAAGAATCATATATGGTCATAGAAGTTATGCATGTTAATATGCCATTGGAATAACTTAGTTTTAATAAATCTATTTAAAGGTAATAACTTGACACTGTTGGGGATTTTGTTAAATATTTTTGTATACATCGCAACACAGTTTTTTGCAAAATACTGAGTTTTATGAAAGTGATTTAAAACCAAGCGATTTTATACCTATCTTATTCACATTATTGTATCCACTATACTAACTGTGTAGGAAGATTCTCCGAAAAACCATAATAATTTGCATATGTGTGTATAATAAACAAAATCTATACAATTTTAAGCAAACTGATGCCCGGGACTTGAAAATCTCGTGTGACTTCTCGTGTTTTAGGGTACAACCCTGCAACTAAAACATAGTCATTTAGTCATTTATTTATTTATAGCTGTCATGTCTTACATACTAATACAATATTCTTAATATAATTAGCAGTTAGCATACATGGACATGAGGCCCTGTCAGGGCGTTGCTAAATGTTAACATTATTATTATCTACTTATATATAATTAATTATTATCATTAATTTATTCAGCACATAATACATGTAATATTCAATATATCTACTCACGAGTATAGTATGTGACAATACATATTTTTATATTTAAGTTAATTTAATATATCATGTTATTGCAATCACGTACACGCACACATTTACACATATACAAATGTATACAGATAGGACTTCAAGCAAACATGAGCCTGAATTCAAATGAACTGTACAAAATTTCGTAAAAATCTGTTTTACGGATAGGCTGCGATTCGTGACAGGCTTTCAAATTAGTATAAAAATTAGAGTACACAGAAAAATGATACGTGTTACTGAAACCGTAACAGAAAAGAAATTTAAGCTCGTAAGCGCAAATAAAAAACAAAAACAAAGAGAAGATTATTTTTCTCTTCACTGTAGGGCCCGAGGGCTTTGGAGAGGGATTAAACCTAACGGGTCGATTACTGCAAGCACCATGCATTTCGCTTCCATAGGACACTGTTATACGCAACTACGTGTATTTTTATACGACTGCCTGAAAAAAGGAGTATATTGTTTTCAGGGTTCATGTATGTATGTATGTGGGTTTGTATAATCCACCATAACTTCTATACGCCTGAACCGATTTTGATAAATGAGGTATCGTTAGAATCCCTAGCTTATTCCGGGTGACTAGTAAAATTTTTAAAAAATTATGGGTTGACCATGGTCCCGCATTAAAGACCAAAATTGAAAAAAAAAAAATCGAAAATAAGATTAACTATATAATCATCATCTAGAAAATGATGAGTAGATTCCAAAAATATATAACACTATAGTTCAATATTTTGTGATTCACAAAAAAATATCATTTAATAAAAAATGATAATGTGAATAAGATTCCAAAGGCTATATATGCAAATCGCTTCTTAAAGAGGTAAACTCCAAAAATAATATGGCAGGGCAGTCGTATGTTTTAATTCGTTAAATTAATTTCACTTGTATTCGTTATGAATAACAAACAATATTAAATATATCTTCATAATATTATAAATGTAAAAGTTTGGATGTTTATTACTCTTTAACGATTTGTACTTGGAATGTATATGTCAGCGTAAGATTGCAGAAACCGTTAGATTGTAATCTAACTGGCGAAATTGTAAAATGTCGACAGATTGTGAACCGTTCAATGTTCTGAGTGTCAATTTTTGAAATATTCATTGTATTTACGTTTTCTTGTCTCTTTCTTGTAGGTTAGGTTAGGCTAGACATAAATAATTAGGTAGTGCACGGCCTGCGGTCGGGTTTTATCAGGTTATTATACCTAAAAGATTATAATCTACCGAAAAAGAATGCGTTAAATTGCAATCTGTCGACAGTTTACAATTTCGCCAGTTAGATTACAATCTAACGGTGAGATATATATAACCACTCGCACTACTCACAGAAACTACATACACACCAAAGATATGTGTTACGTTGCTATTTTAATAAAGATGTGTGCTAAACCCACCAATAAGAGCGCTTGATTTAACATCTAGTGATCTAAGGTATGAAAATCAAACGCTCTTATTGCATGGTGTTTTGATAATATATGATAATAGTAATTACTAGACAAGCACTATTCGAGATACACTTTATTATAATATGCTCGAAATTTGTAATTTGTAATGAAGCGAAAAGATTTGTACAACACACTGTGGTAGAATACATGATACCTTCTGTAATACTAACATCTTACTTACTTACTGTATTCACAAATAAATTAATTTGACTTGATTTGATTTGAGTTTGCCGACCTCCGTGGCGCAGTGTGTAGCGCTGTTGTCTTAACGTGCGGAAATCCCGGGTTCAATCCCCGGCAGGGTCAATTTGGGAATTTATAATTTCTGAATTTTCCATGGTCTGGCCTGGTGGGAGGCTTCGACCGTGGCTAGTTACCACCCTACCGCCAAAGACGTGCTGCAAAGCGATTTAGCGTTCCGGTACGATGCCGTGTAGAAACCGAATAGGGGTATGGGTTTAATATAACTGCCATGCCCCTAACAGGTTAGCCCGCTACCATCTTTACTGCATCATCACTTACCATCAGGTGAGATCGCAGTCAAGGGCTAACTTGTAGTGGGCAAAAAAAACATACATCCATAGCTTAGCTTCCTAGCATATCTCTGATGGAAAGATAGCCTAAGGGTGGGAATGGATGGGGAGGCTTTTTTCTGCCATTTAGGCCACGATTACCCTTGACAGTTTTATCACTGGTATTACTCACGTAAAACGTAAGGTTTTAAATGAATTTCGGTACTCATGAGTCTTAAATAATTTAGTCTTGTAAGTCGTGTATCGCTTGCAAGTGTTAGCCATTAAAATTTCTTACTTATAAGACACAACAAACTTGCAAACGGATGTAAGTGTAACGCGAAATTTAATGAAACAAGTGAAATTAATTTAACGAATTAAAAAATACGACTGCCCTGCCATATTGTTTTCGGAGTTGCATATATAGCCTTTGGAATCTTATTCACATTTTTATTAAATGATATTTGTTTGTGAATCACTGGATTTTGAACTATAGTGTTATATATTTTTGGAATCTACTCATCATTTTCTAGATGATGATTATACAGTTAATCTTATTTTCGAAATTTTTTTTTCAACTTTAGTAAAACCCGCTTGTGTGAGATAATACGTTCAATTTTCTTTTAAAGACATTTACTGGATGGCTAAGGAACAAGAAGTGAATTAAGTTTATTATTTCTTGATTATTTCATGAATTTCCGCAAAGTAACGTCTGATACTGGATGGATGACCGAATTGCAGGCTTATTATTAAAATTTGACCTTTTAAAATTTTATTACAAGTTAGCCCTTGACTATCAGTTCTTCACTAGCTGATGCCCGCAACTTCACTATGCCTTCGACTGAGGTAAAAAAAAAACCTCAGTCCACACGGACGGATCCCTCTTTAATTTCCCAGGATAAAAATGTCTTAGTGTTATTCTAGACTATAATCTATGTCTGTTTCAGATTTAATTTAAATCCGTAGAGCCGTTCTGGCTTGATTGAGTTACAACAGCCATCCATTTATACATCCATCCATCCAAACTTTCGCATTTATAATATTAGTATAATTTAGTGTCTAAAGTCTACCCATCCGCACTTAGCCAGCGTAGTAGACAATGGCCAAACCCGTCTCACCCTGAGAGGAGAATCGAACCCAGTAATGGGCCGGCGATGGGTTGAAATGATGTTGATGAGCTGAATACAAATCAAATCAATAGGTATTTATTTATTCAATTTAGTTATACAATACCCTTAATGACGTCCGAAGCTTAGAAAACATGATGGTGATAAAATCAAGTACAGTATCTTAAAACTAAAGCTACGATGGTTCCAAACGGTCCCCAGTCTGAGTCTGACCACAACAAACTCAGCCGGGATTTTTTATTATCACCATCTCACAAACATCGTATATTTAATATAACTCTTCTCAGACCAGGGCGCGTTTGGTACCCTCGTAGCTTTAGTTTTAAGATACCGTAACCAATTATCACCATCATGTTTTATAAATAAGTAATTTTTAACGTCAACAAGTGTACTTAAATGATATTGAGTATTGAGTTGAGTAAACTTTAATTATCAATTTGACTAATTAGCCGCTGGAATAATTCATTTCCATGCTTTTAAATTATCAGTTTTATAAATATACCATTCCATTTTAATAGGATTTTTCAGTTAGTGTATACGTAAACACTGAAAACACTCCTTTCATCTTAAAAATGCCGAGAAGTTTGTGCTACGGACTTACTTAGAGACTTAGTTCGAGTATTCCATAGAGTTTCTACTATAGAGATTGACTCTGCGAACTCTGAGCGTATCCATTAGCTAAAATCGATATTTCAAGAAAATTACGTGGGTTTCTACAGTGTAATTTTCCATGAAAATTGGGATTAAGGTTGATCGAAATATCTTTTAAGAAAAATTATAGAAACCCACCCTGGGTTTCTATAATTTTTCTTGTCAGCAGTAATACGAAAATATAAAATCGATATTTCAAGAAAATTACGTGGGTTTCTACAGTGTAATTTTCCATGAAAATTGGGTTTAAGGTTGATCGAAATATCTTTTAAAGCGTGGGTTTCTATAATTTTTCTTGTCAGCAGTAATACGAAAATATAAAATCGATATTTCAAGAAAATTACGTGGGTTTCTACAGTGTAATTTTCCATGAAAATTGGGTTTAAGGTTGATCGAAATATCTTTTAAAGGGTGGGTTTCTATAATTTTTCTTGTCAGCAGTAATACGAAAATATAAAATCAATATTTCAAGAAAATTACGTGGGTTTCTACAATGTAATTTTCGTGTAAATTGGGTATACGGTTGATCGAAATATCTTTTATAGGGTGGGTTTCTATAATTTTTCTTGTCAGCAAAAATACGAGAATAAGTCAGGGTTCGTTTATTTTAGTTACTAGCTGATGCCCTCGACTTAATCCGCGTGGTTTAAGTTTTTTTTTGATTCCCGCGGGAACTTCTTAATTTTCCGGGATAAAAAGTAGCCTATGTCACTCTCCAGGTATACCCATGCCAAAATCCGTTGTAAGGTTGCGGGGTTATTGAAGGAAAACCAAGAAACAAACACACTTTCGCAATTATAATATTATGTATGATTAGTCATATCTTTATTTTTGTTAGCCGGTTTGTTCAACACTATGCTGGCCTACCCGCTCTTAGCGAAAGCAGATTTTTAGTGATTAGTTTCGGAAAAAGAGAATAATACCACTCGAGTTTCGATGGCAATCCTAGCCATTTTTGTTGATTTCATATGATTACTGTGTATTTATAATTTGTGTTTACCTAATTGAATACTTCTGTTACTCTACACTTGCAGAGAAGCATATTCGCTAAGCGAAAAACAAGTGTGTGAGTGCAATTCACACACGGCAGAACTTGAAAAAAATAGCCTACGAGATAATGAGATAAATATAATTTGTATTGTATCTCATTCTCTCGCAGGCTAAATCCTATTATGAATATATTTGTCGCTTTTTCGTTTCATCGAATTTTCAAATCACAACGATTCTAATGAAGTTTTGTGGGAAATTAATTCAATTTTACACAATATTTGTGCTATACTAAACCGACAGCTCTGAAATTGGCCTCATTATCGACGAGAGTAGCGAAAGCATTAGCGAAGTATCAAATAACGGCAGTACAGGTCACGGCCTGATGGAGGAAAAGGACATTTACTAAGATTAATTATCTGCCGCGACGTCGATGGTAATTGATGACTCGCTAAAAAACTATTAAAATGGAGCATATCTGTAGTATTTGCGTCGTTGGTCTAGTGTTTAGTATGTTCGACTGCGGCTGAGATCTCGGGTTCGAGGCCCGGGTCGGGCCATAGTTAAGTGTTGGGTTTTTCTGACAAGAACGTCTCAGTACTAGCCCGGAGTTAGTAAGTTGGTTTGTTTCACCCCCGTGCCTCGGAGAGTACTTAAAGTTATTATCCCAGTTTTTATCACTAATATGATAACAGTCGTTAAAAAGCCCGCCAACCCGCATTGGATCAGCGAGGTGGGCCTAAGCTCGAATTCCCTCTTTCCAAGGAGGCCTGTGACCTTCAGTGGGACGTTATTTTTTTTTTTTTTTTTTTATTATCAAAATAAAATTCGATACAATTTTGTTGGGTAGCACTACGAAAAACCACGTAGGTTTAAATTGCGTGCTCTTCCGTCAACATATTATCAGCGTTTTAAACTACTTATAGCTAGCAAATTATTATAAATACATGACAAAAACTAAAAACAAAACAAAACTACCTACAATTTGGTTAAGAAATACGAGTTTAAGTTATGTTTTAAGTTATTCTTAGTCAATTTGATTCTAAAAGTACTATCGAGACTATTTATTAAGCGCTCGATCATGTATGTGCGCTCACCATATTTGTTCTTAGCTTAGCACGGTTATTAACTTTTGTTGAGATACTTTACGAGTATGAATTTTATGTGAAACTATATTTTGTATATCTAAGTTAAAGAATTGTTCTTTTAGAAGCTGATATTTGACCTTATCATGAATATTGATTACCTTGCAATGTTTAAATATAAAAGTTTCATTTGTTTTGGCTTGAATTTTAATATTTAAAGGCATGGCTTTTAAGATCCTAAGTTGCAAGTTGTAAATGAGCTGTAGTGGTATCTGTACCTAGTATATTGAGCACAAAGTCTAGCTGAAACAACAAGATAAATGCTTTAGGTACCTTAAAAACTCCTTTAATTGACAAACCTCAAAGAAGAAGAGCGAAAAACACTAAGAACAATAAATCCCAATAACTCTATTTTATTTTGTATGGAGCTGCACACACTAACTCGATAGGGCAAAACATCGTTCTCCCCAAAAGCGAACCTTCCGTGCAGACTTTTTGCCCTGATCAGTTCCTAAAGTGTGCTTTTGATATAATACCAACAAACCACAAGACAAAAGCCTTCAAAAACTAACTTTCAAATCAAATATTATCAAAATATATTTTATAGATTCTGAAAGCTTAAAATGTTTTACATTAAATAAAAATTTGATTAATTTCTTTCATACCGTGTACAAAGCCGCGGGCAATAGTCTAGTCTAGTTTAGACCTGACTGCTTAGTAAAGTCTGTCTAAAGATGTAGGTGTATAAAATAACTAGCTGATGCCCACCACTACGTCCGTGTGGATTGAGCCGTTATTGGTTCCCGCGGAAACTCCTTAGTTTTCCGGGATAAAAAGTAACCTATGCGTTATTCCAGACTATAATCTTTCTCTGTGCTAAATTTCATCCAGATCCGTTCAGACGTTCGGGCGTAATTGAGTAACAAACATTCATCCAAACTTTCACATTTATAATATTTATTTGATTTGATTTCAGGTTTCAGTACATAATATTTTGAGTCACAAGAAAATGTAATATTATAATATTATATCGTAGCATTCGTAGCATATTGTAGCCGCGTAGGCGGAACGTAGGCTGCTACGAATCTGTAGCGTGGGCGTGGAATGTGGTTGTTGTACAATTATGAACTTTAAATCCTATGAAATAAACGCTAAAATATAAGCCCAGTTAGGTTTGTGATGATGTGGTTAAACAAAGTGATCGTATTGTTTCATTGCGTAGGCACTATTACGTTCCATTTAACTTATAAGGGTTTGAAAAAAAATAATTATAAGACCCCAGTTCTTTTTGGCAGGATAAAACGCTGGAAGAATCGTACGTGACAAAAAAGCTGTTAAGTCTGTCTCTCTGCTTCGAATATGGATGGAGAGAGACAAAGTATCTTTACCTTTATTTAAAGTTTTAGTGTTGAACATTTTGAACGCCACTTCGAAGCAGATATCTGAGTAGTTCAATCTCTTTGAAGTTTGATGTGAACAGATGTCGCAGGGCAACAAAATCATAAATTATTATTCACGAATTTCGTGACACGGATGTACTCTGTCACAACATTCGTAATTTATGTTTTTTTTCGTAAATAACTATCCGAAACAATGAGATAATCCGAATCTTATTTTCGCACCTAAACGACAGCTAAATAGGTGCCTCAGGTTACATGTTGTCATAAAATATATTTATAAGTTGTTTCTTTTAAATTCTCTATACATATAGGTATCCACTTTGTCCAGTCAGCTCTTATAAAAAGTCCCGTTTTATGAATTGTTAAAAGGAAATCATGGCGCCTTCGTCCCGTTTAGGGTCCGTTTAAGTTAAATGTACTGGAAAATTACTCGTTTCGCTGTCTTATAGCCCTCTCTTAATAGACTGTTTATTTGGATGCCTGTGTAACAAATGAGAGTGAAGGAATAGAGGCTGCATCTGTGTTATTGCCAACACTTCTGCACTATATATTCCTGCGCTATTGCTAAATTAATGGCTTGGTATTGCATGCAGGTTTTGCCACTGTATTTTCCTAAATACGTTAAAGCAAAAGATACCTAATTGCCACTTATAAGAGGTATATGTAACTCAATCACCGGTTCGGAACGCAGATCTAGCAGACATTTTTACTCTAGAGAAATCCCACAATTAAAAAAAAACGAATAAATTTTTAAAAGTTTTTATGGTTCCGTATCTCAAGAGGAACCAGGATCACTTCGTTGTCCGTCCGTCTGTCTGTCTGTCTACCACCTTTTTTCTCGGGAACGCATGGAGGTATCAAGTTGAAATTAATATCAAACACTTAGGTCTACAGTCCATTAGAGCTGTAAAAAAATCTAGCTTCTAAGTCAACACAATCAAAAGATACGGCCGTTTATGAATTAAAACGTTTGTTTCTTCCAGGTAAGCAGCCCAACACAATACTTCTGGTATCGAACTACTCTCCAAATCTCTGAAGACATCAACTATCCAGAAACATTCAACTACAAAATAGCCCTCGCCCTTATAATCGCCTGGATCCTTGTCTACATGTGTATGATTAAGGGCATAGCGTCCTCGGGTAAAGTCGTCTACGTAACAGCCACATTTCCTTATATCGTCCTGGTGATATTCTTCTTTAGAGGAATCACTTTGAAAGGAATGGGAGATGGCCTCATACACTTGTTTACTCCGAAATGGCATAAGATATTGGACCCCGTGGTTTGGTTGGAAGCTGGCACGCAGATTTTCTTTTCCCTAGGTAAATATTGCTAGTTATCTTTATTATTTTGATTAAATCCAGAGGAAGACCTTTTAGAATACTTAAATGAGTAAAAGCATACCACGGACCGGACGGAACAAAACGGCGAACTACGTTTTTTCAGGTCGCCTGGTGCGCTCTCTCCACATAAAGTGAATAATTGGGTTTTTAGCTGACGTTCGGTTTTCTATGTAAGAAATAGCGATCAAACGACGTTTCCAGATGGAGCGTATATTGAAAAAGACAACGGTCTTTTTCATTGCATGCATTATTTAAGTACCTACATTAGGTAGGTTATTGTACAAAAATACTGCAGTCTCCTGTACACTTCCAAAATTTGGCGTAACATAAACGAGACAACGATATACCTAAAGATTAATTGTTATACGTAACTCCTTCAATGCAATCTGTATATACTTACGCTATGCTACTATACACTATAGTCCATGACTAAATGTTACTGAATTTATAGGTCTAGCCTTTGGAGGCCTCATCGCGTTCAGCTCATACAATCCAGTGGACAACAACTGCTATAGAGACGCCATAATGGTCTCAATGACGAACTGCTTGACATCAATGTTCGCGGGCATAGTCGTCTTCTCGATAATCGGCTTCAAAGCCACCATGGTGTACGAGAAATGCCTCGATATGAGAAACCAGACGCTACTGGAGGTGTTCGGGTCAGGGTATAGGTCCATGGTGTTTCCTGAAGCGGGACAGAATGTGACACTGGATTTGAACGGCAATTTGACCACGTTAACGATGCCGAGCTTGCCGGAATGCGATTTGCAGAAGGAATTGGATAATGTGAGTATCACCGCCTAAAGTCAAAGTCAAAATATATTTATTCAAAGTTACACGGTATGAAAGAACGTCAAGTATACATGTATATAAAGTGCTTGCATGGACGTGAGTAAAACATATATTTTATCCGGTGATGGAGACGTCCAGCTGTAGAATTGACAGACAACTAGTCAAATGGGCAACTTTTTTAAAACGTCAAATGTGCGTTTATAATGGGATGTTGCATGAAATACTAAAATGTGTCGTCATCAAAATTCCAAGCACTTTTTTTACTGCGATTGATAGTAAAAATTGTTTTTGAACATAATACTAACAGGGGACGTGGATATTGCGACTTTTATGAGTTTTTATCTTGTGTTTATTTATTTGATAAGTCGTCAAATATCCTACGGCGCAATTAGGGTTAGGTAATTTTAGTTTACACCCGAGCATCCCTCGAGTATCTTCGAGCATCCCTCGATACCCCATTGAATAATTATTTTTTGAAAAAAGATACACGCCGAATTGAGAACCTTCTAATTTTTTGGAAGTCGGTTAAAATCATTATGAGGTTTAACATCTAGATTTAAATCGCTCTTATTGGTGGGTTTGAACAACGTCGCACATCTCGTAACTCTTAAGAACTGTGTTCTACTTCTAACAAGTATTTTAAAAGCTTTTGTAAACTAATCAACGTGTTTTTTATTCCACAGACAGCCTCAGGAACCGGCCTAGCGTTCATAATATTCACAGAAGCGATCAACCAATTCCCTGGTGCCCAATTCTGGTCCGTTCTATTCTTCCTAATGCTCTTCACACTTGGCATCGACTCTCAGTTCGGTACATTGGAAGGCGTGGTCACTTCTATAGTAGACATGAAGTTGTTCCCGAACCTAAGGAAGGAGTACTTGACAGGAGGACTATGCCTGATTTGCTGTTTGTTGTCTATGGCATTTGCGCACGGTGCTGGAAGTTACATCTTCCTCCTGTTCGATATGTATAGCGGGAACTTTCCGTTGCTGATCATTGCGTTCTTTGAGTGCATTGGAATCTCTTATGTGTATGGCGTTAAAAGGTGAGTGATGCTATAATGTTTTTTTCATGTTTTAAGCGTTCCATTGTAAACATAGGGAACCCTTTTTTACAATGGTTTTTTAAGGATTTCTTTGTTCAGGATTGTCTGTGTGTCGCAGCCATTTTAAAAACTAAGTACAGTTTGAAAAAAGCCGGGTTGAGCCGAAAAATATTGTTTTATCCCTTTAAAATAAACGTTTGAATCACAGATTTTAGGTATACTTACAAAGAAATAGGTAGGCTAAGGTATGAGCATGGATTGAAAGGAAAATGCCTCGCAAGCAATAACTAGGCTACAAAAAATACTTAAACCCAATTTTCTTTTCACATTCAGAAACGATTAATAATGTTTGCGTTTCACTCTTGCCAACCACGCAAAACGAGTTTGTTTCTGTTCAAAAGGGTAGGATTTCATTAACGACAAACCCCGATCCCCGTTTTATTGTAAGTACATTGTAAGTATAACTGAATCAGCTTGTATCGACTCGTTTATTCGCTGTCGGTTTATGCAAATTACTAGCCATTGAATTTTATGTAATACCTTTACAGCTGTGAATCTGCGTGAACGGTAGTACTATACTTGAACTATTTTCGTTTAGTAGATACGTTTGTTAGGATTAGGTTTGGTTTGGTTGGCCCAAGTTGGCTAGTTTATGGACCCAGAAATTCGTATGCATCCGTATATTTGTGGAGTGCAATAAAGTATAACATACATATATGCTTAGTGTCAATTTTAAAATTGCAAATTCGATTGACCGTAATCGAGAGTTCAATCACATTGGCGTCCATACAATACTGACGTGTATGTTCGCATTACTTCAGCTTACGCTTTTATTAGATACGTAGAATCTACATAGTAAACGTCAGATTTGTGTGAACAAAAGCTCAATCGAGCTGAATAAATACCTAACATAATGAGTACGTTAGTTTAAATTCTCGTCATCTTCACATCAAAAACATCTTCGTCGTCGTGGTCTCGATCAAACAAAGGCAATGGGAGGCGGATTAAGTTATTCCTTACATCAAAAAGTTTCGGGTAATCTACGGGGTTTGAATAATCAATCCTGAATTAAGGACTTACCTATGCTATTGCTAACTATCGTTGTACACTGATTATTGTAATGGCGTGATTATACTACAAGGGACAATTCTATCTCCCAATACAGCCCATTAACATTCCACTGCTGGCACAGGTCTCCACTCACACAGGAGAGAGGGAATTACAGCTCAGACCCACCACGCTGCTCCAATGCGGGTTGGCGGGCTTTAACGACTATTATCATGTTGGTGATAATAATCGGGGTCGATGGCTTAACGTGCTCTCCGAAGCACGGGGTTGCAACTTCCTAACTCCGGGGATGATCCAATGTGTATGACCTGTTAATTCAAACCCTTTACAGATTTGCCGACGACATAGAGCTAATGACGGGTCAGCGTCCAGGCATATACTGGATGATTTGCTGGAAGTACCTCTCCCCCTTAGCCATGATATCCATCCTGGTGTCGTCATTCGTGGACTTGGCCATGGAAGGTTCCAGTTACGAGGCCTGGATCAGTTCTGAAGGAGACACGGTGAAGAAACCCTGGCCTATTTGGGCGGTGCTGTTGGTGTTGATCTTGATATTGGCGTCGGTGCTTTGGATCCCAGTATTGGCTATTTGCAGGTATCTGCCACTATTATATTCCTACTATCTGACGCCCGCGATGCCTAAATATTTTTTTAAAATGTCCAAGAACTCCGTAATTTTCCGGGATAAAAAAATGCCTGTCTCCAGGTCACCCATGCAAAAAATCACGTCAATCCGATGCTCTGTGACGGCATGATTGAAGGATAAACCAACAAATTGTATACTTACTTTGTTATTACCTAAGTTTACTGTTGTATAATTTCCTTTGTAGTGTACAGTAAAATTAATTCATTTATTCATTCAAACAAAACATACACTTGATTTTTGATTATGCGTATGATTTGTTGGCATAATTTGCATCTTTGAAACTTTTCACTACCAACTTGTCATCATATGAACCTATCGCTGGCTCGCAAGTCTTCTCTCAGAATGAGAAGAGTTTGGCCCCTCGTCTACCACGCTGAGCATGTCCGGATTGGCAGATTTCATACACCTTTTGTACCCTTATGAATGACTCTCGAGTAATTATGCAGGTTTCATCACGATGTTTTCCTTCACCGTTAAAACAAGTTATGATATTTCTCAAAACGCACATTTAAATGGAAGGTTAGAGGAACCCTTTTACCTACTAGTTTTTGCCCGCAGCTTCACTCACATTAGGTTAGATTTACATACTTTCAAACCCCTTAAGGGTTTAATTTTCAAAAATCCTTTCTTAGCGGATGCTTGTCATAAAAGCTATCTGCATGTCACAATTCAGTCCGATCCGTCCTGTGGTTTGAGCTGTGCGTTGATAGTAGATCAGTCAGTCACCTTTTCCTTTTATATATTTAAATTTAGTCTCGTCCAGTCCATCTGTATGTGTGTTATACTCACTTTAAAAATAAAAATAAATGGCTTCAGTCAAGAAATGACGTCAAACAGGTGTTTTGAAATCATTATGAGAATTTATAGATAAAAGAGACGGTTCCGATTTGTATCGGGCGTAGACCAAGTCTTGTACAAGCAGAGCAATGAAGGAAAATAAAATACTGGACCAGTTTTTATTGGTCACATCTACGAATTCGTCATAATTTCAGTGGTAAAATTATATAATCTTTCAAAGTTAGTGTGCCTAAACATGAGTGGGTATTAATGGCGGATTCATATTGTTTGACCTTTTCAAAAGAAAAACATGTTATTTTGACAGTGACTGTCAGAAATGACATTTGATACATTTCGCGTCTGCTGCCTTCTCTATGGCTGAAGGCTGCCATCTTGGAAACGTATCGAAAACTTGAAAAACATTTTTATTTTTTTTGCTCGTTATTTATGTTATAATATAATCTATGTCGTTATAATCTATGTATTTTCCTCTATTCATGGTAGAGTGTATAAGAGTAGGCCTAAAATGTACCCTTTCCTTTGCGAAAAAACTACTCTTTACAAGAAAAAAACGTGATGAACTGATGTTAACAATTCTTTCAGATACTTCGGCATTCCAATAATAGAGGATGAGGAACGCGCTTGGTTCCCTGCGGAAGACCTGCGCGACTTCCACGGAATCGAACCCAGGCCCGTCTCCAGGGTGGAAACCTTGCTGTTCTGCACCAGGCCTGATGGGAGCGAGAGCTGCTGCTGGCCTGGATGCTGCGAGACCGATGATGAGGAGTAGGCCAGAAAATACCTGTTTATCTCGAGTTTTCCACAGAATAATTTCCTTAGTATTCGTACTAACATATCAAAGTAAGGAAACATCCACATATCTTTGAATTTTTATTTGAGAATTCAGTATAAAATGTTCTATACATATATATATAGTTATTATATTAATAGAAATACCATTCATCGATAAGAAACTTCCAAATAGGTAGGAAACCTCCATATCTACGAACCTATAATCAGAATTAGGTATGTATATTTAAAAAAATATTGAAAAAACTAACATCAATTATACAACTTTAGAAAATTGTAAAGTTAGTTAACATTGCACTGATATTTTTTATGACAAAAAACGAAAATGTCATTAAAATATCATAAATGACTGTCATAAAATAATTATATATGATATAGTAAAAATGCCTTTACACAAACCATTCGCGATCATTTTAAAAATAGTAAATTAACTTTCATAATATTTATTACTCCATTCGTCATATCCTGCCGGTTTATACTTTTTACTATGTTAATCTTTGTATATTTAGTGTCATACTTGTTGTTGCTTAGTGTAAATTAATTAACTATATGAATAATGCACACCTACTTAATTTTAATGCTCACAAATCATAATGCTCAACGCATATTAGCGTAGAGCCGAAGCGACTTCTAGTGACTGGAAGCGGCCGAGAGCGATGACCGAGAACACTATCTATTTTGTGCCTAGAGTTATCAGTATACCTTTCCAAATTCCCGTGTAATGTGCGGGTATACTAATAATTCTACTCCAAAAGTGAGATTAGATTACGATCTCGTAGAATTTGTTGTCCTTTGTATGTTATCGTCGAGATAATAGTTATTTATGCAACAGTTGTGTAATAAGGGGTATTAAAACACGAATGTGAGTTTATAAAAAGAAAAACAAAGGAGTGTTGTTATGAAATTCAGTACAACATTACATCACCCGTTTGGATGATGTTATGGTTATTAGGACATTGGGTGTTTTAATGTTGGCAATAAGCTAACTGTTTCAGAACCTGTTATAGAGGATTTATAGAATGGGAGTAGATAAAGTTCAGTTTACTTTTTAATATGTAAGAAAACAGACGTCGCTTCGCTTTGCCTCTCCTGCAATATGCCTTGATCTTAACTCATTTATTGTTCAATATAGTATTAAAAATCATGATACTCCAAATAATAGGATTGTTTATGTCCAATTTGCAATGATGACAATAAAATAATCGTCTTGAAACTTGAATTATTTTTAAAATAGCGCTTTTAAGATAGGGGATTGCTTAATAAAATAATCGATGACAAAAAAAAAAACTGTTTTATAAATGTTTTATTAAACCTACTCAAATGTTGTTATTTATTTAAATTTTAATTAGACTATAAAAACCAAGGTATTGTATTCTATTTTAAAGATTGTTTCAAGGTTTAAATGACAATAATAAATACAGACAATAATAATAACGATCGGCGCGGGCTAAGAACTCAAACTGTAGGGGAATAAACAAAACAATGTAGTTAAGTAATTAACTTTATATAGAGCCGCACACAAAAGTGCGACAGAACAAAACATCTTAGCGAAGAAGACGTGAGGATAGGTGTATCTTTGAGGGACTAGTGGCCTAGTTGCGACACACGTATCAGTCCATTGCGATTGTTAAGTAACGTTGACCCAATCGGTACCTGGATACTGAATAGTGGATGGGTGACTGAATTTGGTAGACCGAATTTGACCTTTCCGTTACCTCCGTGCCTCGGAAAGCACTTTAAACTGTCGGTCTCTTTTATTATCACTAACACCTGATAATCTAAGAGTTGAAATAGTACTCTTAGTATGCGGAAAGACGGGAACCCACCGCATTCTTATCCAAGGAAACCCCTGTCATTATGTGATCAATGGAAAGGGGTCGCGACCCTCAGCAATGAAGAATACAACGCGACGCAGAGAGAGAAATGTATAATATATTCTATCGTATTAAGTAAATGCGACTGTATACTTTATGTAATATTATATTATGAAATTTTAGCTGTTAAATAATGTGATATAACATTGATTGTTGTTAACTTTTTAGAACTCAATACCTAGCTACGAGTAGGTACGTTTTGACAAAAATATTTATTTATTTCATTTTATGATTTTGTATTCTAACTTTTAAGGTAAGTAGTAACTAGTCATTTTTAGTTAATTAAGTCGGTATAGGTTTATATAGCTAGAGCTTTTTAAGTGCAATTTTTTATAGATATATTTTATATTTTTTATATGTACCTAATATGTATTAGCATATACTTTTTAGGTATTTTATATATTTTTTTCTATTAATTTTTGACTATGTATGAATCGGAATATATGTTAATAATACTCATATTGCAATATCGGGCACTTATCACTTACAATTATTAATTAATATGTTTATTATTTTTAACCATAATATGGATATATTCGCCAATTGCCTAGCGTCCTCATATTGTTTAAAGAGACTTAATATAATCAACGTTTGTCTTTAATGGCCCAGTATACTGTTAAAATATATAACTTATTAATTGAAATTAAAGCTTTTGCCAGTAGGATGAAGATAATGAACCAGTGTGCAAATTTTTGGGGTCCTATGCCGTTAGATACGTACAAGAATTATTAAAAAAATAATCTCATGTAAATGAAATGGGCCTTTAGTCGTTCTTGAAATAAGCAAATGACCACGTTTGACAGACCGACGGACAGATTTCATAAGGGTACTTTTTCACGTCTTTTATAAGTTCCCAGGGCGTCTCACCGAGGCGAGGAGATTTAGAGAGTAGAAACCCCACATAATCCCATAAAGACGTTTGTTATCTAAAGATTTCCCCAGGCGTAAAAAAGTATTTAGTAAAGGACACTAGTAGAATCCTGTAAGCGATTGTGTCAATTAAGTACATTATTTAGTTATATAATTATATAATGGGCAAGACAACACTGGTTGCATTTAAAGACCTCAATAAAAAGCCTTTAAATTCGTTATTTTAGGGCTGACATGCTACTTGCATGCTAGTGTTTCGAAAAAAGTACCTTGTCCAATTTATTCCCTTTATAAAAGATAACTGACAGTTAATTTGAATATAATTTATAAAATTGATTTAAATATTTCTCGTATTAGGACAACTTGTGTCACTAAGACTACCACCCGTTCGGAAAATAGATTCTACCCTTACGGCAGATTTATCAGCCCTCACCTTACCCGCTTAATATACAGGGTCAATTTAAAAATACTATATAATAACATCATGAGGGTAGCTTAGCTTCTGTACATAGTACACCTGAGCAATATTTGTTCTACGAATTTTAAAAAGTCAGATTAAAAATAAATTTGTTCATCTAGAACTAAATAGATCTTAGTTGGCTTCTCTAAAATAGCATAAGACTTTCCGACGTGCGGCCGACAGTGGTCAGACGTTCATCGACCTACTCTATTCTAGGTCTTAGACTCTAGGAAATAAACGTAGTTGACCCCAACAATAATTCCTCAGGCGACGAAACTTTATAGTATGATAAAGTATCACGAGTTAAACGTATATTATAAATATCCAATAAAAAATCAGAAAGGAAGTAAGGTTTTTTATGCTATACGCAATTGTTAGAGCAGGAACGTACATTATCGCATAAACGCAGTTTTGATATGATAATAAAATCGGTTTAAATATCGATGTTCTACATAATTATTTCATTTGATATTTCGGTTTTGAGTGTAAATATACTACCTAGTATAATTTTAAAAAGAAATCGAGAAAATATTCAGTTATAAATATTAAGTTTTAGGTAACAATACACAACTTCCGGATATTTTTTTTGTTGGATATTTTTGGGTAAGTTTTGGATCGTCTAATACTAAAACCCAGCCAAGTTTCATCGACTGAGGATTTTTTGTGGGGGGCTCTCCATATAACGGACTGCCCCATTGCCTGGACTACTACTAAAAACATAGAGCTGAATATAGTCTAGAACTCAGTGTACATGTTTTGATGAATATATTAAGTTTTTTGAAAAGTTGTGGAGTCAAACTATGTAGAGTTGACCTATTCTAAGAGGTTATTAGTATTTTGAAATTAGCTAATGTATAGAAGCAGGTACTACGCGTTAACTAAAATACCTACCGATTTTTTGTTCGTTGCTAAATTCTAATGGTAGTTTGTAATATAACATACACCAATGACGAAAGCACAAAATACTCGTGATTAAAGTGTTAAAATCGTAATTTATCGGTGTACATAACATAAGCGATATTCTTAGTATTAAAGTAATATTATATAAATAGATGAAGTAGCTTAAGAATCGCAACTCGCAAATGCACACTTTAAAAAAGGTTTTATAGCAAATTAAAAAAAAAACCGCAGACAGAAAAATATTTGTGAGAGCGAAGCGAGCGTCAAATTTTTGATAGCTATATACTTACGTCCAGTGTTGTCGGTGTATGTCCGATACTATAGTTATGTTCATATGTTCAGTTATGATTACTTTACGCCAAGGATCTCAATGACAATGTCATATGAACCTCCACGGGTTTAAAACGAGTCGGACTTGCACCGACAAAACCGTCCTATAAACCTAAATGAATCAGAATGATATTGTGGACAATAATTTGATGGGATAAAGCTTTCAAAAACTCCCCTAGCTTATTTTATTAATATACCTATAGATTCTTATACATATAGAAGGTATTTAATTAAGGAAGACCTTACAAATACCTATTGTTCCGAAATAAAGACAATACTTTAAAATATTATATGCTATATCATAATACTACGATATCATATTATCCCCTATAAATGTTGTTAACTTTCTAAAACTTGTTGTTTTTTGTGTAATGTAAAAATTTTGTGTAATCTATTGCGTGTTGATGGTAAATAAACGTTCGAAAAAATTACAGTTTTCATATTTTATAACCCACAAAGTACTTAGTCTTTTCCTTAGAAAGTACAAGTACAATAGGCATGATGACTGATTTTGAAAAATGGTCAGATTATGTTCGGAAGTATCTACTATTTCGAAAAAATATCTTATTTCAGCAGAAAAATACGGTTTGGTAGATAAAATTGGCATTTGAAATTTAAATTTTAAAATTCGCGCCAGAACGCTCGCCGGTGTCATGGCGTCGTTTGTGACGTCATTGTTATTACCAATGTACTCTGTGCCGTGTGCAGTAAACAATGGTGTGATTGTCAAAGCTCGAAAACAAACAATTGTGACGTCATTCGCTTCTTGGTGTTTAATCCAATATGGCGGATGGCTGATGTACTTTATAGTTTTATTTTATCAAAATAAATGGCAATCTCGCTCGAAATAGAAAAATAAATACGTTTTTTATAATCCATGAATCCTATTTCATTAGATAAATTCATAATTTCATCGATTCTTGGTTACTGTCATCATGCCTATTATACACTTTTTATATAAGGATACCTAATTTTTAAAAAAATATAATAAAAATAATAAAGGTAACTTCTAAATAATACCTACTACTACTACCTACTACTACAGCCCATTAAAGTCTCACTGCTGGGCACAGGCCTCAACTCTCATAAGAGAGAGGGAATTAGAGCTTAGACCCACCACGCTGCTCCAATGCGGGTTGGCGGGCTTTAACCACTATTATCATGTTAGATAATAACCGGGGATTATTTAACGTGCTCTCCGAAGCACGGGGGTGAAACACCGCCGACTTCCTAACTCCGGGCTGGGATTGAGAATTCAGAAACTGATAGTCAGAAAAACCTAATACTGACATAATTTTATTACAAAATAGTATAGCAAATATATATTTTTTTAAATTGACCGCTCTAAAATAGCAATAGCTCGGCAGACAGGGGCTTACTATAATACCATCGCTTTTAAAGCAGTAATATTTTAAGATTTCAAATTTATATGACGTAGCCGTCCCTAAAATAAGGATTATATTTCTGAAAAGAGCGTCTACAATATTAAAATAATACTGCTTTAAGCTTTGGTACTAAGCCCGTTCATTGAATCTATATTTGCCTACTAAAAATACAGGCTGGAAAATTTTCAATAGGTAAGTAGGTATGTATTACAATAAATTATTTTTTGGTAAATGGTATCCAAAAATTATAGGACAAAACGCCCGTACCTTGTGAAGATAGTTTTTTTAATTCCCGCGGAAACTCCTTAAATTTCCAGAATAAAAAGTACAGCTTCCCCGGGATACAATTTATCTCTGTACCAAACTTCATCAAAATCGGTTGAAAATATGAGCCGTTAAAGCGTAGCAGACAGACATTCTGCATTTATATTATTAGTATGGATTAAGTAGATTTAAGAATTAAGGAAGGATTTTTTGTATGTTCTTACACCAATCATCTTATTGCAATGAGACTGTGCAATTGTTGTTGAGACTTGTGGAATATAGTACCGCCTCATCGCAAAGCATGCTAAAGCTAGTTTCCCAATAAAACAACATACATTTTTACATAATTATTTAATAACCCATTGTTTATTGATGTCAAATACAAGTTCATTAGGTACTATTTATTTTTATCAGGTACACAAAATATGACATAGGTACCTAGCATATTAATTTGTAATAACAATAATAAACTGGAAGAATTCACCATAACTATAGAAATACTATGCATAATGCACAGTATATAAAATATTAAATCTGTCCAACCATTTATTTAACTTTTGACATAAGCACGCCTATGAAGTTTCATAATTACTGACAAGCAACCATCGACAAAAAATGCAATAATAATTAGACGCAGATTTTTTAATACTATTGTATTAAAAAATTATTGTATTAAATTAAAAAAAAATTAAAGAGAATGTCACTATTGTTGACTATTGTTGATTTTATTTCAAAAATTGACACTCAGAACATTGAACGGTTCACAATCATAAGGTGACAGATACAAATCATATATTTTCATAAGAATTTCTAAACGAATTAATAACGTTACTATATGTCTAACTTGCTTAGATGAATGTCAACAATAGTGACATTCTCTTTATTTTTTTTTAATTTCCAGTACAAATTCCCTTTTCAAAATAGTCATGAACCTACAACACAAGCTCTATTTGTCCTTTAAGCACACACACACACATCTTTGACGATGGATGGTTTCTATGACCTGTCTGATTGATGTACATTTACTGTACTGTTTTACACAAATGATTTATTTTAATCCCACCACCACTACAGCCAATTTACGTCCCACTGCTGGGCACAGGCCTCCACTCTCATGAGAGAGGGAATTAGAGCTTAGACCCACCACGCTGCTCCAATGCAGGTTGGCGGGCTTTAACGACTAATATCATGTTAGTAATAATAACCGGGACCGACGGCTTAACATGCTCTCCGAGGCACGGGGGTGAAACACCGCCAACTTCCTAACTCCGGGGGTAGTGCTGAGAATTTCTAGTCAGAAACATCCAATACTCAAATATGGCCCGACCCGGGACTCGAACCCGGGACCTCGTCGGCCGCAGTCGAACATGTTAACCACTAGGCCAACGAGGCAGTTATTTATTATAACGATTTATTTTAATACATACATTAATATACTTCTATTATTAATAGTCTTTTTAAAATGCTCTAGGTATGTTTATGAACAATAAAAAATTTTGAGCAAAAACCTTAAGTACCTTCAAGGCAAGAGTGATTAGGCATCTTCTAGACAAGTGTGCTCCAACCCAGACCTCATCATTGCTTTGCACTAAGCATGATTGTCGTCAAGCGCAAGCCTATCATGCAATAAAAAAAAATATCAATCTGTCAAATTGATTAAAACTTCTTATTTGAGGTGAACTGTTCAAAAAATTGAGTCAGTAATGCTTTAGAACATCATTTCTTTACATTTACTGTACTGTTTACACAAATGATTTATTTTAATACATACATTAATATACTTAGTCTTTTCTAAATGGCTCTAGGTATGTTTATGAACAATAAAAATGTTGAACAAAAATAAATATCAATCTGTCAAATTGATTAAAACTTCTTATTTGAGGTCGTGTAAGCGACGAGAACAATAAAATATGTCGAAACTTTTTAAATTAATGTCAATGAGAAGAAAAAGTAGTCAGTTGCGTTGTCATGGAAATTGTATTTTAACAAGCCGAGACAATAATAAAAATTTCTTGAGAACTACAGAATTTTTCCCTCCCCGTTCAAGCATCCTTTACAGGTCGATTGTTATCAAAAATCGAATCAGTAATGCATTAGAACACCATTGACTCGAGCTGACAAAAGTTAAATAAATGATTGGACGGAGAATAGTTTATGTAACACAAATTGATGATAGCAAGTGGAGCGATAGTTGAATAATATTACTTCTCTCTAACAATCAAACTTTATTATTATCAAACAATATATGAATTAACATATTATTATTATATGTATACCTAACAATTTACTACACTTTATTTGGAATCACTAACAATAAAGGCATACAGTCTTTTCTGTAAGTTTACACAATATCATAGATAACTAAAACTATACTATCTTAAATCAGTGGCGTGCAGTTCATAGAGGCATAAAAGCACTGCTTACCCCACTGAAAATAGGTCAATGCTCATTTTTCATTATAACGGTCTGAATGACATACTCTGACTGACTGACTGACTAATGCCTACCCTTGCTTAAGCCCTATACACGCTACTGATCTTAATGTATGTTAAAAATGTATTGCTAATATTCATTACTTACGAGTTCTCACAATGCAATGTCTGACTTTGATTAATAATAAACACAGGATTCTAAATAATCCGATAGAAATGGCAACTGTCATTATTTAGTACCAGGATATAATGTGTCATATATTTTTACAAACTCACAATTATTTCTAGCATCTAATTTGAAATGTAATACTTTTTTTTTTATCCACTACAAGTTAGCCCTTGACTGCGATCTCACCTGATGGTAAGTGGTGATGCAGTCTAAGATGGTAGCGGGCTAACCTGTTAGGGGCATGGCAGTTATATTAAACCCCTATTCGGTTTCTACACGGCATCGTACCGGAACGCTAAATCGCTTGGCGGTCTTTGCCGGTAGGGTGGTAACTAGCCACGACCGAAGCCTCCCACCAGGTTAGACCAGGGAAAATTCAGAAATTATAAATTCTCAAATTGACCCTGGCGGGGATCGAACCCGGGACCTCCGCACGTTAAGACAACAGCGCTACACACTGCGCCACGGAGGTCGTCAAAACTATGCAAATAAATCACATTAATACACATAAATTCCATAGGCATGTAACTTAAATTTGTTTCCTCATTTCTAATTTGAACAGCTAGGATATGGAATCCTTACGGTTTCCGTTTTCCCCTTTTAATATAGCACACGTCATTCAAAACTAGTCAAATACTAAATTCATTGCCACTTCTAAACTTATTCTGAATTCTGTGTACAGACGATACTAAAGGAAATTATCAATTTCATTTAATACTAGTCAAATACTACTCTCACCGTCCAAATTAGCTCGGTCTTCCTCAGCCTTTTTCACCTTTTTAGCTTTAATGTCAGCCATTGTCTGTTCTATAGAACGCAAATCCTTTTTATTCTCGCTGGGCACTTCCCCGTAACTCTTGTTCATGTTAGTTTTCTGTGCAGCATCTATGGCAGCTTCTTGGCCAATCAGATGCGCGTATTTCTGCTTGTAGAAAGTGCCACTCAATTCTTCTTTGCCGTGCTTACGTTTTCTATTCTTCTCTTCTTGGCTATCTAGTTCTGCTTGCTTCTCCATTTCGAGGCGTCTCTGAGCCATCTCGGCGGCTTTGTCATCGTCCCATACACCGCCGTCTCTTCGTACGCTTAACTCATCTTCTGAGGGGCCTTTGTCTTTTAAGTAGACAACAGAATAACGGCTAACACCTTCTTGTCCAAATGAATATACCTTAAAAGAGAGAATTGTAGTTAGCTATGAATGGATGAACGAATATAAATCACAGGACAACCAACCAACCAAAGTCACTGGGCATATTCAAAAATGTTGTTAAGAATCATTATGTTGCAAACTAAAGACGACAATAAAAATTATTCTTTAAGCTGAGTCGAAATATATATGTCACCGTAAGATTGTAAAAACCGTTAGATTATAATCTAACTCGCGAAATTGTAAACTGTCGAAAGATTGTGAACTGTTCAATGTTCAACAAATAAAGTATATGTAAGTATATTTAATTGTACACCACAAAGGAAAATAAACAACAGTAAACTTAGCTAATAACAAAGTAAGCATACAATTTGGCGGCTTTATCACTACACAGCAAATTCTTCCAGGCAACCAATGGGTTAAAAGGACATGGCCACAAATACAACCGGTAGATGGTGCAGAAATAACAAAATATATGTTTTCAAAAGCACAATTACAGGCTTTCTATCGACTAAAAGGAAGACTTTAGTAGTATTTTTAAGCAGTATGAAGATGTATGCAAGTTATACATATAGTTAGGTTATTATTTAGTTTAGGAATTCTCATAGTTTATTTGTGGTGACACAACTGAAAATTATATAATTTGTATCTGTCACTGTAAGATTGTGAAAACCGTTAGATTATAATCTATCTAGGGAAATTGTAAACTGTCGAAAGATTGTGAACTGTTCAATGTTCCGAGTGTAAATTTTTGAAATATTGTATTTACGTTTTCTTGTCTCTTTCTTGTAGGTTAGGTTAAGAGTTCGACATAAATGATCATTAATGAATAGGTTCTATAGGGTTAACATACCTTACAAATTACAATCTACTGAAAAATAATGCATTAAATTGTAATTTTTTGACAGTTTACAATTTCGCTAGATAGAATACAATCTAACGGTTTTTACAATATTATGGTGACATATCTATTACACAGTGTCTTCTTATTATATTATTATTAGGATCATTTTTAATCCTTTGGATGAGAAGAAGCAAGAAATGTGTATATTTAATCCTTTGGATGTGACATCACCCAGGTTACAGCTGAAAATTAGCACCCTGCTTAATATGTGCAAAAATGCAAGTTTGTCACAGAAAAGCATATTGCTAGGTTGCAGTATGATAAATGTTTGTTTGTGACACTATTGATGAATAAAATTTTCTTTCTTTCTTACATGTGTGCAGGTACTTTGTTCCGTAAAAAGATAATAGAAATAAAATAATAATGATTAAATTACCTGGGCCCCAGCTGTTGTGGCAATATCACGAATTACAGATCTGTACATTTGTTCCATCGGTTCAAATTGCAGATAAGGTTTGGTGCCATCCTTGATGAAATTACTGATTTTCTCCTCAACTCGTTTACAGAATTTGTTCAATATATGTTTTTCTTCTTTCTTTTTGCGTTCTATGGCCTCTTTTTGCTTTTTCATGGCATTCTTTTGTGCTTCAGTATTTGACGGAGGTTTTTGCATGGAATTCAATATGGAACCTAAAAGATCCATGTTTTATTGGAGTGCTTATATTTCGTTTTCTGTGCAAAAGGATGTGTATGCAATAATTTCAGGTATTTTTCTTTGCCAATCGCGTGGTATTTTAAAGTTTTCGACCAATGATTGTGTGTCCAGACCTTTAAGGGCTAGCACGTTCAGAGAAGATTCTATCTGGCCACAGATTTGACCACCAAAGGATATGGTGTCGGTCACAAATTCAAGTATCTGTTCTAAAGGAGGTTGGAGTGGGGTACCAGTTATAAGCTGTGATTGTACAAAGAAATCAATATCTTTGCAACTTTCTAAGAGAACTCTGTTCTTGTTGCAAAGCTGTTCAAACCACTCTTCGATGACAGACCTGAAATTTAGTTTTGAAAATAATTATAACCTTATTCATGTATCTTTTTATTCAAATAAAACTTTTACAAGTACTTTTGTATCGAGTGAATCAACTGAATCCCTCTTTGGTTTTCTGAGATAAAAACTTAATGATATATCCATCTCAAGCTACCTCTGTTAAATTTCATCAAAATCTGTGAACACACTCACTCTAACACACATAATAATATATTTAATATGAAATATGGATTTTACACTAATATTGTAAAAATACTATCAATGTACATCTTATTTAAAAATACTAATAATTTCTAAGTTTTTTTTCTGAAGAAGCAGAAGAACTTCTATTTTATAGATTCTGTACGTAATACTAAAAACTTTTGTTCTTTTTCAAACAAAAATATTTAAATTGGCTACTCTGAGACAGCACTACTCCACATAACACATTTACAGATATCAGAGAAAATTCAAAGTTATTTTATAAAAGAGAGATTAAAATATAACATTAACTAATTGTCTACAAATCACAACTCAATTAGTGTTTGGAATTATGATATAATGACCCAAATGAAATAAAAGATAATGGTTTACCGTTGAGTTTGTATCTCTTGAACTTCTTCAGAAATGAGGTTATGTAAAGCCGACAACAATTTGCTTTGGAGTCCTGCGAATTGTTCCAATGGGCTGCCTATTACTTGGGCCCTAAAATAGCAATATTTTTTTAATTAAGAAAGTTACAGTATTCACGACCTAGCCGATAATAAAATGAATCTTACTCTTTGATATTCCGGCACCGATGTATTAATTTATTTATAGAAATTGCGCAGTTTTGGCAAATTTTCAAACTACTTTTGGACGTATTGTAGAATTCTTCGAAGTACGAAAAGTAGTCAATTATTTGCTTCTGAACTTTTGTTTCCATGATATGAATTAAAATTCATGTTTTATTCCGTTTCTTGTAGGAGATGCAGGAAACGTTACCTACTATGTAATATCATAATTCTTTCAAATATTTTGGCTTGCCTGACGCTTTGAAGTTTGAAAGAATAGCTTTGGCTTTATAATTGCTTTGAAACAAAGACTTCCAGACAACTATAAGGAAACTTACTCTATGCTTTGAATTTTGAAAGAATGGAGAATGACAATGACATATACGAATCAAGTGTTGCTCAATGTTTTGCAGTGTTATCCCTGAAAATCTATAAATAGGAAAGAAAAAAACAATACAATGAAAACTAAACTAAGTACTATTTTAACAAAAAATATGCATCCAATAATTTGTAATATTAACAGTTGTCTGTTCACAATTGAAAATTTGGTAATTAAAGAAATATATTGCGTCTCGGGACATTACATACTTTTTATCTTGGAAAAATTAAAACGCGGGTGAATATATAAATGTTTAATATTGCTTAATCAACAGAATATGGGTACAGAAAGTATAGATCTTATAGTTATGAGATAAGTGCACAATTTTCCAGAAGTTACATTGATGCGGAAGTTATTAGTGGTGGTTTTTTTAAAATAAAATCAACTAACAATTTTGGAACTGAAATGCTAAAGAAGAATACAATGATTTTTTTAATATAAATATAATATTTATCGTTAGCCGTAGAATCTACCTTGTCAAAGCTGAAGTGGCGGGAAACTTGAAAAAAAAATGTTTGAAATGTATTTGGGTGTATTGTAAGGAATTTTTTAATAAACTTTTAGTTTTTTATGATCCAAGTAGTTAATAGTAGTTAGTAGTATAATTAGTTTTTAATTTAGATTTTAATTTATTTCTTACTTTTAATTCTAATATATATGTATAGTTTATTAAAATGATCCAAGTAGTTCCCAGTAAAATAGAAACTCCTCAAAATATGGGTAATTTTTTTGTACACCCCAACACTTGGTTAGCTTGGTTAGATAATGATAAACACGCGCAGATTAAAAAAAGATTTAACTCGCCTTTTTAATTTATTTATTATATTAATGAAGTAAAACAAACAACACTCAATCTAGATCCTTTTTTATACTCAAGTTTTTTATTCTAGTGCTAAGCACTATGGCTAAGCATCACGCAAGTTTTAAAGCACGTTTTACGGTTATAGCATAGATTATTTACTATAACAAGTGGTTCGTTCTCTATAGGCAAATAGTAAGTGTCACAGAATGTCAGAACCATGCACCAATGGAAAACGAGCAAAGACTCAAAGAGACATGGAAAATTCTATTTTTGAATATTGTTTGATGAAAACAAGTCAGTCCAATATTTATTATACTCTTTGAGTCAGTCTCGCTTATTTCTCGAAGGGGGAAGACGTAGACCTCCATCACGATACATGTTACGAAAACACTTCGCTGCATAAATTAAATACCGTGTTATTACAAAACGTAATCCTTAACGTGTTGATAAAATGAGTGGAAAAGTGTGATTAAATTTTCTAATAAGCACGCAAATAGGAGAAAGTGCTCTTGTGAAAATGAATGGTAAATTGCACAGTGAAACGGCCGCTTTCTCGACCGACGAAATGCGTGCCCAAATATTGAATCCATTTGTTCACAAATTGGAATTGGACAACACATACGATAAAATACGGGTAAGATTTGAAGACAAATAAAATGCGCAAAATTTAGTTTTTTTTAGAATTTTATTTGTGGAACACCGAACAAGTTCATTTTGCGCAGACTCAGTGAGCCGTCTATCGCGAATTGCGAATTGCGATTGAGATTTATTCGATCTTTCCTAATCTATTTGTTTTCTGAAAACACATAGGTACATTAATTAACCTAGTAATCTGTGAATAAGTACTAAACACCATTTAGGCATTTATTTCAATAAATCCATGGGCTAGTCTTTCATCCCGCGGGGTCGCTTTAGGCATTTAATTCAATAAACCCATGGGCTTTTTCATCCCGCGGGATCTTCATAACAACATCCCACATCCGGGATCAAATTTCTATAGGTACTAAAGGGCATTTTTTTAATCTGAAAAACAATGGGTTCCTTCGGGATGAGGGATAAAAGTTTTAGTCGATTTTATTCCATCTCAAATTACCTACTTATTCGAACTCTTTAGTTTTTTGTTTACAAAGCTTAAACATGCTTAAAGCTTTTTGTATGCAAAGCATACAGTTTAATCGGAGCAATATACCTACTTACTTATCTACTGTCTGTTCTGATGGATAAAATCGGAGATAGCAGACGGTACTCCTCAACTAGTTTTACAATTACTAACATCAGTACGGTTACTCCGAGTTTGATCGAATTTGAAATACGTCTCACTAAAGTGAGGTGAGAGTGAGCTCCTCCATACATCTACAGCCAGCGCTCCAAGCGGCAACATGGTGAACAAAAAGTCACCGAGTCATTCCCACTCCAAGTGAAATTCGATGAGAAAGATCGAGTCTCGTACAAAAAATACGTTATGAGTAATGTCATTTGCTATTTTGGCACTCCGAGTGTTACTTTTTACACAGATTGACATCTCAAAATGCGAGAATGACGTCATTTTTACATTCGTTGGCGGATTCTTAACTCACCGAAAATATTCCAGTGATAAACTATTTTATTGGGACTCGATTATGACTGCGAGGCTTTATTTTGCTTGGAAAAAGATAATGGGGGCTGCGGAATGACCGACGTGAAGAAGTGTCTCAGACAAAAAGTTCGTTCAGCTATATCGGCTCACGAAAAGAGCTTTTATTTATTTGTGCAAAATGTTGAGGGAAAACAGTGACCTCAAAGGCTCGCAAAGAGTATCGCTGGAGACGAAGGTACGTATGACAATTCATTTGGAAAGTATTGTTAATTCCACATAGTATTTAGGTTATATTTATTGTAGCAGCCCCAAGAACTATGTATTTATTTTATTAGTAACTCTAAGTCGCTGTATTAACAACGCAACGTACCTACTTATCTACTAAACGTAGAGCTATGCATTTACCTACCTACATTTGTACTAAAATACAAAGGTTCATACTGGTTCATACACACTTAAATACCTACCCAAAACATAATTCTATCAAATTACAGCTGCTTAGTGCACTGCTTTTTTATACCAATGGCGATTATCAGAGGATGGTTTGTGAGGCCTGTCATCTTGGACAGCAAACTGAGCAAATATGTGCATGAAGTCACAGAGGCACTTAACCATCCTAATGTGGTTAGGAAATATGTATATAAAAAAACTAGATGATTCCTGCGACTGTGTGGATTAAGATTTTTGATTCCCGCAGGTACTATTTAATTTTCCAGGATAAAAAGTAGCCTATGTCCATCCCCAGGATACAGGTAGACTGGTGGGAGGCTTCGGCCCTGGCTAGTTACCACCCTTCCGGCAAAGACGTGCCGCCAAGCAATTTAGCGTTCCGGTAAGATGCCGTGTAGAAACCGAATAGGGCTATGGGTTTAATATAACTGACATGCCCCTAACAGGTTAGCCTGCTACCATCTTAGAGTGCATCATCACTTACCATCAGGTGAGATTGCAGTCAAGGGCTAACTTGTAGTGGATAAAAAAAACAATCTACTCCTGTACCAAATTTCATCAAAATCGGTTGAGTAGATGGGTTGTGAAAGCATAGCAGACACACACACTTTCGCATTTATAATATTAGTATGGATTATAGTGTTATAATCATATACTTCCCTCTCCCCTGAAAATAAGCATAAAGCTTGTACTAGAAATAGGTACAACAATAGACCTGCGATAGATCTTACAACCATTAACCATTGAGCTATTGGTGTTTAATTCATGATTAAATGTTACAGGCTGTGGATGTTGACTGCCGCATCATTAACATCAACCCAAGATACCCAGTATGATTCCACAATCTGTTCATCTTTAAGCTAAAGTTAAAACTCCAATTTTAAAGCTGAACTGAAATGCCTGCATGTAAATCAGGCAATACGATCTTTTAGGTATGATATTTTAAATTAATTTTCTTTAGCAAACCAAATAATTGAGGCCAATTCTGTTGTACATGGTTTGAAGCTAGGGTAGGCATTAGTTAGAATACCTATTTATTGACTGTCATGATGAAAAACATGCATTGATGTATTTCAATATAGGTAAGCAGTGCTTTTGTGCCTCTATGAACTGCACGCCACTGGCTGTACACCATAACTAAATTTAAATGACAGCTCTATTTAAGTTGCTATCCCTTTTACATTATATTTATTTTCCCTGTGGAATTGGCCGGCAATAGATTTAAAGCTGTCATTTTAATTTAGATATTGTGACAGAATTGGCCACAATATCTAACGGGCTAATTTACATAATTTAAGGGGAAAAAAAACACACTGATACTCATAAAATTGTTTACTGGAATCCTATACATCTGCCTCTAGTTTGTCTGTTGTGCATATTACATTTTTTTTTTACAAAAATCTGTTAATTATTTATTAAATTTGAATATTTCAGAATACCAATGGAACAGCCCACGGATAACAAATCTGATGTAACAAGTGAAGTGAACAATCCTCTCATCGCATCTTTTGTGGATCAAACCAGGCTGCTGACAATTGCCCAACAAAAGAGACAGATTAATCAATACATATTTCAACTAAAATATATTTGTATGATTACCTTTTCAACCTTTTCAATTTATTTTACAAACACAACACAATATTAAAACAAAATGAGTAGACACATTTGGCTAACTAATCAATGATCATTCTGGCCCAATGCCGATAGACTATTGAGGACTTGTGCCCAATTACATTAAGCACTTTGGTGCTAACTTCCGAGACAGTGGGGTCTCCGCATTTCCAGTTGCACTGAGTGCCCGAACTGCTGCAGTGTTCTCAGTGCGGGCACCTTTTTTTAAATCTTTGTAAGTCTGCAAATAAAAATATAATATTATTATGTGCCTGCAACTTTCTTGTGGATAAAATTAGTATATATCAACAGTGGCATGCACAGGGTTTGAATCTAGAGTAGGCATTAGTAGGTCAGAATACCTATTTACTAGCTGTTTTGATGATAAATACATATTGACTTATATCCATTTGGGTAGCAGTACTTTTATGAACTGCATGCCACTGTATATCATTTTATTTTGTGTATATTGTAGTTTACTTTACTTTAAGTACTGTAATATGTCGTGATCTTACCTGCTTTCAGTGTTCGACAGTCCTGTCTGGCCCATGCTCTTTTAAGATATCTTTAGGTATTTGCAACTGGAAGTCCGCCCTTTTGGCGCTTAACAGTCCTGTGAACTCACCACAGTGGCTTGGTGGTCGTATGTCGACTAACATGTTTATTTGTTGTTTCTTGATCTAAATGAAGAGAATAATAGTTGATTATGGCGATAAAAATAGACGAACACGTTTGAATAAATATGAAATATTAATTTAATATCAATAATAGGTAAACAGAAAGATTTGTCGAGAAAATTATTTCAGTTTACATTTCGCATTCGCATCTACTTACTTTTAGGCACAGTTTATGTTCGCTTTCCCTCCATGTACAATCAATTATAATTAAAAAACAAATTAAACCGGTGAATCCGAATACCACTACCCACTACATAGGAGCCGAAACTAAAATTATTAATTGTAAATAAAACAGAGTACATTTATTTAGATACTACAGCGCGACCGCGTATCTCTGACAGCTAAAGTGTAACTATCACAATCACCTCTGATTGGATAACACTCTTCCACTATTGGACAAAATCCATTGAAGTAGCAAGAATACCATAAATTTAGCCAATCACAACAATTGATACTGTAACAATGATTGATGCAGAATACCGACAAAAAATGCTGGTCAATATCACGAGCAGTGTTACCAACTCTCGAAAATATTTATATTTATTTTATAATATATTTTTTATACGACTGCCTGAAAAAAGGAGTATATTGTTTTCAGGGTTCATGTATGTATGTATGTATGTATGTAAGTATGTATGTATGTATGTATGTATGTATGTGAGTTTGTATATTCCACCATAACTTCTATACGCCTGACCCGATTTTGATAAATGAGGTATCGTCAGAATCCCTAGCTTATTCCGGGTGACATAGGCTAGTAAAATTTTTAAAAAAATTGATGGGGTGACCATGGTCCCGCATTAAAGACTAAAGTTGAAAAAAAAAATCGAAAATAAGATTAACTATATAATCATCATCTAGAAAATGATGAGTAGATTCCAAAAATATATAACATTATAGTTCAATATCCAGTGATTCACAAACAAATATCATTTAATAAAAATGTGAATAAGACTCCAAAGGCATGCAAATCGCTTCATAAGGAGGTAAACTCCGAAAATAATATAGCAGGGCAGTCGTATTTTTTAATTCGTTAAATTAATTTCACTTGTTTACCGTACATTCAAAATTAGGATTCACAATGAATGATTCAAATTTTCGCTAATAATGAAAATCTTAATTTTGGAATTACGGTTTTCTTATTGATCGTAAGAAAAAATTACAATAAACATTATTTTTAGAAAATTAAATATTGAACAAGTAACTTCAAAAAATTATAATAATTATACAACCAATATTTTGTTTGACTTGTCATTCAACTCCGCATTCATAATAATAAGAATCGGTAGTAGATGATAGATCTAAGAAATAAAAAATAGGTAAAAAATATAAGAAGCCAAAAAATCCCAAAAAATATAAGGGCCCTAAAAGAAGCCCTTCGCATTTGTTTACGCCCTAAATTTGGGGCCAAAAGCCCTAAGTTGGGAACCATGATCCCGTGCATAGATAAAACACAGACTTAAGATAAAAATAATGACTCTTTGACATAGAGTAGACATGAATTTTGAAATATTGTGGCATTTTACATCTTACATCCATGATTTTCTTATAATGGCAACAATTGCGAGGACAAGTCTCTCTGCCTCGGACTGCAACAGTCAAGTGTGGTCTGGCGGTACTGGCTGCTATTTTCCCTCGTAGTACGTACGTCCGATATCCCCCTCCTTGAAATCACACTTTTCAGCATCGATTTGCATGTTCGCGGGAGATATCTGTCCCCCTGAGGAGACAGATTGGAATTAAAATTTTATTATTATTAATAATTAATGTTGTATGCATTTGGTTGGGGTAGGTACCTCGAGGGTACTTAATACTAGTTCCACTGAGTTTTTATTCCCCAGTAGTTCACCTGTGGATAAATAGTTGCATAGAAATACATATAACGGGGATTCAAAGACATAACGTAGGCATCTTGCATTTAATGACAACTAGTGATGAGTAATAAATTTATTAATGTGCTGATTTCTGACAGATTTCTCATACGTCTGGCAACTCTGCGGGCCTATCACACAGTCTATCCTAGCGATCGGCGACTTTGAATGATTTCATTCGAATTATTTGATTATACAAATAATTCGAATCATTCGAATGATTTACCAAAATTATTAACTAACATACTCCACTAATTGATACTAATTTGATTCTATTAATGATAGTTACAAACTTGATTCGAATACTGATTTAGATATTGATTACTGATAAAAATCGGTACAGTAACAAGGAATTTCAAAATGGCGCTGACTTAAAAAATTTTGGTTACAGTTTCATGTTTTGTCATTTAGCCACCTCCCGGCCAGTTGCCAGGATCCTCAGATATCGATTTTGAACGGAATCAATATAATATTTTTAGCTGCTAAACATTAAATTTAACTCCCTAAAATAATAAAAAAACTCGCTAAAGTGGCAACACTGGAAACCCCAAGCTTTTTGAATGTTTTGATTAGAGACAATAAAGATTTTGGCATATATACTTTTTTATGACATTCTACCATAAAGAAACGTACCATAGTGTGCGCTAGGCTGTCAGTGTCAAAATGCCAAAAAACTGTCAAATTACGCAATGAAAAATGCCAAAATGCCGCATGTATCTGTCTCACTTTTTTGCGAATGTATGAGAGAGACAATTGTTGCGATCGTTTTGTCATACGATTTACTAACTCCGTTTACTCACTTTGACAAAACGTGTCCGTTTGAGAAACTCATGGTATGGAAATATTCGCTTACACTTGGCGAGGTGAGCTCTCACGTCGATCAATCGAATTTGCAATGTAAAAACTCGGAGTAACGCTATCAATTTGCCGTTAGCTTTATAATTTAATAGCTCAACAGAAAATTGACTTTTAATCAAACTGATTAAACCCATGTTTAGTACTTATAGTACGCGCGCGAGTTGAATGCAAAGCTCATGTATGTGTCACCATACAATATACATGAGCTCTGCATTCAACTCGCGCGCGAACTATAGGTAGGTACTTACTGTTCTCATATTAAGTAAATTATATTTTACTTAGTAGAATTGGCAATTTTATTACAGTTATGTCACTAGTCGGTCCGCGTGACGTAAAGATGGTAAAGATGTTTGCCTTCAACTTCTGTAGATTATTATATCTATTGTATTTTATTTTTTGTATGGTGTACAATAAAGTATATTTTACTTTTTCTTTAGGTAGGTACAGGTATTACGTATTAACTATTAAGTAAGTCTCAGATCGATTGAGAGTTGGGAGTTTGGGACTAGCTTTAATGCATTCTGATGAATTTATTGCAGCTACGACACTCGTCACGAACTCTATCACTATCTGACTGAAAAGCGATAGAGTTCGTGACGAGTACCTCTAAATATCAGTCAGAGTCAAGGGCCAGTGCCCCGTCAGGTAAAAAAAACGCTGGCCGTTTACCTTTGCACTGAGCGATTTATGAATCAAACGATACCTATTGACTAATTATGATTCTAAAATTAATCTACAAGAGGTACCTAGGTACCTAGCTAATTTTGTAGAGGTCGATAAGTAGCTAGGTCGAAACTGTATCTGAGCGCCGAAACACTGTTCCCTCCACTGTCCCTCAGCGTTCGTTTTACGTGACGGGACCTATATTAGTGGTCGCCGTGTCTGGACGAAGGTCTCCTGCATGGATTTACACAGGACATAGTCTTGTGCCGCTTGCATCCAGCTGCTTCCAGCTACTCGCTTGAGATCGTCCGTCCACCTAGTGGGGGGTCGTCTAATGCTGCGCTTTCCAGTGCGAGACCGCTATTCAACAACTTGGGAGTTGGGACCCCAACCGAGCTCCAGTGGACGTTACGTTGCCGTTGCATGTTCTAACCCAATCAGGCTCAGCGTATGCAACTGTCGGGTATTTGCAGGTTAGCTTTCCGAGAGGAAACCGGAGAGTACTCCCGAGTTCAGAAAAGACCGCCTCCTCTTTATGGTAGGAGATTCCTGCACAGTAGTGGGCCTGCTTACGGCGCTGGGTACGCGTCGTACCAGATCGATTTTACGATCCGGTACGATGCCATGTAGAAATTAAAAACCGATTAGGGGTATGGGTTTAAAATTACTGCCATACCCCTAACAGTTTGGCCCGCTACCATCTTAGATTGCATCATCATTTACAATGAGGTGAGATTGCAGCAAAGGGCTAACTTGAGTGGCGTAAAAATTTCGATGAAGGATAAACAGATCGAACGAGTTAGCGCTGCTCTTTAGTGTCTAGACTCTAGAGGCTAACTATGTTCAACTGTGGACACAGCTAGCTGATCATGGTAATGTCAACATTATCAGTATCGTCACGTAGGTAGTTACTGACGGATACGAACGGAACGACGCGTTTAAACAAACGCTTAATGCAATACTGGGAAATAAGTAGGTAGTAGAGGGAGAACGGAGGAGGATTTCAGTCCGTAGGTCTATAAAATCCTGGATTGAATTCGGGCATGCCAGTTTCAGGCTACAATAAGGATAACCTTCTCCAAAAAAAATGTAGAGCGTGTAATAAAAAGCGTATATATTTAGGTACTTACCTTGATGAATACAAAATAACGAAAAGCAAGACTATTTAAGTAACTAGTGATATTGATGCACTGATGCATTTGGCAATCAAAATTATGGAGTCCTGACCTTAATCTACGCTTTCAAGGCTTTTACCTATCTGTCATCCGTATCTTATGTTACTAGTTATACCTAATTATGACGAATTTAACTGTTTAAGGTAGATACCGATAAGGATAAGGTCACAGCTCAATGCGAAACAAAAAACAAATTATAGGCAGAGTAACTACAGTTTGATTTTTTTGTGACTTGAAAAAAATGCAGGAAATTAGATGGACTTAAACTAGATTTTGCCCGCGACTTTGTCCGCGTTTGTGAACCCATTGAGCACTCCTTTGTTTTTACCAATTAGCTTTCAGGGATAGAAAACAACATCTAATATCTGTGCCACGAATCAAGATTTTCCGCGGGAAGGTAACATAGTTACAGCTATTCTGAGCAGATACTCTTCCGCATTTATAGTCTTAGTCTAATTCAATCCAATCCATTAACCTGGGGTCATACTACCAACGCTTAAAGCAATACTTAAGCAATATTACTCAAATTAGTTTGATGTCACGTACCTTGACGTCCCCAAAATAAGGATTATAACAATTCTAAAACACGAAAGTCAACAATAATTAAAGAATATTGCTTTAAACATTGGCAGTTTGGCAACATTAGCAAGCAGTGGTAGTGTAGGCAGGGGCCTACACTACCACTGCTTGCTAATCCTAAGAACTCAGTCACTTTTGTTTTTCTACGGACTTCCTCATTTCAGATCTATCCAGAGAATAAATAAATGTAATAGGGATGATGCCAATCTCAAAAGTACATTACTTATTTCGTATTAAGTAAATAGAGAGTCTTCCAAAAGACCTAAAATTCACATCCTCAGTTGGTTTTAATTATTTTAATAACCATTTTAAACTAGACTAAAGAAAAAAAGTGCGTTGCAAGGTCTTCCAACAGACCTAATATTCATATGTGTTGCTTAGTTGGATAATCATCCATACTAATATTATAAATGCGAAAGAAATGTCTCTCTGTCTGTCCGTCTGTCTGTCTGTCTGGCTGTCTGTCTGTCTGTTAGTCTGTCTGTCTGTCACGCTTGCACGGCTCACCCGTTCAACCGATTTTGATGAAATTTGGTACAGGCCACAGGCACAGTAAACAGACACAGGGATAGGTTGTATCCCGGGAAAGGACATATGATTTAATTCCGGAAAATTAAAGAGTTCATGCGGGAAACAAAAAAATCCTAAAGCGGACGAAGTCGGGCATCATCTAGTAAAGAAATAAAGGACGTTGAAATTTGATGATGTCACAACTATTTCATACATACTTCCATAGTGGTAGCGCGTTTTTGAGTTTGTTAAAGGGATTCCGAGGTACGATTGTGTAAGAATTGCCGATCAAATCGTCAAAGTTCGGCGTCAAAGTAAAATAAGCCATTATATCATTAGAGCTCAATTTCATGTATCTGTCACCGTAAGATTGTAAAAACCGTTTGATTATAATCTAACTCGCGAAATTGTAAGCTGTCGAAATATTGTGAACCGTTCAATGTTCTGAGTGTTAATTTTTGAAATATTCATTGTATTTACGTTTTCTTGTCTGTTTCATGTAGGTTAGGTTAGGGTTCGACATAAGCACTTAGGTTCTATCGGGTTAATATGCCTAACAGATTACAATCTACCGAAAAATAATGCGTTAAATTATAATCTTTCGACAGTTCGTAATTTCGCGAGTTAGATTATAATCTAACGGTTCTTACAATCTTACGGTGACATATCCATTCTCACACGTTTAGGTATGTACCATACCATACTTTACTCTGACGCCGAACTTTGACGATTTGCTCAGCAACTTTTAGACAATCGGGGGGCTGATGTGATTGAGTTGTCATCATCCCCGGTTCTGTTTTTTTTTTTATTTATACCAAAAAATATATCTAGTTACATAATTTTTTAAGTTACAATTTTATTACATTATAGCTAATTGTATTGATATATTACAAGTCGTCTTGTAGAAATAAGTATATATATGTAAGTAGTACTGATATAATTTTCCAGTTGCTATTTATTTTTTTATTTTTAAATCTGGGCTTCTGAGGCTGAACTAAGGTGAACCTGTGCTTCAGCTTCAGTGCCGACTCCCCTAGTGTTTTTCTAGCATACAATTTGATGTGGTTGAGTTGTCATCATCCCCATCGTTTGTTGCAGACGGCGATCTTCACAGTGATCCTGCTGCCTTTCCGGGTGATAGTGATCCTGTTCCTCATAGTGACGGCTTGGTTCCTGGCTTGTGTTGGCCTTTACGGGTTGAGCGAGGAAGACCTGCGGGAGAAACCCATGACCGGCTGGAGGAGGTGAATAAATACCTTGTTATACCTTGGTTCCACTGCCTCGTTAGTCTAGTGGTTAGCATGTTCAACTGCGCCCAGGTGCCGTGGTCGAGTCCCAGGTCGGGCTATAACAAGTACCGATGGCCGCGACTTCGTCCGCGTGGATTGAGGTATTTTGGTTCCCGCGGGTTCTTTCAATTTTCCGGGATAAAAAGTAGCCTATGTGTTATTCCAGACCAGAATATCTGTGCCTCTCATCCAGAGCCGTTCAGCCGTGAAAGAGTAACAAACATCCATACATACAAACTTCCGCGTTTATAATTAAGAAAGGAAGTAAGGATTGGGATTTTTCTGACAAGAAATTCTCAGTACTAGCCCGTAGTTAGGAAGTTCGGAGCCTCGGAGAACACGTAAAGCCGTCGGTCTTGCGTCTGATCTCTCTCCCATCGGGCTCTGAGAGTAAAGAAACAGAGAGTGCACCTGTGTTCGCGCACACACTTGTTCACTATAACATCTCCCGCGCACATGACTAATCTCTCCGGAGATTGGTTGCCATTGATGAAATTAGGTCGAGAGGACATTATATGTTGGTCCTTTTTGGACTTCAGGAATCAGGATACGTGATGAAATAGCGTTAAACTTTGCCTCTCCCCCTCTTTTATAGATGGAGAGAGACCTGTATCCATACTAATATTATGAACATAGGCACTGATGTCCCCGACTTCGTCTTTTTTTTATTCCCGCGGGAACTCATTAATATTACCCATGATTGGCGTGATTGAAGGACAAACCAATGAACAAACACACTTTCGCATTTATAATATTAATACGTACTAAAACAATATTAGTTAAATAAGGTTTTAATATTAATTAATAGTAAAACTAACTATGATGCGAAAGTGTGTCTATCCGTCGGTCTGTCTGCTATGCTTTGATGGCCCACCTTTTCAACCGATTTTGATGGTACAGAGATACTCGTAGGGAATGACATAGGCTAAAAACCTAATCGCAGGCATAAACTAAGTCGCAGGCGTCATCTAAACTCTATAAAACCATATTTTTTTAATTATGGACCTTTTTTTTATGTTCCGCTAAATATGTCGGCGAGTTTAGTTTAATTATATTTTAGTTAGTGTTGAACCTTTGTTATATCACAGAATAGGTGGTAATGCTATGTGTATCATGGGTTACTAAAATTCTGCATCAATGGTATCATGGAATAAATAATTTATGATTTTTGATTCTTGACCACTTCTTGACAAGAAGTTCTCAGTGAGTCAGTCGGATAAGATGCCGTGTCATAACCAAGATGTCGCAAGTTTGAATCCCACTCGGGAAAGTCACTTTGTATATTTTTATATAGAATAGCGAATGTAAACAGGTTGAAGTTGAACAATTTTGAATTTTGAAAGGTATCCAATGACACCATACGGCTTGATTGTAATTTTCAAGTTACAGTTGACAGGTAGAGGTCAATGACCGTCCTATTCTAAGATTGAATGTGTAATACTTTCCATAGGTACCTAAATATTACCTTGTTGCAGTTAGCAACATAGGTGTGATAATCAACTTTTCATTTTGACCCCAAACTGTTAACTCCTCGTAGCGCATGCCGTGGAAGAACAAGAAGCGATATACAGGGTGGCCCAAAAAAAATATAGATTCCTCGTACCTAGACCTATCAGAGAATACCCCATGTAGGTATGTTCAGCGATTTTTGGTAGTTTTCAAGTTATAATTTTTTTAAAGATTTTTCGTGAGATTCCTGAGGGAGTGAGTGTCAATTTTTTTTCTTTTTATTTAGTGTTCTTTCCCGAACATTTTTTTTGTGAACATGCTTCATATGAAGCGTGTTACTTTGCATAAAATAATTACCATGATAACATTAACCAAGTCGGAAATTTTTTGGTCGAAAGTAAAAAGTTTACGTTTGACAGATCACAGAAGTAGTGGCGAATTTTCAACTTAAGATTAAAAATACTTAACTTTTGGGGTTCCTAAGCTTCCCTTATTAGTTGAAAAATTTGGTACTTTAGGGGGCATTATTTTCACAAATCGGATTTCAAGTTCACAATAGTTTCATTAAAACGAGAAACACAACAAAGAGTGGTAACTAAATAAAAAGAAAAAAAATTTAACACTCACACTCCCTCAGAAATTTCACGAGAAAACTTATAAAAAATATAACTCGAAACCTACCAAAAATCGCTGAACATACATGGGGTATTTTCTGATAGGTCTAGGTACGAGGAATCTAAAGTTTTTCTTTGGACGTCACTATTTGGGCCACCCAGTATAATAAATTTACAGTCGCGGTCCGAAAATATTTACCACTTTAAGGTCCACAATTGCATGCACAGCACACAAATCTTTCAGAAGTGACGACCTTCTCAATTTCATGTGAGAATTGCGACAGTAGTTAGGTGGTTACTCGATGGGATAGCTGTATGTAGAAAACTTGAAAGTAGGAAATCATTTTTATTATGCAAAAGTCATTAATAAAATGCAAATAAAATCTTTATGTTTACCTTTATACGTAAGTAATTTAGATCTTACTACAGTGTTATGAAGCATCTAATTTGAACATTTGCAGACCGTGACTGTACCTGACGCTGTTTCCTTCTCATTGAAAATAATAATGTTTATAATATGTACCGTTTTAATTTGAAGATGATGCTACCTATAACACGAAACAGTTGAAGATTATTTATTTGCGTTATTTGTTTCGGCCCCAATGATTTCGAAATGCAAAATTACCAGACCTTAAAAAACGCTAATTCTTTCATGTTAGAACTTTAGAAGTGAATTGGGTTGATGATAAGTAGTGAATTAAAAAAAATATATGAAATGTTAAAACTGCAGCTGTTTTTATACTATGACGATTTCAAACTGAAACTGGTTAAGAATTTTTTGAAGGAGATTACTAAAATCGGTAAATCTTTATATTTTGACTAAATGATGCCCGAGATAGCTTGGAATAGCACAAAGTATCCTATGTGCTATTCCAGACTATAAACTGTCTCTGTGCCAAATTTCAGCCAGATCCGCTCAACCGTTGGGGCATGATTGGGTAACAAACATCCATATATCCATCCAAACTTTCGCATTTATAATATTAGTAAGACTAGAAATGGATTATTGAATAGAAGCAGGCGTTACTTTGCGGAAGTCCATGATAGTGAATGAACTAGAAGTTTAATTCGCTATAATCGGCTACAGTAGACAAATCTGTGTGGTACAGTGCGTGTCTTTCACCTGCAGCATGCGACACCCACCACCCAGCAATTCGCACAGGCACAACACCACACCACACAAATCCTCCAAATCGACAACTCAAACAGACAACAAACTCGACAATGCACGATTGTGAAGTTCTTCACAATCGTGCATTGTCGAGTCAACATCTCCTGAAGATGCTCCGGTGTCGGAGTGAAACGTACGTTGAGAGTGATTTGGAGGATTTGTGTGGTGTGGTGTTGTGCCTGTGCGAATTGCTGGGTGGTGGGTGTCGCATGCTGCAGGTGAAAGACACGCACTTGTACCACACAGATTTGTCTACTGTAGCGGATTATAGCGAATTAAACTTCTAGTTCATTCACTAGAAATGGATTAAATGTCTAGCATATAAAGTTATTTAATATACAACAGTGTTATTGTCCAAGTTTTTGTTACATTTTCTTGTTTTCCGGCTCGGTAGCACAATGCACAATAACACAGTATCACAAATACGTGGCTAACAATGCCTGTGGCTGGGCATTGTTGTACGAAATACACTATAGGCTGGTATAAGTAGGTAAAATCCTTGAAAACCCGCACTGAAAAACAGTCAATAGGTACATGAAAAGTATAGTAGGTAACCCATACCAGCATTTTTATATAATATTTATGACCTAAATTTAAATAGAGTTTCATAACTTTACTAACCGTTTTTTTCGTCTCCTGAAAAATTACCTTTTTTGAGTTGTCCGAGTTTTAGTTAGCAGTGCGATATATATATGTTACCGTAAGATTGTAAAAACCGTTAGATTATACTTACACCTTACTTGCTTACATACCTTACTTACATCACTTACTTGTAGTGGATAAAAAAAAAGCAATGTCTATATCAAAATAGGTAAATATTCAAAGCTGTATCTATTAAACAGTCAATTGTAACTACGTATACCCAAACTCCTATAGTTAGAAATAGACGTACCTAAACTAATTTATTTTTGTAAAACGTAAACTAATTGAAAAATCCTACAGTGTGATAAAGGATTATTTAAATGATAAAAACGCATGGAAATGCATTGTTCCAGCGGCTAATTAATCAAATTGTTGATTATAGTGCTATTAAATATACGATGATTGTGAGATGGTGATAATAAACAAAAAAACCCGTCTGAGTTTGTTGTGGACTCAGACCCAGGGCGCGTTTGGAACCCTCGTACCGTAATTGATAATCACCATCATGTTTTACAAGTTATTGGACGCCAATAAGAGTATAGTGTACCTTATTTGGATAAATAATTAATATTGATTTGAATTATACTAGTGGTTCGCCCCGAACTGAGACCTCGCGGTATCCACAAGATAGTTTTAACTATATCTTGTAAAATAGTTAACATTAGACGCAAAAGAGCTAAAGAGTTATTGGAGAAACAAATAAACTTTTACAGAGCGCCTTCTGTTAACTTCATTGTGAAGTTCTGTTAAAAATACTGAAGCTCATTAAAAATTAAATAATTTTGTTTCCTTATAATATTTATCTAATTTTAGTATTTATTGTTCAAGTACAGGATATAATTCAAATAATTGATCAAATTTCAGGCTCTGCCTTTCAGAAAACTGAGAGTTCTGAGGTCAACTTTGGACGTTAGAAAATCTCCACTTTGAAAGCCCCCCATTTCGATAATTATAGGGGAAAAATTAAAAAAAAAAACTCTGGGCTCTATTCCTAATTATCTTTAAAATGTTATACCGCAACCCTATGTAACGCCATAAAAATATTTTACTTCGCATTCGCTTCTATGAGAGCCCCCATGAAATAAAGATTTTTATAACTTTTTAAGCCATATTCAGCTGGAGGCCAACGGTATACATATTATATTTAAATTTGAAGTAATTACGTTCAGTAATTCAGACGTTATAAGGCTCTGACGGACGGACGGACAAGTGCAAATTCACTAAAGTAGACTCAGAGACCTTCGCTTCGCTCGGTCAATAACTAGTGTGAAACGAATAACAGATCGAATAAGTAATTTCAACTCTGTCTGTCAGATGTTTACTGTTCCGACTCCGAGGCCACCCGATTAATGCTCGATCAAGGTTTTCCACTTTTTGCCAATTTTGGCTGCAATTAACAGTCTATTAGATTCACAGAGGAATAATTATTGAGTCGTAGCTATTATGCAATTGACGAATCTCTTGGTGACAATGTTGTATGGAAGCAATCGACTTATTCCGGAAAATTAAAGAGTTTCCGCTGGCATCATCTGGTTATAATATACTTTAATGTTTTACTTCTTAAAAAGAGCAACTGCTGAGTTTTTCAACATGTAACATATGAGACACCTGTATGTTATACATGTAATATAATAAATTGCGTGTTGAAATATGTATTATTCTGGTAATTTCCTTTGCAGTGGTCACTAGTAGTATATGAGCTAGGTTTCTTTAGGCTGTGGACATCTTCGTCAACCGAAAGACATCCACTGCTGGATAATAGGTCTCTTGTAAGGGCTTACACACGTCACATTCTTGTGCCGACTGAATCGAGCAGCTCCCACAGATTTTTTATACGACTGCCTGAAAAAAGGAGTGTATTGTTTTCAGGGTTCATATATGTATGTATGTATGTATGTGAGTTTGTATATTCCACCATAATTTCTATACGCCCGAACCGATTTTGATAAATGAGGTATTGTTAGAATCCCTAGCTTATTCAAGGTGACATAGGTTAGTAAAATTAAAAAAAAATTGATGGGGTGACCATAGTCCCGCATTAAAGATTAAATTTGAAAAAAAAAATCGAAAATAAGAATAACTACATAACCATCATCTAGAAAATGATGAGTAGATTCCAAAAATATCTAACACTATACTTCAATATCCAGTGATTCACAAAAAATATCATTTAATAAAAATGTGAATAAGATTCTAATTTAACTAGATTAATTTAGATTTTCAACTTTTTAGTTCGTTTTTTGGCAAGGCAGTCGTGTTTTTTAATTTTTTTAATTATGGCTTATATTATTATTATATAGCTGCACCATCACTATGGTAAGTGATGATGCAGTCTAAGATGGTAGCGGTTATATGACACCCATACCCCTTTACTAAATTAAGGAGTAATTCTGCCATACCATATAATTACAAACTAGTAACTAGTGTAGTAGTAAGATTGTAGTCAGAGGTCTGACTGACTGACTGATCTATCATAGCTCAAACCACTGGACGAATTGGGCTGAAATCGGGCATTAAAGATAGCTATTAAATGTCGTAGGCATGCGATAAGAAAGGATTTTTGAAAATTTCCCTAAGAGGGTAATATAGGGCGCTGAAATGTGTATAAAAATCGAACCGTGAGCGAAGCTGTGGGCAAAACCTAATAGTAGTGGATAAAAAGTCTCTAACCTTAATCGGTTTAAAAATAAAACATTGGTTTGTCATGCCATGGTCTATGGCACCGTTAAACTAACCGAGGCACGCTATCCATCACCTACTGACATGGAAGATAATATTCTATACGTATAGCTATAGCCTTTGGTGTCTTGAGTGATAAGCAAGAGCAATTTTCTTTCTTCTTTTGTATTTTGTTGCGATAAAGTTTTATAACAAACTATTATACTTATTACTAGTTACCACTTAACCGTAATTATTACTTTTCTATATAAGCTATTTTATAAACAGCGATATAAACGTGAAAGTTTGTGACACGATGAATGGATGATGTTTCGTCTTTCACGCAAAAACTACTAAACGGATTTTGATGAAACTTGATAGTTATATAGCATAAAGGTACATCAATAAACCATTTACTATTCCAGTAATAAATTATTAGGATATATGCATAGGAAATTTCCACGTCTCGTTCGCTAGTAAATTATAAATTTGTTGTTTGTAAGGGAGTCAAATGTCAATATTATTTATTGGAGGATGTCTATTGTCTACGCATGTTCCATTAAATTAGTTGTTGTTGTTGTTAGGTAGCAGTTGTTGGGAAAAATCAGGGAAAGTAGCTTCTTTTTATACCTGTTTTTATCCCACGCTATGTGGGGTCGGCACAACATGTTTTCTTCTTCCACTCACTTCTGTTCTCCGTCAACGGTCCACCCCCTTTATACGCATATCCTCTTTCACACAATCCATCCATCTCTTCTTTAAGACCTCTACTCTCTTTCCCTTCCACGTGCATATTTAACGTTCTGCTAACAGACTTTCTTTCGTCAGATCCCTCACCTTTTCTTGTCCTCAGACTTTCTTTCGTCAGACCTTTTCCTTTCTCACCTTTTCTGCCACTGTCACTTTTAATTTCCTTTGTCTGATAGATTTTCCCTTAAATAGCACTGAATTTATTTATACTCAATTAGTATTCCTATCTGGTTATGCCTGGTTAACCGAAATTAATTGTTAATTATTCGCTAGAGTGGGCACAATTATGCTTGCGTTGCGTGAAATACCTTTTTGATGACTCCATCTAATTATCTCTTTGTAATCCTGATGTTGGTCTAGTGGTTAGCATGTTCAACTGCGGTCCCAAGTTTGAGTCCCGGGTCGGTCTATAATTAAGTAAGTATTGGGGTTTTCTGACTAGAAATTCTCAGTACTAGCCCGGAGATAAGAAGTTGGTACTGTTTCACCCCCGTGCCTCGGAGAGCACGTTAAGCCGTTAAGCTCTAATTCCCTCTCTCTTTTGAGATTGGAGGCCTGTGCCCAGCTGTGGGACGTTAATGGGCTGCAGTGGTGGTGATGGGATCCTGACTCGTCTGTCTGTCCGTAGTTATATAAAATCCGCTTATTATTTTTTTACGGGAATTTGATTTTCTTAAAAGAAAACCGTAATTAATTTTCGTCGTACTTTGACGACCTCCGTGGCGCAGTGTGTAGCGCTGTTGTCTTAACGTGCGGAGGTCCCGGGTTCAATCCCCGGCAGGGTCAATTTGGGAATTTATAATTCTGAATTTTCCCTGGTCTGGTCTGGTGGGAGGCTTCGGCCGTGGCTAGTTACCGGCAAAGACGTACCGCCAAGCGATGTAGCGTTCTGGTACGATGCCGTGTAGAAACCGAATAGGGGTAGTTATGGGTTTAATATAACTGCCATGCCCCTAACAGGTTAGCCCGCTACCATCTTAGACTGCATCGTCACTTATCATCAGGTGAGATCGCAGTCAAGGGCTAACTTGTAGTGAATAAAAAAGAAAGATGTACCAGAATTCAGATCATTTTGTCTACACATTGTGGCTCTCTCTCTCTCTCACTCTGTACCTTTTTGTGCTAAATAGAATTGGCCCCATTGCTGTATGCCTAGTTCTAGCATCAATAGTTAGTTACTCAACAATAAAAACAAATTCCAATTTCGATAGCGCCAAACAATTAATATAATTAGTTGATTACAATCTAACTCTAAACTTTGGTGCATCGATTTCACTTTCACTAAAACCACCGCATCTTGATGGAACGGTAAAAGAAAGTAAATTAGGATTTGAATTAAATTTTAAACAAATGGTGGTCCAAAAATTGATCCACTCGAACATTGACCGATTTCTGATACAATCCATCCTATCATATAATATTATAAATGCGAAAGTGTGTCTGTCTGTCACGCTTTCACGATCGGTCTGAACAACCGATTTTGATGAGATTTGGCACAGGGGTGGGTTGTATCCCGGGGAAGAACAAAGGCTAATTTCATCCCAAAGTTCCTGCGAAAATCAAAAACCTTAATACACGCGGACGAAGTCGCGGGCATCTATATTATTTATAATTAAATAGATTTACCTGCTGCTTCACTCACTATATCTTAGATTTCATACAAATTTCGAACCCCTTTTTTACCCCCTTTTAATTCTTTTTTCAAAAAAGGGGGTAAAATTTTCAAAAATCCCTACTTAGCGGATGCTTTCGTCATAATAGTTACCCGTATGCCAAAATTTTGCCTGATCCGTCCAGCGGTTTGAGCTTTGCGTTGATAGATCAGTCAGTCAGTTCGTTAATCAATCAATCAGTCACCTTATACTATTTCAGTTAACTACATGTCCATTATTTATCCGTTTGATTTTGCATATCATTGTGCAAATAATTATACTCAGTTAAAGTAGGTATATTTTTACCGTTTAATTTTTTACCGTCCCATATTCAATAGTTGAGTTTATTGACAGAGAAAGTTCCGTTTTTCCATCGCGCGTAAAGAAAGTTTACAAACTCATGTTAACTAGTTAAGTAACTATACAGAACGTATAGGAAGTAAAAGTTAGTATACTATGGTATAGGTAATAGTTAATGTTAAAACATCTGTGTAAGATCTTACTAATCTGACTAATATCTTACTTGATACTAGTATTATAAATGCGAAAGTTTGGATGTATGTATGGATGTATAGATGTATGGATGTATGGATGTGTGGATGTATGGCTGTAAGTGGATGCTTAATTTTATATGTACGAGGCACGGGATGAATAAATGATTTTTCTTTCTCTTTCTTTCTTTCTGTATGGATGTTTGTTACTCAATCACGCCCCAACGGCTGAACGGATCTGGCTGAAATTTGGCACAGAGATAGATAATAGTCTGGAATAGCACCTAGCTTTTTATCCCGGAAAATAAAAGAGTTCCCGCGGGAACAAAAAACCTCAAACCACGCAGACGAAGATATGTAAAACTAATTAAGTATATACAGAACAGAACAGTTTATACAGAACTTATAAATAGTAAAAGTTAGTATACTATGGTATAGGTAATAGTTAATGTTAAAACATCTGTGTAAAATGAAAATAGATGAATATATAAAATCTTTATTTGTTCCAAAAACAATAGTAAAAAGTTTCTTAAATTACCCTGGATAGATTAGCCCGTGTCTTGGGGGTCAGTCTCTTCCCAGTTGTGCACTGTAAAACAACTGTAGAAATAAATCTTACTAATATTATAAATGCGAAAGTTTGGATGGATGTATGGATGTTTGTTACTCAATCACGCCCCAACGGCTGAACGGATCTGGCTGAAATTTGGCACAGAGATAGATTATAGTCTGGAATAGCACATAGGCTAAAACACCTCAAACCACGCAGACGAAGTCGCGGGCATTCGCTAGTAAACAATAAACATTTAAAGATTATTTTTAAAAAAAACGGTCATGAGCGTGGCAGAAAGCACTTTAGTATTCCGTCCAAGGTATTTGTAGTCAACAGTGTACATATTGGTCACTTCAGGCTTCCAACATCAGAGTCATCAAGCCTGCGTTCAAGTTTCTATGCTGCGGTAGAGTTAATAAATAAAAGAAGATGAATAGCACCGTGCCTAAATTACAAAAAAGGGCCAATTTTAGCACCATTATCCAAAAAAATTCAAAAAAAAATATGACAGCCCTATTTTTCGAAAATCCTTTCTTAGCGGATGCCTACGTCATAATAGCCTGTATCTGTATTCCAAATTTCAGCCTGATCCATCCAGTGGTTTCAGCTGTGCGTTGTTAGATCAGTCAGTCAGTCACCTTGTCATTTTTTATATATAACTTAGAAAATAAAAACACAACGACATTAGCCAAAGTCCATCTTACTTAAAAATTCTTGAAAAAATTTTAGAAAACCGTCTAGTTTTGATAGGAGAAACAGGGATAATAAAAAAGATATCTATGTAAAATAATGCGTGCCATATTCATTTAACTAGTATTAGTATTCGCAAGTAATATTCGTCGTCAAGGCTAGTTTTGTAGAGCGTAGCGTAACCAATCGAGACATTGATGAAATGCTACGGAGGATGAATCGCTAACAATGTTTCGAGGTTTTGCTGCTGAATCGGAAATTATACTTTGCTTTTCCTTTTGTTTTACTGACCTTAAATTTTGATGGATTTTTGGGGCATTTAACAAGGAACCCTAAAGTTTCAATTGGGTTTGTTTGTGTGTCATAGCTAATAAGATTAATATGTTTTTATGTAGCATTAACATTCTAGAAAGAAAGAAAGAAAAAAACCATATATTTTCCAGTTTTGCCACACATTTGCTTACCTCAAAGGTATGCAAAATTTTTACTTTTTTTAAATGGCTGTGTCAAAAAAACTAAATAAGTTTCCGGAATTGTTTCAATTTGGCAGAGAAATTATGAATAAGATTAGTTGAATACTTAATAATCATAAATACATAGATGATTTAAAACATCTCAAGCAGGTAGTTATTAATATGAAAGAGAATTGTACGAATTTGTAGAAGGTAGAGCATACTTGACCAAGTAATTACTGTGACAAGATGATCATATATCCATAAATTAAGCATTCAATTATGTTTCTTAAAGCTAGATGATACATAGATGATTTAAAACATCTCAAGCAGGTAGTTATTAATATGAAAGAGAATTGTACGAATTTGTAGAAGGTAGAGCATACTTGACCAAGTAATTACTGTGACAAGATGATCATATATCCATAAATTAAGCATTCAATTATGTTCCTTAAAGCTACGCGATATGGTATGAATTCCTCTGAGGTAGCGAGTCTTGGTACTGGTAAGGCAGCTCTTATGTTCGCTTAGTTACGAAGATGTGGTTTCGAGGTCGAGCATACGTTCGCTTGTCGAGATGTGGAGTGTTTGATATTCCCGATTGACTGTCTTTTGCTCTTGCATATCGGTGTTCGTGTATAGAAAACTAGGTTTCTTTATTCCCGCGGGAACTCCTTAATTTTCCGGCATAAAAAATAGCCTATACCTACCCTTCCTCGGGATATAACCTTTCTCTATAGGTACCGAATTTCATCAAAATTTGTTGAAAAGATAGGCCGTGAAAGCGTAGCAGATAGACAGACAAACAGACGGACGGCAGACACACTTTCGCATTTATAATATTATTTACTTACTTAGTAAGGGTGTAGGTTTTATATGTATTATGTGGGCCAGCCTAACTTAATTGCAATTTACCTAAGCCTATTAAATTATTATTTGTCGTAAGATTTTCCGTTATTTTAATGTTGCTGCATTGTCTTGTACACCTAGTACATTTTTGTTTCTGATTCTTTAAACCTTCTTATGTATTCTTTTAGGACACGCTTATGCTTAGTTTTTCAAATCTTTCATAAAAATACTTACTAGATATGAAGTCTCTACTGCCAGGGGATTGGAGAGTAAGACCTGTTTCAAAAAAAATAACAAATTGTCTTGGAAATTAAACAATTCTCATTTTAATGACTAATAGGAAATGTCTTCAGTGAGGCTCTTCCTATCACTCACGGTGTTCCACAAGGAAGCATTCTAGCCCCAACCCTCTTTCTCATATATATCAACCAGCTCTGCGAATTAAAAATGTCAAATGGAAAAATTATGACTTTTGCGGACGATACTGCTCTAGTAGCCTGGGGAAAAACGTGGCAAGATGTTTTTTCTCAAGCCCAAAAAGATTTTAATAACGTTTCTTATTGGTTGAGACAAAATCGATTAAGTTTAAATGCGGAAAAAACTAAATTATTGACATTCTCTCTGACAAACAAGGGCCAGCCATTACCAGAAACTTATTTATCAAATATACGCGCATACTGGACTGTGTGAAGCACAAACATGCCAGTGTCCGAAATTGGAAAGAGCACCTTACGTGAGATATTTAGGTATTATTATAGATAAAAATCTCAACTTTGATGAGCATATTAAAAAACTTACAACTAGAATAAGAAAGCTAATAGCCATTTTTAAAAACAAAAGGGAAGTAGCAGATCCTAAACTTATTAAAACTATATATATATATCGCTATGTCAATCGTTATTGACGTACGGTATTGATACTTGGGGTGGGGCAGCTTGAAAGAGCACAAAGACTACTAAGTAAGCCGCTTTCCACCATACCACTATTCTACAGTTCAATTGTATATAGACCCTAAGGTCTTGTCAGTACGAAAATTATTTATTCAGCAACTTATGATGAGATTTGATGTTCAAAATAAAGATAAGACTATTAACACTGATAGGAGACGCAATTATAAAATCTTTTCCACAAGAAAATTTAGGTAATCGTTTGCACACCGTTTTCCATGCTTACAATACAAAAAATAGCATAGTTATGAACGAACGAACGAACGAACGAACCAACGAACCAACGAACGAACGAACGAACAAAGTAATAAAGTAGTTACACAGATAAGACAACATAATAATAAAAATGCATGCTATAATATAATATTACATTTCAATCAATTACCATTACAGCAATTACTAAATAACTACTAGCCATATTATTTTATTCAAGACACGCGGAAGCGTGTCCAGCCAAAGTTCAAAAAAACTGGCGAGCAGCACCGTGTGTAATATTACACGAACCATTTGGAGCCACTTTTGACCCCCTCATAACTCAAAAACTATTTCACATAAACATGTCAAATTTGGCGCATATATTGAGACCCGTGAGATACATATGTGCTCCAAATTTCATAAGCACACCTCAAATGGTTATTTAGATATAAACGTACAAAAATCGTCATTTTTATGATCAAAGGATAGATCAAAACTCTGACACGAGGCATGCTACCATTGCTTAAAGCCGTATTATTTTAATATTGTTGACGTTTATGTTGTAGTGTTATAATCATTATTTTAAGGACGTCAAAGTACGTGACATTCAACCGTTAGTTTGAAACAATACTGCTTTAAGCGGTGGTAGTAACTCCTTAACTATTGAAAATGACACATAATTATTATTTTAATGTAAATAATAATGAATAATAATATAGTTGCATTAAAACCTTACCTTCGTATTCATACATTTTGTGCAACGAAACGTCATTGACAGAAAAGAAGAAGAAACGTATTTGAAGTCGTCAGTTCAAGCTGTCAGTCATTGTGATTTGTATTCATTGTTTATAGTGGTTTTAGTGATATCGACTGTTGACCGTGCTTGTTTTCAATGTTTCACAAAAAACTTTTGATTTTGAACTTTTGCAATCAAAATTGATGAGATGTAGAAATGTGCTGTAGAGGTAGTCTGACCATAGATGTAATCTGTCAATGTCAGTGTAACTCCAGGTACACTATATATTTTTCTTGAGAATTCTCGTCTTTAATTATCTTGTACAATGAGTCGTACAATAGAATTACTGGTGGGTGACACACTGACCTTACACCAAATAATAAGTACCTACTAATGTAAAACGTAAACTAAATTAATAGAAAAGTCCTATTACAGTGTAAAGGATTATTTGAATGATAGCAAGGCATGGGTATGAATTGTTACAACGGCTGAAATGTTATATTATAAGTACATATATATAATTTCAAATATTTGTGAGATGGTGATAATAAAAAAAAAGCGGAGTTTATTGCGGGCTCTTCTCAGACCAGGGCACGTTTGGAACCCTCGTAGCTTTAGTTTTAAGATATCGTAGTTAATTATCACCATCACCTCTTATGCTCTGTAAGCATGACGTTCAGAAGGTGTACTTTGTAGGTACATATTTTGAATAAATATGTTTTGAGTTTGAGATTGAGTTCAATAATTTCTGTACAAAAAGTAATGATATCCCATCAAAAACATAAATGTAAAATGAGAGCCAAGTTCAAAATTGTGATATATATGCCTTGGTTGTTGACTTCAGCGACAAAAGAAGTGAGATCTAAATGGGTGCCAAGTTCAATAGTCAGTCCTGCAATTTATATATCCCATCAAAAACATAAATGTGAAATGAGAGCCAAGTGCAAAATTGTGATATATATGCCTTGGTTGTTGACTTCAGCGACAAAAGAAGTGAGATCTAAATGGGTGCCAAGTTCAATGGTCAGTCCTGAAATTTATTTATAACAACATATAATATTTTATAACAACTTAAAATATCATTTCTTCTTATAACTTAGTATAAAATGTTGAAGACTAAGGCTTTGGCTTGGCTAGTTTCCATATACGAATTATTATTAAGTAGGTACCTAAAAGTACAGTTTCTACCAGCAAGCCAAATTTTCGGAAGAATAAAATAAGAACTTACAGCTTTACAACTTGTGAACGCTATAATTCGTATATGAAAACTAGCCAAGCCAAAGCCTTAGTCTTCAACATTTTATACTACGTTATAAGAAGAAATGATATTTTAAGTTGTTATAAAATATTATATGTTGCTATAAATAAATTTCAGGACTGACCATTGAACTTGGCACCCATTTAGATCTCACTTCTTTTGTCGCTGAAGTCAACAACCAAGGCATATATATCACAATTTTGCACTTGGCTCTCATTTCACATTTATGTTTTTGATGGGATATATAAATTGCAGGACTGACTATTGAACTTGGCACCCATTTAGATCTCACTTCTTTTGTCGCTGAAGTCAACAACCAAGGCATATATATCACAATTTTGAACTTGGCTCTCATTTTACATTTATGTTTTTGATGGGATAGTCATTATACTCGGGAAAGTGCTTGCTGTCTTGAAACAGGTTTATTACCTAGCTCGAGCACCAGTCCCTTCATTGTTACTGTTTCAATATGTTTTATGTAAATATGTAATGCTGTGTAATTGGGAAAAACAAATAAAATGAATTGAATGACTCATTATGTTCAATCGATCATTGGCTACGAGTCTTCAAGTATCAATATCACAGCTTTGCTGAGTGAAGCTCAATTTTAATACGACTGCCTGAAAAAAGGAGTATATTGTTTTCTGGCTTCATGTATGTATGTATATGAGTTTGTATATTCCACCATAACTTCTATATGCCTGAACCGATTTTGATAAATGAGGTATCGTTAGAATCCCTAGCTTATTCCGGGTGACATAGGCTAGTAAAATTTAAAAAAAATTGATGGGGTGACCATGGTCCCGCATTAAAGACTACATTTGAAAAAAAAATCGAAAATAATATTAACTATATAATCATCATCTAGAAAATGATGAGTAGATTCCAATAATATATAACACTATAGTTCAATATCCAGTGATTCACAAAAAAATATCATTTAATAAAAATGTGAATAAGATTCTAATTTAACTAGATTAATTTAGATTTTTAACTTTTTAGTTAGTTTTTTGGCAGGGCAGTCGTGTTTTTAATTAAATTATTTCGATATTATTAAGTAACTGATGTTAGTAGGTAAGCCACAGTCTTCAGTCATTATTATCCATCGATAAATCTCATAGAAAAAGCATCATAAATTAAGCTTCTATATTTCTTTCATGGTTCAAATTGATATGTCTTTAATCTAATGTAGGACATCTTGTGGTTCTAATATGTCAAGATTGATACTTACTAATGTGAAAGTTTGGACGTTTGTAAGTCTTGGAATGTTTGTTACTCTTGACGCCTCAATAATTGGGCAGATTTGGCTGAAATTCGGAATGTTAATAAATTTTTTCCCTGAAAATAAAACAGTTCCCGCGGAAATAAAAAAAAGTGTGTGTGCAATTCACACATGGCAAGAGTGAACCTTCAGAAAAGTAGCCTACGAGAGAATGAGACTTAACTTGTATTCTATCTAAATCCTATGTATGTTTGTCTCTTTTTGATGTCGCTTTTTCATTTCGTTGAATTTTCAAATCACAATTATAAAGAAGTTGCACTTCAAAAATCTTATCCACGCGGACGAAGTCGCAGGCATCATCCATTTATTTCATACACATTTGAATGAAATTATCCACATTCATATCCAATAAGTGAGTGATACTCTTGAGTTACCTCGTTATCTTGATCGAGCTTTCCCTTGCTTGTGGTATTCGTAAACAAGACCTGTTTTACGTGTAACTAAACTATGCTATTACGTCAGTACTTGCAGTAACGGCCCGATTCTCGGTAGCGGGCACTGTGTGCTTACTCCCAGATTTAACATTGCAAATACGATTGATCGACGTGAGAGCTCACCACGCCAAGTGTAAGCGAATATTTTCGGTGAGTTACGAATCCGCCATCGAATGTGAAAATGACGTCATTCTCGCATTTTGAGATGTCAATCTGTATGAAAAGTGACATTCGGATTGCCAAAATAGCAAATAACATTAGTCATATCGTATTTTTATACGACTGCCTGAAAAAAGGAGTATATTGTTCTCAGGGTTTATGTATGTATGTATGTGAGTTTGTATATTCCACCATAACTTCTATACGCCTGAACCGATTTTGATAAATGAGGTATCGTTAGAATCCCTAGCTTAATCCGGGTGATATAGGCTAGTAAAATTTTTAAAAAAATTGATGGGGTGACCCCGACCCCGACCCCGATCCCGCATTAAAGACCAAAATATTCGAAAATAAGATTAACTATATAATAATCATCTAGAAAATGATGAGTAGATTCCAAAAATGTATAACACTATAGTTCAATATTTAGTGATTCACAAAAAAAACATTTAATAAAAAAGTGAATAAGATTCCAAAGGCTACTTAAGCAAATCGCTTCTTATGGAGGTAAACTCCAAAAGTAATATGGCAGGGTAGTCGTATTTTTTAATTCGTTAGATTAATTTCATTTGTTTGCACGTTTGGTGAGTTATAAACTCGATCTGTCTCATCGAATTTCACTAGGAGTGGGAATGACTCAGTGACTTTTCGTTCACCAGGTTTCCGCTTGGAGCGCTGGCTGTAGATGTATGGAGGAGCTCACTTTCACCTCACTTTAGTGAGACGTATTTCAAATTCGATCAATCTCAGAGTAAGGGTACTGGAGGCGTTCTACTATCGCTTAAATCTGTATTGTTTTAATATTGCTGGCGTTCGTGTTTTACAATTATAGTCCTTATAATAGGGGTCTCTCAAAAGTCGTAATATCCACATACCCTGATAGTTTTATGTTGAATAACCATTTTTAGCTTAAATTAAACATTTTTAGCTCAAATAAGCATTTATCGATTAAAGTAAAAACTTGCGTTGAGATTTGTTGACGTCACAACTCAGTATTTCATACAAAATCCCATAATGAGCACGTGTTTTGACGTTTGAAAAAAGTTTTTGATTTGAATAGTTGCCAAATACCCGATTCTCCTGCTTGCCATTTGTGTATAGTCTAGTCTTCTAGGTAGCCGGTACTGGAGGCGTACTACCATCACTTAAATCCGTATTGTTTTAATATTGTTGAGATTCGTGTTTTAGAATTATAGTCCTTATAATAGGGATGTCAAGGTACGTGACATAGGACTGTCATTAGGCTCAGCAGGATCATTGTTACTCAATCATTGTTACAGTATCAATTGTTGTGATTGGCTGAATTTATGGTATTCTTGCTGCGTCAATGGATTTTGTCCAATAGTGGGAGAGTGTTATCCAATCAGAGGTGATTGCGATCGTTACACTGTGGCTGTTAGAGATACGCGGTCGCCCAGCAGAAGGACTAGAATCCAGAGCCGTTAAACTAGTTAAAAAAAGGACTGTCATTTAAAAAAAATACTGCTTTACGCGATGGTAACCTGAAATTGGCAAAGTACATTGTGCTGGTGTGGCACTATTAAAAGCCATAAACAAAACAACAACAACAACCCCCCTGAGTAGCGACAGTTGTCTGTCTTCGCCAAACTGTTACTTGTATACTATTTCTGTTATTATTCCGTGAAAGCAACTGCGTACCTCTGGCGTTCGTTTAGACATAGTCAACCATAAGACCAAAGGTATCAGGACGTAAATGTGTAAGCTAAAGCTAGACTAAAGTCCTTTGTTGGTCGACCAAATGATATAGTACCCCTAGCCTAAGAGAACAGTTCCGATTATAGAGCGAGTGAGCAAAGACGTGAATTTTTATTTCAATCCTGAATATAATACTTTCTAGCTGATGCCCGGGACTTTCGTCCGCATGGATTGAGGTTTTTGGTTCCCGCGGGAACTCTTTGATTAACCGGGATAAAAAGTAGCCTATGTGCTATTCCAGACTATAATCCACCTCTGTGTCAAATTTCATCTAAATCAGTCAGCCGTTCGGTCGTGATTGAGTAACAAACATCCATCCATACATCCATCCATCCATCCAAACGTTCGCATTTATAATATTTATTTGATTGATTATTTGATGTATTAGTATAAAAAGTATAAATTTATTTACCACTTCTATGATATTCTTGTTATCATTTATTTTTGGTTCGACTCTCGGCTTCGCTCACGTTAAGTTAGATTTGATTGGAAAATTTAAAACTAATTTCTACCCCCTTAGGGGTTTAACAAAAATTTTTTCTGACTGGATACTTTGGCAATTGTCATCGTTTTTTTTTCCACTACAAGTTAGACCTTTATTTGCCGGTAAACGTGGTATCTAACTGTGGCCGAAGCCTCGGACCAGGCTAGAGAAGAGAAGTTTATAATTTCTGAATTTAGCCTAGCCGAGGCTAGGCTAAATTCAGAAATTATAAACTCCCAAATTGACCTAGCCGAGGATCGAACCCGGAACGTCCCGTTTCTAAGACAACAGCGCTTACCACAGAGCCAGGGAGGTCGTCACAACTTTCTAAATTATTTCTATAGTTATTTGTTTATTTTTCGTCGCATGTAATGTTTTGTGTGACAATAAAGAATTTATCTAGATGTATTTATATATATCTATATTTTTAGATATAAGCTATTAGCACTGATGTAATATTTTTTACGGATCAACTCTTATATTGTATGTAGGAATAATCTAATAAGCAAGAGTCACACCGCCAGAAAAAGCCAACTTAATTTAATATGGCATAGGAAAAGGCTTCATTGAATACTTTGAGGCTTCGATCCGGTAGTACAGAAATAGGGTGAAAGATAAGACAGTCCTAATTGGTTCACTTTAGATAACGTAACATAATATTGACCAGACTAATAAAGCTTAAGTATTATTGGACAAAATAGGAATGTTTTTCCTTCGCTCTATTTCTCTTTGGTTAAGTAACAACTTTGTCTGTAATTTCTGCTCTTTTAGGTAACCTGGCAACAAACCAATCTAAGCGCTTCTTGTTAAACAAGTTATAGGTCTTTTAAAAATCTTTTAAAAACTCTTCAGAGCTCAATCGTTTGTTATTGAAATTTATATTTTTGAGCAAACTTTAATAAATCGCTGAAATAAGATGTTTAATAGACTCTCGAATTTCTTTATTAAAATTTAAATATAGTACCAAGTAGCGGTAGAAAACCGATTTTTCGTAGTTTTTGAATGGCTGTGACACACAGATATTACGACCGACCGGAAAAAATACTATTGTTAACTGTTTTTTTTTAAAACCAATATGCAGATATTACGACTGACCGGAAAAATGCTATTGTTTTCTGATTTTTTTAAAATCAATATTAATAGCGAGCAAACGTGCAGGTGGGTCACCTGATGTTAAGTGATTACCGGCGCCCATAAACATTGCAGCTCCAGAGGCCAATGCGTTGCCTGCCGTTGAGATATTCGGTTTTACTATAGAACTGTAAAAATCATAACGGATTTTTTCAATTAAAGCAAAGTGAGATCCAAACAAGTTTAAAAGTAGGTTAAATTTTAATAGTAGGTTTAATATGAAATTCACGATGGAAATACTATGAAATTACTGATAAAAAATTTAAAATTTAACAAAATAAATCCATTTTAAAAAGTACTCGTGCTAACTTTGCTGTTAGAACAATGGAATTGCGTGGAACAATCAATTGAATTTCATTTCATTACTAAACATGAACCTAGGTTCACTGTTCTTTGATTATATTTTGGACAAGTCAAGGTGTATATATTGGTCAAGTACCCGTCTTAACACGGAAGGTTCAAGGTACAATGCGTAAGTAAGTACTACGACTAATAGAAATAATATAAGTCAGTACTTAAATAGTTATTTGAAATCTTTTAGAACAACAAAGCTGAGATTTTTTTTTTTAAATTTCATCTACAAGTTAGTCCTTGATGGTAGCGGGCTAACCTGTTAGTAGTATGGCAGTTATATTAAACCCATACCCTAGTCCAGGGTAGGCGAACCTTTAAGTATCAACGTGCCTTTTTTTCTAAAAAATGTTTAACGAGGTCATAAACGTGCCATCAAATAATGTTGACTTAGTTATTATTGGGCAAAATAATAATAATAAATACTATCTACACTAAACATTATTTATTACCAAAAAAAAGTACATTTTGCAATGTGTCAATTTTACGCGTAATTTAAATTAAAGTAAAACTTGTGTAACTTCTGTTGTTGCAAATTAGATGATAAATAACATATATCAGGGTTGTAAAATGTTACTTTTAGCAGAATGAATGCTGAACTACCATAATTATTATACCTACTTCACACTTTTTTTAGTAAATTTTGTGATCGGTGACCAAAATATTGTGTCGCGTCCCATTAATTGCACGCGTGCCATTGGTTCGCCATCCCTGCCCTAGTCGGTTTCTACACGGCATCGTATCGGAACGCTAAGACGCTTGGCGGTAGGTACGTCTCTGCGTAGGGTGGTAACTAGTCACGGCCGAAGCCTCCCACCAGACCAGATCAGAGAAAATTTAGAAATTATAAATTCCCAGATTGACCTGCCGGCAATCGAATCCGGGACCTCCGGGACCTAAAAAAATAATATGGGAATATTTTGTCACATTATTAAAAGGTTTTTCATCAATGATCACAGAGCCTCAAAGGAAGGACTATTTATATTTTAATCTCTGCCCACAGCCCAAAACATGGCACACAATTAAAGTTGTTTTGGAAGATACTCGATTTAAATATAGGTTTTTTAATTTTTATATTCTGTGTTGAAAAACATCTTTCCATTTCTGTTTTGTAGCCATCTATTTTTGTATGTATGTAAATGCTATCGTTTGAACATGAAATTACTCGATTTCGGAAAATTGTGATTAGTTGCACCTCCCCTGCTCTATATCTCAATTTCTCCTGCAGGGCGACCGCGTATCTTCTGCATCAATCATTGTTACAGTATCAATTGTTGTGATTGGCTGAATTTATGGTATTCTTGCTGCGTCATTGGATTTTGTCCAATAGTGGAAGAGTGTTCCACAATCAGAGGTGATTGCGACCGTTAAACTGTAGCTGCCAGAGATACGCGGTCGCCCAGCTAATCTCTGAACGTGCATACTAATATAGCAATCTCGTTCTAGCAAGCTGCGCTTCTCGATTCTCTCTCTCATACGCTTGGTGGTGGTGGCATCCGGGTTCCACCGGGTGCGAATCCTGGGCCAGCAGCACGTGCCTTCGAACCGGAGGGAAGCCCCAGTTATCGTGATCGCCCCACATTCCTCCTACTTCGATGCAATAGCCATTGTATGCCTTGGCGCTCCAAGCGTGGTCGCCAAGGCTGACACAGCGAGACTGCCCTTCATTGGACGTATGTGCTCATATTTTTGAAGTGTTCGCATTTAGCATGTGTGTTGTAGTTGTTGAGTTTTCGGCTTCTTTGCACAAATGCTGTTTTATTTTCGTTGATAATACTTTGTTTTGAAGTTGTCTTTTGTTTTGTAGTACACATCCTCTTGTTAGTAGTAGTTGCCAAGGCTGATACATCAACACTGCCCTTCATTGGCCGTAGTGCTCATATTTGGGTTGGCATGTGTGTGTAGTTGTTGTTTTCGGCTTCTTTGCACAATTAATGCTGTTTTATTTTCGATGATAATATTTTGTTTTCTAGTTGTCTTTTGTTTTGTAGTACACATCCTCTTGTTAGTAGTAGTTGCCAAGGCTGGTACATCAACACTGACCTGCATTGGACGTTGTGCTCATATTTGTGTTGGCATGTGTGTGTAGTTGTTGTTTTCGGCTTCTTTGCACAAATGCTGTTTTATTTTCGTTATTTATATTACTCTTGTTTTGTAGTTGTCTGTTTGTTTTGTAAAAGCCATCCTCTTCTATGACTTGGTTGCCAAGGCCGATACAATAACACTGCCGTGCCGGGCTTTGTGCTCATATTTGTGTTCTTTTTGGCTTCATTGCACAAATGCTGTTTTACTTTTGCTGGTTATATTTTGTTTTGTAGTTTTCTTTTTAATTAGTCATGCTCTTGTATGACATGCCATCCTAAGCGTATTAGCCAAAGCTGATACAGCAAGACTGCCCTTAATTGGACGTACGTGCTCATATTTGTGTTGGCATGGCATGGTATTTCGGTTTGTAGTTTTCTTTTTGAGTTACTATTCTCAATTTGTCTTGTCGTTAACAGCGTGGTAACCAAGGTTCATACAGCAAGACTGCTCTATATTGGTTCATATTATTTGTGTTGACATTCTATGTGTAGTTAACTGGTTCAGTTCTTGGAGTCTTTGCACCATTGATGTTTTAATTTTGTAACTTATATCAGCGGCACGCTATGATGGCCGGTTTGACACATTACAATAGTGATGTGGAATGTCAATTTATTCTCGAACAAAAAACAATTAAGTTTTGTTTTTGTACCTGATTAAATAGGTTTAATAAAACAAAAATGTATATGTTTATTTAATTTATTTGAACGAACTGAATATTTGAACGAAAATGAATATACATACTTTATATGCACACAAGAAACATATGAATACAAAAGATACCAAAAAAGGTGCCACAAAAGGCCATAATTAATCAGATTCGTCCATACTACTATTTTCACTGTCGTCACTGCTATCATCACATACATTAATAATTATATGTTCGTTTTCTATAATATTATCTATTTTCACATCTCTTTCATAATCTTCCCTTATTAATTTAACAGTTCTATTCACAACCTTTTCCCAGTCTCCTTTAGTCACATGTTCACAAGCTTCTTCTAATAATTTTAGCATTTTTTTTGTGGTAAATGGGGGTTCTGTATTGTGTCTTGCAGCATATCCCTTAATTTGAGCCCACACCAACTCAATCGCATTATACTCACAATGGTAAGGCGGTAACCGTATAACTCTGTGCCCATGTTCTAATGCTATTTCGTCAATGACGTATCGGATCTTGGTTGGTTTGTTTTCTTTTAAAAGACGTACTAATTCCGCTTTTAACATATTCATGTTTGCATCTACGCCATTTTTACGAAGCCATGCGACGATATCAGCTTTCTTTTGGGATTGGGCAGGTGGCTTGTCAATTTGCATCGAGTGGTATGGGGCGTTGTCCATAATTATAATAGATGGTTCAGGGAGGCTACACAACATTGAGTTAAACCATTCAGTAAACTTTTCTCCATTCATGTCTTCATGATAGTCTCCAGTGGTTTTTGACGCAAAAGCCATGAGAGAACCTTCGACAAACCCGTTGATGGTTCCGGCGTGACAAATTATAAGTCGCGATCCTTTTCCTACAGGAACTTTGGAAGTAGATGCTGCTGTGTCATCGTTCCAAGAACGGCCTACAGTATGGTTAGCATTAAGCCATGTTTCATCCAAGAACACAACATTTTGCCAATTTTTGATTTCTTTCACTTGCCGTAAAAAAGTATACCTTGCCATCGCTATATCAAATCTTTCCATCAATATTTTGCGTTTGTTACATTTTTTGTATCGAAATCCAATGGTCTTCAAAATCTTCGTTAAAGAACTTTCCCCACCGAAGAATAATCCAGCTTCCTTCAGTGAATGCACCAACTTTTTTCTTGTTGGATACTCCTTCTGTAAATAGTAGCCGTAAACATGTCTTCGGATAGCATCGGCATCAAAGCTATCGATGCCTACGACTGGTTTTGCTCGTTTTCTCTTTTTTGGTGTGTGAAGTTTATTTTCTTCTGTGCCAGTCTCGCCATATTTTTTTTTAGTTATCCGTCTAACAGTTCGTTGTCCAATATTAAGCGCATCAGCTACGCGTTCAACCACTGACGTTATAGGTAAAATTGGCCCTCCATTTTGAGCTTCACGATCGAAATAGTTACGAAGGCGTATTACGAACTCACGTGTCTGACTATTTAGAACAGTTCTCTGCGTACGTTCGGTCATATCGACGAAATCCACAACAAAGGGCTTGAACAGAGTCCAAATTAACGAGCAAGGGTCAACAGTAATGCAGTATCAATATTTGAAATCCAAAGCCAGGTCAAAACTATATCACAATCGCATTGCACTGACAGTTTATACTTTTCGAAGCAACGTCAATTCGAAACTGCTTTGTTTTGCATTGAGCATTGACGCGAGTTTGCCGGAGGTAGTAGTTGTGCTAGCCAGCGATCCTATGTGACGATCGTATTAGATTCCATTTTTAAAAATTTATTGATATTTTTTTGCGATTTCAGAGGTTTGTCCACATAGTGAAAATTGTTCATATTCACAAGTATATTCACCCCTTAAATGGTGCAAACTGATTTTTCTACACTTGTATACATTTAAGAAATCAATTTAATAAATAAATTTTGAGTCCTAAACCTAAAACTACATTCGATAAAATTTATGAATCTCTGCACATCACTATCGTCAATAAAGTAATACAATTATTTCCTTCAAAGTCGTTATCAATTAATACGGAACTTCATGAGCGGACAAACGTCAAACCGGCCATCATAGCGTGCCGCTAGAATAGCTATCTTTTGTTTTGTAGTTAGTTCACTTTTAAGTACCTACCTGTTCATATTTATAATGGTATAACTTATTGTCAACAGCGTGGTTACTAAGGCTGTTACAGCAATACTGCCTTTGATAATAGGCGTACGTGCTCTGAATAGGTGTGATGTTTTGGCATGATGTGTGTACGTTGTTTTACTTTTGCTTTTTTGTTTTGATTTCACCGAAACACTGTCTAGATGTTACTTTGTCAAACCCTGCGCATTAGGACACCGCACAATTAAGAAACAAGGTTCCTTGCTCTTTGATTATCATGGACTTCCGCAAAGTAACGCCTGCTTCTATCCAATATTGGAAACCGTTCAAATTACAAAACTTGGTACATTGGTGTCTCCAAAAAAACGCTAGCTTTGGGCACTAACCATCTATTAATAAATATCGCTACTATACAAATTTAACAGTCACGTGATTTGCTTAAAGTATATCGTAACTGTTCAGTGCGGTCTGGTATGGTTCATACCGGAATTAAATATCGGAACTATAGGGTGTTCCGATATATATTTATAAATTATAACATACATTGCGTCTTATAAATGAATCACAACTGCAGATGTGCTAACATGTGAATATGTAACATGTGAAATGTGTTCTCGTGTAGTGGCATCGTAGCCCTAATGTGGTCGACGTAAAGGGAAAGTACCCTACGGAAGTAGTTCAAGCACAAAATACGTAAGTACTTAAAGCTTCATACTAAAGCAAAAACCAGCGTCGCTCATAGTCATCATTACTTACCATCAGGTGAGATCGCTGTCCAGGGCTAACTTGTAGTGGAATAAAAAAAATAGATAGATTCCGAACAAGTCTTTCGTTGGCGGCACCGCTACAAACATGTATTTTGAGAATTTACAACAATTTAGAGAATATATTGGATTTACCATTGCATACATTTAAAGACTGTGTTAAACAGCATTAAGTCGAGGTTATTAGACTTTTGATGATTTTCTTAATGACAAAGTTGCATGGAAATAACCGGCTTTGCATCCAGTGACCCACAAGTCAGTGTTATACTTGTAACGTAACGTATGCATTGTATATTATTTACAAAGTGTAACATTTTTCTGTTTATGAAAGTTGAAAGTTGTTCCATTTTTCTGTTGAGTTTCTTGCCGGCTCTTCTCAGTAGAATCATTTTTTCGAACCGGTGGTAGATTCTTGCGACTAATCATAAGTGGCACAAGTTGTCTTACATGAAATATCAATCAATCAAATCATTATTCAATTTATGTACACTATAGGTACACATATTGACGTCAATTACTTACATATGAAACATGATGGTGATAATTAGTTACGGTATCTTAAAACTAAAGCTACGAGGGTTCCAAACGCGCCCTGGTCTGAGAAAAGCCCACAACAAACTCGGTCGGGTTTTTTTTTTCATAGGAATAAATTATTTCATTTTCATTTTCAATACTTAAGTGAAATACGCAATATTTATTGGATATTAATCGAACATGCTGCGGTCCGGTATGGCCCATACCGGAACTATTAATGGGAACATCCTATACATATAACATACATGGCGTCTTATAAATGACATCCCTATACGATATAATATATACATTAGACAGTGACTTATAAATGAAACACACCTGCAGATATGCTAACGACATATGAATGTGATAATGGAAGCCAGTTCTTGTGTAGTGGCATCGTAGCCCTAATGTGATCGTAAAGTGAAAGTACCCTTCAGAAGTAGCTCAAGTGTGTTTTTGTTGGTATGGTTTGTGTAAATAAGCATACTCAGTAGACATGCCGTTATGATGTCGTGGAGATTCAATTAAGGGAAAACTCTAAACAATAAAATAACTCTCGTCTACCGCTATAAATGGTATCCATATCCATACTAATATAAATGCGAAAGTCTGATCGATCTGTTCAACCGATTTTGATGAAATTTGGTGCAGGAATCTACGTTTTGTTGACTTTCAGAATTATAATTTTAGTAACGTCAAGGCACGTGACATCAGCAGGGCGACCGCGTATCTTCTGCATCAATCATTGTTACAGTATCAATTGTTGTGATTGGCTGAATTTATGGTATTCTCGCTGCGTCAATGGATTTTGTCCAATAGTGGGAGAGTGTTATCCAATCAGAGGTGATTGCGATCGTTACACTGTAGCTGTCCAGGAATAGCGATATTGTGCTGAAACTGAGATGCACCAGTTAACGAATTATGTCTATGATTCGCTAGGTATATTTATTGTCTCGCCAACTGCCTCGTTGGTCTAGTGGTTAGCATGTTTGACTGCGGCCGACGAGGTCCCGGTTTCGAGTCCCGGGTCGGGCCATAATTGAGGATCGGGTTTTTCTGATTAGAAATTCCCAGTACTAGCCCGGAGTTATAATGTTGGCGGTGTTTCACCCCCGTGCCTCGGAGAGCACGTTAAGCCGTCGGTCCCGGTTATTATCACTCACATGACAATAGTCGTTAAAGCCCGCCAACCCGCATTGGAGCAGCGTGGTGGGTCTAAGCTCTAAGTCCCTCTCTCCTATGAGAGTGGAAGCCTGTACCCAGCAGTGGGACGTTAATGTTCTGTAGTGGTGATGATGATATATGTTTGTTTGTTCCTTACAGGACAGCTACAGCCTTAACGCTTGGACCGATTTTGATGATTCTTGCACCAGTTTATGCCGAGTATATCATTAGAGTGTAACTGTGGAAGCCGAATTTGAGAAAAAACAAAATGGCGCCCTCTAGAAGCCATAATGTAACAAATTAAAAAATTAAAGTCGATAGACTATTGCAAGTGGGGTATCGATGAATAGGTCTTGCAAAATCATAGTTAGGTTCCCTAGATCATTTTCTTATTACTTCTATATTTTTATGGACACCCAATATTAGACGTTTGTTCATAATATAATCAATTAATTAGGTGATCATTCTTGATGAAAACTATGACCATTCGATGATATACTTGATTATTTCATGAAATGGTCAATTCAGCTATATGATTTCTCGATTTAATAGTGTACCATTAATGTTTACTATTCCTACATAAAGTTCTTAAATCAATCCATTGACGAATTTCGAGCTCTAACGTATCGAAATGTCGACATTTCCTAGGAAATGCTGACACATCTTACACTCTTTGATCGAACGCTTGTTGCTTGTTCGTCGCTTAATAATCAAGCTTTCCGTGTAAATTAAAAAAATGACTTATTTAAGAGATTCAGTAACAAAAAAAAACGTGTTTTTATTCATCGCCAAGCACGTGAAATGGCGAAAAAAGCTTTGGATATGTATACTGAAGAAAGGCAAAATAACTTTTTGACCTTGCCTTTAACAGCAGACCGAGTCGATATACCAGAGTATCAAAAAGAACATTATCTGTAAGACAAAAAGAAGCTAAAGAAGCTTACGAAGAACTAAGAGGTCCTTACCTCTTCATTCTTCGTAAAAAAGATGATTTTAATCTTAGTGTAATTCACAGAACTATAGAAGACTTTTATCTGACTAAAACAATCGAAATTGTCTGAATGATTTTATTTTCTTTACTTAAGAAATGAAGTAAATTTTGGACTTTACTATTGTGTTTCAATCAATATTTTAAATGTTTTTAAAATAATACAACCACCGCTTGTTATTGTGATTTATCGATATGACTGTCAGTAATAAGTGTCACCGTAAGATTGTAAAAACCGTTAGATTATAATCTAACTCGCGAAATTGTAAACTGTCGAAAGACTGTGAACCGTTCAATGTTCAGAGTATCAATTTTTGAAATATTCATTGTATTTACGTTTTCTTGTCTGTTTCTTGTAGGTTAGGTTATGGTTCGACATAAATAATCATGTAACCCTTATGTTCTATCGTTTTAATATACCTAACAGATTACAATCTACCGGAAAATAATGCGTTAAATTGTAATCTTTCGACAGTTTGCAATTTAGATTATAATCTAACGGTTTTTACAATCTTACGGTGACATAAATAAGGCACATTCCTAAGCTCTGCATTCAACTCAGGTGCGAATAATACCTATGCAGGTATGGTATTCTTATCTCAAACCACAGCAAACCATCGGGTTGTCGTGTGTATGAGGAATTTTCGCCATACACGAGAGTTAACGGTACAGTCTTCGTTTAATGTTTTGATGATGGTCATCGACAAGTTAAGTGGAAAGTACGTTGCATGGAGCAAGTAAATTGACATTTCCTGTCTTGTGAGGAAAAATAGAGTTTAATTTCAATAGCATCTAATAATTATAGATCTATTTTATCGATTTTTGAGAGATGGTGATAATAAAAATCACCTGGCTGAGTTTGTTGTGGTCTCTGACCTCTTAATATGACTGCCATGCCCCTAACAGTTAGCCCGCTACAATCTTAGACTGCACCATCACTTACCATCAGGTGAGATCGCAGTCAAGGGCTAACTTGTAGTGGATATTTTATATTTTTTTTATTGCATGATAGGCTTGCGCTTGACGACAATCATGCTTAGTGCAAAGCAATGATGAGGTCTAGAATTCTAGATTGGAACGCGCTTGCCTAGAAGATGCCTATTCACTCTTGCCTTGAAGGTACTAAACGCGCCCTGGTCTTTTTTTTTAATTAAATTAAAAAGACCAGGGCGCGTTTCGAATCCTCATAGCTTTAGTTGTAAGATACCTTTGTTAATTATCACCATCACGTCTTATACTTTGTATGCTCGACGACGTTTAAAGAAGGTAGAGTGTTTGTACCAATTTAGAAAAAACATATTTTGGCTTTGTGTAATGGTTAAGAGTAAGACCCCACTGATGTAGAATTTTAGTACCTATATTTCAATGCCTGACCCAGACCCGGCTTCCTATTCAGGTGCTCGGGGGTTCGATTCCCGGGCCTCCAACTTTTCGGAGTTATGTGTAGGCTAAAAAAGTTTAAATTGCACTCACTTTCGGATAGACGAAATATCCTATCTCACTGCTCACCCATCGAACCCACAAAACCAATCTTGGCCATCATGCCCTTGTACCCAGGCTAAGCCGACTTTACAGGGAATTTACATTGATTTGTTTTGTGGAAAACTACAGAAATTCAAAGTCAAACTACTCAAATCACTTGACTCTTAATATCATATTGTCAGATGATCCTCTTTGTTGTTTTTCTCAACCCTGCATTATAAATTTTAAGCATCAAATTTTTTTACTTTTTATCCAGTTTTTTTAAACAGTAGTTATAATTATGTTATATATTTATTGATAGTTATTTTCATAATTTTTTTATAGTCTTGTATCAGTAATCTTAATAATTTATTAATAATTCCCCAATGTATACTTGTGTCAGTTGTGTACGACTTTTCCTATGTGCATGATGTAACTACCTATAAATTGAATTGCTTGTTACCTATTGCCTAAGCCATTCAACATTTTGTATACCTACTACATGTAATTCTGTTGGTAGTTCAAATAAATTCAATTAAATTAAAATTATCACTTGTTCTAAACGGTAAGGAATAACATAGAGAGTTATTCATACTTAATGTTCTTCATCCATTCACTCCCATTCCCATTCAGACGTCAAAGTATTTGGGCGTACAACAGCGTATAAAACTATTTATTTAAATTTTAAATCCACAAATTGAAATGCAATAATCCGGTTCTAGACTGAGAATGTCACTTCACGTTTTGCTCGATACATATTTACTTTTAAATACTATTTCCGGGTGGATATATAATGTACATTAATATGTAGTCTGTCCTGCTTTTGGGGTTCCGCAGTAAAAAAAAGTAACACTTGTACGAGGAATGCCGACCAGGCCCCCGATTATGTAAGGAAATCGTAATCGTAATAGTCTGTCAAACGTATAATTCGACCTGTTTAAGGAGGTCATAGATGCTTGCACGTCAAAACGCATGTATGAACTCCTTAAAAAGTTTGAGTTATATGTTATGAGCTGTCAAATGAATACGATTGGCTTAGACGATTGGGCCTCTGAAGTTTAAATTACCAATCGCTAAGAAATGAGACATATTTGAGCCCTGTATGCAATCTGCAGTTTGTTAGAGCTGTATGTTATATTGTGCCAGTCAGTTAGTTAAGCATTTTAGAATATTTTTGGCCAAAGACTGGGCTGGCAAATCGTACGTGACAATAAGTCTTAATTAACAAAATTAAAAAACACGACTGCCCTGCCAAAAAACGAACTTAAAAGTTAAAATGCTAAATTAATCTAGTTAAATTAGAATCTTATTCGCATTTTTAATAAATGATATTTTTTTGTGAATCACTGCATATTGAACTAGTATAGTGTTATATATTTTTGGAATCTACTCATCATTTTCTAGATGATGATTAGGTTAGTTAATCTAATTTTCGAAAAAAAAAACAACTTTAGTCTTTAATGCGGGACCATGACCGTGCCATTTATAACAAGTTAAGACTCCACTACCGGTTCGGTAAACTGTTCCACTGAGAAGAGCCGGCAAGAAGTTCAGCAGTTTCTCTTTTCATAGAAAGAGACAGAGTACCTTAATGTAATTAGTTAATTTCGCGTTGAACATTTTGATGACTATTCTATCTCAGCGAGAAAAGAGCCGCCTTTTAAGCAAAATGCAGCAGGTTCAAAATTCTAATCGCATTTAAAAAAATATATGAAATATATGACCTCCCGACCGAATTTCGGCCACGGCGGAAGAGATTAGCTATCTGCGCCTTTACTGCATCTTTGTTCCTTTGCTCTCATAGCCCGATGGGACGGAAAATCCGACACGACCGGAGAGAGATGCGCAGGACTGACGGCTATACGTGCTCCCGAGACCACCGTCAACTTCATAACTCCGGGCTAGTAATGAGAATTTCCGATCAGTAAAACCAAAAACAAAATTATGGCCCGACTCGGGACTTGAACCCGGGACTTCGGCATCCGCAGCCGAGCATGCTAACCACCAGATCAACGAGATCAAGCAAGAATATTGAATAGCGAAAGTAGTTATGTTCTTAAGGGGATGTCCTACAATGCACGGCTTGTTATTGTGCTACGGCTCATCAAGCCCATACAGCGTTACATAATACTGCTAATGGTTATTTTAATTGAGTACAACGAATCGCTAAGTACTTCCCACACTGACGTAAAACACATGCAAGGCATCAGTTTTGCAGCAGCTTTTACATAACGCACGCAATATGTGCAACGTCCCCTTTATGTGTTCTCCGTTTTAATCGACTTTCTCTATGCTTAGGCACGCTTTGGAAACATTGAGAGGCGAGAGTTGTGAAATGACGACCATATTATGTAGTTACTAGCTGACTATGTCCGCGTGGTTTAAGGTTTTAGCGTTCCGTACCTCAAAAGGAGAAAACGAAACCCTTATAGGATCCCTTTTGACGACCTCCGCGGCGCAGTGTTGAGCGCTGTTGTCTTAACGTGCGGAAGCCCCTGGTTAGATCCCCGGCAGGGTCAATTTGGGAATTTATAATTTCTGAATTTTCCCTGGTCTGGCCTGGTGGGAGGCTTCCGCCGTGGCTAGCTACCACCCTACCGGCAAAGACGTGCCGCCAAGCCATTTAGCGTTCCGCTACGATGCCGTGTAGAAACCGAATAGGGGTTTGTGTTAAATATAACTGCCACGCCCCTAACAGGTTATAGCCCGCTACCATCTTAGACTGCATCTTCACTTACCATCAGGTGAGATCGCAGTCAAGGGCTAACTTAGAGTGGATAAAAAAAAAAGATAAAAAATTTGTTGTCCGGCTGTCTGTCTGTCAAGACACTTCTTCTCAGGAACGCATGGAGGTATCAAGCTGAAATTCATATCAAATACTCAGGTCTACTGTCCCTTGGAGCTGTGAAATCATCAAACTTCTAAGCCAACGCAATCAAAAGATACAGCCGTTTATGCTGCAAATTGTCGACACTCGCAAGAGAATCAAAACCTACAGGGTACTTCCCGTGAACTCGGAATCTTGAAATTTGGTACGAAGCAACTTTTTATAGCACAGATAAAGGGAAAATTGCTAAAAGCATATAGTTTTTGTTACTTCATATAATAAAAATATTCTTAATAATTTTAAACTTACTACAGGTTTGTACGGAAGCCTCGGTGCGCGAGTCCGACTCGCACTTGGCCGGTTTTTTTAGAGACCGCGGGAACGCGTTTACTTCCCGGGATTAAAAGTAGTCTATGTCATGTCATACATGTCAGTCATGTAAAAAATCACGTCGATCCGTTGCTCTGCTGCGGCGTGATTGAAGGTCAAAGAAACAAACACTTTCGCATTTATAATATTAGTATGATTTTGTTACTGACCAACGGAAGATACCAACATAACTATTTATTTATTTAAAAGCGACGGAACTCTTGCGCGAGTCTGAGTCTTGGCATGTTTTTTGTGTGTAGCAAGTATGATATTGTGTTGGCCTTAAAACTATTGAAAACTAGCTGTTGACCCTGATTTCGCTAACGTTAGGTTCGATTTTCATATAAATTTCAAAGCCCCATATGAGGGTATATAAGGGTTGAATTTTCAAAAATCCTTCCTTAGCGGATGCATATGTCATAATAGCTATCTGTATGCCAAATAGCCCGATCTATCCAGTGTTCGATCAGTCACTCAGTCACCTTTTCCTTGTATTTAGATTATATTCAGGTGATATAGATGAAGGAAACCTGTCAACGTTGTGAAACCATTAATGTATCATATTATTATAACCTGATGATATGAAGCCCCATTCGATTTGAAGTTTAAACACATGTTACAGCTCCATACTTGGTTTCATTCAATAGAATAGGAAGCACCGATTCTGCAGATACTGAGGACATGTCTCTCGTACACAATTTCTAAACTAAACTGAAATAACAGTCACAATATTAGGACAGGTTTGTCTTTTCACACATTAAATGGCTTTATTGTTTTCAGCCTAACCTAAACTAACGTACCTATGTTCTTTCTCAAAGAATGGTCTTTAATTCTTACCGAACGGTCCAATTCCTCGGATGTCCAATACCATCATATGTTTCGTTGGAAGGAAATCATATTTGGCTGGCGATATGTCATATGACCCTAGGAGTCCTGAGCCTACTAGTGAGTTGCAAGGAAACATTTTTTGAGGCCCCACAATTCTTATTACGGCTTAGAGCTTCATCTTTTTATGGCTTCTTTAGGGCAAGTGAATTGAGCAGGGTATTAGCTTTCCCTGGTGGTGATAAGTTATATCTAGGAAATTACACCTTTTTAATTGATCATAACGTGTTCTCTCTCCTAACTTCTGTCTCTGGAAGCCCTCACATAGTTCATTGGGAATGTGTTGTATCTCATACCTGGCTGGTGGTATCGCAATGGCATTCATAAGGAAAAAAATCGAGGCCCCAATTAATTAATTTATTGTTAATTATGATGAGCTTGGAGCTTAATCTTTTCTTGGCTTCAATGGGGTCTAAATATTGAGCAGAGTACCAGCTTTCCGTATTGGTAATAAATCATATTTCATAACTCCTTATTTGTCCTAACGTATGTTCTTTCTCCTAACTTCTAGGTCTCTGAAACCCCTCATATGTTTCATCGGGAAGATGTCCTACCTCGCCGGTGGTATGGCCATCACAGTGCGAGGTCGGCAAGTGAGTCGCAAGGAAGCGCCCATACTAGTGGTCGCCCCCCACTCCTCGTTCCTGGACAGCTGCATCGTGTATGCGACAAAAATGTCTTCGGTCATTGTCAGGAAGGAAAGCATGGACAATTATGTTGGAAGTAGGTGTTTTTTTAAATCTGGTGATGGTTTTTTGGGGACGTTTGGTGAAAGTGCATTTTTGGTGGTGGTTCTCTAAATTTTTGGTGAAGGTGTATGGACTTTTACCTATTATGGTATCTATATAATTATGGTTACAGTTATCCATAAGGATAGCGTGGACAATATTACTACTTAATGTAAGTGCACCTAATAAATTTATCTGGTGATGATTCTTTGACAACGTTTGGTGAAAGTGGATTAAATTTGGTGAAGGTTCACTAATTTTTGGTGATGGTGTATGAACTTTTATAATATGTTATCCATATATGGTTATCTGTTAGGAATGCATGGAACATATTATTATGCTGAAGTAGACTGAGCTCTTAAATCCTTTTCTTATGATATTTTTTGGGGTTAATTGGTAAAGGCGTATGGACTTACGCATAATGTTGAAAGCTGTCCTTAAGGATTTGATGGACAGTATTGTTATGCTGAATGATGATGCTCCTAAATATTTTTTCTGGTGACGTGTTTTGGAAACTTTTTGTGAAAATTCATACATGTTGGTGAAGATGTAGTAGTAGAGTTTTTGGTGACGAATGACGATATACTAAACCAAAAAATAGATAACTAATTTTTAGTGAAGTTTTGTACAGTATATTATTTGTGAATTGAGAAAATACGTTTGTAGTTCTCGAGAAGAAAGCATGGATTATTATGTTGAAGTTGTATAAGTATTCATAATTATAATAATTATTAATTGCATTTGGGGAACTTTCTCTACTTTGTATTCGGCTTTTGGTGGAGGCAGGTACAATAATTGTCCCTTACATAATACTTAATAACAATAATGTATTTCGGGAGATTTCCAAAAGAAATATTTTGTTTAAAAATTTGCCTCTGAAGTCTTCGTTGTCAACTGATATACCTCCAATGCTGATGTCTTGCGAAGTTGTTAGTATTTCCATTCGCTACATCTTTGCGCCTTGCGGTTCGCTTGATGTCATCGGTCTACCTAGTTCTGTCAATTCTGTCCTTTGCAGACAGAAAATATCATTGTTTGCAGTCTTCAGTGCCCGTCGTCTAGTAGTTAGTAGCATTTTAGTAGACTCGAGGTGTTAAATTCCAATGTTTTTATTCAAATAAATTTTGACAAGTGCTTTTGTGAGAAGAACTAGCAAGAAACTCGGTGGTTGCTCTTTTAAAAAGTTCAACAACTTAACTAGCTTAGTTCGCACTCTCTCTCTCTGCGTCGTATTCCTCATTCCTTTACATTAATCACGTAATGTCTGGGGTTTTCTTGGGATAATAATGCGGTGGGTTCCTTCGGTCCTTCTGTATAAAGTTACAGTTCAACTAACTTATCTGACCCGGTGGCCAAAATTGGAAGTAATTTTAATGTCTGTTTAGTTTTTTTATTTGTATTTTATTTTTCATTGATACTAGCGACGCTGTAACCGGGCCAGATAAGTTTACTCAATACTCAATATCATTTATTCAATATAGGGTACACTGTAGGTACACTTATTGACGTTAAAAATTACTTACTTTTTTACGTTTGTCGGACTATAGTTAGCTCTAAAGGTAGCTAAATAGCCTGAATGCGGGTAAAAACCAGTTTCATTTTCAAGTATAAATGCTGAACTTACGATCTGAAAGGCATTAAGCAGGCGTGCACACTCGAGACTGCTCTCGTTATTGATTTTCCGTTCAGCACGCGGTCTGAGCAGGTGCTGCTTACGTGGGTAAGCAAAAAGTGCAGAATACAGAATATATTTTCGACGACCTCCGTGGCGAAGTGTTGAGCGCTGTTGTCTTAACGTGCGGAGGTTCCGGGTTCGATCCCCGGCAGGGTCAATTTGGGAATTTATAATTTCTGAATTTTCCCTGGTCTGGGAGGGAAATTTGTCTTAAAAAAGTCTGGTGGGAGGCTTCGGCCGTGGCTAGTTACCACCCTTGTTAGCACCCAAAATATACTTTTTTTTAAATTCCACTACGAGTTAGCCCTTGACTGCGATCTCACCTGATGGTAAGCGATGATGCATTAGATGCGAAGCAGTCTTGTATGGATGAGTGAAGAACTCACCGACATGTATTGTACCTAGAAGAACTCAATGGAGCAAAGTGTAATAAGCGTGCAGAATTATTGACCAACTAGCTGCTTGTTGAGATTTTTTGATTCCCGTGGGAAGTCTTTAATTTTCCGGGATATCATGTAGCCTATGTATTATTACAGACTATGATCTATCTCTGCGCCTAAATTCATCCAGGTCCGTTCAGCCGTTCTGGCGTAAGTAACAATCCCTCCATCCTTCCAAATTTTCGTATTTATAATATTAGTATAGATTTAGAAGACTACATAGTACACACTTGGGCACAAACAAAAACACTTTCGTTTTTAGTATGGATACGATTTTCGAAAAATTCTCATGCCTTCGAGTATTCGAGCTGAGACCTTATACGAATTTTAGAGACATTCTCAGCCCAGTCACGTATTCACTATTCAAGTACGTATTCAAGCCTTAACAGTATCATGAAATCACTTATTCATGGCTTCTTTTGTATATCTTTCGTTGCTGCCATGAATTTTCCTTGTATTAAGGCTTTTGAGTATATTTGTCGTTACTTGATTTTCAGGTTAATGTGTGTTCATGTTGTTTTGGCATAAATAAGGGACATTAGGGTGACATAGACACGAAACGGAAATGATCCGAATGTAGAAGAACGTAGTGAAGTAAAACGGTGATAGCCTAGCAGTTACACTTGACCTCTACGGGGCCCCGGATCCTATCCCTGGGCTCGCACCTCCCAACATTTCGAAGTTATACAGTGCGTTTTAAGTAGGTAATTAAATATCACTTGCTTCAAACGGTGAAGGAAACCTGAGATTTCTTAATAAATATCTTGAATGGTGTGTGAAGCCTATTAATCCGAAGTTGGCCAGCTTGGCTGACTATGAATCTGATTGTTCTAAATCTGAGAGGAAAGCTATGGTCTTTTCGCAGTAGTGGGCGGGAGGAAACCTATAGTCTGTAGTGGGCGGATGATGGGTTGAGATGATTTGACAGTCACATCTTTCGCAAGACCACTGGGTCTTTTCGCGTGTTGAAAAAATGTTATAATACTTTTTGTTACTGATTCTCATTGAAGTTTACATGACTGACTGGTACATGATTTGCAGAACCGCCTCTTTACAAGTGCAATAAGAACCGGATATGGGTGGGTATATAATTGTATCATCAATTCATCACATCTACTAGTAAATCTATATAAAAAGAAATGGTGACTGACTGATATATCAACGCACAGCTCAAACCACTGGACGAATCGGGCTGAAATATGGCTTACAGATAGCTTTTATGACGTAGACATCCGCTAAGAAAGGATTTTAGAAAATTCAACTCGAAGTATTTATTTATTCAAAATAGGTAGCTACAAAGTACACTTTCTGGGCGTCACGTTTACGAAGTATAAGGCGTGATGGTGATAATTAGCTACGGTATCTTAAAACTAAAGCTACGAATGTTCCAAACGCGCCCTGGTCTGTGAAGAGCCCAAAAAAGACCGGGTAAACACAGCGGTTTCATAGCTACAGTATAATTAACATGAGATATAATACAACCAATGCGACAATCGACATCGAGACTGTAGCTTCACTATCCACTTAGCGAACCACTACTGTTTTTTTTTAATTATATAGGCCAGCACTTGGCTGCAATCAGACTTGCTTGCAAGTGGTGATGCAGCCTAAGGTGGAGCGCGCTTGCCTAGAAGATGCCTATTCACTCTTGATTCGAAGGTACCTATATTAAAAGAGGAGGGGAAAACGGAAGCTGGAAGGGCATTCCATATCCTAGCGGTTTCCTATTAGAAACGAGGAAGCAAATCTCTTCGAGCCCGCGGAATTTCGACTGCGTAAGGGTTCAGACCTTGTCGATGCCTTGCGGTTCGATAATAAAAAGGTGACGGAGGAACCAGATCGAATAGTTTCTGAGCACACTCTCCGAAATATATCCTGTAGAATACCGACAGACAGGCAACTTTCTGCCGATGTTCTAAGCTTTGCAGCTTCGAACTGACCAGCGCTTTGTTACCAATAAGTCTCCTGGCGTGACGATCCACCGAATCCAATGCATCAAGCTGGTACTTGGCAGAGAACTGTGCTAGAGAGGTCCCGATGCGATAGTGACATTAACCTTTGTAGAAGTCAGGTGAAGTCAGCCAAGTCTCAACACGTGCGAGTAAAAATACCCGAGCGTCCTCACGTGCTATTTGTATGGATTCAGTACATAAATAGTGCACGCGGTGTGTACATAGCGTCATAGGAAATGTCCGTGGGTAAAGAATCAATAAAACTCAAACAGGCATCAGCTTACTGGCGTATACTTACCTATATTACGTCCACTTGTGCAGAATAAGGTGTTAGATGTGACTCTGATATACCTAGTTATCTATTTCCATGGTCTTATCCTGACTCTTCAGGATAAGACCATGGAAATAGATAACTATATCTAGAAGAATTACGGAATACTTCTACTACATTCAAATAAAAGTCCGTCTTATGAAGAATAATTATTACTTTTTAAAGTTTTTATCTGAAAATAGAAGAATGATTTATAGACTCCATTTTAGTGTTGTGGTTTTAAATTTAGCATTTTTGGCTTTTTTTATACCTATTATACTTAAATTATTTTTTTTTCATTTCTTTTTTTTCTACTCACTATTGGTCTTATTATTTTTCATATACTTATTTTTTAAACCTTCTAAATTTTCCACTCTAAAGTTTCTATTTTTAGCCGCTCTTGAGTGTGACGTAAAATGCGATCCGAAACATTGTTTTCCGGAAATAGGCGAATTTTAGAAGCGTGTAACAAAATTACCAGTATTGTTAAGTCCCCCTTCTCATTCTGAAAGGACTCTCTTGCTCAGTAATGGGCGATGGATTGAAAATAAATTTCTTATGTCAGTAAGACGTATTCTACCTACATTGTTGAAAATGGTGATCATGAATTCCACTACAGCCCATTAACGTCCCACTGCTGGGCACAGGTCTCCACTCACATAGGAGAGAGGGAATCAGAGCTTAGACCCACCACGCTGCTCCAATACGGGTTGGTGGGGTTTAACGACTATTATCATGTTAGTGATAATAACCGGGACCGACGGCTTAACGTGCTCTTCGAGGTACGGGGGTGAAACACCGCCAACTTCCTAACTCTGGGCTAGTACTGAGAATTTCTAATCAGAAAAACCCGTCATGAATGTTAAATAGCAAATATATCGTAAATTCCAGAGCTGATAAACTACACTCAGCCAGTGTACGTGTGGAGGGATGACCCCAACTCGAGACAGAACACGATCAAGGAGATCATAGAGCGGGCGACCTCCAAAGAAGACTGGCCTCAGGTGGGTTCTTTTTATACGACTGCCTGAAAAAAGGAGTACATTGTTTTCAGGGTTCATGTATGTATGTATGTATGTGAGTTTGTATATTCCACCATAACTTTTATACGCCTGAACCGATTTAGATAAATGAGGTACCGTTAGAATCCCTAGCTTATTCCGGGTGACATAGGCTAGTAATTTTTTTTTAATTGTTGGGGTGACCATGGTCCCGCATTAAAGACTAAAGTCCAAAAAAAATATTCGAAAATAAGATTAACTATATAGTCATCATCTAGAAAATGATGAGTTGACTCCAAAAATATATAACACTATAGTTCAATATGCAGTTATTCACAAAAAATATCATTTAATAAAAATGTAAATAAGATTGTAATTTAACTAGATTAATTTAGATTTTTAACTTTTTAGTTCGTTTTTGGCAGGGCAGTCGTGTTTTTTAAATTTTTTAAATATGACTTGTTATATGTATTTGTATAGAAACCATATTATATGTAAATAGAGGTGACTGAAATATTTTCAAATAATGATTTACCGACCGACCTTTCTTTCTAATCGGGTAGTTGAAGCAAGATAGCAAGAATGTAAGCTCAATTCTATAAGTAAATATATAAAAATGAAACAGTTTTTGAAGTAAGTTTTGCCGAAATAGCTAGTGTTAGATATTTTGCCGATATATCTTTGAAAATATATCTGCAAATATATTAAAATTAGTTTATGACCGCGACTTCATCCGCGTGGTTTAAGTTTTCGATTCCCGCGGGCATTCCTTAATTTTCCGGCATCAAAAGTAACCTATGTCACTTTCTAGGTCCTCAACTATACCCATGCCAAAAATCACGTTTCCAGGTACTGATATTCCCGGAGGGCACTTGCACGAACCGCTCGTGTTTGATCACGTTCAAGCCGGGCGGGTTCTACCCGGGGGTACCCGTCCAACCCGTCACCATCCGCTACCCCAACGCCAAGGACACGGTCACTTGGACCTGGGACGGACCCGGCGCGTGAGTCCTCTTTTTTTTTTTTTTTTTTTTTTTTTTTTTTTTTAATCAAGACATCTCAACAAGCAGCTACTTGGCCAATAATTCTGCACGCTTATTACACTTTGTTCCATTGAGTTCTTCTAGGTACAATACATGTCGGTGAGTTCTTCACTCATCCTTTTTTTAAATTATTTGTGAGTCTTTTTTTTTCTTTTTTTAAATTATTTACTACAAGCTAGCCCTTGACTGCTATCTCACCTGATGGTAAGTGATGATGAGTCTAATATGTACCTATATTGAATAAATGATATTGAGTATTGAGTATTGAGTCATTCCACACTAAGAATCCGCCCTGGCTTTGCATGGGTAGCTTATCATCAGAAGAGAGGAACAATTCCACCATACATAGTTTTCTTTTTTTATCCACTACAATTTAGCCCTTGACGCTTATTACACTTTGCTCCATTGAGTTCTTCTAGGTACAATACATGTCGGAGACTTCTTCCATATAAGACTGGTTCGCATCTTAGACTGCATCATCACTTACCATCAGGTGAGATCGCAGACAAGGGCTAACTCGTAGTGGAATTTTATAAAAAGTATACAGATGCTAGATCATGTAAGCAATTTTTTTTTAATCCACTACAATTTCCCTTGACTGTGGATCTCACCTGATGGTAAGTGATGATACAGTCTAAGATGGTAGCGGGCTAACCGGTTAGGGGCACGGCAGTTTATATTAAACCCACACCCCTATTCGGTTTCTGCACGGCATCGTACCGGAACGCTAAATCGCTTGGCGGCACGTCTTTGCCGGTAGGGTGGTAACTAGCCACGGCCGAAGCCTCCCACCAGGCCAGACCAGGGAAAATACAGAAATTATAATTTCCCAAGTTGACCTTGCCGGGGACTTTTGGCCGAATAGTATATATTACTTAAGTAATTTTAGTAAAATTAGAACGCAACTTAACTGCCTCGTTGGTCTAGCGGTTAGCGTAGTCGACTACGGATCACGAGGTCCTGGGTTCGATTCCCGGTCGGGCATAAAAATTGTTAGGTATTGGGTTTTTCAATTATGAAATTCTCAGTGCCAGCCCGGAGTTGGAAGTCGGCGGTGTTTCACCCCCGTGCCTCGGAGAGCACGTTAAGCCGTCGGTCCCGGTTATTATCTCTAACATGATAATAGTCGTTAAAGCCCGCCAACCCGCATTGGAGCAGCGTGGTGGGTCTGAGTCCTAATTCCCTCTCCTATGAGAGTGGAGGCCTGTGCCCAGCAGTGGGACGTTAATGGGCTGTAGTGGATGGTGGATGGATGGAGCACACTGCACTCCCAATATATTTCCTCCGTGCTCGTTTCAGTTTAAAGCTGCTATGGCTGACGCTGACTCAAGTGCACAGTTCGTGTGAGATCGAGTTCCTACCAGTGTACTACCCCAGCGAGGAAGAGAAACGGGACCCCAAGCTGTACGCGAGGAACGTCAGAGATGTCATGGCTAAGTCAGTTGAACTTTACTTAATTTAATTTATTTGAACTACCAACAGAATAGGCATGATGACAGTAACCAAGAATCAATGAAATTTTTTTTTTTTTTTATCCACTACAAGTTAGCCCTTGACTGCAATCTCACCTGATGGTAAGTGAAGATGCAGTCTAAGATGGTAGCGGGCTAACCTGTTAGGGGTATGGCAGTTATATTAAACCCATACCCCTGTTCGGTTTCTACACGGCATCGTACCGGAACGCTAAATCGCTTGGCGGCACGTCTTTGCCGGTAGGGTGGTAACTAGCCACGGCCGAAGCCTCCCACCAGGCCAGACAAGGGAAATTCAGAAATTATAAATTTCCAAACCCTGCCGGGGATCGAACCCGGGACCTCCGCACGTTAAGGCAACAGCGCTCAACACTGCGCCACGGAGGTCGTCAAAATGACGACAAAATGACGTCAAAATGAGTCTAAGATGGTCGTCAAAATTATGAATTTATCTAATGAAATAGGATTCATGGATTATAAAAAACGTATTCATTTCCCTATTTCGAGTGAGATTGTTATTAATTTTGATAAAATTAAACTATAAAATACAGCAATCCGCCATAATGAAACACCAAAAAGCGAATGACGTCACAATTCTTGGTTTCGAGCTTTGACAATCACATCATTGTTTCCTGCACACTGCACAGAGTACATCGGTAAAAACAATAGTGACGTCACAAACGACGCCATGACACTCGCGAGCGTTTTGGCGTGGATTCTAAAATTTAAATTTCAAATGCCAATTTTTCCTACCAAACCTTGTTTTTCTGCTGAAATAAGATATTTTATCGAAATAGTATATTCTTCCGAACACAATCTGACCACTTTTCAAAATCAGTCATCATGCCTATTACAAGTAGTAGGTGTTGTGTTTCTCGTTTTAATGAAACTATTGTATTTTCTCTTTAGCACTTTTACTTTCTTTTATTTATTCAACTATTTCTATTTTTTATTAATTAAAAGCACAAGCTACGTTACATAGATAATATTTATTACAGTATTCAGAGACAAGTCACAGTATTACAGATCACCCAATCTTACCATAGACAAGTCAACCACAAACAACTACTCGTGGCATAGACACACTACAGTAGGAATACAAAATTAGTTGAATGGCTTAAGCAATAGGTAACAAGCAATTCAATTTATAGGTAGTCACATCATGCACATAGGAAAAGTCGTACACAACTGACACAAGTATACATTGGGGAATTATTAATAAATTATTAAGACTACTGATACAAGACTATAAAAAAATAAAATATAAATACAATAAATATAATAATTACTACAATATTTACTTTGGCCACTGTTTCTGTCTGTTAATAACTAGTGGTTCGCCCCGAACTGAGATCTCGCGGTGTTTTTTTATTCCACGTAAGATGGTGGTAACGTCTATTATTTGTATATGTCACCGTAAGATTGTAAAAACCGTTAGATTGTAAGTTTACAATTTCGCGAGTTACATTATAATCTAACGGTTTTTACAATCTTACGGTGACATATACACAAACGAATAAACTTTTACAGAGCGCCATCTATTGACATAATTGTGAAGTTCTGTTAATAAAAATACAGAAGTTCATTAAAAATTAAATAATTTCGTTTCCTTATAATATTTATCTAATTTTTGTATTTGTTGTTCAAGTACAGGATATAATTCAAATAATTGATCAAGTTTCAGGCTTTGCCTTTTAGAAAATTGAGAGTTCTGAGGCCAACTTTGGACGTTAGAAAATCTCCACTTTGAAAGCGCCCCCATTTCATAAATTTTAGGGGAAAAATTAAAAAAAAATTGTTTTGGACTCTATTCCTAATTATCTTTAAAATGATACCGCAACCCTATGTAACGCTATAAAAATATTTTACTTCGCATTCGCTTCTATGAGAGCCCCCCTGAAATAAAGATTTTTTTAACTTTTTAAGCCATATTCGGCTGGAGGCCATCGGTTTACATATTATATTTAAATTTGAAGTAATTACGTTCAGTAATTCAGAAGTTATAAGGCTCTGACAGACGGACGGACGGGCGGACGGACAAGTGCATATCCACTCAAGTAGACTCAGAGAACTTCGGTTCGCTCGGTCAATTAATTTCTGAAGGATGTATTTCGCTGTGTTCCAGAGCACTAGGCATTCCAGTGCTGGACTATACATACGACGATTGTCGCCTGATCGCACAAGCCAAACAGATGGGCATCCCGGGAGCCGCTTCCGTCCGGGAAGTCAGCGAACTGAGGACATTGCTGGGGTGAGTATCAAATTCAAATTCAAATGTTTTTTATTCAAATAAACTTTTACAAGTACTTTTGAATCGTCAAGTGAATTTACCACTGGTTCGGAATGCCATTCCTACCGAGAAGAACCAGCAAAAAACTCGGTGGTTGCTCTTTTTAAATAAATATTTCATTTACAATTATGATATCAAGAAGATTGTAAACTGTTCAATGTTCTGAGTGACAATTTTTGAAATATTCATTGTATTTACGTTTTCTTGTCTGTTTCTTGTAGGTTAGGTTAGGGTTCGACATAAAAAATCAAGTAGTGCCCTTAGCACTTAGGTTTTATCGGGTTTAAATACCTATCAGATTACAATCTACCGGAAAATAATGCGTTAAATTCTAATCTTTCGACAGTTTAGAATTTCGCGAGTTAGATTATAATCTAACGGTTTTTACAATCTTACGGTGACACATACATTGATATAATAATTGTAAATTATTTTAAAAGAGCAACCACCGAGTTTGTTGCTGGTTCTTCTCGGTAGGAATGGCATTCCGAACCAGTTGTAGATCCATTTGACGATTCAAAAGCACTTGCAAAGGACATTGTTCTGTCCCCATACAAAGTTCGCCTAAGAACCAACCGTCATAAAACATTGATTACTGGGTTCAAATTAACACCTTTTTATACTTGAGAGCAGATTTAAACAGCGGACACTTGCTAAGAAATTACTTATTACCAAAAATATTTTCAATTTTGAGGTTACTTCAAATTTCACAAGCAATCTGCGTAAACCAATAAATATCGTCTTTATCCAATCGGAATAGAACAGAATGGCGTTATAAATATGGATGCAAGTATCATCATAGTTCATCAAGAACTTCACAGATGGCGTTAGAAATATTAAATTATTGTTCTTTCGATACATGGAGTTGCGAGATTCAGAATACTAGCGCACTTAGCACTTTAAGCTGCTTTTATCTTGTTTCTTACGATACAGATCTAACGCTCAAGCGGTATATAGTTTTAACTTATAAGTTATTGATCTGTGGTTATTATCAGAGAGACGGAAATGTTTAGTAATCATAACAGAATTTTTTAATTAATTTGAAGTGTCCGTCGAATTCTAATATTTGGAATAAAGGTTATAAAATAAGCTAAGAATTACAGTATATTTTAAACGTTTGTTGATTCTTAGGCGAATTTGGTCAATGTACTTTATTTGAATTTGAATATGTAACATTGGAGTGGATGGTCTGTGCGCAGTTTGACGCGCACGCAGCCGGAGTTGGGTCTCGCACGCGCGCGCGCTTCGGAGGACGCGCGCTGGGTGTCTGCGCCCCAGTTCGCGCAGCGGCTCGGGGTGCCTCACGACGCGCGCTCGCTGCGCTTGTACAACATATTCGAGCACGTGAGAAACTTCCCAACTAAAAGTTAAACCAAGAGGCCTTTAATGGTTTAGTCTTCACACGACCATTTTTACAAACAGTAATGAGACAATGTTTTTTTTTTTAAATTATTCACTACAAGTTAGCCCTTGACTGCGACTGCTCACCTGATGGTAAGTGAAGATACAGTCTAAGATGGTAGCGAACAATTCCACCATACATTGTTTTTTTTTTATCCGCTACAAATTAGCCCTTGACTGCGATCTCACCTGATTGTAAGTGATGATGCAGTCTAAGATGGTAGCGGGCTAATCTGTTAGGGGCATGGCAGTTATATTAAACCCATACCCCTATTCGGTTTCTACACGACATCGTACCGGAACGCGTAATCGCTTGGTGGCACGTCTTTGCCGGTAGGGTGGTAACTAGCCACGGCCGAAGCCGCCCACCATGTACCATGTGTACCGTGTGTATGTAAGATACGCGCCGAATTGAAGACCACCTCCTTTTTTGGAAGTCGGTTAAAATAAAAAGTTTTTTTTTGTGTTAAAAATCTAAACAGAATCTATTCGATTTTTTTTTTAATTTTTGAAATTTCTATTTTCATTGAGGATTCTTTCTCCACTTTCTTAGACGAATGATGAAAATTTTACATTGAATTACAGTCCCAATTGTTTCTACGTTGTTTGACAAGCTTCTCCTGTCAAATGTGTGTCAAAAAAAAATCATGAATTGTTGTTTATTGCAATATTGGTGGTACTTTTGGCAGAGTGATGTGGGGTTGGTGTATTTCCCGGATTACCTGCTGTGTGCGGTGTTCCTCTCCACACCGCACGCGACTGTACCCCAGATACTGGAGTACGCGTTCAAGGTAAGAGAGAAACAAAAAAAAAATAAAAAAAAAATTTAAGGTATTTTATTACATTAAAAAAAAATGTATTTTATTACATTTAAAACAAAATTTAATGTATTTTATTACATTAAAAAAAATGTGTTTCTTTACATAAAAAAAATTTAAATGTGTTTTTTACACTAAAATAAATATGTATTTTGTTGTGACAAATTGTTGTCCAATAAAATATTAACAGGAGAAGAGAATATAACGTATAACGAGAATATATAATTAATCGATGATTTAAAATTGTTTAAATCATCGATTAAAGTAAACAAGTTCGTTGACTTATGATGACGTCACAATTACAATAAAATAATTCTAATAAAATTGATACACTAATGTATAGGATTTTGTATGAAATACTGAATTGTGCGCGCGTTTTGAAGATTGAAAGAAAAATACCTGATTTGTCTTTTTGTCAAATACCCAATTAAACTCATAATTTGCAATTATAATATTAATAAGATTTTATTTCTCATATTATGCTAATGCTATCGAAATCAGCTCTAATTGGGTATTTGAGTACTAGTGAAATAAATTATTTTTTAGTGATTATTAAATAAAGGATCTCCCAAAAGTCGTAATATCCACGTCCCTTGCTAGTTTTATTTTGAATAACCATTTTAAACTATCGATTAAAGTGAAAAAAGTGCGTCGAACTTTGATGACGTCACCACTTAAAATTGCATACAAATCGTTTTGACGTTTGAAAAAAAAGTTGCTGATTTGACTAGTTGTCAAATACTCAATTGAAATATTGTTGGTATTTCTTTTAGTTATACGACACGACGGGTACGGGGCGACTGAAGATGCATAGCTTCGAAGAGGTAGCGACAAGATGTCTGGGACTCTCGCATGAAGAGGCCCAGAACACGTTCCGACAAGCAGACCCTGACGACAAGGGGTACATTACTTATGGTATGTACGCTGTCACTTATACTATAACGTTCACTTTAATGTACACTATAATGTTCACTAAATATACTTCAAACTAAATGTTCACTAAATACACTAAAAACTATGTTCACTAAATACACTTCTAACTATGATCACTAAATACACTACAAACTACATGTGCACTAAATACACTACAAACCTAATGTTCTCTAAATGCACTACAAACTAAATGCTCGCTAAATACACTACAAACTATGAAACACACTACAATTAACACTCCCACGTACTTTACAATGTACAAATATGATACAACGGGTACGGGGCGACTGAAGATGCATAGCTTCGAAGAGTTAGCGACGCGGTTTCTGGGACTCTCGCATGAAGAGGCGCAGAACACATTCCGACAAGCAGACCCTGACGACAAGGGGTACATTACTTATGGTATGTACACTGTAACTTACACTACAACGTTCACTTTAATGTACACTATAATGTTCACTAAATACACTACAAACTAAATGTTCACTAAATACACTACAAACTATATGTTCACTAAATACACTACAAACTATATGTTCACTAAATACACTACCAACCAAATGTTAACTAAATACACTACGAACTATATGTTCACTAAATAAACTAAAAACTAAATGTTCACTAAATACACTACAAATTATGAAACACACTATAATGAACACTCCCATGTACTTTTCAATGTATAAATATGATACAACGGGTACGGGGCGATTGAAGATGCATAGCTTCGAAGATATAGCGACGCGGTGTCTGGGACTCTCGCATGAAGAGGCGCAGAATACTTTCCGACAAGCAGACCCTGACGATAAGGGGTACATTACTTATGGTATGTACACTGTAAATTATTCTACAATGTTCACTTTAATATACACACACTACAAACCAAATGTTCACTAAATACACTACAAACCAAATGTTCACTAAATACACTGCAAACCAAATGTTCACTAAATACACTACAAAATATGTTCACTAAATATAATACAAACCAAATGTTCACTAAATACACTACAAACTATGTTCACTAAATATACTACAAACCAAATGTTCACTAAATACACTACAAACTATGTTCACTAAATATACTACAAACTAAATGTTTACTAAATACACTACAAACCAAATGTTCACTACATACCCTACAAACTATATGTTCACTAAATACACTACAAACCAAATGTTCACTAAATACACTACAACCTAAATGTTCACTAGATACACTACACACCAAATGTTCACTAAATACACTACAAACTATGAAACACACTACAATGAACACTCCCACGTAGTTCACAATGTACAAATATGATAAAACGGGTACGAGGCGACTAAAGATGCATAGCTTCGAAGAGTTAGCGACGCGGTTTCTGGGACTCTCGCATGAAGAGGCGCAGAACACTTTCCGACAAGCAGACCCTGATGACAAGGGGTATCTTACTTATGGTATGTACCTGTAACTTATACTACAATGTTCACTAAATACACTACAAACCAAATGTTCACCGAATACACTACAAACTATATGTTCACTAAATACACTACAAACCAAATGTTCACTAAATACACTACAAACCAAATGTTCACTAAATACACTACAAACTACATGTTCACTAAATACACTACAAACTATGTTCACTAAATATACTACAAACCAAATTTTCACTAAATACACTACAAACTATGTTCACTAAATACACTACAAACCATATGTTTGCTAAATACACTACAAACCAAATGTTCACTAAATACACTACAAACTATATGTTCACTAAACGCACAACAAACTAAATGTTCACTAAATACACAACAAACTAAATGTTCACTAAATACACTACAAACTATGTTTACTAAATACACTACAACCTAAATGTTCACTAAATACACTACAAACCAAATGTTCACTAAATAAGCTAATATCTTAATTTTTTTCATTGTAGAAGAGTTCATGACATTCTACCAAAACGAGTCAGATATCACGTTAGGCTTCGTGGAGGCGCCTCAGAAGAAATCCCAGTGAGGGTCGCCGGTTCACATCCCGACAGTCTGCAGCCAAGTACCTTAGTCAATCAGTCAGTTAGTTATAACGCAGTAGTACAGCCCGCCAACCCGCATTGGAGCAGCGTGGTAGTCTTTAATAGACTGTAGTGGTAGTACAGTCAAAATACTAGTGATTTTTGTGCTATGCGTTCTAAGTGAGAATAGGACGGACAATGACCTGTATTTGCCAAAAGTTTGAACAATTTTGACAATTGTTTATTAGGTTCAATAAATTGTAGTTCTGCGGACGTAGGGAATGTGAATACTGTGTAGGAAACCATTTAAATATTGTTTTTAATAACTATACTTAGTGCAATTAGACGATAATTATCATACTGAGTAAGATTCTTATGTATGAATGTATTTAAGTTATGAAAATGACCATTCAAATATTGTTTTTCAATAACTATAGTGCAATTAGACGGTCATTATCATACTGAGTAAGATTCTTATGTATGAATGTATTTAAGTGTATGAAAATGACCATTCAAATATTGTTTTTCAATAACTATAGTGCAATTAGACGGTCATTATCATACTGAGTAAGATTCTTATGTATGAATGTATATATGTATATGAAAATGGCCATTCAAATATTGTTTTTCAATAACTATAGTGCAATTAGACGATCATTATCATACTGAGTAAGATTCTTATGTATGAATGTATATATGTGTATGAAAATGATCATTCAAATATTGTTTTCCAATAACTATAGTGCAATTAGACGATCATTATCATACTGAGTAAGATTCTTATGTACGAATGTATATATGTGTATGAAAATGATCATTCAAATATTGGTTTTCAATAACTACAGTTCAATTAGACGATCATTATCATACTGAGTACGATTCTTATGTATCAATGCATATATGTGTATGAAAATGACCATTCAAATATTGTTTTTCAATAACTATGGTGCAATTAGACGATCATTATCATACTGAGTACGATTCTTATGTATGAATGTATATATGTGTATGAAAATGACCATTCAAATATTGTTTTTCAATAACTATAGTGCAATTAGACGATCATTATCATACTGAGTAAGATTCTTATGTATGAATGTATATATGTGTATGAAAATGACCATTCAAAACGACAAAATATCCGTGTTGATGGGGAACAACGTTTTATCCTGTCGCCTTGTGTGGGCGCTACTTAAAAAAGCGGATGATAAGTATATCATAACTGCGAGATATTTTTTCTGTAGTGTGTGAATACCCTCAAAAACTAGCTGGAAAATGGGAATAACATATTAGCCAAGCGTGAGACTGCCAAACCGCGTATCCAGCGCGGTGGATTATGGACTAAACCATTCATATCCATTCATCCATTGTCGGTGACGATGGATGAGATCTTTGATATTATTAGTGAAAATTACTTAAAAGTAAACATAAAATGGGGCCATTTCTGTTTAGAACAATCTCTTAACTGAAATGACAGCTCTAAACCTAGTGCTGTCTCTTTCCGTAGGGAGTATTATGAAAGTATTTTTGACGACCTCCGTGGCGCAGTGTGTAGCGCTTTTGTCTTAACGTGCGGAGGTCCCGGGTTCGATCCCCGGCAGGGTCGATTTGGGAATTTATAATTTCTGAATTTTCCCTGGTCTGGCCTGGTGGGAGGCTTCGGCCGTGGCTAGTTACCACCCTAACAGGTTAGCCCGCTACCGTCTTAGACTGTATCATCACTTACCATCAGATGAGATCGCAGTCAAGGGCTAACTTGTAGTGGATAAAAAAAAAGGAATAGCAATATATTGCTATTCCTTTTTTTTTTTTAAAAAAATTTTTATAAAAAAAAAGGAATAGCAATATATTGCTATTCCTTTTTTTTTTATAAATAGAGCTGTCACTTTAGTTAAGAGACTGTGCTAAACAGAACTTCCCCATTATTATTGTAAATATTACTTTAGAGAAATAGTTTTTATTAGTGAATACGTAATTAATATCGTCAGTGAGCTTCCTTTTATAAATATAGCTTTGGAGCCATTTCTGTAAATGTGATAAGTTCAATGTATTTATTTATGTAAATAATATGGCTAATTATGCTGTACACAATCTATGAATACAATTAAATTGGGTATTTAACAACTAGTCAAATGAGCAACTTTTTTTCAAACGTACAAACGCGTGTTCAGTATGGGATTTTGTATGAAATACTGAGTTGTGACGTCATCAAACTTCAACGCACTTTTTAACTTGAATCGATAAATGCTTATTTGAGCTAAAGATGTTTATTTCAAGCAAATCAGCAACTTTTTCAAACAGCAACGTTTTCAAACGTCCAAACTCGTGTTCAGTATGGGATTTTGTATGAAATACTGAGTTGTGACGTCATCAAACTTCAACGCACGTTTTTACTTTTTTTTTTTTTTTCGATTTTGGCTTGTTTAAAGCTCTTACGAATGTCATATAAAATTATCTTAATCGATAAATGCTTATTTGAGCTAAAGATGTTTATTTCAAGCTAAAAATGGTTATTCAACGTGAAACTATCTATATACTTTTAATTCCCACGGGAACTCCTTAATTTTCCAGGATAAAAAGTTGAATATGTCCTCAAATATAACCATGCAAAAAATCACGTCGATCCGTTGCTTTATTACGGCGTGATTGAAGAACAAAGCAACAGACGAATACACCAACAAACAAACACATTTTCGCATTTATGATATTAGTATGACTGCATCGTGACGTCATAAAAGTTCGACGCACTTTTTTTAATATAATCGAGAGTTTAAAATGGTTATTCAACTTAAAACTATAAAAGGACGTGGATATTACAACTTTTGAGAGGGGTAATTATTAGGGTAATTAGTATGACTGCATCGTGACGTCATAAAAGTTCGACGCACTTTTTTAATATAATAATAATAATTATTATTATTACTTTTTATTTTGTACACCACAACCCACATAAAAAGGACACAAAAAGTACATAGAAAACAAAGAACGAAGTAGTATACAAAATGGCGGCCTTATCGCTTAGTAGCAATCTCTGTCAGGCAACCTTAGGAATAGGAGAAGTTAGGAGATTAACTCGCGGGTGGGGTATTAATATAAACATACAAAACAAATACCTACACACTAATAGATAATCAGTTACACAAATAATATAATACATAAAATAAATATATGAAAATAAACTAATATATATTATGTATTTTTAGTTTAAGTAATATCATACTAAATAAAAGTTAAAACTAGTCGTCTGTATTATGGTGATAAATAGAAACACTTAACAGATTTTTTAAATATTTCCAGTGACTTTCGATAATCGAGAGTTTAAAATGGTTATTCAACATAAAACTAACAGGGGACGTGGATATTACGACTTTTGAGAGATACCCAATAGGGTAATTTTTTATAATTATTAAATATAATAATCACAAAAAAAAATGACTAGTAGTGAAATATCCAATCGACAAGATTTTTATTGCTGTCCTGCCCCTCTATTGTGTAAGAATTGTCGATCAAATCGTCAAAGTTCGGCGTCAAAGTAAAATAAACCGTAACCACATTGAATTACAGCTCAATTTCGTGTATCCATTCTCATGCGTTTATGGTATCGTACATACCTAATATATACGAAATCGAGCTCTAATTCAATGCTGTTACGGTTTATTTTACTTTGACGCTGAACTTTGACGATTGGATCGGCAATTCTTACATAATCGCACCTCTGTTCTAGAGAGGGCATTGTGAAAGAGACAGAAATACATTAAGGACCAGTGATTTTAGGGATTGTGTAGAACAAAATAAGCCCACGTAGGTTTAGTAAGCGCTGAAGATGCTATTAATATTAATTATTATCTATACTTCTACACTAATATTATAAACGCGAAAGTTTGGATGGATATATGGATGTATGTATTGTGGCCAAAACTGGAACAAATTTTTATGCCTGTAAATTTTTTTTTTAATACTAGCTGATGCCCGCGACTTCGTCCGCGTAGTATTTTGGTTCTCGCGGGAACACTTTAATTTTCCGGGATAAAAAGTAGCCTACGTGTTATTCCAGACTATAATCTATCCGTGTGCCAAATTTCATCCAAATCCGTTCATCTGTTCTAGAGTTATATGTGTTCGAACAAAACTTAATTTCTTTTATATATTAAGACAAGCTGATGCCCGCGACTCCATCAGCGTGGATTGAGGTGTTTTAGGGGTAGCCGATTCTCAAACCTACTGAATATGCATAAGAAAGGACATTGCGTCAAATTCGCCTAAGAATCAACATACGTTTGAAACATACAGTAATTCTTAGCTTATTTTATAGCCTTTATTCCAAATATTAGAATTTAACGGACACTTCAAATTTAATTAAAAAATAAATAAAGGGATATTAAATTGATTACTATAAGTTTCCGTCTCTGGATTATTAACCACAGATCAATAACTTACAGGTTAAAATAATAAATAATACCAGCGCTTGAGCGCTAGATCCGTATAGTAAGAAACAAGATAAAAGCTGCGTGAAGTGCTAAGTGTGCTAGTATTCTGAATCTCGTAACGCCATCTATTGAAAGTACAATAATTTAATATTTTTAACGCCATCTGTAATGAACTACGGCGAATCTTGTCTTATCTACATACTGTTTACAGCTCTATTACAGATGGATAAAGATGATATTTATTTGTTCAAGCAGATTGATCTTGAAAGCTGAAATAACCTCAAAATTGAAAATATTTTAGGTAATAAGTAATTTTTTAGCAAGTGTCCGTAGTTTTAATCTGCTCTCAAGTATAAAAAGGTATAAATTTGAACCCAGTAATCAATGTTTTATGACGGTTGGTTCATAGGCGAACTTTGTATGGGGACGGAACAATGTCCTTTCATAAAAATCGGTCGAGCCGTTTCGGAGGATTATGGTAACATAACATTGTGACACGAGAATTTTATAGATAAGAGTTAAACTAGAGTCAAATAAGTTTGACGGACTATACTGGTTTTAAATTGTTGTTTACCTCCATTTCAATACTCAGTACAGGTTCAAACATACCAAGTTATAAAATATAAATATAAGTATTAAAGGAGGTATTATAATTTGTATAACAGTGTCGTAGAAACTTTAGTATTAAAGAATTTAATTATAAGCTCCAAGTATTTATTTATTTCTGTAGTTAGTTTAGGGGTATGTTCCGATATACACTGCGTGCCCTGTTCAGTGCTCTTACTGGGGCAAAAATTCGTTCCGTTATGGACTGATAGTATACTGCCGCAGTATCGGTCATATATGACGTCATAAATCAACATTTTTGTACTGTGAGCACTGACTTTTTTGAGGTAAGGTGCTCTCAGTTCTCATGTTCGACTGCGGCCTACGAGGTCCCGGGTTCGAGTCCCGGGTCGGGCCATTACAAGTATTGGGTTTTTCTGACTAGAAATTCTCAGTACTAGCCCGGAGTTAGGAAGTTGTCGGCATTTCCCGTGCCTCGGAGAGCACGTTAAGCCGTCGGTCCCGGTTATTATCACTAACATGATAATAGTCGTTAAAGCCCGCCAACCATTGGAGCAGCGTGGTGGGTCTAAGCTCTAATTCCCTCTCTCTCATGAGAGTGGAGGCCTCTGCCCAGCAGTGGGACGTTAATGGGCTCTCAGTGCTGACTGCGTTCCGTTTTAAACAGTAACCAGTATAGCTAACTATAAAGGAACTTCACAGTATTCTAAATTGACGTCACACACCCCTAGGTATTAAAAGGAGCAGTAATAGGCCTATTACACTGCACTTTTCACAGGGACCCTTACACTTGAATCAGTGTAGTGTAACAAGATTTAGGAAGAAAGGGTCCCGAAATTGGTCCTTATTAATAATAATAATGTAATAGGCCTATAACTGTCAGACATTGAGGTCAATTCCATTCATAACTAATAGGCCTATTACACTGCACTTCCACAGGGCCCTGTGGTAAGGGTGGGCGTGGCCGCTAGTTTGAGCGTCGCGTATTACACAGCAATAAGGATCAAACTAGGGACCCTTTCTCTCTAAATCTTATCACACTACACTGATTCAAGTGTAAGGGTCCCTTTGAAAAGTGCAGTGTAATAGGCCTATAAACTAAAATGACAGCTGTACTCTATTATTTATTGCCACCCCTTTCAGAATTATTCCTGCGGAAAGGGGCAGCATTAGATTATTATGAGATGTCATTTTAGTTTAGTTTAGAGATTGTGATAAACAGAATTGGCCACTTAATTTGGACATTTGACATTTAATCTGACATTTGACATTTGTTGGCAAATTCTGTACGATTCTTTCTTCTACGATTAGTAAATTTAATCTCACATTAGACCTACAGGTTATCATTATTTGTCAATTAAAAATCGATCAGAAGCGAATAAAAATACAGTTAATTTGCGATTTTTGAACTTCCATGAATTATCAATTTTAAAAAGTTTTGTATTCGATCGGGTAGCATTGATTTTAAGGCTATTATGTAACTACCCACTTCAAAATAATTTCATATTTTGTCCTAGAAGTCTATAATGAATAACTTTATTGTTAAAGAGCCTAGTACACATTGGTCCAGCGCTCTCGGCCATTGCATTTAGGCACAATTTTTTCGCAACTCTGTAACATTAAAAATCATATGGAGGTGTACGCAATTACGAATAAGATTCGCGCGAAAATAAAATCGCTGGTTCGATATAACACACACTTCAAATTCGCGCGACGAATATTTTGTGCTGTACGGAGTAAGAAAGAAAGAAATAAATGATTTATTTGTTTGAATATGGGAATATGAGATGTTTGTCGATTAAATAAAAAGCCGCAACATATCCAGTCAGGTAACCCTGACGTAAATTTTTTTTTACATTACATTTTACAATTATTTCAAAATTACATAAAACCATTTTAAATAACGAAGGAAGAATGCTTGATAAACATTGCAAAGTACATGTTCATTACATTTTTTTTAAATCAACTTATGGTTGGTTGGCATCAATGTCAAATTTTAAAATATAATAATACATACATATAATCTATGTCAGCATTACTTGGATTCTATTATATTGTATGATTTATTGATTTATTGATTTATTTGTTGTGAACACAATATTAACATGCATTCTGCCATTTCTAGCGTACAACATTTAGAATTATTAATATCAAACATTATTAAGTTATACTAATTAAATTATTTAACAAAATTAAATTGGTCAATTAAATTCAAAATTATTATTACACTCAATAATGGACAAATCATACAATACATATTATCATATCTTCGTAGGAAAAAAATTAAATACAAATACATGTCATTGCATAATTTTATAGATAAGTTATTGTTTTAATGATTTATATTCAAAAAAATCCTTAATTGAGTAAAATGAATAACTCAAGAACCATTTACTGAGGGCAGGCTTAAATCGCTTAATAGGCAAGGTCTGAATATCCCTAGGCAACAGGTTAAATATTCTAATACACATAGCATGACAACTTTTTAAATAAGAAGCAGTTCTAGGAGTTCTGTCCAGAACCAATCTTTCGGAATTCCTTGTATTTCTGATGAAAACATCTTTGGCTTTTTTAAATTGATGAATGTTATTTTTAACAAAAACAGCTATTTGGAATATGTACATGCATGGCAATGTCAAAACTTTTAAACGTTTAAATAAAGGTTTACAGGAATCTGTCGGAGGTTTTCCAAATATTGCTCGAATGCATTTCTTTTGAGCTATGAATGCCCTTTCCATGTCGCATGAATTTCCCCAAACTATAAGGCCATACCTTAAGATGGAATCTACATATGCATACATATGACGCTCACCGCATTCGCAGTGCGGAGTAGGTGAAATCCGTACGCGAAATTCAAATCGCGTGACTAAAATTCGCGCGATTTTTTTCGCAGTGCGAATGTACTCTTAGCGAACTTGTGCTAATTTTAGTGTCTTTCAAACATCTGGACCCCAAAAATATTTACACGTTGGTCGGCACTCGCCGAACTCTGGGCCAATGTGTACTAGAGCCATAGGATGTTATGTTAATGAGATGCATGATACGCGTAACTGCAAAAGTATTTTGTATGTAGCATTCCTCTGTTGTTGTTTTTAATTTTATTGTACCGAGGCGTATTATCTTTTTTATAAATAAATGTTTTGAAATTTGTCTATATTCTTTATTAAGAATCCTTTATGTCCACCGAATTGAAAATAGGGTAATAGAAATGTTAAATGCAGTCCCATTACTTACTCGTCGGCCGCAGTCAAAAACATGCTAACTACTAGACCTACGAGGCAGACTGACGAAAAAGGTACACAGTTCAAGCAAAGTACAGTGTTTATTAGTATCTGTGGTTTCAACATTCGGCCATAAAAACCCCAAAAAAAAAAGAGATAAAAAAAACATTCAGCCATGGCCGGGAGCGTTATCGCTGGGGGCACGGGGCCCGCCCATTTTAGTGTCATCCTGCTCCGTCGGCCGCAGTCAAACATGCTAACCACTAGTCCAACGAGGCAGACCAACGAAGAAGGTACACAGTTCAAGCAAAATACAGTGTTTATTAGTATCTGTGGTTTCAACATTCGGCCATAAAAACCCCAAAAAAAAAAGATAAAAAAAAAAACATTCAGCCATGGCCGGGAGCATTCTCGCCGGGGGCACGGGGCCCGCCCATTTTAGTGTCATCCTGCTCCGTCGGCCGCAGTCAAACATGCTAACCACTAGACCAACGAAAAAGGTACACAGTTCAAGCAAAATACAGTGTTTATTAGTATCTGTGGTTTCAACATTCGGCCATAAAAACCCCAAAAAAAGAGATAAAAAAAAACATTCAGCCATGGCCGGGAGCGTTATCGCTGGGGGCAGGGGGCCCGCCTATTTTGGTGTCATCCTGTTCCATGGCCATCGCGGCGTTGAGCTGAGTCTGCATGTCGAACATGTCTCTCACCATCTGCGATATGTCCACGTTGAACGACAGGCATCTCTCGTAAAGCACTAGGTACCTGACAGAAATAATAAGTTGATAATAATAATAGGTTAACAAGTCATAATTAAAATAATTAAAAAACACTAATTAGACTATTAACGCAGCGCACGCCACGGAAACTCTCAGATGAGTCGATTTTTTCCGACTTAATTCAAGTTATTGCAATCTTCGTAGGGATCTCTAATTTGTTTCAAAATAGAATATAGCCTATGTTACCTACTCGCTGATAAAGTAGCTTTCTCTAAGTGAATTTAAAAAAAAAATCGGTTGAGTAGGTTTTGAGTTTATCCTTTACAAAGGAACGAACCTTTCCTCTTTATAATATTAGGTTAGAAGATCTTGTACGGACAAACGGATCATTTCGGATAATAGGTGGTAACTTTTACAAATTCTGAGATAAATAACGGATTCAAACAACAAAATTGCATATTCTCTCTGCGTCGTATTCCTCATTACTGAGGGTCGTGACTCCATTCCATTAATCACATAACGGTAGGAGTTTTCTTGGGATAATAATGCGGTGGGTTCCCACGTCCTTCAGCATACGACTCGAATAACTAAGAGTATTTAAACTCTTAGGTTTTTGTTACGATTATAATCAGATGTTACTGGGACCGATGGCATAACGTGCTCTCCGAGGCAGGGAGGAAACGGAAAGGCCAGATTTGAACTTCGAAATTCAGTCACCCATCCAGTTACCCACTTGGGTTACTTGACATTCGCAATCGACTGATACACAATTCACAACTAGGCCATTCGTCCCTCTTTAATAGTTACCTACCACATAAACTTTGTATCCCCAGGTGGGAACTTTTTCATAGTGGCATACAGGTTATCCATTTTTATTCTCAGTTGCATCATGGAGCCGTACATCAGAGCTGTACTATACTCCAATTTGGTGGTGAACTTCTTCCTCAGGTCACTTGTTTCCCTCAGGCGGAGTCTGGTCGCGTACACCGACTGTTTCATCAGGTCCATAGCCTTGCTGATGAAGAATTTGTTGTAATAGAATGCTTCTTCCCTGATTGTTCGGAGACTGCCTTGTCGGCCGACGGTTCTGAATAAAAACAAGCTATAATTAACAAAGGGTTGCGTACCACCACACAATGTCAATTTACTAAAATCCTTACTAAAAACGCGAAAGTTTGTATGTGTGGATGTTTGTTACTCTTTCACGCCAGAATTGCTGAACAGATCGGGATGAAATTTGGCACAGAGAAAGATTATAGTCTGGCTACTTTTACGTTTCACTTTTTTTGGCTTTGGTGGATAACACGTAGGCTACTTTTTATCCCGGAAAATTGAAGAGATCCCGCGGGAACCAAAAAACCCTCTATCTATGGGAAAGACCTCGCGGGCATCAGTTAGTCACTCATATAGGTACTTGTGCTGTGAGACCTTACTTCTTGCCTTCATGATTCTATGTCAACGGGAAGTACTTACTCAATAGGTTTTGATTTATTTGTGTCAAAACAAAGTATGCGTCATAAACGGCCGTATCTTTTGACTGCGTTGACTTAGAAGCCTGATTTTTTGACAGCTCCAAAGGACTGTAAATCTAAGTATATGAGATCAATTTCAACTTGATACGTCAACGCGTTCCCGAGAAAAAGTTGGTTGATATACAGACGGACAACAAAGCCATCCTATAAGGGTTCCCTTTTTCCTCTTGGTACGGAGCCCTAAAAAGGGAATGGTGTCCTCATTTCGTTTGTGCAAACAACAAAGCTGACTACAAATTAATCATTGACCATCGGATTTGCACTTAGTCTAGAAGAAGATTCGTCTCACTTGTTAAACTGTATTTCAGCCATTAAGTTTTTCTTCTTGGCTATTCTGTACAAATCTTCAGCCTCTTCCGGATGCAGAGCACTGAAGTCCGCATAGTCTTCTTCAATCAGTTCTGTGCTGTTGTGGTACATTTCGTACAAGTCTTTGGTATCTATTTCATCGGTAGTGTTAAGTGTTACCTTGGATTTTAATATGTTAATTGTTATATTCTGATCGTTAACGAGTGATGCGTTGGAAAATACATCTTCACATCTCGTGTAAATAAGTTCTGAAAATATTTGAATTGGAGTGAAAACAAAATATAGGACCGGGCTCGACCGTCGGAGGAGAAAGACGCTTTGTCCTGTCGTGTCAGTCCGCGCTTTACATATAAAACTGAATGGACGCTGGTAATATGTCCGCCAGACAAAAAGTTTTTGCACATAGTAGTGTTCTCAAAGGTGTGTGTTATATGTATAATGTGGTTTTACAAAGGTCAAATGTTTGGAAAACCACATTGGCCAGCGTGGTGGTCTATGGCTTTACCCTTTTAATTGTGAGCGCAAAACCACCTAGTGTTCCAACGACGGTGACGACACAAAAAAATTACAAACTATTTCGAATCTACTCGAGCTATATAGTTATCTATACTAGTAATAATGATGCAAAAGTTTGGATGGATGGATGTTTGTTTGTACACCCATTCTGGGTGGTGTCACGGGCAAACATATTCGTATAATTGTATGTTAAATTTTTGTCTGTGTCACCATTGTGGAATAAATGTATTTTCTTTCTTTTTTTCTTACTCAATCACACCAGAACAATGCGGCTGGACCAATCCGAGTGAAAGGATGTTTTCTTTCATCGTAAAAAACAAGTTATTTTATTGCACATAAATTCGAAAATCCGTTATAAATAATTCGAAAAATTCGAAATGCGTGTCCAAGGATTGAATCCGAATAAGTTACGTCCAAAGCACTCTGCTATCACTCATATACTTACGGGTAAAGAGTGTAAACGATAAAGAAAATACGCATCGAATGGAAAACTTTCTCATTTTTGTTTAGGTTGGTAAATAATGAGTTTAACATAATTTATTATGGCAGTATGTATTATTGAAACAAAATACTCATTTCAGATTTATGTATACATTCTATTGAAATGATGGGTTTTAATTAAACTTTTATTTCGCTCATAAATATAATTACAACTAGGTAAGTAGGTAAGTTAGTACCTACTTATTAGACACAAAGAAATTTAAACTCATACTATTATACATGCGAAAATGTGTATGTGTCCATCTGTCTGTCAGTCCTTTTTATACGACTGCCTGAAAAAAGGAGTATATTGACACTCAGAACATTGAACGGTTCACAATCTGTCGACAGTTTACAATTTCGCGAGTTAGATTATAATCTAACGGTTTTTACAATAATAATATTGTGTATACTTGTAGACGCGTCTAAAACACTAAACAGATGCAGAGTAGTTATATTTATGTATAACTTAGTTTGGGATAGTAATTTTTCTAACAGAGTGTTTGATTTTGTTAAATGTTATTTATTTGATAAAGAGAAATGGTAAAACAATAAAATTGGCTACAATTAACATAATTACCTGCCCAGGTAGATCAATCCACGAAAGCGCGTATATTGCTTTTGGAAAAAGTAGTTTTCTATCGATGTTATTTTAATACGACTGCCTGAAAAAAGGAGTATATTGTTTTCAGGGTTCATGTATGTATGTATGTGAGTTTGTATATTCCACCATAACTTCTATACGCCTGAACCGATTCTGATAAATGAGGTATCGTTAGAATCCCTAGCTCATTCCGGGTGACATAGGCTAGTAAAATTTTAAAAAATATTGTTGGGGAGACCATGGTCCGCATTAAAGTTGAAAAAAATTATTCCAAAATAAGATTAACTACTTATATAATTATCATCTAGAAAATGATGAGTAGATTTCAAAAATATATAACACTATAGTTCAATATCCACAAAAAAATATCATATAATAAAAATGTGAATACATTTCTAATTTAACTAGATTACATAATTTAGATTTTTAACTTTTTAGTTCGTTTTTTGGCAGGGCAGTCGTGTATTTTAATTATTTTAATAATGACTTGTTAATTATTTTAATTACGACTTGTTTCATGACTCATTTGTAGCTAATAGTTAGGTATACCGTGTGTACAAGATGCAGAAATCCTTTGTACGCATTTATAACATGGCACCATACGAGTTCTTAGATTTTGCATAAATTGCATAAATTTAAAGACTGTGTAAAATAGCATTTGTTAAGCCGAGGCAAATAAACTATTGATGGATATTGATTTATTATTGACTGCCTCGTTGGTCTAGTGGTTATCATGTTCGATTCCCGGGTCGGTGCATAATTAAGTGTTGGGGTTTTCTGATCAGAAATTCTCAATACTAGCCCGGAGTTAGGAAGTTGGCGGTGTTTCACCCCCGTGCCTCGGAGAGCACGTTAAGCCGTCGGTCCCGGTTATTATCACTAAGGGTGATTAGGGTATCGTACATACCTAAACATTGACTTTGAACTTATTCAGAGACATCTTTAACATGTATTCTGGGAGCTTGTAAAAAATAACGTAAAAAAAGATAAGTATTTATTTTTGACCCAGGCAAAATCCCGCAGTGACAATCATTGTTACAGTATCAATTGTTGTGATTGGCTGAATTTATGGTATTCCTGCTGCGTCAATGGATTTTGTCCAATAGTGGAAGAGTGTTATCCAATCAGAGGTGATTGCGATCGTTACACTGTAGCTGTCAGAGATACGCGGTTTTGACAGCTGCAGGGTGAGGGGTGAGGAGGTGATTTATAATAAAATACCAAATTTGATAACAGATGAGACAAAAGAAGTAACATTGAAAAGAAAATTAAAAGACTGGCTAATACAAAAATGTTTCTACAGTGTAAAAGATTTTTTGAGTGAATAGACCTCTATTACTTGATCAGCGTACATATGTTAAGTTAAATTAATATTGTAATATTCACACAATTAATTATACTACATTATTTGAATTATGTAAGGACAGGACACCACAATTGTGATATATATAATAAGTATAACTATGTTAGCAACGCCCTGACAGGGCCTCATGTCCATGTCAATGATTAATATTATGTATTAGCAAGTAAGGCATGAACATGAAAGCTATGAAATAAATAATTGAAATAAAAAAAAATGAAATAAATGTGGTTAGGTCGGGTAGTAGTACATTCCGGGGCACGGCGTGGTGTTGGGGATGCCTTCAAAGTAAAATAAACCATAACGCCATTGAATTAGAGCTCAATATCGTGTATCCGTTCTCATACGTTTAGGGTATCGTACATACCTAAACATTAACTTTGAACTTATTCAGAGACATCTTTAACATTCTGGGAGCTTGTAAAAAATAACGTAAATAAAAGATAAGTATTTATTTTTGACACAGGCAACAACCCATTGTATTTTGTATGCGTTTTGACAGCTGCAGGGTGAGGGGTGAGGTTAGGGCGGGTAGTAGTACATTCCGGGGCGCGGCGTGCTGTTGGGGATGCCGTCCAAGTAAAATAAACCATAACAGCATTGAATTAGAGCTCAATATCGTGTATCCATTCTCATACGTTTAGGGTATCGTACATACCTAAACATTAACTGTGAACTTATTCAGAGACATCTATAAACATTCTGGGAGTTTAAAAAAAATAACGTAAACAAAAGATAAGTATTTAGTTTTGACACTGGTAACATCCCGTTGTATTTTGTATGCGTTTTGACAGCTGCAGGGCGAGGGGTGAGGTTAGGGCGGGTAGTAGTACATTCCGGGGCGCGGAGTGGAGTTGGGGATGCCGTGACGGTACTCGTAGCGCTCGTTGAGGCGCACCATCACCTACCACAGGTACAGGAAGTCCACGTGGAGCTTGGCCACTCGGTGGTGGAGGATCAGGAAGCGCCCCAGCCTCCACCCCCTGCCGAAAATATTGTTTTTTTTTCAACTATTTTCTTGTAAGATATTAAGTACCAAGTCAATTTTTTTTTATCCACTACAAGTTAGCCCTTGACTGCTATCTCACCTGATGGTAAATGATGATGCAGTCTGACATGGTAGCGGACTAACCTGTTAGGGGCATGGCAGTTATATTAAACCCACACCCCTATTCGGTTTCTACACGGCATCGTACGGGAACGCTAAACCGCTTGGCGGCACGTCTTTGCCGGTAGGGTGGTAACTAGCCACGGCCGAAGCCTCCCATCAGGCCGGATCAGGGAAAATTCAATTTATAAATTCTCAAATCGACCCTGCCGGGGATCGAGCCCGGGACCTCCGCACGTTAAGACAACAGCGCTACACACTGCGCCACGGAGGTCGTCAAAGTAAGGATAATACGTTGATAAGGAAAAATGTGGTTATTACATAAATACTAATTAAGATAGATTAAGAATTTAGACAAGGAAAATATTGTAAAGACTGTCAGCAATAAAGGCTTTATTGTTATTATTGAGAACTGAACTGCCCATTATCATACTTTAATACTATTATAAATACGAAAGTGTGTCCTTCAATTACTTAAATGACAAGGAAGCTTGGCAATAACTTGCTCTAATGGCTCTGATAGTTCCTTTGTTAAGATGATTTGTGATATGGTGATAATGGAAAAAAAACCCGGCTGAATTTGTTGTGGGGTCTTCTCAGGGGCGCGTTTGGAACCCTCGTAGCTTTAGTTTTAAGATACCGTAACTAATTATCACCATCATGTTTTATATTTAAGTAATGGACGTCAATATGTAACTATAGTGTACCTAAATTGAATAAATGAATTGAATTGTGTTTGTTTGTTGGTTTATTGGTTTATTGGTTTGTCCTTCAATCACGCCGTAACGGAGCAACGGATCGACGTGATATTTGGCATGGGTTGAAAGTCTGAAGAGTGACGTAGGCTACTTTTTATCCTGGAAAAAGAAGGAGTTCCCGCGGAAATTAAAAAAACTTAAACCACGCGGATGACATAGTTAGGCATTGTTTTTTTATAAAAAAAACAATTGCACTAAACGAATGCACTATATTATACTTAAGACCTTTTGTCTTAAGAAGAACGGTGTCGCGTGTTTCCACATTTTCACCGCTACCAAAAATTGCTCAACGCGCCCAAAGAAGTTTTCACTTCAAAAATTAACTACAATTTTGGCCACCGGGTCAGATATGTTAGTGGGACAGTACTCACTTCCCTCTGTTTCTCTTCATGGTTGTGTAGGCGTCCATCACCCTCCGGTTGAGCCGCAGCAGGTTTCGGTACAGGAACGCGATGCGGTACGACGTCTCTGTCGGGTTGTAGTACGGATCGTTCTCTACCTGAACCAACAATACCATACTCGTGCAGCAAAATTCCTACTATCCTATCCTACGGGTCGTTCTCTACCTGAACCATCAATACCACTGCCCTACAGCAACATTCCTACTACCCTATCCTACGGGTCGTTCTCTACCTGAACCATCAATACCACTGTCCTGCAGCAAAATTCCTACTACCCTATCCTACAGGTCGTTCTCTACCTGAACCATCAATACCACTGTCCTGCAGCAAAATTACTACCCTATCCTACGGGTCGCTCTCTACCTGAACCAATAATACCATAGTCCTGCAGCAAAATTACTACTACCCTATCCTACGGATCGTTCTCTACCTGAACCAACAAAATCACAGTCCTGCAGCAAAATTCCTACTACCCTATCCTACAGGTCGTTCTCTACCTGAACCATCAATACCACTGTCCTGCAGCAAAATTACTACTACCCTATCCTACGGGTCGCTCTCTACCTGAACCAACAATACCATAGTCCTGCAGCAAAATTACTACTACCCTATCCTACGGGTCGTTATCTACCTGAACCATCAATACTACTGTCCTTCAGCAAAATTCCTACTACCCTATCCTATGGGTCGTTCTCTACCTGAACCAACAATATCACTGTCCATCAACAAAATTCCTACTATCCTATCCTACGGATCATTCTCTACCTGAACCAACAAAATCACAGTCCTGCAGCAAAATTCCTACTACCCTATCCTACAGGTCGTTCTCTACCTGAACCATCAATACCATTGTCCTGCAGCAAAATTCCTACTACCCTATCCTACGGGTCGTTCTCTACCTGAACCAACAATACCACTGTCCTGCAGCAAAATTCCTACTACCCTATCCTATGGGTCGTTCTATACCTGAACCAACAATACCACTGTCCATCAGCAAAATTCCTACTACCCTATCCTACGGGTCGTTCTCTACCTGAACTAACAATACCATAGTCCTGCAGCAAAATTCCTACTACCCTATCCTACGGGTCGCTCTCTACCTGAACCAACAATACCACTGTCCTGCAGCAAAATTCCTACTATCCTATCATACCCTTTTCAAATTTTCTTTGGTTTGGTCTTCGGTCTGCTGGAGCCGTGGCTAGATACCACTCTGCCAGCAAAGACGTGCCCCCAAACAAGGCCATATAGAAACCAATAATAAGGGGTATATGGGTATAATTATGACAACTAGTCCAATCAGCAACTTTTTTCAAACGTCAAAACGCGTGCTTTTTGTATGAAATATCGATCGATATTTTAAAAAACTGGACGTCATCAAAGTTCGACGCACTATTTTACGATAACCGATAGTTTAAAATGGTTATCGAACATAAAACTAACAGGAGACGTGGATATTATGACTTGGGAGATCTTCTATTTGTTAATCACTAAAAAATAATTATTCAATTACGGACAGGTACGTACCTGCATCATCACCAGATGAGACCGAAGTCAAGGGCTAACTAGCAGTGGATGAAAAAACATCACTCACTGCTGTACCCTTCTATCTTCTCCCGAACATTACTCATATTCAGAGTTTCTAGGTTAATGTCAATGTTTTTGACCACCACGTCGGGAGGTTTTGTGATGGTTTCCTCTGTAGGGTCTTCTGATAGAGACTTGAAAATGTCGTTGACTTTTGGGAATTCATCCCTTTCGCTGGAGCTTGCCTATTTTGATTGCCTCGTTGGTCTAGTGGTTGTCATGTTCTACTACGGCCGACGAGCTCCCGGGTTCGAGTCCCGGGTAGGGCCATAATTGAGTATTATATTATATTATAGGCCGGAGTTAGGAAGTTGGCGGTGTTTCACCCCCGTGTCTCGAAGAGCACGTTAAGCCGTCGGTCTCGGTTATTATCGCTAACATGATAATAGTCGTTAAAGTCCGCCAGCCCGCATTGGAGCAGCGTGGAGGGTCTAAGCTCTGATTCCCTCTCTCCTATGAGAGGCCTGTGCCCAGCAGTGGGACGTTAATGGGCTGTAATGGTGGCTGAAGCTTAAAGTTTTAATACAAGCTGAACGAAGCTTAAACAAGTCACCATTAAAACAATGAAAAAATACGACTGCCCTGCCAAAAAACGCACTAAAAAAGTTAAAAATCTAAATTAATCTGGTTCAATTAGAATCTTATTCGCATTTTTATTAATTGATATTTTTTTTGAACCACTGGATATTGAAATAGTGTTATATATTTTTGGAATCTACTCATCATTTTCTAGATGATGATTATATAGTTAATCTTATTTTCGAAATTTTTTTTTCAACTTTAGTGTTCAATGTGGGACCATGGTCACCCCATCGTTTTTTTTTTAATTTTAGTAGTCTATGTCACCCGGATTAAGCTGGAGATTCTAACGATATCTTATTTGTCAAAATCGGTTCAGGCGTATAGAAGTTATGGTGGAATATACAAACTCACATACATGAACCCTGAAAACAATATACTCCTTTTTTCAGGCAGTCGTATAAAAAGGTAAAGACCTGCTTGATCTTGTGTCTCGCCATGTAAATGGTCTGCAGCATCAGGTCATAGAGCTTGGTGTACACGAGCACTTTACTGGCCCGTTTCCAGTCCGCATTGCCTCCCGCCCACGCTAGACGTCTGCTGTTGAACTCCTTCACCAACATATTGCTGTCATCTGTGGTGTTTGTACTGAACGCCTCTGGGAGACAGACAGTTTTATGCAATTCGCGAGTGTTTAAAAAAAAAAAGTAGATCCGTGAAACTTTTTTTTATTTTTTTATTCCACTACAAGTTGGCCCTTGACTACAATCTCACCTGATGGTTAGAAGCAGGCGTTACTTATCGGAAGTCCATGACAATGAAAGAACTTTAAGTTTAATTCGCTATAATCCGCCACAGTAGTTAAATATATGTGGAACAGTGTGTATCTTGCGATATTCACCACACCACACAAATCTTCCAAATTATTCTCAAGGACTTTTTTTTATCCACTACAAGTTAGCCCTTGACTGCGATCTCACCTGGTAAGTGATGATGCAGTCTAAGATGGTAGCGGGCTAACCTGTTAGGGACATGGCAGTTGTATTAAACCCATACCCCTTTCGGTTTCTACACAGCATCGTACCGGAACGCTAAATCGCTTGGCGGCACATCTTTGCCGGTAGGGTGGTAACTAGCCACGGCCGAAGCGTCCCACCAGGCAAACTTCCGCGTGAAATAAGTTTTTTAATTCCCACCGGAACTCCCTAATTTTTCAGGTTAATCAGGTTAATATATAACTTAAGACACTCACAAATAATGTGGCTTTCTTTTGGTACCAGAAATTTCAAAATCGGTTCAGTAGATCCAGGGATTACCCCCTACAACCTCACATACTTTACCTCTTTATAATCTTACTAATATTTTAAATGCGAAGTTTGGATGAATGTGTGGATGTATGGATGTATGGATGTGTGGATGTACGGATGTATGGATGTTTGTTACTACCAACGGCTGAACGGATCTGGCTGAAATTTTGCACAGAGATAGATTATAGTCTGGAATCGCACATAGACTACTTTTCATCCCGGAAAATTAGAGTTCCCGCGGGAATCAAAAACTTCGATCCACGCAGACTAAGTCACGGGCATTAGCCAGAATTAGTATAGATTACATTTTGATTCAATTAAGTTAATGAATTAAAGCCATGCATATAAATAAAAACAAAACGAATACATTATCATGTCGCATAGTACAAAAAAAGTGTGTGTGCAATTCACACGGCAGAAGTTAAACTTCAGATAAGTAGCCTACGAGAGAATGAGATAATTATAACTTGTATTCTATCTCATTCTCTCGCAGACTAAATCGTATTATGAATATGTTTGTCTCTTTTTGGTGTCGCTTTTTCGTTTCATCAATTTTTTTAAATCACAACGATTCTAAAGAAGTTTCAGTTCAAAAACTGTATTTTATCATTAAATTACTTGAATGGATTTTGTTTTAAGGGAGTTTGGAACACTTATGAGGAAAGATTTTAGGCCTTATTAGTCTAAGGTAGTCAAGGGCTAATTTGTAGTGGATGAAAAAAAAAACATCACTCACTACTGTACCCGTCTATCTTTTCCCGAAAATTACTCATATTCAGGGTTTCTAGGTTAATGTCAATGTTTCTGACCACCACGTCGGGAGGTTTTGTGATGGTTTCCTCTGTAGGGTCTTCTGATAGAGACTTGAAAATGTCGTTGATTGTTGGGAATTCATCCCTTTCGCTGCTTGAAGTTGTAATACAAGCTGAAAATATGATTTCAGAGGAAACATAAATGAGACAAGGATTGATTTATTCAGTAAGGAAAAAAATAAAAGCTCAATAAAGTATAGCGGCGACTTGTGACTGCCCTTTGGATTTTTAATCACCTTTAACCTGCTTCCATCTTAGACTGCATCTTAAATTAAACTCAAACTCATACTTTTAAATTAAATAAACTTATTACAAATGCTTTTAAATCGTCGAGTGAATCTACCACTGGCTTGTAATGCCAGTAAATAATATATACATAAGTAACCGCTGTCCTTAGCAATGCTGGAGTGATCAAATCCATGCTCCTCTATCATTTACATAATCTTCAACAGTATAATAAGCTTTTTAATTATAAGTTGAGACCGCAAAAGGTCTAAATTTTAACTAATCTTTACTATGACGATATATTTTAAGCTCTAGAAATAGCTATGTTTTCAAAATACTCACCAATTAAATTAAATATAATATATTTCCACACAAAATTATGCATATTTAAAACGATTTATAATATTTGTCTTTTAAATAATTACTGCATAAATAATATGGATCTGTCATAATATAATTAATTATCTCATAAATTTTATTTAAGAAAACAGTTGCTTTTGGTTTTCTGTTCTAATTTGTGCTAAGTCTAATTTGAGTTAAAAATATTACAAAATAAATCCCGTGAGAACTAATGCGCATTTTAATTATTTTTCATATTTAGTAATCGTCCATTTGATAGGTTCTTATCGTTTTAATTATCATAAATATTATTAACAAGATGATTCCTGCGACTTCGTCCGCGTGAATTCAGTTTATTTATTCCCGCGGGAACTACTTAATTTTCCGGGATAAAAAGTAGCCTATGTCCTTTTCCGGGATGCGGCTGCTGAAATCAGTAATCGGTTGAAAAGATGGGCAGACAGACAAACAGACACCTTCGCGTTAATAATATTAGTATGGACGAGATACTAGCTAAGTAATGGCCATGGCTTCATCCGCGTGTTTCATTGTTGTTGACTTTCGTGTTTTAGAATTATAATCCTTACATATGGAACGTCCAGTTGGCACAACATTGAACTGTCATTTTGAGTAATATTGCTTAAATATTGCTTTAAGCGTTGGCAGTAAGGCCCCTGTTTGCATATAGGCTGTGGACGTAGAGGTAGGATGCCTTCTTGCCAAATTTGATGATTCTAGATCAACTTAAGTATTTGATATTAATTTTAACTTTATACATCTACACGTTCCGGAGAAAAAGAGGATTGACAGACAGACAACGAAATGACCCTATAAGACAAAGGGTTCTCTTTTCCTCTTGATGTACGGAATCCTAAAAATGGTTGGCCAAATTCTAGATGCAACACCCTCGCTACGCTCGGGAATTACTCTAAAACCCTCGTTGCGCTTGGGGTTTATCCCGGTTCCCGTAATGTAAGACAATGTGTAATGTCTACGTCTCACTATAAATATACCCACATATTGCATTACCCCCATGTTGAATAATCTATTATTATTGACCAAGCAAAGCGAAGGTCTCTGAGTCTACTTGAGTGAATTTGCACTTGTCCGTCCGTCCGTCCGCCCGTCCGTCCGTCTGTCAGAGCCTTATAACTTCTGAATTACTGAACGTAATTACTTCAAATTTAAATATAATATGTAAACCGATGGCCTCCAGCCGAATATGGCTTTAAAAGTTATAAAAATCTTTATTTCAGGGGGCTCTCACAGAAGCGAATGCGAAGTAAAATATTTTTTATAGCGTTACATAGGGTTGCGGTATATCATTCTAAACATAATTAGGAATATTCAATAGAGTCCAGAAATATTTTTTTTAATTTTTCCTCTAAAATTTACGAAATAAAAAATAACCCCGTGACAGCGTCGCTGTTAGCGCATTTAGTATTGATTTACCGTTTTTTAACAAAAACGAATCAGTCAACAAGTCATAATTAAAAAACACGACTGCCCTGCCAAAAAACGAACTAAAAAGTTAAAAATCTAAATTAGGTAATTTCTAAAAATCTAATAAAGTAGAATCTTATTCACATTTTTTTTAATGATATTTTTTTGTGAATGACTGCTAATTTAACTGTAGTGTTATATATTTTTGGAATCTACTCGTCATTTTCTAGATGATGATTACATCTTATTTTCGATTTTTTTTTTCAACTTTAGTCTATAATGCGGGACCATGGTCACCCCATCAATTTTTTTAAATTTTACTAGCCTATGTCACCTGGAATAAGCTAGGGATTGTAACGATACCTCAGTTATCAAAATCGGTTCAGGCGTATAGAAGTTACGGTGGAATATACAAACTCACATACATACATACATGAACCCTGAAAACAATATACTCCTTTTTTCAGGCAGTCGTATAAAAATAATTAGTTCCAATTTTGGCCGGGCCTGATAAGTTGGAGGCACTGTATAATATTTTATGGTCTGGGTTGACAGTATGGCCATTGCGGTCTTTTTTTTTGTTATTATTTTTTTTTTATCCAGTCTTCCGTTCTGCGGATCCTCTATGGGTTGGTTATACTCGTACGTTCAACGGGAGTCGTAGGTATGGGCTCTTTGTCGAGCGCTTGGATAAAACTCACCGTGTCCTTTACATGAAACAGAGAGATATTTTTTATCGTAATAAGCAAACGAAAATTATAGATAAATTCAAGAAAATAATGTATACCTTAATATTATGAATGCCAAAGTTTGGATGAATGTATGGATGGATGGATGTTTGTTACTCAATCACGCCCGAACGGCTGATCGGATCTGGTTGAAATTTGGCACGGAAATGGATTATAGTCTGGCAAAACACATAGGCTACCCCGGAAAATTAAGGAGTTCCCACGGGAACCATAAACGCGGAAATAGTCGCGGGCATCAGCTAGTAATAAACAAGTAATGTCTTCTCGTCCGTCTACCTATTGGGGGTTCGTCCAACGCTGCACTTTCCGGTGCAAGACCATTGTCACTTAGTCTAATCCAAATTTCAGAAAATTTTAGAAGCAAATCATATAGTTTTTGGGAAACCGGTCTTTTCCCCCTATTTTGACCCCACTCAATTCGAATTTGCCGGTTGCCTGAGCGAAATCCTGACAAGAAGCGGATGACAGGATATCCAAAATGGCGGCCAATATGGCGCTGAAGTCCAAAATCGACGATTTGAAGCTCCCCTGAGTCACAGGCAAGCGTCCCAAATTTAATAGTTTTATATTTTTTGAGCATGACGAACTCAAAAATACACTGTGAAACTCTACAACATTCCATCAAACATTTAAGACCACGGCCAAAATAGCTCAGAATGCTCATTTTTGACGTTAAAACTAGATGAACTTCGTATCCAGCACATCCATACTTTTTTTTTATTAATTTTATAAATGCGAAAGTAACTCTGTCTGTGTTACGCAATCACGCCTAAACTACTGAACCTATTTAAATGAAATTTGGTACAGAGATTGTCTAGCTCTAGAGCCTGAGAAAGGACATAAGCTACTTTTTATCCCGGAAAATTCAAAAGTTCCCGCGGGAATCAAAAAACCTTAATCCACGCGGAAGAAGTCGGTTATTATAAATATTCATAGAATGAGGATTTAAATTTCCAATGGTTTTACCTTTATGTCCACGTCGTACCTCACCATCTTTTCATAGAACTTCAGTAAGGCGGTCAGACCTCGGGAGTGTTCGACTTTGTCCACCGCTTGCGCAAAGCTTGTGATCTTTTGCTGCTCGTGTTTGATGATCCGCAGCCTACTTATGAGGTACCCGATCTTGTACCGCTTGTCCATCCGTATGTGGTCTTTCTTCAGTACCATGGCCTTTCTGACCGCTATTCTGTAACATCATCCGGGGCTATACTACCAACGTTTAAAGCCGTATGGTTTCATTATTGTTGACTTTCGTGTTTTAAAATTTCAAAATTCAATTTCTCTTTATTCAAATAAACTTTTACAAGTACTTTTGAATCGTCAAGTGAATCTACCACTGGTTCAGAATGACATTCCTACCGAGAAGAACCAGCAAGAAACTCGACGGTTGCTCGTTTGAAAAAAAAATTACAATTTCATTAATTTGTAGAATAAAGTAACAGCTGTCCTCAGCATTGCTGAAGCGAGTCAAATCCATGCTCCTTTGTCATTTACGTAATCTTCAACAGTTCATACTTTTAATGGACTCCTTAAACTTGGGAAAAGGCAAGTTTAAGATAGGTTGTGGAACTTTTGTTATAAAATATATTTATATTTTTTATTATATTTAGGGCTAATTGTTCAATCGTCAGATAAAGTTTATCGGAGGAATAAATTTGGCGCTTCGACGGATTTTAAATACAAAATCTGTCAAAACGTCAAATTTATTCCTTCGATAAACTTTATCTGACGATTGAACAATTAGCCCTTAGAATTATAATAATCCTTATTTTAGGAACGTGACATCAAACTGTCATTTTGAGTAATATTGCTTAGTTATTGCTTCATTGGCAGTATGTTCCCAGAGTGAAAACTAGTTGTATTAGAGATGAGAACCTCCCTAGCGCAGTGGTAAGTACCGAGTTGTCTCGGGTTTGATCCCCATGGCAAGGTCATTTTGGGAAGTTACAATTTCTGAATTTATTTATTGTGTGAATGGTACCTACACAAAATAGGTAATAACCAACGACCTCAATTTACATAGACGGGCCCTGTCAAACAAATAATGTGGACCTATTTTGCTAATGCCATCTAGTCTGCAAAGCGGGAGAGCGCTATGGTGGGGACAAGGACAGGGCTATACAGGTTAGGAGCGTGCTCTAAAGGTTGGACGCCCAATATTTTTCTATGAAAGCGCCCATCTAGTACCTACATATATATCGATGGTAATAACTACTACATTTCAGGTAAGTTTCAAATGGAACGGTTCTAAATGTAAGACCCAAAATGCATGACATATATAAAATATATAACATGAACTGAAAAAATAGTAAGTGAATGAAAATGGAATATTTCATTCCTTCATTCCATTTTCATTCACTGAAGACATCTGAGTATATGTAGTTACAAATAAAAATCACAGACAGTATGCATAGAATTTAGAAAATTTAAAGCCAGCCACTTATCCCACCCCTCAAACTGCGCCATTCGTAGGTAGTAGTAGTTCTAGGTAAGCGACGAAACAGACGCGACGCGATACGAGTACGTAGAAAATGACAAACTTATTTACGCGTAGGCCACGTGAAGGGACACCCGTAAGTGTCGATGAGCTACAGAAGCGACGCAACGCGATGCGACGCTATGTAAAATGACGTTACGTCTACGTTGTCACGTATATACGTCTGTCGTTTTCTATGGCGTCGCATCGCGTCGTGTCGCGTCGCTTCACTTCTGTTGCTCACCTAAGACAACGAGTTAACTACTATTTGATATTGTCGTGCCGCGTTTGTCGCTCGCTTATGACAACAGGTCAGCTACAGTTCTTTTACATTAATCCACTACAGCCCATTAACGTCCCACTGCTGGGCACAGGCCTCCACTTTCATAGGAGAGAGGGAATTAGAGCTTAGACCCACCACGACTGTGGGGGGTTGGCGGGCTTTAACGACTATTATCATGTTAGTTTTAATAACCGGGACCGACAGCTTAACGTGCTCTTCGAGGCACGGGGTGAAACACCGCCAAATTCCTAACTCCGGGCTAGGACTGAGAATTTCTAATCAGAAAAACCCAATACTCAATTATGACCCGACCCGGGACTCGAACCCGGGATCTCGTCGAACATGCCAACTACTGGAACAACGAGGCAGTCAAATACATTAATCGTTAGTTTTAAAATCGTTAATCAACATAAAACTAACAGGGGGCGTAGATATTACGACTTTTGGGAGATCCTTTATTTAATAATCACTACACACTAATCACACAAAATTGTTTATTTGAATAGTTGTCAAATACCCAATTGTCGCGTCGCGTCGTATCGAGTCGCGTTGTCGCGTTTGTCGCTCGCATACTTCAGGGTATTGTGTGGTAACGCGCCACGCTCTTCACGAGTAAGGAACAAACGGCAATTGAAGTGCGTGAGAGAATTCTTACCGAGTGGGAAAAGGAGTGGTCGGGAGTCGGAAAAGGTACCTGGACGAGGGAACTAATCAAGGACCTGAAGATGTGGCACAAAAGAAAGCATGGGGAGGTAGACAGGCGCTGAACGGTCACGGGGTGTTCAACACATATATATCTCTTCGCAATAGGAAAATCACCGACAGAGAACTGCTTCTTTTGCGGAGAGGAAGACACCCCGAGACATGCCATCTTCGATTGTTCTGGCTGTGCAGACCTACGAACAGAGGCGCAGGGAACGAGCGAATCTGTCAACGTCCAAAACCTCATACCACGGATGCTGTCAAGCGAGGAAGCATGGCAACGCTATGGGCAAATGCTTAGGGCAATAATGATGCGAAGAGAAGAGAAGGAAAGAGAGGAAAAAGAAGCAAGAGTAAGAACTAGAGGGAAGCACGAAGTAATACTAAACTGTGGTTCCGTGCTGACCTGGACGTGGGGGGAGGTTGTTTTAGTCCGTGCAAGTCGGACATGCCCTACCGACAGGCAGAAGTCTGGAGGAATTTTTTTCCTCCCCCAGCCCAAAAACAACAAAAGGGTAGTGTGTGGTACTAACCTAGTATGCACGAGCCATTGCAACTGCATGTTGGCCATTCTATCCTTTTTAATTTTCTCAAAAGGCCAATTTCGGTTAGTGCCAAACTGGTCATTATACCAATTCTTCCACTCCAAGTCCTCATGATCCGTATGACCGCGCCATTCACCGCCATATCTTCTGGTCTCGTTCTGGAGGATCTTGGTGATATCATTGAACTCTATCACGTCAGGTGTCATAGCTTTGGGCCGCAAGATATCGAACTCCTCTTCAATGTTTAGAACTGCTTCTTTTCTCTTAGCCAACTCTTGTTCATCTATAAAGTTGTCTCAAAGTTTTCCTCAAAGTTGTTAGCACTGTTCGTGGGCCATACTGCCAAAGCTTAAAGCAATACTTATGCAATATCACCAGTCAACATTCAACCACCAACATGACAGGCCGTGGAAAAGGCGGGAAAGGTTTGGGCAAAGGAGGCGTGAAACATCACAGAAAAGTTTTCCGTGACAACATTCAAGGCATAACCAAACCTGCTATCCGAAGATTGGCAAGACGAGGCGGTGTGAAAAGGATTTCAGGGTTAATTTACGAGGAAACCAGAGGAGTTCTGAAGATATTTTTGGAAAATGTCATCCGAGACGCAGTAACGTATACAGAGCATGCGAAGAGACGACCCGTGACAGCTATGGACGTTGTCTATGCCCTGAAACGTCAAGGAAGAACGCTATACGGATTCGGCGGATGAAAAGGATGTAACGGATGAAAACATGCCGAGGGAATGTGAAATTAGGCAGTGATATTGTTATTTAATTTATTTTATAAAGAAGATATGGAATATTAATCAAAATGTCAGTTTGATGTCACGTACTTTGATGTTCCTAAAAAAAGGATTATAATTCGAAATCACGAAAGTTAACAATTATGAAACAATATGGCTTTAAGCGTTGGCAGTATGGCCTCCAGTTTTGAATATCTAGAAGCATCATATCATCATACCAATGATCGTAATCTTAACTAATTATAAATGCGAAAGTGTGTTTGTCTGTCCTTCAATCACGCCGTGGCAGATCAACGGATCAACGTGATTTGTTGCATGGGTATAGCTGAGGATCCGCAGTATGACATGATATGCCCTTGACTGCGATCTCACCAGGTGGTTAGTCATAATGCAATTTAAGATGGTAGCGGGCTAACCTATTAGGGGTATGGTATTTGTTACCAATAATCGGGTTTTACATGGTACCCTTGGCGGTACGTCTTTGTCGGTAGGGTGGTAACTAGCCACGACTGCAGCTTTCCAGGCCACCATACATAGAAATTATAAGTTCACAAATTGACCCTGCCGAGAATCTAACCCGGGACCCACTATAAAACAACAGCTCTCACCACTGCGCCGGGGAGGTTGTCTTTCTTACCCTTTATATCGTCCGTTTCACTTTCTCCACTGTCCAGCGGGGGTAGAAACAAATCGTCCAATTTGGTCACGTCACCGTACTTGAGGTTTTCCAAGCCAAAGAAATTGTCGTATACGTGCACTGTGAACGTCTCGTTGTCATCTTCAGGATAATCTGGTGGAGAACCTAGAATAAGTTAATAATTAAACTTCTTCTTCCTGTCCTTGTCACACAACATATTTTCTTCTTCCATTCACTTCTGTTATCCGTCAATCTATCATTCACCCCTTTTATACGCATATCCTCTTTAACACAATCCATCCATCTTTTCTTTGGTCTCCCTCTACACTTTTTTCCTTCCACATGCATATCTATCATTCTTCTCGTAGTATGCCTGTCATCCCTCCGCATTACATGTCCATACCATGCTAGCCTATTACTCCTCATCTTTTCTATCACTGGCGCTACTTTCAGACTTCCCCTTATATATTCATTCCTAATCTTACCACACATCCATCTCAACATTCGCATTTCAGTCGCATGTACTTTTCTTTCATCCGTCCCTTTCACCGCCCAACATTCAGAACCTTACAATGCGACAGGTCTAACGACTGTCTTATAATATAGAAGAATTAATTAATAATTAAATGATATTAATTAATAATTACATTGATTGACTAGCTGATGCCCTCCACGACTTCGTCCGCTTGTATTGAGGTTTTTGGTTTAGTTTTACAGTTTAGGTGAAGCAACAACAGTGAGACCGATTTTTATTTGTGTTTGTCAGTATCATCAAAAAAATCATTAATAGTCTTAATTAAATTGTTTTTAAATGTTTTTTTAAACTCTTTTTCTTTTTCAATGTTTCATAAGTAATCTGGTATTTATATATTTGTATCGTCATTACATAGCGATCCGAGCTGTGTAATATTAATTTTGAGAGTGGTAGAATCAATTTGTTCTCTCGATGAATCGGCGAGGTTTGTCTTCTATTTTGGTGTAAAAATGTATGTTTTTTCTTACGAATTTACACATTTCGAATGTATGAATTTGTCTTACTTGTAACCTTTGTTCGTGTATCACGACCAAACCACTAAACAAATTTAAATGCAACTTTGTATAGGTAGACTCCGTCTAGTGAAAGATGAGAGAATAAAATTGCGGAATATTCAAAAAAAGATAAGTTATTCTTTCCGATAATTTACTTTGGTTAAGACAGTCAGCAATGAAAAATCCGACTTAGCTTTCACTAGACTGCAGACTCTAGTACTCTAAAGTCTAAAAATGTAATATTTTCAATAATTTTCATAGTAATTAAAACATAAAAATAACTTACTGGCATCAACGTATGACATAATACACAACATTATAATCGTGATCATATTTCATAATATTATCAATATATTTTTTACTGTTCATCAAACAATATTGAAACCGTGTACCATATTATACTTACCACTACTTAAATACCACTGTAATTAAAGTTTTAAATTCAATATTAACCGACCATTAAATTAATAAACATAAAATTAATCAATCATACGAAGCAATCGGCCTACTATTCGGATGGTCGGGTGTTCGATCCTCAGGCACGCACATACAACTTTTTCACCTCTCTAGCTCGAAAAACGCGCCATTAAAGAAGTGACCGAAAACAATTTGAGTGAGCAAAACGTGTCTATGCTCACTGAGTGATAAAACATATTTTAAACTAGCTGATGCCCGCGATGGATTGAGGTTTTTTGGTTCCCACGGGAACTCTTCAATTTTCTGGGATAAAAAGTAGCCTATGTGTTATTCCAGACTATAATTTATCTCTGTGCCAAATTTCATCCAGACCGTTCAGCCGTTCTGGCGTGGATGAGTAACAAACATCCATCCATCCATCCAGCCAACCATCCAAATTTTTACATTTATAATATTAGGTATAGATATAGATTTAGAACTCTGTGGATTAATTTCCATAGTCCACAAACCATTCAGAATCATTACGTAGGTCTTTTCTCGCTATTGAGGTGAAAAGTAATTGTAGGTATCACTCCTTAGTATCACACGATAGAAAAGTTTTTTGTAAATCCCTTATTACACTCAGGATTCGAAATAGGCACTCGAAATAAAAACGATCTTTATTATCTTATTGAAATAAATATCACTTACTTTAGGAACGAAACATCGTGAGGGAACGCATACCTACTCAAGAGTTCTTCATAATGATGTCAAAGGTAGTCAGCCAATCCCTACTTGGCCAGCCTGCAGGACTATGGTCAAACCCTTCTCTGTTACTGTATTAGTACATCATATTCAGATGCTAATAGTATGACAGTTAGCATTCTATCCTTTTCTCTCGAGTGACTTTAATCACAAGAGGAAAGAGATAAAAACTTACTCGAAACTTTATTAGGCAATGACTGAGTAGCCCTTGACTGGAATCTCACCTGATTTTGAACGCTAAACTGCTTGGCGGCACGTCTTTGCCGGTAGGGTGGTAACTAGCCACGGCCGAAGCCTCCCACCAGGCCAGACCAGGGCAAATTCAGGAATTACAAATTCCCAAACCCTGCTGGGGATCAAACCCGAGACCTCCACACGTTAAGACGCTCAACACTGTGCCAGGGCGGTCGTCAAAATTATTTTTATTATTATTAAATGCGAAAGTGTGTCTGTCTGTCCAATTTCGATGAAATTTCGATTACAGATTCGGTACGAGACAGATTGAATCCCGGGGAAGGACGGGACGGGGATCTCCTTTTTATTCCGGAAAATTTAAGAGTTCCCGCGGGAATAAAACAACCAATCCACGCGAATGAAGTCTCGAGCATCATCTAGAAGGAAATAAGTTTATATTACTGTCACCGTAAGATTGTAAAAACCGTTAAATTATAATCTAACTTGCGAAATTGTAAACTGTCGAAAGATTGTGAACCGTTCAATGTTGTGAGTCTCAATTTTTGAAATATTCATTGTATTAACGTTTTCTTGTCTGTTTCTTGTAGGTTAGGTTAGGGTTCGACATAAATAATCAGGTACTTAGGTTTTATCGGGTTAATATACCTCATCATCATCATCATCACTACAGCCCATTAACGTCCCACTGCTGGGCACAGGCCTCCACTCTCGTAGGAGAGAGGGAAACTAACTAATATACCTAACAGATTTTTACAATCTTACGGTGACATTTCTAACAAATATGAGTCAATGTTGCTTGAAACAACAACAACCACAAGTCAGTGTAATACTTGTAACGTATGTGTTGTGTTGTCTACATATTGTAACCTTTTCTTTTCTATGAAAAGAGCAACTGCTGAGTTTCTTGCCGGCTCTTCTCAGTAGAATCAGCTTTTCGAACCGGTGGTAGAGTCTTAACGTTTCATAAGTGACACAAGTTGTCCTACATGAAATAAATAAATAATTTCATTTCATTTAAATCATTTCATTTCATTTCGAAATAAAGTTTTATTTATTTTTAGTGTGGCTAGTCGATGAACTTCCAAGCGTGTTTCCTGTTAGAGTAGACCTGGTTGAGCATTCGCTTGCAATTGTCGTGGTTGACTACGATCAGGTCCACCAGGAGGTCCACGTCGAACCAGAGGTTTAGCTGGCGTTCGTTGGCTTCCAACAAGTCTGTAATTACACAGATGAGTCTGTTGTGGGCTCTTCTCAGACCAGGGCGCGTTCGGAACCCTCATAGCTTTAGTTTTAAGATACCGTTACTGATTATCACCATTATCTTACTAATATTATAAATGCGAAAGTTTGGATGGATGTCCACGTCGAACCAGAGGTCTAGCTGGCGTTCGTTGGCTTCCAACAAGTCTGTAATCACACAGATGAGTCTGTTGTGGGCTCTTCTCAGACCAGGGCGCGTTTGGAACCCTCGTAGCTTTAGTTTTAAGATACCGTTACTGATTATCACCATTATCTTACTAATATTATAAATGCGAAAGTTTGGATGGATGTCCACGTCGAACCAGAGGTCTAGCTGGCGTTCGTTGGCTTCCAACAAGTCTGTAATCACACAGATGAGTTTGTTGTGGGTCTTCTCAGACCAGGGCGCGTTTGGAACCCTCGTAGCTTTAGTTTTAAGATACCGTTACTGATTATTACCATTATCTTACTAATATTATAAATGCGAAAGTTTGGATGGATGTCCACGTCGAACCAGAGGTCTAGCTAGCGCTCGTTGGCTTTCAACAAGTCTGTAATCACACAGATGAGTCTGTTGTGGGCTCTTCTCAGACCAGGGCGCGTTTTGAACCCTGGTAGCTTTAGTTTTAGGATACCGTTACTGATTATCACCATTATCTTACTAATATTATAAATGCGAAAGTTTGGATGGATGTATGGATGTACGGATGTATGGATGTATGGATGTTTGTTACTCAATCAGGTGAGATCGCAGTCAAGGGCCAACTTGTAGTGGATAAAAAAATGTCCGTTTAATCAGTTGCACTGCTGTACATACTTAAAATTTCCGATATGTACTTATGTAAACTCAGTTTTAATTTTGATTTATTGTGTACATTTTGTGTTTATAGCTGCCAATAAACATTTTTCTATTCTATTCTATTCTATTCTACCTACCTTTTTTTTCTCTGGGGAGGAGGAAAATCCTCATTGGATAGCTCAGGAGTTTTGGAGGCTTGCACGACTCCATTGGGGATGATACCCAGCGGCCAATGGACTAAAAACCTCCGCAAAATCTTTCAGGTAAAGTCTATTCTACCTACCTATGAGAGGAAAAGACTCCACGGCTTTCTGGCGGGCGTTGGAACACGTCTTATAAGCCTTGTACGTAAAGCTGGCGAATATCTTGCAGGTGATGTCTGTTTTGCTGATCAGGAACCCCATTTTGTATAGTGACTGCGTGCGGTACTTCTCCCTTATCAATTGCATCATTACCATTTTGTTTCTCGCCTGTAACCCATGGTCGCTCACGTGAGATTTAAAAATGATTCCTTACTGTCCTTCTCCTCTACCCTCCTTACTATATGCTCCTACTCCTAATGGTATGTTAGGTAGGTATACATACCTACCTACCTCTCATGCTGTGGCACAGGCTGAGGAGGTGGCCCATTGACCACACTTACTTTTTAAGTATGTACCTACACAGTACATAGATACTGTATGTAATTAATTAGTTGTACTGTAAACTGTTGGTCAGTAAAAATTTATTTATTTATTTACTAGATCATGCCCACGAATTCGTTCGCGTGGAATAAGCTTTATTCCCGCGGGAACTGCATGATTTTCCGGGATAAAAAGATAGTCTATGTCCTTCCCGGGATACACCCATCTCTATACCAAATTTCATCAAAATCGGTAGAAAATATGGCTTCTTTCGTTTTGTTGTTTTTTTTTGACCCACTACAAGTTAGCCCTTGCTTGTTAGTGATGCGTTGTTGTGAAAGCGTAGCAGACAGATAGACGGACGCACTTTCACATTCATAATTTTAGTATGGATAAAATAGAGCAATATTATCATGCCGTAAAAGATAGAGATCGATCCGTTCGACGTGATTTTTTGCATGAGTGTAGTTCAGGACCTGGAGGTCACAGAGGCTTCTTAATTATCCCGGGAAATCAAAAAAAATACGGAAATGTATGATAATTAGGAAATATACATAATGTCGAGCCAATTTAGAAAATGTGTACAACTATTATTTCTTAGCCTGGGATATTATGCGTAAAATTTCGCCCAGAAATCCCACAGTTTGGTTAGGTTCTAAGGCTGGAGTGGGAGTGGACTGCAGCGCAGCTTCGTGGGTTTTTATTTTAATTGTAAAGAAAAACATAAGCACCCAGAATTTACTGCTGAACATAGATGCGTGCGTTTGCTGTCTAACATATCTAAAGTAGGTATGTAGGTAGGTAAACAACCAATTCCAGGAAGGGGCAGAGAGCTCATAATTTTTTTTTCCACTTCAAGTTAGCCCTTGACTGCGATCTCAGAGACATCTTTTTTTTTGTTCACTTCAAGTTAGCCCTTGACTGCGATCTCAGAGACATCTTTTTTTTTTGTTCACAACAAGTTAGCCCTTGACTGCGATCTCACCTGATGGTAATTGATGATGCAGTCTAAGATGGTAGCGGGCTAACCTGTTAACCAGTAACCTTACTAGACTACCTGATATATAGCTTGCTTCATTAACTCGAACAGCCTGCGCCTAATGCTGAACCTGTCGAATGTGTTGGGGACTATGCGGCCGGGCGGTTTCCACCGGCGGCCATCTTTGTTGAGCACCATTTTTGGGTCACCGTTCCGGACCGTCAGGTTTAACAGCTCATCGGTTTCGTCTATCCGATTGTATATGTTCTGGAATTCCTCCTTCAAAGATTTATTGACACCTTTAAATAAACATAAATTAATTGACAACATTAAAAAACACGACTGCCCTGCCAAAAAACGAACTACAAAGTTAAAATCCTCAACTAATCTAGTTAAATTAGCATCATATTTACATTTTTATTAAATGACATTTTTTTGTGAATCACAGGATATTGAACTGTAGTGTTATATATTTTTGGAATCTACTCATCATTTTCTAGATGATGATTATATAGTTAATCTTATTTTCGATTTTTTTTTTTCAATTTTGGTCTTTAATGCGGGACCATGGTCACCCCATCAATTTTTTTTAAAATTTTTCTAGCCTATGTCACCCGGAATAAGCTAGGGATTCTAACGATACCTCATTTATCAAAATCGGTTCAGGCGTATAGAAGTTATGATGGAATATACAAACTCACATACATACATACATGAACCCTGAAAACAATATACTCCTTTTTTCAGGCAGTCGTATAAAAAACACGACTGCCCCTATTGATATATATTTTTTTTAAATTATAGCCAATTTCACTCGGGAGGATGTAATTATACAAACAAATTGGTTAAAGAAATGAGAAGTTGTGGTGAAATAAAAAACCTCACATCGATACATCTGTACTTCTATACTAATATTATAAATGCAAAAAGTTTGGATGGATGTATGTATGGATGGACGTTTGATACTCGCCCAAACGGCTGAACACTAGATCCACCACTATAACAGAAAAACCACGATCTTTTATCATTTATACAGTTTTCGACCGTAAAATATTATGATTTCTTCAGAAGTATACCTATACATAAAGTTACACGACTGCCCAAAAAAAGGATTGTAACATCAGGGGGTTCATCCATCTATCCATCCACTACAGCCCATTAACGTCCCACTGCTGGGCACAGGCCTCCACTCTCATAGGAGAGGGAATTAGAGCTTAGACCCACCGCGCTGCTCCAATGCGGGTTGGCGGGCTTTGACGACTATTATCATGTTAGTGATAATAACCGGGACCGACGGCTTAACGTGCTCTCCGAGGCACGGGGGTGAAACACCACCAACTTCCTAACTCCGGGCTAGTACTGAGAATTTCTAGTCGGAAAAACCCATTACCTAATATTATGGCCCGACCCGGGACTCGAACCCGGGACCTCGTCGGCCGCAGTCGAACATGTTAACCACTAGACCAACGAGGCAGTGCCAGGGGGTTCATGTATGTAGGCAATAGCTGATGCTCGCGACTTCGTCCGCGTGGATTGAGTCTGGTTCCCGCGGGAACTCTTTAATTTTCCGGGATAAAAAATAGCCTAAGTGTTATTTAAGGCTATAGTCTATCTCTGTGCCAAATTACATCCAGACCCGTTCAGTCATTCTGGCGTGATTGAGTAGCAAACATCAATCCGCATAGTATACGTGCATAAACACATTGATAAATTCAAGAAGAAAAGTGATTGTCATAATGTCAATACTAGAAATAAAAATAAACTTGTAATGCCTGCTTCTAGGCTTAGTAAAACTAGCAATTCATTTGTTGGAAACAGTGTCCGCTTCTACAATAAGCTCCCAGAAGACATGTTCAAGATGTCTCTAAATAAGTTCAAAGTTAATGTAAACCGTAAACTCATTGAAAAATCTTATTACCATGTAAAGGACTACTTAAACGACAAGATAGCTTGGCAATAATTTGCTCTATGGCTCTGATAGTTCGTTAGTTAAGATGCTTTGTAAGATGGTGATAATAAAATTATAAAACCCGGCTGAGTTTGTTGTGGGCTCTTCTCAGACCAGGGCGCGTTTGGAACCCTCGTAGCTTTAGTTTTAAGATACCGTAACCAATTATCACCATCATGTTTTATAAGTAAGTAATTTTTAACGTCAATAAGTGTACCTACAGTGTACCTATATTGAATAAATGATATTGAGTATTGAGTATTGAGTATCCATCCATCCAAACTTTAGCATTTATAATAGAGACGCGGAGAGAGAGATATTGAATTTTATAGGTATTTGTAGTAGTTTAAGTACCAATTTCTTTATTTTTATCCTCCATATCGCTCCAGACTCTAGTCGGTTTGAATTTTTGTATGTAATCCTTGAAAGTCCAATTCAACCCTGGCTCGGGAATCATATTTTTCGTGTACGGGTTGAATTCATCTGCAGACGCCAGAGTTATGACTAAAACTAAAATAGAGCTGAACATATCTGAAAATAATGCGGTTAAAACGAGCGGTTAGCTAATAATTTTAGTGAAAAACAAATGTGGGTTCGATTCCTACGTATGACGAACTAAGAAAATATTTAAATACAGTTTTTATATTCTCTGAAATGGACAACGAGGTTCCTCGAGCAAATTCTTTTATTATACGACTGCCTGAAAAAAGGTGTATATTGTTTTGAGGGTTCATATATGTACCTATGTATGTGAGTTTGTATATTCCACCATAACTTCTATACGCCTGAACCGATTTTGATAAGTGAGGTATCGTTTGAATCCCTAGCTTATTTTGGGTGACATAGGCTAGTTAAATTTTCAAAAAAATTGATGGAGTGACCATGGTCCCGCATTAAAGACTAAAGCTGAAAAAAAATATTCGAAAATAAGATTAACTATATGATCATCATCTAGAAAATGATGAGTAGATTCCAAAAATATATAACACTATAGTTCAATATCCAGTGATTCACAAACAAATATCATTTAATAAAAATGTGAATAAGATTCTAATTTGACTAGATTAATTTAGATTTTTAACTTTTTTGTTCGTTTTTTGGCAGGGCAGTCGTGTTTTTTAATTTCTTTATGACTTGTTTTTATTAATTCGGACTATTCGACTATTCGAAAAAAACATACAGGTAAGTATATTACTTATGTTAGGTGTAGTACTTTAATACTCGACGACCTCCGTGGCACAGTGTGTAGCGCTGTTGTCTTCACGTGCGGAGGTCCCGGGTTCGATCCCCGGCAGGGTCAATTTGGGAGTTTATAATTTCTGAATTTTCCCTGGTTTGGCCTAGTGGGGGGTTTCGGCCGTGGCTAGTTACCACCCACCGGCAAAGACGTGCCGCCAAGCGATTTAGCGATCCGGTACGATGCCGTGTAGAAACCAAATGGGTTTAATATAACTACCATGCATCTAACAGGTTAGCCCGCTACCATCTTAGACTGCATCATCATTTACCATCAGGTGAGATCGCAGTCAAGGGCTAACTTGTAGTGGATAAAACAAAAACTTTCAGACTTCAGCCACTTCGTTCGCGTTACGCGTCAATTAAGGATTTTTAAATTCCTTGGGAAGTCTTTTATCTTGGTGACTTTTTGGTAGGAAAGGCATTCCGAACCAGTGGTAGATTCACTCCACGATTCATAAGCACTTGGCAATGTATACTTGAGTAAAAATGCAAGCCACCTCTGCACCAAATTTCATCAAAATCAGTATGGTTACAGTTCAGGATGTCGCACTGTGCATCGGTCTCTCTGCCGTTGTATCGAATTGCCGTCCCATATGAGAGTAAGGGAATAAAATCGACCATCGCAGCTGAAATTCTGCCGGCAGGACGTTTTTATCTATATATAAATAAACTTGTAATGCCTGCTTCTAGTCTTAGTAAAATAAGCAAATAATTTGTTGGAAACAGTGTCCGCTTCTACAATAAGCTCACAGAATTGTGTCAATTTTGTGCTTTTTCTAATGTTTTTGTTAAATTTGGAAGACTTGCTTAACAGAAGGCCTCAGCCACAATTATTTGTTAAAATGTATGCTGAAATAAATCATTTTCATTTTCATTTTCACAGAAGACATGTTGATGATGTCTCTGAATAAGTTCAAAGTTAATGTAAAACGTAAACGCATTGAAAAATCTTATTACCATGTAAAGGACTACTTAAACGACAAGGAAGCTTGGCAATAATTTAGCTCTGATAGTTCCTTAGTTAAGATGATTTGTGAGATTGTGATAATAATAAAAACCCGGCTGAGTTGGCTGTGGGCTCTTCTCAGACCAGGGCACGTTTCGAACCCTTGTAGCTTTAGTTTTAAGATACCGTAACCGATTATCACCATCATGTTTTGTAAGTAATTTTTAACGTCAATAAGTGTTACAGTGTACCTATATTGAATAAATGATATTGAGTATTGAGTATATCTATGCTAGTAGTATGCTACTTATCTACTCTACTATATAGCATTAAGTATTTATACAATTTATATACCAATAATAATATTTTACTATAAAGACTCACGCCACATTCGAGCGAACATTCCAGCTGTCGATTGTCCGAGTTTAATGGCGGACCGTAAATTCAACAATTCCATCAATTATGGCCGATTAACAACATCGTTATGTAACAGTAAATGCGTAGTGAAAACTTGCGGTTATATCGATAATATACCGCTTGTAAAACTGTACTATCACAGCGTAATTATGTACCGGGTTTTAATTAAAAATCACACTAATACCGTACTATTTATACCATAGATGTAGGATTGGCCTCGGAGCGAGACCAATCCTACATCTATGTTTATTGCCTGTTCTGTGGTTATTTTTAAAAAAGGCTTGCTTTTTTTTTGAAGTGATAACTTCTTTAGCAGCGTTGAGCACTTTTTGTTTATTGTATGTTTATTATTATTTCATTTATTTGCAATTGCGTAGGAAAATTGGTGTTACATTATTAATATTAGCATGCACTACAAACTGCCATACGTTGGCATGCAAAAATTATATATATAATAATAAATACTTATTATATACATCATTTAAATCTTATTATCAGTTATATTATAATATATTTTATTAATCTCAATATTTATATGAAATTATTTTATTAAAATGTATTGTAAACCTGTGGATTCGCGTCACCGACATGCTCGCGTTGTTACGAAGGCCTAAGGTTTTAAATATAAATAAATTACATTCGAAATTAAAAACTTAGGTTTATATTTTAATATTTTTATTGTGTGTAAAAAAAAAACGTTTTCACTTCTATCGGCAGTCTCTATGACTGCCAATTTTTTTTTAAATATTTCGCACTCATTTATCCTCTGACAAGACGACAAAGACCTTTTTAATGCGAGTTTTGGTATGAATAATATGTATGTGTGTTTGTTACTATTTCACGCAAAAAGTATTGGACGGATTTGGCTGAAATTTGGAATGGAGATAGATTAGGATAGATTTAACACATAGGTTACTTTTTCCAGGTATAGGACCTGGAAAAAGTATAAAATGTGTACTGAAAAATGTACCGTAGGTATGTGTTAAACATACGGTACTTTTTATCCCGGAAAATTGAAGAGTTCCCGCGCGAACGAAGTCACAGGCATCAGCTAGTACTTATTAAAAAGAAAGATCATTAGTTGTAAGTGATGTAAATTATTTCGCATCAGAGGTAAATCATACTAATATTATAAATGCGAAATATGTCTGTCTGTCTGTCTGTCTACCACGCTTTCACGGAATATCTGTTCAACCGATTTTGATAAAATTTGGTTATAGGGATTTGGTTATTAAATAGGGATAGTTTGTATCCCGGGGAAGGACATAGACTCCATTTGATCCCGGAAAACTCAAGAGTTCACGCGGGAATTAAAAACCTCAATCAACGCGGACAACCCGGGAATCAGTTAGTATCGAAACAATTCGAAACGCGCACAACACTTCGATACTCATAATTTATTTCAGCTGAAAGAAAGCCTATTCAAATACGGTTTCAGTCGCCAATGTATCCGTCTCTTTTACTCTATTGGGACGTCCACGTGCTGTCCCTATCGCACGCCCGGTCAAACGGGTCAAAGACTGTGTTTCACGTGGAATCAAAACACTTTGTTTTTTTTTTTAAATTCACCACAAGTTGGCTCTTGACTCCGATCTCCCCGATGGTAAGTGCAGTCTAGGATGGTAGCGGGCTAACCTTGAGGCACGGCAGTTATATTAACCGATTACTACTTACACGGCTTCGTACAGGAACGCCAAATCGTTTGGCGGTACGTCTTTACCGGTAGGGCGGTAACTAGCCACGGCAGAAGCCTTCCAGACTAGACAAATCTTTTTTCGTGAAAGTTAATAGGATTAAAACTGAATTCGTTAATCGCTTATTAATAAGTAATAATTCGCGTTGGTTATTATTATTATGTAAAATCGTTGCGTTTTCGTCCCATTTCGTCTGACGTAGCATTTCAAAAACTCTGTTAACTTTTAAACATCTTAGTTACTTTTAAGTGAAACCAAAACGTGTCCATTCTGGAACATGCTTATTCTTTGATCGCGTAGTATCGAAATAGGGGTTTCCTACCCCTCAGATCCAGTGTTATGGGGTACGTTCCGCCGGTCACACGTGCCTGATTCACCCGCGACAAAATATAAACACGACAAAAAATGTAGTCGAATGCCATCCGCGACAAGAACACGCGACGTAAGAAAAACACGCGATGGTTCGAAATTCGAAATTATGAATTGTTTTTTTTTCCTTACTTCCTAGGTACTTTTGTGTGTCAAGTTTTGGAATTGGGTTCTTTTTAGTGTCGTGACCTGTGTAATGCTCGGATTTTCAGCCACTGGGCGTGTTTTGTGTTGGAACTGAAATTGTAATTACAGTACAGGTGAGTCGTCGAGGTCGCTTTTGAATAGGCACCTTTTTTTAGGAGCCTTTTTTATGGGTTTTAATCGTGTCCTTGCTGTTAATATTGTGAAAAGCGTGTATGCATTTTTGTTCATTATTTTTTATGTGTATTGGAAAATATTAATAAGTTTTTTAAAATATTTTAAGGTCCCACTTATATTTAAAAAAAACATGCGAGTTTGGAAAGTGTTTTATTGCAAATTGTACATTAGATAACAGTACAGGTGAGTCGTCGAGGTCGCTTTTGAATGGGCACCTTTTTCTAGGAGACTTTTTTATGGGTTTTAATCGTGTCCTTGCTGTTAATATTGTGAAAAGCGTGTATGCATTTTTGTTCATTATTTTTTATGTGTATTGGAAAATATTAATAAGTTTTTAAAAATATTTTAAGGTCCCACTTATATTTAAAAAAAACATGCGAGTTTGGAAAGTGTTTTATTGCAAATTGTACATTAGATAACAGTACAGGTGAGTCGTCGAGGTCGCTTTTGAATGGGCACCTTTTTTTAGGAGCCTTTTTTATGGGTTTTAATCGGGTCCTTGCTGTTAATATTGTGAAAAGCGTGTATGCATTTTTGTTCATTATTTTTTATGTGTATTGGAAAATATTAATAAGTTTTTTAAAATATTTTAAGGTCCCACTTATATTTAAAAAAAACATGCGAGTTTGGAAAGTGTTTTATTGCAAATTGTACATTAGATAACAGTACAGGTGAGTCGTCGAGGTCGCTTTTGAATGGGCACCTTTTTCTAGGAGACTTTTTTATGGGTTTTAATCGTGTCCTTGCTGTTAATATTGTGAAAAGCGTGTATGCATTTTTGTTCATTATTTTTTATGTGTATTGGAAAATATTAATAAGTTTTTTAAAATATTTTAAGGTCCCACTTATATTTAAAAAAAACATGCGAGTTTGGAAAGTGTTTTATTGCAAATTGTACATTAGATAACAGTACAGGTGAGTCGTCGAGGTCGCTTTTGAATGGGCACCTTTTTTTAGGAGCCTTTTTTATGGGTTTTAATCGGGTCCTTGCTGTTAATATTGTGAAAAGCGTGTATGCATTTTTGTTCAGTACTTTTTATGGGTATTGGAATATATTAATAAGTTTTTTTAAATATTTTAAGGTCCCACTTATATTTAAAAAAAAATATGCGAGTTTGGAAAGTGTTTTATTGCAAATTGTACATTAGATAACAGTACAGGTGAGTCGTCGAGGTCGCTTTTGAATAGGCACCTTTTTCTAGGAGACTTTTTTATGGGTTTTAATCGTGTCCTTGCTGTTAATATTGTGAAAAGCGTGTATGCATTTTTGTTCACTATTTTTTATGTGTATTGGAAAATAATAATAAGTTTTTTTTTTAATATTATAAGGTCCTACATAGATAAAAAAAAAAATGCAAGTTTGGGAAGTGTTTTATTGCAAAACTTTACATTAAATAACATCGATATTTTAATGTTAAGTTCTTTTTAGATCTTTAATCTAAATTCGCTAAGAAATAGAAACATGGGATTGGATAAAGTAATTTCTTCGATAGGAAAGAAAACCGAATACGAACTCGAAGATAGATTATAGTCTCGAATAACACGTTAATTTTTATCCCGGAAAATTAAAGAGATCACGTTGTCGCGGGCTAGTATAATATATTTTTATACTAGCGAATACCCGCGACTTTGTCTGCGTGGTTTGAGGTTTTTTGGTTCCCGCGCGAACTCTTTAATATTCCGGGATAAAAAGTACCCTATGTACTATTCTAGACTATAATCTATCTCTGTGTCAAATTTCAGCCAGATCCGTTCAGCCGTTGGGGCGTGATTGAGTCAAACATCCAGACATCCATACATCCATCCAAGCTTTCGCATTTATAACATTAGCATAGATAAAAAGTGTAATAAAATGTTGAATCCTTTTTAGTGCGGTTTAATGTTACAGAGATAATCCGAGTTCAAAACTACGGTTCATAATTATTCGCTCTCATCTAAAACTAAAACCGAAAAAGTATAAGTACCTAAGAACCAACTTAAACCAACTTAACTTTTTAATTTAGATTTTTATTTATTTCTGACTTTTAATTGAAATAAATGTTTATATCCCTAACAAAGTGTTAAAAAAATCTACACTTAAAATAAAAAGTAATAAACATTAACTGTGTATATATTTTGTTTTTGTTGATTTTCTTAAAAAGTGCTAAATTAAATATCGATAAAATTTATATGAGACCACCTCTGAAGTATGATCTACCACACAAAAAAGAATCATCAAAATTGATTCATAATTGGCGGAATGATCGCGTAACATACACGCAAAAAAAACATACAGTCTTTTGAATTGAGAGCCTCCTCCTTTTTTGCAGTCAGTTAAAAATGCGGAACAAGGAATCTGCTTTTTTTTAACCTCTATAAGTTAGCCCTAGACTGCGAGCTCACCTGATGGTAAGTGATAATGCAGTCTAAGATGGTAGCGGGCCAACTTGTTAGGGGCATGGCAGTCATTTTAAGCCCTTATTCGGTTTCTACACGGCATCGTATTGGAACGCTAAATCGCTTGGTGGCACGTCTTTGCCGGTAGGTAACTAGCCACGGCCGAAGCCTCCCACCAAGCCAGACCAGGGAAAATTCAGAAATTATAAATTCCCAAATCGACCCTACCGGTGATCGAACCAACGAACACAACCCGCATTGGAGCAGCGTGGTGGGTCTAAGCTCTTATTCCCTCTCTCCTATGAGTGTGGGGGCCTGTGCCCAGCAGTGGGACGTAAATGGGCTGTAGTGTTAGTGGTTGAAATGTGAGCCGGATTATCCTTTGATGAACCCCATTCAGTATTTAAATTACAAATTCAAATGTTTTTTATTCAAATAAACTTTTACAAGTACTTTTGAATCGTCAAGTGAATCTACCAGTGGTTCGGAATGCCATTCCTACCGAGAAGAACCAGCAAGAAACTCGATGGTTGCTCTTTTTAAATAAATATTTCATTTACAATTATTATATCAATGTATACATAAGTAACCGCTGTCCTTAGCATTGCTGGAGTGATCAAATCCATGCTCCTGTATCATTTACATAATCTTCAACAGTATAATACTACAAATCGACAGATAACACGCAAAACAATACTCAAACATCCACTAATTGTGTTGCCGATACAGAGTGCAATGGATTTATTCGTTTGTAAATTATAATGGCGATTGAGCTGGTAAATATGATTATGGGCCCACAGGAATACATTTTGCAAGCTCATTGTGTGATTAGGTACTTTAAATACGGATAACTTTGATATTACAATATGCGCTTTCTGGGTGTTTAGCGTGAAACTACCCCTGGGACTAAAAATGTCCTTTTTTTATCCACTACAAGTTAGCCCTTGATCGAAATCTCACCTGATGGTAAGTGATGCTGCAGTCTAAGATGGTAGCGGGCTAACCTGTTAGGGGCATGATGGACAAAAAGACAAGTAACTGACTTTTCTATGAAGCTTTACCGGCACGATGGGACAAAAGTTAGCAGCTTTCATTTATGTGTACTATAATTATCTATATATACAGACTGAATATGCGGTTCTAATATCTTAATATACCTATATAAAAATTCTTCCCAAAAATACCGACTTCCAAAGTCACTATAAAGTGAAAAAATAATTTTCATTTCTACACACTATGTTGAAGTCGGACGGGTATAACAAAGATAAGCAAAGTTGATTGCAGGCTCGCCCGACTTCAACAGTGTGTAGAAATCAAAATTATTTTTTACTTTACAGTGGCTTTGGAAGTCGGTTTTTTGGATAGAATTTTTATTTTTAACTTTTTAGTGTCAAGATTGAGGATTTGGAGTCAGAATAAGGACCACTTGGAGAGCTTCATCTAAGGACTGAATATTTTTTTTCAAATCGGTTCCGAAACCACTTAGATATGCACTGACATACATTTAAAAAAAAATACGCGCCGTATTGAAGAACCTCCTCCTTGTTTGGAAGTCGGTCAAAAACAAAGTTGGGTTTGTTCGAACACATATAACTCTAGAAGTGCTGGACGGATCTGGATGACATTTGGCACAGAGACAGATTATAGTCTGGAATTGAGCTACTTTTTATCCTGGAAAATTGAAGAGTTCCCGCGGTAACTAAAAAACCCAAACAATCCACGCGGACGAAGTCGCGGACATCAGCTAATTAAGTATAAACATCTTGTATTATCTCATATGCCATGAAATATATATATCCCATGAAATTAGCCTCAGACGCAATAGACTCTACTTTTGTGTGTATTCTAGATATTCTATTAAACAAAGTAGAGCGTAGAAAACTAACTAATTACAAACGACAACATGAACAGTATCTGATGGGGTATAAATCACCCCCTGCCAGAAGTTTGTGGAGTTGCCAACTAATCACAAAATCGATTTGCCAGATTTGTTGAGCGTTCAATCACTTTGTTTGATAGTTGTGTTGTTGGTACACTTCTAATGAAGATGTACTTGGTGTTTTATAGAGTAGAAGAATAGAATAACCATATTTTTACTAGATGATACCAGATTGCCAGATTTGTTGAGCGTTTAATCACTTTGTTTGATAGTTGTGTTGTTGTTACACTTCTAATGAAGATGTACTTGGTGTTTTATAGAGTAGAAGAATAGAATAACCATATTTTTACTAGTTGATGCAAGATTGCCAGATATGTTGAGCGTTTAATCACTTTGTTTGATAGTTGTGCTGTTGGTAGACTTCTAATGAAGATGTACTTGGTGTTTTATAGAGTAGAAGAATAGAATAACCATATTTTTACTAGATGATGCAAGATTGCCAGATATGTTGAGCGTTTAATCACTTTGTTTGATAGTTGTGCTGTTGGTAGACTTCTAATGAAGATGTACTTGGTGTTTTATAGAGTAGAAGAATAGAATAACCATATTTTTACTAGATGATACCAGATTGCCAGATTTGTTGAGCGTTTAATCACTTTGTTTGGTAGTTGTGTTGTTGTTACACTTCTAATGAAGATGTACTTGGTGTTTTAGAGAGTAGAAGAATAGAATAACCATATTTTTACTAGTTGATGCAAGATTGCCAGATATGTTGAGCGTTTAATCACTTTGTTTGATAGTTGTGTTGTTGGTAGACTTCTAATGAAGATGTACTTGGTGTTTTATAGAGTAGAAGAATGGAATAACCATATTTTTACTAGATGATGCCAGATTGCCAGATATGTTGAGCGTTTAATCACTTTGTTTGATAGTTGTGCTGTTGGTAGACTTCTAATGAAGATGTACTTGGTGTTTTATAGAGTAGAAGAATAGAATAACCATATTTTTGACTAGATGACTTCATCTGCGTGGCGGAAGTTTTTAAATTCCCGCGGGACCTCCTTAATTTTCCGGGATACAAAGTAGCCAACTGTTATTTCGGCCTATAATTTATCTCTGTGCCAAATTTCATCTAGATCCATTCATCCATCCATCCAAACTTTCGCATTTATAATATTAGCATAGATGTGAGTGTGGATTATCCACGTTAAGTCTCCGCATCACCCCAAAACAACAGTGACATAATGCCAACGTAATACATTTTCGAGAAAATTGAGTTTGCTTATATTTAATTAAAATTTGATTGAAACGGCCTACCAAAAGGGGGTAAAGGGGTGAAAAGGGTGTAACGCCGACGGCAATTCCTAAAACTTGTGTAAAAGTTAGACAACGCCGTCTCGTGTTCATTTGGACTGGGGTAACCTGGCTTTTAATTTATTATTGCTGTAAACAGATTTTATAGCCTGTATTTATCTATAAAATAATTCTGAAGGGAATTTTCACTGTGCCACCTCGTATCTGCCGCTCGCGCCGCCATATTGGAAATATGGCGCCCAAAACAGTTTTTTTGACAATAACTCCTTTCCGACTTCTTTTACGATGAAAATAGTTATGTAATAAATTAAACTAGAAAAATTACCAACAATTTATGTAGTAATCATTTTTTTTTGTAAAATCAATAGTTTCAGCGAGATCCACCAATCTTGAAAACTCCTTTTCCAGGTAAAACTGACTGAACTTAACAGTGACTTGCATGTTAAAGTTTCCTCAAATCTGCGACAATGTTGACAACTATTTGTATGGAATTGTTAAGCGCTTGACAGATGAGGCTCGATCAATACATTAAAAAAAATTGGTAGTCATAGGGACTGCCGATAGAAGTAAAAACTAAGATTTAAAATAATTTGAAATAACAACACAGCACTTTTAAAATAATTAAAATATAAACCTTACAACAAAGTTTAATTACGAATGTACTATATTTATATTTAAGACCTATTGTCTTCGTAACAACGCGAGGTGTCAGTCACGGTTACACATCACTTTTAAATATAAACCTTGAAACAAAGGCATTAAAGTTTAAGTATGAATGTACCATATTTTTATACTTAAGACCTTTTGTCATAAGCAGAATGGTGTCGCGTGACCGACACCGTTTCATATTTTTACCCCCTACCAAAAATTGCTCAACGCGCCTTACTGCAATGATGATAGTATGATTTACAGGACTAAGCAGAAGATTTCGATAAATTATGTAAATAACAAACAAGTCATAATTAAAAAAAATAAAAAAACACGACTGCCCTGCCAGAAAACGGACTAATAAGTTAAAAATCTAAATTAATCTAGTTAAGTTAGAATCTTATTCACATTTTTATTAAATGATATTTTTTTGTGAATCACTGGATATTGAACTATTATAGTGTTATATATTTTTGGAATCTACTCATCATTTTCTAGATGATGATTATATAGTTAATCTTGTTTTCGAAATTTTTTTTCAACAACTTTAGTCTTTAAAGCGGGACCATGATTACCCCATATTTTTTTTTTAAATTTTACTACCCTATGTCACCCGGAATAAGCTAGGGATTCTAACGATACCTCATTTATCAAAATTGGTTCAGGCGTATAGAAGTTATGGTGGAATATACAAACTCACATACATACATACATGCTTGTGGAAAATAATATACTCCTTTTTTCAGGCAGTCGTATAAAAAACGTCAGCTTTGGAGATTTTTCGTCCTTCGTAGACCAATTACACAGATTTTAAAGTTTTTTTCAGTGCTCTAAAATTCATAGCCCTAAACTGAAACAAAGAAATGAGGTGGGAATCTATTTAAATAACTAAGTAGTAAGAGAAGTTGAAAAACTGAAAATGAAATTGGTGAAATTTGATTGCAATTAAAATATTCATGACCCCGCTCGCTTCGTGAACTGATGAAAACTCAATAATGAGGTCTTTCGTCTTAATTTGTGTTTTTTTAATTTCCACTTTCTTTGGCAGTACTAACCTTGGTATTAACATTTAAAAAAAGTATTAGGTACCTAGGTACTTACCAAAAAACATCCTCTAAAATCTATGCTAATATTATAAATGCGAAAGTTTGGATGGATGGATCGATGGATGGATGGATGGCAATATTCTGATGACATTTTTCCCCGTTTCCGTTCACGGATAACCGACTTTCAAAAAAGGAAGAGGTTCTCAATTCGGCGCGTATCTTTTTTTATACGACTGCCTGAAAAAAGGAGTATATTGTTTTCAGGGTTCATGTATGTATGGATATGGGTTTGTATATTCCAACATAACTTCTACACGCCTGAACCGATTTTGATAAATGAGGTATCGTTAGAATCCCAAGCTTATTCCGGGTGACATAGGCTAGTAAAATTAAAAAAAAATTGATAGGGTGACCATGGCCCCGCATTAAAGACTAAAGTTGAAAAAAAAAATCGATCGAGATTAATATAATCATCATCTAGAAAATGATGAGTAGATTCCAAAAATATATAACAATATAGTTCAATATCCAGTGATTCACAAAAAAATATCATTTAATAAAAATTGTAGCGTGGTGAAAAGATACCCACCTCGCTCCATCCTTTATACCAAAGTTACCCACTTTGCCTCATACTCGATGGTATTCTTTATAATCTGTAAAGAGATTAAATCTAACCCATAAAAACTAGCAACCCCATTCATGGAGTACCAACCTGCAAATGTAAGCCCATCTCGCTCACACTGCAGGGATGACAAAGCGTCTGTCTCACTCAGACAGGGCTACCACATTTCCCGCGCGAAAACGCGCGAGAGACCCTGCTTCTCCCCCGGACATCACGAGCGACGCACGCGTCGAGACGCGATGGAGGAGCGCCGACGGACTACCTGAGTCAGCTTCCGGAATGGCCGTGAAATCCGGCCTCCTGTGATTTTCCCCTTTTTTTTTCCTCGTTTTCACGAGCCTCTCCAGATTCTCTCCTCTCGGAGATGCGATCAAAGAAATTCTTGAGATAGGTCGCGAAGCCGGCCGCCATTATGGCGACCAGCCCGGTACCAGGCGATTTCTAATCCTCCTCGTATTCGAGCATACCTTATCTTTTAATTATTTTCACTAAAAGTCAATCATTGGGGATCATGGTTGACTCTTATTCCAAAACTATTTTTTGACCCGAATTATTCGAGTCCGGAATCACTTAGATTACGGTCATCTCGAAAACTTCTCCCGCCATATTGGAAGATGAACTTTAATTAATTATTCGTGGAATGTATTCGGTACTTTACTCCGATTGATACCTAGTTTTAAAGTCGACATAAGTAGTGCATCGAAGTGATCTAGTGCGAAGCGCCAACGCCCTCGTGTAGTGCAGTGAGTGGAAACAGGACCACGTGTACGGTATACCAGTGTTCCCGCGCACGAGTGCCCCGGTGCAGGGCCATCGACCCTGATGCCAAGCCGTTCGTCGCGCTGACGAGCGCGACGAGCCTCCACTTCAGTGCGTACTCGTATTCTCCAGAATTGACTGTGTCGCGCGGTAGCGTAAGTTATATCCTAGAATACTTTCTGTAATAAGTAGTTATAAGGATCTATTTGTGGAAACGTCATTAAATTGTTTTCCTTGTAACGACCTTAGCCTTTATTCTCAACTAATTCCCCCCAATCCGTTCGCCGTGAGGAGAGGCGTCGAGATACCACGCTAGGACGGCCCTCGAAGCAAAAGTCCTTTGGTCCAGCTGGCGGAGCCAATCCGGCGGGCTAGAGTAGGGCGGTAAGTGCGATACGTAAGTAGGTGTAAACGCACCATCCGTTCTCTCTCCCACAACCTTTTCGCTCACTTATAATTCTCTTTCTCATATCGCGACAATCGCTAGCTCCCTCGCTTTCACTCCACGCGACAAAATGTGAAGTAAAATTAGAAAATTTATCTAACTAGATTAATTTTTAATTAAAATTAATACTTACTGCCGTTCCATTATTAGACTCCGACCATTCCAAACATCCGTTAGAGTCCATTAGGATACTTCGTTTCAATAGCTCATTTCTCTCACTATAAGCTAATATTTTATACGAGATTTTTTGAAAGTGAAAAGGATTTTTTTAATAGGAGGTTGCGGACGACGGCGGTATTATACGATCATAGTCTAGGCAATGAGGCGGTCCGTTGTATGGAGACCCCGCATTAAATCCTCAGTCGATGAAACTTGGCTAGGTTTCAGTAATGGATGATCCAAAACTTACACAAAAATATCCAACAGAAAAAACATCCGGAAGTTAGGTATTTATACCTAAAACTTAATATTTATGTCTGAATATTTCCTCGATTTCTTTTAAACATAATAGAAGGTAGTATATTTACACTGAAAACCGAAATATCAAATGAAATAATCATGCAGAACATCGATATTTAAACCGATTTTATTATCAAATCTAAACTGCGTTTACGCGATAATGTACCTACCTGCTTTAACAATTGGGTATAGCATGAAAAAACCTTACTTCCTTTACGATTTTTTATTGGATATTTATAAAATACGTTTAACTCGTGATACTTTATCATGCTATACAGTTTCGTCGCCTGAGGAATTATTGTTGGGGTCAACTAGCTTTATAGCCACTATTCGATTCGATTCGTCCCAGTTCTATCATCACTATCTGTATGATTAGTCCCAGTCCGAATGCATTGGCGTCAGAGTAAAATGAACCTTCACTAGTTTTAGAGCTCTTGTATGCATTCTCAGACGGCGCTCCAAACGGAGACGTTTTGAAATTAAATGTTACTAAATTTGTGTTGGGTCTAGTTTACTTTGACGCCAATGTGTTCCAACATTAACTGGGACTTAACGTACAGAAGCACTTAAAATATAAAAGGTATCTTATGAAGGAAAGCGGCGATACCCGAGGCGTAGACTTACATTACTCAATACTCAATATCATTTATTCAGTATAGGTACACTGTAGATACACTTATTGACGTTAAAAATTACTTACATATAAAACATGATGGTGATAGTTGGTTACGGTATCTTAAAAATAAAACTACAAGGGTTCCAAACGCGCCCTGGTCTGAGAAGAGCCCACAACAAACTCAGCCGGGTTTTTTTTTCTTTTTATTATCATCATCTCACAAATCATCTTAACTAAGGAACTATCAGAGCCATAGAGCGAATCATTGCCAAGCTTCCTTGTCGTTTAAGTAGTCCTTTACATGGTAATAAGATTTTTCTATGAGTTTACGTTTTACATTAACTTTGAACTTATTCAGAGACATCTTTAACATGTCTTCTGGGAGCTTATTGTAGAAGCGGACAATGTTTCTAACAAATTTTACTAAGCTTAGAAGCAGGCATTACAAGTTAATTTTATTTCTAGTATTGACATTATGACAATCACTATTCTTCTTGAATTTATCACTGTGTTTATGCACGTTTACTAAATATAACGTTACGTTACGGGGTTAAAAAGTTGCTTAAAAAATCTCCTCTTGATTAATGGACGACGGACGACTCCTTATGTTTTAATATTGACCTGTAACCATTCTAATAATGTAGGGAATTGATCATCGGTATGCAAGCAACGCACAAACCTATATGGAAATTTATACTTATATAGGTAGCCTAGTGTAGCCTGTATCCTAGCTCTCAAACAAATGTCGATGCATCGATCTGTTTACATAAATACCTACCTCATTCATTACTGATTGATTCCAACTCTCGAACGAATGGTTAAACTGAAAGATATGAAAAATTATAATGAAATAAATGGAAGAAATATGAAAAGTGATTTAAAATATAGCCTGTGTGTTAATTCAGGGTTCAGCTAGTAGTACTACCTCCATTGCTAATTTCAGCCATTTCAGCAAATTAAAATATCTCTATATTTTTATACGACTGCCTGAAAAAAGGAGTATATTGTTTTCAGGGTTCATGTATATATGTATGTATGTGAGTTTGTATATTCCACCATAACTTCTATACGCCTGAACCGATTTTGATAAATGAGGTATCGTTAGAATCCCTAGCTTATTCCGGATGACATAGGCTAGTAAAATTTTCAAAAAAATTGATGGGGTGACCACGGTCCCGCATTAAAGACTAAAGTTGAAAAAAAAGTATTCGAAAATAAGATTAACTATATAATCATCATCTAGAAAATGATTCCAAAAATATATAACACTATAGTTCAATATCCAGTGATTCACAAAAAATATCATTTAATAAAAATGTGAACAAGATTCTAATTTGACTAGATTAATTTAGATTTTTAACTTTTTAGTTCGTTTTTGGCAGGGCAGTCGTATTTTTTAATTTCTTTAATTATGACTTGTTTTCTCTGCATAGAAAAACTTTCAAACATCCCTCTCATCTGACGACCTCGCTGGCACAGTGTTGGGCGTTGTTGTCTTAACGTGGGAGGTCCAGCGTTCGATTCTCGGCAGGGTCAATTTGGGAATTTATAATTTCTGAATTTTCTCTGGTCTGGTCTGGTGGGAAGCCCTGGCTGTGGGTAGTTACAACTATTAATCGCTTGTTGGCACGTCTTAAAAGCGAAGCATAGAAACCGATTAGGGCTTAATACAACTGCCATACCCCTAAATGGTTAGCCCACTACAAACTGACAGATCGCAGTCAAGAGCTAACTTAGAGTGGACTATAAGAAAATTAGAAGACCTTTACGAAATTGAATGCGTAAATGTAGCCTATAAGTACCTCGTTTGATATGAATATTTTTCATGTTACCTTGGTATTTCCAGAAATAATCTTGTCACTTTTCCCTCGCATATATAATGTAGAGATTACAAAAAAACCTTTCTATTTGATGAATGAGCTTTCCACAGTTACATGTGGGTTTGTTACTTTAATGCGATATAAGGGTGAAAACTTTGGGAAGGGTCAGTGAGGCAAAAACTAAAGTTTTAATCGTAGGTTTATCCCGATTTTTCTTTGAAGTGAAACTCCTTAAACAATGTGGCAAAATGAAATAACGAATGCTGCGCCATTTTGGATGGGCAGCACTTATTATAGACAATAGGACTGAGTGAGTACAATATATCCACGTTTTTTTAAAAATATTATAACTAAACATATTTATGAAGCAGGTATATATATATAGTATTATATACCGAAGTTGAAAAAAATGGTTTCTGTATGTTTCTTAAAGACTTACTAAGCTCGTAAAATGCCCATTAACACTTTATCAAGAAAAAAAAACAGGCTAACTCAACATGCATGGTATAAGAAGTTAACTTCCGTCACCAAAAAACAAAAAAAACGCCATTTAAAAAAAAATATATTGAAGTATAATTTAGATATTATATTTAATATCCATGAATTAAATATGACAAGGAAAGTAACTAATTCATGAGGTAATTTTCTATTTTTGTTTTAAAAAGCGATGCGGAATTTAGAAAATTTGGATTAATAAGCTTTTTTGAATATGTTAATGTATGTTAAGACTATTCTATTAAGGGGAGCAGCCCTGCCAAGGCTGCTCTTTGTGATTCTAAGCTTAAAGGTTTGCTTGCCCTTTTTAAGAGACCTTGCATTCTGTTTAGGTACTGCCAATGACAGTCAATATTCTCATTTATAATCTTGTGTAAGAAACAATCTTATTATCTTTAAGAAATCATCAATATCAAGAAAGGAGATTGTTCTGTCCCCATACAAAGTTCGCCTAAGAACCAACCGTCATAAAACAATGATTACTGGGTTCAAATTAATACCCTTTTATACTTGAGAACAGATTAAAACAACGGACACTTGCTAAGAAATTACTTATTACCAAAAATATTTTCAATTTTGAGGTTATTTAAACTTTCACAATCAATCTGCGTAAACAAATAAATATCATCTTTGTCCAATTGTAATAGAGCTGTAAACAGTATGTAGATAAGATGAGATTCGTGGTAGTTCATCAAAAACATTACAGATGGCGTTATAAATAAGGATACAAGTATCGTCATAGTTCATCGAGAACCTCACAAATGGCGTTAGAAATATGAAATTATTGTTCTTTCAATATATGGAGTTGCAAGATTCAGAATACTAGCGCACTTAGCACTTTAAGCTGCTTTTGTCTTGTTTCTTACGATACGGATCTAGCGCTCAAGCGGTGGTATTGTATATTATTTTAACGTATAAATTATTGATCTGTGGTTATTAACCGAGAGACGGAAACGTATAGTAATCATAATAGATTTTTTTAATTAATTTGAAGTGTCCGTTGAATTCTAATATTTGGAATTACGGTTATAAATTAAGCTAAAAATTACAATATATTTCAAACGTTTGTTGATTCTTAGGCGAATTTGGTCAATGTCCTTTTAATAAATTTGCACACCTTTGGGAAGAACTTTAATATAAGCCTAGGTTTCCTTGCAATGTTTCCGCCACCGTTAAAGTAGATTTGCTTAAAACGATCGTTTGTCAAAAAAGTTATAAGTTCTCAATCGAAACCTCGACCCCAACACTGGCACAGACGTCTAAACCATTATGCCACTGTGGGTTATCACTTAGTACCCTTATTATGCTTTCAGTTTTCCTCACTGACCACTCCCGAAAATTCATCCTGTATACAGATGAAAACGGGCGGCAGAAAAGGGTGGAAAGGGTGGCTGTAAATGTCAAACGGCAACACGAATCATGCTGTATCATCGGGCCGAATACAGGGCGCACTGAAAGCCGTCCATTAACGTTTTTGTAGGGTCCATTATGCGTTTCAAATGTTTTTCCGTCCGTCGTAATTACTGAAATAGGTCTTCTAATTTCATGTTACATTTTTAATGTCTTTGCTCTTTTCCTTATGTTCTGTTATTATGAAATTGTTTTTAACGTTTTGTTTTTGTCCGATCCGGTGCGGAAGGGTTGTGATGTTGGCAGAGTATGTTGGTTTCATAATCTTAATCATTTATTCGTTGACTGAGCTGATGCTCACGACTTTGTCCACGTGTATTGAGGTTATTGGTATATGGTGTTATACCAGACTATAATCTTAATTTAAATCCGGGATAACAAGTACCCTATGTCTTTTCCTGTGATGCACCCTATCGGAATCTCTTGACTGCAATTCCTCAAAATCGGCTGAAAAGATGGGCCGTGAACTTTTGCATTTATAACATTGGTATATAGATTTGTGTACAATGATATGGCAGATTGGTAAGAATCGAAACTTAAATATTATTATAACAGCTCATAATAATGTGCTTTTCTAAAATCTATCTATACTTTTATTATAAATGCGAAAGTTTGGATGGATGGATGTTTGTTACTCAATCACGACCGAACGGCTGAACGGATAATATCTGGATGAAATTTGGGACGGAAATAGATTATAGTCTGGATTAGCACATAGGGTACTTTTTATCCCGGAAAATTAAGGAGTTCCCGTGGGAACTAAAAAACCTCAATCCAAATTCCAAGCGAACGAAGTCTAATTCTAGTCTATCATAAATGCGAAAGTTTGGATGGATGAATGGATTGATGTTTGTTGCTCACTCACGCTAGAACGGCTGAACGGATCTGGATGAAATTTGGCAAATTCAAATTCAAATGATTGTTATTCAAATTAACTTTTACAAGAGCTTTTGAATCGTCAAGTGAATCTACCACTGGTTCGGAATAACATTCCTAACGAAATGAACCAGCAAGAAACTCGAAGGTTGCTCTTTTGAAAAAAAAATTTTACTAACCGCTGTCCTGGCACAGAAATATTTAGATTATAGTCTGGAATAACACATAGGTTAATTTTTAACCCGAAATGAAATGAAATGATTTATTTTATTTAATGTAGGACAACTTGTGTCACTCATGAAACGTTAAGACTCTACCACCGGTTCGTAAAGCTGATTCTACTGAGAAGAGCCGGCAAGAAACTCAGCAGTTGCTCTTTTCATAGGAAAGAAAAGGTCACAATATGTAGACAACACAACACATACGTTACAAGTATTACACTGACTTGTGGGTCACTGGATACGACCGACTGGTGCCCGGAAGATTAAAGATTTGCCTCCGTGGCGCAGTGTGTAGCGCTGTTGTCTTAACGTGCGGAGGTCCCGGCTTCGATCCCCGGCAGGGTCAATTTGGGAATTTATAATTTCTGAATTTTCCCCGGTCTGGCCTGGTGGGAGGCTTCGACCGTGGCTAGTTACCACCCTACCGGCAAAGACGTGCCGCCAAGCGATTACGCGTTCCGGTTTGATGCCGTGCAGAAACCAAATAGGGGTATGGGTTTAATATAACCGCCACGCCTCTAACAGGTTAGCCCGCTACCATCTTAGACTGCATCATCACTTACCATCAGGTGAGATCGCAGTCAAGGGCTAACTTGTAGTGGATAAAAAAAAAAAAGATTCCCGCGGGAACAAAACACACGGACGAAGTCACAGGGAACAGCTAGTAAAATTCATATGGATATTAAGAATTGTGTAAGTGGGCGGACGCGGCGGGGCGACCTCAAAAAATATGGCTGACAGGCAGAAAATATTCTTCGCAATTTTCCCGCATTCGTACTGGGTATAGGTCATAGGTGTAGTAAATAATATGTAGAAATCTCTTTTTTTTTTTTTTTTCAGGTTTGCCCTTGACTGTGATCTCACCTGATGATAAGTGAAGATGCAGTCTGAGATGGTACCGGGCTAACCCGTTAGGGGCATGGCAGTTATATTTAACCCACAACTCCTTCACAACTGCCTCGTTGGTGTAGTGGTTAGCATGTTTGACTGCGGCCGACGAGGTCCCGGGTTCAAGTCCCGGATCGGGCCATAATCCATAATTAAGTATCGGGGGTTTTCTGAATAGAAATTCCCAGTGCCAGCCCGGAGTTGGAAGTTGGTGGTGTTTCACCCCCGTGCCTTGGGAGCACGTTAAGCCGTCGGTCCCGGTTATTATCACTGACATGATAATAGTCGTTAAAACCCGCCAACCCGCATTGGAGCAGCGTGGTGAGACTAAGCTCTAACCCCCTCTCTCCTATGAGAGTGGAGGCCTGTGCCCAGCAGTGGGACGTTAATGGGCTGTAGTATAATCCACGACGGCGAAGTGTATTACTGGGTGATGTATCGCGGGGAAATTGCAGGCCGTCACCCGTGATCCTTCCGCTCATCAATATTACAAATGACCGCCATTTTCAAACCTAGGCTGCTTACAGACTTGAAGACTAAAACTGTAGCTGGACGATTACTTGATTTTTTTTTTTTTACTGCTTGATAGACTTGCGCTTGACGACAATCATGCTTAGTGCAAAGCAATGATGAGGTCTAGGTTAGAACGCGCTTGCCTAGAAGATGCCTATTCACTCTTGCCTTGAAGGTACTTAAGTTATAAGTGGCAGGAAACACGTGCGCTGGCAGAAAATTTAGTTGGAGAAAACTTTACTTTCGATACAGAATTACAGAGCCCAAAACAATTTGTTTTAGAATGTTTGTTTGTACAGACTCAGCACTTGCAACACTTGAGTTGCAACTCAGCACTGTAGTTAACGCTGCAGGTTAATATGGCTACTTTTCGTACCGAAAAACATAGAATTCCTTCGGGATAGGGGATGAAAGTTTTGGTCGATTTTACTCCATCTATGTACCCACCGGCTTCTCCCCCTAGTAGGTATACCCGGAATTCCTGTTTACTTGTGCACCCACAGCATTATGGTGTTACAAATTACAAAAAATCCATTTTTTTTATGTCGACGCAAACGGTAGTAAAATGCAGTTTAGGTGATATTGTTACTAACGTTTACCTCAAGGTAAAGAACTTTGTGGCAGAACTAGAAAATAAAAAGTGTGTGTGCAATTCACACACGGCAGAAGTGAAACTTCAGAAAAGTAGCCGAATGAGATAAATATAACTTGTATTCTATCTCATTCTTTCTTTATTTTGACAAGTTTAGTTAACGTCTTGGCAGGTGAAATATAATTTGTGATCGTACCTCACGTATTTTATGAACATTTCTCACTTATATAGGACAGCCCCGTTTGTTGGGGCCCTTAAATAATTTATTACAAAGCGACCCTGGGTATAATCTGCCGCACAAAGCAACTATTGTTGGGATGTAGGTGCTATACCTACTAGTTATAGAAACGCTGTACGCTTCTCAAAACATCGTAATCAATCATTTTCAGTACATTGGAGCGGTACAGAAAAACAAGTTTGAGAAATTGAGAAAACAAAATCTGGAAAATATTTTTCTTGCATCTTACAATGAAAAATACTTACGTATTTTGTAATAAGTATTTATTTATTTTTAGGGTTCCGTACCCAAAGGTTGCCAACTTGATCCTTTTACTAAGCCTCCGCAGTCCGTCCGGAAAAGTGAATTGATTGAAATATATTTACGTCTGGATTCCAAGGATAAAAATGCCACTAAAAATCTGCTGTATCATTTGACTACATAAGTAAGTTGGGGTTGGATATACTTATTATGAAATACGATTGAGGGATAAAAATACCAAATTTTTTGAAATATCTTTACGTCTATAATCAAAGCATTAAAAACGAAACTAAAAATTTATGGACCATTTGACTACGTAGTAAGTTGGGGTTGGATATACTTTATATGAAATACCATTGAGGGATAAAAATATCAAATGGTTTGAAATATCTCTACGTCTATATTCTAAGCATAAAAAATGCCACTTAAATCTGTGGATCATTTGACTACGTAGTAACTTGGGTTGGATATACTTAATATGAAATACCATTGAGGGATAAAAATAGCGAATTGTTTGAAATAGAATATATTTCAAAACGCCTAAATCACAAGCATAAAAAAATTGTTTGAAATATCTTTACGTCTATATTCTAAGCATAAAAAATGCCACAAAAATCTGTGGATCATTTGACTACGTAGTAAGTTGGGGTTGGATATACTTAATATGAAATAGCATTGAGAGATAAAAATAGCGAATTGTTTGAAATATTTTTACGCTCTGAATCCAAGCTCGACGCCCGTTCACCTAAATAGCTTCGCCTTCGTGGAGAGATCATTACAGGCTACAGCTTCACATCTTTTCTCTATTTTATGACGATTGCTACGTATTTGATTCTGAATGCGGATAATAAAAAAGTCCGCATATTTTCTTTGCATTCTTATAGATACCTTATTTTATTGAGCAGGCAAAGAGAAGGTTTTTGAATGCACGAAGCTGTCGATGTCAAAGTGAAAAAAGAAAATCGCGCTAGTCTGCGATCGGGTATTTGATTACTATTCAAATAAATTATTTTTTAGTGATTATTAAAGAAAGATTAAGAAAGATAATCTCCCAAAAGTCGTGATATCCACGTCCCCTGTTAGTTTTATGTTGAATAACCATTTCAAACAATCGACTAAATTAAAAAAGTGTATCGAACTTGAATGACGTCACATTTCTTTCATATAAATCCAATACTTAGGACGCATTTTAACGTTTGAAAAAAAGTTGCTGATTTGACTATTTGTCAAATACTTAATTCTGCATTAGTGGTTCCAGGATTATCTCAAGATGGAATTGGACACTGTCCCACCAAAATTGAACAACAGCTGCGGTGTCCTCATTTATGTACACCCCTGTAAGTTCCTGAAAATTATGCTTTTGTAATTTTTTTCTTTGATTTTATATTTTTTTTTCTTATTTTAACACATAAATAAAGTATTTTACAAAAAAATGTACTTTTCATTTGAACTTTTTTTATTTATTTTTCTCTAAAGGATTAAAGTAGACGCATATCTCTAATTTCGACACTGGCGGGTAAGTGAACCTTGGCCAAAGGCGTTCCAAACTGTTTAAAAAATGTTAGCAACAAGCTGATGCCCGCGACTTCGTCCGCTTGGATTGAGGTATTTTGGTTCCCGCGGGATCTCTTCAATTTTCCGGGATAAAAAGTATGTGTTATTCCAGACTATAATCCATCTCAATGCCAAATTTTGTCCAGATCCGTTCAGCCGTTCTGGTGTGAATGAGTAACAAACATCCATACAAAACTTTAATCCATACAAATTAGTAAGGATTTGGGCGCACTGTACACTTATTGACATCCAATTACTTCAAAGGTTCAAATACTGCCGGTTCCGCAATTTTTGATATGCATAGTTTTGGTATAAAGGAACTCAATACTCAATATCATTTATTCAATATAGGTACACTGTAGGTACACGTATTGACGTTAAAAATAACCTACTTATAAAACATGATGGTGATAATCGGGTACGGTATCTTAAAACTCAAGCTATGAGGGTTCCAAACACGCCCTCTGAGAAGAGCCAACAAAAAGATCAGCCGGGGTTTTTTTTTTATTATCACCATCTCACAAATCATCATAACTAAGGAACTATCAGAGCCAAATTATTGCCAAGCTTCCTTGACGTTTAAGTAGTCCTTTACATGGTAATAAGATTTTTCAATGAGTTTACGTTTTACATTAACTTTGAACTTATTCAGAGACATCTTTAACGTGTCTTCTGGGAGATTATTGTAGAAGCGGACACTGTATTGCGGTATTGGCACAGCAATAATAATCATGGCCTAGGAGATTACATAGCACCCGTTGAAATATTACGCAATTATAGTGATTTACAACCCCAATACACCCGAAGTTATATCGGACGTTGGACCGGTATCAAACATAATTAATTACTAAAACCGTTAAAATTTAATCTAATCCCGCTCACGGAAATTAAAGGGCTTTGAACGGGAATTGGACTTTAATATTGATCAAATTGTGTATAATACTAGATGATGTCTGCGACTTCGCCCTGTTACGAGGGCCATGAAAATTTTCCACTGAATTTAATTGACTAAAATCCAAAAAAAAAAAGAAATATAAAACACTAGCGAATGCCCGCGACTTCGTCTGCGTGGTTTGAGGGGTTTTGGTTCCGCGGGAACTCTTTAATTTTCCGGGATAAAAAGTAGCCTCAGCAATGATATTTTATTTTTTTGTAAATCACTAGATATTGAAATATGGTGTTATATATTTTTGGAATCTACTCATTATTTTCTGATGATGATGATGATGAGATGATGATTATATAGTTAATCTTATTTTCGATTTTTTTTTCAACTTTAGTCTTTAATGCGGGACCATGGACACCCCTTCAATTTTTTTTTAAATTTTACTAGCTTATGTCACCCGGAATAAGCTAGGGATTCTAACGATACCTCATTTATCAAAATCGGTTCAGGCGTATAAAAGTTATGGTGGAATATACAAACTCACATACATACATGAACCATGAAAACAATATATTCCTTTTTTCAGGCAGTCGTATAATAAAAAAAAAGATAAAAAGGAGCCCATATAAAAAGAATCTCTAAAGATGAACTCGTTTCTACAAGTTTCTAGATTTTTAGATAGATTTTTAGAGTGCGCAGTTTAAAGAGCAATCGACACAAAGTGAATCTGTAATGATGTCTTCCACAAAGGAACGAGCGAGCGATGAGTATGTCAGGGGCGGCCATTTTCCCATGTCAGATCGGTATTACGATTAGTCTGTTGGAATGCATAAGTCTCATTTCTTGAAGTGTTATCTGTTCTTTAATTTGATTGTTTTTTTTCATCTTTTTACTCTTTCAAAAAGAAAAAATTCAAAATTCAATACTCAACTCAATACTCAATATCATTTATTCAATATAGGTACACTGTAGGTACACTTATTGACGTTAAGAATTACTTAGTTATAAAACATGATGGTGATAATTGGTTACGGTATCTTAAAACTAAAGCTCCAAACGCGCCCTGGTCTGAGAAGATCCCACAACCAACTCAGCCGGGTACAAACCAACAAACAAACACACAACAAGTGTACCTATATTGAATAAATGATATTGAGTATTGAGTATTCTTATATCCTATTGAGTCCTTCAATCACGCCATAACGGATCAACGTGATGTTTGGCTTTGAGGACATAGGCTACCTACTTTTTTATCCTGGAAAATCAAGGAGTTCCTGCGGGAATCAAAAAAACTTAAACCACGCGGACGATCAGCTATAGTAAGTGCATAATGTTGAATCTTGTACAACGGTACAGAACCCTTTGTTTGTTAGTCCGACTCGCACTTGGCCGGTTTTCACAATTTTGCCACGGGAAGGCATAATTTTTTATCCCATTTAGCATAGTTTTGGGTTTACCTAGAATCTAGAGTAAAACCTAATTAGCACCTTTGTATAATTTTACATTATGAACGTGGAAAATATAAATTCTGGAACGCGCTTTAATAAAATCATACGGAAAAATGCCGAAGCGGGGAATGTTTTCGCCAAAAAATTTATTTTACTAATTAACTTTCATGCTTTCGTGGATTTTAGTAACAATAATTTGTAGTGAAATTTTACGAATAGTTCAATTTATAAATGCACTAGTTAAACCGCCCCGGTTTCGCACGACACCTACTTATAATAGGGATGATGACAACTCAATCAAATCAGCAACTCTTTTTCAAACTTAAAAACGCACTTCTAGTATGGAAGTTGTATGAAATTCACAGTTGTGACGTCATCGAATTTCAACGCACTCTTTTTCTTTAATCTATATTTTGAAATGGTTGTCAAACTTAAAATTAACCGAGGATGTCAATGTTAGGTATTTTGAAAGACCCTCTTTTTAAAAATCAGTTAGAAATAATTTATTTTTGATATAGGCATCATCCCTATTGTACTAGCGAATGCCCGCGACTTTGAAGAGGAGTTTGTGTTTTTTTGGTTCCCGCGGGAACTCTTTAATTTTCCGGGATAAAAAGTAGCCTAGTGGTATTCCAGACTATAATCTATTTCTGGGATAAAAAGTAGCTTATGTGTTGTACCAGACTATAATCTATCTCTGTGGCAAATTTCAGCCAGATCCGTTCAGCCGTTGGGACGTGATTGAGTAACAAACATCCATACATCCATTTATCCATACATCCATAGATCCATACATCCATACATCCATATATCCATACATCTATACATCCATACATCCATCCAAACTTTCGCATTTATAATATTAGTGAGATAAGATATTAGTGAGATTAGTGAGATTTAAATATGATTATATTTTGTTATCCATACCACAGATTAAATACAAGGCGGTACGTTAATTCTATAAAATCTATAGATAGTCTATACTAATATTATAAATTATTATGCGAAAGTTTGGATGGATGGATGTTTGTTACTCGATTACGCCAGAACGGCTGAATGGATCTGGATGATATTTGGCACAGACATAGATTTTAGACTGGAACAACACATAAGCTACTTTTTATCCCGGAAAATTAAACAGTTCATGCGGGAACCAAAAACCTTATTCCACGCGGACTAAGTCGTGGATACCTGAGGGCATGCTAACATCGTTTATATCACTACTGTTTTAATATTGTTGACTTTCATGTTTTAGAATTATAATGCTTATTTTTGGAACGCTAAGATAGTGTCTTAAAACTGTCATTTTGAAGTAATACTGCAGGGCGACCGGATAAAAATGACAGCTACAGAATAGCGATCGCAATCACCTCTGCAGGGCGACCGCGTATCTTCTGCATTAATCATTGTTACAGTATCAATTGTTGTGATTGGCTGAATTTATGGCATTGTTGCGTCAATGGATTTTGTCCAATAGTGGAAGAGTGTTATCCAATCAGAGGTGATTGCGATCGTTACACTGTAGCTGTCAGAGATACGCGGTCGCCCAGCCGATTGGTTATCACTCTTCCACTATTGGACAAAATCCATTGACGCAACAATGCCATAAATTCAGCCAATCACAACAATTGATACTGTAACAATGATTGATGCAGAAGATACTTGGTCGGCCTGCTGATAAAACTGACAGCTACAGTGTAACGATCGAAATCACCTCTGATTGGTTATCACTCTTCCACTATTGGACAAAATCCATTGACGCAACAATGCCATAAATTCAGCCAATCACAACAATTGATACTGTAACAATGATTGATGCAGAAGATACTTGGTCGCCCTGCAGATAAAAATGACAGCTACAGTGTAACGATCGAAATCACCTCTGATTGGTTATCACTCTTCCACTATTGGACAAAATCCATTGACGCAACAATCCCATAAATTCAGCAAATCACAACAATTGATACTGTAACAATGATTGATGCAGAAGATAGTTGGTCGCCCTGCGGATAAAAATGACAGCTACAGTGTAACGATCGAAATCACCTTTGATTGGTTATCACTCTTCCACTATTGGACAAAATCCATTGACGCAACAATGCCATAAATTCAGCCAATCACAACAATTGATACTGTAACAATGATTGATGCAGAAGATACTTGGTCGCCCTGCAGATAAAAATGACAGCTACAGTGTAACGATCGAAATCACCTCTGATTGGTTATCACTCTTCCACCATTGGACAAAATCCATTGACGCAACAATCCCATAAATTCAGCAAATCACAACAATTGATACTGTAACAATGATTGATGCAGAAGATAGTTGGTCGCCCTGCGGATAAAAATGACAGCTACAGTGTAACGATCGAAATCACCTGTGATTGGTTATCACTCTTCAACTATTGGACAAAATCCATTGACGCAACAATGCCATAAATTCAGCCAATCACACCAATTGATGCTGTAACAATGATTGATGCAGATGTTACGCAATCGGAAGTTACGTTGTCGTAGAGGTGTTTATTATAGTGAAGTTGTGTAACAATAGACTACGAGTCATTCGATCTCCGGTAATTTGTGTAATAGCAACCCTATTCTATACCTACTCCTCACTAGCTCCTATTAAACCTAATGGCGTACCTCGCAACTCACATTAATGTACTTAACATGTCGGCAATTCTAGCAAAAATCAATACGTATCTTCTATACTATACTATTCTAATATTATAATTGCGAAAGTTTGGATGGATGTTTGTTACTCAATCACGCTCCAACGGCTGGATGGATCTGGATGAAATTTGGCACAGAGATAGATTATAGTCTGGAATAGCACATAGGCTACTTTTTATCCCGGAAAATTAAAGAGTTCCTGCGGGAACCGAAAAACGCAGACGAATTCGCAGGCTTGAGCTAGTCCTCTATAAATATGCGAAATACCACTCATTCACTCACTCACTCATCACGATATTTCAGGACCTATAAAGCATACAGACTTGAAATTTGCAAGGTAGGTTCCTTTTGAACCGGAACCGCTGAAGTTTCCACGGCCGAAGCCTCCCACCAGGCCAGACCAGGGAAAATTCAGAAATTATAAATTCCCAAATTGACCCCGCCGGGGATCGAACCCGGGACCTCCGCACGTTAAGACAACAGCGCTACACACTGCGCCACGGAGGTCGTCAATAAAAAAAAAACCTATTCCCCACTAGCACTTAGTAACCGTAATGGCGTACCTCATTACTCACAGACGTACTGGTAGTTATGTAGTTACCGGGATCAAAAGCGGCAACTGTATTACATACAAAGGACAGACAACCATACAAGTAAAATTATTTTCATCTAGCTAGAGACTTTCTTTATTATACGACTGCCTGAAAAAAGGAGTATATTGTTTTCAGGGTTCATGTATGTATATATGTGAGTTTGTATATTCCACCATAACTGCTATATGCCTGAACCGATTTTGATAAGTGAGGTATCGTTAGAATCCCTAGCTTATTCCGGGTGACATAGTCTAGTAAAATTTTTATAAAAATGGATGGGGTGACCATGGTCCCGCATTAAAGACTAAAGTTGAAAAAAAAAATCGAAAATAAGATTAACTATATAATCATCATCTAGAAAATGATGAGTAGATTCCAAAAATATATAACACTACAGTTCAATATCCAGTGATTCACAAAAAAATATCATTTAATAAAAAATGTGAATATAAGATTCCAAAGGCTATATATGCAAATCGCTTCTTATGGAAGTAAACTCCAAAAATAATATGGCAGGGCAGTCGTATTTTTTAATTCGTTAAATTAATTTCACTTGTTTAATTATCTATTCACTTTGACCGACAATAGAGCACAAACATTGCCCGATCGAAACAATACAGATCCACCATTATGAAACGCGAACGAATTATGCATTCATGAGTTTATTTCCATCAACATTGAGCCTAGCGCTCAGGTAGGGTTGCTACCTACTTATAAAACATAATATAACAAGCGTGTAGCTTTCATTCACGTAATGTATGTGTAGTTAAGTGTCCTAGACGAACTGTACGCACTTGTGCAGTAAGTAACAACATTTTACAGCAAAAAGAAAAGGCTAAAAAAAATGCCATTCATAGTGCCGATCTAGAACAGTCTCCGATCGGTCGGTTGGAGGAAAAAAAAGGAACACACAAAAAAAAAATATAACAAAACGTTAGAAAATAAAACATCAAAATTTCTATCAAACGGATTTGACGTCAGGGACGTGAAAAACTTATGTATTTATATCTATTGGTACATTTTAATATACTGCTGCATTCGTGTCTAGTTTATTACTATACGATGCCCGTGACTAAGTCCAAGTTTATAAGGTTTTTGAACTTTTTAATTTAATATGATGATAAAAATTCGCATAAATATTTGCCAAAGAAAGAAAAAAAGACAGACAAATACACTTTCGCATATATAATAATACTAGCGAATGCCCGCGACGTCTGCGTGGTTTGAGGTTTTTTGGTTCCCTCGGGAACTCTTTAACTTTCCGTGATAAAAAGTATGTGCCTATGTGCTATTCCAGACTATAATCTATCTCTGTGCCAAATTTCAGCCAAATCCGTTCAGCCGTTGGGGCGTGATTGAACAACAAACATCTATACCTCCACACATCCATACATCCATACATCCATACATCCATCCAAACTTTCGCATTTATAATATTAGTAAGATTAGTATGGATATGGATTTAGGTAAGAGAGCACAATATCTCTGTTTATATAATACATTGAAATGTTACAAAAGCAATTAAATATTGCATTGGAGTATAACAATTACATCTAATTAGGGGTATGGGTTTAATATAACTGCCATGCCCCTAAGGTTAGCCCGCTACCATCTTACACTGCATCATCACTTACCATCAGGTGAGATCGCAGTCAAGGGAAAACTTGTAGAGGATAAAAAAAAAAATATTGACTTGGTACTTAATATCTTATAAGAAAATTGTCAACCCTACCGTCCCCCTGAAAGCCGTTGATTTTCATACAATGCCGCCCATCACGATTCCTATATTCATTAGAGTTTTTGTAGTACAGTGATTGATGGAAGATGGGCGGATATACTTATTATACGTGACCTTAGCTTGGGGTACTCTTTGTATACAAAACTTTGGTTATAATAAGCAACCTTGTTTTTGATTGGTTGGTTAGTTTACATGTCCGACTGCGGATGTCGAGGTCCTGCTTTTGATCCTTGGATCAGACCAAAAATAGTAAGTTAGTTTTGGAGTGAAACTTCTTTCATTATTTTCAATGAATTTTCTAAAACCTTCGTTTGATTGGTTAGTTAGTTTACATGTCCGACTGCTGATGTCGAGGTCCTGCGTTTGATCCTTGGATCAGACCAAAAATAGTAAGTTAGTTTTGGAGTGAAACTTCTTTCATTCTTTTCAATGAATTTTCAAAAAACTTCGTTTGATTGGTTGGTTAGTTTACATGTCCGACTGCGGATGTCGAGGTCCTGCTTTTAATCCTTGGATCAGATCAAATATAGTAAGTTAGTTTTGAAGTGAAACTTCTTTCATTCTTTTCAATGAATTTTCAAAAACCTTCGTTTGATTGGTTAGTTAGTTTACATGTCCGACTGCGGATGTCGAGGTCCTGCGTTTCATCCTTGGATCAGATCAAATATAGTAAGTTAGTTTTGAAGTGAAACTTCTTTCATTCTATTCAAAGAATTTTCAAAAACCTTCGTTTGATCGGTTGGTTAATTTACATGTCCGACTGCGAATGTCCTGCGTTTGATCCTTGGACCAAAAATAGTAAGTTAGTTTTGAAGTGAAACTTCTTTAGAATCATTGTGATTTGAAAATTCGATGAAACGAAAAAAGCGACATCAAAAAGAGACAAACATATTCATAATAGGATCTAACCCGCGAGATAATGAGATAGAATGCAAGTCATATTTTTTTTTTTTTTTTTATCCACTACAAGTTAGCCCTTGACTGCCATCTCACCTGATGGTAAGTGATGATGCAGTCTAAGATGGTAGCGGGCTAACCTGTTAGGGGCATGGCAGTTATATTAAACCCAAACCCCTATTCGGTTTCTACACGGCATCGTACCGGAACGTTAAATCACTTGGCGGCACGTCTTTGCCGGTAGGCTGGTAACTAGCCACGGCCGAAGCCTCCCACCAGGCCAGACCAGGGAAAATTCAGAAATTATAAATTCCCAAATTGACCCTGCCGGGGATCGAACCCGGGACCTCTGCACGTTAAGACAACAGCGCTACACACTGCGCCACGGAGGTCGTCGAAATATATTTTATCTCATTCTCTTGTGGGCTTCTTTTCTGAAGTTTCACTTCTGCCGTGTGTGAATTGCATACACACTTTTTTCTGACGAGTAATTCACAGTATACTAGCACAGAATTCCTTTCTGTTGGCGGTATTTTACACCCGTGCCTCGTAAATCACGTAGGTAAAGTATGTTCTGCGGCTGATCTCCCTCAGGTCATTTCGGATTGCTAACCCATCGGCACTGTGACAGTAAAGGAATAAAGAGGGCAATTATTTCATACTAGACTAGATGAAAAAAGTGCTAGATGAAAAAACGCTAGTAGTTTTTTGATTAATAACATTTTAATTTCGCTAGAAAGCATATAAAGCCCTTTCCCGAGATACAACCTATCTCTGTACCAAATTTCAACAAAATCGGTTAAAAGATTGACCGTGAATGCGTAGCAGATAGACAGACATACGTTCGCATTCATTTATTAATAGTGGATATTATAATTTTTTTTTATATTAATACATTTTTTTCTTAATGCTTTACGTAACAAAATGTTGTATAATGAACTCTGAAGTCATGCCTTTTGAAATGCCATCTACATCTTTCGTAAGATCAAGGGTCAGGTAGTAACCATAATATCTAAGATATGTTTTTCATTTGCGAATTGGAAAGGTCTCGAAAGAAAATTGTTTAGGAAGTTATGTATACTTACATTCCCTTTGGAAATAATTTCAAAGGGAAAGTCCCTTTGAAATTATTTCCAAGATTAGATTGGTCAAAGGTAAAGGAAGCAATCAGGTCCCTTTTGATTGGTCGGTGATATTAAGGCGCGATTTTATAAACGCCAGGTGAAAAATTAACCTTCCTTTTAGGTTTCAAAACCTCCCTGGCACAGTGGTGAATGCGGTGATCACTATATGAGACCTTGGGTTCTGTTGCCGGCAGTTTTTAAGGGTTCGGTACCTCAAGAGGAACAAGTGAACTTAATTTTAAAAAAATACGACTGCCCTGCCATATTATTTTTGGAGTTTACGTCCCTAAGAAGCGATTTGCATAATATATAGGCTTTGGAATCTTATTCACATTTTTATTAAATGATATTTTTTGTGAATCACTGGATATTGAACTATAGTGTTATATATTTTTGGAATCTACTCATCATTTTCTAGATGACAATTATACAGTTAATCTTATTTTCGAATTTTTTTTTTCAACTTTAGTCTTTAATAAGCGATCATGGTCACCCCTTAAATTTTTTGAAATATTTTACTAGCCCATGTCACCCGGAATAAGCTAGGGATTCTAACGATACCTCATTTATCAAAATCGGTTCAGGCGTATAGAAGTTATGGTGGAATATACAAACTCACATACATACTAAGATGAACCCTGAAAACAATATACTCCTTTTTTCAGGCAGTCGTATAAAAAGGAACCTTTATAGGATCACTTGACACTTCTTTGGTCTCTCTGTATAATTCTAAAACACGAAAGTCAACAATATTAAATAATACGGCTTTAGCGATGGAAGTATAAGCCTCCAGGAATCACCGCATCTTTCACCGCAAAATGCTGCGGAAATCGATTAATATTTTAGATATTCATTTTAGATTTAAGCTTATCTTACTCTGAAATGGCCAACCTAACATAGCTAACATACGGGACATTTTATGGTGGGTTTTATTGCAAATCACTGCAGGAATACTTTAGGAGTACCATTTGGTTTATTTATTGCACATACACGTCATAAATTTCGAGATAGATAGGTTTATTTACGTTTAATGCGGTAGAATGCATATAATATTGGCAATAGTAGTAAAATGAACTCAAAGGTCATACTGATATTATAAATGTGAAAGTGTGCCTGTCTGTTTGCTACGCTTTCACGGCCCATCTGTTCGACCGATTTTGATGAAATTTTATACAGGGATAGGTTGTATCCCCAGGATGGACTTAGGCTACTTTTTAAACCGGAAAATTCAAGAGTTCCTGCGGGGGTAAAAAAATAAATTGTTTAGTATTTAGTAAGATTAGTTAGTAAGATATGGAAGTGAAGCTCCTTCCGGAGTGATGGGCAGTCAAGCGTAGCAGACAAACAGACACACTTTCGCAATTGTACTTTTAAGTATGGATTATGTTTGCAAGTAGATACGTACTTCTGACTTTTTTTTTTTTTTTTTTTTTTTCAATTAATTAAATAGGTCAGCGCTTGGCTGCAATCAGATTTGCATGTAACATGTGCCCTACTTACGAAGACACTGAAATAAACCCAGTTTTTCTCGATAAATATTTACGAGCTTTTACGGCAGTTTTACGTGCGTACCCGTCTGGTAGCAGAATATCAATGTTATACTTTTTATACGACTGCCTGAAAAAAGGAGTATATTGTTTTCAGGGTTCATGTTATTATGTATGTATGAATGTGAGTTTGTATATTCCACCATAACTTCTACACGCCTGAACCGATTTTGATAAATTAGATATTGTTAGAATCCCTGGGTTATTCCGGGTGACGTAGGCTAGTAAAATTAAAAAAAAAATATGGTGTGACCATGGTCCCGCATTAAAGATTAAAGTTGAAAAAAAAAAACATTGAAAATAAGATTAACTATATAATCATCATCTCGAAAATGATGAGTAGATTCCAATTACATGTAACACTATAGTTCAATATCCAGTGATTCACAAACAAAAATCATTCAATAAAAATGTGAATAAGATTGTAATTTATCTAGATTAATTTAGATTTTTAACTTTTTAGTTCGTTTTTTGGCAGGGCAGTCGTGTTTTTTAATTTTTTTAATTAGGTATGTCTTGTAAAGCACTTTATTTTTAATTCTAAAAACTGCCTTCCAGCTAATTAGAACGCAGTGCTGCAGCCAGCGGCGGAGCGAATGGATTAAAAATAAATAAATAAATAAAAGTTTATTGACCAGCACTACAATACTTAGCATAACTAAACTCATACAGATACAAATTAAACTTAAATTATTAAACGTGCGGTCAATTGGCCTCCTCCTCAGCCCGTGCCAAAGCATGAGAGATAGGTATATACCTACCTAACATACTGCAACGCTGTTTTCAGGAGGGGCCAAAAAGCTATTAGCCTTCACTATAGCTATTGTACTTAAGTGCCGGCCGCCAGATCATTGATGGACGCTCCTCTTACATTCACTCGAAGGAACTTAAAGTAATAATACTTAACTTTTTTTTTGTTTCTAGGCAGCAGGAAATCCTCATTGATGTCACTACTGACATGCCCGACTTCACTGAGATGCTCCCGGTGACCTACGGACTAAAACCTCCTGCTAATCTGGCCGCTCTTCTCGGTGCTGCGATGTGCATAACTTCGAGAAGGGGCTGTCTATCTGGCTCAGGCTTTATTTGCTTTTTGCCTAGCCTATTCGTCTTTCACTATCTTCCCGATAATACTCTGCAACATTTTAGCACCCCTGTCCTAAGCTTGTACACTGCTTAGCATCTGTGGCACCAAATTGTTTTTCGTCACGGGGTCTCCGTTTCCACGTGCCTCGTTTCTTACTTCCTCGAACTCCCTACATTCAAAGATTGCGTGGTTTGGAGTGTCTTCCTTTTCTTCGCAGTTTTCATCGGCTGCCTTACCTATAGCGTACAGGTAATAATAGCACAATGCTTAACTACAAAAACAAAACGAAACAGGCATAAAAATTAGTTCCAATCGTGGCCACCGGGTCAGACAAGTCTGTGGGTCTAGCATATCATGAGTAACTCAAGATGGCCTACATGAAATAACTAAATCTTTTCATTAAACTTAAATAAACAGTTGTAAGCTTAAGACAATTTTCTTACCCAAGCAATCCCGTCTTTGCGTTCAGCTATGGCTTCAGGCCGCTATGTCAAGTTATTGGTACGAGTTAGGTTAATTTTATTTGTCTTCTGTAAATATAGTGTGATATAATATATATAAAATAACTAAATATTTTCATTAAACTTAAATAGAAAGTTGTAAGCTTAAGACAGTTTTCTTACCCAAGCAATCCTCGGCTAATACCTTCGTCAAGTAATTGGTACGAGTTAGGTTAATTTTATTTGTCTTCTGTAAATATAATGTGATATAATATATATAATATATATAAAATAACTAAATCTTTTCATTAAACTTAAATAGAAAGTTGTAAGCTTAAGACAATTTTCTTACCCAAGCAATCCTCGGCTAATACCTTCTTTGCGTTCAGCTATGGCTTCAGGCCGCTATGTCAAGTGATTGGTACGAGGTTAATTTTACTTGTCTTCTGTAAATATAATGTAATGTAATATATAATATATATAAAATAACTAAATCTTTTCATTAAACTTAAATAGAAAGTTGTAAGCTTAAGACAATTTTCTTTCCCAAGAATCCTCGGCTAATACCGTCTTTGCGTTCAGCTATGGCTTCAGGCCGCTATGTCAAGTGATTGGGTACGAGTTAGGTTAATTTTATTTGTCTTCTGTAAATATAATGTAATATAATATATAATATATATATAAAATAACTAAATCTTTTCATTAAACTTAAATAGAAAGTTGTAAGCTTAAGACAATTTTCTTACCCAAGCAATCCTCGGCTAATACCTTCTTTGCGTTCAGCTATGGCTTCAGGCCGCTATGTCAAGTGATTGGTACGAGGTTAATTTTACTTGTCTTCTGTAAATATAATGTAATGTAATATATAATATATATAAAATAACTAAATCTTTTCATTAAACTTAAATAGAAAGTTGTAAGCTTAAGACAATTTTCTTTCCCAAGCAATCCTCGGCTAATACCTTCTTTGCGTTCAGCTATGGCTTCAGGCTGCTATGTCAAGTGATTGGTACGAGTTAGGTTAATTTTATTTGTCTTCTGTAAATATAATGTAATGTAATATATAATATATATAAAATAACTAAATCTTTTCATTAAACTTAAATAGAAAGTTGTAAGCTTAAGACAATTTTCTTTCCCAAGCAATCCTCGGCTAATACCTTCTTTGCGTTCAGCTATGGCTTCAGGCCGCTATGTCAAGTTATTGGTACGAGTTAGGTTAATTTTATTTGTCTTCTGTAAATATAATGTAATGTAATATATATAATATATATAAAATAACTAAATCTTTTCATTAAACTTAAATAGAAAGTTGTAAGCTTAAGACAATTTTCTTTCCCAAGAATCCTCGGCTAATACCGTCTTTGCGTTCAGCTATGGCTTCAGGCCGCTATGTCAAGTGATTGGGTACGAGTTAGGTTAATTTTATTTGTCTTCTGTAAATATAATGTAATATAATATATAATATATAATATATATATAAAATAACTAAATCTTTTCATTAAACTTAAATAGAAAGTTGTAAGCTTAAGACAATTTTCTTACCCAAGCAATCCTCGGCTAATACCTTCTTTGCGTTCAGCTATGGCTTCAGGCCGCTATGTCAAGTGATTGGTACGAGGTTAATTTTACTTGTCTTCTGTAAATATAATGTAATGTTATATATAATATATATAAAATAACTAAATCTTTTCATTAAACTTAAATAGAAAGTTGTAAGCTTAAGACAATTTTCTTTCCCAAGCAATCCTCGGCTAATACCTTCTTTGCGTTCAGCTATGGCTTCAGGCCGCTATGTCAAGTGATTGGGTACGAGTTAGGTTAATTTTATTTGTCTACTGTAAATAAGGCGGTTATAGCTTAGCAGTTAAGACGTCGGCATTCTATTCCGAGGGTCCAGAGAATGATCCCGGGTGAGAGTTCAGCGCTAACAGTGGTACACTCAAAACTTGGGAGATATCTGTTATGTCCATATATGAAATAAACAAATTGAGTTGACACTTAATTTTCCAGGATAAAAAGTAGCATGTCCTCCCCAGGATTTATCTAATACATTTAAACGTTACATATATATATATTTATATATAATCTGCATCTCGGAAACGGCTCAAACGATTATCATGAAATTTTGTATGCAGGGGGTTTCGGGGGCGATAAATCGATCCAGCTAGGATTCATTTTTAGAAAATGTCGTTTTATCTGTATTTTCAGACAGTGAAAAACTGCTGCAATATTATCATTAGAATACGGAGCTATTCTAATATTAAATAAACACAATTTTCTCCTATCTAAACAATATTAAATACAATATACATTATAAAATTGTCTCCCGTCTAAACGTCAATCTAGCTTAATAAAATAAGGCAGGCACGTGTACAGTTTATTGACTAAAACAATAGAACATGTGCGGGATTACCCCGGACGAGCGTCATACGGGATTACACGCTTATCCCGGACGATTAAAATGTGACACGTTTACGACATTTTTGTATATGGAAATATTTTAGCCCGGCAACCCGCATTGGAGCAGCGTGGTGGGTCTAAGCTCTAATTCCCTCTCTCCTACGAGAGTGGAGGCCTGTGCCCAGCTGTGGGACGCTATTGGGCTTAAGTAGTGGTGGTGTAATATATATTCATGAGTTAACTAAACGATGCCCGCGACTTTGTCCGCGTGAACTAAGCTTTCTGATTTCCGCGGTAACTCTTCAGTTTTCCGGGATTAAAAGTAGCCTATGTCCATCCCCAGGAATACGACCTATCTCTGTAGCAAAATGTCATCGAAATCGGTTGAACTGATGGACCGAGAAAAAATAGCATACCTCACGTGAACCAAGCCCAGGGGCGTCACTTATTAGGTAGGTAGTTTAGAACTTTAAAATTTTTATCAGCTTTTCTACAGGTAGCGCTCGAAAACACAAATATTTACATTTATTTTATTTATTATAATTATTAATCTTAAAATGTGTAAGAAACTGTGCCACAAAAACCACAGTCGGTTTTAATGTGCACCGTGTTATACGTAATAGGTTATACATAATACGATAATTAATTATATATAAGGAAATGAGCATACTATAACATAAAAACTTAATAAATATATATATACTTAAAAATATAGTGGGTAGGCTACAAAAATTTTAACTGAGCGTTTAGCCATTTGCATACAATTAGCATTTTGCACTTCGCGAGCTAAAGCATCTGGTCATCGGTTTTGCATACATTTACTTTAACGACGGAGTTTAAGAAGATGTAATTCGTTTTGATTTTTTTGTTAAAACCTTTTGCTATTTTAAAAAAGCAATTGCTGAAATGTTTGTCGGTTCTCTTAAGTAGTAGTTTTTCTTTCCGAACTGATGGTAAGTCATACAAAACGTCGTATCATAAAATACACCTGGGGCGCTACTACCATTGTTAAAAGTAATATTATCCCAAAACTAAAATAATACTAGTTAGTGGTTCGCCCCGAACTGAGACCTCGCGGTATCCCTATGATAGTTTTAACTATATATTGTAATAGTTAACTTTTAACATTAGACGCAAAAGAGCTAAAGAGTTATTGGAGAAACGAATAAACTTTTACAGAGCGCCATCTATTGACATTATTGTGAGGTTCTGTCAAAAATACTGAAGCTCATTAAAAATTAAATAATTTCGTTTCAATATAATACTTATCTTATTTTAGCATTTGCTGTTCAAGTACAGGATGTAATAGGCATGATGACAGTAACCATGAATCAATGAAATTATGAATTTATCTAATGAAATAGGATTCATGGATTATAAAAAACGTATTTATTTTTCTATTTCGAGTGAAATTGCTATTTATTTTGATAAAATAAAACTATAAAATATATCAATCCTCCATATTGGATTAAACGCCAAGAAGCGAATGACGTCACAATTGTTTGTTTCGAGCTTTGACAATCACACTATTGTTTACTGCACACTGCACAGAGTACATTGGCAAAAACAATAGTGACGTCACAAACGACGCCATGACACCGGCTAGCGTTTTGGCGTGAAATTAAAAATTTAAATTTCAAATGCCAATTTCATCCAAAAAAAAAGTTGCTGATTTGACTATTTGTCAAATACCCAATTATTCTTAGATGTAATAGGCATGATGACAGTAACCAAGAATCAATGAAATTATAAATTTATCTAATGAAATAGGATTCATGGATTATAAAAAACGTATTTATTTTTCTATTTCATGTGAGATTGCTATTTATTTTGATAAAATGAAACTATAAAATACAGCAATCCACCATATTGGATGGACACCAAGAAGCGAATGACGTCACAATTGATTGTTTTCGAGCTTTGACAATCACACTATTGTTTACTGCACACTGCACAGAGTACAATAGTGACGTCACAAACGACGCCATGACACCGGCTAGCGTTTTGGCGTGAATTTTAAAATTTAAATTTCAAATGCCAATTTTATCTACGAAACCTTATTTTTCTGCTGAAATAAGATATTTTTTCGAAATAGTAGACACTTCCGAACATAATCTGACCATTTTTCAAAATCAGTCATCATGCCTATTCAAATAATTGATCAAGTTTCAGGTTCAGCCTTTCAGAAAATTGAGAGTTCTGAGGCAAACTATGGACGTTAGAAAATCTACACTTTGAAAGCGCCCCATTTCGTCAATTTTAGGAGAAAAATTAAAAAAAATATATTTTTGTACTCTATTTCTAAATATATATTCTAATCTTTAAAATAATATACCGCAACCCTATGTAACGCTATAAAAATATTTTACTTCGCAATCACTTCTATGAGAGCCCCCCTGAAATAAGGATTTTTATAACTTTTTAAGCCATATTCGGCTGGAGGCCATTGGTTTACATATTATATTTAAATTTGAAGTAATTACGTTTAGTAATTCAGAGGTTATAAGGCTCTGACAGACGGACGGACGGACAAGCGCAAATTCACTCAAGTAGACTCAGAGACCTTCGCTTCGCTCGACAATGTCTGTCTGAATGCCCATCTTTTTAACCGGGGTTGAGGTCTTTGATATAGAGATAGGTTGTATCCCGGGATAGAAACGGAGCGGAAAATATCCGCGGGAATTAATAAAAAACTTAATCCACGCTGGCGAAGTCGCGGAAATCATCTAGTAATAAATCGCCACAGCCCGTGAGGCAGATCCTCAAACATCTACAAGTCCCAAACTACACATAATTTGCATATTTAATACATTTAAACTCATTTAACTTTGGTAGTTTCCTCGAGTAGTACTGGCATCAACATAAATTATTTATGTATAAGAAACTTGCATATGTCACCGTAAGATTGTAAAAACCGTTAGATTATAATCTAACTCGCGAAATTTCCATCTGATTATATATTTTTTCGGCAGATTGTAATCTGTTAGGTATATTAACCCGATATAACCTAAGTGCCTACCTGAGGTGCGATTATGTAAGAATTGCCGATCCAATCGTCTAAGTTCGGCGTCAAAGTAAAATAAACCATAACAGGATTGAATTAGAGCTTAATTTCGTGCATCCATTCTCATAAGTTTATGGTATCGTACATACCTAAACGTATAAGAATGAGTACACGAAATTGAGCTCTAAATCAATAATGTTATGGCTTATTTTAATTTGACGCCGAACTTAGACGATTTGATCGACAATTCTTACACAAGCGGGGGGCTGATTGTTTATATCGAACCCTAACCTAACCTACAAGAAACAGACAAGAAAACGTAAATAAAATGAATATTTCAAAAATTGACACTCAGAACATTGAACGGTTCACAATCTTTCGACAGTTTAGAATTTCGCGAGTTAGATTATAATCTAACGGTTTTTACAATCTTATGGTGAGAATTACAATGCATTTCGGTATAATAATAATATTGTGTATACTTGTAGACGCGTCTAAAACACGAAACAGAAGCAGATCTCGTAATCATATTTAATTTTATGTATAACTTCGTTTGGGATAGCAATTTGTCTAAAAAAGTGCTTGACTATGTTAAATGTTGTTTATTTGATAAAGAGAAATGGTAAAACAATAAATTTGGCTACAATAAACATAATTACCTACCTAGGTAGATCAATCCACGAAAGCGCGTATATTGCTTTTAGAAAAAATAGTTTTCTATCGATGTTATTGCCGACTGAAAAAAGGAGTATATTGTTTTCAGGGTTCATGTATGTATGTATGTGAGTTTGTATATTCCACCATAACTGCTATACGCTTGACCCGATTTTTATAAATGAGTTATCGTTAGAATCCGTAGCCTATTCCGGGTGACATAAGCCACTACTAGGCACTAGGCTAAAATTAAAAAAAAATTGATTGGGTGACCGTGGTCCCGCATTAAAGACTGAATTTGAAAAATAAGATTAACTATATAATCATCATCTAGAAAATGATGAGTAGATTCCAAAAATATAACACTATAGTTCAATATCTAGTGATTCACAAAAAAATATCATTTATTTAAAATGTGAATAAGATTCTAATTTAACTAGATTAATTTAGATTCTTAATTTTTTAGTTCGTTTTTTGGCAGGGCAGTCGTGTTTTTTTATTTTTTTAAATTATATATATAGTAAGTACCTGGGTGACCGGCATGTTTTTGGTAAATCGTGTTTTATAGAAATTATATTGAAATAAAATTAAAAAATTAAATATCGGACTGGAGAACATCTGGACTCGAACCGGGGTCTTCTGGTTTTAGGGACCGCCCAATGTCCAACCTTATTAGCTATTATAACCTTGTAAATGATGGCGAAATTTACCTTCGTATTCTAATGATATAGCAGGTTTTCATTGCCTGAAAACACGGATAAAACGACATTTTCTAAAAATGAATATCTAGCTAGTTCTATTTATCGCCCCCGAAACCCGCTGTATACTAAATTTCATGAAAATAGTTTGAGCCGTTTCCAAGACTCAGATTATATATATATGTCACCGTAAGATTTTAAAAACCGTTAGATTATAATCTAACTCGCGAAATTGTAAACTGTCGAAAGATTGTGAACCGTTCAATGTCATTGTACAAACCTTCATTGTATTTACGTTTTCTCGTCTGTTTCTTGTAGGTTAGGTTAGGGTTCGACATAAATAATCACGTAGTGCCCGGCCTGCATCGGGTTATTATACCTGACAGATTACAATTTACTGAAAATAATGCGATTTAGATTATAATCTAACGGTTTTTACAAGCTTGTTTATGTATATATGTCACCGTAGATACAAGATTATATATATAAACAAATAAACAAGAATTGCTCGTTTTTAAAGGTATAAGATAGAAAGATTAACCCGGCAGAGAGAATCCTTCCAGGATTTTTGGACCCCTAACAAAAATATTCACACAATCACGCTCGGTAACTCAGGCCAGGGCAAACGAGCGGTTCGCATGTGCAAGATGGATTGCGTGCTGAAACTTCCATAATATCTTCTAGGAATTTGCTACGTTCTTGGAAACACAATTACTTCTAAATTGAGTTTATCCTGCCAGGGTCGCCGCGCTGTAATCAGTATCGAAATTAGTCTAGATAGTTTCAGAATGTTCAAGAGTCAATTTATTAATCTACTAGTAACTAGACGACTTTCCTTCTATTAGGCCCGCGACTTAGCTTCTATTTGGCATCTATTAGGCTAGCTTCGATTAGGTTTTTTATTCCCTTGGGAATTCCTTGATTCTCCGGGTTAAAGAGTAGCCTAATTGGCCTAATAGTAGCCTTTTTAGGCTAAGTTCTATGTTCTTCTCCGCGATGTTACCTTAGGATAAGGAAGGAAGAAGAAAATGTGGAATTAATAATAATTAATATATTTTATTGTACACTATGAAAGAGACAACAAAAATAATAATCTTATCTAAGTAAACTTCACTAAAATGATCACAAAATACCCAATTCAACAAAATCATCAACAATCCCTTGAATTCTCTCATAGAACCGCTCATCCACTTTAACAGTCATCTCTAACAACTCGTCCTTAGCTAAATCGGGTACGTCTTCTTCAATAAAAAACATCGGCAACATATACAGGGTATACATCAAAGCATAGTCCAAACTGTCTTCAAAGCACTTTTCGAAGTCATCTCTCGAGAAAATCGACTCCATATCGAAGTAGTTGAGAAAGCTCGTTAAAGTTTTGAAGTAGACATCTTTGAGATAGTGCAAGTGTTGTTTTCTGAAGTTGCGATCGCTCGCCGCGTATATGAAGTATATGAGGTCGATGACTGGACAGCCGTAGTAGATTTGCTGGTAGTCGATCGGTATGACTTCTGATACTCGTCCGTCCTGGGCAAACAACCAATATTGAATAGAAGCAGGCGTTACTTTGCGGAAGTCCATGTAAAAACCATGTAAGTTCACAAACAACCAATGTTATGGCTCGACTGCGTGATTGCAAAGACAAGGCTATAATTTTTACCCCTATCCGGATACGGTTCCATAGTAATAATGCTTAAAAATGCGAAAGAGTGTCTGCCTGTCTGCTATGCTTTCACGATCCGTTCCGATCTTGACAAAATTTGGTGCGAAGGTAGGAAGAAGTACATACATGTTTATAATTTGACATTGGACACACCTTCAAGACCGGTAATAAATATATATTATGTTAAGTCTATGTTTAAGTATGTTACGGAGAACTCTCAGGCATGCTTGGTTTCCTTACGATGTTTTCCTTCACTGTATTTATAATCGTTAGCTACATAAGCGTTATTATATAGCACATTCAGGGTACGGAATGGAGTAACCAAGAAGCTTAAAGTTTATTAAGCTCTAATATCCATACTAATATTATAAATGCGAAAGTGTATACTGTCTGTCTGTATGTCTGCTACACTTTCACAGCCCATCTATTCAACTAATTTTGATGAAATTTGGTACAGGAATAGATTGTATCTCTAGGAAGGGCATGGGTTTTTATCCCTGAAAATTCAAGAGTTCGGTTGTTAAGTTGCGGGTATCATCTAGTACATTGATAAATTACATACGGTTTCTTTAAGTAATACGTTGTTCATTTTGTAATCACCATGCACCAATGTCTTTATCGTCGAGTTCATTCCGTTCATATAATTCGGATATTTTTTTAGGGAAATAGGAAAGAATTTTGCTATTTTATACTTGGTGGCAGCATCCATTCTTTGTGTGGAAGTATCGCACATTTTCTTGACCAATTCATTCCAATAATCATCATAAAAAAACGACTGTTTTATCGCCTTTATTTTAGTTTCAAAATATTCCGGGTTCCTTTTTTGTAATACAAGAGACAATCCATGGAATTTCGCCAATTGTTTTATAGATAACTCTGCAAAGTCCTTTGACATAACCTCAAATCTTGGCATAATTTTGTATCCCATTTTAGTCAAATTTTCTAAAATAATTACTTTATCATTCGTTTCCTCATAACTTTTCACCATTTTGAATCTTTCTCCTTGGGGAATTTTTGCCTTTTCCTGCAACTCATCATACATTTTCCAGAGTTCTTTATAAACAAATGCCTCCTTCGCGTAAACTTCTGGTATGGAGTACACCTGAAAATCATCATTGTATATGATGTGCTTCAAAAATAAACTTGTTTCTCTATGTCCCTCAGAAGTATTTCCACTTATATAAACTTCATATAATTCCCCTAAAAAGTTATTACCACCTGTAGAAATTTTTCTTGCATCTATCTCATAAGTACGATAGCCTTCTTTGTTAATGATATTCTTAATAGAATTCTGTAAATCTTGTGTGAATTCTTCACTGATAACGATTTTGTTACGTTGATAATTATCACTGCACTCACAACTCTGTTTATCTTCCATTTTTATTGCACTTCTACTGAGGCTTGTCTTATCAGTTTAAATATGATTTAATAAGATGAATAACGTCACAATTTGTTTGAAAATAATTTTGTGTACTTTAATTCATTACATAAGTACTATTAACTTAGTTAAATCCAAACAAAATATATGTGATCTACCATAACTATTCTTGATAACATCACAGTATCACACCACAGATAAGTATGACACACTTTGACGTAAAGTTTACGTTTCGGTTTGCTTATCAAATAATATTACACAATAAATTGATAAGATTTTAACGTTTTATTGTACAATATTTTTATCTCCTTATTTTCCCATAATAATAATTTTCTTTTATTATACGAAGCAATATGCTGTTGTTATATATGCGTAATGATATATTAATTGTAATATATTATTGCATGTGTTTTTAATCTGTACCTATGCTCAGTTTATTTTATCTGCGTGGATCAGAATAACTCGCTCTACGTCGCTCTCTATGTATCGTCTCACAAACTTACTGACCCGGTGGCGAAAATTGGAACTAATTTTTATACCTGTTTAGTTTATGTTTTTATTTTATTTTTCATATATACTAGCGACGCTGTCACCGGGTCAGATAAGTTTGTCGGATACGTGACCTACGGAATCACACTCGTGTATCAAACCGATAAACATACCTTGTACTTTTTCGATCGAATAAAAACTTGTGAGTCAGACTGAGACAAGTATATTATGCTGTTTTATATATGACTTTCAAATAATATCATTTAAATTGCCTAATATTTGAAAATGAGTTTATTCTAATTTAAAGTTACATACTAATTGTGTTTTCTAATATAACAAATCAAATCTTTTTTCTTGAAATAAACTTTTGTATTGAGTACTTTTGAATCTTCAAGTGAATCTACCACTGATTCGGAATACCATTTCTACCGAGAAGAGCTGTTGCTCTTTTTTTTTAACAAAAAATTAGCAATGATCACAAGTATAGAATAAGTACATTTTCTTCCTAGGGATTCATATTTTGGTTTCAAATTATACATTTTTTTTAAATATCTGCCGCTTTACAGTAAGATTCCGTAAGACGATATATTATTTTCTTATGCTTAATTAATATATTTTCCTGAGATAGAGAGAACAATTGTCAATTATTTAATTGACAATGTTAAATAACTATTTTCGTTCACTGCAACTAACCCTTCTCCTATTTGTTTACTTTCTATCTTTTGAAAGACCTTTTTAAATTTGATGCCACACTAATTTCGGCGTAAGGCCACAATTACACTTGTAAGTTTTAACGTAAGTAGCGTACGTAAATAACTTATTCAACTAACACTTGCATTAGATACGCTACTTTCATGACTGTTTACATTTCATAAGTTACTCATACCAGCGACTTACGTAAATGAAACTTAAAAGTGTAATCGTGGCCTAACAATCTTTACAAAAAGTAAAAGAAAAAACTGTTTAGGTAAGTTTCCCCTTTTATTTAACTATCATAACTTTAGTTTGTGTGTGTAAAATAGCAGTAGATCCTAAGTTAAAATCTATTTTAATATTCCCCATTCCATATACTCTTCAACAACTTCTGCTATTCTCTCTTTGTATCTGTTATCCAATTTACCTAAATCTGGAACTCCTTCGTCTACTGTAAATATTATAGGAGAAATATACAAAGCCACCATTAGTCCAAATTCTAATGAAGCCCTAAAATCTTTTTCATAGACCTTCTTCGGATAAACATCGTTTATGTCTAAATCAAAATACTTAAGAAATTCGGTCAATGTATCGTGGTACAGATCTTTCAAGTTATTCATGTGGGCTTTTCTGAATTTACGATCAGTGCCAAGATAAATGAAATTAAAAAAATCCACCAGTGGTGATCCATAAAATAAAAATTGGTAGTCAATCAATACGGCTTCTAATTCTTCCCCGTTCTGAAATTCATAAAAATAAGGAAGATTTTAATAAAACTTATTTTAATGATCGTTTGAAAAGAAAAATAATAATCATTGAAATTCTTATTTGACGTTGTTCTAGACTGATATAGTAAAAGTTATCGGCTTCAAGTAGAAATCCTTCGGTCGTTTTGAAGACGGGCAAAAATAGTACATAGAATAATTTGGAAAAATACTTACGATTTCTTTAAACATCACATTACTTAACCTAAAATCTCCATGACACATGCATTTAACCGAATCAGTGTCACCCGTAGAGTATTTTGGAAATTTCTCATAAAACGAATTTAGTCGAAAATAATCTATCTTCTCTTTTGTGTCGCTATTTAAATGTGTTGTCATAATCTCAAACATTTTATTTGCAAAATTTTTCCATACAATAATGTCATCGAAGACCAATGAAGATTTTATAGCTTTAACCTTATCTTCAAAGTAATCACTCATTTTATGTTTAATCACGAAACTTAGTCCATGTAATTTAGCAAGTTCTACGATTGATAGCTCAGCAAATTTTAAAGGCATAACATCCATTCTATTCAGAGTTTTGAATCCTTTTGTAGCAAGATTCTCAAGAATTATTGCATCTGATGTACATTCATAACTTTTCACAATCTTGAGTCTCTCGCCTTCTGGTACATTTGCATTTTCTTGTAGCATATTGAAAACAGTACTCAAGTCAGTATAAAATAACACTTCATGTGAATAACAAGATTTAACATCAAGAACGGAATTAAAAGCTTCATTTAGAGTGACATGTTTAAGAAAAATATGAATTTCTTTGAGTCCTTCTTTGGTTTCACCTTTAATATCCACTTCATACAGATCTCCCAAATAACTGCTTCCATTATTAGATATTATATTGTGGGATATCTTGTATGAAATAAAACCTTCTTTTACTGCAATATTTTTAAGTGACTCTACGACACTGGGAAGGTACTTAACTTCTGAGGGTTCAACATTAGCTTTATTATTTTTTAATATTTCTTTTGTTAAATACCTGCTGTTCTCTCCGTTTTCCATTTGTACAATATCACAACAATAAGTGAATAAATTGTGATGCGTTGTAACGCTTGCAAAAGTACCGATAGAGTAGTTTAATTTTAAATTGGCAAACAGAAAAACTTGATCATTGTTTTCAAGAGAATAATATTGTAACAGCTTAAATAATTTAGATAAGTTATCACTAAAGTTCCTTGAACACAATCGCCTTGGCCAATGCTCTGAGTTGGCGAACATAAAGTAGCCTTCAGTGCCAGGTGACTTACCAATTTTTGTCACAAAAACTAATTTATACTTAATAGATATTGTAAGTTATAAATGGAAGGTAAACTTTACAATCGTGTATTTTGGAGTCAACATCTCCTGAAGATGCCCCGGTATCGGAGTGAAACGTGCGTTGAGAGTAGTTTGGGAGATTTTTGTGGTGTAGTGAATACCACTGGCTATAATTGCGGGATACACAATAGATTTACCTATTGTCGTGGATTATAGCGAATAAAACTTCTAGTTCCGTCATTAAAAAAAACCTTTCAGTTAAAAAAATCATCTCCCATCAATCCATGTATACTTTAAATTAATAAAAAACGGTCTCAGAGATAAAGCAGTCATCTGCAGTATGCCTTAATATGTTAACAAATTGGTTAGTACGTAAGCTCTGTTTTTTGTAAATCCATGAATTTCGCAAACATCCAATTTAAGTAAAGCGGCTTGCGGGAGCTTTAGCTGTTGAAAGAAAATGAGTTATTTTCCGTTCCATTGTGTTTTCCACTTTTTTAATTCGTTCAAATCACAGTGTAGGAATCATTGTACAGTATGTTTAATCATTGTCAGTCATTCAAAAATTCTTACTTTATATTTTTTATTAAAAAAAAATGTAAACGTTTGGATGTTTATAATATGTACGTGTTAGCATTATTACTGTTTGCCATTATATCTCATGAAACAGGAAGTATAATATTAGTCAATTTGACTCGTTTCATGTCATTTGATTTAATCTGCAGTTACCGACGCCATATTGAAATTAGTTAGTATAAATACGAGTGTTTTGACGATAGTAATTCAGTCTGCAGGCAGACTCTGCGATTATTGAATACTTTTGTGTTTAGATGGCAATTTGGTTTAGAGCTTAACGATAGCAATCGTGGCCGGACCAAATGAATGTTTAGCTAACTTTTATCTTATTACATCATGGGGAGATTCTCATACAAACATTTTTGCCAATGTACACACACTTAAAATGTAATGATAGAAAAATGTCTATATTATAAAAATAAATAACTATTAAAAATTTGTAGATTTTGGAATCCACAGTTCTAATCCTTCGTTGTTTTAACGCACGCTAAAAGAAATATGTTCTTCTGAAATTTGACAAGAAATAAATCATGTTTATTTTTTTTGATTTCATGAAATTGCATTAAATAAAAAAAACTTGATTTATTTCTTGTTAAATTTCAAAGGGACGAAGTAAATAAAGTATAAATAGTAAAAATACCATCTATTTAAAAACGCTAGTTGCTACAGTGTACGTCGTGTTTTTTTGTATGAAGTTACACTTCTCTCTGTAGAGAGTAGTATAGTAACACAGTATATATCTATACTTCTATACTGTCTGTTTGACTGTACTGTTTGTTGTACTGTACTGTTTGACGGATGTTTGTTACTCAATCAAACTTAAAAAAAAAAACTAAACAGGCATAAAAATTTGTTCCCTTCTTGGCCACCGGGTCAGTTCAATTTGACGGACTGAAAAAACCCGGCTTAGTTTGTTGTGGGCTCTTCTCAGACCAGGGCGCGTTTGGAACCCTCGTAGCTTTAGTTTTAAGATACCGTAACTATTTATCAGCATCATGTTTTTATATGTAAGTAAGTAATGGACGTCAATATGTGTACCTATAGTGTACCTAAATTGAATAAATGAATTGAATTGAATTGACTATATAAACTGCCTCGTTGGTCTAGTCACTCTAGTGGTTAGCATGTTTGACTGCGGCCGACGAGGTCCCGGGTTCGAGTCCCGGGTCGGGCCAATTAAGTATTGGGTTTTTCTGACTAGAAATTCTCATTACTAGCCCGGAGTTAGGAAGTTGGCGGTGTTTCACCCCCGTGCCTCGGAGAGCACGTTAAGCCGTCGGTCCCGGTTATTATCACTAACATGGTAATAGTCCTCGACCCGCCAACCCGCATTGGAGCAGCGTGGTGGGTCTAATCTCTAATTCCCTCTCTCCTTTGAGAGTGGAGGCCTGTGCCCAGCAGTGGGACGTCAATGGCCTAATAGGCAATTTTAAAAAATATGTCTCAGTGTGGGGAAAAATATAATAAAAGTTGGCTTTCCATTTCGCGGTTCCAATCTAACGGCAGAGCAAACAGACGGTCCCTTTGTCTGAGAGCAAATATATATATATATATGCTATTACAGACAGCGGGCAATACAGTGGCCCATTTGTATAATGGACCGCTCTTACACTGTACAGTAACAATTCTATAATAAAATTCCACGATCCATTTTAGATTTGCCTTTACACAAGTTTAATTAAATGATAAATGGTTTATTTATTTCATGTAGGACAACTTGTGTCACTTATGAAACGTTAAGACTCTACCACCGGTTCGGAGAGCTGATTCTACTGAGAAGAGCCGGCAAGAAACTCAGCAGTTGCTCTTTTCATAGAAAAGTAAAGGTTACAATATGTAGACAACACAACACATACGTTACAAGTATTACACTGACTTGTGGGTCACTGGATGCGAGGCCGGTTTCCAATTGAAAAGTCCATTAAAAGTATGCTCCTTAAAAATGCTTATCATACTTTTGAAGATTATGTAAACGATTAAAGAGCATGGATTTGACTCGCTCCAGCTATGCTTGGGACTGCTGTTACTTGTATCCCTAAAATGACAAATTTTGTAATGAAAAGAGCAATCAAGGAGTTTCTTGCTGGCTCTTCTTGATAGAAAGGGCATTCCAAACCAGCGGTAGATTCACTCGACGAATTAAAAGTTTATATATGAATAAAAAATATTAAAGTTTGAATTATCTGCTGGTAGAAAATGTAATCTATGCGCCTGAAAAATGTACCTAATCGAAATGAAAATGATGATGCCTAGAAAATATAATCTATCCTGAGGTTCCCTGGATCTCTTATGGTCTGGGGCAAATAACTAAAACGTTTTGTGACTCCCCTAGCTAACAACCTATATTGACTTTTAGGCCCGTATTAATAATAACCCAACATCAAGCTAAAACGTTCTCAAGTATCGGGTAAATGAATTCAACAATTATTGGATAGAAGCAGGCGTTACTTTGCGGAAATCCATGAGTATGTTGACTTGACAATCAATTGATTGTAAAGTAGCCTTTAGTGCTAGGTGAATTGCCAATTTTTGTCATAAAATAAATTTGTACATTAGATATTGTAAGTTATAACTGGAAGATAACTGCAAGGTAAACTTTACAATCGTGTATTGTAGAGTCAACATCTCCTAAAGATAGAGTAAAACGTAAAATTTTCCAAATTATTTCCAAAAAACGTTCCAAATTATTCTCAATAATTTGGAAGATTTGTGTATGGGGTAGTGAATATCGCAAGATACATACTGTGCCACATCAATTTACTTTCTGTAGCGGATATTATAGCGAGTTAAAGTTCTACTTCTTTCATTAATTCAACAATTGATTATACATAGTTGCTAACCACTTTGAAACACTTTAAAATTGTAATTTTACTTGATTTTTGAGTCTAGTGAGTTCGATAGCTAACCACTTTGAAACACTTTAAAATTGTAATTTTACTTAATTTTTGAGCCTATTGAGTTTGGTAACAAACCACTTTGAAAATCTTTAAAATTGTAATTTTACTTGATTTTTGAGTCTATTTAGTTTGGTAACAAACCACTTTGAAGTACTTTAAAATTGTAATTTTACTTGATTTTTGAGTCTATTGAGTTTGATAGCTAACCACTTTGAAACACTTTAAAATTGTAATTTTACTTGATTTTTGAGCCTATTGAGTTTGGTAACAAACCACTTTGAAACACTTTAAAATTGTAATTTTACTTGATTTTTGAGTCTATTGAGTTTGATAGCTAACCACTTTGAAACACTTTAAAATTGTAATTTTACTTGATTTTTGAGCCTATTGAGTTTGGTAACAAACCACTTTGAAAAACTTTAAAATTGTAATTTTACTTGATTTTTGAGTCTATTAAGTTCGATAGCTATAACCACTTTGAAACACTTTAAAATTATAATTTTACTTGATTTTTGAGTTTGGTAAAAAACCGCTTTGAAACACTTTAAAATTGTAATTTTACTTACTTGATTTTTGAGTCTATTGAGTTTGGTAACAAACCACTTTGAAACACTTTAAAATTATAATTTTACTTGACTTTTGAGTCTAATTAGTTTGAAGGAAAATAATTCGAAAAAACTTTCAAGGAAAATCAAGTAGGGTTTTCCAATATAAAAACCTCCCGCCAAGTAATCCGACTTCACATTATCGTGGCGATAAAAAATAATACCTCTGTTTGAGTCGTGTTTTACGATGTTTTTATATTTGGCTAAGATTTCCCCTGCGTATTGAAATGCTTTGTTTTGCTCTCAATTCAATGTTATGCGTATTGCGTGATTAATATTTAGAAAGTTTACGTATACATTATGTAGTGAACTGCCTCGTTGGTCTGGTGGTTAGCGTGTTCGACTGTGGCTGAAGAGGTCCCAGGTTCCATTACTTTATTTATTTTCGATTTTGGCTTGTATAAAACTCTTTCGAGTCCCGGGTCATTACAAGTATTACGTTCGCAGTACCTGACCTCTGATGATGTTAAATAAAAGGAATGTTCCATAGCCTAGTATTTACGGATCATTCTTAAGTTGTAATATTAATAATTATAAAATAAATAAAACAATTTTCTACCTTTTTTTTCCATTGTTTCTGAGGCAGTCTGATAATAATTTGGTAGGGTAGGTATTTTTTTTCTCTGTCGCCTTAGAATGATGGATAGAGGCATTCATCACTCCGCTGTGACATTAGGTAGGCAAACTTTGGTATCAAGTGTACTTAATAAATTACTAGCTTATGCCAGCAACTCTCTTTAATTTTCCGGGATAAAAAGAAACCTATTCCAGACTATAATCTATCTCTGTGCAAAATTTTGTCCAGATCCGTTCAGCCGTTCTGGCGTGATTAATAATATTAGTATACACTAACTCTGTGGCAAATTACATTGTTTCAATTTTTTTTTTAGATAGAGGAGCATGGATTTGATCACTCCAGCAATGCCACCATACATTTTTCGTTCCTGGGAGTAATTTCACCCTACACACCCAGAAAGCGCATATTGTAATACCAGCTAATGCCCGCGACTTCGTCTGCGTGGATCGAGGTTTTCGGTCCCCGAGGGAACTCCTTAATTTTCCGGGATAAAAAGTAGCCTATGTGCTATTCCATCAGACTATAATCTTTCTCTGTGCCAAATTTCTGCCAGATCCGTTCATCCGTTGGGGCGTGATTGAGTAACAAACACCCATACATCCATACATCCGTACATCCATACATCCGTACATCCATACATCCATACATCCATCCAAACTTTCGCATTTATAATATTAGTAAGATCAAAGTTATCCGTATTTAAAGTACCTGATCACACAATGAGCTTGCAAAATGTATTCCTGTGGGCCCATAATCATATTTACCAGCTCAATCGCCATTATTATTTACAAACGAATAAACCCATTGCACTCTGTATCGGCAACACAATTAGGGAATGTTTTGCGTGTTATCTGTCGATTTACTGTATTTTAGTATTATACCTACTGTTGAAGATTATGTAAATGATAGAGGAGCATGGATTTGATCACTCCAGCAATGCTAAGGACAGCGGTTACTTATTTAGGCATTGATATAATAATGGTAAATGAAATATTTATTAAAAAAAAAGCAACCACCGAGTTTCTTGCTGGTTCTTCTCGGTAGGAATGGCATTCCGAACCAGTGGTAGATTCACTTGACGATTCAAAAGTACTTGTAAAAGTTTATTTGAATAAAAAACATTTGAATTTTTATGCTACTATAAGCTATCACTCTTGAGTGCAATCTCACCTATATGGTAATTTATGATGCTGTCTAAGAAAACGGTGGGCTAACCTGTTAGGGGCATGCCAGTTATATACCTATACCCCTAATCGGTTACTTCACAGCATCGTATTTAGTTGTAATTCCACACATCCAACGGATTGAATATTGTAGTTGTACTTTAGTATGATTTCAGTAGCACACCGTGGAAAGCGACCTTTGAAATTTACAAGTCAGTGAAAATTAGGTTATCAATAATTCACCCGGAAGCGAGCCCGGTTTAACTTCCGGTCGTAACATCGATCAGATTGTTTTCACAAACATGTTTTGTATTTAATTTGTATTTAAATAATATAATTTTTTTTAAAAACACGATTCACCGAAAAATAAATACACCCAGTCACCCAGTACCCTTCCTGTATATGGGAATTTTAAAACAATATTTTTTTTGTTACAGATAACAACTATGACCGAATAAACTAAAATGACGACTGATGCGAGTGTCGCTATGCAAGCAACAACCGAACGTAACAATCCGACCAAATTCAAAATGAACAGTATCCCTACGACCGTCATTATAGCGATGGTCATCCTTGTATCGCTGCCTTATATCTCAACGTTGAACTTACCAAGTGGGGACCCCGCGCCTGGGAGGTCGCCAGGACCACCTGTGGACCAAAAATACGAGTTAGAGACGAATTTGGGAATAGAAGACCCAGTTTACGACGAAATAACGACGACAGACGAAGTCCCAACCACGGTGAGTGAAGTGAGCGTAAGTGAACGAACGGTGAATGACTGCGCATACGCACATATACCGAGTGACAACGATGGAGTGGTAACAGTGAGTGAACGTAACAGTGATGTGAATTTGACAGTCAGTCATTCAGTGTTCGATAGTAATGCGGTGGTGGAGGGAGTCGTTTACGATGGTGAGTATTCTATGGTTTTGACACGATAACAAGTCATAATTTAAAAAATTTAACACGACTTCCCTGCCAAAAAACGAACTAAACAGTTAAAAATCTAAATTAATCTAATTAAATAGAATCTTATTCACATTTTGTGAATCACTGGACAAAGTAAAAAGAATCACCATTCAAAAAAATAAAAAAACAGGACTGCTCTGCCAAAAAAAGAACTAAAAAGTTAAAAATCTAATGTAGTTAAATTAGAATCTTATTCACATTTTTATTAAATGATATCTACTCATCATTTTCTAGATGATGATTATATAGTTGATCTTATTTTCGATTTTTTTTTTCAACAAGACTAACTTTAATGCGGGACCATGGTCACCCCATCAATTTTTTTAAATTTTACTAGCCTATGTCACCTGGAATAACCTAAGAATTCTAACGATACCTCATTTATCAAAATCTGTTCAGGCGTATAGAAGTTATGGTGGAATATACATAACTCACATACATACATACATACATACATTAACCCTGAATACAATATACTCCTTTTTTCAGGCAGTCGTATAAAAATTAAATAAACATAAGGGCCATACTAATAACGCTATATAATACTGAAGCAATATTACTCAGAATGACAGTTTGATGTCACGTACCTTGACGTTTCTGAAATAAGGATTATAATTTTAATACACGAAATTCAACAATAATGAAATAATATTGCTTTATGCGTTTGCAGTATGGTCCCAGGTCAAATAAATGTACCTTTATTTATACTTATAATCAAAAAATTCATTTAGTCAAAAAATTTAAATTGCACCAGGCAGAACTGAATTTATTGGAATGATTGATTAATTGCATTGAATTAATTGTTTCGAGCTCAGTCGATTTTGTTTTATTGTGTAAGCTTTTTAACTGAATAAACATGTTATTAACAACATCATACTGATATTATAAATGCGAAAATGTGTTTGATTGTTGGTTTGTTGGTTTATTGGTTTGTTGGTTTGTCCTGCAATCACGCTGCAACGGAGCAAAATGCAACGAGATGATGCTCGCGATTTCGTGATCGTGGTTTAAGGTTTTTGATTCCAGCGGGAACTTCCTAATTATCCGGGATAAAAAGTAGTCTATGTCCTTCCCCGGGCCACCAACCTCTGCACCTCTTTACCTATGTAAATTTCGTCAAAATCGGTTGAAAACATGGGCCGACAAAGCGCAGCAGACAGACACACTTGATAATATTAAGTATGTTTTTTTTTTATCCACTACAAGTTAGCCCTTGACCGCGATCTCACCTGACGGTAAGTGATGATGCAGTCTACGATGGTAGCGGGCTAACCTGTTATAGGGGCATGGCAGTTATATTAAGCCCATACCTCTGCGGTTTCTACACAGCATCGTACCGGAACGCTAAATCGCTTGGCGGCACGTCTTTGCTGGTGGTAACTAGCCACGGGCGAAGCCTCCCATCAGGCCAGACCAGGGAAAATTCAGAAATTATAAACTCCCAAATTGACCCTGCCGGGGATCGAACCCGGGACCTCCGCACGTTAAGACAACAGCGCTACACACTACGCTACGGAGGTCGTCAAAATTTATTCCCTAGCCTCTCTGTACCAGTGGCGTGCACAGGGTTTGAAGCTAGGGTAGGCATTGGTAAGTCAGAATACGTATTTACTTACTGTCTTAATAAAAAATGAGCATTGACGTATTTCCGCTTGGGTTAGCAGTGCTTTTATGCTCCTATGAACTGCACGCCACTGCTCTGTACCTGGTTCTACAAGCACTAACATGGCCGTCACAATGCAATTAGCGACTCGAAGCGCAGAGTGGGCTTCTGATTAGTAATTCCCTTTGGATCATGTCCCTCCTTGACGACTAGACTAGTTCTAGTTCAAGAGGTGGTCAGGAGAGTTAGTCAAAGTCAAATAATGTTTATTCAATTTAGGTAGGTATACTACACTTATTGACGTCTGGTTATTTATAAAATATAGTGGTGATAATCAGTAACTGTATCTTAAAACTAAAGCTACGAGGGTTCCGCCCTGGTTACTAATGTCAAATATACTCAATCCTCCTCTATGCGTCGTCATCCTCATTGCTGAGGGTCGTGATCCTTGCCACGGAGTATCTTTTCTTTCACGATGTTACGCCATCTTGGTCTGTCCGTGGCATGGTGCAGAGCAACGTGGACAGGTGTGCCGAGTGTGCTGCTTATTTGGTCGGTCCAACGCATAGGGCTACGTCCTCTTGGCCTCTTTCCTTCCACTTTGCCCGTTAGCAGCAGTTTCTCCAGGTTGTCAGGGTTTCTGCGGGCAATGTGTCCGAAGCACTCGAAGGTTCTCCGTAGGCATGTGGTAGATAGCCTGGTGTTAATCTTCAGTTGCTTTAGGATGGAAGCGTTTGTTCTGAAAGCCGTCCAGGGTATCCTAAGCATTTTCCTCCAGCACCACATCGCAAAGGCGTCTATGCGTTTGCAGTCTGCAGATCGGAGAGTCTATGTCTCAGAGCCGTATAAAAAGATAGAAAAAACTAGGGAATTCACTAGTCTCTGCTTTGTGCGTGTCTATATGTCTCTGCTACTCCAGATCTTCGACTGCTGGGACATAGCATTTTTAGCCATGCCAATCAGCCTGCGCACTTCTGGTTCAAATGAACAAGATATACAAAATTATCAACCACTTCAAGTTTCAGCGCTCCAGTACGATTTATTTTGCCACTTCGGTCCACTATCATTATCTTCGATTTTGCTGGTTTGATTGAGAGACCGAGTTCCTTGCTTGAACTTTCTAGTCTGTTGACTAGTACATTTCAATACTCAATACTCAATATCATTTATTCAATATAGGTACGTAGGTACACTTATTGACGTTAAAAATTACTTACTTATAAAACATGATGGTGATAATTGGTTACGTTATCTTAAAACTAAAGCTACGAGGGTTCCAAACGCGCCCTGGTCTGAGAAGAGCCCACAATCACGACCCGCTGTCTTAGGTGAGCAAGGAAACCGACTCGCTACGCGACAAAATAGGCCACGTGATGGGTCAGTTACTGGTTATAATGTCGCGTCGTATGGAGTGGCGTTGTCACGTTTGTCGCTGACGTAGGATAGGGCATATACAGAAGGAAGAAAGAAAATATATTTCTTCAATAATGGTGTCACAAACAAACAATTACTTATCATACTATCGTACCTAATACTATGCTTGTCTGTGATACCAACCAGAATGGGTGTAAATTTATTTGGTTTAGCCTCTCGAGTAGGTAATGCCTAGCTCTTTGAATTCACTGTAACGTTTGAAACAGAGTTTTCTGAAGCAATAGGTTGAAAAGAGTTCGGGGGGTATATAACAGCCGTCTCTTACAGTACTGTTAATTCGTAACACACTTCCTAATTAGTATCTTAACTACATTAGTCTCATGTATATTCAAAGCTAAGCTCGCGTCTCTCGCCTCGGCGTTCACATCCGTGTATAGATTGTATAGAGGTTTCTAGACAAACATATTATCTACTAGCTGAACGAAAATTGGATGAATTTGCCTTTAGATATCTGAAAATCTGTTCTCAGTTAGGTATCGATGGATAAAATAGGTTAAAGATTATTATTAAAAGATTTATTATTAGAATACCAGACGATGTCCGCAACTTCGTGTGCTTGAACTTCGATTTTAGGAAACTCCCATGGGAGCTCTTTGATTTTCCGGATTAAAAAGCCTATAAAAAGAGCGTAAAATATCACAAGACGTGAGAAAATAGGTTTTGTAATCCTGGATCTATTGATAAGTCACATACGCGACAACGATTCGAAGTGTAAGTCCGGGACAAGCCACTAGTTAATGTTGTGTCGTAAGTTCATACATCATACTAATATTATAAATGCGAAAGTGTATACTTTGTTTGTTGGTTTGTCCTTCAATCACGCCGTAATGGAACAACGGATCGACGTGATTTCTGCCATGGGTATAGTTGAGGACCTGGAAAGTGACATAGGCTACTTTTTATCCCGGAAAATTAAGGAGTTCCCGCGGGAATCAAAATCAATATGCCGATAGAAGTGAAAACGAATATTTAAAATATCTTTTTTATATAATTTTAATTATTTTTTTTTATTATAAAAATATTTACAATATAAACCATAAAGCTAAGGCATTAAAGTTTATTTACGAAAGTTTATATTTAAGACCTTTTGTCTTCGTAACAACGCGAGCATATCGGTGACGGTAACGTGAATCCATAAGTTTACCCCCAACCAAAAAGTGCTCGCGGCTAAAGAAGTTTTCACTTCAAAAACTTAAACCACGCGGTCAAAGTCGTAGGCATCAGCTAGTTTTGATTATATTTAAATATCAAGAAAAGATTACAATTATTTTTTTATAAAAGATAATAGTCACATCTTACACAGGTTAGACAATCTTGCAATGTAAAGTCGACATCTCCTGAAGATGCTCCAGTGTCGGGGAAACGTGTGACAGCCACTGCGTACCTCCAACGCTCGATTAGACATAGTTAACCCTAAAGTCATAGTAATAAGGACGTAACTAAGCTAAGTAAATGTCTTGCTAGACTTGAGTCCTTTGTTGGTCGACCAAATGTTATAATGTACCCCTAAGTTAAGAGAACAGTCTTGATTAGAGAGCTTGTGAGCGAAGACGTGACGTTTTATTTAAATCCTGAATATATTGCTAATTAATTAACCCCTTCTATGATACTTTTTGTAACAAGTGCGTCGAGAATAGTATAAAAGTGTTGTGTGGTAGAGCATGTGAGTGGTGGTGGCATTAGTTGCTTGGGAACTTGGCTTTCTTGCTTGCTTGGGAACTTGGCTTTCTTGCTTGGTTGGGACGGTAAACAGTGCTTCGTTTGTAACCGCATGCTTGACCATACAGAATTTTTTCTGTTGGCGGATTATAGCAAAATAATAATTGTAATCTTCAGGTTAAAGAATTTATTTTCTCTAAAGAATTGTACAATCCACCTATAGAGAAAAAGCACTGTTTTTATAATATAGTTAAGGGGCCTTATACAATCAGGCCGCAGCCAACTTTAGGTATTTAACTCGCCACACTACAGCATATATCTGTACGCATATATAGCACTACGCTCTACGCTCGATTTTATAGCCAACTAATCAATTTTGTAACTTGAAATATTTGATTATTTATTTACTACATATTATTTACCATAATATCCCAATAGCTCTTATTCCATTTATCTATAAATGGTACTTGAAAAAGTATGATATCTGTATAAGGGGCCTTAAATATCATGGCAATCACAATAATTTCACTTTGTATTTATTACATATTTTCTAGATCTACCCTCTTAAGTTTATTGTAACTCCGGTTGAAGATCGTTGCCACAGTGTAGTTTATATCGGTAGGTTATTTTAATTTGTGATAATTATATGACTGCCTGAAAAGGGGAGTATATTATTTTCAGGGTTCATTTATGTATGTATGTATGTGAGTTTGTATATTCCACCATAACTTCTATACGCCTGAACTGATTTTGATCGTTAGAATCCCTAGCTTATTCCGGGTGACATAGGTTAGTAAAATTTAAAAAAAAATTGATGGGGTGACCATGGCCCGCATTAAAGACCAAAATTGAAAAAAAATAATTCGAAAATAAGATTAACTATATAATCATCATCTAGCAAATAATGAGTAGATTCTAAAAATATATAACACTATAGTTCAATATTTAGTGATTCACAAAAAATATCATTTAATAAAAAATGTGAATAAGATTCCAAAGGCTATATATGCAAATCGCTTCTTATGGAGGTAAACTCTTTAATTCGTGTTTTTTTTTTTATATGATTATTTGAGTAGGGGAGACCGGGGCAAGACGAGGCTCGGGGCAGAACGGGAAATGTGCTTGTGTGCGTGACTGGTGAACACAACAGAGCCTAATAATCTTTTCTTGCTAAACCATGAACTTCCGCAAAGTAACGCCTCCACCACTACCACCACTACAGCCCATTAACGTCCCACTGCTGGGCACAGGCCTCCACTCTCATGAGAGAGAGGGTATTAGAGCTTAGACCCACCACGCTGCTCCAATGCGGGTTGGCGGGCTTTAACAACTATTATCATGTTAGTGACAATAACCGGGACCGACGGCTTAACGTGTTCTCCGAGGCACGGGGGTGAAACACCGCCAACTTCCTAACTCCGGGCTAGTACTGAGAATCTCTAGTCAGAAAAACCCAATACTCCCGGGACTCGAACCCGGGACCTCGACGGCCGCAGTCGAACATGCCAACCACTAGACCAACGAGGCAGTTGATTCTATCCAATTTATATTTAAATAACTTTCACACGGGCGACTTCCCCCGCTTTGGCAGGCGTCATAAAGTCGGCCATGTTGTGTGGATTAGTCCCGCCATAATACACGGCTTTTCGCGTTTAGACGTACTGTCAATACTCTTCCGGCGAAACTTTCCTTTCCGACCGATTTCGTGGAAAACTCGGCTAAAAGCTGAAGCAAACAAAACGTGGGGCGACATGGGGTTCGATAGCAGCAGGAAGAATACCATGTAAACTGCTTCGTTGGTCTTGTGGTTAACAGGCTCGACTGCGGATACTCAAACTCGTAGACGGGTAGCACTAATCATCATAATAGTCCATACCCAATAATAGCCTGTCAGCACTAGGCAGCACATCAGGTTTTACATTAGCATTGCGATATCTTTTCACCCCGCCTGCCATTGCGGCCCCTATTTCAATAGGGATGATATATCAAAAATAAATTATTTATAACTGATTAATAAATAGAGGGTCTTCCAAAAGACCTAAAATTCACATCCTCGGTTAGTTTTAAGTTTGATAACCATTTTAAAATATACATTAAAGAAAAAAAGTGCGTTGAAATTTGATGACGTCACTATTGTGAATTTCATACAACTACCATACTAGAAGGGCGTTTTTAAGTTTGTTAAAGAGTTGCTGATTTGATTGAGTTGTCATCATCCCTATTGCACGTTACATTATTTCTGAACTGCCTCGTTGGTCTAGTGGTTACCATGTTTGACTGCGGCCGACGGGGTCCTGGGTTCGAGTCCCGGGTCGGGCCATAAATAAGTATCGGGTTTTTCTGAATAGAGATTCCCAGTACTAGCCCGGAGTTAGGAAGTTGGCGGTGTTTCACCCCCGTGCCTCGGAGAGCACGTTAAGCCGTCGGTCCCAGCTATTATCACTAACATGATAATAGTCGTTAAAGCCCGCCAACCCGCATTGGAGCAGCGTGGTGGGTCTAAGCTCTAATTCCCTCTCTCCTATGAGAGTGGAGGCCTGTGCCCAGCAGTGGGCTGTAGTGTAGTTACATTATTTCTATGATATCTTCTAAGATATTTATCTGAATTAAATGGTGTAAAGGACGAATTTGGTCTATATCAAATACTTGAGATGACCAACTATTTTATTTTGGTAAGGATCAATACAATGTCACTTTCGAAAGGAAAACTGTGTTTTAGACAAATTTTAAAATCATAAAAATGGTTATTGTGAGACAACCTTAAAATATAGCTATATGCTATTGCGGACTTTTTTTTAGAAATTTTTAAGAGGCACAATTCCACCATACATTATTTTGGTGAACTTTTACTATTTACGCAGCGCACGCCAAGGAAGCTCTCAGATTTTACGATTTTATACCTACCTACCTACCTACCTTCATTCACATTATTGCAATATTCGTAGGGATCTCAAATTTTTTGAAAATAAAATATGCCTATGTTACTCGCTGATAGATTAACTTTCTATAAGTGAAAGAATTTTTAAAATCGGTTCAGTTTCAGTTTTTAAGTTTATCCATTACAAACAAACTAATGTTTCTTTCGTAAGACTTGGCTACTATAATAATACATATTATTATTGTCCGCAGATAATAATATTGACGGTTCGTAAACCAATAGGTTATATTGGGTTTTTCTAGCCACTATTACCTGCCATGTATACTACTTTTTTAAGTATCTTCAAGTCAAGATTGAATAGGCATCTTTTAAGCAAGTGCGCTCCAACATAAACATCTTCATTGATAGTAATTAATCGTACACTACATTAGAAATATCTACAGATAGTTGTTTTATTAAATTTCAAAATACAGTCACCATTGGTGCCTGCAAACAAACAGCCGCATACCATCTTAGACTGCATCATCACTTATCATCAGGTGAGATCGCAGTAAAGGGCTAACGTGTAGTGGATAAAAAAAAATGCTCTCGCCTTTTGTTTGTCTCAGCCTTAACTGATCGCGTGACTGATTACAGGTTATACCTACGAGTATATTCGTAGAAAACTAACTGAACTTTGATATTTAACGATGGTTTGCTTGTTTCTGAGGAAAATGGGTTTACTGACCTTTGATATACTTCGTCGGGTTGACCTCATGAGTTTTGTGAAGATCTGATGAACAATTCGAAGATTAATTTGGTGTTTGACCTTACCTAGGCCTTACTAAGGCAAGCTTTTTTCATATTTATATTCATACTAGCGAATGCCCGCGACTTCGTCTTCCGGGATAAAAAGAAGCCTATGTGCTGTTCCAGACTATAATCTATCTCTGTGCCAAATTTCAGCCAGATCCGTTCAGCCGTTGGGGCGTGATTGAGTAACAAACATCCATACATCCATACATCCATACATCCATACATCCATACATCCATACATCGATACATCCATACATCCATATATCCATCCAAACTTTCGCATTTATAATATTAGTAAGTATAGTTTAGTATGATTAGTTTAGATTCATTTATTTGCTTTTTTAGTCCTGTTAGGGCGAAGCGAGTACATAAACTAATAAAATTACAGTAATTAAAATACGTTACATTAGGTTACCTTATCTTAATGAATACATTTATATTGAAATAAAAATTGAAATAAAAATCAGATTTCATTAAATACAATTATGTCAAGTACCTGCAATAAACTATTATATTATGTCAATATCAAATTAACTATAAAATATTAAATAGATTAAATCATTAAATAAAATTATGTCAAATACAATAAATTATTACATTATGTCAAACCAGGGTTTTCGCGCAGATTGTTTAATTGGATAAATTTTTTACTAGTGGGCGGCTTCGGCCGTGGCTAGTTACCCCCCTACCAGCAATGACGTACCGCCAAGTTATTTAGCGCTCCGGTACGATGCCGTGTAGAAACTACTAACCGATTATGTGCATTAAGTACGAGTAACCGATTACGAGTAACAGATTAGTTTTAGGGATTTAGGGTTTTATAATAATTTTTAAAATAATTTTAAACATAAATACTGCAACTTTATAAAATAAAAGCACATAAAAAGGTCCGAATTATGCACAGCAGAGTTCCGTAGGCAATTTGTAGAGAAAAGTTGCGGCTCGGAATTAATTTGTGTGCGCAGTAAAGGGTAATGTATTATTTTACGCCCTAGTGAGCAACGGAAAGCGGCTTGCGAAAACTCATTGTGGAATATATATTTTTTTACAAATAAGCGGTTCATAAATCTGTAAACAATATTATAAATGCGAAAGTTTGGATGGATGTATAGATGTTTGTTACTCAATCACGCCCCAACGGCTGAACGGATCTGGCTGAAATTTGGCACAGAGATAGATTATAGTCTGGAATAGCACATAGGCTACATTTTATCCCGGAAAATTAAAGTAAACAAAAATCACGCAGACTAAGACGCAGGCATTCGTCTGTAAATGTAATTTGAAATTTTTTTACTCACCACAAAACCAAACAATTAAAATTTTAGCCTCGCTTAATGTTTACTTCTGAATTGGAATATACCAATATTATAAATGCGCAAGTGCATTTGTCCTTCAATCACGTCACAACAAAGCAACGGATCGGCGATTGTTTGCATGTGTGTAGTTGAGAACCTGGAGAGTATCATAGGCTTTTTATCCCGGAAAATTCAGGAGATTCCGTAGGAAATGAAAAAGCTTATATTTAAACGACGGAGTCGTGGGCATCAGCTAGTAGAACATAAATTACACGTAATAAAAGAAGCCCAAGAGACAGATTAAAATGCTAGAATCCAGATATGTAATGCGAGCTATTAAAAAGAAATGTGTCGACAAAAATTATGAAAAAAAGGTGGCTGGTATAATATGTTTGAAAGAAGAATCTTTTAAATTTAGAATGTAAAAATCAGTGGAAGAGCGCGGGCGGAAAAAAAATTACGATTATTACTTTGAGAGCTGAAAAAAAGAATGAAAGACTTTCTTTAAATACCTACGCTGATATTACAAAAAGTATTTTCCCAAAATGGACATCCTCAAACCCAAAGAAAATAAACAGATATAAGTCGAGTAAATTGCATTAGTATTGTTATAATACTATAGATTCTCTTTTCGTTTGTTAACGCCCCTCGGGAAGCCTTTATCAAATTTTCATAGTGTAAGTACCTAGTGATCCACTTTCCATTGTCATTGGCAATTTTTATAAAATTAATCAACCCTAAAGAGCCTAGTGCACATTAACCCAACTTAGTTGGTCAATAAGAAAAAATGAAACTAAGAAACAACGTAAAAGTAAAATTTCTTTCTTAATAAATAAAATAAATACATTTGACGAGCTATCAGCGAATACACTAAGTATGTATACCGTATTAGATTAAAGCTTTAATTTTTTTTCATTTTTTTTTTTTCATTTATTTATTTTTGGTAACTACTAGAAGTCCCGATCTCTTTAGAAATGACTAAAATATGAGGCATAAAAAAGCTTGGTCAGAGGCGAAAGTATTCGGTAGTCACTGAAAAATCTGAAAATGCGAATGACTTTACATCTGTTATGCCCGTTTGCCAAAGCCAATGGCTGAGCACGTTCGGCCAATTTTAAGGAAGGCTTTCACCTGCCTCGTAGAGCACCCTTGAGTATCGGCACACCCATCTCTCTCTGGTCTTGATGGATTGCAATCCCATTGATTATGTAAGTAATGTAATAGAGAGTGCAGTGTTTGCATACCTATGCAGTTTATTTATATGTTCCGCGTAGCTGATAATTCTCTGATGAAGATTGAAAGCGCTGTTGCCGAAATTCGGCCAAGCGGACAGAACTTTTTTTAACAATTTGTCATAGAACTTTTTTTTAAATGCACAAATAAGATACATTAACATTTATTTGGTTTCTCCGTGCTCGTAAGTGACGGTTTGTCTGAGCACTGCACATTCTTCTCCGTACTAAATAAAAAGAAGTTTAAAACGAACAAAAACAATTACATCAAGTATAGTCTAGGCAACGGGGCGATCCGTTGTATGGAGACCCCCGCATTAAATCCTCAGTCGATGAAACTTAGCTGGGTTTTAGTTTTAGATAATCCGAAACTTACACAAGAATATCCAACAAAAAAAAAACATCTGGAAGTTAGGTATTTTTACCTAAAACTTAATATTTATGAATGAATATCTAATCGATTTCTAATAAATAATAGTAGGTAGTATACTTACACTCAAAACCGAAATATCAAATGAAATAATTATCCAGAACATCGATATTTAAACCTATATTTAAAGTACCTTTCTGCTTTAACAATTAGTTATAGCATAAAGGTACTTCCAAAAAAATACTTCCTGTCTGATTTTTTATTGGATATCTAAAATATACGTTTTACTCATGACACTTTATCATACTGTAACTCAACAACGGGTCAACTAGCTTTATTGCCTAGACTAGTAATCAATAAAAGGAAAGGTACGAATTTAATGTTAATACTATTATACTATACATATTAAAACCATGCTGTTGTGTGTCTAACAATGTCTTAAGAAGTCGTTATAAAGTTATAATATGAGGATCGTACTTCAATACATTGTCGTGTCTTCGTATCATACAACTTTCCTTATCCCCGTATATACAACTTTTATATTCAAAGTTACAACTTTTTATGCGTCCCCAAGTCTGGGCACGTGAATCGGAAAAACTTACTTGTATCAAGCATAAAAGTCTTTTGAATTATAGCTGTTTATCGCTATCAACTTTTACTATAAATAAAAAATAAGCTATTATTTTCGTGTGAATAGTTCACTTCGAAATTCAGGTCATCTTGTTTTGTCTGATCACAACGCATCAACGGCGGGTTACTAGGCATGGGTCTTTTGACAGAATGAGAAGTGCTTTGGCCACAGTCCACAACGCTGACCGAGTGAAGATTGGCTGACTTAACGCACCTTTGAGAACAATTAGTAGACAAAAAAAAAATATGTGATGTCAATCACGGGAGACCTCTGTACAATAAAATAACTCTCGTCTACTGCTATAAAAGGTATCCATATCCATACTCATATTATAAATGCGAAAGTCTGTCTGTCTGCTATACTTTCACGATCCATCTGTTCAACCGATTTTGAATAAATTTGGTACAGGGATCTTTTTTTTATCCCAAAAAATTAAACCTCAATCTACGCGGACGAAGTTGCAGGCATCAGCTAGTGATAATTATAAATGACTACCTCATTATTCTCAACTTATCAGGTCTTGTCGATAAAAATTACGAAAATGTGTGCTTGAAAAACATTCACAGAAATACAATTTCCATTTTTGCCTTTATTACCTATAAATTATACGACGATGATGATAATGTCTGTTAATTTTCAACCAATAAAGCGTATCGCATATCTATATTCCGCGCGCGAGCTCCGAGGAATCGGGGTTTGAAGAAACGACGGTTGTACGCCATCCCCGATCGTCACTCCATATCCAGCTCGCTGTAATTGACGCGTGTAATTTTGCGATAGGAGTATTGTTTAGTACTTTAAACAATATTTTTAAGCTATTGCATAGCTTCTATCGCGGGCCTTGAGCGTGGAGACCGAATCCAGAAATTCCGTAACGAAAATAACCTAACACCCCCCACTCCGACCGGCACAGCGGTGATACTTTTTAGTTTTGCCATCTATCGATGAATGTAACTTGAATTAATATCAAAGAAAAAAAAACAAAGGAAAAAAATACTGCATAAATAAAATAAATATATAATTATAATTGCATAAGTTGATAAAAACAGCTATGCAATAAATACCTTTACCATAATGCCGCGGTAATGCTTTACCGCGGCAGTCTCCGAGTGCCACACGTCTTTTTTTTAATTATATAGGCCAGCGCTTCGCTGCAAACAGACTTGCATAGGTGGTGATGCAGCCTAAGGTGGAGTGCGCTTTTTTTTTTATCCACTACAAGCTAGCCCTTGACTGCGATCTCACCTGATGATAAGTGATGATGCAGTCTGAGATGGTAGCGGGCTAACCTGTTAGGGGCATGGCAGTGGCCCTATTTGGTTTCCACACGGCATCGTACCGGAACGCGTAATCGCTTGGCGGCACGTCTTTGCCGGTAGGGTGGTAACTAGCCACGGCCGAAGCCTCCCACCAGGAAATGAAGTGCGAATGCGCTTGCCTAGAAGATGTCTATTCACTCTTGATTTGAAGGTACCTATATTAAAAGAGGAGGGGAAAACGGAAGCTGGAAGGGCATTCCATATCCTAGCGGTTCTAATTAGAAACGAGGAAGCAAATAGCTTCGTACGAGGCCACGGAATTTCGACTGCGTAAGGGTGCAGACCTTGTCGATGCCTTGCGGTTCGATAATAAAAAGGTGACGGAGGAACCAGATCGAATAGTTCCTGAGCATACTCTCCGAAATATATCCTGTAGAATACCGATATATGTCATTACTTTAACATTCCATAGGAATCCTCGGAGCTCGCGCGCACAGGTACAGAATTACAGAATTATATGATGACCGCAACAACGTCTGGGTTGATTTTTAAAAATCCCGTGGGGACTCTTCAGTTATTTAATGTGAATGTGATTAAAGGACAAAGTAACAACAACCAAATATACTTTCACATGAAAATATTTATACTAGGTTTTTGACTAGAGGGGCTTTTATAAATTTTACTAGCGAATCCCCGCGACTTTGTCAGCGTGGTTTGAGGTTTTTTGGTTACCGCGGGAACTCTTTAATTTTCCGGAATAAATAGCCTATGTGCTATTCCAGACTATAATCTATCTCTGTGCAAAATTTCAGCCAGATTCGTTCTGCCGTTGGGGCGTGATTGAGTAACAAACATCCATACATCCATCCAAACTTTCGCATTTATAATATTAGTATTAGTAAGATTTTGTGTTTGTCATATTATTTTCTCATTGCTGAGAGTCGTGACTTCTTCTATTAATCACCTACATACTTACTTGAAATACCCCAATGTTGACGCGACTAAGAGTGCAGTGCGATTTCAAGCTTAAGTTAAACAATCATGGACCTTCAACTAAGTGATAACTCATTGATGTTCAATGATCACTAACTTCTTTGAATAATGGCTTTTAACTTAACTTGAAAGGTAAAAGGAGACGGTTCAGATTTGTATGGGGCGTAGGCCAAGTCTTGTACAAGTAGAGAAATGAAGGAAAATGAAATACTAGACCAGTTTTTATTGGTCAAATTTACGAATTCGTCGTAATTTCAGTGGTAAAATTATTTAATCTTTCCAAGTTAAGGAACACTAAACATGAGTGGGTAACAATGGCGGATTCATATTCTTTGACGTTTTCAAATATTTTGACAGTGACTGTCAGAAATGACATTTGATACATTTCACACCTGCTACCTTCTCTATGGCTGAAGGTTGCCATCTTGGAAACGTATCGAAAACTTGAAATACATTTTTATTTTTTGCTCGTTATTTATTTTACTGTTCAAAATTATTATATTTTTAATACAATCTATGTATTTTCCTCTATTCATGGTAGAGTGTTCAAGAGTAGGCCTAAAGTGTACCTTTTCCTTTAATTTTAATAATGCCTGTATTACAAGATGCGCGACCAGGTTTATTAATCCACATGTTAATTGTTAATTTTCATTTAATAAACAAAGATTTTATGTTTCATTAAAAGCATATTGCACTAATTAATTAATTAATTAGTCGGTAATGGAAATGGTAAACATGGCTCGTTGATGTCGAATTGAATCGTACAGTTTACAAAGTATCGGATATGTCAAGGTCAGAGGCTTTTCCAATACATTCCTTTGAATGCGAAACACAAAAATCATTTTTTTTGTTTTTTTTTTATTCCACTACAACTTAGCCCTTGACTGCGATCTCACCTGAGGGTAATGATGATACTGTCTAAGATGGTAGCGGGTTAACCTGTTAGGAGTATGGCAGTTATATTAAACCCATACCCCTATTCTGTTTCTACACGGCATCGTACCGGAACACTAAATCGCTTGGCGGCACGTCTTTGCCGGTAGGGTGGTAACTAGCCACAGCCGAAGCCTCCCACCAGACCAGATTAGGGAAAATTCAAAAATTATAAATTCCCAGTTTACCAAGTTTGGATATGTCAAGGTCAGAGGCTTTTCCAATACAGTCCTTTGAATGCGAAACACAAAACTTAATTTTTTTTTAAATCCAGTACAAGTTATCTGAAGTACTACTGAGCATTGATAACAATGCTCAGCTCTAGTTTTCGGTTTGTTCCGGTTCTATTTCAAGCTCTTGTAGTTAATTTTTAAAAAGGCTTTTTTTTTTTAAAAGGACAGACGGGTATAAAGGTTCAACGTTTTCCAACAGACTAATAAATAAGATCCAAATGCAAGCTGCATTTATGGTACCTAATAATAGTAATACACCCACAAATTAAAGTTATTACGATATAAATTTTATTTACAGTGAAATATACAGGTGAATTATTAAAATGGCTACAACTTGGTATAAAATTACCTTCAGATATCACTTATTCATGGTTTGTCGCCGAAACTAATGGCGCGATTCGACGTTGCGTGGACGGAATTTTTAATGGTTAATCAGCAGATATCCATACTTATATTATAAATGCGAAAGTTGGGATGGATAGATAGATGGATGGATGGATGTTTGTTAATCAATCACGCCAGAACAGCTGAAATTAACAGAGATAGATTATAGTCTGGAATAACCATGGAATTACACATAGGCAACTTTTTATCCCGGAAAATTAAAGAGTTCCCGCGTGCACAGTGTGTAGCGCTGTTGTGTGTCTTAACGTGCGGAAGTCCCGGGTTTGAAATTGAGTGAGGTATTCATTTGACCACCGTCGCCAGAAGTCTTGCGTCATTTTTTTTTTTTATCCCATACAAGTTAGAACTTGACTGCGATCTCACCTGATGGTAAGTGATGATGCAGTCTAAGATGTTAGCGGGCTAGCCTGTTAGGGGCATGGCAGTTATATTAAACCCATTGAGATCGCAGTCAAGGGTTAACTTGTAGTGAATAAAAAAAAACAAAAAAAAACTTTAGTGAGACGTATTTCAAATTCGATCAATCTCAGAGTAAGGGTACTGGATAGAGAATCATGAATAGACCTAATCGATATGTTCTATTGAAGCTTTTTTACAGCGTTTGAAGGTTAGTGGGGTGAACTAAATTGATCATTACATTAAAAGATTGGTTTCACTCAAGTTGGACAGCGATCTCACCTGATGGCAAGTGATTATGCAGGCTAAGATGCAGTGGCGTGCACAGTTTTTGAAGCTAGGGTAGGCATTAGTTAGTCAGAGTACCTATTTACTAGCTGTTTTGATGAAAAATGAGCATTGATATATTTCCATTTGGGTAAGCAGTGCTTTTATGCCTCTATGAACTGCACGCCACTGCTAAGATGGTAGCGGGCTAACCGGTTAGGAGTACGGTATTTAGTTAAACCGTGTAGATGATAGACAAGCTTGGAAAATGTTATGAAGATAATTTCTAAATGTAGGTTGCATGCCTAGAATTCAATCTACATTTAGAAATTAGAAGAATTAGAATTAGAATTCTGGAATTCCTTACTTTTCCGGGATAAATAGAACCTAGGGTACTTTTTATCCCGGAAAAGTAAGGAATTCCCGCAGGAATCCAAAACCTTAATGCTGACGAAGTCGCGGGCATCAGCTAGTTAAGTAATAACTGCAAACCGGTGGTCGGTTTCCCCGCAAAGTTTATTGTTTGGCAAGCACAATGACGTTAGTCGCTGCTTTTGTACCTACATATTACGTCCTGTGGATACATATTATAGTCGCAGTCTGTTTACCAGTTTTCAGATTAGATTATTTCTAAAGGTCTAGAACCAGGGCTAAAACTGACAGCTTCAGTATAACGATCGCAATCACCTCTGATTGGTTAACACTCTTCCACTATTGGAAAAAATCCATTGACGCAGAAAGAATGCCATAAATTCAGCCAATCACAACAATTGATACTGTAACAATGATTGATGCAGAAGATACGCGGTTGCCCTGCTGGGATTCCCAAACTATTTTGGGCAAGAGACCTTTTCCAAAATGAACTGATACCTCAAACTCCACAGTCAAATTACTTTAAAAATCCCATCTCTAGTTTTTTCCTATTGACACAAAATACTTACCAATTTAAAACGGTTGGTTAAGTGAGAAAACTTGACATCATTTTCCCATCAAATTAAACAAATACACATAAAATTCAGTAGATATCAAGTGTAATTAATACTGGTAAACCAATATCGACCCCTTGGGGGTTAAATAAGACCCACTTGAGATGCACGGAGCGGCAAATATTATTTGTATGAGTTTTGTCTCTATGTCCAGCGGGGTCTATGGGTCGACGACAAATAGTACGGGAATACTGTAAAATGTAAAGCTGGTTTTTGTGTTCTTTAGGGTCTCAGAAGTATTTCATCAAAAATCCCCACTCGTAGGATGCGGGCTTCTCCCTTTCCCCCCCCCTAAAATTTCTCCCCGCAGGCGGTTTTTTGTAATTTACACAAAATCTATAAGACATAGTTAAAAACCGTCAAAGGCAAAAGTAATCGTCATTAAATTACCTGCAAATATGATACATAAATTATTAACGTACGAATTATAGTTTCAGATATATGCCCAAGTTTATTCATATAATAGCAGAAACAGCCATTTTCACGGAATTATAGTTTCAGATATATGCCCACGTTCATGTTTATCCATATTATAATAGCAGAAACAGCCATTTGCGTTTTATGTAATTTCCATAAAAACTTGCCTTGTTATTTTTAGTGTCTCAGTATTTTTCTACATACCTACCTGCGTTACTTGTCGAATGTTCTATTGTTTTCGTAATATTTTTTTTTACTTTAGACGTAATAATGATTTATTGTAATATTTAATACTTACACAACTATTTTATATTAATCTAAATACTAATTTATTTACCTTAAAGTGCTTTATAATATACATAATAAGGCACATTATCATCGTATTATGTTTCTGTGATTGCTCATTACCTAAAATTTGTTCTAATTTGCTCATATTATGTTGTATGTTTATAGAGGTGAGTTAACCTGAACAACATTCTACCTTAATGATGTTAGCTTTAGGTTACTTAACTATTGTATAACTTTTTGTAATTTTTCATGTCATAATAAAGATATTTAAAAATCAATCAATCAATCATAAAAACTTCCTAACCAAGGAAAACAATGTTGGGAGCAAAAATAAAGTTCATTAAATTATTTATAAGATGGTTTTTAGTTTATTTTGATAAAACTAATGGTTTCGGATATATACCTATTTTGTCACCAAAAGAAAAGGTTTCCATACAAAGCTTGCAGAAATAGCCTGAGCTAAAAGCATCAAGTGACCTTCAAGGAACTAAAAATATGAAAAATAAAACAAGGCATTATTTCATATTTCAACTTCTACACTAGAAAAAAGTTAGTAGAAAAGTAAGATTACTAGGCGTTGAAAACTTGAACGAGGTCGGAGTACTAGACAAAAAAATATTATGCTAGTTAAAAACTTCGTCTTACTCTCAAGTGCCGTGTTAACTTGTTTGTTTTTCTGTTTTCTTTTTAATTTTAAAGGGTACTCAAGTAATTAGTTTGAGAGTAGTCGAGCAGAATTAATGAATTAACAGGATTAATTTTTAAAGTAGTTTTTTATATGCTGTTATTAATTTTCTCTGCTAATTTTTCGCTTTTATTTGAAGTCATACTACATGATGTCCGCGATTTTGCCAGTCTTTTGTGGGGACTTCCAAGGGCAGGGATAGGCACGGTGCCCATAGTAACAAAAAAATAGAGCTGCACACACTAGCACGACACGACAAAGCAACGTTATCCTTTGAAGTGGTAATTTCGTGGAGACGCTTCGTGCCCCAGTGTGTTTGTTCTAATGCCCGTTTTCACTAACAATGCCTAAATTTTAGGCAACACTTAAGCTCACTAGGTGACAGCTATACGTAAAAACTTAGGTGGTCCCTAAAATTTAGGCATTGTTGATAAAAAACTGGCCTATGAGTCGTATAAAAAAATATATATATATTTATTACCAATAAACAGGTTACAGTCAATTTAGTTTAACTTTGGTCTCCGTCAACCTGTATCGGGGAGACCGTATTATGATTAAGAACCTAAAATTGGAATTAACCGAGGACTGACTAGGACACAATAGATGATTTTTTTAAATTTATAAAATAAATCATAATTTAAACAAATGTAATATTTTTTTATGTTTCTGCAAATAAATAATTTCGAATTTTTGTTTTTCTTTTCAATTTTAACTTGAGATAAGTATTATTGAGTATACTTACCGTATAAATAATGGTGCTAAAAGGTAAGTTAATGTAAGTATATTTAATTATTGCAAATTACTTACTTACTAGTTAAAATTTATTACCCTAGTATCCCAATACGGTGGGCTGTTCAGCGATCGTTATCTTTCGACCGGATCCACGATAAATTACCAAACGCTTCATACAAATTGGGGCACGGTGCCCATAAAGTGTAGCATTACAGGGCATAAAGCTCTCGCGATCGATACGGGCCTGGAGTCGCGCCAGATTATCCAGGATAAGTAGTTGTTGGCTCTCCGGGGTATAGTGGTGAGCGCTGCCTTATAAGTGGGAGGTCCCGGGTTTCTTGGCAGAAGAAATTTGGAAGATATAATCCATATAATATAACCTTCTCTTAATTGACCGAGCGAAGCGAAGCTCTCTGAGTCTACTTGAGTGAATGTGCACTTGTCCGTCCTAGGGTTGCCAAAAAAAATCGTCCGTCTGTCAGAGCCTTATAACTTCTGAATTACTGAACGTAATTACTTCAAATTTAAATATAATATGTAAACCGATGGCCTCCAGCCGAATATGGCTTAAAAAGTTATAAAAATCAAAAGTTCTTCAAACAAATCAAAAGTCTTGAAATAAAGATGGACCTTAGGCTGCATTACCACTTTCAAGCAGGTCTGAATGCAGATAAACGCTATACCTATATAAAATAAAACGACAGTATAATATTATAAATGCGAAACTGTGTCTGTCTGTCTATCTGCTACGCTTTCACGGCCCATTAAAAAAAATGCAAGTCATAGGTACTGCCGATAGAAGTCAAAACGATTTTTTATTTTGTTTTTTTTTTTTAATTTTCTTAAAATAATAAAATATAAACCTTAACACATTAAAGTACACACACACTTAAGGCATTTAAGTTTAATTTCGAATGTAGTATATTTATATGTTTGCGAGCATGTCGTACATTTATGTCATACATTTTTACCCCCTACCTATAAGTGCTAAACGCGCCTACAGAAGTTTTCACTTCTAAAATTGGTATAGGGATAGTTTGCATCCCGTTGAAGGCTTAGGCTAGTTTTTATCCCGGAATATCAAAATGGTTCTAAAAATAAGAATGGTCGAAATATCTAAAATTATGGAGACAGTTCCTGCAACTATGAAAACAATGTAAGTTAGTTTGTTAAAATTACTTAGCACATAATATTTTTAAGAAATAAATAAATACAAATAGTAACAGTATGCCCCTAACAGGTTAGCTCACTACCATCTTAGACTGCATCATCATTTACCATGAGGTGAGATGGCAGTCAAGGGCTTGTAGTGGATAAAAAAAAATAGGAAGATTTATTTCCATCACTACAGCCTCTTGACGTCTCACTGCTGGGCACAGGCCTCCACTCTCATAGGAGAGAGGGAATTAAGAGCTTAGACCCACCACGCTGCTCCAATGCGGGTTGGCGGGCTTTAACGACTATTATCATGTTATGGATAATAACCGGGACCGACGGCTTAACGAGCTCTCCGAGGCACGGGGGTGAAACACCGCCAACTTCCAACTCCGGGCTGGCACTGAGAATTTCTTAATTGAAAAACCCAATACCTAACAATTTTTATGCCCGACCGGGAACCGAACCCAGGACCTCGTGATCCGCAGTCGAATACGCTAACCGCTAGACCAACGAGGCAGTCAAGAGATTTATTTAGTCGAAAATAATTGGATATTTCTGGCGTCAAGTGCTTTATAAATATTGGCGCAGTCGCTCGCAGTGGCCCACTAAAACTAGAAAAGAAAGAAAGAAAAGAAATTTATTTCCAAATTGTGCCATACATAACAAGCATACCTAAAGAGGTAGATCACCTCTGCACCTCAACGATCTATAATGACTACTATAAACTACGAAAAGTCATTGAACTTAGTTTTCGTCGGTTCGGAGTGTTTTCCTATTTCCATAAATAGGAATAGAATTCGGGCTTAACCCACTTTTCGGTGTGCAGTTCGCTTTGTGACCTTAATTTTATAGATTTTGGCTTAAGATTACTGATAAAAATATGTATAGTAGCTAGTTTAAGGCTTACAACAAAATGTTTATCCATTGGTATCATGTAATAAGCATGATGACTGATTTTGATAAATGGTCAGATTATGTCCGTAAGTATCTACTATTTCGAAAAAATATATTATTTCAGCAGAAAAATAAGGTTTCGTAGATAAAATTGGCATTTGAAATTTAAATTTTAAAATTCACGCCAAAACGCTAGCCGGTGTCATGGCGTCGTTTGTGACGTCACTATTGTACTCTGTGCAGTGTGCAGTAAACAATAGTGTGATTGTCAAAGCTCGAAAACAAACAATTGTGACGTCATTCGCTTCTTGGTGTCCATCCAATATGGTGGATTGCTGTATTTTATAGTTTCATTTTATCAAAATAAATAGCAATCTCACATGAAATAGAAAAATAAATACGTTTTTTATAATCCATGAATCCTATTTCATTAGATAAATTTATAATTTCATTGATTCTTGGTTACTGTCATCATGCCTATTACATCTAAGAATAATTGGGTATTTGACAAATAGTCAAATCAGCAACTTTTTTTCAAACGTCAAAACGCGTCCTAATTATGAAATTATGAAATGTGACGTCATTAAAGTTCGATACACTTTTTACTTTAATCGATTGTTTAAAATGGTTATTCAACAAAAAACTATCAAGAGACATGGATATTACGACTTTTGAGAGATCCTCTATTTAATAATCACTAAAAAAGAATTTATTTGAATAGTCAAATATCCAATTGTAAAATTGGAATGTAAAATAAATGAATATGAATAAGGTACCCGTATCTTTGTCAGTGGCTAAGGTCGGTGGTCATTATTATTTACAAAAACGTTAGTTTTTTGGATTGCGTACCCAAAGGGTGCCACGGGGCCCTATTACTAAGCCTCCACTGCCAGTCCGTCCGTCTGTCTTTCTGTTGCGGGCTGTATCTCATGAAGTGAAATAGCTAGACAGTCAAATTTTCACAGAGTCCGACTCGCACTTGGTCGAACTTTAAAGGACACTTTACTTTGGGCAATGATCCTAAGTCACATAGTAAGTTATTCAATAAAGACAAGCGTCGCTTGCACAAGGATCTGTCAGCGCCGATCGATGACTAAAGATGGCGCTGTACCTGTGATGCGGCAAAGCAGTCATTACGCGAGGTTTCCGCCAATCAGAGAAGTTTCCGCTCATGTGGCAGCTATGTTTAATGATGTGACGTCATAATATTGTTCAGAATACTATACTATAGCAACTTCAGAGTCTCTAACCATTGGATACTCTGATTTGCCTTGAGTAGCACATATCACGAAAGTAGACCTATCTTTCTCTTGGTTGCGAGTGGTTATGGATCTAACTGCTGTGATATTGTTCATTGCAATTAATTTAATATACTTAATGTGTTTTTATGTTGCTTCCTAAATACTAGACCTAGTATTTGTATTACATATTATTAGTTTGCATCTTAAAAACCCGTTCGCGCGCGAGTTGAATGCAGAGTAAATGAATATGTCACCATACATTTACTCTGCATTCAACTCGCGCGCGAACTATAGGTCTACTACATCAGAAGTTAAATTTCGTAATGCTGTCACTTTTTGGCACTTTTACCTTCCCAAATACATCCATTTTATTTGGCACTTCAAAACGAATCTAAAAAGATTTTTCCTAATTTTTAACTGCTGTGAAAGTCCACGGTGAAAACTTTTCGTAAGTAAAAAAACTAGTACCACAGAATATGTAATAACTAGTAATAAAACGAGTCTTAGAATGTAAAAATGAAGCCGTAGCTGAAACATGCAAACGTGCGATAGACAGATGAACGGACGGCCTAAATCCGGGTTCAACCCTTTGATTACGGAACCCTAAAAAGATGTCTGGAAGATTAAGAGCAAAAGCAAGCAAAAATATATCTAATCTACTAAATACCTGCCTTATTTTTGCTAGCATGAAAGTATATTAAGGTGATAAAAATACTTATTTTTCCCCTATCCTACGAGGCCCTGCTTATAAAACCAATATGCTGACGTCACGTGCAGGTAGAGGCGTAGAGGTGTGTTCCCCCCTTTCTCCCCCAGGGGGGTGAAGTACCTGCAGTCGATACGGGTGCAACGAACCATCGCCACTAGGTGACTAGACGACCGACGCTTTTAGGACGAGCTGGAGTATAAGTGCTCTATACTAAGGTACTCGTGAACTAGGCTATGGTTTCCGTTTTTTTTTAAATGCATAGCAGTTATCCTTTGACAGTTAAAAAGGTTCTCCTTTCGCATCAAAATAGTTCTTAGTCCTTTAATGCGACTTTTAATTGAGATGTTTTGTATTTATGATATGATAGAGGGTTGTCAATAATTATAAAAATTAAAAAACACAACTGCCCTGCCAAAAAACGAGCTAAAAAGTTAAAAAATCTAAATTAATCTAGTTGAATCAGATTCTTATTCACATTTTTATTAAATGATTTTTTTTTCTGAATCACTGGATATTAAACTATTGTATCATATATTTTTGGAATCTACTTATCATTAATAACCGGAATAAGCTAGGGATTCTAACGATACCTCGTTTATCAAAATCAGTTCAGGCGTATAGAAGTTATGGTGGAATATACAAACTCACATACATACATACATACATACATACAAACATACATATATACATACATGAACTGAAAACCATATACTCCTTTTCTCAGGCAGTCGTATAAAAAGGTTCTCCTTTCGCATTAAAAAGTACTCAGACCTTTAATGCGACTTTTAATACAGATGTTTTGTATGTGATTATTTGATAGAGGGTTGTCAAAAATACCTAAGTCCATGTTATTTGTTGGTTTTAAGTATGATAACCATTTTGATGCGTTGAATTTTGAAGTCACAAGCAAGTATTTCATGCAACATGCCTTTGGTATTAATTTCACTTTGTGTTTCGGTGAAAAGCATCGTGATGGAACTGAATGCTTGAGAATGTGAAGTCAAAGTTCGTACTTGTCCAGCGTGATGGACTATAGCCTTGACCCTCTCTTTTTGATAGGAGATCCGTGAATACTAGTGGGCTACCAATAAGTGAATTCATGAATCAATATATTGCCTGAGATTTCAAATTACTTAGGCCCGCTTACTTTACTTTAGATACGTTTTTAGTTTTTTTTTTAATAACGTGTTCCTCCCTTTTTTCCCTCGACATGGGGGTCGAAGACTGTTCTAGGTCGGTACTTATGATTTGAAATGATTTATTTATTTCATGTAGGACAACTTGTGTCACTTATGAAACGTTAAGACTCTACCACCGGTTAGGAAAACTGATTCTACTGAGAAGAACCGGCAAGAAACTTAGTTCAGCTACCTAGGTTGCTTTACTATTTACTCTGTAGTAACTTGGACAATTTCTATATTTCAAGCAGAGATTGTGACGTTAATTATATAACGTTAAATACCTATGTTATTTACGTTTTTAGTTGCAGTAAAGTTTTGTAGGAATTCTGTCAAAGTAGCAGCTAACCCTGGGTTAAAAGGATAACCTGACGTGTCTGCAAGCGTGCTTTAATTTTCGTCGAAGTCTCCGTCGCGATAATCTAAAAATTAAGGTCAGTATCAAAAATTTGGAAGACGGCAAATATATGGAGTGTAGCTAAGAACTTTATTGGCGTCGATCCAACTGCTTCAAAATGAAATTTTACGTGAAAATAACATAGATTAAATACACTTCGGGGGATATTGTAGCTGAAGGTTCAGATAGAAGTGGATACCAGAGGGAGATATTGCTTTTAAGAAGCTAACATAACTGGAAAATACATTGACATATCGTCCTATGAGACTAGTTTTGAAATAGTATACTTCAATGAATTTAATAATTAAAAAATATACGAAACCAGCTGACTCGCCCGGCTTCGCACGTGATGACTTACGTTTCATGTCTTACCTGTACATTTTTAACTATAGGTTATCTATAGGTAGCCCTTAGGTATGAAACGTATAGTTAAAATTGCACCTTTGAATATGTGATTAATACTGATGTATTATTGTCATAATTCAATGGTTGTATTCAATGGTTTCGCCATAGTTCACCTCACTGGCACACGGTTTGAAATCATTATATGTAATTCTGGGCCATTCAAGTTTTCTCATGATCCATTCTCTCATTCCATTCTCTTTGGCCATTCAAGCAAGTGAGTTCCAAAAAAGGAGGAGGTTCTCAATTCGGTGCGTATTTTTTATTATTTGGTATTTAACTATAGTTATATCGGCAACTTTTTTCAAAACGTCAAAACGCGCGCTTTGCATGGATTTTTTTATGAAATACTTGTGACTTCATCAAAAGTCTATAAATCATCAAAAACCAGAAGTCAAAACGCACTTTTTTACTTTAATCGATGATTTAAAATGGTTATCTAACACAAAATTAACAGAAGACGTCGATATTACGTCTTTATGCAGGTCACTATTAATCACTAAAAAATTAATTTATATATAAAAAAATTAATTTATATATATTAATTTATATATATTAATTTATATATATTAAATTATATATTATATTTTTAAGGCTTTCAATATTATTAAGTTTCCTATTATTTCTTTGTTGAAAATAATGAGGTACAAACATGAACATGTCCAACAGTAAGGACTCACAATAGGCATGATGACAGTAACCATGAATCAATGAAATTATGAATTTATGTAATGAATTATGAATCATGGATTATAAAAAACGTATTTATTTTTCTATTTCGAGTGAGATTGCTATTTATTTTGATAAAATAAAACTATAAAACACATCAATCCGCCATATTGGATTAAACGCCAAGAAGCGAATGACGTCACAATTGTTTGTTTCGAGCTTTGACAATCACACTATTGCTCACTGCACACTGCACAGAGTACATTGGTAAAAGCAATAGTGACGTCACAAACGACGCCATGACACCGGCGAGCGTTTTTGCGTGAATTTTAAAATTTAAATTTCAAATGCCAATTTTATCTACCAAACTTTATTTTTCTGCTGAAATAAGATATTTTATTCGAAATAGTGGATACTTCCGAACATAATCTGACCATTTTTCAAAATCAGTCATCATGCCTATTTATGTTTGACACTGGCAACATCCCAATTATGGGTTTTCAGCATAGAAAGTAGATTTTAACAACCAAGTCAAGGCTGTAGTACATTCAACAGGGTGCAAATTAGTGTAATCATAATTTAAATTCCATCTAAAATCTGTTCCTTTCCCGACGTCGGTTCCATTACAAGTTTTGGCTAAACGAATAAAGACGGTGAAGCCGGAATGACTTCATCTCCCGGAGAAAATTTAACCTCACGGAAAAATTATACCGAAGGGTCCGTGGACTGGAAAATCTTTGTCCCGGATAGCTGAGTATTGCGGGAAAATACATTTAATTTTCATCTCGAGATTTCTTTCAAACAATATTCTTATTTTCCTTTCTCGAGAACATAATGTTTCATAAGAATATAATGTTCGGAGGCTGACAGAAAAATAAATTATTATCTTATGTGTAAAACTCGCGTCTCACAATGTTAGTTACCATACTCCTCCGAAACGGCTTGACCGATTTTTTTGAGATTTTATATGCATATTCAGTAGGTCTGAGAGCTAGTAATATATAGGAACAAAGGCTCATTTTTTGCGCAAAGGATCAGCCTGGCTGTCCAGCGCGGAAATGCAGCCAGCATTCTTGCCACCATTCCACGTGGGCATGATTTATATAGTAATTAGGTTAGGCTAGCTAGCATTAAGTTCTTTTGTATTATTTTCAATAAAAAAAAAAGGAACAAAGAAAATATTAATGTGTTAGTGTTACAAACAAACAAACATGCAACTAGCTGATTGCTGCGACTTCGTCCGTGTGCAATTAAATCACACATATTAAACGTGGGTTTTCTGAAAAGTTGCCTAGCTCCATAAATAAGAATCAAGTTATCTTTGTACCAAATTTCGTCAAAATCGATTTAGTGGATGAGGAAGAATAATTAAAAGGAAGAAAGATTTCTTCATCTTTCTGTGCGGGGCAGCAGTATTAGTATCAGTAGTGGAATAAGTCTTTTTGATTCCCACGGGAACTCCTTAATTTTCCGGGATAAGAAGAAGCCTATATCACTCTCCAGGTCCTCAACTATACCCATGCTAAAAAAACACGTCGATCCGTTGCTCTGTTGCGACGTGATTGAAGGACGAATCAACAAACACACTTTCCCATTTATAATATTACTAGCTAACGCCCGCGACTTCGTCTGCGTGGATCGAGGTTTTTTCATTTTCCGGGATAAAAAGTAGCTTATATGCAGTGACGTGCAGTTCATAGAGGCATAAAAGCACTTCTTCTCCGAATGGAAATACGTCAATGTTCATTTTTCATCAAAACAGCTAGTAAATTGGTATTCTGATTAAATAATGCCTACCCTAGTTTCAAAACCTGTGCACGCCACTGCTTATGTGCTAGACTTTAATCTATCTCTGTGCCAAATTTCAGCCAGATTCGATCAGCCGTTGGGGCGTGATTGAGTAACAAACACCCATACATCCATACATCCATCCAAACTTTCGCATTTATAATATTAGTAAGATATTAGTAAGATTAGTAAGAAGTATGACGTCAATAATAAAATCCACTTAATAAGATAATTGAGAGTATTTTTCCATAGAGCGTAAGGCATGTTTCCAACAAATTGACTTTCCGTGTCGCCGTCATATTCCAAGTTGGAAAGAAAAATAGTGAGCATTCGTTCATTTCCCGCTGGGAGAGCTCTCCGCGTATACCTATTGTCACTTGCCAGCGAATGTGCGGGCTGTCATTGTGCGGTGGACAACGGACGGCTCTTGTTATTTACAATGTGGCCACTTTGATGGCTGTTACCTACACGTGGCCATTATGCGTTTGTGCTTTAGTGCTGCCCGAAACCGATGAAATACTAGCGGACGCCCGTGACTAAATTCCTACCTTGACGACCTCCGTGACGCAGTGTGTAGCGCTGTTGTCTTAACGTGCGGAGGTCCCGGGTTCGATCCCCGGCAGGGTCGATTTGGAAATTTATAATTTCTGAATTTTCCCTGGCCTGGCCTGGTGGGAGGCTTCGGCCGTGGCTAGTTACCACGCTACCGGCAAAGACGTGCCGTTAAGCGATTACGCGTTCCGGTACGATGCCGTGTAGAAACTAAATAGGGGTGTGAGTTTAATATAACTGCCATGCCCCTAATAGGTTAGCCCGCTACCATCTTAGACTGCATCATCACTTACCATCAGGTGAGATCGCAGTCAAGGGCTAACTTGTAGAGGATAAAAAAAAAACTAAAATGGCTAATGTATCTGTGTATAGTCTGTGGTGATTCTTTATAAATGTCATTGTCATTGTCCACAGACCATGGACATTGTCTCTGTTTTTAGCTCAGTCCTAAAATACTAACTGATGTCCGCGAGTTATTCCACACAAGTTTTTTGGTTCCCGCGGGAATTAATAATTAATTTTCCGGGAGAAAAAGTAGTCTATGTCACTCTGGCTTTTATATAAATAGCTACATGAGGGCCCGATAGGCGGGTCCTCTAATTTTGCAGGAAAGGTAAGTGGAAAGGTGACAATTGGACAAATTCTTCCAGTGGAGTAACAACGTTTATTTTTTGAATTCGGTTTTATACCTATGGTCATAAAGTAAGTAGACTATGGCTCATAAACTAAACAATAGACAATAGTCCTTACGCCTTTTTTACACTACAAAACATAGTTGGCCGTGATTAACACACATTACACAGTACGTATTGGACGCCTACGTATTGGCATCGACACACTCTGTGGGTCCTCGACTATATGTGCATGTAAAAAATCATATCGAACCGTTGGTTTCTTACCGCGTAATTGTAGGATGTGTTATTCCAGACTAAAATCCATCTCTGAGCCGAATTTCATCCAGATCTGAGGTGCGATTGTGTAAGAATTGTAGATCAAATCGTCAAAGTTCGGCGTCAAAGTAAAATAAACCATAACAGCATTGAATTAGAGCTCAATTTTTTGTAGCCATTATCATACCTTTAGGTATGTACGATACCCTAAACTGCATTTATACTCAATACTCAATATCATTTATTCAATATAGGTACACTGTAGGTACACTTATTGACGTTAAAAATTACGTTACGGTATCTTAAAACTAAAGCTACGAGGGTTTCAAACGCGCCCTGGTCTGAGAAGAGCCCACAACAAACTCAGCCGGGGTTTTTACTAATTATCATACTAATTAAACATTGCGAAAGTGTTTTTTTTGTTGGTTTGCACTTCAATCGCGCTGCAACATAGCAACGAATCATTAGAGAATAAGCTACCTATTTACTTATTTTACATTGGAAAGATTTTCTGCTGCAAAATCTTTAAAACGCATAATATTACACGATAATACCAATGATACAACATTTTGGCTTAAACGCGAGCAAACATAGGGGTTACTTACATAGTTTTACACCACTCATAAAATTTTACTCGAGAGAAAAGCCGGCTCTTTCGGACCATGGACAGAATGTGGTGTTTACCTAATCGATTACAATTAACGTAACACCAAAGAGTTATAAATGCGAGCCTAGTAGTCTATGGAGCGGTCCGCTGTACGGAGACCCCCGCATTAAATCCTCAGTCGATGAAACTTGGCAGGGTGTTAGTATTGGATGATCCAAAACTTACACAAAAATATCCAACCAAAAAAAACATCCGGAACTTAGGTATTTAAACTTAAAACTTGATATTTATGACTGAATATTTTCTCGATTTCTTTTTAAAATAATAGTAGGTAGTATATTTACACTCAAAACCGAAATATCAAATGAAATAATCATGCAGAACATCGATAGTTAAACCGATTTTATTATCAAATCTAAAATGATAATGTAAAACTGAAATATCAAATTAAATAATTATGCAGAGCATCGGTAGTTAAACCGATTTTATTATCAAATCTAAACTGCGTTTACGCGATATTGTACCTCCCTGCTTTAACAATTGGGTATAGTATTGGATATTTATAATATACGTTTAACTCATGATACTTTGTCATACTATAAAGTTTCGTCGCCTGAGGAATTATTGTTGGGGTCAACTAGCTTTATTGTCTAGACTATAGTATTCGAAGCCTTGACCAACCGAGTCCAATATCGCCGCTGGAAAGATTTTCTGCTGCATAATGTTTGAAACGCATGATGAACTTTGTACACGATAATACCAATGATACAACATTTTGGCTTAAACGCGAGCAAACATAGGGGCTATTTACAAAGTTTTACACTGCTCATAAAATTTTACTCGTGAGAAAAGCCGGCGCTTTCGGATCATGGAAAGAATATGGTGTTTACTTAATAGATTACAATGAAAGTAACACCAAATAATTAGACATGCGAGCGGGAGCCTGGTATTCGAAATCTTTACCATTCGATTCCAATATCACCGCTGGAGAGATTTTTTGCTGCAAAATGTTTAAAACGCATAATATTACGGCTCGTTATCGTTGTACACGATAATACCAATGACACAAAATTTTGGCTTAAACGCGAGCAAACATAGGGGCTATTTACATAGTTTTACAATGCTCATAAAATTTTACTCGAGCGAAAAGCAGGCTTTCGGATCATGGCAAGAATGTGGTGTTTACATAATAGATTACAATGAAAGTAACACCAAAGAGTTAGACATGCCAGCGGGAGCCTGGTATTCGAAATCTTTACCATTCGAGTCCAATATCACCGCTGGACTGCTGCAAAATGTTTAAAACGCATAATATTAACGCAAAACGTTGCAAACATAGGGGCTATTTTACATAGTTTTACACCGCACATTAAATTTAACTCGTGAGAAAAGTCGACGCTTTCGGATCATGGAAAGAATATGGTGTTTACTTAATAGATTACAATGAAAGTAACACCAAATAGTTAGACATGCGAGCGGGAGCCTGGTATTCGAAATCTTTACCATTCAAGTCCAATATCACCGCTGGAGAGATTTTCTGCTGCTAAATGTTTAAAACGCGTAATATTACGGCGCAGTAACGTTGTACACGATAATACCAATGTAATACCATAATACTAAATACATTTTGGCTTAAATGCCAGCAAACATAGGGGCTATTTACATAGTTTTACACCGCACATTAAATTTATCTCGAGAGAAAAGGCGGCGCTTCTGATCATGGTAATAATGTGGTGTTTACTTAATTGGTTACAATGAAAGTAACACCAAAGAGTTAGACATGCGAGCGGGAGCCTGGTATTTGAAATCTTTACCATTCGAGTCCAATATCACCGCTGGACTGCTGCAAAATGTTTAAAACGCATAATATTAACGCAAAATGTTGCAAACATACGGGCTATTTTACATAGTTTTACACCGCACATTAAATTTAACTCGAGAGAAAAGCCGGTGCTTTCGGATCATGGAAATATTGTGGTGTTTACTTAATAGATTACAATGAAAGTAATACGAAAGAGTTAGAAATGCGAGCCTGGTATTCGAAGCCTTGGCCAACCGAGTCCAATATCGCCACTGGAAAGATTTTCTGCTGCTTGTTTAAAACGCATGATGAACTTTGTACACTCTAATACCAATGATACAACATTTTGGCTTAAACGCGAGCAAACATAGGGGCTATTTACATAGTTTTACACCGCACATTAAATTTATCTCTAGAGAAAAGCCGTTGCGGATCATGGCACTTCGCTGCGGAAATATGTAAAAGGGTAAATAACATTCTCGGAAAATGTTTTCCAATTTATCCTCGTGTTGAACTTTTTTTGTTACCATGTTAAGTTGACGTTGTTTTTATTTGCTTGAAACAAATGCGTGGGAAATATACGAAGCTGCTTCTCATTTTTCGAAGTTATTATTTTTGATAAGGCTGGAATACAGATGTAGGTGTCGTAGTTATTATGAGCTGAGGACGGTCACCGAGGGGGTTTTGGTGGGTAAAAATCCCACATAATCCGATCCTATGTGGATATCTATGGAAGATTTCCCCCTCAGAAACAAAAAAAAATGTGTCATAGTCGACTGCCTCGGTGTCTAGTGGTTGGCATGTTCGACTGCGGCCGACGAGGTCCCGGGTGCGAGTCCCGGGTCGGGCCATAATTATTAAGCATTGGGTTTTTCTGACAAGAAATTCTCAGTACTAGGAGTTAGGAAGTTGGCTGTGTTTCACCCCCGTGCCTCGGAGAGCACGTTAAGCCGTCGGTCCCGGTTATTATCACGAACATGATAATCGTCGTTAAAGCCCGCCAACCCATATTGGAGCAGCGTGGTGGGTCTAAGCTCTAATTCCGTCGCTCCTATGAGAGTGGAGTGCTGTGTCCAGCAGGGGACGTTAATGGTCTGTACTGGTCTGTCTTAAGTCTACTCGTCAATTAGTACTACTCATGCACACATAATTTAAAAATATATGCTTCATAATTGAGTTTCATGGTTATTACGTATGGTACGACATAAAAAGAGAAGGTTCAAATACATAGAATTTATTAAAAGTAAAATATATGCATAGATTTTATTAAAATTAAAATAAATCAGAATAGCAAAATAAAGAACAAGATTTTCGATATGCTTCCAAGATGGCGCCCTTCAGCCATAGAGTTCAAAGTTATTATGTTAGTCACTCATCATAAATAGAGCAAATACATACTTAGATTTTATTAAAAATGAAATAAATACAAAGATTTTATTAAAATTAAAATAAATCAGAATAGCAAAATAAAGAACAAGATTTTCGATATGCTTCCAAGATGGCGCCCTTCAGCCATAGAGTTCAAAGTCAGTAGGCGCGAAATGTGGCAAATGTCATTTTTGACAAGTTTTCTTTCATAATATTTGACATATTTTGATGAGAACCGAGCAATTTACACGCTGTTGTCTCCAAGCCAACGTTGACACTGGCGGAATTACTGCGGACCACCAAACCGCAGTACAAAAGGCCATAGATAAGAAAAGAAGAAGACATATTTTGACAGACAACGTCAAAAATATGAATCCGCCATTGTCACTTACTCATGTTTAGTGTTGCTAATCGTGGAAAGCACAGAGTACATTATATATACTGGTGGAAAGATTAAATAATATCACGACGAATTCGTGGATTTAAAAAATCAAAGCTGGTTTAATATTTTATTGTCTTTCTCTTCACTACTTGTACAAGACCAGCCCCATACAAATCCGAACCGTCTCCATTAAATATTGAAGACGGCTTCAAGGTCGGCAGCCGCAGCGGAAATGGCAAAAAATTCCGGCAAGCGGCGGAAGTAAGCCTCACTCATCGAGAGTTACGTAACGTTTGTTCCGTTTGCCGTAGAAACGAGACATTTCCACCGCGGTTGAATGCCAGCAGGGCGGGTACATTTATTGCGAAAAGGACCAGCCTGGCTGTTCAGCGCGGAAATACAGCCAGCCAAAGTTGTACAAATAAATATGTTTCCCTTAAATTTAGAACTGCCTCGTTGGTCTAGTGGTTAGCATGTTTGACTGCGGCTGACGAGGTCCTGGGTTCAAGTCCCGGGTCGGGCCATACTAAGTGTTGGGTTTTTCAGACTAGAAATTCTCAGTACTAGCCCGGAGTTAGGAAGTTTGCTTGAAACAAATGCGTCGGAAATATATGAAACTCCTTCTCATTTTTCATGTTATTATTTTTAATAAGGCTGGAATACAGATGTAGGTGTCATAGTCATTATGAGCTGAGGACGGTCACCGAGGGGGTTTTGGTGGGTAAAAATCCCACATAACCAGATCCTATGTGGGTATCTATGGAAGATTTCCCCCTCAGAAACAAAAAAAAAGTGTCATAGTCGACTGCCTCGGTGTCTAGTGGTTGGCATGTTCGACTGCGGCCGACGAGGTCCCGGGTTCGAGTCCCGGGTCGGGCCATAATTAAGTATTGGGGTTTTCAGACTAGAAATTCTCAGTACTAGGAGTTCGTGCCTCGGAGAGCACGTTAAGCCGTCGGTCCCGGTTATTATCACTAACATGATAATAGTCGTTAAAGCCCGCCAACCCGCATTGGAGCAGCGTAAAAATTTTAGATGGGTCATATTCGCACTTTGTATCTTTAGTCTTATTTTTCCAGTATATTACTTTGCCCTTTAGGTATAATAGGCATGTGGCAACTCAATCAAATCAGCAACTCTTTATCAAAGTTAAAAACGCGCTTCTAGTATGGAAGTTTGAATGAAATACATATGTAAGGGACAATCCAGAAGTAGGTATTATGAACACTTCATATATTTGTACTCTCGGAACTCTTTGGAACTTGCACGAGCAAATGGTCATAATAGTAGTCACAATAATAGCGGTTCTACGAGAGACTTAATGTAAAAAGATAAAAGTTAGCTAAACTTAAAGACAATATATTCATTTAGTCTGGTAAAATTGCGATCTAAACACAAAAGTATTCAATAATCGCTGAGTCTGCCTGCAGGAGACTGAATTACCATCGTCAAAACACTCGTATTTATACTAACTATTTTCAATATGGCGTCGGTATCCGCAGATTAAATCGAATGACATGAAACGAGTCAAATTGACCGATATTATACTTCCTGTTTCGTGTGTTATAATGACAAACAGTAATAACGCTAACACATAGTTGTAATTATCATTTTACAATGTGAATTTTAAGTCTTTTGGAAGACCTATTCATTATTATTCAGTAAGAAATAACTTATTTTTGACATGGGCGTCATCCCTATTGTATTGTAAACGGTGCTGAGGGGTTACTACCATCGCCAGCGGTATTATTGCACATGTCACGTACCTCGACGTCCTTAAAATAAGGGTCATAATTCTAAAACACGAACGTCAACTATATTAAAACAATACGGATTTAAACGATGGTAGAATGCCCCTTGTAAACAACTTGTATGAAAGGCACAAAGAGGGCCAGCGTCAGTAATTAAAAGTAAATACCGCCTCAAACGAGTACACAGGAAGGGCAACGGGCAAAAACACCACGAGTTTTCAAATTGAAGAGGAAATATTTTTCATTTTCATTCGGTTTTCATTCTCTTTTGGTTTTGGTGGAAAAAAATGTCATCCCGACCGAATTTCGGTCACGGCGGCCAAGTTATATGTGTCACCGTATGATTTTAGAAACCGTTAGATTATAATCTAACTCGCGAAATTGTAAACTGTCGAAAGATTGTGAACCGTTCAATGTTCTGAGTGACAATTTTTGGAATATTCGTTGTATTTACGTTTTCTTGTCTGCTTCTTGTAGGTTAGTTTAGGGTTCGATATAAATAATCAGGTAGGTTCTATCGGGTTACATATCAAACGATTTCTAGTGTTACAGAATTGCAAAAAAAAATCACGCGAATATTATTCGCATTGGGATCGATAATGGAATTCATAGTTGACTAATAAAAATGTCTACTTCTGTCTAAACAATTAGCGAGCAATAAGGGAATAAAAAATCCTCATCCACGCGGACGAAGTCGCGGGCATCAATAGTATTATTATATTTTTTTAGGTTCTTCTTGACTGAGCAGCACGTCTTCACCGGTAGTGTGGTAACTAGCCACGGCCGAAACCTCCCACTAGAATAGCCCAGAGAACTTTTTAAAATGCTACCTAGCTAATTTCCCAAATTGACTCTGCCGGCGATCGAACCCGGGACCTCCCGCTTACCACTGCGTTGAAGGCCATGTTTTTTTTATCCACTACAAGTTAGCCCATGACTGCGATCTCACCTGGTGATGATGCAGTCTAAGATGATAGCGGGCTAGCCTGTTAGGGGCATGGCAATTATATTGATCCCATACCCCTATTTGGTTTCTACACGGCATCGTACCGGAACGCGTAATCGCTTGGCCGCACGTCTTTGCCGGTAGGGTGGTAACTAGCCACGGCATCATCGGAATCACGACTCATCACGGGATCGAACCCGGGACCTCCCGCTTATAAGACCACAGCGCTTACCACTGCGTCAGGAAGGTCATGTGTCATACTGACAGCGCTTAAAACAATATTACTCAAAAAGACAGTTTAATGTCACGTACTGTTGTGATTTGCTATGTATTCTGCAGAAAAAGTAAACAGCCCGGAATCCAGTGCCGTGTTATCTAGCATGGACTTTAAAAAAAGAATGAACAGGCGACTAGGATACCATAAACTGATTGTGGGGGAAGGTTATGATATTTGGAGGGAAAGACGATATGATGAAAAATGTTGGAAGCAGTTTTTTTTGGAGGAAAAGACGATATAGTGATAAATATTGGAAGCAGTTTGTACACAATGTACGCTCCAAAAATAAGGATTATAATTCTTAAAACACGATATTCATCAATAGTGAAACAGAATGGCTTTAAGCGTTGGCAGTAAACCCCCTGAATCTATCATTTAATGAACCCTATACACCTCTGTCATCAATTTCATTATTGTCTGTTCCAGGGTCGCTACTGAAAAATGATTGATAACTAAAATATGAATAAATACAAAGTTTTCATTTTGCTTTTCGAGCTCATTAATCATGGAAAAGGAGGCACGATGTTCATGATTAATAAATAACTAGATTCTAATTAATTAAAATACAGGGCTAACTGTACTAATGGATTCGTGACTTAGGGCTTGTTAGCACTGCGAAACAAGTCTTAATTAAAAAATTAAAAAACACGACTGCCCTGCCAAAAAAAGAACTAAACAGTTAAAAATCTAAATTAATCTACTTAGTTAAACTAGAATCTTATTCACATTTTTATTAAATGATATTTTTCTGTGAATCACTGGATATTGAACTATATTGTTATATATTTTTGGAATCTACTCATCATTTTCTAGATGATGATTATATAGTTAATCTTATTTGCGATTTTTTTTTTCAACTTTAGTCTTTAATGCGGGACCATAGTCACCCCATCATTTTTTTAAAAATTTTACTAGCCTATGTCACCCGGAATAAGCTAGGGATTCTAACGATACCTCATTTATCAAAATCGGTTCAGGCTTATAGAAGTTATGGCGGAATATACAAACTCACATACATACATGAACCCTGAAAACAATATACTCCTTTTTTCAGGCAGTCGTATAAAAATGGCCGATATCCAAAGTCAATGTAGGTACGGACAAAGCAATTTATTCTGCAAGCTAAAGTAGGGTGCTCGTTAAATATGGATTTAATTTTCTCCCCGATAGTGTTTGTAAGGCAACAGGGATCGCCATTTGGGCCGTCACTTACCGTTAAGTGGATCGTAGACCAGCTATATAAATTGCATCTTGCTGATATTCTAGCCCGGCCCTAAAAACATTATCTATTTTACGTAATAGTTCGATCCCCGGCAGGGTTTGGAAATTTATAATTTCTCAATTTCCCTGGTCTGGCCTGGTGGGAGGCTTCGGCCGAGGCTAGTTACCACCCTACCGGCAAAAACGTGCCGCTAAATGATTTAGCGTTCCAGTACGATGCCGCGTAGAAACCGAAAAGGGGTATGGGTTTAATATAACTGCCATGCCCCTAACAGGTTAGCCCGCTACCATCTTAGACTGCATCATCACTTACCATCAGGTGAGAGCGCTGTCAAGGGCTAACTTGTAGTGGATAAAAAAGCAATGTTACTCCTATTATACATTGTGTTTGTTTGTTGGGCTGTCCTTAATTAACCATATTATTAACGATCTGTCCCGCAGTGAAGCAACATATTGACGTGATTTTTTTTGCATGTATATAGTTAAAGACCTGGAGAATGACATTGGTTCCTTTTTTGTTGCTTTTGAGTAACTAATTTTTTTTAATTTGTGCTAGAGAGCCATCTCTGTGTGTATTTTTAAAACCTGGCTCAAAACCAGGTGTCAAAAGATTCCGGCGTGGAAATGTCCCAACAAGAGACTTATGTCTAGCTACGGACGTCTAATGGCGAATCACCACTTTCGGTATCTAATACTGACAGCACAATTTTCTTAACCTCTGAACTGGACTTATTTCAACTGTCACTTTTTGCACTGTTCCTATTTCGCAACCCGCGCACCTCGCGCCTTTGTACATTTGCACCACTTTTCAGAAATGCCTATAAAAAAATATGCAGTAGACCACCTATCACGGTTCTGTAAACGGCATTAGCTTTCTAAATAGTTTATCTTCATGAAAGTAGTAAATAAAGAAGCTAATGTGTACAATCAACGATTTAATCTGCGATCAATACTCTCCTTAATTAGTCAGGTAGAGTTCGCATGCTAGAAAGTGCTGTGGGCTACATAAATAGTTGCCTATAACAACTAGCTCGTATGGGGCGCCTGTAAATATACTTTTATATCGCGAAAAGATCTCAAGGTGACTTTCCAGGCTTCTTGAATTGAAACAGGTATCATGTATTATCAGCCTGCTATATATTTTATCCTAAAATGTTTTTAGGTACCTGTTTCTCACATAAGTTAACACAGACATATAAACATCTGACCCCTCCCTGGTTCGCTCCGGTGGAATTTCTAAACCCTTTCTTAGTACGTGCCGTCGTCTCAAAAGGAATCTAAGTAAATAGGAACCTCAAAGGCTTAGCCTGTGCGTATATAAAGAGATGGTAGCTTAAGTTTGAATTAATAATAGTAATAATATTATAAATGTGAAAATATATCTGTTTGTCTGTCTATCTGCTACGTTTTCACCGCCTAACTGTTAAATCGATGCAATAGTTAGTATAGAGATAGGTTGCATCTCGGACCTGCTCCCCTATTCTGTAACTCAGTGGCTATCGAAAAATTAGAGCCACTGGCATATATATTTTGTCCATTGAAGGTTTACTATGAAAAAATGAAAGAACATTTCATAGTAAATCTTCAATGGATAAAAAATATAAGTCAGTGGCTTTCATTTTTTGATAACCACTGAGTTACAGGATCGGGCTGCAGGACCTAAGAACGCAAGAAGTGGTCTTGCAGTGAGCATAATTTGGTCCTTGAACATCAAAAAGTCTCTCGGTTTAAATAAAAATATCTAAGCGGATGTAGTCGCGGGCATCCCATAGACGTATAATATCTGTAGACATTATTATAATATACACATTTTTAATGATATTTATACGTAGTAATAAAATGAATATAGATAACGGCAACACCTTGACCCCAATGCATTCCGACAAAAATAAACATAAATATCTCTCTTTCAGCTCAAATACTCTCACAGAGCAGTGCGGTACGGGGTAAGGGGGAACGCTAAAAACGCCTCTCCAGCCTTTAAATTCCATAGAATACAATTTTTTATAAATTATCTACTTTTAGAACCAGTGATACAATGTTTTTGTATACTTGTTTTCATATACTAGCGGCTTTGTGCTGTGCACAGTCTGTCTCTAACTATTTCAAATTAGCATGGAATGAGGGATCTGCCATACATCTGCTTATAGTCCCATATCTGACCCTGTGACGGCGTTGCTAGTCTTTTTATCTATGAAAAGTAAAATAAAAACAAAAAAAATGGCAGTCATAGGGACCGTCGATAGAAGTGAATACGAATATTTAAAATACTTAAAATATTATACACCTTAAAACTAAGGCATGAAAGTTGAATTACGAATGTACTATATTTATATTAAAGACCTTTTGTCTTCGTAACAACGCGAGGTGTCGGTCACGGACGACGGTGTCGGTCACGCGTTTCCACAATTTTTACCCCCTACCAAGAAGTGCTCAATGCGGCTAAAGAAATTTTCACTTCAAAAGGTTTCACTTCAATAAACAGGCATAAAAATTAGTTCCAATTTGGTTGCCACCGGTTTAGATATGTTTGTGGGACTATACAAATAAGGATGCAGTTTCCTACCTCTCTCAAACATCAGGCGAGAGTTATACCGTACTATAAGGTGCTACAACTGGGTCGCTGGGTCTGCCATGACAGGGCTTCGACCCACTGTATGAACATATGCTTACGCTGTGATATTAATGTGTACAGTTGTTTTAATGTCCCCGATGTTTTCGTCAGTTGTTTGTTCAATCATCTTTCGGGGAGAGAGACATTGGGTCAATGTTGGTTTTGGCAGGAATTTAATTAAATTACGTGCTTTTGCCCTTATTACAATGGACTTTGGGGAACTAGGTCTTGCCTGTTTACCTATCGCGGCCAAGGCCATGGACGTAGTGGTCTTACCGAGTAGGCATTGATTTTACAATAGGCTTATCGTCGTATATAGGAAACCTTCGTCCAGCAGTGGACATCTACCACTGCTGGACGAAAGCATGGATCTCCACAGAACCCGGTCTTGCGTCACTTGCTTCCACCTCCTGTCACTCGCGTCCTAGTGGGCCAGAGATGGGTTGTTAATGATTTTGACGTCTGTAGATATTGGCCACCGTGGCCGAAATTCGGTCGAAAAACTATTAATATGGAGTCATGTAGAGCTGAATTAAAAATTACTGAATTATTTCCTTTTCAACCGAATCTAATTAACACAATCAAACGCGTACAAATATTTGACGGCGGCTTAATTTCCATTGAAATTCGCAGCCTTAGCGGTTGACATTTTAATTTAACGAGTGCCATAGAAACGTAATCAGAGGTTAGAGTTGCTGTTTATAGTATTGTTTACTTTGATAAGATAATATTGTCTTTATTGCACATGCTTATTTAACAAGATAACAATATAGGAGGAGTAAAAAACGACACAGAACAACAACTACAAAGGAAGTTTTATTGCAATTTATAAAAAGTTTATATTCTCATATTTAAAACATACCATATTTCTACTGCTACTTTTGTTATTATCAGCGAAATTATTGCGGCTCAGTCGCCCTACCATACGATTTAACGTGTCGGCACAGGTTTAGAATACAAATGAGCCAAGTAGCATTTCGTATTGCGAAATTGACATATCTGTCATTCATTGAAGTGAAAATATATCTTTGTTGATTTCCCATAATTCGATGCGCTTGTTCGCCAATACAATGCATTTAATTACAATCAATTTAACGCCTCAATCCACCATGCCGCTTTATTTACAAAAAATCATTATATCCTAACATTCCCAAAAGAAAATGAGGTTAAAACAATTTACGATTATCCTCATTTACGTTATATTCTGCTATTGCAAGGATTCAAAAGTTATAAGTATCAAAACACTGGGTTTTAAAACCAACGCTAAAAAGGTCTAGGTGTTGAAAAACAAACAAAAGAAAAACATTTGATTACGGAAACTACAAAAAGTTCTGTGACAAATCAAGAAAAAACTTCAAGCACTGAAAACTCTAAAATTACTCAAACTGAAGTTAATTTTGATTATTTAAGTACAATAACTCCTAGTGAAATAAATCAAGATAAATCTTCGAGTAGCGAAATTCCTAAAGTTAGTACTCATTTGGATGTAGTTGTTAATAATAATGAAACAACAACAGTAACTGATAAATATGTTCATAGAATACCTAAAGTGACTCCAAGAAATTCAAATAAAACTGTATTAGATCAAATAAAGTACATAGAAGACAGAATAGCAAAAAGCAAAGGAGTATATAGCAATAAAGAAGTTAAAGCAATTTTAGCGAATGCTCTTACCACAATAGAAACTCTATTAAACCATATTAAGAAAATTCTCAAAAGGGAGGAAGCGAAGAGCCTAGCAATTGACTCTTATAAAGGCTACGTTCCAATAAGTGAGGATATAGAAATTCCAGAGTTCATTCCACAGGAACTGAGTCGGAAGATATTCAAAGAAGGATTTAATTTGATACCGCATTATGGATTGTAATTTATTAATATTAGATACTTAATTACTTATAATAAAATAAGATTTTCTAATAATGAAATCATAAAGCCGTTTTAATATTTGCTTAAATTAAGTTGAAAATAGTATTATTAATATGTAAGAATATTATATGGAAAATAACTAAGAGTATAAGTGAAATTATTTTTGCAGATTGTAAAATAGTTTTAATTAGTTATGACATACGGAAGGATTAAAAAACTATGACTGTCTCGCACAAAGTTGCTGTTAAATTTAAATTAAATTAATAAAATTTTAATTAGTTTATTTAATTGTAGCGTGAAGGTGTAACAAATATCTAGACTTTAACATCCAAACTTCTATACTTATATTATAAATGTGAAAGTGTGCATGTCTGCTACGCTTTCACGACTCATCCGTTCAACCGATTTTGATGAAATTTGGTACAGGGGTAAGTTGTATCACGGGGTAGGACATTTATGCTTTTTATTCCGGAAAATTAAAGAGTTCCCGCGGGGATGAAAAAATCCTAAACCGACGACGACGTCGTGGGAATCATCTAGTTTATAATATTAGAAGGAAAATCAAATAGTTCGTCCGGAATTTATAGGTATCTGAACCTCAAAGCCACGCCGCTGAATTCACGAATAACATCCAGTAAAATATAATAATATTACGTATATTATCATAAATATATTATTTTTAAATCACATAGATAAAGAAAAATTCTTCAAATGTGAATTATTTTTCTTTCTCGTCAACTAACCGCACTTTTTACTAACCATGTCTCCATTTAATTTTTCAGTGCAATCATTTTTACAGTCGTACTCAATGGTACGCCATTTTGGATTCATTTCAAGTCTTATCTTGATTTGTTGCATTATTTTATTGTAGTTGGCCCAATCAAATGAGAAATAAAAGCCTGTGTTTCACAAAAGTTTTATCAAATTCAAAGTATTGCCTTTTTGATGGGGCAGATGCCGATGACCCAAGCAAATAATGCTAATTATTTAGATTTCTATCTCTCTTATCAACCCATGCCGGCTCACTACTGAGCACGAGTCTTCTCTCGGAACTAGAAGGGTTTGGCCATAGTCCACCACGCTGGCCAAGTGCGGATTTACAGGTTTCACACGCCTTCGAGAATACTATGAAGAATTCTTCGAAACTCTTTTCTTCACCGTTTCAAGCAAATTATATTTAATTTTTTAAAATGCACATAACTTCGAAAAGTTGGAGGTGCATAATCATAAATCATTTATTTTGCAAAATTGTGGGTGATTACAGTTGTATATAGTATGCCCGGGGATCGAACCCGCGACCCCAAACAGGATTCTATAAGCTAGTATATGAGGGTTCTAGATTCAAAAAATTAAATGCTTAGCGGTAGATTCAAATCCATCTCTTCGTAACAAACAAGCAAAAATTAGAATCTTATCTTACTAATTTTATAAATGCGAAAGTTTGGATGTATGTATGGATGTATGGATGCATGGATGTATGGATGTGTGGATGTATGGATGCATGGATGTTTGTTACTCAATCACGCCGCCACGTTTGAACGGATCTGGCTGAAATTTGGCACAGAGATAGATTATAGTCTGGAATAGCACATAGGCTTTTTATCCCGGAAAATTAAAGAGTTAATAAAACAAACCACGCAGACGACGGTCGACAGAACAAGTCGCGGGCATTCGATAGTGGAGATTAAATGAAAAATGGAATCTCAAAAACAAGTGCATTAACCGTGTAACGTCTCACAAACAAATTTAACTTCAGTGAACTTCGGTTACTTCGCAACATTTTCACATTTCGCAAATTGATCGATGTTTTAACTTTACGGCGACGTTGAAGATTTACCACCTGCGTCTACGAAAAATATGCAAAAGTCGAAACGAATAAACGCATTATCGAATTCTGAATTCTGAATTGTGTTGACTGCAGCGCAAGATTCGGCCGCATTAGGAGCATCAACATTTACCGGTTGTATATGTCACCGTAAGATTGTAAAAACCACTACAGCCTATTGACGTCCCACTGCTGGGCACAGGCCTCCACTCTCATAGGAGAGAGGGAATTAAGAGCTTAGACCCACCACGCTGTTCCAATGCGGGTTGGCGGGCTTTAACGACTATTATCATGTTATGGATAATAACCGGGACCGACGGCTTAACGTGCTCTCCGAGGCACGGGGGTGAAACACCGCCAACTTCCAACTCTAGGCTGGCACTGAGAATTTCTTAATTGAAAAACCCAATACCTAACAATTGTTATGCCCGACCGGGAATCGAACCCAGGACCTCGTGATCCGCAGTCGACTACGCTAACCGCTAGACCAACGAGGCAGTCAGTTGTAAAAACCGTTAGATTATAATCTAACTAGCGAAATTGTAAACTGTCGACAGATTGTGAACCGTTCAATGTTCTGAGTGTCAATTTTTGAAATATTAATAGTATTTAAGTTTTCTGGTCTCGTTCTTGTAGGTTAGGTTAGGGTTCGACATAAATAATCAGGTAGTGCCCTTAGGTTCTATCGGGTTAATATACCTAACAGATTACAATCTACCGAAAAATAATGCGTTAAATTGTAATCTTCCGACAGTTTGCAATTTCGAGAGTTAGATTATAATCTTACGGTTTTTACATTCGGTTCGGTTCGTGCTTAGTATGGGATTTTGTATGAAATACTGAATTGTGACGTCATCAAAGTTCGACGCACTTTTTTACTTTTATCTGGCTATTTCAACATAAAACTAACAGGGGACGTGAATATTACGAGTTTTGGGATATCCTCTAATTAATAATCAGTAAAGTAAAGTATTTGACTAGTAGTCAAATAAATCGTATTAACACAGAATACTTAATAGTACGTAAGTAATGCGTTAATTTGCGCACTGTAGCGATTCGGGCTTACAAATTGGATTTACTCTATTCAATGATCGAATAAATAATTTTATGGAAATCCGTGACTTATTTACCTAAAGAAGCTGGGCACAAACCCGTTATTATTCAATATTTATATATTCAACCAGATAATGCCCGCAACTTCGTCTGCGTGGATTAAGATTTTTTCTATTCCTGCGGGAACTCTTTAATTTTCTGGGATATAAAGTAGCTTCTGTGTTATTCCAAACTATAATCTATCTCTGTGCCAAATTTAATCCAGATCCGTTCAGCCGTTCTGGCGTGATTGAGTAACATCCATCCATCTAAACTTTCAATACTCAATATGATTTATTCAATATAGGTACACTGTAGGTACACTTATTGAAGTTTATGTGATGATCCAATTGGAGTTTAGCATCTAACGTTATACCGAGAAAAACAGCGGTATCCACTAAATCGAAGTCCCCATGATCAAGTTGTACAGTGGTTTTTACCTGTTTGACATTAGGTAATGTAAATTTGATACACTTTGTCTTTTTTCCATTGAGGAGTAGGTTATTAGCTTCAAACCACTGTACCACTTTAGTGAGATAATTGTTTACTTCGTCAAGAGTTGTTTCGTAACGATTTATTTTAAACAAAAGAGATGTATCATCAGCAAACAATACTATCCCATGATTATCCTTGGCAAGATAAGGAAGATCGTTAATGTAGATGAGGAATAGAAAAGGCCCTAAAATTGAACCTTGTGGAACCCCCATATAGCGAGTTTATAATATTAGTATAGAAGTATTAAATTTAAACACGAAACTTGGTCCATTATGAGACAGTGACATATCGTATCCCGCTATACTAATATGGATAACTAGTGAATGCCCGCGACTTCGTCTGCGTGGTTTGAGGTTTTTTTGGTTCTCGCGGGAACTAATTAATTTTCCGGGATAAAAAGTAGCATATGTGCTATCCCAGTCTATAATCTATCTCTGTGCCAAAATTCAGCCAGATCCGTTCAGCCGTTGGGGCGTGATTGAGTAACAAACATCCATACATCCACACATTCATACATCCATCCAAACTTTCGCATTTATAATATTAGTAAGATTTAATTATAATATGGTTCAGAATGTTGGGCGGTGAAAGTGATGGATGAAAGAAAAGTACATCTGACCGAAATGCGAATGTTGAGATGGATGTGTGGTGTGACAAGAATGGATAAGATTAGGAATTGAATATATAAGGGGAAGTTTGAAAGTAGCGTCAGTGATAGAAAAGATGAGGAGTAATAGGTTAGCATGGTATGGGCATGTAATGCGGAGGGAAGAAAGGCATATTACGAGAAGAATGATAGATATGCATGTGGAAGGAAAAAAGAGTAGAGGGAGACCAAAGAAAAGATGGATGGATTGTGTGAAAGAGGATATGCGTATAAAAGGGGTGAATACGAGGTTGACGGATAACAGAAGTGAGTGGAAGAAGAAAACATGTTGTGCCGACCCCACATAACGTGGGAAAAGGGCAAGAAGAAGGAGAATATTAGTAAGATTTAAACACGAAACTTGGGCCCCTAGGATGCAATGACATATCGTATCGCGGGCGCCATTTGGAGCAACGCCAGGGGGCACTACGATGCCAAATGCATTCCCAGTAATTGCCTGTTCTCGTTATGTGAACAATTTAGTGCGGACCCGCGGCACTCGGGACGCCTGTGGCATTCGTTTAGTGCCTAACTACCTTAACTGCCTCGTTGGTCTAGCGGTTAGCGTAGTCGACAGCGGATCACGTGGTCTTGGGTTCGATTCCCGGTCGGGCATAAAAATTGTTAGGTATTGGGTTTTTCAATAGGCATGATGACAGTAACCAAGAATCAATGAAATTATGAATTTATCTAATGAAATAGGATTCATGGATTATAAAAAACGTATTTACTTTTCTATTTCGAGTGAGATTGCTATTTATTTTCATAAAATAAAATTATAAAATACAGCAATGCGCCATAATGGATTAAACGCCAAGAAGTTAATGACGTCACAATTGTTTGTTTTCGAGCTTTGACAATCACACTATTGTTTACTGCACACTGCACAGAGTACATTGGTAAAAACAATAGTGACGTCACAAACGACGCCATGACACCGGCGAGCGTTTTGGCGTGAATTTTAAAATTAAAATTTCAAATGCCAATTTTATCTACCTAACCTTATTTTTCTGCTGAAATAATATATTTTTTAGAAATATTAGATACTTCCGAACATAATCTGACCATTTTTCAAAATCAGTCATCATGCCCATTATGAAATTCTCAGTGCCAGCCCGGAGTTGGAAGTCGGCGGTGTTTCACCCCCGTGCCTCGGAGAGTACATTAAGCCGTCGGTCCCGGTTATTATCACTAACATGATAATAGTCGTTAAAGCCCGCCAACCCGCATTGGAGCAGCGTGGTGGGTCTAAGCTCCTAATTCCCTCTCTCCTATGAGAGAGGAGGCCTGTGCCCAGCAGTGGGACGTTAATAGGCTGTAGTGGTGGTACCTTAACTGCTAAATAGACCCACAAACTTATCTGATCCGGTGGCCAAAATTGGAACAAATTTTTGTGCCTGTTTAGTTTTTTTTTTAACTAGCTGATGCCCGCGACGTGGATCGAGGTTTTTTGATTCCCGCGGGAACTCCTTCATTTTCCGGGATAAAAAGTAGCCTATGTGCTATTCCAGACTATAATCTATCTTTGGGCCGAATTTCAGCCAGATCCGTTCAGCCGTTGGGGCGTGATTGAGTAACAAACATCCATACACATCCATACATATTGAGGATTTTCTATAGGGGTCAACTGAAAATCAGTGCTGTTAACGTACATCACACCATAGCAGAATTACGCTGAGTTTGATACCCTTTTTGGGATTTTCTACAACACGGATTGTTAGTCTATTATCCTTTTATTTTTATTTTTTGTAATTTGTTTTTTCTGTGTTGTGTGAAATACTAAATAAAGATTTATTTATTTATTTATTTATACATCCATACATCCATCCAAACTTTCGCATTTATAATATTAGTAAGATTTAGTGCGGACTCGAGGCAGTCGGGACGCCTGTGGCATTCGTTTAGTGCCTAACTACATTAACTATTAAATAGTCCCACAAACTTATCTGACCCGGTGGCCAAAATTGGAGCTAAGTTTTAAGCCTGTTTATTTTTTGTTTTATTTTACCTATAAATATATACTGACGACGCTGTCACCCGGTCAGATGAGTTTGTGGAACTTTAGTTCAATGAATAAATGAACTTTTAATGACAAAATTGACTAAAAATGTTAAAGCAAAGTTGATGATTTAGTGCCAATTGAAGGGTCCAGAGGGATAACTCCGTGGAATGATACTCGAAACTTGCTCGGAACCAATTTATTCGTCACTTCCTTATCCTCCTTATCTTGAGTAATACGAGTACTTTCACATCATTAATAATTTAACAGCGAATCTACCACTGGTTCGAAATGTCACGACCTAGCGAGAAGAACCAGCAAGAAAATCGGCGGCGTTTAAACTGATATAAATTTCTAATCAACAAGTGAACACTTAAAATAAATAAATAAATCTTTATTTGGAACTATCAAGGACACAGATCAAGTACAATACAGAGCAAAAAAATAACTTAATCCTGTATCCCCTCAAGTCGCCACCTTATTTTTTCCCTACCATCTCGTCTCGTCTCAATATATTTTTCAATCTACCCCCAGCTCAAAGTGAATAAAAAGTCATGACATACAAGTCACATTGATAACTATCAAAGTAATAAACCTTACACAATTTAACTCAAAATTTGTTAAGATTCATCTTAATTTGTTCGGTCTGGGTTATACAATTATTTTATATCATGGAAATATTACAAACTCTTTGATTAAAGGACGAGTGGTCTAGTTGTGACAACGCTTAACAGTCGGTGACTGGATGGGTGACCGAATTTGGAAGTTCTAATTTGGCCCCTTCATATCATCCGTGCCTCGGAGAGCACGTTAAGCCCTCGGACCCGGTTATTATCACTAACATCTGATTATAATCGTTAGAAAATAGAAACATAAGAGTTGAGTTGACTCTTAGTCGAGTCGTATGCGGAAGTACCTGGAAACCCACCGCATTATTAGACCAAGAAAACCCCTACCATTATGTGATTAATGGAAAGGGGTCACGACCCTCAGCAACAAGAAATACGAGGCACAGAGAGAGAGGATTGTAACAAGCCATAATTAGTAAAACTAAAAAACACGACTGCCCTGCCAAAAACGAACTAAAAAGTTAAAAATCTTTTCTATTTTAATCTATCTATCTATCTATATCTAAATAGAATCTTATTCACATTTTTATTAAATGATATTTTTTTTGTGATTCACTGGATATTGAACTATAGTGTTATATATTTTTGGAATCTATTCATCATTTTCTAGATGATGATTGTGTAATTAATCTTATTTTCGAATATTTTTATTCAACTTTAGTCTTTAACGGGACCGTGGTCACCCCATCAATTTTTTTTAAATTTTACTAGCTTATGTCACCCGGAATAAGCTAGGGATTCTAACGTTACATCATTTATCAAAATCGGTTCAGGCGTATAGAAGTTATGGTGGAATATACAAACTCACATTCATACACACATACATACATGAACCCTGAAAACAATAATATACCCCTTTTTTCAGGCACACATCGGTAAACGGCACTACCTTGTCTCTATGTGACCCAGTATTACTAATTCAGGGACCATACTGCCAACGCTTAAAGCAATACTTTAGCATTATTACTCAAAATGACAGATTGATGTCAGGTACCTTAACGTTCCTACAATAAGGATTATAATTATTTGACACGAAAGCCAACAATAATGAAACAATGTAGGGGGCCCCAGGAAAAACAAACAGGCCCGCAAGTTGACAAGCTGCAGAATAAATAAAAGCAAAACCTCATTGTTGAATACACATTCCGTTATTAAAGGTAAGCAACCCTTAATTAGGCTTGCTCCTTGCCCCGTGGGGACAGGGGCTATACTACCGGCCATAATACTTAAATGATTAAAGCCCTATTGTTTTAATATTATGATGATGATATTTTTTTTTCTTTTTCTTTTTTTTTATAGGATATTAGGTTTTGCACATTTGTATAAGCTAAGCTAGATATAAATATTGTAACTGCACCATCGTATTAGGAATTCCTGTAAAGATGATGTAAGAAGTGAATAAATAAATAAAAATAAATATTTTTGACGTTCATGCTTTTGAATTGGCCCCATATTAGTATGCATCATCACATTCCATCAAGAGTCAATTTTCTTATAATAAAATTATGATAAATTAAAATATTATCATAATAAAATTCCACAATCCATTTTAGACTAGCCTTTACACCAGTTTAAAAAGTCCATTATTTAAATATTCTTCTTATAAAAGCTTATTAAACTGTTGAAGATTAATGTTAGTAATGTTAGTAACCAGTAATGCTTGGGACTACAGTTACTTGTATCCTTATAATCTTCTTATTTATTATAAAAAATTCTCGTGTCACAATGTTAGTTACCATACTCCTCCGAAACGGCTTGACCGATTTTTATGAAATTTTATATGCATTTTTAGTAGGTCTGAGAATCGGCTACTATCTATTTTTCATACTCCTAAATCCAAGCGGACGGAGTCGCAGGCATCAGCTAGTATAATATAGAAAAAATAACCGACTGAGTTTGTTGTGGGCTCTTCTTTAGTTTTAAGATACCGTTACTGATTATCACCATTATATTTTGTAAATAACTGGAAGTCAATAACTACCTAAATTGAATTAACATTATTTGACTTTGACTTCGACTTCGACTTGCTGGCTCTTCTTAGGAATGTCATTCCGAACCAGCGGTAGATTCAATTGACGAATAAAAAATATTGAGGTTGAAGTTTTACTTCGATGTTCCTAAAAGTTCTTGAATGCAAGAAAAAAATTGTAACCCTTCAGAGAGAAATTAATTTCTGAAAACTTGCGATTAAAACCATGGCCGGTTTTAACTCATATTAGGCTACCCTCTAATTAACCCAGCCCCGTTGGGAAATACGTGCTTCTATTGCCGTACGAAGGTGCGGCCGTGTTCTCATCGATTAGCAAAACATTGGCTAATTGGCGAATTGCGCAGTTACCCAATGTAAAACCTTTCAGTATTAATTGGGTAGATACTTACCCAATTTAATTTTCGTAAGCATCACAACATTATGAACTCGAATCATAGAAATCTATACGCTATGACTGAATCTTATTTTAATATGGACGTTCTTTCTTTTTTTTTTGTAATTATGATTGTAATGATGATTGATGATTTGTGTTCAGATTTCATAATCTCATTAGAATAATTTTTGACCGTGCGAAGCGAAGATCTCTGAGTATACTTGAGTGAATTTCCGTCCGCCCGTCTGTCAGAGCCTAATAATTTCTGAATTACTAAAAGTAATTACTTCAAATTTAAATATAAAATGTTAACCTATGGCCTCCGCCGAATATGGCTAAAAAAGTTATGAAAATCTTTATTTCAGGGGTTCTCATAGAAGCGAATGCGAAGTAAAATATTTTTATTGCGTTACATAGGGTTGCGGTATATTTAAAGATAATTAGGAATAGAGTTCAAAAAAATTTTTTTTTTAATTTTTCCCTAAAATTGACGAAATGGGAGACTTTCAAAGTGAAGATTTTCTAACCTCCAAAGTTGACCTCAGAACTCTCAATTTTCTGAAAGGCTGAGCCTGAAACTTGATCAATTATATGAATTATATCTTGTACTTGAACAACAAATACTAAAAAAATACTAATAAAATAAATATTATGAGGAAACGAAATTATTGAATTTTTAATGAGCTTCAGTATTTTTAACAGAACTTTACAATGATGTCAATATATGGCGCTCTGTAAAAGTTTATTCATTTCTTCAATAACTCTTTTGCGTGTAAAGTTAAAAGTTAACTAATTACACTATATAGTTAAAACTATCTCATGGATACCGCGAGGTCTCAGTTCGGGGCGAACCACTAGTTAAATATAATACTATTCCTAATGAGTACTTACATTAAATATTTGCATGCTAATTTATAGTAGAATATGAAGGACTCCTTAAAATTGTAAACATCTGTGCATACTCATATTCAGCAAATAAATTTCATTCATTCATTCTATACTTATACTTCATATTATAAATGCGAAAGTTTGGATGGATGTATGGATGGATGTTACTCAATCACGCCCGAACGGATTTGGATGAAATTTGGCACACAGATAGATTATAGTCTGGAATAGCACATAGGCTTTTTATTCCGGAAAATTAAGGAGTTCCCGCGGGAACCTAAAAACCTCGATCCACGCAGACGTGTTCGCGGACATCAGCTAGTATTATTATAAATGTCAAAGTGTGTTTGTTTGTTGGTTTGTCCTTCAATCACGCTGCAACAAAGCAACGGATCGACGTGATTTTTTACATGGAGATAGTTATGGAAAGGTCGGAATATTAAGTCATCATCTTCATCTAGTTTAAAATTAATCTAAGTCCCACAACCTTACCTGGGTGACAGCGTCGCTGTTATCATATAGGTTGCTATATTGAATATAATACTAATATTATAAATGCGAAAGTGTGTTTGTTTGTTGGTTTATTGTTTTGTTGGTTTGTCCTTCAATCACGCTGCAACGGATCAATGGATCGTTGAGATTTTTTGCATGGATATAGTTGCCGACCTGGAGAGTGACATAGGCTACTTTTGTATCGGAAAAATGAAGAGTTCCCGTGGGAACAAAACATACTTATTCCATGCGGACGAAGTCGTGGGCATCAGCTAGTCCATACTAATATCATAAATGCGAAAGTGTCCCTGTCTGTCTGTCTGTCTGCTATGCATTCACGGCCCATCTTTTCAACCGATTTCGATGAAATTTGGTACAGGGATAGGTTGGGAAAGGACAAAGGCTACATTTTATGTTGCAAAATTAAAAAGTTCCCACGGGAATCAAAAAATCTTAATCCACGAGGCCGAAGTTGCGGGCATCATCTAGTTAAAAATAAATTAAAAACAAAGACTAAACAGTCATAAAAATTAGTCCCAATTTTGGCCACCGGGCCAGATAAGTTTGTGGGACTTTTACTTTTTTATACGACTGCCTGAAAAAAGGAGTATATTGTTTTCAGGGTTCATGTATGTATGTCTGTATGTGAGTTTGTATATTCCACCATCTTCTATATGCCTGAACCGATTTTGATAACTGAGGTATCGTTAGAATCCCTAGCTTATTCCGGGTGACAAAGGCTAGTAAAATTTTTAAAAAAATTATGGGGTGATCATGTTCCCGCATTAAAGTCTAAAGTGTAAAAAAAAAACGAAAATAAGATTAACTATAGGTATAATCATCATCTTTAAATTAAAATAATAATAATTTAGATTTTTAACTTTTTAATTCGTTTTATGGCAGGGCAGTCGTGTTTTTTTTTTATTATGCCTTGAGATTTGCATAGCCCAGTTTTAAAAATCCGAATCTCAGCTGTCACTAGACAGATTCTAGCTAGAAAATACATATAAGCTCACACTAAAGTGTTTTCAAATTGAAAATAATAAAAAGTTGGCCCAAAACGAGCTATGTCATTAGGCTAATAGCCATCGTGAGTGTACCGCGATCGATTCCACATGAGCCGATGTTTTAGATATTGATTCCAAGATGGCGGCGCGGTTGATCGCACTACAGGAAGTAATTTATTATTTACGAGGTGATGCCCGCGACTTCCGCATCGATTAATGTTTTTGATTCCCGCGGGAACTTTTGAATTTTCCGGGATAAAAAGTAGCCTTTTTCCTGCCCCTTGTAACAATCTATCCCTGTACCAAATTTCATTAAAATCGGTTGAATAGATGGGTCGCGAAAGCGTAGGAGACAGACACACTTTCGAATTTCTAATATTAGTATGGAAGAAGCAACTACGTCCGTATGGATTTGATTTGACCTACGGGGTCTCGAGGTTGAGTACTTCGATTGTTATACAATTTTTATCAATTTATACTAATTTTACGCACCTACTTGCATATTACGAAATCTGCGAAGAGTTGGAAAGACATTCCGTTAAGAATGAAACAAAAGATCTCTTCCAAAAAGTAAAAGTCCTAACGAGAACTCGTACTATCAAGACATCCGCAATAAAAAATGAAAGTGGGGTTTTAGTTACCGAAACCAATCAAGTTCTAGAACGCTGGAAGCAATACTGCGCTGCTCTATATGAGAGTGAATCAGTAGATGGAGGACCACATAGTTGGGGCACGGAAGACCTGGAACCAGATATTATACCGTCATAGGTAGAATCAGCAATATCGTCGCTAAAACTAGGCAAGTCTCCAGGGAAGGATGCTATTCCGGCTGAGCTTATTAAAAACCTAGGTTCAGCAGGTACTAAAATAATAACGAATATCTGCAATTCTATCTGGAAGACGGATCAGTGGCCCCAGGATTGGACCGAATCCGTCTTTATACCGCTGCACAAGAAAGGCTCGACTACTGATTGCGGAAAATACAGAACAATAGCACTTATATCGCATGCAAGCAAGATTCTTCTGCATATAATCAATAAGCGATTAAAAGCCTATCTAGATCGGCAGATTCCTCAAGAACAGGCAGGATTTGTGAAAGGAAAGGGTACACGAGAACAGATCCTAAATATCCGCCAGATTATAGAAAAGAGTCGTGAGTTCAACAACCCTGTTGTTCTCTGTTTCATAGACTACACCAAAGCTTTTGATTGCGTAGTATGGAGCAGACTGTGGTCGGTTTTGGAGGAAATGGGAGTGCCAAAACATCTTACCGGTCTTGTCCATAACCTTTACTGCAGCAACCGATCCTTTGTTAAGATTGACACCGACTGTTCTGATGTGTTTGTTACAAGCAAAGGCGTACGTCAGGGCTGCATTCTTTCTCCAATGCTTTTTAACATTTACGGAGAATACATAATCCGCAAAGCTTTGGAGAATTGGAACGGAGGATTCCCTTTAGGTGGAAAACGGATAAGCAACCTAAGGTATGCAGACGATACGGTCATTGTCGCAGCTTCACTGGAAGACATGCAGGAACTTCTGCGAAGACTGGAAGCGGAGAGTTTGGAGTTAGGCTTGACTATAAACAGAAGCAAGACCAAGCTCATGATAGTTGACCGCGCTGGGAAACTTGCAAAATCCTGCACTATTCCATCCATAGAAGTTGTGGAGGAATATACTTATCTAGGCTCACGAATATGCAGTGATGGGAGCTGTGTTCCAGAAGTTAAGAGACGCATTGTAATGGCGAAAAGCGCCATGACACGTCTAACCGGAATATGGAGGAATCGGGGTATAAGCAATAACACTAAGAGTCGTCTGGTCCGTGCTTTGATTTTTCCAATATTCATGTACGGAGTGGAAACATGGACCATAAAGGCGAGAGAAAGGCAAAGGATAGACGCGTTCGAGATGTGGTGCTGGAGACGCATGTTAAGGATTCCTTGGACAGCCAAGCGCACAAACGCATCTATCCTGTCACAGCTAGGGGTAAAAACGCGGCTTTCCTCCATATGTTACCAACGCCTGCTCTCTTACTTCGGTCACATCATGCGACGAGGGAAAGACAGCTTAGAAAGACTTATAGTGACGGGCAACACCGAGGGCAAAAGATCTAGAGGCCGCTCACCAACCAGATGGTCAGACCAGCTGAGAGATTCTAAGTGCAAATTTTACACCATTGCAAGATTGGCCTCCGATAGAACCCGGTGGAAAAATTTAATCCGCACAAGGTTGCAAAATCCTCAGGACCACGATCTTCAGCAATGAAGCAACGACTTGAGAGAGATAGAGACTTGCATATTAATATTAATTGTATACTATAGGAAAAATCTTACTAATATTATAAAAACGAAAGTGTGTTTGTTTGTGCTTCAAAGATGTCGCAACAGAGCAACGGATCGACGTGATTTCTTGCATGGGTATGGAAATAAAAATAAAGAGGAAGAGGAGGATGATTTGTGAGATGGTGATTATAAACATTTTAAAAAACCCGGCTGAGCATCTTGTGGGCTCTTCTCAGACCAGGGAGCGTTTGGAACCCTCGTAGCTTTAGTTTTAAGATACCGTAACTGATTATCACCATCATGTTTTATAAGTAAGTCATTTTAACGTCAATAAGTGTACCTACAGTGTACCTATATTGAATAAATGATATTGAATTGAATTGACCTGGAAAGTGATATAGGATACTTATTATTCCGGAAAATCAAGGAGTTCCCGTGGGAATTAAAAGAATCTTATTCGGCGAACGAACGAAGCCGCGGGCATCAGCTAGTGGAGCATATTACCTACGCAGAGAGAGATTGTAAAGCCGATGCTCAAAATATAATTAACTCACAGCCCGAGTTCCCCCAGCCAATTATCGACGCTTCAATAGCGTATTTGTATTGTAATAAGCTGCGATAGGCTTATAAACTGGAAACGTTGACTGCAATGCCTATATTGTAATACTAGGCAATGCCAGGAACTTCATTTTTGGATATTCCGGCTTCCGTTTTCCCCTTCTCTTTTTATACGACTGCCTGAAAAAGGAGTATATTTTTTTCAGAGTTCAAGTATGTATGTGAGTTTGTATATTCCCCCATAACTTCTATACGCCTAAACCGATTTTGATCACGGATTTTGGCAGTCAAAAAAGGAAGAGGTTCTCAATTCGGCGCGTATCTTTTTTTTATACGACTGCCTGAAAAAAGGAGTATATTTTTTTCAGGGTTCATGTATGTATGTATGGATATGGGTTTGTATATTCCCCCATAACTTTACCTATCGTCACTTACCATCAGATGAGATCGCAGTCAAGGGCGAATTTGTAGTGGATAAAAAAAAAACCGGCTTCCGTTTTCCCCTCCTCTTTTTATACGACTGCCTGAAAAATGGAGTATATTTTTTTCAGAGTTCATATTGTATTTATATATGTATGTATGTATGTGAGTTTGTATATTCCACCATAACTTCTGTACGCCTAAGCCGATTTTGATAAATGAGGTATCGTTAGAATCCCTAGCTTATTCCGGGTGACATAGGCTAGTAAAATTTAAAAAAAATTGATGGGGCGACCATGGTCCCGCATTAAAGACTAAAGTTGAAAAATAAAATTCGAATATTAAAGATTAACTATACAATCATCATCTAGAAAATGATGAGTAGATTCCAAAAATGAATTGAAGAACCTAATGATGAAGAGGAATGAAGAAATAGAATGAAAGAACCTAAGTGAATTGTAAACTGTCGACAGATTGTGAACCGTTCAATGTTCTGAGTGTCAATTTTTGAAATATTCTTTGTATTTACGTTTTCTTGTCTGTTTCTTGTAGGTTAGGTTAGGGTTTTACATAAATAACCAGGTAGTGTAGTAATTAGGTAGGTTCTATGGGATTAGTATACCTAACAGATTACAATCTACCGAAAAATAATGCGTTACATTGTAATCTGTCGACAGTTTAGAATTTCGCTAGTTAGATTACAATTTATCGGTGACATATACACATTGATGTAATTGTAAATGATTTTTTTAAAAAGAGTTCTTCATCGAGTTTCTTCCTGGTTATTCTCGGTAAAAATGACATTTTGAACCAGTGGTAGATTTACTCGACGATTAGAAATCATTTTTAATAAGTTTATTTGAATTAAAAAAAATATGAGTTTCAGTTTGAGTTTAAACATAGCAGCCCTCGGTTTGCGTCGGGGGTTAAAATAGCCTAGCATATATGTATGTGCTCTCGCGTACAGCATATAGCATAAAGTATACAGCATGTAGCATATATCATGTAACACGTAGCATGTAGCATGTAGCATATAGCATGTATCATATAGCATGTAGCATGTAGCATATAGCATGTATCATGTAGCAAGCATATAGCATGTAGCATATAGGATGTATCATATAGCATGTAGCATGTAGCATATAGCATGTATCATGTAGCAAGCATATAGCATGTAGCTATAGGATGTATCATGTAGCATATAGCATATAGCATATAACATGTAGCATGTAGCATGTAGCATGTAGCATGTAGCATATAGCATGTAGCATGTAGCATATGTATTACGCGCTCGTATCGTGTAGGCCTCCCGTACCAAATACGGCAATTTTTCAATAATTTTTTTTATTTACTCGTGTCAAGGTTTTCTACAATGCCACACAAAAGCCCTTTATTTCGCAGTCGCGGCTGATATTTACATTTTCTCTTTCATATCACGTGATGCGTAACTCCTGTCAAAGCCTTTCATTTAAATCTATACTAATATTATAAATGCGAAAGTGTGGATGGATGGATATTTGTATTTCGTGTATTATATAATGTTTTATTTTGACACAGAGCTAAATAACACTCTGGAATAACACACAGGCTACTTTTTATACCAGAAATTAAAGAGTTTCCGCGGGAACTGAAAAACCTCAATCCACGCAGAGGAATGCCCGCGACTTCCTCTGCGTGGTTTGAGGTTTTTCGGGTCTCGCGGGTACCCTTTAATTTTCCGGGATGCGTATTTCCGTTTGCGTGTTTTTTTTTCTTATTCTAAGTTAGCCACAACTGGGTATTATTTATTTACGTTCGCGTGTTACGCTAACTAAGCCGCATGGGTTACGCTTACTTCCTTTCAAACTCGTGCTCAGTTCGAGGCACATGACCTCCAATCACGGGTTTGCGCCCTAATGGGCGTATTTATTTCCGTATTGAAATAATCACGGAATGAAAACCCAAAAATTTTAATTTTTTATGGGCTATAAACTTATAACGATTTCTAAAAATGTAGATGTAAAATGGATGGGCTACGCTAGGAGACTTCCAGACTATGATCAATACTAAATACTCAATATCATTTATTCAATATAGGTACACTGTAGGTACACTTATTGACGTTAAAAATTACTTACTTTTTAAATATGATGGTGATAATTGGTTACGGTATCTTAAAACTAAAGCTACGAGGGTTCCAAACGCGCCCTGGTCTGAGAAGAGCCCACAACAAACTCAGCCGGGTTTTTTTTTTGTTTTTATTATCACCATCTCACAAATCATCATAACTAAGGAACTATCAGAGCCATAGAGCAAATCATTGCCAAGCTTCCTTGTCATTTAAGTAGTCCTTTACATGGTAATAAGATCCAAATTACTTGAGTAACAAAACATGCATCCTTAAATCCATCAAAACTTTCGTATTTATAATATTAGTATAGACTATAGATAACACATTAAAAAAATAAACATCTCTTCAAAATTTTTCAAGAATGTATAAACCGATTTTCAAAATTCCAACTCGAATGCACTTCTCGCCTGCATCTGCATCTCTTAACACGATGACGATCGGTCAATAATCTTAGAAGTTACATCACTTTTTATATACGGAAATACCCGTTTTTCTACAATTCCAAATCTACAGGGACCTGCTACAGATCACAATTAATAACCGATTTTCAAAATTTTTTCGCCACTTTGCAGCTAAACTAGAAACATGTTTTAATTTTTCCTTATGTCGGTTTTTTTTTTCCAAATATTTACAATTTAGTATACAAACACCCAAAAAACCTGATTTTTTTTCATTTTTCAAAATTCCGAAAAAAGTTACCAGCTGATTTTCAAAATTCAAACGCTCTCACGTGTCTCGATAAATTCCTCAACTCTTGATACAATTCTCATCTCGATCCTCCCAAAATCCTCGGAGCTATGGCCAAAAATACGTCTCAGGTGATTTGCATCTGATAATCATTTTCAATGGTAAAACTTAATTAAGTTTAAAACTTAAGTTAAAGCGGATGAAGTCGCGGGCATCATCTAGTTTTGATAATACAAAGTTACAAACGATGAGGCAACCATTAACTTTGGAATAAATATGTAGGAAATATCTCATACCATTCATTATAATAAGTTATAAATGGCCTGGCTCCAACATTTGAAGCAAGATTAATATTTCGGCTTGATTAATGATAATACCGTAATATATTATCAGGAATTGTAGAAAATAAGAAAAAATTCTTACCCATGTTAAATCGCCATGGTACATTATCATGGTACATCATCAATGCATAGTTACATTATCCAGTGTTATGAAACTTGGACAAATGAAAATTTGCTGACTCGACAATGTAGTCCAGGCAATAAAGCTTGTAGACCCTAACAATAATTCCTCAGGCGACGAAACTTTATAGTATGATAAAGTATCATGAGTTAAACGTATATTATAAAAACTAGTGGGCCCGGCAGACGTTGTCCTGCCCTATCTTCCTCGCAATTTTTCCATATTTTCTCACCGTTTAAACCTTCCCTGGACTATGACAAACATTTCAAAACCAAAATCAGCTAGATCGGCCCAGCCGTTCTCGAGTTTTAGCGAGACAAACGAACAGCATTTGATTTTTATATATATTTATTTATGATAAGATATCCAACAAAAAATCAGAAAGGAAGTAAGGTTTTTTTATGCTATGCCCAATTGTTAAAGCAGAAAGGTATATTATAGCGTAAACGCAGTTTAGATTTCATCATAAAATCGGTTTAAATATTGATATTTTAATTTAATAATAATTCATTATCAGTTTTGAGTGCAAATATATTACATAAACTACTATTATTTTAAAAAGAAATCGAGAAAATATTCAGTCATAAATATTAAGTTTTAGGTATCAATACCTAACTTCCGGATGTTTTTATTGTTGGATATTTCTGTGTAAGTTTTGGATCATCCAATACTAAAACCCGACCAAGTTTCATCGACTGAGGATTTAATGCGGGGTCTCCATACAACGGACCGCCTCATTGCCTAGACTAAATGCACGATTTTACATCTCTTGAAGATGCTCTGGTATCGCATAGATACAGACCATGAGAATAATTTGGAAGATTTGTGTGGTGTGGTGAATATCGCAAGATACACACTGTACCACATAGACTTACCTACTTTACCTACTGTGGCGGATTATAGCGAATTAAATTTCTAGTTCTTTCATTGTCATGGACTTCCGCTAAGTAACGCCTACTTCTATCCAAAATAATGGATACGCAAGACACTGAATTTTTCACTGCACGACAGGCAAACTAGAGGCCGTAATAGGCTCGTGACTTCATCGCTCCGCCTCAAAAAAAAGTCAGAAGGTCATTCGTGGAAATGAGCATTATTTTCTATAACAAAATTCCACAACCTATTTTAAACTTGCCTATACACAAATTTAAGAAATCAATTAAAAGTATGCTCTTGAAAAAAGCTTATTATACTGTTGAAGATTATGTAAATGATAGAGGAGCATGGATTTGATCACTCCAGCAATGCTAAGGACGGCGGTTACTTATGTATACATTGATATAATAATTTTAAATGAAATATTTATTTAAAAAGAGCAACCACCGAGTTTCTTGCTGGTTCTTCTCGGTAGGGATGGCATTCCGAACCAGTGGTAGATTCCCTTGACGATTCAAAAGTACTTGTAAAAGTTTATTTGAACAAAAAAACATTTGAATTTGAGTACCCAGTTAAAATGGTTTTAAGCCAAAATTACCAACATTGTTAAACATGAAAAAAATTAAATAAATCACTTTATCCCCGTCTGACTCATCAGTAGCTACTAGAATGAGCTGGCGTGACAGATGGATGGACGGACGGATATTCATATCATAACATTAGCATACGGGTACCTTTTACTATTTTTGTACGAAACCCTGAAAAGGTATTTCAATCGTATTTTTTTTTAAGTTAGTCCTTGACTGCGATCTCACCTGATGGTAAGTGATGATGCAGTCTAAGATAGTAGCGGGGTAGGGTACCCCTATTTGGTTTCTACACGGCATCGTACCGGAACGCGTAATCGTCTTTGCCGGTAGGGTGGTAACTAGCCACGGCCGAAGCTTAAACCAGGGTAGACCAGGGAAAATTCAGAAATTATAAATTCCCAAATAGACCCTGCCGGGGATCGAACCCGGGACCTCCGCACGTTAAGACAACAGCGCTACACACTGCGCCGAGGTCGTCTAAAATTATTCGATATAATGCCCAAGGAAGCTTACCCTTCACATGGCCTACGTTGCCCCATATTCAAGTTTGGCATTTTGTATATAGTCCTGTGGTGTCGCGTCGCTTTCGTCGCTCACCTAATCAGGGTCAGTTAAAATGGTTGCGTGCTTCAGTTCCCCGAACGACCGAAGTCACGGGCTAAGCCAAGTTCATGCATAAAACTAATTAATGAGCCAAAAGTAAAACTGTCACAGGTTTAATTTAATTGGAAACAATAAACACGCTACGATTAAGGGACTAATCACACTTATTAACCTCCATTCGTATTTCGCTGGATTTTGGGTACACTTATTCATTCCTTCAATAACCAGCCTTCTTGGCTGGTTTTTGGACTAAAACGACCCCCATTTATCGTCTATTGTTGCACTGCCCCTCTGCTCCGAAGTCTTAATTCCAGCCTTTTGAGCTCGCTCGCCTAAAATTCTCTGACCTGCTTGTAAGTAATGATGCAGCCTAAGAAGGAATGCGCTTGTTTAGCAGTTGGTTAGGCACCCTTAAAGTTAATTTACTTAAATTAAGTAATATTAAAAATGAAAGAAAAGACCTCGCTATGATTTAGTAGTATAGCTCACTCAGTAACTAAAGCAGAAGCTCATTAGTTGACTCATAGGCTAGATCGTAACCTTGGTAGGGTATTAACTGTTGTTATTAAATTTATGATATAAAAAAAGTAACTAAAGATAATGAATGGATATGGGCGGCCTTACATCGCAAAACATATCGAAAATGGCCTAAAACTTGTCGCAAGAATGCCTGTGATCTCAATATAAATGTTTTCATTCAAATAAACTTTTACAGGCGCTTTTGAATCGATTCGGAATGCCGTAAAATTTATTATTATTATTATTATTAAAATTCTTTATTGCTTAAACAAAAGGAATACACAAAGGACATTATACAACAAAGGCGACCTTATCACTAAAGTGATCTCTGCCAGGCAACCCACACGAATGGACCGTACTTGCTGTGAGACGGGAAATCGCATTGAATAAAACATAAATACATAAACGTACATTCTAATAGGTACATACTATAAACAGATAAAAAAATATACATATAATAAATATATATTTAAATATAACACATATTATATACATAAATATTAAATTACATATGACTAATTTACAATACCTAAACACAAATAATAATAAGAACAATTTATGCCAGAAACCATCAGCTTTGTATAGACAAAAGTGCCTAATTTAATCTAAGCGACCAGAATAAGTGTATTTTGTCCCTGGTTTGGTCGTAACCGTAAACTTAAAGCAACCGTATTATTCGAAAACAGTACGAAACGAAACAACCGTAATATTTATCGCACGATATCAATCTTAGCTTTTGTACCTTGTAACTACGAAAGGCGTAGATCGTTAATTACGGTACAAGATACAAGCGGAGCGCTCAAATTTAAATTTTACGACAAGCAATATAGACATACTAATATTATAAATGCGACAGTGTGTTTGTTAACGTTTCTTGGTTTGTTATTTGTCCTTCAACATAATGTAGTATTACATATGTTTTGGAAATAATTAAGATAGACTTGTATTCCAAATTTTTTTATTAATCATCATCGAGCACAAAATAAACGTGGTTGCAAGCCAAAAAGCAAAAAGGGAAAAGAGACAGAAGTTCAGTGCTGCCATCTTACATTACATATATTATATTTTTATGAACAATATATAAGGAGGGTATTTTAATAATTTAAGTTCTGTTTATGTCATCTGTCATCTTGTAATAACTAGTCTGGGATAAACCGTTGTTGCGACTCGGCATTTTATTTAAATATTTTACAGTGGCGCAGTCGGTAGGTTTATTCCAGACTAGTTAATAAAAAATGACAGATCGCATAAACAGAACATAAATTATTAAAATACCCTCCTTATATACTCCATAGGCTACTATTTTTTACTTAGCAAAATTCAGCCGGATTCATCTAGTGGTTTGAGCTGTACGTTGATACATCAGTCAGTCAGTCAGTCAGTCACCTTTTTCTTTTATTGACCGAGCGAAGCGAAGGTCTCTGAGTCTACTTGAGTGAATTTGCACTTGTCCGTCCTAGGGTTGCCAAAAAAAAATTGTCCGTCTGTCGGAGCCTTATAATTTCTGAAATACTGAACGTAATTACTTCAAATTTAAATATAATATGTAAACCGATCGATCGATTATATAAATCTTTAAAAAAAAGCTTAAAAAGTTATATAAATCTTTATTTCAGGGGCTCTAGAAGCGAATGCGAAGTTAAATACTTTTTATAGCGTTACATAAGGTTGCGGTATATCATTTTAAAGATAATTAAGAATAGAGTCTAAAAATATTATTTTTTTTTTAAATTGACCCCCCTAAAATTGACGAAATGGGCGGCTTTCAAAGTGGAGATTTTCTAACCTCCAAAGTTGACCTCAGAACTCCCAATTTTCTGAAAGGCTGAGCCTGAAACTTGATCAATTATTTGAATTATATCCTGTACTTGAACAACAAAAAATAAAATTAGATAAATATTATAAGGAAACGACATTATTTAATTTTTAACGAGCTTCAGTATTTTTAACAGAACTTCACAATGATGTCAATAGATGGCGCTCTGTAAAAGTTTATTCGTTTGTGCATACAAGTAATAGACGTTAGCACTATCTTACGTGGAATAAAAAAATACCGCAAGGTCTCAGCTCGGGGCGAACCACTAGTATATCTAGATAACATTTTGGGGTTAAGATGTCCGCAAGCCACTTGGTTGGCACGCCCCAAGCGGGTCGTAAAGCTAGATTAGTTCGATGATCCACCCTTTTAGCGGCTTGCAACTACGCCGAGACGGTCATATAGCTTTCTTTGTTCGCTTTTACAGCGCCATTACAGACAAACAAACGTGGCACTCGTGGTAATAGCCTGTGGTAAAACTTAGAGTGAAAACAGACTATATAGAGTTCAGGCAGGTCATATTGACGACCTCCGTGGCGCAGTGTGTAGCGCTGTTGTCTTAACGTGCGGAGGTCCCGGGTTCGATCCCCGGCAGGGTCAATTTGGGAACTTATAATTGCTGAATTTTCCCTGGTGGGAGGCTTCGGCCGTGGCTAGTTACCACCCTACCGGCAAAGTCGTGCCCGCCAAGCGATTTAGCGTTCCGGTACGATGCCGTGCAGAAACCGAATAGGGGTTTGGGTTAAATATAACTACCATGCCCCTAACAGGTTAGCCCACTACCGTCTTAGACTGTATCATAACTTACCATCAGGTTAGATCGCAGTCAAGGGCTAAAATGTAGTGGGTAAAAAAAAAAAAATGGTCTGCAAATTCCGCGTAGACGGGGAATGACATTTTGTTCTATTAAATGATTAAGTTCTCATTGAGTAAATTTTTTGTAAATTTTTATTTGAGAATAAAATTCTTTAACCACAACACCTTTGAAAACATTATGAAGAATCATGCAGAAGAAGGCAGGAATGCAGGTTTCATCACGATGTTTTCCATGCTTAAAGCATCGTTCTATTAAATGATTAAGTTCTCATTAAGTAAATTTTTTGTAAATTTCTTTTGAGAATAAAATTCTTTAACCACAACACACCTTTGAAAACATTATGAAGAATCATGCAGAAGAAGGCAGGAATGCAAGTTTCATCACGAAGTTTTCCATGCTTAAAGCATCGTTCTATTAAATGATTAAGTTCTCATTAAGTAAATTTTTTGTAAATTTCTTTTGAGAATAAAATTCTTTAACCACAACACACCTTTGAAAACATTATGAAGAATCATGCAGAAGAAGGCAGGAATGCAGGTTTCATCACGATGTTTTCCATGCTTAAAGCATCGTTCTATTAAATGATTAAGTTCTCATTAAGTAAATTTTTTGTAAATTTCTTTTGAGAATAAAATTCTTTAACCACAACACACCTTTGAAAACATTATGAAGAATCATGCAGAAGAAGGCAGGAATGCAAGTTTCATCACGAAGTTTTCCATCCTTAAAGCTAGTGATCTTAACTTCTAAAAACGCACACAACTCCGAAAAGTTAAATGATAAATGGTTTATTTATTTCATGTAGGACAACTTGATTCACTTATGAAACGTTAAGACTCTACCACCGGTTCGGAAAGCTGATTCTACTGAGAAGAACCGGCAAGAAACTCAGCAGTTGCTCTTTTCATAGAAAAGAAAAGGTTACAATATGTAGACAACACAACACATACGTTACAAGTATTACACTGACTTGTGGGTCACTGGATGCGAGGCCGGTTGCTTCCATGCTACTTTGTCATTAATAAAATCATCGATAGTGATAGGATAGCGTTAGTTAGTCACTAATCACATAATGGGAGGGGTTTTTATGGGATAATAATGCGGTGGGTTCCCAGGTCCTTCCGCATACGACTCGACTAAGAGTACCATTTCAAATCCTAGTTTTCTCACGATTATCATCAGATTTTAGTGATAATAACCCGGACAGACGTGCTCTCCGAGGCAAGGAGGTAACGAAAAGGCCAAATTTGGGCTTCCAAAATTCGGTCACCCATCCAGCTACTGACTTGGGTCAACGTTACTTAACCGCAATCTAGGCCAATCGTCCTTCAGTGATGACGAGAATATATTTTATCCGCAATTTTTTTGGCTCTTGTGTGTTATCGTTCTTACATCGAGTTTTTGTGTTCTTTTTATACGACTGCCTGAAAATAGGAGTATATTGTTTTCAGGGTACGTCTTTTTGTATATTCCACCATAACTTCTATATGCCTGAACCGATTTTGATAAATGAGGTATCGTTAGAATCCCTAGCTTATTCCGGGTGACATAGGCTAGTAAAATTTAAAAAAAATTGATGGGGTGACCATGGTCCCACATTAAAGACTAAAGTTGATAAAAAATACAAAAAAAAAGCATCATCTAGAAAATGATGAGTATATTCCAAAAATATATAACACTATAGTTCAATATCCAGTGATTCACAAAACAATATCATTTATTGTTTTTAACTTTTTATTTCGTTTTTTGGCAGGGCAGTCGTGTTTTTATTTTTTTTTAATAATTGTTTGTTTAACTTCTACTTATATGTTTTATGCATTCTTTCCTTATTCAAAGGATATCTCAAAAAATCATTGGGATTAAAAAAAATCTAAAACACACCGACGAATTTATAAAAATAATATTAACTTACTCGAACCTTTTCCAGTCGGGATCGGTTTATTGAAAGTCTGTTTCTATCCGACGAAATTCGAACCGGAAAGTCAGTAAGCTGTAAATAATAAGTTAATGAAGGGAAAAGGAAAAAAGCCGTACAATTTAGCAGAAACAAATTTATTCATCTCCCCAAGAGAAAACAGGGCTTTCGTAGAGCGACCTTTATCATATTAAAATTTATGTCACCACTAGCTGATGCCCGCGATTTTTACCGCGTGGATTGAGGTTTTTTTGGTTCCCACGGGAACTCTTTAATTTTCCGGGATCAAAAGTAGCCTATGTGTTATTCAGACTATACTTTATCTCCAGTGGCGTGCACAGATTTTGAAGCTAGGGTAGGCATAAGCTAGTTAGAACACCTATTTACAAGCTGTTTTAATGAAAAATGAGCATTGACGTATTTCCATTTGGGTAAGCAGTGCTTTTGCGTCTCTATGAACTGCACGCCACTGTTTATCTCAATGCCAAACATCCACATCAAAGTCAAAGTCAAAGTATATTTTATATTTTTAATGTTCAGTTTTTAATTTCGATTTTAATTTGTTAATATGATAAATGATTACTTTTCATGTTTAAATAAATAAATTTTAAGTATATTTATTCAATTTAGGTACACTATACACTATTGACGTCCAGTAACTTATAAAATATGATGGTGGTAATCAGTTACGGTATCTAAAAAGTAAAGCTACGAGGGTTTTATACGCGCCCTGGTCTGAGAAGAGCCCATAACAAACTCAGCCGGGTTTTTTTAGTAACACCACAATCTATCTCTGTGCCAAACATCCAGATCCGTTCACACGTTCTGCTACGAGTATAATAAGTAAAGATATTATAGAAGTATAGATTTAATAGAATAGCCATTAATAGAGTACCTATATATATATATATTTTTTTTTTAATCCATTACAAGTTAGCCCTTGACTGCGATCTCACCTGAAAGTAAGTGATGATGTAGTCTAAGATGGTAGCGGACTAACTTGTTAGGGGTATGGCAGTTATATTAAACCCATACCCCTTATTTTGTTTCTACACGGCATCGTACCGGAACGCTAAATTGCTTGGCGGCACGTCTTTTGCCGGTAGGGTGGTAACTAGCCACGGCCGAAGCCTCCCACCAGGCATTAAATTTGTATTTATTGATTAAATTTCTCCGTATTTTATATTATAAATGCGAATGTTTGTCTGTATTTCTGCTACGTTCTATTCAAACGGTTTTGACAAAGTTGCGACCATCATCTAGTCCAAGGATTCCCGAACTATTTTGGGCAAGAGACCCCTTTTCCAAAACGAACTGATTTCTCAGACCCCCATAGCCAAATTACTTTAAAAACTCTCTCTCTAGTTTTTTTCCTATTGATCCAAAATACTTTCCACTTTAAAAATTTTGCGGTTGATTACGTGAGTAAACTATCATTTTCTTATCAAAATTTAACAAAAAAAATAGCCATAAAATTCAGTAAATATCAAGTGTAATTAATAATTATTAATACAAATTACGTTAAATACTTAAGTAGGTAATTTTTTTTTTTAAAACATTATAATAGGGGTCGATTTTAAGACCTCGTCGACCCCCAAAATCAGTTTTCGTCTATGACGACCCCTGGAAAACCAATATCGACCCCAAGGGTCTTGATCCCTGATCTAGTCTATACTAATATTATAAATGCGAAAGTTTGGATGGATGGATGTTGGAACGTCTGAACGGATCTAGATGTAATTTGGCACAGAGGAAGATTATAGTCGGGAATAACACATAGGATACATCATAATTTTTATCCCGGAAAACTAAAGCGGAGTTCCAGCGGGAACCGAAAAATCTTCAATCCACGCGGACGAAGTCGCAGGCATCAGATAGTGCTTATATATGTGACCGTAAGATTTTAAAAACCGTTAGATTATAATCTAACTCGCGAAGCTCTAAACTGTCGAAAGATTAGAATTTAACGCATTATTTTCCGGTAGATTGTAATCTGATAGGTATTTAAACCCGATAAAAGCTAAGGGCACTCCTTGATTATTTATGTCAAACCCGAACCTAACCTACAAGAAAGAGACAAGAAAACGTAAATGAAATGAATATTTCAAAAATTGACACTCAGAACATTGAACAGTTTACAATCTTTCGACAGTTTAGAACTTCGCGAGTTAGATTATAATCTAACGGTTTTTACAATCTTACGGTGACATATACAATGCTTTTATTTCCTCAAGTGAAATATGAATCTGCCACTTTTGCCTCTTGTTATATCTGTCACTACTGAAAGTTCATCTTTGCATCTGAAACAATGAAAGCTCACAGATACTTGTTTGATCGCACTTTGGAGTTGTTTACTGCAACTTGCTTTCTTCTTATTTATGAATTTCTGAAAGACAAACGGCTTCAAGCTGGATTTATGACGTTTTGTTTATTGTTTATTGTTTATTCATTTATTGCATGATTGTAAGTAACATGAAAAGATGTTACATAAAATGGTACATATTACAATCTGCCAAATAATGTCGTGCAAAATTTAAAAAAAAACTAATGGAGTCGAGCATTTTAAAAATAACAAAATCTGAATCTTAATGAACGAAAGCAATTATTAGTTTGTATTAAAATGTTTAACTTTAGCTCGACTATTTGAAACGTTACACAAGTATCAAGTAACTGAAACTAGTCTGGTATGAGATTAAAATGTTTAACTTTAGCTCGACTATTTGAAACGTTGCACAAGTATCAAGTAACTGAAACTAGTCTGGTATGAGATTAAAATGTTTAACTTTAGCTCGACTATTTGAAACGTTACACAAGTATCAAGTAACTGAAACTAGTCTGGTATGAGATTAAAATGTTTAACTTTAGCTCGACTATTTGAAACGTTACACAAGTATCAAGTAACTGAAACTAGTCTGGTATGAGATTAAAATGTTTAACTTTAGCTCGACTATTTGAAACGTTACACAAGTATCAAGTAACTGAAACTAGTCTGGTATGAGATTAAAATGTTTAACTTTAGCTCGACTATTTGAAACGTTACACAAGTATCAAGTAACTGAAACTAGTCTGGTATGAGATTAAAATGTTTAACTTTAGCTCGACTATTTGAAACGTTACACAAGTATCAAGTAACTGAAACTAGTCTGGTATGAGATTAAAATGTTTAACTTTAGCTCGACTATTTGAAACGTTACACAAGTATCAAGTAACTGAAACTAGTCTGGTATGAGATTAAAATGTTTAACTTTAGCTCGACTATTTGAAACGTTGCACAAGTATCAAGTAACTGAAACTAGTCTGGTATGAGATTAAAATGTTTAACTTTAGCTCGACTATTTGAAACGTTACACAAGTATCAAGTAACTGAAACTAGTCTGGTATGAGATTAAAATGTTTAACTTTAGCTCGACTATTTGAAACGTTACACAAGTATCAAGTAACTGAAACTAGTCTGGTATGAGATTAAAATGTTTAACTTTAGCTCGACTATTTGAAACGTTACACAAGTATCAAGTAACTGAAACTAGTCTGGTATGAGATTAAAATGTTTAACTTTAGCTCGACTATTTGAAACGTTACACAAGTTTCAAGTAACTGAAACTAGTCTGGTATGAGATTAAAATGTTTAACTTTAGCTCGACTATTCGAAACGTTACACAAGTATCAAGTAACTGAAACTAGTCTGGAGGCTTCGGCTGTGGCTGGTTACCACCCTTCCGGCAAAGACGTACCGCCAAGCGATTTAGCGTTCCGGTACTGTGTAGAAACAGACTAGGGGTATGGGCTTAATATAACTGCCGTACCCCTAACAGGTTAGCCCGCTATCCTTCTCATCACTTACCATCAGGTGAGATTGCAGTCAAGGGTTTAACTCTTTATAATATTAGTATAGATTATTGATTGATTATTAATTAAGTTTATTCATTCATTCTCAAGGCATTATTCATCGATGAAGAAGACCATCCAGCAGATACTTCGTAATTTTAACAACAAAACAAAATACACTAATAGTTTAAGGCATTCATTAATAGACAAAGCATTTTATACTATATTTAAATTATGTTGATATACGATGAAATGAACTTTTACCAGATGTAATGAGCAATTTTTTTAAATTTAATTTGATCCGTTTTATTGTAACTCATACTTATATTATTTTTATTCAAATAAACTTATTACAAGTGCTTTTGAATCGTCGAGTGAATCTACCACTGGTTCGGAATGCAAGAAGAACCAGCAGGAAACTCGGTTTATTTATTCACTTTGTTAATTAATTAACTATTTCGATTTCAAATAATGCATGTTGTAAGGTGAAATTTGGCCGGATGCTATATTATTATAATTTAGAATAAGACCACTCTGTAGTCTGTACCCAAAAAAAAAAGATATATACTATTTATATGCATATATTTTTCGATTAAGTAAAATTCAATTTTTAAATTTAGGTACTCTATAGGTACACATATTGACGTCCATTACTTACATATAAAATATGATGGTGATAATCAGTTACGGTATCTTAAAACGAAAGCTACGAGGGTTCCAAACGCGCCCTGGTCTGAGAAGAGCCCACAACAAACTCAGCCGGGTTTTTATTATTCGATTAAAAAACAAAAAGGGTAACCTTTTTGTTTTTTAATCGAATAATGAATGACAGGGGAAAGGCGAAACAATAACTTTTATTTAACCGCAGTCAATAAAGGCGGCCGCCATTAAGCGATTGCGTAACCGTAAACCTTACACGGGTCCATGTTACGAACAATGGGTTTACAAGAAAAAAAGAAAACAAAAACAATACTATCATTTTTCCTCTCATGGCCATGAAACGTGTCAATATCAGCTTTTTGAATCCCAAGTTAGGAGCGAGAGCGATTTAATTACGTTTAAACGTACTTTTAAAAAACCTTTGAAAAATGAGAAGCGTTAAAGAAATTGAATAAAAGGAAGTAAATTACACACCTGGGGCTATATTGCCAACGATTAAAGCGGTTTTGTTTCGTTATTGTTGACTTTCATGATTTAGAATTATTATCTGTTAGTAACGTCAAGGTTTGTGACATCAAACTGTCATTTTGAGTAATATTGCTTAAGTACTGCTTGAAGAGTTGGCAGTATGGTTCCTGAGGTTTAGTTGTATGATACGATTCGGTTACGGTTTATGTCGCCGCCTATAAAAGCAAAATGGGAATACTTAACTTTGGAACCAAGCCTAAATTTTCATCGTCGTTGTCGTCTTCGTCAACTGACAAGACTAGTCTTGAGCCATCTGGTTATTATCTTTTTAGGAACGTCAAGGTTCGTGACATCAAACTGTCATTTTGAGTTATAAGTACTGCTTGAAGAGTTGGCAGTATGGTCCCTGAGGTTTAGTTGTATGATAGGAAGTTCAAGTTACGATTCGGTTACGGTTTAATTCCCCGCCTATAAAAGCAAAATGGGAATACTTAACTTTGGAACCAAGCCTAAATTTTCATCGTCGTTGTCGTCTTCGTCAACCGATAGACTGGTCTTGAGCCATCTGGTTATTATCTTCTTAGGAACGTCAAGGTTCGGGACATCAAACTGTCATTTTGAGCTGTAAGTACTGCTTGAAGAGTTGGCAGTATGGTCCCTGAGGTTTAGTTGTATGATAGGAAGTTCAAGTTACGATTCGGTTACGGTTTATGTCACCGCCTATAAAAGCAAAATGGGAATACTTTACTTTGGAACCAAGCCTACATTTTCGTCGTCGTTGTCGTCTTCGTCAACTGACAAGACTAGTCTTGAGCCATCTGGTTATTATCTTTTTAGGAACGTCAAGGTTCGTGATATCAAACTGTTATTTTGAGTAATAAGTACTGCTTGAAGAGTTGGCAGTATGGTCTCTGAGGTTTAGTTGTTTGATAGGAAGTTAAAGTTACGATTCGGTTACGGTTTAATTCGCCGCCTATAAAAGTAAGTAAGTAAGTAAAAACACTTTATTACACACAAACAAATAACAGAACAGAGGTAAAACAAATCGAGACAGAATTTACAACTTGTTACGGTGTAAAGGCGGCCTTATCACTATGAGTGATCTCTTCCAGGCAACCTTTTTAAGATAGGAGATTGGTTGCATGATGACAGGGCGGTGCGCACGTGTAAATTTCTAAAAGAAAAATTATAACAATCTACTACTTAACTATTACAACTAACTATTACAATATAATAAACTTACATAACAGTACATACTATAGTTACATACTATTTTACTTATGACAATATAAATCTAAAAATAAAATAAACATAATATTATATACTCATATAATAATTATATATGATATCATAAACTTACTTAAACGAGCTTTACATAGATATTCATACTTTTATAGCGATAAATAGTAATTTTTAAGACGACGTTTAAAAGTTGACACCGACACAGAGTGTCGGATATCCCGCGGTAGCGCATTCCAGAGAATCACAGCTTTGACAGTGAAGGAGTCGCCGTAGCATTGCGAACGACTGCTTGGCATCGCTAATTTGTTGTCGTTCTTTGAACGAAGGTTGAGAAGATGGCTAGACCGAAGAAAATGAAATTTTTCTTTTAGATATGGAGGAGTATGTGGAAGGAAGAGGATAGAGTAGAGAAGAGAAAGGATATGGAAATTACGGCGTTGTTTAACGGTGAGCCATTTGAGTTGGACTCGATATTGAGTTATGTGGTCAAATTTTCTCAGCCCATACACAAATCTGATAGCCATATTTTGCAGACGTTCAAGCTTATTAAGGAGAATCTGTGGTAAATCAGAATAGCATGAATCTGCATAATCTAACAGGGGAAGCAGAAGTGATTGAGCCAGGGATATTTTGGTTTTGACCGGTAAAAAGTTTTTCCATCTTCTCAACCTACCGATCACGGCGTAGATCTTTCGACTAACTGCAGCTATCTGAGGAGCCCAGGAAAAGGAGTTGTCCATAATAAGACCCAGGTTTTTGACAGTGCTGCAAATTTCCAAATTAGTGCCATTGAATACTACAGGAGGGAGAGATGAAGGGTTAATTTTGGCAATTTGCTGCCATGATCCAAATAAAGAAACCTGCGACTTACTTGCATTTACACACAACCCATACGACTTACTCCAGTTGCTCACAGTATTGAGTTCGGAATTTAGTCGTGCTATAGCACCAGGGAGATCGTCGACGGTTGTTGATGTGTAAATTTGCAAATCGTCAGCATAGAGATGAAAGGATAGTGAGAGAAGGTCAGTGATAGAGTTGATGAAAATAGAGAAGAGAAGGGGAGACAGAACTCCTCCTTGAGGTACACCCGCACTAAGACAGCAGAATGACGAGTATTTATCATCAATACGTATGCATTGCTTGCGATCATAAAGGTAGGAGCGAAACCAGCCAATAGCATCGGAGGAGACATTTATTGACTTCAGAACTGCTAGGAGAATATCAAAATCAACAGTATTGAAGGCATTTGAGAAATCAAGTAAGGTTACAATACTAACTAGCCGGCTATCAATCCCGTACCTTATGTCATCACAAATTTTGATCAAAGCAGTCACAGTGCTGTGCCCAGGGCGAAATCCGGATTGGTATGGACTCAGAACATTGTGCCTAGAAAGGAATAGAGAAAGTTGACTGTGGACCACACGTTCAAGCACTTTCGATAAAAATGGAAGAATTGAGATTGGTCGATAGTGAGAAAAGGTTGAAGGATTGGAAATTTTAGGAATAGGAATGACATAAGCCGAGCACCAAATATTCGGAAAAGTGTTAGAGGAAAGAGAGTGATTGAAAATATGGCAAAGGACAGGTAGGATTTTGTCAAGTGCCAGCAAAATCATTTTACGACTTACACCATCACTGCCGATGGCATCAGATTTTATAGCCATGATATGCTTTTGGACTTCCGTAGCAGTGATGGGTGTAAAATTGAATAGCCCGGAATTAGGACTGGTCCTTAAACTAAGGGAGTTAAGCATGTTAGATTTCGTTGAATTATCTAATGAAGGAACAGTCGTAAAATGTCTATTTAGCGATTCTATATCAACGTTGCTAGGAGTAAGAGAGGATTTTCGATCCCGGCCAATTCCCATGGTGTCCAGAAATCTCCAGACTTTCCCAGGGTCTTTATTGTCCACTGAAACATGAATATATTCTCGCTGAGCATCCCGGCAACGCCTATTGCATTTATTGCGCAGATTTTTATATTTATATAGATTTTCTATAGTAGGGTTACTCTTGAATTTTGACTTAGCTCTGTTACGCTTGACCATCAGAATTTTTATTTCGTCTGTTAGCCAAGGTGCTGGAAGGTGTTTGAGTTTAATCGGCCTTAATGGAGCATGCACATCGAATAACTCAATAAGTATGGAATTAAAAATATTGAGCTTGTCATCCGTCGTTGTGGCATTAAAAACAGAGTTCCAATCGATTTGGCTAAGATCGTTCATAAAGCTAACATTGTTGAAGTCCTTAAAGCTGCGCCGCATTATGACCGTAGGTTTAACTTTGGGCGGGCGTATTTTATACGAGAGATAGACTAAGTCGTGATACGAAAAAGCTTCTGCTGGGAGCTGTCCAAACGCATTGACACGATTAGGCGAGGAGACAATCATGAGGTCCAGTAGAGAAGGAACGCAGTTAGGAAAAAAGTGTGTCGGACGTGAGGTGTTTAAAATATTTAGGTCAGCACTGTTTATCATATCAAGCAGGCGCTTGGCCCGAGAGTTATTCTTGACTAGGCAAGTATTGAAGTCGCCCATGATTATCGTATGATCGGCGTTCGGGACGAACTTCTCTAGCAAGGCATCGAACTCGTTAAAATAGTCTATGCGCAACGAAGGACTATAGAAAACTCCCAACAGAAGCTTCAAAGTACCGAAGAGAACTTCAATAAATAAATGTTCAGAAGATTCCGCATATCCGGAAGGAGATTTATCTAAGATTGTAAACGGAATTTGAGCACGCAGGTAAATAGCAACTCCTCCACCACCCTTATCGGTTCGGTCATTTCTAATTAAATGAAATCCTGGCAACGAGTATGAAGTTGAGGGTAAACAAGGCTTGAGAAAGGTTTCAGAAACCAGGATAGCATGTATGTTCTTGACATCAAACGAACTCAAAAGGTCAGAGTGGTGAGCAGGAATGCTCTGCGCATTTATGTGGATAACATTGAAACTTTTAGAGTATTGAGAGAAAGTAGAATCTAAGGTTGAATTGAGAGGTATAGATAAACTGTGAAAACTGTCGTCAGATGAGCTGGAGTCACAATGGAAGTATACATTGTCGTCGTCCGAACTATCGCAATTATCGCTAATAATCATGGTGAATATATAACAAAGTAATATAAAATAAATACTAAAATATAATATGATAAACAATAAGAATTACTTATAATAATTTAGCTACTTATGTGCAATACTTCTTATCATACCCACCAGCAGCTAGACATAATAACACAATATATATGTACAACTAATAAATTGTCTAACGTAACATTACTACACACTACTGAATAATAATATGATTACAATTAAAAAGCACATCTAAGTATTTAATTATTACGTCTAGGCAAGCTAAGTTCAGAAATCAGTACACAAAGCTAAACTAAAAACTAAGAATTTCACTATAAAGAATAGCAAGAATAATCGGCATTACAAATTAATCGGTTTAATGTATAATATTTGAGTTCAAAGCCTAACTCACGATTAAAAGCCAACTCATAGTCTATGGTTAATATATGTCATTTTCATAAATTGAACTTGACAAGTTAACGTTGACATGTGACAACTGACATGTGAATTTGTTATTGTTTTGTTAACTAAATGATTGATTTTGATTGTAGGTAATTTATTTGCACACCCGCAATAATCAAACATAAATAGTGGCGGAGATTGCATAATATTACAGAAAAGATCAACAAGCGCTAAGTTATCAATAAAAAGTGCAAATTTGAATGACAGCAGCATAAAATTAAAGCAAGCGTCTACAGATCAACATTAAAATAGACCATACCAGGCAAAAGGATAGTCTGCCTTACTTCCTAACACTCCGTTTTGTCTTAACCGCCTCATTCAACACTGGCTTAGTGGTCTTCGGTACTTGAGGATTGGCTTTAGCACTGGAAGCGGCCGCTGGGGATGCTGGAACCTGATCATCACTGCCCAACTGAACAGAGTCAACCTCCGCCTTGGTGGTCACCCTGTGGCGCTTGCCGTCACGTCCAATGATTATAATGAGCCCTTCTCTTGTCCAGCACTTTGTAACTCCAAACTTCTGCCTTGCAGCCATGAAGGCATCGTGCCTGTCTTTTGTTAAGAATTCGGACAAAGTTATACCTGTACCCTTGAGAGAAGTTTTTGCTAACCAGACCTGTTTCTTAACTGGCGGGTCCCGGAATTTCAGCAAGATAGCCCGAGGCTTATCGCCCTTAGGCTGACCCAGACGCTGGCAGCGACTAAAACTATTATCCTGCAAGTTGGGTAATTTCAGATGATTGGACAAAGATGCACTCACTGTGGCCGACAGATTATCATCATTGCCCTCAGGGATCCCGTGAAGCAGTAGCATCTTCCGCCTACTCCGCATCTCCAACTGGTCAGTTTGTCTTGCCAGCACTTCTACCTGCTGCTGGAGCCCGGCAAGTGCAGATAAGACAAATGCACGGAATGAATTAAACTGAGCAGCTATGTTGGAAGTGGGGCTCGTTGCTGGTATTGCTCCCTGTAGACTCTTCTGAAATTCTGCCATTTGAGTGTTGAAATGCTCAGTCAGTGATTGAATTGAGTTCTGAATGGCCTCCATAGTTAGTGAATGTGCTTTGGTGATGTGTACAACAGTGAAATCCTTCAGTTACGTTGCCAAGTATGGATTATTTGAATGGAGTTAGGGCTGGTAGGTACTAAAACACTTAATACATATGTATATTAAAATTCAAATTATTTTTAATTAAATAAAATAACTCAACACCCCAAAAACACGTGTGCGCTTATTGAGTACCTACCTAAAAGAAAAATGGGAATACTTAACTTTGGAACCAAGCCTAAATCTTCATCGTCGTTATGATATATATTCATCATATAGGTAGAATGACTAACGAACATTTGTGTAAACAGCTTGCTATTGGTGGTCAAGTTTTTTTTATCCACTACAAGTTAGCCCTTGATTGCGATCTCACCTGATGGTAAGTGATGATGCAGTCTAAGATGGTAGCGGGCTAACCTGTTAGGGGCATGGCAGTTATATTAAACCTATACCCCTATTTTGGCTTATAATTGTAATCTTTTCTTGCTAAAAACAATAATATTAATAGATACAGCACAACAGGCGGCCTTATCGCTTAAGCAGCGATCTCTTCCAGGCAACCTTCCACCACTACAGCCCATTAGCATCCCACTGCTGGGCACAGGCCTCCACTCTCATAGGAGAGAGGGAATTAGAGCTTAGACCCACCACGCTGCTCCAATGCGGGTTGGCGGGCTTTAACCACTATTATCATGTTAGGGATAATAACCGGGACCGAAGCTTAACATGCTCTCCGAGGCACGGGGGTGAAACACCGCCAACCTCCTAACTCCGGGCTAGTACTGAGAATTTCTAGTCAGAAAAACCCAACACTTATTATGGCCCGACCTGGGGCTCGAACCCGGGACCTCGTCAGCTGCAGTCAATACATATATTCTCCCTCTGGATATTAAGCGATCTCAATCTCTTCCTATCTTCAAAACTAAATTGAAACAACATTATCTATCATTATAATCTATTAATTCATCTGTCGTCTATTACCTATTACATCTACATTGTTATTATGTCTCAGTACACCCCTTTCTTTTAAAAGTTTCCTCTGCCCTAAGGTTGCCTGGAAGAGATCGCTGTTTACGCGATTAGGCCGCCTGTTGTGCCGTATCTATTAATATTATTGTCTTTGTCTTTTCAATTCTTTGTGTACAATAAAGTATATTTTACTTTTACTTTAATTTTTTACTTTATAATATTATAAGGCAACCTTAGGGCTTATATTATTTCGCTTATCACTTGTACCGTTGACTTTGTGTGCTATTGGCCTATTTCCACTGGATGGTACGGGAACAATGCGTGACCCGGGAAATTACGGGGAAAATTGTTAACGAGATGAAGGAAACTTAGGCATTTTAATAGCATAATCTAATGATCTCGTGCCATTTGTAACACGCAAATCTTAATAAGTATTTAGCTTTCTTATTAATTAAGAAGCATTGTAATTAAATATTAATTGTAGGTATATTTCAAAACGAAGTTCTGCTATGGACAAGTCATAATAATTTAAAAATATTAAAAAACACGACTGCCCTGCCGAAAAACGAACTACAAAGTTAAAAATCTAAATTAATCTAGTTAAATTAGAATCTTATTCACATTTTTATTAAATGATATTTTTTTGTGAATCACTGGATATTGAACTATAGTGTTATATATTTTTGAAATCTACTCATCATTTTCTAGATGATGATTATATAGTTAATCTTATTTTTGATTTTTTTTTTCAAATTTAGTCTTTAATGCGGGTCTATGGTCACCCCATCAATTTTTTTTTAAATTTTACTAGCCTATGTCGCCTGGAATAAGCTAGGGATTCTAACGATAGCTCATTTATCAAAATCGGTTCAGGCATATAGAAGTTATCGTGGAATATACAAACTCACATACATACATACATTCATAGATGAACCCTGAAAACAATATACTCCTTTTTTCAGGCAGTCGTATAATAAAACGAAGGACGCTGAGTTTAATACACCGTACGTGACGGAAAAGCATTAGTCTCCGTCTCTCTACAGAGTATCTCCACGTATCTCCCCGATATCTTACGTCACCCGGACGTGGTTTCAACCCACGGCCTTTGTGCCTGGTGGGAGGCTTCGGCCGTGGCTAGTTACCACCCTACCACCAAAGACGTGCCGCCCAGCGATTTAGAATTCCGGTACGATGCCGTGTAGAAACCGATTAGGGATGTGGGTTAATTATAACTGCCATGCCCCTAGCAGGTTACCATGCCCGCTACCATTTTAAGACTGCATCATCACTTACCATCAGGTGAGATCGCAGTCAAAGACTAACTTGTAGTGGAATAAAAAAAAGATGATAACAGCGATTTTGTGCGCGTTGATTAAGTTTTTCTAAATCTTATTTATATATAAGAGTAAGTTTAATTTTTGAAGCCTTTTTCCTTCCCCAGGATACAAGTTACAACCTATCTATATAAACCAAATTTCATCACAATCCAAGCAAGGGAAAGCCAAGCAGACCCGTATTGGTATAGACACACTTTCGTATTTAAAATAACAAAGTACGAGACGACTAGGAGTACAAAAGAGAGACATTACTACATAAATGTGTTTCCCAAGCGTATCAAAACCTCCATAAAAAACACTCAAACAGTTAAAAATAACGGCGTAGTCAGTTTAAATTACCCACAGACACAGTATCCTTCTGAATATTGCACTCCAGTGTTGCCAGACCATTTGGCAAGTTGCCAATGCATACCAACTTTAAATAAATGAACACGAATTGAAAACGTTTTGTTAAGTTCTAGCCCCACTTTAGATGCACGTAGCGGTAAATATTATATGTATGACTTTGCACTGTGCCGTATTGCTTAAGTGAGCCCAGCTCGATACAACCTCTGCCCCGATTGTGTAATGAAATCATAATCATAATCCTTTGTCAAACGAATAATCCGAACTGGTTATGGAGTTCATAGATGACAGCACGTCAAAAGACATGTATGAACTCCACAAACAGTTCGAGTAGTACGTTTTAAGCTGTCGAATGATTATTATTAATATACACTTTATTTGTACCACCACAAGTGAAATTACAAATACAAAAATTGGAAAAAAAGTAAACACAGATAGAAGTAGGATACAAAAGGCGGCCTTATCGCTTAGGTAGCGATCTCTACCAGGTAACCTTAGGAAAAGGAGAAAATAAGGGAAAATAGACTGCAGGTGGATCTATAATATACTTAAATTCAAATACCTACATACACATAAACCAATAATAAACATATACATTAATATATTATAAATAATTATAAAATATACTGATATAAATGACTTATAATATATAGGTAAGTATTTCAACTATGCATATAGAATAATTTTTGTTGTCATCTTTAGTTTCCAAGGTAATGATTCTAAACAGCATTTTTGAAAGTGTCCAGTGACTTAGATTGGCGTATGGTCAGTGGAAGTGCATTCCATAGCTGAATAGCGGACACTGAACGAAATGATTACGATTTGCTTAGACAATTGAGCCCCTGATAAAAATAATACTTGCCTCTACGTAGTAGTGTCTCATAGTGGGGCTAGATCTTTGCTGGGCCATTGCACGGTATATTTTTCCGCCGTTTTTTGGTAGCATTGCAAAACGGGCAGGTTTTTTGTCTGCAACAGAATAGATGAACGACGACACTCCAATCAAGGCATCCGTTTTAAAGTGTGGTCACAGTTTAGGAGTGTTGCCAACGTCAAAAATATATCAGTTATCAGGTTTTTTGCAAGCTTTTATTTAACTCATAGTAGGTGTGGGTTAATTAAGGTCAAATCTGGCAACTGAATTTTAAAACAGTTATCTCCAACCGATTTTACTGAAACTTTGCTTACGCGTTTAGTTTGGATGACAATGGTAATGGCATGGTTAGTTAAATGACGTCATTCTTAATCCAATATGGATGACTCTCAAAGATGGCGGTCTTTTTATTTTTATGCACTCCCATGATATCAATTAAAAGGATTTGCTGAGAAGATTACAAAAAATAAAAATACGTCACACTAAATCCATACTAATATACCTTGGTTCCATGAGAGCTGTGGTACTGCATGTAATATGTTTTCATTTTTACTTGTACTTTTTTGGCTAAATAAAGGATTATTTATTTAATGTTATAAATGCGAAAGTGTGTCTGTCTGTCTGTCTGCACGGCCCATCTGTTCAACCGATTTTGATGAAATTTGGTATGGGGACAATTTCCATCCCGGGGATGGACATAGGCTACTTTTATCCCGGAAAACTCAAGAGTTCCCGCGGGAAACAAAAAAATATTTGTTCAACCGATTTTAATGAAATTTGGTACAGGGATAGTTCGTATCCCGGGGAAGGACATAGGCTACTTTTTATCCCGGAAAATTCAAGAGTTCCCGCGGGATTAGGATTCGCTTGTAACTGCATGCCTGACCATACATAATTTTTTTTCTGTTGGCGGATTATAGCAAAATAATTGTAATCTTTTCTCGCTACATCATCTAGTTATTTACTATTTTTATTTACCATGAAGTTACAAAATACGTAGAAAAACATAAACAAAAGAAAAGCCGTAAGCAGAAGTGGGTAGAAAGTAAAAACTTTGTATCCGAGCTAGACAAGTTCACCAAGCCCATGCAGCGGCTTGCAGAATAACACGCTTTTTTTTCGGATTGTGTATGCTGCATAGGCCCTACTGGCCGCTACAGCGTCACCGGAGGGATGAGCGAGCGCTAGGAGTAGCCGAGACAAGAGCCCTAGGGCTCGATGACATCGGGGGGCCAACGTCTTCCTAAGGGCGCCTCCTATGAGGCTCGGACCACGGCTTAGGATGACGTTGGGATGTAAGGGAGGTCGGTTGGACTAGATAGATCAGCGAAAAGTTGCCTGTCTGTCGGTATTCTACAGGATATATTTCGGAGAGTGTGCTCAGGAACTATTCGATCTGGTTCCTCCGTCACCTTTTTATTATCGAACCGCAAGGCATCGACAAGGTCTGCACCCTTACGCAGTCGAAATTCCGCGGGCTCGTACGAAGCTATTTGCTTACTTGTTTCTAATTAGAACCGCTAGGATATGGAATGCCCTTCCGGCTTCCGTTTTCCCCTCCTCTTTTAATATAGGTACCTTCAAATCAAAAGTGAATAGACATCTTCTAGGAAAGCGCGCTCCACCTTAGGCTGCATCACCACTTTAAGCAAGTCTGATTGCAGCCAAGCGCTGGTCTATATAATTAAAAAAAAAAAAGATTAGTCCACACGTCCCCGAGAGGCCGTGGGTTAAGACCACGTCCGGGTGACGTAAGATATCAGGGTCCTCGTCTTCGCCTGCGAAATTAATAGGAGGCTTTGTCACGCGATCCCTGCCCTTTCTATGTACTTAAGTGCTTTAAGCTTTACAGCGCTTACTTTGTGCTGGAAGCGCTGTAAAGCTGCGATAAAGGTGCCGATGCGGTAAAACTTCGGCCATTACTTTTACTATGGGCGTATCTAGCTAGAACCAGCTGCAGTTCATAGAGGCATAAAAGCTCCGCTTACCCAAGTGGAAATACGTCAATGCTCATATTTATATCAAGACGACCTCCGTGGCGCAGTGTGTAGCGCTGTTGTCTTAACGTGCGGAGGTCCCGGGTTCGATCCCCGGCAGGGTCAATTTGGGAATTTATAATTTCTGAATTTTCCCTGGTCTGGCCTGGTGGGAGGCTTCAGCCGTGGCTAGTTACCACCCTACCGGCAAAGACGTGCCGCCAAGCGATTACGCGTTCCGGTACGATGCCGTGTAGAAACCGAATAGGGGTATGGGTTTAATATAACTGCCATAGCCCTAACAGGTTTGCCCGCGCTACCATCTTAGACAGCATCATCACTTACCATCAGGTGAGATCGCAGTCCAGGGCTAACTTGTAGTGATCCCCGCCCTTTCTATGTACTTAAGAGCTTTATGCTTTACAGTGCTTACTTTGTGCTGGAAGCACTGTAGAGCTGCGATAAAAGTGCCGATGCGGTAAAACTTCGGCCATTACTTTTACTATGGGCGTATCTAGCTAGGACCAGTGGCGTGCAGTTCATAGAGGCATAAAAGCACCGCTTACCCAAGAGGAAATACGTCAATGCTCATTTTTATATCGTGTAGCGTTGTTGTCTTAACGTGCAGAGGTCTCGGGTTCGATCCCCGGCAGGGTCAATTTGGGAATTTATAATTTCTGAATTTTCTCTGGTCTGGCCTGGTGGGGGCGGCTTCGGCCGTGGCTAGTTACCACCCTACCGCCATGCGATTAAGCCGATATTTACGATGCCGTCTAGAAACCGATTAGAACCCGATTACTTACGGAAAAAAAACCGAAAAATGGAGGTAAAATCCGTAATACCGGATATTTATTCGGGTAAAATGTAGCCTATGCCACTCGGACCATAATAACCAATCGATTCATCAAAATCGGTTCAGTACTTTAGGCGCTACAGTGGAACATACATAAGCTGCTAAAATCATAACCCTTCCTTTGCCGTAAAACTTAGTACTATTACCTACTCTGTGGTAAAACTTTAAATTTTTAGGGTTTCAGTGAAATACATTTATTGAAAATAATACAATAAAACTTAATGCTCTAACCTAATTACTTTAAGCCCGTGTTAACTTAACGTTAAATTATTGCAATAGAAAGAAAGACCACAACATAATAATTGACCAAACAAACGAGGTCTTGGAGTCTATAGTCCCACAAACTTATCTGGCGCGATGGCCAAAATTGGAACTAACGTTTATGCCTGTTTAGTTTTTGTTTTTATTTTAATTTTCATAGATAACAGTTTGTCGAACTATACAGAGTAAAATTGCTCTTGTCCGTCTGTCCGTCCGTCTGTCCGTCCATCTGTCAGAGCCCTGTAAATTCTGAATTAGTGAACGTAATTACTTCTTTAAACATAATCGACCTTCAGCCGAATATTCATACTTAATATTATAAATGCGAAAGTGTGGCTGTCAGTCTGCTATGCTTTCACTATCTGTTCAACTGATTTGGATAAAATTTGGTATAGGGATAGTTTATATCCTAGGGAAGGACATAGGCTGGGTAAAGTACCTGTGGGAATAAAAAACTTAATTACATCATCTAGATAAAAAGTTATAAAAATCTTTATTACAAGGGTGCTCTCATGGAAGCGAATGTGTAGTAAAATATTTTTTATGGCGTTACACAGGCTTTTTCAAGAGGATTCTGAACAGAGAAGAATTTTAGTTTTTATTTTTCCTTCAAAAATTGATGAAATGGGGGGCTTCGAAGTAGAGATGCTTTGTCCAGGCGCTATCTCCAAAACGACTGTACATTAAAAGATGTAACTTCTGTGTAATTTCAGTAATATCCTGTAGTTGAACAACAGATACTAAAATTAGATAAATACTAGCTGATACTCACGACTTCGTCCGCGTGGGTTAAGGTTATTTGGTTCCCGCGTGTGTGTTTCTTCTTCTTCTTCTTCTCTCTCTGGGTTTTTCCGCACTTAAGCATAAGTTGTGGGTGAGACCTTTGGTATGACTCCCTGCTGGATTTCTCCAGCCAACTGAGCTCACTCCAGAATCCAAGCAGGCCGCCCAGTTCGGCGAGGACTTCCAGGAGTGTTGCTGGAGAGCCAATGTAGGCTTCTCGTTGAGTGGATACAGCACTACACTCGAGTAGTACCTGTCTTGGTGTCTCCTCGTTCTCCATGCAGGCTCTGCACAGAGGGCTGTCGGTTATACCTGGATCATATAGGCGTTTGTTAAGTGGACAGAGTCCTGTTATCATGCCTACAGCCGTCCTGAGTTTAGCTCTGTTTAGTTGCAGTAGTTTCTTAGTTAGGCGTTGGTTTGGGCTGGGTATAGCCTCTTTTGTTTGTCTACAATTGGTGGTGTTTGCCCATAATTCGGCATGTGTACCTACTGTATGTTGTTTTAACCAAGTCTTGTCCTCACTGAATGGTATTGGAACGATCAGGTCCCATTACCTTCCGATTTGAGGCTCGTCGAGCTAGTTCGTCGGCTGCGTCATTACCTATGTCGCCGCTGTTACCTTTAACCCAGCCGAATGATACCCGGTTTGATTTTGTTAGTGTTTGTAGTGCATTGTGGCAATCCAATACGAGATTAGATGAGATCGTGTTTTAGCTAATGCTCGTAGGACTGTCACTATGAAATATGAAAGTTTGTTACCTGTCTGTCGGCCATAACTATGGCCGCCGCAGTAATGCCGACGCACTCCGCTTGAAAAACTCAGCTATTCTTACCGAGCGTGCGAGCGATATGTATGTTTAGTTCAGGACAGTACACTCCTGCACCAGTTCCCTGGCTGGATTTTGACCCGTCTGTGTAAACATCTATCGTATTCATAGTAGTTTTGTGTATTTCGGTCTCTGAGATGTTGATCTTGTAACCTTTCTGGATTATGTGTTCCTTCTGGGTTTTTGTCACAGATCCATCCTAGCATTGGACACTTTTTGTTCTCACCTGACAGTATCCGGGTGTGTGTTGTGTTTGGATCTTTCCACAGCCCATAAGTTTTAATTCATAGCGCTGCGAGGGTAGCTATTTCTCTTATGTGAAGATGTAGGGGGGGAGTTCCCAATATTACCTCTAAAGCATCTATTGGGGTGCTCATGCAGCTAGTGATCACTAGGCATGCTTGTCTTTGGATTTTTTGTAGTTCCTGTTGAGTGTGCTATACCAGACTATAATCTATCTCTGTGCCAAATTTCATCCAGATCCGTTCAGCCGTTCTGGCGCGATTGAGTAACAAACATCCATCCATCCATCCATACATCCATCCATATTCCATACATCCATCCAAACTTTCGCATTTATAATATTATAAGTATAAGTATAGGTACATTAAAAAGAAACTTAATTATTTCAAAGTAAAATAAACGGTTCTATTGCCCCAATTCATAGCTATTATTATAATCACTTATTACGAATCAGCCAAAGAATCAAGGTAATTTTTTATTCGTTGTCCTCCTGGTCGTAACAGTGGTAAGAAGCTGCCTTCTTTTGTCCAGCTTTAAAATTAACTTGATCAAATCCTTTATATCCACATCTAGTTTGACAATTTTCTCGTAAAACTTTATATGAGTGTACAAAGTTCTTATAATTCTGTCTGTTCCTATTAAAACATGGAAGCTCTTTAGTGTGGAATATAACACCTTCTGTTGTTGCTTCAGGTTTCTTATCAGTGAAAAGCAGTAGCCCAGTTGGTATTTGACGTGCTTTCTATATTTCTTCCTCAATTTCTGCGCATACGGCAGATGGTACCTCGTCTCGTAAACGAACTGTGCCATCAAATTTATTATCTGAGTCTTCTCTTTATATTTACGTGCCTTTTTGTCAAAATCGAAGTACACCTCTCTAAGAGCATCATTTGGTTCGGAGTTTTCAATGCCATTGAATCTTCGAGTCTGTACCGTTATATCGTCTTCATCGCTATTGAAATTTGGCACATGCGTTACGTTTGACTCTAATATCGTTCTGATATCTAAAGTGCGTTTCCTGAGAAAATATTCTTCTACACTCATGTTCTTTGCTAATTGTTCCAATGGTACAAGATGTGTGGTTCGGACGTAACGTAACTTTGTTAGAGTGGTTTTTATTATAGATTTTGATGACAGTTTCGCATTGATCTTGCGCGTTGGTAGTCTGTGTTGGAATTTCCCATTAACCACGTCCGTGAGCATGGCGTCCATCAGAGCATCCGCTTTCAAATCGTAGTGCAGTTTAGCGTTTGCACCAGTTAAATGAAAACCTGTAAGTATATGTATTTTTGGATATTTTGTATTTATTAATACTTACCTGCTATGCCTACAACGGGTGTTAAGCTTCGTTTTTTTTATTCCACTACAAGTTAGCCCATGAATACCTACAAGTTGGACCTCATCTTCTGGTGAGATACAGTGTAAGATATAGCGGATTAATCTGTTAAGGGTACGACAGTTATATTTAATCATGTGGCGGTCTTCGCAGTCCGCACTTAAGCCAATAGATGGCACTACTTGTAACGCACAAAGAGCCTGAAACGCGATAGCAAAGTTTTCTCTGAATTACGCTGTATATATGTCACCGTAAGATTGTAAGAACCGTTAGATTATAATCTAACTCGCGAAATTCTAAACTGTCGACAGATTACAATTTAACGCATTATTTTTCGGTAGATTGTAATCTGTTAGGTATAATAACACGATAAAACCTAAGTGGGCACTATTGGATTATTTATGTCGAACCCTAACCTAACCTACAAGAAAGAGGTAAGAAAACGTAAATACAATGAATATTTCAAAAATTTACACTCAGTACATTGAACGGATTACAATCAGTCGACAGTTTACAATTTCGCAAGTTTGATTACAATCTAACGGCTTTTGCAATCTTACGGTGAAATATACAAGCTGATAGGAGGATGATCATCCTGCTGATAGAGTAGGTTACTAGCCACGACCGAAGCCTCCCAACAGATGATGACTATGACATAACTTGGAGAGTAAAAAAAGGAATAATTTTGTAAAAATTAATTTTTCCAGTAACTTTTAGTATACTCACATATTATCACCACTAATGTACAGCAAATGGTAACCGTTCTCATCATTCTACATTAATTTTCATTTATTTTCACACCATACCACGTTGTAAGTATGATGATTACAATGAGTGTTTAATCTACCTTTCTCTACTTGAAATCGATATCAGATTATAAAGTAAAATAGTATTTTTATTGCCGTATAAAATTTACGACGGAGGTACATAAAACTATATTAATTCACACTTAAAACGTAGATTTTACATCATCGTTATCATTTCAATCCATCACCGTCCCTCCACATACAACAAGTCTCTCGGAATGAGAAGGGTTTGGCGTAATTCACCACGCTGACCAAGTACGGATAAGCTGATTTAACCTTTTAAGAAAATTATGAAGAAACGGGCATGTAAGATTCTTCACGATGTCTTCCTATTAAAGTAAAGTAAAGTACATTTTATTTAGTAAAGTATGGTACAGACATGTACAGACACATGGTACAGACATGTTATTAGGTTAATAAGTAGGTACAAGCATATTTTATCGTTATCGACGTCCAAATATTGAATTAATATAATACTATTATTGAAGAATTGAAGAATTAAAATCTTTTCAAGAAGTTAATCTATTCTTCGTTTACAACCTTTCCTACTAGGGTTACTGGTAAAGATATTCTTTTTTTTATCCACTACAAGCTAGCCCTTGACTGCGATCTCACCTGATGGTAAGTGATGATGCAGTCTAAGATGGTAGCGGGCTAACCTGTTAGGGGCAGGGCAGTTATATTAAACGCATACCATGTAGAGACAAGTGCTTTTTAAAGGTATTTTATACTGGGTGATGCCCGTGGACTACGCAAATTTCAAACCACTATTTTTATTTGAGTTTAGAGTCTGTCTCCATTTTTATAAGACTGCCTGAAAAAAGGAGTATATTGCTTTCAGGGTTCATGTATGTATGTATGTGAGTTTGTATATTCCACCATAACTTCTATACGCCTAAATCGATTTTGATAAATGAGGTATTGTTAGAATCCCTAGCTTATTCCGGGTGACATAGGCTAGTAAAATTAAAAAAAATATTATTGGGGTGACCATGGTCCCGCATTAAAGACTAAAGTTGTTTTTTTTTTTCGAAAATAAGATTAACTATATAATCATCATCTAGAAAATGATGAGTAGATTTCAAAAATATATAACACCATAGTTCAATATCCAGTGATTCACAAAAAAATATCATTTAAGAAAAATGGGAATAAGATTCTAATTTAACTACATTAATTTAGAATTTTAACTTTTTAGTTCGTTTTTTGGCAGGGCAGTCGTATTTTTTAATTTTCTTATTTATGCGTTTGTTAAAAGGTTTAAGCGTTGTCTTTCTTTTTTTCTGCGAGCGCAACTCGGGTGAGGCGACGGGGATTATTTATTCATCCCCTAACCGAGTTTCCCGCTGCGTGACGTCATACGAATGTCGGTGACCTACAATCGATTCCAGCTCAGAGGTGCGATTATGTAAGAATTGTCGCTCAAATCGTCAAAGTTCGGCGTCAAAGTAAAATAAACCATAACAGCATTGAATTAGAGCTCAATTTAGTGTATCCTTTCTCATACGTTTATGGTATGTACGATACCATCAATTTTTTTTTAATTTTACTAGCCTATGTCCCCCGGAATAAGCTAGGGATTCTAACGATACGTCATTCATCGAAATCGGTTGAGGCGTATAGAAGTTATAGTGGAATATACTAACTCGCATACATACATACATGAACCCTGAAAACAATATACTCCTTTTTTCAGGCAGTCGTATATTAAATGGTCGCTAACGCGTGAGAAAGTCGAGTTATTGCTTCAAAAGTCGGAACGAGAATGGTGCTGCGCTCGTAGAACGCGCGCTTTTATACATCAAACGACAGTTGGACAATCTGTTTCTATTGAACAGCTAGTGGGTACTTCAATATTATAATATCGGTGCGAATATTTTAAGTCATACGGAGTTGTATGACGCTCACCGCATTCGCAATCTGGAGTAGATGAAATCCGTACGCGAAATTATATATATATATATATATATTTCGCGAATATTTTTCGCAATGCCAACGTACCCTAAATCCAAGAACTGAGGTGCTATTGTGTAAGAATTGTCCATCAAATCGTCTAAGTTCGGCGTCAAAGTAAAATAAACCTTAACCGTATTGAATTAGAGTTAAATTTCGTGTATCCTTTCTCATACGTTTATGGTATCGTACATGCCAAAACGTATGAGAAAGGATATACTACCGCGTACCTACAATACCGCGGATACACGAAATTGAGCTCTAATTCAATGCTGTTATGGTTTATTTTACTTTGACGCCGAACTTTGACGAGTGGATCGGCAATTCTTACACAATCGCTCCTCTGAAGTACGTGAAATCCGTACGCGAAATATAAAATCACGAAATATAAATTCGGGCGAATATTTTTCGCAATGCCAACTTACCCTAAATCCACGATCTGAGCAGTTAAATGGGATAGTTTCCAAAGTGGTTTAATTTCGATTCAATGTAGGTACTTCTATTTAGACAAAGTTTTTGCTGTGAGCGTTGGTTGTAATATTTTTTTATCACTACAAATTAGCCCCGGACTGCGATCTCACCGGATGGTCTAAGATGGTAGCGGGCTAACCTGTTAGGGGCATGGCAGTTATATTAAACCCATACCCCTATTCGGTTGCTACACGGCATCGTACCGGAACGCTAAATCGCTTGGCGGCACGTCTTTGCCGGCAGGGTAACTAGCGGCCGAAGCCAGACCAGACCAGGGCAAATTCAGAAATTATAAATTTCCAAACCCTGCCGGGGATCGAACCCGGGACCTCCGCACGTTAAGGCAACAGCGCTCAACACTGCGCCACGGAGGTCCTCAAAAATATATATGTATATGTTACCAGGAATTCGATACTGATTACCAAATTTTGTTCGTAAAATAAAGTACTCTAGGTACTAGGTACTGCCTCGTTGGTCTAGCGGTTAGCGTAGTCGACTGCGGATCACGAGGTCCTGGGTTCGATTCCCGGTCGGGCATAAAAATTTTTAGGTATTGGGTTTTTCAATTATGAAATTCTCAGTGCCAGCCCGGAGTTAGGAAGTTGGCGGTGTTTCATCCCCGTGCCTCGGAGAGCACGTTAAGCCGTCGGTCCCGGTTATTATCACGAACATGATAATAGTCGTTAAAGCACCCGAATTGGAGCAGCGTGGTGGGTCTAAGCTCCTAATTCCCTCTCTCCTATGAGAGTGGAGACCTGTGCCCAGCAGTGGGACGTCAATAGGCTGTAGTGGTAGGTACCTACTGGGTAGGTACTAGGTCTACACTAGGGGTAGGTAGGTTTGAGGGACGAGTGGCCTAATGGCGATTGTTAGGCAACGTTGACCCAAGTTGTTAACTGGACGGGTAACACAATTTGGAGGTTCAAATTTAGCCTTTTCGTTTCCTCCGTGCTTCGGAAAGCACGTTAAGCCGTCGGTCCTGTTTATTATCATTAATATCTGATAATAATCGTCACAAGCCTAAGAGTTGAAATAATCTTAGTTGAGTCGTATACAGAAGGACGACCTCCGTGGCGCAGTGTGTAGCGCTGTTGTCTTAACGTGCGGAGGTCCCGGGTTCGATCACCAGCGGGGTAAATTTGGGAATTATAATTTCTGAATTTTCCCCGGTCTGGCCTAACTGCCATGCCCCTAACAGGTTAGCCCGCTACCATCTTAGACTGCATCATCACGTACCATCAGCTGAGATCGCAGACAAGGGCTAACTTGTAGTGGATAAAAAAAAAAGGACGTGGTGGAAGCCACCGCGTAATTATCACAAGAAAACCCCTGCCATTATGTGATTAGTGGAAAGTAGTCACGACCCACGACAACGAGGAATACGACGCATAGAGATAGGTATAAATAAATAAATAAATCAATTTATTCTCCAGAAATATTCCAATAATTTACACAGAAAAAATAATTAATTTAAAAAATAATTTTGATGGGAAATAATAATATAGAAATTAAACTAATGATTTTAAACTTAACCTACTTGAGAACTAACATACTCCTTGATGTCTCAGGCTTTTAAGATGCGATTCTCGCTTCTTAAGTACCCCCACCAAGTATTTGCCATAATTACAAAGATGCACTTAAGACTTGGCTTCTTAAGCAAACATACTCGACTACTGAAGGACTTTTGGAGATTCTAGTTTAATCCCTACTTACTTAAACACACAAACACACGCACAATTCTCATTCACACACAACACTCATACACGCACAATCATCCATACTTATGCAAACTCAAGCCTACACGCACATGCATTGTTGTAAATTTGCTTAAGTCTCGAATTGGAAGCCCTGTTTTCCGAGACAACTATGTTAGTTTTATCCTAGGTGTAAGGCTATAAATGTTATTTAGTTGTCCCACACTGTATATTCATGAAATAAATTTATCTTATCTTATCTTATTTGCATGCTCTTCCGCATTAACGCCCAGAAAGCATCTTGTATACTGTATAGCATACAATAAGATGCTAGACGATCGAGTATGAGCGACAACTCATTTACAGTAAAAATGGCTGAATTTGCATAAAAATGGGACTTGATTTTCGCTTTAGCGTTCAACTTTTCGATTTCTGTACTCGATATCTTATCAGGCATAATGAAATCGCTCGCTGGGAAATGTTTTCCAAGCTTATGAAACCAGGCAGGTATTTCATTCAGTGAAATGATTATAGTTAACGAGCTGATGCCCGCGATTTCATCCGCGTGGTTAATAACTTAAGTACCTTCAAGGCAAGAGTGAATAGGCATCTTCTAGGCAAGCGCGTTTCAAACTAGACTTCATCATTGCTTTGCACTAAGCATGATTATCGTCAATCGCGAGCCTTTCACGAAAAAAAATGGCAGTCATATTAAAAAAAAAACTAATAAAAAAAAAATTGAATATAATCCTTAAAACCAAGGCGTTAAATTTTAATTACGAACTATATTTATACCTTTTGTCTTCGTAACAACGCGAATATCGGTGTTCTCGAGCAAGCAAATGCACAGTTTTTAGTATAGGCAATAAAGCTAGTTGACCCCAACAATAATTCCTCAGCCGACGAAACTTTACAGTATGATAAAGTATCACGAGATAAACGTGTGTTATAAATATCCAACATAAAATCAGAAAGGAAGTGAGATTGTTTATGCTATACCCAATTGTTAAAGCAGGAAGGTAAACTATCGCGTAAACGCAGTTTAGATTTGAGAATAAAATCGGTTTGAATATCGATGTTCTGCATGATGTTTTCGTTTGATATTTCGGTTTTGAGTATAAATACTACTAACCTACTATTAATTTAAAAAGAAATCAAGAAAATATTCAGTCATAAATATTAAGTTTTAGGTTTTTAACGTAACTTCCAGATGTTTTTTTTAGTTGGATATTCTTGTGTAAGTTTTGGATCGTCCAATACTAAAACCCAGCCAAGTTTCATCGACTGAGGATTTAATGCGGGGGTCCCCATACAACGGACCGCCCCGTTGCCTACACTATTGACTATACTACCCCCTACTAAAAAGTGCTCAACACGGCTAAAGTTTTTACTTCAAAAAGCGTAACGCTTTACTTAGCGCTCTTGTTTCAGCGAATATCTATAAGTGCCTACAAGTGGGTATTTGACTACTAGTGAAATAAATTTTTTGTTAGTGATTATTAAATAAAGGATCCCCCAAAATTCGTAATATCCACGTGCCCTGCCAGTTTTATTTTGAATAACCATTTTAATTAAAGTAATTTATAATTAAAATTAAAGTAAATAAAAGTGCATCGAACTTCGACGACGTCACAACTTAAAATTTCATACAAAATTCATATTAACCACGCGTTTTGACATTTCAAAAAAAAAGTTGCTAATTTGACTAGTTGTCAAATACCCAATTAATTTAAGAAATGAAACCGAAAACGTTCCATGGCGTTGATGAATGTCGTAATGTAAGTATGGCGGCGGGTTCCGTCGGCTCGCCTGCAATGAAATATTGCGTTTTCCAATATAAATCTCTGTCCAAGACTCGTTGATTAATACCTTCTTCTAGCTGCCCGGTATTGGATTCCTTAATTAAAATATCCCATCTTACTAATATTATAAATGCGAAAGTTTGGATGAATGTATGGGTGTATGGATGTATGGATGTGTGGATGTGTGGGTGTATGGATGTATGGATGTGTGGATGTACGGATGTTTGTTACTCAATCACGCCCCAACGGCTGAACGGATCTGGCTGCAATTTGGCACAGAGATAGATTATAGTCTGGATTAGCACATAGGCTAATTAAGGAGTTCCCGCGGGAACCAAAAAACCTCAAACCACGCTGACGAAGTCGCGGGCATTCGCTAGTTTATATATGTAAATTAGCTTTTGCTCGTAGCTTCGCTCACGTTAAGTTCGATTTTCATACAAATTTCAAACCCCTACATCACGCCTTTAGGGGTTGAATTTTCAAAAATCCTTTCTTAGTGTATGCCTACATCATAAAAGCTATCTGTGTGCCAAATTTCAGCCCGATCCGTTCAGTGGTTTGAGCTGTGCGTTGATTGATCAATCAGTCAGTCACCTTTTCCTTTTGTTTATTTTGATAGCTTACTGGTTAACACCTTGGCATTATATAAAACGGGTGTGGGTTCGATCCCCGAGCATGAAACCTGTGCCTTATATCGGAGTTATGTGCATTTTAAGAGCAATAGGCATGATGACTGATTTTGAAAAATGGTCAGATTATATTCGGGAGTATCTACGATTTCGAAAAAATATATTATTTCAGCAGAAAAATAAGGTATAATAAATACGTTTTTTATAATCCATGAATCCTATTTCATTAGATAAATTCATAATTTCATTGATTCTTGGTTACTGTCATCTTGCCTATTGATAGTCACTTGCTTTGACAGTAAAGGGAACCAGCGCGAGGAAACCTGCACGAACAGAATAGGTTATTACGATGCACGCTTGAAAATTCTCCATAATGTTCTCAAAGATGTGTGAATTCTGCCAATCTTCATTTGGCCAGTGTCGTGGACTATGGCCTTAACTCTTAATCTGAGAAGAAGAGCAGCTGTAGTTGAATTATAATGGTTCCTAGTTTACCATTGAAGTGAGGAACCCATAGAAAAATATACCTATTCCCGCGGGACCTCTTCAATTTTCCGGGATAAAAAGTAGCCTATGTGCTATTCCATACTATAATCTATCTCTGTGCCAAATTACAGCCAGATCCGTTCAGCCGTTGGGGCGTGATTGAGTAACAAACATCCATATTTCCATACATCCACACATCCACACATCTATACATCCATTCAAACTTTCGCATTTATAATTATAGTAAGAAGTAAGATAATATATCTAATATATATTATGAATAAATAGAATATACGTAAATTAATATAATATATCAAGAATATGCCTAACGACTTTTCGAATATTGCTTTCCACTTAAAAGAACATTAGACGGAAGCTGTTCATATTATGAATATTTCAGATCCATAACGCTAATGAGTCTAATAATTTCAATCCTCCGTTCCTTGTGCCTAATATGCGTGAAAATTACGTACATTTAGCTACCATTAGACACTTCTCAGATATTCAATCTATTCTAATATTATCACGTGATAAACGTTTCAGGCGACACTGAATGTGATGGTACGAATATTTACATACTCCCGTTAGCTTGTTCGACTGCGGCCGACGAGATCCCGGGTTCGAGTCCATGATTTAGTGTTGGGTTTTTCTGACTAGAAATTTTCAGTACTATCCCGGAGTTAGGAATATGGCGGTGTTTCACCCCCGTGCCTCGGAGAGCACTTTAGTCTTTAAGCCGTCGGTACCGGTAATCATCATCACTAACATGATAATAGTCGTTAAAGCCCGCCAACCCACATTTGATCTGCGTGGTGGGTGTAAGCTCTAATTCCCTTTCTCCTGTGAGAATGAAGGCTGTGCCCAGCAGTGGGACGTTAATAGGCTGTAGTAGTGTGTTGGTGGGAGTACTACATTTCTAGGTATACTATGTTATAAATGCGAAAGCTTATCTGTCTATCTGTCAAACGGTTTAACCGATTTTGGTGAATACTTGGCACAGTGTAAGGATGCATTTTGGGGAAGGCACTTTTTATTCCATAAAATAAAAAATAATTTAACCTCTTGACTATTCTCTCAAACATACTTACAGATAGAAATGAAGAAACTACAAAGGTAGAAGGAAAGGAAAATGAAACCACGAAATGTCACGAAAGTAAGAACGATTGACAAAATTTATTACATTCCGGAGAAATACATATGTAGTCGTACGTAAGACTTGAGTGATGAGTTTTTATAATATTTTAGAAAGGTGAAATTGCGCGTCTTTTCTACCGACCATGATAAATAAGCTAGATAGGAATACATAAGTAAAACTTTTCTTGAGGTTTCTATTCAGAAAACCACCCAGCAACTTCGTCCGCGTGAATTTAGGTTTTTAAAATCCCGTGGGAACTTAAGTTAAAAAAAAATAAGTAACAGATTATGTCTCTAACCAGAAAAGCCGGATCACTCAGTTGATAGAAATAATATAAATGTAATTCTGCTTCCCTTTGTAAAAAGCATAGAATGAAATTCAAGGTGATGATAGTACAGTTGATGGCTACGCTAAAAATAATGAAAATCGACCCAGAAACCTTGGAGAAATCGGTCAAGGCCCTCGGGGAAATCGGTGCAAATCCTTTTTGGTAATCGGTTAAAATGGATCTTCATTTGTTTCCCTTAGCTAAAAGCATAGTATGAACCTCAGTGTGATGCCGATTGCAACAATACTTGTCAATGGCAGGTAAAGCTAATCTCAGATGGCGCCACCCTCGCTGGTAACTGTCAGGTTCATTTGCGTACATATTTGAGGTAATTAGGCGTCCTATTTGAATTGAATCTGGGAAAAAAACCAATGTATGTGTTGTCCTCAAAGTGATGCCGATTGCAACAATACTTGTCACTGGGGAGGGACAGGAAAAGCTAATCTAAGATGGCGCCACCCTCGCTGGTAACTGTCAGGTTCATTTGCGTACATATTTGAGGTAATTAGGCGTCCTATATGAATTGAATCTGGGAAAAAAAACCAATGTATGTGTTGCCCTCAAAGTGATGCCGATTGCAACAATACTTGTCAATGGGGAGGGACAGGCAGACCTAATCTCAGATGGCGCCACCCTCGCTGGTAACTGTCAGGTTCATTTGCGTACATATTTGAGTTAATTAGGCGTCCTATTTAAATTGAATCTGGCAAAAAAAACCAATGTTTGTGTTGCCCTCAAAGTGATGCCGATTGCAACAATACTTGTTAATGGGGAGGGACAGGAAAAGCTAATCTAAGATGGCGCCACCCTCGCTGGTAACTGTCAGGTTCATTTGCGCACATATTTCAGGTAATTAGGCGTTATTTGAATTGAATCTGGGGAAAAAAACCAACGTATGTGTTGTAATTGACCATAAAAATTGTCAGTTCAGTTGTTGTTGCAGTTGTTCAGTTCAATGACAGTTGGTCTAAAGTGAGCGCTAAATAACCTAGACGATGAACTAGGTTTCCAATTTTGTTGACGCAAGGCTTTGTATCATAGTCTTATTCTTTCCTCATCAGCAAGAAAACGGTGTGCGCCTTTATTATCACATTTGAATGCACAACATTAAGGCATTTTAATAATTAACTAAGAAAATTAAACTATCGCGTAAACAAGTCATAATTAAAAACATTTAAAACACGGCTGCCCTACCCAAAAACGAACTAAAAATCTAAATGAATCTAGTTGCCTAAATAGAATCTTATTCACAATTTTATTAAATGATATTTTTTTGTGAATCACTGGATACTGAACTATAGTGTTATATATTTTTGGAACCTACTCATCATTTTCTAGATGATGATTGTATAGTTAACCTTATCTTGTATTTTAATTATTTTTTTTCTTGTTCAAATTCAGAATCCTAAATAGTTGAAGCGTGCTTCCGAAGGATTAGCGACATTATGATGATGCAATGCTACATAATTGTTCAAAGAATACTTGCCGATTTGTGCCCCACCTCTGTAATGGAGCTAGACCTTTATCCGAATTTCACCTTCTACACTTAATTGTACTGGAACGCTAAATCTCTTGACAAATCATGAAAATCGGCCCAAAAACCTCGGAGAAATCAGTAGGAACCTTTTTGGAAATCGGTTTAAATAGCTTATTTATATAATAGCTTTATAATATAAAATAGCTATTTCTATACTTCACTTGCAAAAAGCATAGTTTGAAGTTCAAGATGAAAACACAATGCTTGTCTTTCACGAGGCTACGGTGACAATTTCCGTCGACCGCGAGCGTTTATACCATTAGCTTTTATGTATTTCATGCAATTTACTCATAACTACGCCGGTAATAATACCGTAATTCATACTTCCTATTATACTATATAATAGTAGTGGTTCGCCCCGAATTGAGACCTCGCGGTATCGACAAGATAGTTTTAACTATATATTGTAATAAATAATAATAATAGTTAACTATTTTACTTCGCATTCGCTTCTATGAGAGCCCCCCTCAAATAAAGATCTTTAACTTTTTAAGCCATACTTTTTTTTGTGGCTAAATAAAGGTTTTTTTTTTTAATTTATTTATATTCGGCTGGAGGCCATCGGTTTACATACTAAATTTAAATTTGAAGTAATTACGTTCAGTAATTCAGAAGTTATAAGGCTCTGACAGACGGACGGACGGACGGACGGACGGACGGACAAGTGCAAATTCACTCAAGTTGACTCAGAGACCTTCGCTTCACTCGGTCAATTATAAATGCGAAAGTGTTTCTGTCTGTCTATCCGTCTGTTAGTCTGCTACGCTTTCACGGCCCCAAGGTACGTGACATCACCTGTCATTTTGAGTAATATTGCATAAGTATTATTTTACGCGTTGGCAGTATGGCCCCTGAAACTCTCCTCTTATAAGATCACTACTGTTCTAAGGAGACCGTAACAACTATCTTCTTAATATTGAGTAAGAACATCTTAATCCACGCGATTGAAGCCACAGACATAAGCTAGTTTCCCAAAAATTGTGTATTATACAACAAGTCAAATCACCAACTTTTTTACAAACGTCAAAACGCGTGCTTAGTTTGGGATGTTAGTATGAAACAATGAAATGTGACGTCATCAAAATTCGAATTTTACTTCAATCAATAGTTTAAAACAAAAAACTGTATATGTGGACGTGGATATTGCGACTTTTGGGAGATCCTCTATTTAAAAATCACTACAAAAATGTTTATTTAAATAGTTATCAAATACCCAATTGGGTATTTGGCAACTAGTCGAATCAGCAACTTTTTTTCAAACGTCAAAACGCGTGCTTAGTATGGGGTTTTGTATGAAATACTGAATAGTGACGTCATCAAAGTTCGACGCACTCTTTTATTTTAATCGATAGTTTGAAATAGTTATTCAACATGAAACTAACAGGGGACACGGATATTACGACTTTTGGGAGATTCTCTATTTAATAATCACTAAAACAAGTCATAATTAAAGAAATTAAAAAATACGACTGCCCTGCCAAAAACGAACAAAAAAAGTTAAAAATCTAAATTAATCTAGTCAAATTAAAATCTAATTCACATTTTTATTAAATGATATTTTTTGTGAATCACTGGATATTGAACTATAGTGTTATATATTTTTGGAATCTACTCATCATTTTTTAGATGATGAATAGTTAATCTTATTTTCGAATTTTTTCTTTCAACTTTAGTCTTTATTGCGCGACCATGGTCACACCATCAAATTTTTTGAAAATTTTACTAGCCTATGTCACCCGGAATAGGCTAGGGATTCTAACGATAGCTCATTTATCAAAATCGGTTCTGGCGTATAGAAGTTATGGTGGAATATACAAACTCACATACATACATACATACATACATACATACATACATACATACGTACATACATGAATCCTGAAAACAATATACTCCTTTTTTTTAGGCAGTCGTATAAAAATATTTATTTGAATAGTTGTCAAATACCCAATTATGTAAAGTAAAAGAGCGTATAGGTATTAATGGCAAGTTGTCAGTATTTATTTTGGCGCTAGAATTTTGGCGACCGATCATAAAATTATAAAGTAAATAAAGTGACAACATAACTGGATTTGTGTTGGCTTTCATTCAAACTGAAATTGTTCAATTAAGTTAGAACAAATATAGACTACCTAATAGTATAGGCAATTAGTTCATATTTTCTGATTTGGTTGCTAACTTATGGTGCCAAAATACTACTATTCTATAGATGAGTACTTTGATAATCTATACTAATATTATAATGCAAAAACTTGGATGGATAGAAGGTGTTATTTCAGACTATAATCTACCTCTGTGCCAAACTTCATTCAGATCCGTTCAGCCGTTGTGGCGTGATTGAGTAACAAACATCCATCCATACATACATCCATCCAAACTTTCGCATTTATATTATTAGTATAGATGTATATAGATTTATAATAGTAATGTAACTGTGTTATTTTTAACTAATTTTTCATGTCTTATCCTATGTAAAAATTGTGCAGCAGAGTCAGAAAGACTTTTGCATTTTTAATATTATATAGTATTTTGATTTATAGAGATTTATTATTGTTTTAAGCACAAAATTATTTCTTGCATCCAAACCCGGGAGCTAAATGATTAATGACGTAATTGGACCTTTGTCATAACTTTCGCATGCGGTTTATATTAAGCTGGCAACATTTATAAATTAGAGCGGGAAATGAAATGTCACCGGGACAAAATGGCGGCGTATTCCGCGGGTTTCGTTTCCACTTCATTATAATACAAAGTGAACTTTTTGGGAGCGGTTTGGTGAAAATTAAAACAATAAAGGAAATTCCTCCATCCTAGGGGCGGTTGTTTCAATTTTTGAAAGAAAGAAAAATCTTTATTGAGTCAACTTGTGCCCAAAAAGGAACTTAAAATGAGTAGGTACTTACCACCACCACTACAGCCCATTAACGTCCCACTGCTGGGGACAAGCCTCCACTCTCATAGGAGAGAGGGAATGCCATCACTAACATGATAAGATGGGACTCTGGGACTCGCAGACACGAAACCACTATGTAATGAGTTATTTATTTCACGTAGGACAACTTGTGCCACTTGTTCCGAAAATGATTCTACTGAGAAGAGCCAACAAGAAACTCAGCAGTTGCTCTTTTCATAAAAAGAAAAAGGTTGCACTTTGTAAATAAAATACAATGCATACGTTACGTAACAAGTATTACACTATGGCTCACATCTGAGGTGCCCCAATGCCGATTTTTAGGGAATACAAATTACAACATATAAAAAGTATGGCTGAAAATTGAAATGTGAATTTAATTTTATGCTACTGCAAATTAGCCCTTGACTATGATCTCACCTGGTAGTAAGTGATGATGCAGTCTAAGATAACAGCGGGCCATCCTGTTAGAGGTATGACAGTTACGAGTATATTAACACCCACTTTCCCTAATTTCCATAATCAGTTTCCACCCGACAGGGTACGCAAAATTGGCAGTACGTCTTTGCTTGTACGGTGGTAACTAGTCACGGCAAAATCCTACGTCCAGGCTAGACCAAAGAAAATTCAGACTTCGCCGGGGATCGAAGCCGGGACCCCTCGTTTATTATACAAAAAAGTTCACCACTGTGCCATGGAGGGTATACGACAGAATTAGCCACAATCACTATTATAATACGCGCATAAAACACCGAAGCAATTAATCAAAGCAAAGCCGTCCTACTAAGGAGCTGCCAAGAAAAAGAATCTAACATTTAGAGCGCTTATTAGTAGAATTCTCTGGAACAAAAAAAAAAGATTAATCGCCATTTTGACAGATGCGAGGGGATCGTAATTAATGTGGTGAAGACCAGAAGGCATAGTACGAGTTTAGACCTACATCTCGCAATCGTTGTTAGAGTTCGAATCACAAATTTTATTTGAGTAAAATGCATTTAAACTGCTTGGTTATGAGACTCAAGTTCTACAACCAGTGTTTTTTCAGTTCTACAGCAGAATTACGATATGAAAATCAGTGTTTATACTTATTTCTTTCAATTTCAATACGACTGTCATACACTGACAGTCTAAAGCAAAACACATCTGTTACCTTGTCCCGGCCCATCCGCTCTCCATTTATATTTACTTTCATCCCGGAGGCATAACTGTGATTTAGATTTTTCAAAGATTCATGGTTTTTTTTCTGTGGTATGGTAAACATTGCGGGCTACACACTATAACCACATTTACTATTGTCGCGGATTATAGCGAATTAAACTTCTAGTTCCTTCATTAGATGATTATTAATTAAGGTGGCATCTTTAAAAATCTTAATCCACGCGGACCTAGTTATTTATAAAACAAGGCCCCATTGGTATTTTTACTCTGACGTCATTGTATTTCGTTACTCGAAATCTATCAACATAAACAACTCTAACTAACTTAAACAGAGAAGAAATTGTGCGATTAGAATTTTCCGTTGATAAGTTGGTTTTACTCAGACGTCATTGTATTTCATTGCTCGAAATCTATCACCGACAACTGTTACTAAGGGGATTAGAGAAGGAATTGGACGATTAGGATTTTCCTTTGCCTTTTTTATCGACGACCGCAGATAGCGGTTACTCATCCCTGTTTCCGTAACTTTGTGATTAGCCTCAGGAAAATTACCGAAAGATTCTTTTATTGTTTTACGTTCATTCCATTTTTAATCCCCGATGCAAAAATATTGCAATATAGTCTAGGCAATGGGGCGGTTTGTTGCATGGAGACCCCCGCATTAAACCCTCAGTCGTTGAAACTTGGCAGGGTTATTGTATGGTATGAACCTGTAGCTTAAACAAAAAATCCATGCAGAAGTTAGGTTTTTATACCTAAAACTTAATATTTATGACTGAGTATTCTCGATTTCTTTTTTAAATAATGGTATGTAGTATATTTAGACTCAAAACCGAAATATCAAATGAAATAATCATGCAGAACATCGATATTAAAAACGATTTTATCATCAAACCTAAACTGCGTTAACGCGATGATGTACCTTCCTGCTTCACCAATTGGGTATAGCATAAAAAACCTCACTTCCTTTATGATTTTTTATTGGATACTAATTATATACGTTTAACTCATGATACTTTATCATACTGTAAAGTTTCGTCGCCTGAGGAATTATTGTTGGGGTCGACTTGCTTGATTGTCTAGACTAATATCTAAATGAGAAATGAAAGCGACGCAAGGCGTCGTGATACAACTTCATAGACAATAATCTAGGCGACAACGTAGGCCATATGAATTGATTCTTGCTAAATTTCATGATTCTAGGTCAACGGGAAGTATCCTTTAAATTTTAATTTCTTGGCGATCGCCAAAATATGCTAAATTTGCGGAAAAAACGGCCGAACTTATCTTTTGACTGTGCGTACTTAGAAGCTCGATTTTTTACAGCTCCAAGGGACCGTAGATTTAAATATATGTTATAATTTCAACTAGATAAAACAAAACAAAAAGGAGGTTGACAGACAGACTGACGGACGGACGGACAACGAAGTGTTCCTATAAAGGTTCCTTTTTTTCCTATTGAAGTACGGAACCCTAAAAATAGAGGAAAATTGCTCTAAACGCGGTTAGCCATTATCCGATCTGATGTCGAGGGACCGCACCTCGTTAGGCTAGGATTAGGGATACGAAGAAATACTGGCCGTGACTCTCAGAAAACGAGATCCCTCCTGACTTGCTAGTTTCTGGGTTTTATTTTATCCTCAGTAATCCTATAATTTAACGAGATTAACGTATTTACTCGACGTTTCTGATACGAACCGCTAAGGTGTGGAACACCCTCCCAGCGCACGTGTTTCCTGCCTTATAACTTACTAGTCTGCGTGGATCGAGGTTTTTCGGTTCCCGCGGAAACTCCTTAATTTTCCGGGATAAAAAGTAGCCTATGTGCTATTCCCGACTATAATCTATCTCTGTGCCAAATTTCAGCGAGATCCGTTCAGCAGTTGGAGCGTGATTGAGTAGCAAACATCCATACATCCATACATCCACACATCCATACATCCATACATCCATACATCCATACATCCATACATACATACATACATACATCCATACATCCATACATCCATACATCTATACATCCATACATCCATACATCCATACATCATTACATCCATACATCCATACATCCATACATTCATACATCCATACATCCATACATCCATACATCCATACATCCATACATCCATACATCCATACATCCATCCAAACTTTCGCATTTATAGTATTTTAGTAACTTAAGTGCCTTCAAAGCAAGAGTGAATAGGCATCTTCTAGACAAGTGTGCTCCAACCCAGACCTCATCATTGCTTTGCACTAAGCATTATTGTCGTCGAATGAAAGCCTATCTCACAATAAAAAACAATATAACGGGCTCTAAGAGTATTAGAAATCGGTGTAAAAAGCTTCGATAGCTCAATGTTTTAGCCACCCGACTTCTATTCGGGTAGTCAGGGTTTCGATCCCCGGGCACGCGCCTCTCGTGCTGAGCTTATGTCACTAATTATACGGGCTATAGGCTACTTTTTATCCCGGAAAATCAAAGAACTTCAACGTGGTTAAAAAACAAATCTAGTATAGGTTCGAGTAAATACGTACATACTTCGATGATACATCAGTATATTTTTGCCGCCTGGTGTTCTGAATAACCCGAAATTGTTTCCTTAATCAATATCTAAAACACGAAGGTATTTGTCACGTCGGTATCCATCGCCTCGGACATTTTTAGGTCTCGCTATTTCCTTCAACGCTCGACCCTATTTCCGTCCCTTTGAGGCTACGGATAGAGGATAGAAGGTTGGTCTATATCCTGAATTATCACTATAACCATAAATATGGTAGTCGATTTTGATTTGATTTTGTTATTTTAGAGTTGTTTTCTGAGTATACCTATATGCATTATCTTTTAAGACATTCCTTATAGCTGCGGACTATTTGGACCTCGTTTATTATTTCGTACCTTTAATAGGCACCATTTAAGTTTTCGTATTTTCTCCAAATTATTACCCCTTTGAAAGCAAAAACGGATAGAAAAAAAATACAATTTTTGTTGTTATGGTTAACTAGCTTTTGGTTTACTTCGTTCGAGTGGACTACACAAATTTCAACCCGCTATTTCACCCTCATAGTGGTTAAATTATCCAAAATCCTTTTTAAGCGGGTGTCTACGTTATAATAGCTATCTGCATACCTTTCAGCCCGATCCGTCCAGTAGTTTGAGCTGTACATTGATAGATCAGTCAGTCAGTCACTTTTTATTTTTATATACTTAGATTATTATTTCATCGGTTCACCAAAGTAATAGGCCTATTACACTGCACTTTCCATAGTCCGCAATTTAGAGCGTCGCTTATTACACAGCAATAAGGATCAAATTAGGGACCCTTTCTCCCTAAATCTTATTACACTACACTGATTCAAGTGTAAGGGCCCCTGTGAAAAGTGCAGTGTAATAGTAATACACTTTCTGATTGATAAGTACTGAATTACTTCTTGAAGTAACTTTTTTAAGCCTCACTATTCAAAATCTGAGTCTCTTCAAATCTGTTCAAAGACTGCCTCGTTGGTCTAGTGGTTGGCATGTTCGACTGCGGCCGACGAGGTCCCGGGTTCGAGTCCCGGATCGGGCCATAATTAAGTACCTATTGAGTTTTTCTCACTAGAAATATGTCAGTACTAGCCCGGAGCTAAGAAAGTTGGCGGTGTTTCACCCCCGTGCCTCGGAGAGTACTTTAAGTTATTATCCCGGTTATTATCACTAACATGATAATAGTCGTTAAAGCCCGCCAACCCGCATTGGAGCAGCGTGGTGGGTCTAAGCTCTAATTCCCTCTCTCTTATGAAAGTGGAGGCCTGTGCCCAGCAGTGGGACGTTGTGGTTGTGTAGAAATTCAAAATCTGATCAATAAAGCGGTAAATATTTTCTGCCAAATTTCAAACTTGCAGCACTAATTTTCTTTTTAAAATGGCAGTGATACAAAGTCAAACGGAGTATAAACTATAAGGATTTCTTTTCCTTGTTTTCTACGGAACCCGGGTCATTTGGGACATCCCGGTATTAAGCCACGTCAGTGCCGAACATTTTTGGGTCGAGCTATTTCCTGCGTCTGAACCCATTTTCTAAATACTATTCTAGGTATGGAACTACAGACTAAAGTCCATTAGAATGGATAATTTGTCATAATATTTAGGCTAAAGACAAAAATATCACCTACTAGATGATACCCGGGACTTAGTCCGCGTGGAATAAGTTTTTTAATACCCACGGGAAGTCCTTAATTTTCCGGGATAAAAAGTAGCCTATGTCACCCTCCAGGTCCTCAACTGTACCCATGCAAATCACGTCGATCCGTTGCTTTGTTGCGGCGTGATTGAAGGACAGAAAAACAAACACACTTTCTTATTCAAAATATTAATGTGTCTAATTGATACCCGGGACTTCGTCCGCGTGGATTTAGATTTTTAATATCCCGGATTACCCTTATTTTCTTGTAAAAAAGAAGCCTGCTGTCCTGAAGAAGACTGCTGGACATCTAGGTCTCTTATAGGGACTTCCCACATTCTGCTTTTTTTTTATCCACTACAAGTTAGCCCTTGACTACGATCTCACCTGATGGTAAGTGATGATGCAGTCTAAGATGGTAGCGGGCTACCCGTACAACCCCTATTCGGTTTCTACCCAGCATCGTACCGAAACGCTAAATCGCTTGGTGGCACGTCTTTGCCGGTAGGGTGGTAACTAGCCACGGCCGAAGCCACCACCACCACCATCACGAGCCAAACTCAATCCATAGTTCTGTTGCGATTGATGAATAAACCAGCAAATCAATATACAAGCATACTTTCGCATAAACTTAGACGTACTAAATGATGCCTATTAAGTGGGAACACTAAGTTTCTGGGATAAAAAAATGCCTTTGTCCTTCCCACAGACACATTTTTATACGACCGCCTGAAAAAAGGAGTATATTGTTTTCAGGGTTCATGTATGTATGTATGTATGTATGTGAGTTTGTATATTCCACCATAAATTCTATACGCTTGAACCGATTTTGATAAATGAGGTATCGTTAGAATCCCTAGCTTATTCCGGGTGACATAGGCTAGTAAAATTAAAAAAAAAAATATGGGGTGACCATGTTCCCGCATTAAAGACCAAAATTGAAAAAAAAAAATCGAAAATAAGATTAACTATATAATCATCATCTAGAAAATGATGAGTGGATTCCAAAAATATATAACACTATAGTTCAATAATTAGTGATTCACAAAAAAATATCATTCAATAAAAAATGTGAATAAGATTCCAAAGGCTATATATGCAAATCGCTTCTTATGGAGGTAAACTCCAAAAATAATATGGCAGGGCAGTCGTATTTTTTAATTCATTAAATTAATTTCACTTGTCACATTTATAATATTAGTATGGCTTTTATATATCTACTAGGGAAGTACATATCAACTATAACATGATACGCAGACGAAGTAAGCTCGTTTATAGTATGGAAGTGTGTATTTTGATATTTTTTTCAATTCCCGATTCTATTTTATTTCTTTTATAAATAAGTGAAATTAATTTAATGAATTAAAAAATACGACTGCCCTGCCATATTACTTTTGGAGTTTACCTCCATATGAAGCGATTTGCATATGTAGCCTTTGGAATCTTATTCACTTTTTTATTAAATGTTTTTTTTTTTGTGAATCACTAAATATTGAACTATAATGTTATATATTTTTGGAATTTACTCATCATTTTCTAGATGATGATTATATAGTTAATCTTATTTTCGATTTTTTTTTTCAATTTTGGCCTTTAATGCGGGACCATGGTCACCCCATCAATTTTTTTTAAATTTTACTAGCCTATGTCACCCGGAATAAGCTAGGGATTCTAACGATACCTCATTTATCAAAATCGGTTCAGGCGTATAGAAGTTATGGTGGAATATACAAACTCACATACATACATGAACCCTGAAAAAAACAATATACTCCTTTTTTCAGGCAGTCGTATACAAAAACGATGAACGAACCGATAATATTTTTTCTCATTTGCCTTCACAAAGATGACCTTTAGCTCTTGTTGTTTCTCTTGGAGACATAAATATCAATCCCAAAGAGCTGAGGTCATCTTTGTGAAGGCAAATGAGAAAAAAATATAATCGGTTCATTCGTCGTTTTTTTTAATAAAAGAAAAAAATATATCATTGTTTTGGAAAATCCCAAACAATTTTAAGGTCTGGCTATATAGTCTAGACAGGACGCTGATTCAAATTAAGACTTACAAAAGGCCAGACTGGATAAATGGGGAGAGTTTATTATACAACAATGGTTTTTAGACTCCACTGGATTTTGTTGCGTAGCCCGGGATTTTAAATCAAACAAGGTTTCTTTGTAAGTTTAGAAAGAGAAAATTGGTTTATTATTTTATCTATAATATAGTTACATTAAATTTGTGCATTGATATAAGTACGTGTGTATTGCTAGTGATAGCATATCTCTCTGTATCGTATTTCGTTTTGCTGAGTCTAACTCCTTTCCATTAATCACATAATGGAAAGGGATTTCTTGGGCTTTTTAACTTATAAACTTGGTTACGATTCTTCTTTGACCACGTGACAAAGCGATAACAAATATATACCTACATAATGTCCATGTCATTAAAGCTTGCCAACCCACATTGGAGCAGCGTGGTGGGTGTAAGCCCTAATTCCTTCTCTCCTATGAGGACCCCACTCTCTAGAGTGGAGGTCTATGCCCAGCAGTGGGAAGTTAATTTGCTGTAGTGGTGATGATGATGAATGAAATTTATCTTATTAAAATTTATTATATTCAAAACTAACAACTCGCTCCGGCTTCGCACGGGTGCAATGCTGATACTAAATAGCCGCCCGGCCCGTACCCCCACAACCGCTATGTCCCTGCATTTTAAATCTGTAATGTCTTCGAAAATATTCATTTAAATTACATGCTGTACAGGGCCATATTGATCTATATTAAATGCACAATGTCAAGGTATTTAATTGGATAAGGATTAATGCTGTATTGCTTAAAATCGCTTCGAAAATAAGCCATTATTTCTCGTAGGAAGTAAAGGATAAAAATGGTTATTGTGGGTTATCCCTAAGAGATAGACATATACTATCGCGAATTTTTTTGTTGACCTTTTTAAGGTGTAGGTACCATACTGTAGTACAGTATTTTCATCAATCTCGTAGGGTTGAGCCAGCGTTTGCAATGTAAGCGCAAAAAATTTGTTTATTTATGACATCAAATTAGAAACCTCCAAAATTATCAGTGTTTCTCTTCTATATTATGTATGTACTATACATATGAACCTTCCTATTGAATCACTCTATCTATTTAAAAAAACTGCATCCAAATCCGTAAAGAAGAAGTTTTAAAGATCTAAGCATACATAGGGACAGACAGCGGGAAGCGACTTTGTTTTATACTATGTAATGATGTCAGTCTTATTTAACTTATCTGATTTTCTATCGATTATTACTTAAATGTTAAAACTATCTATTTTATGTGTCTGTTAGATACTAATCAATTGTATAGATACTATATACTTTTCTTCAGCGAAAACTCATTAATTATTAATTTAAAAGTTATACAGCCTGTAGTTACGTTTACGATAGATCATATGCGTCGCACGTACAAGCCTTTACTAATCAACAAAACGACGATAAAAAAACATAAAAAGGAAGAGAAAAGATGGGAACGAATGTCAAGATTAGGTAAGGTTTTGTCACGCAGCAATGGAAATTGATCCCGAAACGGACGGGCGTTTTGAGGTCGGAACTCGATTTCCTGAATCGCGTGACATTGTTTACGATGAATTATATGCGTCGCACGTACAAGCCTTTACTAATGAACAAAACGACGATATAAAAACATAAAAAGGAAGAGAAAAGATGGGAACGAATGTCAAGATTAGGTTTTGTCACGCAGCATTGGAAATTGATCCCGAAAGGGACGGGCGTTTTGAGGTCGAAACTCGATTTCCTGAATCGCGTGACACTGTTTACAGTTAATTATATGCGTCGCACGTACAAGCCTTTACTAATCAACAAAACGATGATTATAAAAACATAAAAAGGAAGAGAAAAGATGGGAACGAATGTCAAGATTAGGTAAGGTTTTGTCACGCAGCATTGGAAATTGATCCCGAAACGGACGAGCGTTTTGAGGTCGGAACTCGATTTCCTGAATCGCGTGACATTATTTACGATGAATTATATGCGTCGCACGTACAAGCCTTTACTAATCAACAAAACGACGATATAAAAACATAAAAAGGAATAGAAAAGATGGGAACGAATGTCAAGATTAGGTAAGGTTTTGTCACGCAGCAATGGAAATTGATCCCGAAACGGACGGGCGTTTTGAGGTCGGAACTCGATTTCCTGATTTGCGTGACATTGTTTACGATTTATAAATTATATGCGTCGCACGTACAAGCCTTTACTAATCAACAAAACGATGATATAAAAACATAAAATATGATCTTACAACTCATATTTCTGTGTCATATCTTTCTACTATAATTATTGTATTGTGGTTCCAAATAAACGCTTTTTCTTTCTAAAAAGGAAGAGAAAAGATGGGAACGAATGTCAAGATTCGGTAAGGTTTTGTCACGCAGCATTGGAAATTGATCCCGAAACGGACGGGCGTTTTGAGATCGGAACTCGATTTCCTGAATCGCGTGACACTATTTCCGAGACAGCGTGCCCCTTTGTAGGATAAAAGTGGCAGGATTTAAGGTCTAGCCCTACTAGAGATGCATGGCGGCGCGGCAAATATACTTTGTATGAGTGTGAATAGGGCTTGGCTCACTTACGCGGCAAGCAGCGGATTATTCAGCCGATATGCGATACTATTATATAAATTTTTTTCTCCATTAATACGCTATACGTTGCTTATATCTTACTAATATTATAAATATAATAAAATATAATTGTGTGAAGTAAAGTATCTATCTTAATTTCTAATAAACTGGATAAACGAACGAGCCGCAAACCGCGATGGAAGTGGGCATGAAATCCTAGTCACAGTCAAACTAGTTAGGATTCAGACCCAGCCACCCATGCAAATGGCCAAATTATTCCGGTGTAGTTTACTAGTAAGTAAAATGTGATTTATATTGGTGTGGTTAGTGTGTAAGTTTTTTTGTAAATAATAAAAAAAATTGAAAACAAAAAAAAAAAAATGCGAAAGTTTGGATGGATGTATGGATGTATGGAACTCGATTTCCTGAATCGCGTGACACTGTTTCCGAGACAGCGTGCCCCTTTGCCGGATAAAAGTGTCAGGATTTAAGTCTAGCCCTAATTGAGATGTATGGCGGCGCGGTACTTTGTATGAGTGTGAATAGGGCTTGGCTCACTTAAGAGGCCGGCGATCACCGCTCGCAATTTATATCCAACCAGCAAATATAAATTTGACGGTATATTGTTATCACTATTTGGCAGATGACACATGATCGTGTGCAAGCGCGATAGCGATATGAGCGTACAGAATTTGTTATACATTTAGTCTTGTTCCGTAAATACCAAAAATTATGAATGAAAGCTTGTTGTATTCTTAACTGCGTGTTATTATTCTGTTACTTGACAATATAGGCTATGTTCCTGATCAATTAGTACGTACGATATCGTTGCTTTTATTATGAAACAAATAAGGAGAAAACATTTAATTTATGTCGTAAAACATGCAAAACGCAATGCGCTTACATTTAATTTTGGGAAAGTATTTTGAAAAAATAATTATCCAGGGACCTATATAAATACAAGTACAATCTTAATAATCGCATAATATGGTGGAAATATTCTCGGATTACAAATTATTTTGGTATTACGTTTGTATGGGCAATTCACCCTCCGCTGGCACCTTAAGAGACGCGGCAAACAGCGGATTATTCAGCCGATTTGCGACACTATTATATAAAATGTTTTCTCCATTAATGCGCTATACGTTACTTATATCTTACTAATATTATAAATGCGAAAGTGTGGATGGATGTATGGATGTATGGATGTGTGAATGTGTGGATGTATGGATGTTTGTTACTCAATCACGCCCCAACGGCTGAACGGAGCTGGCTGAAATTTGGAACAGAGATATATTATAGTCTGGATTAGCACATAGGCTACTTTTTATCCCGGAAAATTAAGGAGTTCCCGCGGGAGAATCAAAATCCTCGATTAACGCAGACGAAGTCGCGGGCATTAGCTAGTACAGACATAAAATGCTCGTTCTTCTTACTTGAAAGGCTATTCTAAACCAGCAGTAGATACACTTGACGATTTGTAGCGTTCCGGTACGATGCCGTGGAGAAACCAAATAGGGGTATGGGTTTAATATAACTCCCATGCCCCTTACAGGTTAGCCCGCTACCATCTTCGACTGACATCACTTACCATCAGGTGAGATCGCAGTCAAGGGCTAACTTGTAGTGGATAAAAAAAAGTTACATTCCCAATGATTGTATCGCTTGTGTAATAAGCACTTGGTAAAGTTAAGTTAACTGTATAAATCTTCAAATAAAATCTATTACATTTTAATAGAAATTTTCTATTCTTCTCTAAGCTCAAACTCAAATATATTTATTCAAGTAGACTTTGTCAAGTGCTTTTGAATCGTCGAGTGAATCTATCACTGGTTCTGAATGCCTTTCCTATTGAGAACAGCCAGCAAGAAAATCGGTGGTTGCTCTTTATAACAAAATTACAATTTAATCAATGTGTCCGCTGTCCTTAGCATTGCTGGAGCGAGTCAAATCCATGCTCTTCATCATGCATATCATCATTTAGATAATCTTCAACAGTATAAGCTTTTTTCAGGAGCATATCTTTAATAAATCCTTAAACTTGTGTTTATAATAGGTTTAGGAATTCTGTTAGAATAGAATGCTCATTCCCACGAACGACCTTCGAACTTTCTCTATTGAATTTTATGAGGTTTATTGGTGTTAAAAACACCAAACTGTATATAGTTTTGTACAAAACGTGGTTGAAAAGAACAGAATATTGAATTTAATCGTAGTCTTAGAAAAAACACAAAAATCATTAATCTTTAACAAAAAACTATACCTGGCAATCTTGAATTTTACGGACATCACAGAACGTCCGAAGAATTTCCAATAAAGCGAGATTAGAAAACCCCGACGAGACGTCTTGTCACGGCTTCGGAAATTGAGTTGTTGGGGGTGCACGGTGCACCTCAGTTTATATTGAAGACTTTGTGGCCAAGACAGATCTCTTTGGAGATATACGATTAATAATTTGACAACAAATTATGTCAATATAGATATCAAAGCAAACTAACCTCTGAAGCCTCTGACAAGGTGTCAGAGTCCTTTTTGCTGCGGGTTTTGCTCAGAAAGAAGGTCTCAACTCGTGAAGGTCCCACAAGTTTATCTGACTCGGTGGCCAAAATTTGAACTAATTTTTATGCCTGTTTATTTTTAATAGATACTAGCGATGCTCTCACCGGGTCAGATAAGTGTGACGGAATATTTAGATGTGTGTCTTTTACGAGTATCTTGTTTATTTTTGGGAGTGACGGCCTATCTCCAGCAGCCAATGAGTGTTCCGTCAATTAAATTATAATAAGTATATTAGTAGGTATTATACTATTTATGAAAAACAAGTGAATATATGAATAATTTTAAAAAAATGGCATTCATAGGGACTGCCGATAGAAGTGAAAACGAATATTTAATTTTTGTATAAAAAAAATTAAAATGTAAACCTTAGCACTAGGGCATTAAAGTTTAATTTCGAATGTAGTATATTTAGACCTTTTGTCTTCGTAAAAAGGTTAGCATGTCGCTGTTCGCCAAGGTGTCGGTCACGCGAATCCACATTTTTACCCCTTAAATTACGGCTAAAGAAGTTTTCACTTCAATTTAAAAAAACGCGGTTTTTTTAACTTAAGTTTACTGAAAAAATTAATTTTCAGTAACTAACCGGGTGTTATAAGATTGGCGGTGTTTCAACCCAGTACCTCGAAGAATACGTAAGCCGTCGGTCCTGATATCTCTCCGTTCGTGTCGGAATTTACATCCTATCCGGCTATGAGAGTAAGAAAATTGAGGTTGCACCTACGTTTGCACACGCTTTTAAACTATGACACTTATCTCTCGCGCAGATCTCCTAAATCAGTGCAGATAAGTTGTAAATATATATAACCTGTTAAATATGTATTGACAATGCTTTTTTCATTTCATAAGAATTCATTGTTTTTAACATTTTAACTGGAAATACCATGGCAATTCTGTTTAATTGCCTATAATTGGTATTCATAATTTTTTATAGCCATAGACCTTATTAAATTTGATACCGGTAATAGCATAGTCATTATATACTTTTACCTATTAAAAAATGTCTTTATAATGTATCGCTGACATATCAAATATGCCTTGAGCCTAAGCCCCAAGCCTGCAGGCTCAGTTTAACGTGTTTATCTGTACCAAAGAGACATCCTGTTTGAATAACGCGGCTCGGGAATACGGCAAACAGAATTACCAACACTGATAGGTTATTTAAATCTCGATCGGAGAAATCGTCTATAGAAGTTGAGAGTTATCTATATTTATTGAAGTGAAAACTTCTTTAGGCGCATTGAGCACTTTTTGGTAGGGGGTAAAAATATAAATTCGCGTGACCGACATGCTCGCGAACACCGACATGCTCGCGAACATATCAATATACTCCATTCGAAATTTAACTTTAATGCCTCAGTGTTAAGGTTTATATTTTACTAATTTAAATTAAAAAAGAAAATCAAAACAAAAATTAAAAAAAAATTTTTTTTCACTTCTATCGGCAGTCCCTACGTCTGCCAATATTTTTTAATTTAAATCTTTATTGTACACGGAATAACTGAAACAATAAAACTATGAATAGGACTATAAAGTATGCAAAATACTTTTAAACAAATATATACAAATAATACAAATTTTTAATTGGTGAACCTTCTTCGCTGAATTCAATAATAACCAACATAATTATTGGTAACATTGGTAGATACACTCGACGTTTCAAAGTCTACTTGAATAAAAAGATCAGAGTTTGAGTTTAACATCTTCTTTCCTTTCTTTTCAGTTCACCTCCAGTTCGACGACCCATCACTAAGGGACTATGTTCTCTATTCCATCGTGGGCAACTTCATCCGAGGCAACTTCACACCCACCAGCTTCGCCGAAAGACCTTGCACAGATGAGGAGCCCCTACCATACTTCATACCGAAGCATGAGAGAACAGTTCACAAAGTGTCTTGGCATGATGAAGATTACACTAGTGGTTTTAGGACAAACAGTGAATTAGATGGTTATTACTTTAGGCCGAAGTTCAAACGTGTGGAACGCTCGGTGTTCAAGTTTGGGAAGAAGTACAGATACGTACCAGCCAGTATAGTGAGGGGACCGTTGGGGGAGCGAGCTAGTGTGATGCTGCATTGGTCTTTGACGGACATCTCGCGTTTACACGGAGAGGAGACTAGTGTTGTTTTTAGGTAAGTTCCTTTAATTTTATTGACCGAGCGAAGCGAAGGTTTCTGAATCTACTTGAGTGAATTTGCACTTGTCCGTCCGTCCGTCCGTCCGTCTGTCAGAGCCTTATAACTTCTGGATTACTGAACGTAATTACTTCAAATTTAAATATAATATGTAAACCGATGGCTTCCAGCCGAATATGGCTTAAAAGGTTATAAAAATCTTTAGTTCAGGGGGGCTCTCATAGAAGCGAATGCGAAGTAAAATATTTTTTATAGCATTAAGGTTGCGGTATATCATTTTAAAGATAATTAGGAATAGAGTACAAATTATTTTTTTTTTTTTCATTTTTCCCCTAAAATTGACGAAATGGGGGGCTTTAAAAGTGGAGATTTTGTAACGTCCAAAGTTGACCTTAACGACCTCTCAATTTTCTGAAAGGCTGTGCCTTAAACTTGATCAATTATTTGAATTATATCCTGTACTTGAACAACAAATACTAAAATTAGATAAATATTATAAGGAAACGAAATTATTTAATTTTTAATGAGCTTCAGTATTTTTAACAGAACCTCACAATGATGTATATAGAAGGCGCTCTGTAAAAGTTGAATTTTCTCCAATAACTCTTTAGCTCTTTTGCGTCTAATGTTAAAAGTTAACTATTGTACTATAGTTTACAATATATAGTTAAAACTATCCTATGGATACCGCGAGGTCTCCGTTCGGGCCGAAACACTAGTAAATATAATAATTTAAAAAAAACCGGCTGAGTTTGTTGTGGGTTCTTGACCTTCTCATGACCAGGGCGGCACGTTTGGAACCTCCTTAGCTTTAGTTTTAAGATACCGTCGTTTATTATCTCCATCACGTCTTAGACTTTGTGTACTTCAAGTTCCGAAAGTGTACGGTTTTATTAGAATAATAATCCAAAAGAAACCAGCTGAGTTTGTCGTAGGCTCTTCTCATGGGCGCGTTTGGAATCCTCTTAGCTTTAGTTTTAAGATGCTGTCGTTAATTACCACCATCGCGTCTTATACTTTTTATGCTTCACGTCCAGAAAGTGTACTGTTTAGGTACCAATTTTGAATAAACATACTTTGACTTTGACTTTTAAAACATATAATATTATAGATAAGGAATAAGGCCGACAAGTTTCGAACTGACACGGTATCCTTCATGAGTCTGTTCAAGTGACAAAAAATTTAAATAAGTAATTATTATTGTAAGCGACAATCCAGACGTACGTATTATTGAGACACTTTTAATATGTTTGTACTCTCATTTGGAACTCGCCTTAAAGGCAATATTCATTTGATCTGGACACGATTGCTATCGCTAAGCTCTAAACCAAATTGCGATCTAAACACAAAAGTATTCAATAATCGCTGAGTCTGCCTGCAGGAGACTGAATTACCATCGTCAAAACGCTCGTATTTATACTAACTATTTTCAATATTGCATCGGTATCCGCAGATTAAATCGAATGACATGAAACGAGTCAAATTGACTGTTATTATACTTCCTGTTTCATTAGATATAATGCTGCCAGCATTCTGGGCACGCTGCCGACTGGTAGCGGCCTTTTAGATTAGGTTTTTAGTTTTTAGTTTTAATTTTTGTGTAAAATGTAAATATGCCTTTGAAATAAATATAACATGACAAACAGTAATAATGCTTACACTATATACACACGAGCACAGCCAGAGTTGGGAAGCTAGGCCACATTATGTAATAATGACAAACGATAATAATGCTAACGCTATATACACACGAGCACAGCCAGAGCTAGACCACATTATGTAGCATAAAAATCCTATCTCCATTTAGTAGTTAATATGGAGTAAAATCCACAAATCCAGTCATACCCCGCCTTGCAGGAACACTGCCGGATAATTAAGCCTACGTAAGCCGAAAACATGACACACGGTCGTAAAGTACCACAGCGCCACAGATACTGGTGGAAAATTTAATTAAGTTTTGACAGGTGGTATAGCTTTATTATAGCTACCTACTCGTGTAATTAAGTTCGCGAAACTCGTAACTAACTTTATCTTCTAGCGATTTGTAAAATACTAGATGACTTCGTCAACGTGATTTAAGACTTTTTGATTACCGCAAGAACTCTTTAATTTACTGGGATTAAAAATATGGTCTATGTCCTTCCACGGGATGCAACCGATCTCTATGCCAAATTTCATCAAAAGAGTTTGAAAAGAGGGGCCAAAAAGCGAAGCAGACAGACAGACACACTTTTGTAATTATAATATTAGTATGGTTATTAGTATATGATGCCCACGACATCGTTCGATTGTTTTTTTTTTTTTTGAATCTCTCCAATTTTATTTTTATTTTATTTTATTTTATTTAGTATAGAAAACTTACAGCTACAACAGAAATATATACATAAATAAATAATAAGTATAACGCCAATTACAAGTTTTCACAGGTAGAATTTACATGAGTTAAAAATAGCTCGCAAAGGTGGAAAAATAAATATTAATATATACTACATAGGAAGTAATTAAAAAATAAATAAAAAGCTTATAATTAGGAAGATGAATTAATACAAGAGCTAGAGTAAAGTAATAGTTGGAATAATTTAGACATTATTAATTATTAAGATTAAGATTACCAGCATTATTACCATTTTCCGGGAGAAAATGTAGCATATCCTTCCCTGGGATGCTATGGATGGGTGTGAAAGGGTAGTATAAAGATAAGTTTATGGAGAATGCCTACATTTTTAGGGTACTCAAAGGGTGCCAACGAGACCTTATAACTTCTTCTCTTCTTCTCCATCGCCGTCCGTCCAGATGTCTATCCGTCTCATGAACCGTAATAGAAATGAAATTTTCACAGGGTATGTATTTTTATTGCCACTATAATAATAACAAATGATAAAAAATTTATTAATGGAATAAAAGGGGTCCCCAATCCCCATACAATACTTGTACAAATGTTTATAAGGAAACCTTGGTGAGAGAGTCCAAATTGCACTTGACCGGTTTTTATCTGATAACATTTTAAAATAATTGTTAATGATATATTATTATTCAAATTTTAATTACTTTTATTTTTAATTAAGTATTATTGTTATTAATTTTAATTTGTGTTAAGTAATTTTTTTTTTGACAAAATTCGTATTATTTTAATTAATTATTACTGTTATTAATTGTAAGTTATGCTGTGTCATTTTTAATTAATTAGTGTAATTGGCTTGTCCGTACTAATTAAATTTAATAAATAAATAAAAAATCATTCAATTTTTACCAAAACGTCCCTCATGCCTCTGTACCTAAAAAAAAAACTGGGGAAAATCAGAAATTCTATCCGTATGTCGGACTGCCTCGTTGGTCTAGTGGTTAGCACGTTTGACTGCGGGTGACGAGGTCCCTGGTTCGAGTACCGGGTCGGGCCATAATTAAGTATCGGGTTTTTCGGATTAGAAATTCCCAATACTAGGCCGGAGTTAGGAAGTTGGTGGTGTTTCACCCCCGTGCCTCGGAGAGCACGTTAAGCCGTCGGTCCCGGTTATTATCACTAACATGATAATAGTCGTTAAAGCTCGCCAACCCGCATTGGAGCAGCGTGGTGGGTCTAAGCTCTAATTCCCTCTCTCCTATGAGATTGGAGGCCTGTGCCCAGCAGTGGGACGTTAATGGGCTGTAGTGTGTGTGTGTCAGACGTTTTGTAAGTTTCGTCAAAAAGCGAATTAGTCTCCATCAGGCTTTAGTGTGATATTTTCTTGGTGAATGGCGTAAATGACGCATTCATAATATCTTTATTCATATATATACGGCTGATTACCCTCATTTACACAGTGTTAGCCTGTTTATAGGTATTCCAACATCCGAAACTGTCTTCATAATAGATATTATATTACGCAGTATGTAGTAGTTTGTAGGTAGGTATATATAAATAAATAAAAATAATAAAAAAAACTTTATTTGCTATTACGTTAATGTCGCATTCGTTAATTACAATAATTATAGTTACATATAAAGATTTATATTAAACAAACTGGTACAATAAAATAAAATAAAAATTTAATTACAAATTGTCACATTTACATTCATTTACGTGCGTCCCATCCAATCTTGCCCACATTTCTCTTAGTAGATATATATATATATATATATATATATATATACTAGCTGATGCCCGTGACTTCGTCCGCGTGGATTGGGGTTTTTTAGTTCCCGCGGGAACTCTTTAATTTTCCGGGATAAAAAGTATCCTATGTCCGTCTCCTGGTTCTAAGCTACCTCCCCGCCAATTTTCAGCCAAATCGCGTGGATTGAGGTTTTTTAGTTCCCGCGGGAACTCTTTAATTTTCCGGGATAAAAAGTATCCTATGTCCGTCTCCTGGTTCTAAGCTACCTCCCCACCAATTTTCAGCCAAATCGCTTGGATTGAGGTTTTTTATTTCCCGCGGGAACTCTTTAATTTTCCGGGATAAAAAGTATCCTATGTCCGTCTCCTGGTTCTAAGCTACCTCCCCGCCAATTTTCAGCCAAATCGCGTGGATTGAGGTTTTTTAGTTCCCGCGGGAACTCTTTAATTTTCCGGGATAAAAAGTATCCTATGTCCGTCTCCTGGTTCTAAGCTACCTCTCCACCAATTTTCAGCCAAATCGCTTGGATTGAGGTTTTTTATTTCCCGCGGGAACTCTTTAATTTTCCGGGATAAAAAGTATCCTATGTCCGTCTCCTGGTTCTGAGCTACCTCCCCGCCAATTTTCAGCCAAATCGCGTGGATTGAGGTTTTTTAGTACCCGCGGGAACTCTTTAATTTTCCGGGATAAAAAGTATCCTATGTCCGTCTCCTGGTTCTAAGCTACCTCCCCGCCAATTTTCAGCCAAATTGCGTGGATTGAGGTTTTTTAGTTCCCGCGGGAACTCTTTAATTTTCCGGGATAAAAAGTATCCTATGTCCGTCTCCTGGTTCTAAGCTACCTCCCCACCAATTTTCAGCCAAATCGCGTGGATTGAGGTTTTTTATTTCCCGCGGGAACTCTTTAATTTTCCGGGATAAAAAGTATCCTATGTCCGTCTCCTGGTTCTGAGCTACCTCCCCGCCAATTTTCAGCCAAATCGCGTGGATTGAGGTTTTTTAGTACCCGCGGGAACTCTTTAATTTTCCGGGATAAAAAGTATCCTATGTCCGTCTCCTGGTTCTAAGCTACCTCCCCGCCAATTTTCAGCCAAATCGCGTGGATTGAGGTTTTTTAGTTCCCGCGGGAACTCTTTAATTTTCCGGGATAAAAAGTATCCTATGTCCGTCTCCTGGTTCTGAGCTACCTCCCCGCCAATTTTCAGCCAAATCGCGTGGATTGAGGTTTTTTAGTTCCCGCGGGAACTCTTTATTTTCCGGGATAAAAAGTATCCTGGTTCTAAGCTACCTCCCCACCAATTTTCATCCAAAACGTTTCAGCCGTTCTTGAGTTATAAACAGTGTAACTAACACGACTTTCTTTTATATATAGATAGGTAGGTTTGTAGTTTGTAGGTATTGTAGTATTTAGTAAGTAGGTAGTAGCACAGAATAGGTAGGTACCTAATAGTACGTTGTTAGTAGTTTTGACGACCACCCTGGCGAAAAGGTCTTATAATGGGAGATCCTGGTTTCCATCACCGACAGTGTCAATTTGGGAATTAATTTTTTTTAAATTTTCTATGGTCTTTCTTAATCTTTCTGATATTTAATTTTTGCCTTCTTACCAACGAAAACCTGCGTCGAACGATTTTGTGTTGAACGATGCCGTGTAGAAACCGATCAGGGATATGGTACGGTATAAAATTTAAAAATAACTTAATCAGCTTAAAAAATTATATTACTTAGTCAAAATTTTGGCCACCGGGTCAGATAAGTTTGTTAGTAGTTTATTTTGAAAATGACAGTGACAAACAGATATACGGACCAACGGAATGGTGGAACCGACGAAACTTTTGAGTTCCGTTATTTCAATAATGAATCATTTGCCATTACATAGATTTAAAGACTGTGTTAAACAGCATTTGTTAAGTCAAAGTTATCACACTATCGATGATTTTATCAATGACAAAGTGTCATGGAAGCAACCGGCCTCGCATCCAGTGACCCACAAGTCAGTGTAATACTTGTAACGTATGTGTTGTGTTGTCTACATATTGTGACCTTTTCTTTTCTATGAAAAGAGCAACTGCTGAGCTTCTTGCCGGCTCTTCTCAGTAGAATTATTTTCCGAACCGGTGGTAGAGTCTTAACGTTTCATAAGTGACACAAGTTGTCCTACATGAAATAAATAAATAATTTATCATTTTATCATTTAATCCAAAAACTGTTCTAGTTTAAATATTATGCACTTCGTGAAGCTCATAATAGAGTTAGTACAGTTTTCAGCATTCCGTAGTCGCATGCCACATGTCGTAAATAAATAAGTAACCGCGCTGAAATGCTCTGTCACAATTTCACAGTTCACACTATTCCTTTCCTTTTTTATACGACTGCCTGAAAAAAGTATATTGTTTTCAGGGTTCATGTATGTATGTATGTGAGTTTGTATATTCCACCATAACTTCTATACGCCTGAACCGATTTTGAAAAATAAGATATCGTTAGAATCCCCAGCTTACTCCGGGTGATATAGGCTAGTAAAATTTAAAAAAAAATTGATGGGGTGACCATGGTCCCGCATTAAAGACTAAAGTTGAAAAAAAAAGTTCGAAAATAAGATTAACTATATAATCATCATCTAGAAAATGATGAGTAGATTCCAAAAATATATAACACTATAGTTCAATATCCAGTGATTCACATAAAAATATCATTTAATAAAAATGCGAATAAGATTCTAATTTAACTAGATTAATTTAGATTTTTATTTTTTAGTTCGTTTTTTGGCAGGGCAGTCGTATTTTTAAATTTCTTTAATTATGACTTGTTTATACGACTGCCTAAAAAAAGGAGTATATTTTTTTCAGAGTTAATGTTTTTATATTTGTAGTGAAAACTTCTTTAGCCGCATTGAGCACTTTTTGGTAGGGGGTAAACTTGTGGATTCGCGTCACCAACATGCACGCGTTGTTACGAAGACAAAAGGTCTTAAATTTAAATATACTACATTCGTAAGTAAACTTTAATGTCTTAGTTTTAGGGTTTATTTTTTTAATTATTTTAAATATACGTTTTCACTTCTATCGGCAGTTTCTATGACAGGCAATTTTTTTGTTTATTTATAGACTATTGCTTGGCTGCAATGAGATTTGCTGGAATTAGTGATGCAGGCTAAGATATGCTAACAACATGCCTATTCACTCTTGATTTGAAGATACCTATAAGTGGATGGAAAAACGAAAGCCGGAAGGGCGTTCCATATCGACGGAAAAATAAATAACAAGGTAGGGTGGTAGAAGCCTCAGCCGAAGCCTCCCCTCCCCACCAGACCAGAGAAAATTCAGAAATTATAATTCCCGAATTAACCCTACTGGGGTTCGAACCCGAGACCTCTCACATATAAGACCATAGCAAATAGCACGATCGTAAGCCTGACGTTGTAGGTTCATACAAAACTTTTTTATTATGTTTTTTTTTCTGTTTGTTTGTGAGGCTCTAAGGAAGGACAGAATATCTCGTATAATAAACACTTGTTAGACAAAGTTGTATAGAAGCAATCGACTTCGATTCCAGCGCCCCAAAGAATATTATAATAACTTACAAAACTGTTTAATATTATGTATAGATACCTACTTAATGTAATGTTAAGTTTTTTAAAAAGAACAACTACAGGCTCTTCTCAGTAAAATCGTTTTTCCGAACTGGCGGTAGAGTCAAAATGTAACTGAGACACCTGTACGTCCTACATTGTATTGGATAAATTGAGTGTTACTTTCGCTAATAGACTCGCTATATATATATATAACTACAATATATATATATATATATATATATATATATATGTCACCGTTAGATTATAATCTAACTCGCGAAATTGCAAACTGTCGAAAGATTACAATTTAACACATTATTTTTCGGTAGATTGTAATCTGTTAGGTATATTAACCCGATAGAACCTAAGTGCCTGATTATTAATGTCGAACCCTAACCTAACCTACAAAAAACATTCAAGAAAACGTAAATACAATGAATATTTCAAAAATTGACACTCAGAACATCGAACAGTTCACAATCTTTCGACAGTTTACAATTTCGCGAGTTAGATTATAATCTAACGGTTTTTACAATCTTACGGTGACAAACCGATTGTGAGTATCACCTATTTGCTTGTAAAGATTAATGTTCTCCGTAAGTATTCTAAATGCGAAAGTGTGTTTGTTTGTTGGTTTGTCGTGCAATCACGCCGCAACGGATTACACATCGACGTGATACGTTTTAAGCATGGTTATGGTTAAGGACCTGCTTATGATAGGCTTTTCATCCCGGAAAATTAAGGATTTTCCGCGGTATCAAAAAAACTTAATCCACGTGGACGAAGTCGCGAGCAACGGCTTGTATACTTGGATATATAACATTATACTAGTGGGCCCAGCAGACGTTGTCCTGCCTTGAACCTAGAACCCAATAGGGATGATGACAACTCAATCAAATCAGCAACTTTTTATCAAACTTAAAAACGCACTTCTAGTATGGAAGAATTGTATGAAATTCACCATTGTGACGTCATCAAATTTCAACGCCCTTTTTTTCTTTAATCTATATTTTAAAATGGTTATCAAACTTAAAAATAACCGAGGATGTGAATTTTAGGTCTTTTGGAGGACCCTCTATTTAATAACGAGTTAGAAATAATTTATTTTTGATATAGGCATCATCCCTATTGTGAATATAAATCATCCCGGAACCCACACAAACACACCCAAAAAGTTTCATCCTAAATGGAATGAATGTTTACACACAAAAAAGGACTAAAGGTATCAAAAACTATACGTATTATAAATGTCACCGTAAGATTGTAAAAACCGTTAGATTATAATCTAACTCGCGAAATTGTAAACTGTCGAAAGATTGTGAACCGTTCAATGTCCTGAGTGTCAATTGTTGAAATATTCATTGTATTTACGTTTTCTTGTCTGTTTCTTGTAGGTTAGGTTAGGGTTCGACATAAATAATCAGGTAGTGCAGGTAATTAGGTTATACCGGGTTAATATACCTAACTGATTACAATTTTAACGCATTATTTTTCGGTAACAGTTTACAATTTCGCTAGTTAGATTACAATCTAACGGTTTTTGCAATCTTACGGTGACATAAACATTACAAATGTTAAGCATACAAATTTCTATGCTTATTCAGATAATATCTAAACAAACTCTTTTTAAAGTTACAGTTATTATCTACTTACCTTATATTACAGTAACCATTTCATGCCCTATAAAATTTTAGGAGCATGCCAAAAGAAAATCCTGCGGTAAATCGGACCTATTTAAAAAACGGAGCACGTTGTACTTGGCGTTAATATGCGGTGTAAGTTGGCCCTAAACTTTTACCACCCAACTCCGTAGAGTTTCCACATACTAGAGAATGTAACTTTTTTTTATTCCACTATACACTCGTTATGTATTAAAATTAAACATTAGGTACTACATGACTTATAAAACACTACTAAAACTATCCTGTATGACGTAAAAATGTATTATAATGTTTATTTAATCGCATGCTTTCGGAAATAAAGGCTATTTTCATTTTTATTTTATTTTATTTATTATACACTCTTCATCAGGCACAATTTCGTTCTGACATGGAGTATTGCTGCCACCTTTGGGATGGATCCGCCAAGTACCAACTCGATACATTAGACTCGTTAGATCGCCGTGCCCGAGGAATAATTGGCGATCAATCACTTACGCAGGCGAAATTGCTGAGTCTACAACACCGACTTTATCAGTTTATCCGTTTTTTATCGGATATACCATGGGGAGTGTGGGGGAACTTCACAACCTTGTTCCTCCTTCTCCGTTCTACCACAGAACAGCGAGAAACCGTGAGCGTTGGCACCCTTACGTGGTTGACGTCCAATTTGCTCGCACGAAGCGTTTTTGCTCGACGTTTCTGATACGAACTGCTAGAGTGTGGAACACCCTCCCAGCGCACGTGTTTCCTGCCACTTATAACTAAAGTACCCTCAAGGCAAGAGTGAAAAGTCGTCAAGTCAACAACAAGGGCTAACTTTGACTGTGATCTCACCTGATGGTAAATGATGATGCAATCTAAGATGGTAGCGGGCTAACCGGTTAGGGGCATGGCAGTTATAATTAACCCATACCCCTAATCGGTTACTACGCGGCATCGTACCGAAACTCTAAATCGCTTGGCGGCACGTCTTTGCCAGTTAGGTGGTGATTAGCCACGGCCGCAGCCTCCCACTAGGCCAGACCAGGGAAAATTCATAAATTATAAATTCCCAAATTGACCCTGCCGGGAATCGAACTCAGATCCTCCTCGTCAACAACTAAGTAACGTAATGGCAGCAACTTTATTATGATAGTCAATACTCAATTTATTTATTACATGTAGGATATAGAGGCATCTTTTAAGTTACGTCATGTTTTGACTCGACTCTTAATCTCAAAAAACAGTTTTACTCGATGTTTCTAGTTCTAATACTTTTGTCTTATTTACTTTCAAGGTAAGAGTGAATCTTCCAGTCAAGCGCTCTCTGACCTAGAACTCATGATTTTCATCATAATAGATCAAGCTTTAACCCATGTTAGTTAGGGTTAGTCCCCCTTACCATTTCTTTCCTAGCTGTCATTGTGTAGATTTGGGCTGTTTTAAGATCGTTCATTAAAACTGACATCCAGCTTTGTATAGGTATAATGGGATTTTTAAAACCCTAAATCTACGCGGATGAAATCCTCTATCATCTAGTAAAAATATATTTACCTACTTTAACATGTTTACTACGTACAAGCTTTTTTCTTCCTTTTACTCAAATAATCTATGGAGTCTCTATGGAGAACAACTCAATGCTGAAAGTAGCATAAATCAACGTGTAAAGGCTTACAAAGTTTCACTTGGGATTAAATTTGAACGTTGAAGCTTCAATACCTTTGGGATATAACCACAGAATAGGTAGAGTTGTAATATAACGGCCGATTCAGTAAAATCTTATTCTTCCGTACCTTTATATAAACTACTTGCCTCTATTAAAAGCATTTCTTAAACAATACTGAATCAAAATTTATTATATAAATAATTCATCATCATCTCCCATCACCAGCCTACAAGTGAACACAAATTAGTTCTGCGATAGAATTTGTTTTGGATAAATTTAATCATTAATTTGCACGGCCGAACTTTTCAATAGCTGATTTTGATGGAATATTAGTTCAAAGACAGGTTACTTGCACAGATTACATTGAACATAGGGGTAGTTACTTGCATCCCATGTATCTTTTATCCCAGAATATTAAGCAGTTCCAGCGGGATTATATTATAATTAGTATGCCACTGAAGCGGACCGCGTTCATAATTTCCAAATCCCAGTAAACATTCGCCATACATTTTCTGTGGAAAAATATATTCCGCCATCTTGAATTTTTTTGACACTGACGAAATTTGTATGGCGGCCATCTTGAATCCGCCATTTCGGAGATTTTTCAACTTGCCGCCAATTGGATGAGGTTTTGAGTGACATTTGTTGGAGCACTCCCCCCCAGGCCGGGCACTACTTGATTATTTATGCCGAACCCTAACCTAACCTACAACAAAAAGACAAGAAAACGTAAATATATTACAATGAATATTTCAAAAAATGACACTCAGAACATTGAACGGTTCACAATCTTTCCACATTTTACAATTTCGCGAGTCAGATTACAATCTTACAGTCATATATATATATTAGTCACTGTTTATAAAGGGGGTTAAAAAAGCCACTCAGAAAGCGACAGTATCCCACGCTCCCCTCACAAGAGAGGAGTGAACGATCATCGAGGACTAACGACTGATAGCCGTTGTCCGCCTCACGCTCAGTACGGTTACTCCGAGTTTGATCGAATTTGAAATACGTCTCACTAAAGTGAGGTGAGAGTGAGCTCCTCCATACATCTACAGCCAGCGCTCCAAGCGGCAACATGGTGAACAAAAAGTCACCGAGTCATTCCCACTCCAAGTGAAATTCGATGAGAAAGATCGAGTCTTTAACTCACCAAACGTACAAAAAATACGTTATGAGTAATGTCATTTGCTATTTTGGCACTCCGAGTGTTACTTTTTACACAGATTGACATCTCAAAGTGCGAGAATGACGTCATTTTCACACTCGATAGCGGATTCATAACTCACCGAAAATATTCCAGTGATAAACTATTATATTGGGACTCGATTATGACTGCGAGGCTTTATTTTGCTTGGAAAAAGATAATGGACGCTGCGGAATGACCGACGTGAAGACAGACGTGATAAGGCTCAAGTTAACCGCGTCTCAGACAAAAAATTTCGTTCAGCTATATCGGCTCACGAAGAGAGCTTTTATTTATTTGTGCAAAATGTTGAGGGTAAACAGTGACCTCAAAGGCTCGCAAAGAGTATCGCTGGAGACGAAGGTACGTATGACAATTCATTTGGAAAGTATTGTTAATTCCACATAGTATTTAGGTTATATTTATTGTAGCAGCCCCAAGAACTATGTATTTATTTTATTAGTAACTCTAAGTCGCTGTATTAACAACGCAACGTACCTACTTATCTACTAAACGTAGAGCTATGCATTTACCTACCTACATTTGTACTAAAATACAAAGGTTCATACACACTTAAATACCTACCTAAAACATATTTCTGTCAAATTACAGCTGCTTAGTGCACTGCTTTTTTATGCCAATGGCGATTATCAGAGGATGGTTTGTGAGGCCTGTCATCTTGGACAGCAAACTGAGCAAATATGTGCATGAAGTCACAGAGGCACTTAACCATCCTAATGTGGTTAGGAAATATGTATATAAAAAAAACTAGATGATTCCCGCGACTGTGTGGATTAAGATTTTTGATTCCCGCAGGTACTCTTTAATTTTCCAGGATAAAAAGTAGCCTATGTCCATCCCCAGGATACAGGTAGACTGGTGGGAGGCTTCGGCCGTGGCTAGTTACCACCCTTCCGGCAAAGACGTGCCGCCAAGCAATTTAGCGTTCCGGTACGATGCCGTGTAGAAACCGAATAGGGCTATGGGTTTAATATAACTGACATGCCCCTAACAGGTTAGCCTGCTACCATCTTAGAGTGCATCATTACTTACCATCAGGTGAGATTGCAGTCAAGGGCTAACTTGTAGTGGATAAAAAAAACAATCTACTCCTGTACCAAATTTCATCAAAATCGGTTGAGTAGATGGGTTGTGAAAGCATAGCAGACACACACACTTTCGCATTTATAATATTAGTATGGATTATAGTGTTATAATCATATACTTCCCTCTCCCCTGAAAATAAGCATAAAGCTTGTGCTAGAAATAGGTACAACAATAGACCTGCGATAGATCTTACAACCATTAACCATTGAGCTATTGGTGGTTACTTCATGATTAAATGTTACAGGCTGTGGATGTTGACTGCCACATCATTAACATCAACCCAAGATACCCAGTATGATTCCACAATCAGTTCATCTTTAAGCTAAAGTTAAAACTCCAATTTTGAAACTGAAATGCCTGCATGTAAATCAGGCAATACTATCTTTTAGGTATGATATTTTACATTAATTTTCTTTAGCAAACCAAATAATTGAGGCCAATTCTGTTGTACACAGGGTTTGAAGCTAGGGTAGGCATTAGTTAGAATACCTATTTATTGACTGTCATGATGAAAAATGAGCATTGATGTATTTCAATATGGGTAAGCAGTGCTTTTGTGCCTCTATGAACTGCACGCCACTGGTTGTACACCATAACTAAATTTAAATGACAGCTCTATTTAAGTTGCTATCCCTTTTACATTATATTTATTTTTCTTGTGGAATTGACTGGCAATAGATTTAAAGCTGTCATTTTAATTTAGATATTGTGTTAAACAGAATTGGCCACAATATCTAACGGGCTAATTTACATAATTTAAGGGAAAAAAAACACACTGATACTCATAAAATTGTTTACTGGAATCCTACACATCTGCCTCTAGTTTGTCTGTTGTGTATATTAATTTTTTTTTAACAAAAATGTGTTAATTATTTATTAAATTTGAATATTTCAGAATTCCAATGGAACAGCCCACGGATAACAACTCTGATGTAACAAGTGAAGTGAACAATCCTCTCATCGCATCTTTTGTGGATCAAACAAGGCTGCTGACAATTGCCCAACAAAAGAGACAGATTAATCAATACATATTTCAACTAAAATATATTTGTATGATTACCTTTTCAACCTTTTCAATTTATTTTACAAACACAACACAATATTAAAACAAAATGAGTAGACACATTTGGCTAACTAATCAATGATTATTCTGGCCCAATGCCGATAGACTATTGAGGACTTGTGCCCAATTACATTAAGCACTTTGGTGCTAACTTCCGAGACAGTGGGGTCTCCGCATTTCCAGTTGCACTGAGTGCCCGAACTGCTGCAGTGTTCTCAGTGCGGGCACCTTTTTTTAAATCTTTGTAAGTCTGCAAATAAAAATATAATATTATTATGTACCTGCAACTTTCTTGTGGATAAAATTAGTATATATCAACAGTGGCATGCACAGGGTTTGAAACTAGAGTAGGCATTAGTAGGTCAGAATACCTATTTACTAGCTGTTTTGATGATAAATACATATTGACTTATATCCATTTGGGTAGCAGTACTTTTATGCCTCTATGAACTGCATGCCACTGTATATCATTTTATTTTGTGTATATTGTAGTTTACTTGAGTTTAAGTACTGTAATATGTCGTGATCTTACCCGCTTTCAGTGTTCGACAGTCCTGTCTGGCCCATGCTCTTTTAGGATATCTTTAGGTATTTGCCACTGGAAGTCCGCCCTTTTGGCGCTTATCAGTCCTGTGAACTCACCACAGTGGCTTGGTGGTCGTATGGCGACTAAGATGTTTATTTGTTGCTTCTTGATCTAAATGAAGAGAATAATAGTTGATTATGGCGATAAAAATAGACGAACACGTTTGAATAAATATGAAATATTAATTTAATATCAATAATAGGTAAACAGAAAGATTTGTCGAGAAAATTAGTTCAGTTTACATTTTGCATTCGCATCTACTTACTTTTAGGCACAGTTTATGTTCGCTTTCCCTCCATGTACAATCAATTATAATTAAAAAACAAGTTAAACCGGTGAATCCGAATACCACTACCCACTACATAGGAGCCGAAACGAAAATTATTAATTGTAAATAAACCAGAGTACATTAAGATACTACAGCGCGACCGCGTATCTCTGACAGCTACAGTGAACCGACCGCAATCACCTCTGATTGGATAACACTCTTCCACTATTGGACAAAATCCATTGAAGTAGCAAGAACACCATAAATTTAGCCAATCACAACAATTGATACTGTAACAATGATTGATGTAGTATACCGACCAAAAATGCTGGTCAATATCACGAGCAGTGTTACCAACTCTCGAAAATATTTGTCCCTAAAACATAAGTCAAAAAGCCCCAAATATATTTTTTATACGACTGCCTGAAAAAAGGCGTATATTGTTTTCAGGGTTCATGTATGTATGTATGTATGTAAGTATGTATGTATGTATGTATGTATGTGAGTTTGTATATTCCACCATAACTTCTATACGCCTGACCCGATTTTGATAAATGAGGTATCGTTAGAATCCCTAGCTTATTCCGGGTGACATAGGCTAGTAAAATTTTTAAAAAAATTGATGGGGTGACCATGGTCCCGCATTAAAGACTAAAGTTGAAAAAAAAATCGAAAATAAGATTAACCGTATAATCATCATCTAGAAAATGATGAGTAGATTCCAAAAATATATAACGTTATAGTTCAATATCCAGTGATTCACAAACAAATATCATTTAATAAAAATGTGAATAAGACTCCAAAGGCATGCAAATCGCTTCATAAGGAGGTAAACTCCGAAAATAATATAGCAGGGCAGTCGTATTTTTTAATTCGTTAAATTAATTTCACTTGTTTACCGTACATTCAAAATTAAGATTCACAATGAATGATTCAAATTTTCGCTAATAATGAAAATCTTAATTTTGGAATTACGGTTTTCTTATTGATCGTAAGAAAAAATTACAATAAACATTATTTTTAGAAAATTAAATATTGAACAAGTAACTTCAAAAAATTATAATAATTATACAACCAATATTTTGTTTGACTTGTTATTCATTCAACTCCGCATTCTTAATAATAAGAATCGGTAGTAGATGATAGATCTAAGAAATAAAAAATAGGTAAAAAATATAAGAAGCCAAAAAATCCCTAAAAATATAAGGGCCCTAAAAGAAGCCCTTCGCATTTGTTTACGCCCTAAATTTGGGGCCAAAAGCCCTAAGTTGGGAACCATGATCCCGTGGATAGATAAAACACAGACTTAAGATTAAAATAATGACTGACATAGAGTAGACATGAATTTTGAAATATTGTGGCATTTTACATCTTACATCCATGATTTTCTTATAATGGCAACAATTGAGAGGACAAGTCTCTCTGCCTCGGACTGCAACAGTCAAGTGTGGTCTGGCGGTACTGGCTGCTATTTTCCCTCGTAGTACGTACGTCCGATATCCCACTCCTTGAAATCACACTTTTCAGCATCGATTTGCATGTTCGCGGGAGATATCTGTCCCCCTGAGGAGACAGATTGGAATTATTTATTATTATTAATAATTAATGTTGTATGCATTTGGTTGGGGTAGGTACCTCGAGGGTACTTAATACTAGTTCCACTGAGTTTTTATTCCCCAGTAGTTCACCTGCGGATAAATAGTTGCATAGAAATACATATAACGGGGATTCAAAGACATAACGTAGGCATCTTGCATTTAATGACAACTAGTGATGAGTAATGAATTTATTAATGTGCTGATTTCTGACAGATTTCTCATATGTCTGGCAACTCTGCGGGCCTATCACACAGCCTATCCTAGCGATCGGCGACTTTGAATGATTTCATTCGAATTATTTGATTATACAAATAATTCGAATGATTTACCAAAATTATTAACTAACATGCTCCACTAATTGATACTAATTTGATTCTATTAATGATAGTTACAAACTTGATTCGAATACTGATTTAGAAATACTGATTTAGATATTGATTACTGATTTAGAAATCGGTACAGTAACAAGGAATTTCAAAATGGCGCTGACTTAAAAAATTTTGGTTACAGTTTCATGTTTTGTAATTTAGCCACCTCCCGGCTAGTTGCCAGGATCCTCAGATATCGATTTTGAACGGAATCAATACCTATGTGAGCACCAGAATATTTTTAGCTGCTAAACATTAAATTTAACTCCCTAAAATAATAAAAAAACTCGCTAAAGTGGCAACACTGGAAACCCCAAGCTTTTTGAATGTTTTGATTAGAGACAATAAAGATTTTGGCATTTATACTTTTTTATGACATTCTACCATAAAGAAACGTACCATAGTGTGCGCAAGGCTGTCAGTGTCAAACTGCCAAAAAACTGTCAAATTACGCAATGAAAAATGCCAAAATGCCGCATGTATCTGTCTCAGTTTTTTGCGAATGTATGAGAGAGACAATTGTTGCGATCGTTTTGTCATACGATTTACTAACTCCGTTTACTCACTTTAATAAAACGTGCCCGTTTGATAAACTCATGGTATGGAAATATTCGCTTACACTTGGCGAGGTGAGCTCTCACGTCGATCAATCGAATTTGCAATGTAAAAACTCGGAGTAACGCTACAGGACACCGAGCTACATCTCATCAACGTGACTGGTTGCGAGCTCGCATTTTGTGTATGTCTCGTGAAGAGCTTACTATAGAAATGATCCTATGAAGTAAGGTCTTGCTGTTGTTGGCCGATCAGCCGGAGGTTATTCGAACAGAAATGATCTCGTCAGTGCGATACAATAGTGAGTATATGGTTCTTAACGCTATCTAGCGGTGAACTATGAAAGCGTTTGATGGATCTATAGATCCAGCTGTTGCGCGCCATCTACTTTTATACTGATTTTCCCCAAAAATAAAACTAGGGTATCTATCAAATCTAATGTGATTAATGATTATTTTTGCGTGTAGCCTTCAAGCCAAATCTGGATCTTTTTTAATCTATACTAATATTATAAATGCGAAAGTTTTGATGGATGGATGCTCGTTACTCATACTTGTATCGTGCCTGCATGAATCTGGACGAAATTTGGCACAGAAATAGATTATAATCTCAAAGAGCTCCCGCGGGGACAAAAAACACCTCAATCCACGCGGACGAATTCGCGGATCGCCAATTCGTTCGTTCAAGATAAAATCTTAAGGGGACGTGGATATTACGTCTTTTGAGAGATAGTCTATTTCGTATAATCACTAAAAATTATTTATTTCACTAGTAGTCAAATACCCAATTGTTTCATTTCCATTATAACTTACGCCCTGCTCGGAGGTTCTATAAATTATAGCTATAAATCCTGCCGAGAAAAACAATTCATTTCTATTTTCAACTATAACTTAATTGATTTTGTTATGCAGGCACTCTTCTTGTTATGAGAAGATGTTACATTGTTTGCGTAATCATTGAGATAGTTTCCTTTTTCTTAATTGAAGGAAATATTGAAAGTGAATAGGAATATGAAGTTTATTGTATATACTGTTTTTCTAATTCAAATCGTAGAGTATCAATTACCTTTCATTCGTCGTCGTCGTCTCACCCATCCATATAGACGTCCACTGCTGCACGAAGGTTTCCTGCATGGATCGCCACAGAGCATGATCTTGTGCCGCTTGTTTCCAGCTGCTCCCAGCTGCACGCTTGAGATTATCCGTCCACCTAGTGGGGGGTCATGTCATCCAACGCTGCACTTCCCGGTGCGAGGCCGGCATTCAAGTATTTTGGGACCCCAACGCCTTATCGGTTCTACGAACCCCGCCCATTGCCACTTGAGCTATGTCGGTTACTCTGGTTCTCTCAGATCTCCTCATTTCTGATTTGATCACGCAGGGATACTCCGAGCATACCTATCATTAGTCTGTTCAAAATATCGGCTAAAATCTGATCACATAAAATTGGACACATTGTTTGCTTGATTGCTTGCTTTTTTTGCACGTTTAGAAGCGGGAGGACGGGCGTATCGCATGCTACAAAACGTGCTACTACGTGCTAGATATACGTATATATACGACGTAGTATAACGAGTATACGATAGCTACGTATATATATGCCGCATCTGTAATGGGGCTAGATCTTTAAAGTTTCGAAATATTCTTAACTAATATTCGGGTGTAATTTTATCCATCCTTCATAATAATTCACAGCGAACCAGACTCTTATAGCTGGAACAGTGGTTTATGGGCTGTCGTAAATCTTGTCTGGGGAAACTAATTTGTATGGATATTATAACCGCTTGCTTTGCGCACTTGTTTCACTTTGTTAGGAGGTGCAAGTACGCGATCAATGGCGTGCAATTTATAGGAACATTGATACTTATACCGTACTAATTAGCTACTAATCATATTATACCTATTATCATACCTACCTACTTAATATATCAAAGGAAAGACTGACTGATGAAGACTATCAACGCATAGGTCAAACCACTGAACGAATCGGGCCAGGCATACAGATATCAAATCAGATTCTCAAGCCACGTAAACCAACTAGCCTGACAGCTTAGGAACAGGCAGCTTACAGTTCTCCAGACTAAAAAGAACAAGTCAGAATTTAAAACAAGTCAAAAAAATTAAAAAAACACGACTGCCCTGCCAAAAAACTAACTAAAAAGTTAATTATCTTCACACTCAACTCTTCATAAAATATAAAAATCAAATTCATCAAAGCTATTACAAACTTTAGATAATTATATAACAAGTAATTAAATCTAGAAATCGTAGTCAATAAGTCTAAAAACAAAGTTATATAATAATTCAATTTTGTAGTTACGAGGGAACACAGCAAGATATCCACAATCTTATAGTTTTCCCGTATATCCCGGGCTATAATTAGCGGGTCTGTTCGAGTGTACTTAGCTCGCACAAGAGAGCTCATTAAGGGGCGAAGGTTAGCTATCTCTGGTTAGCGGAGAAGCTAACTTACCGAATTATATCGCGTAATGACCTGGTAATGATGGAAAACGAGGAATCTCTTCTTGGAACACGGTTTATTGAATTACTAGGTGAAGCCCGCGATTTCGTCCACGTGGTTTAAGTAGTGGAGTCTAAGTCTTTAAATGTAATCACCGAGTTTCTTCCTGGTTCTTCTCCGTAAGAAGGTCCGTAGGTCGTTCGTGGGCATTCTATTTTATAACAAAATTCCACAACCCATCTTAAACTTGCCTTTACAAAAGTTTAAGAAGTCCATTAAAAGTATGCTCCTGAAAAAAGCTTATTATACTGTTGAAGATTACGTAAATGACAAAGGAGCATGGATTTGACTCGCTCCAGCAATGCTAAGGACAGCTGTTACTGTATTCTACAAATTAATGAAACTGTAATTTTTTTTTCAAAAGTGCAACCGCCGAATTTGTTGCTGGTTCTTCTCGGTAGAAATAGCATTCCGAACCAGTGGTACATTCACTCGACGATTCAAAAGTACTTGTAAAAGTTTATTTGAATAAAAAAAACTATTGAATTTGACTTTGTAGCAATGACATTCCAAACTAGTGGTAGATTCACTTGACGATTCAAAAGTACTTGTAAAAGTTTATTTGAATAAAAAACTAATGAATTTGACTTTGTAGGAATGACATTCCAAACTAGTGGTAGATTCACTCGACGATTCAAAAGCACTTGAATAAAAAAATATGAGTTTTAGTTTCAATGGGTAAATTACAAGGTAATTGAAAAAGAGCATAAAGCAACATTGTAAAAGAATCATCGATGAATCAAACAAATGTGAGAAACAGTTCAAAAACACAACTCTTCAAAAGACAGCAATTATTGGTGTCGTCAGAATGTGATTTTAATTTTTTTCTGACGTAAACTACCCACAGAACAGACTTTACAATTATACAATTACTAGATGATGCCCGCGACTTCGTCTGCGTGGATTAAAGTTTTTATTTTACGCTATTTTATTAAAGCTCTTTTATTTTACGGGATAAAATTTTTTTCTTTAAATGATTACCTGTGAATATAATCTTAAGCTGGGTTTTTTGGTTGTGACATGTTTAATTATGGCATTTAATTTTAATTTTATTATTATTATTATTATTTGATTCACATTGCACTGTAAGTTCTATTTCGATCAATTTGACATGTTAAGTTTTATTAGATCATACCTAGTTACTTTTTAAGACCATTGGGATTGCATAATCTAGATTCACGCTGACATTTCACTATTTTATGGTATAATGTAATTGAATGTACCCTTAGTTATATGTAAAAAAAAAAAAAATTAAAAAGAAAACTAACTGTACTGCCATTATGTGATGGTACAAATATCATGGTACATAATTTCATCAAAATCGGTTGATCAGATGAGCTGTGGAAACGTAGCAGACAGACAGATAGTTACACTTTCGCATCCATAATATTATAGTATTGAAGTATGGTATTATTTACACATTTTTATTATTATTATTTATTATTTATTATTTATATTACTTCGCATTTAAATAAGGTAGTATGGATAGTATGAATGTCACCTTTATACCAAATTGTAGGGTTGTAAATTTTATTAAACAGGGATCTGGTTTAAAATTAAAGCCAGTAGTTAATTTGTAGAACTGTAAAAGGTGGGTCAACCCCAAGGGACCACAATAAAGGTTGAACCTTTGCTCTCAACACGTGCCACCTGCAACAGAGGTTCTGTACTGCTAAGTGATACAGTGAAATTTCATTTCGGTATCACGTACTCCCATATGAAATGAGCGGTACGTGTTTTTATCATACGAATGTGTTTCATATATTTTGGCGCAAAATTTATCATTATTTTGTACCGCATTTTTCCAAGAACTACCTACTAATTCTCGTGATTGCTATTATTCTATAAAATAGTACTTTGATGATAAATAACACGTGCCACCTCACAACAGAGGCTCTGTACTGCTAAGTGATACAGTGAAATTTCATTTCGGTATCACGTACTCCCATATGAGATGAGTGGTACGTGTTTTTATCATACGAATGTGTTTCATACATTTGTGCGCAAAATTTATCATTATTTTGTACCGCTTTTTCCAAGTACTACCTACTTAATTCTTGTGATTGCTTTTATTCTATAAAAGAGTACTTTGATGATAAATAACACGTGCCACCTCACAACAGAGGCTCTGTACTGCTAAGTGATACAGTGAAATTTCATTTCGGTCTCACGTACTCCCATATGAGATGAGCGGTACGTGTTTTTATCATACGAATGTGTTTCATATATTTTGGCGCAAAATTTATCATTATTTTGTACCGCTTTTTCCAAGTACTACCTACTTAATTCTCGTGATTGCTATTATTCTATCAATGAGTACTTTGATGATAAACTTTCGCATTTACAATATTAGTAAGAATACAGAGTAACATAAAATTTTTAACACTGAATTTTCCCTGGTCTGGTCTGGTGGGAGGCTTCGGTCGTGGCTAGTTACCACCCTACCGGCAAAGACGTGCCGCCAATTTAGCGTTCCGGTACGATGCCGTGTAGAAACCGAAAAGGGGGTATGGGTTTAATATAACTGCCATGCCCCTAACAGGTTAGTCCGCTACCATCCTAAACTGCATCTTCACTTACCATCAGGTGAGACCGCAGTCAAGGGCTAACTTGTAGTGGATAAAAAAAAAGCGCGCTTCAACCTAGACCTCATCATTGCTTTGCACTAAGCACGATTGTCGTTAAACGCAAGCCTATCTCACAATTAAAAAAAATCTTAAAATCTTTTTTTTTTGAAGAAGTAAAAACCTTGTCCAACATCCTTTTAGTCATTTGACACGACTTTTTATTGTTCATCAAAATTACAGGACGGTAGTGAGAGCAAAAAGTGTAAACACGCCCAAATCTCCCGGGAGCATCTTGTCGGAGTTTCATCCCATTGTTCTGAGAAAGGGCCGGCGGCTAAACGACTTTGAACAAAGAAACCAAAGAGACTTTGAACCAAACCAGCCTAGTGATCAAGTAATCTGAACACGTGAAGGATCCAAAGATCCCCGTGAATATAAATACTCTGCTATAATTAATTTAGTGATGAGATACCGATCCAAAATGGTCGCTAACTATGGGCCTGAATATGGTCCTCGTAGCTTTAGTTTTAAGATACCGTTACTGATTATCACCATTATATTTTATCAATAACTAGACGACAATAAGTGTTGTATACCTACCTACCACTACAGCCTGTTAACGTCCCACTGCTGGGCACAGGCCTCCACTCTCATAGGAGAGAGGGAATTAGAGCTTAGACCTACTACGCTGCTCCGATGCGGGTTGGCGGGCTTTAACGACTATTATCATGTTAGTGATAATAACCGGGACCGACGGCTTAACGTGCTCTCCGAGGCACGGGGGTGAAACACCGTCAACTTCCAACTCCGGGCTGGCACTGAGAATTTCTTAATTGAAAAACCCAATTCCTAACAATTTTTATGCCCGACCGGGAATCGAACCCAGGACCTCGTGATCCGCAGTCGACTACGCTAACCGCTAGACCAACGAGGCAGTCATATATACCTACTTAAATTTAATAAACATTATTTGACTTTGACTTTGACTTTGGTCTAACCTCACTAAAGAGGCGCAGCACGTAGCAGCAAGTATTTTTATACGACTGCCCGAAAAAAGGAGTATATTGTTTACAGGGTTCATGTATGTATGTGAGTTTGTATATTCCACCATAACTTCTATACGCCTGAACCGATTTTGATAAATGAGGTATCGTTAGAATCCCTAGTTTATTCCGGGTGACATAGGTTAGTAAACTTTTAAAAAAATTGATGGGGTGACCATGGTCCCACATTAGGCCCAGCTCCTTACGAATTCATACAGAAAACAAGAGGAATTAATTTAACGAATTAAAAAATACGACTGCCCTGCCATATTATTTTTGGAGTTTACCTCCATAAGAAGCGATTTGCTTAAATAGCCTTTGGAATCTTATTCACATTTTTTATTGAATGATATTTTTTTGTGAATCACTAAATATTGAACTATATTGTTATATATTTTTGGAATCTACTCATCATTTTCTAGATGATGATTTTATAGTTAATCTTATTTTCGAAATATTTTTTTCAACTTTAGTCTTTAATGCGGTATCATGGTCACCCCATCACTTTGTTTTTAAATTTTACTAGCCTATGTCACCCGGAATAAGCTAGGGATTCTAACGATACCTCATTTATCAAAATCGGTTCAGGCGTATAGAAGTTATGGTGGATATGGTGGAATATACAAACTCACATACATACATGAATCCTGAAAACAATATATACTCCTTTTTTCAGGCAGTCGTATAAAAAAGTGTGTGTGTGCAATTCACACAAGGCAGAAGTGAAACTTCAGAAAATAAGCCTACGAGAGAATGAGATAAATTTAAATTGTATTCTATATCATTATCTCGCAGGCTTAATAATCTTACTAATATTATAAATGCGAAAGGTTGGATGGATGTATGGATGTATGGATGTGTGGATGTATGGATGTTTGTTACTCAATCACGCCCCAACGGTTGAACGGATCCGGCTGAAATTTGGCACAGAATTAGATTATAGTCTGGAATAGCCTATGCGCTATATCTGAAATATAATATAATATACTTATTATCCCGGAAAATTAAAGAGTTCCCGCGGGAACCAAAAACCTCAAACCACGCAGACGAAGTCGCGGGCATTCGCTAGTCCTATATATGTTTGTCTCTTTTTGGTGTCGCTATTTCCTTTAATTTTTTCGTTTCGTTAAATTTAAACTTAAGTTAAAGTTAAGTTAAACTGTTCTAAAGAAGTTTCACTTCAACAATATTTGCAGTTTTTTGGGGCTAGACCTTAAGAAGGCCCAAGTTTACTAAGCAGACGATGGAGATATGCTTCCTACGTAATACGTATGGACAACTGACGAAAAAATTATTCGTATTTTGTGGAAAATCTTGATTTTCCGAGACAAAAATAAGCCTGTCACTTCGGATCTTATACTAAACCATGCGAAAAATCCAACCCGTCGCTTTTTTGGTGCGTGATAAATGGAAAAACTTTTAGAATAATATTAGTAAAGGATTTAGTTGAATGTTTCTAATCCATCGAACATTTTCTTAGTCGTACAAAGCCGCCCACTGCCGCTCTTTGTAAAGTTCTCTTTTGACCGCTCGCAATGAGCTTGTATTTTCCTTTATAGCTACCAGTTTTCTACAGCAGTTTGGTCCAAAACAACAGTTAGGATGTAGTACGATGAGTTTGTTCCCAAACAACAGCTAGGCAAACGTTCACAGTGAAAACAATCTATATCTATACTAATACTAGCTGATGCAAGCGACTTCGGCCGCGTGGTTTAAGTATTTTTTAGTAAAAATATACGTCTATGTCACTCTCCAGGTCCTCAACTATATCCATGCCAAAAATCACGTTGATCCGTTGCTCCGTTGCAGCGTAATTGAAGGACAAACCAACGAACAAACACACTTTCGCATTTATAATATTAGTATGATTATAACAGCGAAATTGTCTCTGTCTTTCTGTCTGCTAGGCGTTCTTAATATATTAACAGTATAGGTTTTATTTTGGCCATGTTTAATTGATATAATTTTCTTTGTTCCAGGTTACGTTATAGAAAAACAACGAGTGCCACCATATACCAAGTGTTCTTTACTAAAACTTTAAGACTAGGTAAGCATAATGTTTTTACTATATCTATCCATACCAGGTGAAATAAAAACAAAATTAAACAGGCATACAAATTAGTTCCAATTGTGCCCGGGTCAGATATAAAGTTTATAGGACTACATATATTTAGATATACGTTATAACAACGTCAAAGTTTTTACAATTCTATCCAATCTTATAAAGTTTATGGGACTACATATATTTAGATATACAGTAATAACAACGTCAAAGTTTTAACAATTCTATCCAATCGTATCCAATTATAGTCGTATATAACATAACCACTCGATGAGCCTAACAATAGAGTAGCAGATATCTCCGCAACTATTGCTGTGTAGGTACTGCAGTACAAATGGAGGGTTCTCCAACTGTGAAATCTGCAAATTGGAAATGTTGTTCATATTTATTTTGTTTAGTACAATATCGTGAGTGATATCCATACTAATATTATAAATGCGAAAGTGTTTATATCTGTCTGTCTGCTACGCATTAACGACCCATCTTTACAACCGATTATTACGAAATTTGATACATGGTTGTGTCCCGGGTAAGGACATAGGCTACTTTTTTTCTACCATCGCTTTAAGCAATATTATTTCAAAATTACAGCATTATATCACGTACCTTGACATCCCTATAATAAGGATTTAAAATTCTAAAACACGAACGTCAAATATATTAAAACAATACGGATTTAAGCGATGGTAGTATGCCCCCTGAAGACCAAAGACGAGTTCAACCCCAGAAGATGTTTTAAGTAAAATATAAGAACGTCAAAATTTCAACAATTTTATCCAATCTTATCCAATTAAAGTCGTATATAACTTAACCACTCGACGAGCCTCACAATAGAGTAGCAGACATCTCCGCAACTATTGCTGTGTAGGTACTACGTAGGCACTTCAGTACAAATGGAGGGCCTCTCCAACTGTGAAATCTGCAAATTGGAAATGTTGTTCATATTTATTTTGTTTAGTACAATATCGTGAGTGATATCCATACTAATATTATAAATGCGAAAGTGTTTATGTCTGTCTATCAGCTACGGCTTAACGACCCATCTTTACAACCGATTATTACGAAATTTGGTACAGACATGGTTGTGTTCCGAGTAAGGACATAGGTTACTTTTTTTCTACTATCGCTTTCAGCAATATTATTTCAAAATTAATTCTTTTCATTATACATTATATTACGTACCTTGACATCCCTAAAATAATGATTTAGAAACTTCAACAATATTAAAACAATACGGATTTAAGCGATGGTAGTATGCCCCCTGCAGACCAAAGACGAGTTCAACCCCAGAAGATGTTTTAAGTAAAATATGAGAACGTCAAAGTTTCAACAATTCTATCCAATCTTATCCAATTAAAGTCGTATATAACTTATGCACTCGACGAGCCTCACAAAAGAGTAGCACACATCTCTGCAACTACAACTTCTTCAACTACTTCAGTACAAATGGAGGACCTCTCCAACTGTGCAATCTGCAAATTGGAAATGTTGTGCATATGTTGTGTGTTGAATTTTCCCTGGTCTGGCCTGGTGGGAGGCTTCGGCCGTGGCTAGTTACCACCCTGCCGGCAAAGAGGTGCCGCCAAGCGATTACGCGTTCCGGTACGATGCCGTGTAGAAACCAAATAGGGGTATGGGTTTAATGTAACTGCCATGTCCTTAACAGGTTAGCCCGCTACCATCTTGGACTGCATCATCACTTACCATCATGTTCACATGAGATCACAGTCAAGGGCTAACTTGTAGCGGTTAACAAAAAAAAAAAAATTTTGCTTCCCTTAGAATATGCATTCTACATCATACAAGTTGACACGCACCTCGTAATGGTCTGTCTCTCTGTATCTACGCCGTATTGCTCATTGCTGAGAGTTGTGACCCTTTTACATTAATCACATAATGGAATGAAAAGGTCTCTGACATCATGTCAGAGGATAACTGAGTGCGAAACATTAAAAAAAAAAATCACATAATGGATAAAGTTTGCCAAGTTGCATTGAAATACGTTCTGCACTTTCGCAGTTTCAGAGACTTTCAGTATGATGCCGGCAGACAGACCGACAAAAATCTAAAATGAAATAGTTTTAGACCCTGTATCGATAGTAAAGGATAAATAAAATAATAACCTTTACATAAAATTTGCAAAAAAATTCAATGTACAGGAATTGTCTGATACGGGTATGTAAGTTTTTTTTTTTTTAATTGAAAATAATACAATAGAATGCTAGCTAGCCTAACCTAATTACTATATAAATCATCAAGGTGGCAAGAATGCTGGCTGCATTTCCGCGCTGGACAGCCAGGCTGATCCTTTGCGCAAAAAATGAGCCAGCCAGTCACTCAGTCAGTATGTCAGTTATATAATAACTTTCTACACGGTATCGTACCGAAACGCTAAATCACTTGACCGGCACGTCTTTGGGTGGTAAATAGCCACGGTTGAACCAGGCTAGACCAGAAAAAAGTCAGAAATTATGTATTCCCGAATTGGCTCTGCGGGAGATCGAACCCGGGTCCGCTCATTATAAGACCACAGCCCTCACCACTGCAAATGAGGGTCGTCGTGCGTTGTTGACAGTAAGTCAGTTTATCCCTATAATGCGGGTCTAGGCATCTAGATATCATGAAAATCGTCCATTAGCTAAGTTGTTCTAGCTCTATAATGTCCCTTTTGAATTCTACGTAGATATGTTCAGATGTTAATGGATATAAAGGTCAGAAGTCAAGTTAAGGTCGTGCTTTGTTATAGTTTGGCGACCGTAACCGATGACATAACGCTCTGAACATAGACTTAGAATATTCTTTGACCTGATGCGCTCGGCAAGTATTGCGAAGATATTACTAAAAAATGGAGCAAGCACTCCTAATAGTTATGATGCCTATATCAAAATGATTATTAAATAGAGGTCTAATTCAAATTGATTATTAAATAGAGGGTCTTCCAAAAGACCTAAAATTCACATCCTCGGTTTGTTTTAAGTTTGATAAACATTTTAAAATATAGATTATAAAGGGTTTTTCAATAGGGACGCTCGAACTTTGAAAGTTTATAGCGGCCATCTTGAAAAAGCGATAGCTGTCAAATTTGGCAGAAATACATATTTATTCGTGACATTTCACCATGGAACGCTACACGCTTCAACGAGTAGAAATCGTTAAATGGACATGACCAGTAATTGCCCTCCGATTCGGGACAATGCACAGGATTTCCGTTTTTACAGTTTGTTTAAAAATTCAAAACGAAATTATTATGGATTTATTATTCCAAATAAGGTCAGGGTTCAAATGACAAAAAAACAGTATGTTTATTGTTTAATTCTTGAGCGTCCGCTTTCCTCTTTAAGCACTACTTCATTTTGACGTTCCATTATCCATGCCTAATAATAATCTTGTAACCCTACATGAATACCATTTAAGTACCTTAGTCATTATATTTATTTTTGATCAATTAAATAGTAATGAAAAGGAAATGTATGTTTTGTTTATAATTATTTTAATTTTTTGACAAGTCTCAAACTAATAGATCGAACAAAGCATTTTGAAATACTGCGTTTAAAGGAACGCCCTTTCACATTGCATATGCCGCCATCTGTGGTCGAATAGTTGAACTGGAACGCCCTTTCACATTGCATATGCTGCCATCTGTGGTCGAATAGTTGAACTTTTTAACCAAAAGTAGTGAGTAATACTTAAAAATATTGAGTGGTGAGTCTATCACCAGAATACATAGCGCCATCTAGTGTTGGAAAGCAGTTTTTGGTGAAACTTTTTTTTATTTATTTTCTCAGTTTTCCGAGCCTTCAGACTCCTGAAACTTTTTTATCTGAAAACAGTGAAATATTACAATTACAATAATAAAGAAATCATTGCTGAACATTGATTTTTGACACCTAGGCAAGCTGCCATAGTTCCACCGGTCAAGTCCTTTATTATCAAAATCAGTGCTCTGTTCGCCTAACGTTCCGTGCGTTCCAAGTTCGAAGGCTTCGTCATCTCGCGTGGTGGTGACATCAACTGGTCACCGAGATCGTGTGATCTAACACCGCTCGATTATTTTCTGTGGGGCTACGTGAAATCTCGAGTCTATGCTGACAGACCACAAACAATTGCTGCCCTGAAGGTCAACATAACTCGCATTCTTCATGAGATTGAGCCCCATTTATGCGAAAATGTCGTCCAAAATTGGTCCACCAGGATACACCACCTTTAGCGGAGACACGGCGGCCATTTGGCTGAAATTATATTCCATACATAATGTCATCAAATATTCTTTAAAATAAAATATACATTGTGGCAATATCACTTAAACAGGTTGTTTTATTCAATTGCGAAGTTCGAGGGCTCTTAATGAAAAACCCTTTAGAAAAAAAACTTCAAATGTGATGACGTCACAACTGTGAATTTCATACCACTTCCATACTAAAAGTGCGTTTTAAGTTTGTTATAGAGTTGCTGATTTGATTAAGTTGTCAAATCATTTGACATCCCTGTTGAAAAAAATACCTTTTCATCGCCTCAAGAAAGTCCGAAGGCCGTTCGTGGAACTCATTTCCACAAACGGCCTTCGGACTTTCTATTTTATAACAAAATTCCACAACCTATTTTAAATTTACCGAAATCCACTAAAAGTATGCTCCTGAAAAAAGCTTATTATGCTGTTGAAGATTATATAAATGAGCATGGATTTGATCGCTCCAGCAATGCTAAGGACAGCGGTTACTTATGTGTCTCCAAATTGATGTAATTGTAAATTATTTTTCAAAAGAGCAACCACCGAGTTCCTTGTTGGTCCTTCTCGGTAGAAAAATGAACCGAAAGAAACAGTAGTATCGACTATTCAAAAGCACTTGTTATAAGTCTACTTGAATAAAAAGTACTTGATTTAATTTGATTTGAGTAAGCCAGAAATTCACCGGCACCGGCAAAACACTACACCACACAAATCTCCCAAATTATTCTCAACATTGGAGCAGCGTGGTGGGTTTAAGCTCTAATTCCCTCTCTCCTATGAGAGTGGAGGCCTATGCCCAGCAGTGGGACGCTAATGGGCTGTAATGGTATGTTTCACTCGGACACTGGAGCATCCTCAGGAGATATTGACTCGACTATGCACGATTGTAAAGACTACCGCAAAGTAATGCCTGTTTCTATCCAATAAAAGCCATGGTCATGGTCAGGCCACCTTTTAATCCATTAACGCCTGTATAGGTTTGTATGTAGTGCCACAAAAGGGATATTGTACCTGGAGATAGAACAGTAAACTAATGGACGACTCTCAACACTTTCCCTGAGTATTATAGCGGTATTTAGGGTATGTTCTGATATACACGAGTTCTGTAAGGTGTACGTGTGACGTCTATTTAGTATACTGCGAAGCCGTTCCTTTACAGTTAGCTAAACTGGTTACTGTTTAAAACGGAACGCAGTCAGCACTGAGAGCAGCACCTCGAAAACGCCAGTGCTCGCAGTACACGTCAATAAATATATATAGATATTTTTTTTTAATAATTTATGGCGTCATATATTTCCCTAGGATACTGCGGCAGTATACTATCAGCCCATAACGAAACGAATTTCTCCCCAGTAAGAGCACTGAACAGTGCTCACAGTGTATATCGGAACATACCCTGAATTAACTTAATTAATAATTTATATTTTCCAAGGCGCATCCAATACTTTAAAAAAAACAACGGGTTAACCAATGCTAAAAAAAATCTGTCTGCTACGCTTTCACCATCTGTTTTACCGATGCTTGAAGAAATTTTGATTCAGAATCGAAAAATTCCCACGCGACTTTTCAAAAACATAGATCCACATGGACGCAGTCACGAGCATCGTCATAATACATGCGAAAGTGTATTTGATTGTTTGTTGGTTCGTCCTCCAATTTTCCTGAATTTCTTGCCGGCTCTGCTCAGTAGAATCGGCTTTCCGAATCCCCCGAAAATGAGTGGTAGAGTCCCATACCCCAGGTAAATAAAGACAACGCAGGCAGGTTTGAAAAAAACAACAATTTTGCTGTAAAAAGTTTGAGACCGTGAACAAAAAGTCATGATCCCTTGCCTTCTGACCTTTTAATCCATTAACGCCTGTATAGGTATGTATGTCTAGTAACACAAGAGGGATATTGTACCTAAGAGATATAACAATACAGCGGTTAACTAATGGACGCTCCTCATAAACTTAATGACGCACTTTCCCCGGGTGTTATAACGGTATTTAATTAACTTAATAATTTATATTTTCCAAGGCGTAATCCTATACTTTAAACGAGTTCACGGGTTATCCATGTATCCATAATTAATATTATAAATGTAATATCATAATATCTGTATGTCTGCTACGCTTTCATGGTACATCAGTTCAACCGACTTTAATGGAATTTGACACAGACATAGGTTTTATCACGAGGAAGGACTTTTAATCCCGGAAAATTAAGAAGTTGCCGAGAAAATCGAAAAAAACTCAACTCACGCGAATGAATTCGTGGCCTTCAGCTAGTTATTATTATTGAGTTATTAAGTTTTGATATCTCTCCGGTAGTGTCGGATTATCCGTCCCATTCGGCTATGCGAGTAAAGGAACTGAGCATGCACCTGTGTTTGCGCACATACTAGTGCACTATAATATCTCTGTAGATTGACCGCCGTAGCCGAAATGCGGCCGGGACGACATTATTTTAATATAATAAAAATACTAGCTGGTGCCCGCGACTCCGTCCACGTGGATTGAGGTTTTTTAGGGGTATGAAAAATAGATGGGAGCCGATTCTCTTCGAATATGAATATAAAATTTCATAAAAATCGGTCAAGCCGTTTCGGAGGAGTATGGTAACTAACATTGTGACACGAGAATTTTATATATAAGATTAAGTTAACGCAGGCAGATTTGGAAAAACAACATTGTTTTTTTAGTAAAAGTTTGAAACCGACTTTAGTCTCTTGTCTTGTGACCTTTAAATCCATTAACACCTGTATAAGTACGACTACGTAGTAACACAAAAGGGATATTCTAGGGGTGGAACAATAACAGTGGTTGACTAATGGAGGCTCCTCATAAACTTAATGACGTACTTACCCCGGGTGTTATAGCGGTATTTAATTAACTTAATAATTTGTACAATTTTCCAGGGCGTTATTTTAAATGAGATAAAGATTTTCCAGGGCGTTATCCCATACTTTAAATGAGATAAAGAGTCAATTTATCCATACTTAATATCATCATATGCGAAAGTGTGTTTGCTGTCTATTTATCTGCTACGCTTTCAAGGCCCATCTGTTCAACCAATTTTGATTTTGATACCGATATTTCATATGGTGGGTTTTGATATATAGGTTGGAACTCGCATGCTACCGGAAAAATATATCTTTAGTTATTATTTTATCCCGGAAAATTAAACAGTTCCCACGGAAATTAAAAAATGCGATATTACGAATATTTAAATACGAAATTGTGTTTTTTTGTCCGTTATTCCTTCAATATTCCTGAGTTTCTCAACTGCTCTTCTCAGTAGAACTCCTTTCCAAAATAATGGTAGAAAGACCGTAGAGTTCCGACTCATTATATGTGGCTAAAGTTATCCTAAATTAATTGAAAAATTTCAATCATATCGCAACATATCTACTTGATTTTACGTAGGTATGGGTAAAAGTACCTGTCCCCCGATTTTGTGAGAAAATCGTAATCGTTTGTCAAACGGATAATCCGACCTGTTTAAGGAGTTGGATGGATTACCGCACTTCAAAGAGCATGTATCAACTCCTTAAACAGTTCGAGTAATACGTTTTAAGCTGTCAAATGATCACGTTTTGCATAAACAATTGGGCATCTGGATTGTGACGTAGGCAATTTTATATCCTGGGAAAATAAAGAGTTCGTCCGGAACTTTTAATTCGGACTTACAAAATGGCGGACATCATTTACACAAATAACTTATCGAAATAAAATTAATTTAACGAATTAAAAAATACGACTGCCCTACGACGATATTATTTTTGGAGTTTACCTCCTTAAGAAGCGATTTGCATATATTGCCTTTGGAATCTTATTCACATTTTTTATTAAATGATATTTTTTTGTGAATCACTAAATATTGAACTATAGTGTTATATATTTTTGGAATCTACTCATCATTTTCTAGATGATGATTATATAGTTAATCTTATTTTCGATTTTTTTTTTCAATTTTGGTCTTTAATGCGGGACCATGGTCACCCCATCAATTTTATTTAAAAAATTTACTAGCCTATGTCACCCGGAATAAGCTAGGGATTCTAACGATACCCCATTTATCAAAATCGGTTCAGGCGTATAGAAGTAATGGTGGAATATACAAACTCACGTACATACATAGATACATACATGAACCCTGAAAACAATATACTCCTTTTTTCAGGCAGTCGTATAAAAATACCGATACCAACATTTGTTATTTTTATTTTCGAATGTCTATTTTATTTCCCGTTACATAGTAATAAACAAGCACTATCGATACCGGATTCCCGGGAGATTCGATATCCGGGTTAAGGCTCTATACGCAAAAAATGTTATTTATTTCATTATTTATGAAGCATCAAGGTTCAAGGATTTATTATGTACTGCTGAAGTTTCAGGGTCACTGATAAATTCTGTATGAAAAAACGCTATTCAAAGGTCCGTGCTTCAATTTTCAATGTTTTTATGGCATGGTATATATGGAAATGGCATTTCGAACCAGTGGTAGATTCACTGGACGATTCAAAAGCACTTCTAATAAATTTATTTGAATAAAAAAAATGACTAAAATTTAATAAGAAACTAAACTTAATGTAATTTGAGTTCATATTAAAAAGGGATTTTAATTTATTGCTTGTATTTATGGCAGCTATTGATTATTACAGGTTTTATGAGTGGCCGTTATTTCGAAAATAGAAATGGCGGCACATAAGGTAGGTCAGGCTCTATACTAAAATATTCATACCCCTTCAAGACCGTGTTAAAATTCCAAAACGTAGATTTGTAGTCAATTCCAATATTATAAATGCGAAGTAAGAGGATCGATATTTGTTACTTATGACGTCAGAACGGCTGAACAAATATGGATGAAATTCGGCACCGAGATGGATTATATTCCGGAATAACATACGACACACTACTAAATAGGCTACTTTTTATACGGCTGCCTGAAAAAAGGAGTATATTGTTTTCAGAGTTCATGTATGTATGTATGTATGTATGTATGTATATATGTATGTATGTATGTATGTATGTATGTATGTATGTATGTGAGTTTGTATATTCCACCATAACTTCTATACGCCTTAACCGATTTTGATAAATAAGATATCGTTAGAATCCCCAGCTTATTCCAGGTGACATAGGCTATAAAAATTTTAAAAAAAATTGATGGGGTGACCATGGTCCCGCATTAAAGACTAAAATTGAAAAAAAAAGTTCGAAAATAAGATTAACTATATAATCATCATCTAGAAAATGATGAATAGATTCCAAAAATATATCACACTATAGTTCACTATCCAGTGATTAAAAAAATATCATTTAATAAAATGGCGAATAAGATTCTAATTTAACTAGATTAATTTAGATTTTTAACTTTTTAGTGCGTTTTTTGGCTGAGCAGTCGTATTTTTAAATTGTTTTAATTATGACTTGTTATACGTGTACATGTACGAAGTTGCGGGCATCAGCTTGTACTGTATAATGCATAGGAAAATGATGTTAAATACAACGTAAAGCCGGGACAGAAGAGCTAGTGTATAATATGGGCCAGTATATACATTAAAAGAAGAGTTTCTTTTCCTTGTAGATAATACCAAAGTTATCTTTTCGAGTTGTTTCAGTATTGTTGAAGTGGAATAAAACGCGCTTAGTCAAATAAAGTCGATCTTGTCGTAACGGGAAAAGCCCTAAGGGCCTCTTTGTTTCGTCACTTTTCCATACAAACTATTCCTTAAGGGGCTTCATAACTTCACAAGATCGGATTCTTGGGAACACAGGAGGTAGTTTGTAGTTTGCATTTCGTAGCTTGAGGCTTCACATGCTGGTAGTAAACTTTTGCATAGTTTCTATCTCATACGCAAACTTTAGATTATGTCCCTTAGGACTTTTGGATATTATTGAACACTTATACATCCTAATTCGTTTTTCTTTACACCACTACAAGTTAGCCCTTGACTGCAATCTCAAGTGATGATGCAGTCTAAGATGGTAACGGGCTAACCTGTTAGGGGCATGGTAGTTATATTAAACCCATACCGCACGGGATCGTACGGGAACGCTATCCTATACTTTAAATGAGATAAAGAGTCAATTTATCCGTACTTAATATCATCATATGCGAAAGTGTGTAACGGGAAAAGCCCTAAGGGCCTCTTTGTTTCGTCACTTTTCCGTACAAACTATTCCTTAAGGGGCTTCATAACTTCGCAAGATCGGATTCTTGGGAACACAGGAGGTAGTTTGTAGTTTGCACTTCGTAGCCTGAGGCTAAACATGCTGGTAGTAAACTTTTGCATAGTTTTTATCTCATACGCAAACTTTAGATTATGTCCCTTAGGACTTTTGGATATTATTGAACACTTATACGTCCTAATTCTTTTTTTTTTACGCCACTACAAGTTAGCCCTCGACTGCAATCTCAAGTGATGATGCAGTCTAAGATGGTAACGGGCTAGCCTGTTAGGGGCATGGTAGTTGTATTAAACCCATCCCCCTATTCGGTTTCTACACGGTATCGTACCGGAACGCTAAATCGCTTTCGCCGGTAGGGTGGTAACTAGCCACGGCTGAAGCCTCCCACCAGGCCAGACCAGGGAAAATTCAGAAATTATAAATTCCCAAACTGACCCCGGGATATCTGGCTGAAATTTGGCACAGAGCAGTGGCGTGCACAGGGCTTGAAGCCAGAGTAGGCATTAGCTAGTCAGAAAGCCTATTTATTGACTTTTATGATGAAATGATTGCATTGACGTATTCCCATTATGGGTAAGCAGTGCTTTTATGCCTCTATGAATTGCACGCCACTGGCACAGAGATATATTATAGTCTGGAATAGCACATAGGCTACTTTTTATCCCGGAAAATTAAAAAAACCTCGATTCACGCAGGTGAAGTGTGAAGTCGCGGGCATTAGCTAGTTAATAAATAAACAATAGAACAAGTTAACACCATACAGAGTAGTGACAACTTAGTAACGTCGAGGTTTTGGGAATGTCATTAGGTTGTTACGGTACGCAATGTGCTTTGTGCTTTGTATGCGCTCAAAGCAGACAAGAAACTAGTCCACCTGGGTAGCTGAGCTCTTTATGATCTAGGGCTTGGGCACAAGTGTTGGAGAACAATCCAGAAGTAGGTATTAATAAAACACTTTTAATATATTTGTACTCTAACCACGAGAGATTTAATGTAATTAGTTAATTTATAAAACTCAGTTAAACAATACTACAGTATCAAATCATTCGACCAGGCTGCAGTTGTTACCGCAGGCTCGTCAACAAGGTAACGATCTCATCACCGAAGGTATTCAATAATCGTAGCAGTCTCGGTGGAGACTGCTTTACCGATGGTAAAACATTCGTATTTATACAAGTTAATCCAATATGGCGTTGGGAAAGAACCGAGTGAAATACATCAAATGAGTCAAACATCAGCACAATCGAACCTTCATCAATAAATAAATTAACAATCCTTTAACTTTTGTAACAATTCATTTCAACTTTAAACGCAAAGCTGACACAAGACGCCGGGCGATAGCGACATGAGTTCAATGCGGCTGCTGCAAATTGCAATGAAAGGAATTTTGTTCAAGGAGAATAATTATTATTTTACTTATATTGTACTGTCGTCTGCGTGGATCGAGGTTTTTTTGGTTCCTGCAGGAACTCCTTAATTTTCCGGGATAAAAAGTAGCATATCTGCTATTCCAGACTATAATATATTTCTGTGCCAAATTTCAGCCAGATCTGTTCAGCTGTTGGGACGTGATTGAGTAACACACATCCATACATCCATCTAAACTTTCGCATTTATAATATTAGTAAGAAGTAAGATGCTTAGGTTAGATTAGGTTTTCTTACTCTACTACAAGCTAGCTCTTGACTGCAATCTAACCTTTTAGTAAGTGATGATGCAGTCTAAAATGATTGCAGGCTAACCTGGTACCCTACCAGGTATAGCAATTATTATTCTCTGGAGATAGGCCACCGTGGTCGAAATTCTGTAGAAAGGATATTATAGCAATTATTAATCTGGTATGTTGCGAATCTAGTATTATGCCATGGAGCCATAATAGCCCATAAGCTTAATGGGTTTCTACACAGCAACGTACCGGACCATAGGCAATTAAGAAACTACTGTTAAAGATAACACCGCCCGTATGATAGAAATAAAATCAAAACAACCATGAATAGATTTTTATTTCTGTTCTTTTCAATGTAATAAATTTTGTAAAGTTCAACTAAAAAACCCACTTACTTTACTATTTAACTAAAATCTTTTTATATATTAAAATAAATGTCTAAATCTATTCATAATTTGAAGCTACCACAGTTTCGGAAAGCTATTCTATCGAGAAAAAACTGCAAGAAACTGGTATAGTTGCTCCTTTGCTATAAAGTTCCAAACTGCACTTGCCATGAACCAACCCAGGGACCTCCAATCAACCCACAACGCGTCGCTTTGTGTGTGTCCAAGCCTTTAGAACATTGTGTAAATTTGGAACTGCTTGGGCATGATTTTCACGTCACTCTGTCTACGTCTTCGTACTGAATCCCTGTGTGTTAGTTGTAGGAATTCAAAGGAAAGCAAGGAAACTGGAATATTCTAGAATAATTTCAATTCCAGTACTCGTGTGGTACAATTACGTCAGTTGAAATAGAAGCTTCCCACTTACGTAAACCACAGGATACATAATAGTACTGGGGGCTTACTACCATCGCTTAAAGCAGGATCATTTAAAATGTCAGTTTTATGTCACGTACCTTGACGTCCCTAAAATAAGGGTTATAATATTCTAAAAAACCGACCGTCAACATTAAGAGTAACAGTGGAAATGATAGTGTGCTCCCTGAACACTTTGACTTATTTACTGACCATTTCTTTCATCCTATAGTTCGTCTTTATTTCGTTCGTCTCTATACGTTAGGCTGGTCTCAACTATAATTATATGACGTAGCCAAAAAAATACACAACGAGACACCAAAAAGATACTTATTCTACTTGCGATAACCACAAGAGAGTCGCTACTCTTTACCGAACCCTCGACAAAAATATTGTCCATAATGACACTTAAACGAGTATCAATATTATTTTAACAAAGTAAAAATCACATTTTTCGATTGTTCCAGATTGTGCAATACACGTAAGAGCGTTACGATCGGGACGCGTGCATTCCGGTCACCTGCCCAGGACACACAACTGCCGCCTGATCTTCCCTCCTCCCTCCCAAAACTACGCCCTCCTCGTCGAGCTCCGCAAACTCAACGTTCCGTGCTCTAGTGGTTCCTTGAAGTTCGCACCAAACTCCCCAACTTTATGTGGAAAGCTGGAACAAATACCGATTCCTAACAGAAGATATATCTACCAGTCGTCGAACAGTCCAGAAATAGAGCTCCACGGTCGACCCACGTTCGCCGCGACCTACCGTCTAGTTGATCATTGTCATGATGTTCTTTTGACGGCTAGGAACGGCTCGTTCGAAGTCGGTCCAACCACAAAGCTGTTCTGCTCCTATAAAATCCATTTACCCTATGGAAACAGGGTAGCGTTACGTCTCCAAATGGGCACAGGTGCTTGGCCCAATAAAGACGCTGATAGTTCTAATGTTATCCACGAGGATTTACACACGTTTTGCAAAGGCATGGAGTTGAATTTAGTCGATGGTGATTCCAGGTGGAAGCATTGCTCGCAGCCTGGTGATCCTTTGCGTAGTGTCCAAATAATTTCTGAAAGGAACTCGGTGAGGTTGAATATTAGTGTGTTGGCGAAGAGGAATTCTTCTGCTATGTGGTTGAAAGTCTGGTGGATGGATAAACCAGTGGAGGAAGTTATAGGGCACTGTGATTATGGATGGGTGGTATCTGGGGATTTTTGTATAACAGCTGTAAGGGATGGGAAGAAAGCGTGGAGACAGGCGGAGGTGGAGTGTATGAGGATGGGAGGGCATCTCGCGAGCGTACAGAACGAGCGACAGCAGCAAATTATGGACCAACTACTCATTCACGCGTAAGTTTTCATGTAACTTATCTAATATTATACTAGCGGACCCGACAGACGTTGTTTTGTATGATACATATTGTGTCAGCTTTGCTTTTAAATTTGAATTGAATTTTTAGAAAAGATAAACGATTGTTAAATTATTTGTTGACGAAGGTTTAATTAAATTGATATTTGAGTCATTCGATATATTTCACTCGGTTTCTTCTTTGGTGGGGACGCCATATTGGAATAATTTGCATAAATACTAGTATTTTGACAATTGGAAGTTACGTCTGTTACAGACAGAATTATTATTGAATACTTTTGTGTTTAGATCGCAATTTGATTGAGAGCTTAACAATGGCAATCGTGGCCGGATCAAATGAATATTTTCTTTAAAGTTTAATCAAGTTTTTACATTAAATCTCTCGTGGAATCGCTACACGTTGTGACCATTCGCTCGTGCATGTTTTAAAGAGAGTACAAACATATTTAAAAGCAATTTAATTATTCACCCACTCCTGGAATTATCCTTACAATTGTGGCATTGTCCTGCATAATACCGACTGCAGCGCCATCTTCCGGGCTAATTTGTGAATCCAAACCATCCAGGGCGCCATCCAAACGCATACAAAAAAAAAAACAAATTGGTCCAGCCGTTTAGGAGGACACACACGTAAAGTAGAATTATATATATAAAGATTAAAAATTCGAAAGTTTTGATGGATATATTGATGAATGTTTACTACTCAATCACGGCTGAACGGATCTGGATGAAATTTGGTAACAACCCTGCAAAGTTTCAACGACTGAGGATTTAATGCGGGGGTCTCCATACAACGAACCGCCCCGTTGCCTAGACTAAATATGCTGATGTTGACATCTGGCAAGACATTTTGCAAGTTTCAGATTTTAATAAAACACTGTAATGAAGTAAACAAAGCTCTAGACTTGAACTCATTTGAATTTTACTTCTTAATTTGAATTTTGCTTCAAACTCGTTTAATATCTAGCAAGAATATACAACTTACTGGTTGATGCCCGCGACTTCGTCCGCATGGATTAAGGTTTTATGTTTCCCGTTGGAACTCTTTAATTTTAGCCTATGTGTTATTCCAGACTATAATCTATCCCTGTGCCAAATTTCAGCAAGATCCGTTCAGCCGTTGGGGCGTGATTGGGTAACAAACATCCATACATCCATCCAAACTTTCGCATTTATAATAAAAGTAAGTTAAGATTTAGCCAGTCACAACTATTGATACTGTAGCGATGATTTTTTTTATCCACTACATGTTAGCCCTTGACTGCGATCTCATCCGATGGTAAGTGATGATGCAGTCTAAGATGGTAGCTAACCTGTTAGGGGAATGGCAGTCATATTAAACCCATACCCCTATTCGGTTTCTACACGGCATTGTGCCGGAACGCTAAATCGCTTGGTCTTTTACCGGTAGGGTTGTAACTAGCCACGGCCGAAGCCTCCCACCAGGCCAGACCAGGGAAAATTCAGATTCAATTTTTTATTCCATTACTATACTTTAGCTGTTGACTGCGATCACACCTGGTGGTTTCTCATTTCCTCAGGCCTGGCGGTGGAATCGAAGATGTCTACTGGATAGGTGCAACTGACTCTGTCCACGAAGGAGAGTTCCATTGGTCGGACAACCTGCCCTTTTCTTACGCACGTAAGTCTCTTTACAGACTCTTTGTTGGCTATTCTTTGTGCAAAGGATCAGCCTGGCTGTTCAGCGTGGTGATACATGACTTGTACTTGACTTATGAATAGTCGAATGAATGAGTCGAATGGTAGATTCATTCGACTATTCATAAGCACTTGTAAAAAGTCTATTTGAATAAAAAGTATTTGTATTTGTACATGACCATCGTGACCCTTTTCAGAGCAAAACTCGCAACAAAAAAGTCTCCAAAACATCGTCACAAATTTATTATAAAAAATATATGATTTATACAGACTTAAGCCTAACTAATCTACCACTGGTTCGGTATTCCGAACCAGTCGTAGATTCATTAAGTACTTGTAAAAAGTCTATTTGAATAAAAAATATTTGTATTTGTACACGACCATCGTTAGTTGGCACCCTTTTCAGAGCAAAACTCGCAACAAAAAAGTCTCTAAGACATCGTCACACTAGGATAATTGGGTGCAAAACATACCTACTTATTTAAAAAAATATATGATTTATACAGGCTTAAGCCTAACTAATCTACCACTGGTTCGGTATTCCGAACCAGTCGTAGATTCATTAAGCACTTGTAAAAAGTCTATTTGAATAAAAAATATTTGTATTTGTACACGACCATCGTTAGTTGGCACCCTTTTCAGAGCAAAAGTCGCAACAAAAAAGTCTCTGACACATCGTCACACTAGGATAATTGGGTGCAAAACATACCTACTTATTTAAAAAAATATATGATTTATACAGGCTTAAGCCTAACTAATCTACCACTGGTTCGGTATTCCGAACCATTGGTAGATTCATTAAGCACTTGTAAAAAAGTCTATTTGAATAAAAAATATTTGTATTTGTATTTCTACACGACCATCGTGAGTTGGCACCCTTTTCAGAGCAAAACTCGCAACAAAAATGTCTCCGACACATCGTCACAATAGGATAATTTGGTGCAAAACATACCTACTTATTTAAAAAAATATATGATTTATACAGGCTTAAGCCTAACTAATCTACCACTGGTTCGGTATTCCGAACCATTGGTAGATTCATTAAGCACTTGTAAAAAAGTCTATTTGAATAAAAAATATTTGTATTTGTATTTCTACACGACCATCGTGAGTTGGCACCCTTTTCAGAGCAAAACTCGCAACAAAAATGTCTCCGACACATCGTCACAATAGGATAATTAGGTGCAAAACATACTTGATTTTAAAAAATATGACTTATACAGGCTTATGCCTAGCTACTAGTTAGTAGTTATAAGTTTTATTGTAATATTTTCAATAAAAAAAGTTCATGCTTAAAAAAATATGATAAATTTTACCACATGTACAAAATATCTTAGTATAATGTTCTCCTACATTATACAACAGTTCTATAAAGATGATACATATATACTTAATATAATATTAGGTTACATATACAAAAACCGCCTCCTTAGAAGCATATACGATCAAATAACGATAAATAAGGACAAGCAATTAGAAAAATTGGCCATAAGTATTCATTATTTATCACAAAAGCACAGTCTAGCCCGGCTGGCGACAGGCCTGATTTATTGGCTACACGGATAATTGACCAACGCTTAGAGAGGATAATAGAACCGGAAGTAAACGTGGGGGGTAAATTTTCATCATTTGCACAACAGGTTGTAATGTTGTAGGGTTGATACGTGCAAAATCACACCACTTCACAAAGGGGTAGAGCTTAAAAAAAATCGTGTGTGTCAGCTGCGACGCACGACTGGATTATAAAATAAATATGTCACCGTAAGATTGTAAAAACCGTTTTAGATTATAATCTGACTCGCGAAATTGCAAACTGTCGAAAGATTACAATTTAACGCATTATTTTTCGGTAGATTGTAATCTGTTAGATTTATTACCCCATAAGAGCCTAAGTGATTATTTATCTAAAACCCTAACCTAGCCTGTATGTAACAGACAAGAAAACGTAAATACAATGAATATTTCAAAAATTGGCACTCAGAACATTGAACGGTTCACAATCTTTCGAGATAAGAATAAAATAACGCATTTTTTATATTAGTGAATGCATGCTTGATACATTTATTTATATTAATGTATTCATCAAAATACATTACATGGTCATGGAAACATAAAGTAACTTGACTTTACTCGCCATAAATTTTCATACAACGGGGTTATATATGAAAACTGATTCTAAATGAGGTAAACTCCAAAGAAGTTTATAAAAAGTGACCCAAAAAATAAAATTTTAGTGATTCAGTATCAGAGGGTCTTTCAGAAAACGTAAGTGCCACGTTCTATTCGTTTTTATGGTAACCATTTTAAACTATTGATTAAAAAAATCTATTAAGTTTTTAGTTGCATTATGCTTTTTCCAGCGTGTATGCAAAACTACGAGGAATCCAAATGCGCCCTGATTGGATAAGAACAAATGTTCTAAATACATCAAAGCTTTTCTATAACTTTATCCCTTCTGTCTATAACTTTTATTTAAGGTTGTCTTCGGTCGGCTTCCTCGATAAACATTAAGACCAGCTAGCTCAATGTCGAGCCTTTACGCTCCAATGGTTAGATCTCGGGATCCAATTGGAGCTATCAATGGATTAGGGGTTTCTATTTCGAGTAGACACACAAACCTTATACCGAGAGCTATGTGACCCATTTTCTGCAACACATAATATTGCAATACCAGTTATAAACGGAGAACGGAGCCCTAAAAAAGGTTTCGCATTGAGGTTTCGACATGTTTGAGTTTATTGTAAAACTTTCTGATGCCTGCGAATTCTTTCGGCACCCCTTTATTTTCCGCAATAAAAAGTAGCCTATGTCACCCTCCAAGTCCTCAACTATACCCATGCAAAACATCACGTCTATCCGTTGCTCTGTTGTGGCGTGATTGAAGGACAAACCAACAAACACACTTTTGCTTTTATAATATTAATATGATTGTATACAATTTCTTTAACTAAACTTTAAGTTCACTGGGCCAAAGCTAGCTGTCCTTAATCAGACATTAAAATATGCTTAGTCAAAGAGCGATATATAATTAAAGGAAAAATTTATGAAATTAAATGAAATTAATCGTCTATTTTTGCCATAACCATCCCTCAAAATTATTAGCATTACAAGGCCACACTACATGTTCTCGGAGTTTGTTTTCATATTTATTATGTAAATTCCCAGCAAGTTTCAGGTGAATTTTCGCACACAATTTTCTCGGTGAAGTCTGATGTTCTAACTTTTAACAAGTCTTTATTAAGTAAGTAGGTACTTGTTTAGTTAATTTAGAAATATTTGGTAAGGTTACGTTAGGATATCCCCTTACCTATATTAATTTTATAAATAATGCGAAAATTTGGATTCATGGATGGATGTTTGTTACTCAATCACGCCAGAACGGCTGATCGGATCTGGATGATATTCGGAATAGGGATAGATTATAGTCTGGAATAACACATTTTGAGTTGAAAAATTAAAGATTTCCCGCGGGAACTAAAAGTTGTTTCCCGTTGTGTTGTTGCTTGTAGTTTAACATTGAAACACTGCTTTGTTGCAATTTCTTCACCTGCAGTACACTGCAGTATAAATCTATCCTTATTAAAATTTTGTATCGTTCTGGGCTCTTCTCTCTCTCTCTCTGCGTCAAATTCCTCATTGCTGAGGATCGTGACTCCTTTCCATTAATCACATAATGGCAGAGGTTTTCTTGGGATAATAATGCGGTGGGTTCCCAGGTCCTTCAGCATCGACTAAGTGTACTATTTCAACTCTTAGGCTTTAATGATCATTATCAGATGTTAATGATAATAGTCGGGACCGACGGCTTAGCGTGCTTTCCGAGGCATAGAGCTGACGAAAAGGCCAAATTCAGACATTAAAATTCGGCCAAAATTGCGGGCTCTTAAATAACTATTAGTCCAGTGTAATTGGTGTATGACTTACGACAGAAAGCCATAATACTATCTGTTAGTAGGTAAATAACTGCCTCGTTGGTCTAATGGTTAGTATGTTCGACTACGGCTGACGAGGTCCCGGGCTCGAGTCCCGGGTCTGGTCATAATTAAGTATTGGGTTTTTCTGACAAGAAACTCTAAGTACTAGCCTCTAGTTAGGAAGTTGGCGGTGTTTCACCCCCGTGCCTCGGAGAGCACGTTATTCCGTCGGTCCCGGTTATTATCACTAACATGATAATAGTCGTTAAAGCCGCATTGCGGCTGACGAGGTCCCGGGTTCGAGTCCCGGGTCTGGTCATAATTAAGTATTGGGTTTTTCTGACAAGAAACTCTAAGTACTAGCCTCTAGTTAGGAAGTTGGCGGTGTTTCACCCCGTGCCTCGGAGAGCACGTTATTCCGTCGGTCCCGGTTATTATCACTAACATGATAATAGTCGTTAAAGCCGCATTGATGGAGTAGCGTGGTGGGTCTAAGCTCTAATTCCCTCTCTCCTATGAGAGTGGAGGCCTGTGCCCAGCAGTGGGACGTTAATGGGCTGTAGTGGTGGGTAGATATATAAACAAACCTAAATATCGGGTGCGGTTGTGTTGACTGTGCTAAAGTAACCTCAAACGTAACCCACACCGTCGCTCAGGGTGGTGTAAACACACCCTTCGCGCTGAGTGTGATATCAATTACCCTTTCACTTTGGCCGGGTTATATTTACCTATATTCCGTGCAACCATTTTTAACTGTTGACATAAGCACGCCTATGAAGTTTCATAATTATTGACAGGCAATCATCGGCAAAACAATGCAATATTCTATTGACGCATTTTTTTACAATAGTGAAGCATGAAGCGTGCCCTTTTGTCCGATATTTAGTAACTCTTATACTTATTAAGTAATTTACAGTACGACTTTCCTTAAATCGTAAATCATAAATCATTTATTTTGCAAAATTGTGGGTAATAACAGCTGTATAATATAATAGAATCTTCCCGTACACAATCTACTGTCAGAGACAGTGTGCAAAAATTGTAATATATTACATTAAAATTTATATATAATATCAAAATTCAAGATATGTCTAGTATACAAAATATAATTTAATTAAATATTGATCCAAGTTAAAATGATTAGTTACATTCTATACAGTTACTAATAAAAGTTGCTGGAATGTCAAACAATTTAAATAATATTGGCATGTTAGATTAATATTGACTTATTTAGTTTTACAATAATTATGGATAATTGTACTATAGTATAAATTTATCAAACAGCACTAACTTTTCCCTTTCTCTTTTAGAACAAACATGCAACTTTTCAAAATAGTCACGAAGCTGCAGTTACGAGATCTCTTGATTGTCCGTTAAGCATACATCTTTGGCGATGGATGGTGTCTATGATCTGGGTGATTGATGTTCCCAAATAATAAAATATATACATTTTTTTATCCACTACAAGTTAAAATAATTGGTCCTTGTGTGTGTTGTTGACACAACCTTTTTCCTTGTTCAGACAAATGTTGTGTCCCGGGGAAAGACAAGCTTTTTATCCTGGAAAATTAAGGAGTTCCCGCGCGATCGCAAAACTCAATCCATGCGTACGAAGTCGCGGGTATAATCCAGTTTTTATTAGCAAGGCCATTGGTTCGTCAATTAATTAATTAATTCCAATGCGGGCCCCGAGGTAACCATAAATATTTAAAAGGGCATTAAACGGTAACGTCTTTGCATACTTCACAGGCACGGTTAGAGCGACACATCCATTATTCATGTAATCGCATAAAATATTATGATCTATTTCAGTTTGAATCATTCTTTTCTTTCGTTCAGATGGAAAGCCTTTTTGAATATAATTTCTAGCTGATGCCCGCGACTTCGTCCGCGTGGATTGAAGTTTTTAATTCCCGCGGATTTTTTTTAATTTAATGGTACAACAAGTCGTAATTAAAAAAAATTAAAAACACGACTGCTCTCCCAAAAACGAACTAAATAAAATCTAGTTAAATAGAATCTTATTCACAATTAAATGATATTTTTTTATGAATCACTGGATATTGAATTATAGTGTTATATATTTTTGGAATCTACTCATCATTTTCTAGATGATGATTATATAGTGAATCTTATTTTCGAATACTTTTTTTCCACTTTAGTCTTTAATGCGGGACCATGGTCATCAATTTTTTTTTTAATTTTATTAGCTTATGTCACCCGGAATAAGCTAAAGATTCTAACGATACCACATTTATCAAAATCGGTTCAGGCGTATAGTAGTTATGGTGGAATATAGAAACTCACATACATACATACATGAACCCTGAAAACAATATACTCCTTTTTTCAGGCAGTCGTATAAAAACTAGACTATGTATATTCCAGACTATAATCTACCTCTGTGCCAACCGTTCAACCGTTTTTGAGTGATTGAGTAATCCAACCATCCATCCTAACTTTCGCATAGAAAACAGAAACAGTATAGAAATTTATATGAACATTTAATTAATACGTTATTATGATACCCGATCTAGGTATATTTCTGTTGTTAATTTTGATTTATTTAATTGTTCACTACCTTACATTATCATTAAGACATGGGTTCCCAATGTGATAATGAAGTTACACACACACACAAATCTATCTCTTATTACTATTTATCCTAACACTAAAATTATCACCTATTTATGTATAGCAAATAGTCCACATCGTTATCTTTGTGAGTTCACTCATAGAGCAACAAAATATATCTTTCACCGTAAGATTTTAAAAACTGTTAGATTATAATCTAACTCGCGAAATTCTAAACTGTCGAAAGATTGTAAACTGTTCAATGTTCTGAGTGCCAATTTTTGAAATATTCATTTTATTTACGTTTTATTGTCTCTTTCTTGTAGGTTAGGTTAGGGTTCGACATAAATAATCAAGTATTGGGGCCGGGCACGTAGGTTTTATCGGGTTTAAATACCTATCAGATTACAATCTACCGGAAAATAATGCGTTAAATTCTAATCTTTCGACAGTTTAGAATTTCGCGAGTTAGATTATAATCTAACGGTTTTTACAATCTTACGGTGACATATCCATCTCCTTGGCTATGAGGTTAAGGTATACCAAATGACTCTAAAATTAGATTTCCAGAAAGGCCGTGAAAGCGCTTTCGCTTTTATAATATTAGCAATGCAGCATATACAATAATATAGCCTTTGTTAGGCAGAACATTAATCTTTATAAGCAAATAGGTGATACTCACGATCGATACACTAGAAACCGCCATAAGCTAGTAACAGCGTCGTATCGTGTGCGCAAAGTGCAGAAATCCTTTGTGGGGTAGAGTGTACGCTTTTATAATATGGTTCCCAAAGAGTTTCTGGATTTGCCATTACATAGATTTAAAGAGTGTGTTAAACAGCATTTGTTGAGTCGAGGTTATTACACTATCGATGATTTTATTGATGACAAAGTTGCATGGAAGCAACCGGCCTCGCATCCAGTGACCCACAAGTCAGTGTAATACTTGTAACGTATGTGTTGTGTTGTCTACATATTGTAACCTTTTCTTTTCTATGAAAAGAGCAACTGCTGAGTTTCTTGCCGGCTCTTTTCCGTAGAATCATCTTTTCGAACCGGTGGTAGTCTTAACGTTTCATAAGTGACACAAGTTGTCCTACATGAAATAAATAAATCATCATTTATCATTTAATACTTGTAACGTATGTGTTGTATTGTCTACATATTGTAACCTTTTCTTTTCTATGAAAAGACCAACTGCTGAGTTTCTTGCCGGCTCTTCTCAGTAGAATCATTTTTCCGAACCGTTGGTAGAGTCTTAACGTTTCATAAGTGACACAAGTTGTCCTACATGAAATAAATAAATCTGACGGCACGCGCGTCAATGACATGATATTATAGTCTGTGATCAAGAGTGTTGCTGGTCACTCTGGCGGCGGTCTATGGTACCGAGGCAGCCATCTTGTTGGCAGTTAGAATATGAACAAGGGAAATTAATTTAACGAATTAAAAAGTACGACTGCCCTGCTATATTATTTTCGGAGTTTACCTCCTTAAGAAGCGATTTGCATAAATAGCCTTTGGAATCTTATTCACATTTTTATTAAATGATATTTGTTTGTGAATCACTGGATATTGAACTATAATATATTTTTGGAATCTACTCATCATTTTCTAGATGATGATTATATAGTTAATCTTATTTTCGATATTTTTTTTAACTTTAGTCTTTAATGCGGGACCATGGTCACCCCATCATTTTTTTCTAAATTTTACTAGCCTATGTCACCCGGAATAAGCTAGGGATTCTAACGATACCTCATTTATCAAAATCGGTTCAGGCGTATAGAAGTTATAGTGGAATATACAAACTCACATACATACATACATACATACTTACATGCATACATACATACATGAACCCTGAAAACAATATACTCCTTTTTTCAGGCAGTCGTATAAAAAGGACCAGCGTACCATGTCTGCGACAAAATCGCTTTCTGATATTTTAATCTAAGTTGTTAAAAGTTAAATTTGAGTTGAGTTAAAGACAACGGACTGATAATTTTTTATTGGAAGATTTATTTTATGGCGACCACATTATACATAGGATTATTATAACTTTTGTTCCAAAGAAAATTAATCAGATGCCCACATACCCAAGCCAGCTAAGATGAGTTGCTGATGAGATGATTTAGGCTGTCCTGCGCCTTGAAATAATTTATCATTTATGGATTAAAATAAGTATGGACTTCTTTCTGTCCACCAGACTGGTTCCCAGGATGGCGGAAGCACGGTGGTCAGCCCAATGACGATGGTACTTCAGGTCAGGACTGTGTGGAAGCGCGGAGGGTGTTACCGCCCCGACCAGCTCACAGCACCTTCATGTGGAACGATAGGGGCTGCCATGAACACAACTTCTACGTCTGCGAGAGGCCAGGAGTCGAAGGTAAGATGCCAATGCCATTTTTTTTTTATCCACTACAAGTTAGCCCTTGACTGCGAACACACCAATATTTCTTTCCGGTTCTTTTACTCTGCTCTTCTGAATTTGAAGCGGTGGTAGAGTTCCGACATAACTGATTGGGATGTTGAATGTGACAAAAATAAATTATTCTTTAGTGATTATTAGATAGAGGAAGGAGTTCTTTTAGCCCTGTTACTTTAATGTTTTTTTTTATCCACTACAAGTTAGCCCTTGACTGCGAACACACTGCAATATTTCTTTCCGGTTCTTTTACTCTGCTCTTCTGAATTTGAAGCGGTGGTAGAGTTCCGACATAACTGATTGGGATGTTGAATGTGACAAAAATAAACTATTCTTTAGTGATTATTAGAGAGGGGAAGGAATTCTTTTAGCCCTGTTACTTTAATGTTTTTTTTATCCACTATAAGTTAGCCCTTGACTGCGATCTCACCAGTAAGTGATGATGCAGGTCTAAGATGGTAGCGGGCTAACCTGTAGGGGCATGGCAGTTATATTAAACCCATACCCCTATGCGGTGTCTACACGGCATCGTACCGGAATCGCTAAATCGCTTGGCGGCACGTCTTTGCCTGTAGGGTGGTAACTAGCCACGGCTGAAGCCTCCCACCAGGCCAGACCAGGGAAAATTTAGAAATTATAAATTCCCAAATTGACGCTGCCGGGGATCGAACCCGGGACCTCCGCACGTTAAGACAACAGCGCTACACACTGCGCCACGGAGGTCGTCAAACCATAGCCATAGTCTTAGGCCAGGATAATACTTCTACTAGGTGATGCCCGCGACTTCGTACGCGTGGATTGAGGTTTTGTGCGGGTTTTCTATTAAATTTTCCGCGATAAAAAGCAGCCTTCGTGTTATCCCATACTATCTCTCTGCCAAATTTCATCCAGGTCCGTTCAGCCGTTGGGGCGTGATTGGGTAACATACATCCATCCATTCATCCACCCATCCAAACTTTCGCATCTATACTATCTATACTAATATTATAAATGCGAAAGTTTGGATGGATGTATGGATGTTTGGATGTATGGATGTATGGATGTTTGTTACTCAATCACGCCCCAACAGTTGAACGGATCTGGCTGAAATTCGGCACAGAGATAGATTATAGTCTGGAATAGCACATAGGCTATTTATCCCAGAAAATTAAAGAGTTCCCGCGGGAACCACAAAACCTCGATCCACGCGTACGAAGTCGCGGGCATCAGCTAGTTTATAGTATTAGTTTAGGTGATTTACTCACGTTAGTCGTTCAGCAAGTCGGTCCCGGATATTATCACTAACATTTTAATAGTCGTTAAAGCCCGCCAATCCTCTAAGCTCTAATTCCCTCTCTCCTATTGGACACCTGTGCCCAGCAGTGGAACGTTAATAGGCTGTAGTGGAATTCGTTCACATGTGAAACTTACGAAATATAAACAGTCTTGTAAGTCGCGAGTCATATGCAAATTTTAGTTATGTAAGTTACATACTCTACTTACATAGTGACTTACAAGGTCAGACCAGAGACAATTCAGTAAGATCGCCATTGAGTCATCAATAGTCGTTCTAGTCACATCACAAAATCATAAAGGCGAAAGTTTGTAAGTGTGTGTGTATGCTTGTTACTTTTTCACGCAAAAACTATTAGAGGGATTTGGCTGAACTTTGAAATGAAGATAGATTATAGTCTGGAATAACACATGGCTACTTTTTATCCCGTAAAATTAAAGAGTTCCCACACACAATCCACAATCTCAATCCACGCGGACGAAGTCGCGGGCATCGGCTACCATATAATAATTGTAAGAGATAAATCGTTGTTTTATCCTCCCACGAGAGCAATATCTCTTTAACCATGTCTAAAAGACACATTGACAAATGAGATAACAAGTTCAAAGCACTTTATCACTTCAGTCCTATCAAAGGTCTGACCACTGACGTCACGTTCCAGCAAGGAAATACGTGACCTGTGTACCCACTTACCCCCTTACCCGAAAACCACTCTACCCCATTGACTTAAAGTTCAAATCCCCATTTACTGACAGACATCTTAATCGTCACTCCAAAATTGAACTCTATATCAATATGAACATAGACCTAAATCAAGTGTCAATTAAAATTCAGAAGTGTCCTATTTGGGAGCATATTTATATCATGTTATTGTTTTTTAAATAGACTCTTAAGTGCTTTGTATAGAGTTCGAAATTGATTGAACCTGTAAAATTTAGGACTCCTAGCCCTTTTTTCCGCTAAATTGCTTTGTGCTTAAGACATCTTGTAAACATTTGACTTGTCTCCCGAAATTGAGAGAATAAGCGTTTTGCCCTTTTATTTTGTGACGAAATAATATTCCTGTAGGGAATATGATAATAGTCGTTAAAGCCCGCCAACCCGCATTGGAGCAGCGTGGTGGGACTAAGCTCTAATTCCCTCTCTCCTATGATAGTGCAGGCTTGTGTCCAGCAGTGGGACGTTAATGGGCTGTAGTGGAAGGGAATACAACGAGTAAAATTATGCCTACCCGTTATTTCTATTTGTCTACCGAAGCTAATATGGTTACTTGTCTCGTTACATCAAAAGTAGAGATAAAAGTAATAGTATTTTTATCTACGAATGAAACATGACGACTATTTTTATACGACTGCCTGAAAAAAAGCAGTATATTGTTTTCAGGATTCCTGTATGTATGTATGTGAGTTTGTATATTCCACCATAACCTCTATACGCCTGAACCGATTTTGATAAATGAGGTATCGTTAGAATGGGGACCATGGTCCCGCATTAAAGACTAAAGTTGAAAAAAAATATTCGTAAATATGATTAATGATTAACTATGTAATCATCATCTAGAAAATGATGAGTAGATTCCAAAAATAAATATATAACACTATAGTTCAATATCCAGTGATTCACAAAAAATATCATTTACACTAGCGGCACGCTATGATGGCCGGTTTGACACATTACAATAGTGATGTGGAATGTCAATTTATTCTCGAACAAAAAACAATTAAGTTTTGTTTTTGTACCTGATTAAATAGGTTTAATAAAACAAAAATGTATATGTTTATTTAATTTATTTGAACGAACTGAATATTTGAACGAAAATGAATATACATACTTTATATGCACACAAGAAACATATGAATACAAAAGATACCAAAAAAGGTGCCACAAAAGGCCATAATTAATCAGATTCGTCCATACTACTATTTTCACTGTCGTCACTGCTATCATCACATACATTAATAATTATATGTTCGTTTTCTATAATATTATCTATTTTCACATCTCTTTCATAATCTTCCCTTATTAATTTAACAGTTCTATTCACAACCTTTTCCCAGTCTCCTTTAGTCACATGTTCACAAGCTTCTTCTAATAATTTTAGCATTTTTTTTGTGGTAAATGGGGGTTCTGTATTGTGTCTTGCAGCATATCCCTTAATTTGAGCCCACACCAACTCAATCGCATTATACTCACAATGGTAAGGCGGTAACCGTATAACTCTGTGCCCATGTTCTAATGCTATTTCGTCAATGACGTATCGGATCTTGGTTGGTTTGTTTTCTTTTAAAAGACGTACTAATTCCGCTTTTAACATATTCATGTTTGCATCTACGCCATTTTTACGAAGCCATGCGACGATATCAGCTTTCTTTTGGGATTGGGCAGGTGGCTTGTCAATTTGCATCGAGTGGTATGGGGCGTTGTCCATAATTATAATAGATGGTTCAGGGAGGCTACACAACATTGAGGTAAACCATTCAGTAAACTTTTCTCCATTCATGTCTTCATGATAGTCTCCAGTGGTTTTTGACGCAAAAGCCATGAGAGAACCTTCGACAAACCCGTTGATGGTTCCGGCGTGACAAATTATAAGTCGCGATCCTTTTCCTACAGGAACTTTGGAAGTAGATGCTGCTGTGTCATCGTTCCAAGAACGGCCTACAGTATGGTTAGCATTAAGCCATGTTTCATCCAAGAACACAACATTTTGCCAATTTTTGATTTCTTTCACTTGCCGTAAAAAAGTATACCTTGCCATCGCTATATCAAATCTTTCCATCAATATTTTGCGTTTGTTACATTTTTTGTATCGAAATCCAATGGTCTTCAAAATCTTCGTTAAAGAACTTTCCCCACCGAAGAATAATCCAGCTTCCTTCAGTGAATGCACCAACTTTTTTCTTGTTGGATACTCCTTCTGTAAATAGTAGCCGTAAACATGTCTTCGGATAGCATCGGCATCAAAGCTATCGATGCCTACGACTGGTTTTGCTCGTTTTCTCTTTTTTGGTGTGTGAAGTTTATTTTCTTCTGTGCCAGTCTCGCCATATTTTTTTTTAGTTATCCGTCTAACAGTTCGTTGTCCAATATTAAGCGCATCAGCTACGCGTTCAACCACTGACGTTATAGGTAAAATTGGCCCTCCATTTTGAGCTTCACGATCGAAATAGTTACGAAGGCGTATTACGAACTCACGTGTCTGACTATTTAGAACAGTTCTCTGCGTACGTTCGGTCATATCGACGAAATCCACAACAAAGGGCTTGAACAGAGTCCAAATTAACGAGCAAGGGTCAACAGTAATGCAGTATCAATATTTGAAATCCAAAGCCAGGTCAAAACTATATCACAATCGCATTGCACTGACAGTTTATACTTTTCGAAGCAACGTCAATTCGAAACTGCTTTGTTTTGCATTGAGCATTGACGCGAGTTTGCCGGAGGTAGTAGTTGTGCTAGCCAGCGATCCTATGTGACGATCGTATTAGATTCCATTTTTAAAAATTTATTGATATTTTTTTGCGATTTCAGAGGTTTGTCCACATAGTGAAAATTGTTCATATTCACAAGTACATTCACCCCTTAAATGGTGCAAACTGATTTTTCTACACTTGTATACATTTAAGAAATCAATTTAATAAATAAATTTTGAGTCCTAAACCTAAAACTACATTCGATAAAATTTATGAATCTCTGCACATCACTATCGTCAATAAAGTAATACAATTATTTCCTTCAAAGTCGTTATCAATTAATACGGAACTTCATGAGAAACTACATTCGATAAAATTTATGAATCTCTGCACATCACTATCGTCAATAAAGTAATACAATTATTGCCTTCAAAGTCGTTATCAATTAATACGGAACTTCATGAGCGGACAAACGTCAAACCGGCCATCATAGCGTGCCGCTAGTTTAATAAAAATGTGAACAAGATTCTATTTAACTAGATTAATTTAGATATTTCACTTTTTAGTTCGTTTTTTGGCAGGGTAGTCGTGTGTTTTAATTTTTTTAATTATGACTAGTTTTCTTGTAGTATACCGCATTTTGTACGTGTCTCTGTCTCTCTCTCTCGTTGCGAGATATCTCGTTGTGCGCATGCGAAGCCTACAGGACCACATTTCTTCTCTTACCTACTTTGTATTTATTTTATCGTAGCTAATGGCCGTGGCTTCATCCGCGTGGATTAAGTTTTTTTTATTCGCGGGAACTCTAGCTAGACTATGTTCACACTCACACACACACACACACACACACACACACGCACGCACGCACGCACGCACGCACGCACGCACGCACGCACGCACGCACGCACGCACGCACGCACGCACGCACGCACGCACGCACGCACGCACGCACGCACGCACGCACGCACGCACGCACGCACGCACGCACGCACGCACGCACGCACGCACGCACGCACGCACGCACGCACTTATAATATCGAAGTAAGATTTACGTATTGAATCAAAATCTATTTCAAGCTATGAAGTCACAATATGGCGGAAATTTAGTCCTAGTCTTATTTAACGCGTAGTTTATGAGATTGTACTCGATCGTAGACTCAGCTACGTAGCTTCGTAGCACGTCTACGAAATATGTAGACAATTTACACCGTTGTACTTCTCAAAGATTTTTTGTCTGGCGCGCACTTTTATATTATGAAGACTACCGCGATACGCAAAAGTATCTACGAGAAGCGTCTACGTCGGTGGGGCACGACGTTTTATCCTGTCGCGCTAGCTTACGCGCTCCATATAACTGGCTTTTTGTCCGCATGATATTTTTATTTGTCCTTACTGTGCTTTGGCTCTTACATTAGCTATTTTCCCACGTATTATAATTTCACAAATTTGAAACTAAGGTGAAAAATCCAACGAAGTGAAACGCGTTGTCACACTGTGCAGTTTGCTAGGGCATGTACCTATTAGGGTTACATATAAAACACTTATTAACAGAAATAAACGGTTACAGATTGATACTGTAACAGTATTGATTTTGTTTCCATTATAAGTGTTTCTGTTTTATGACAGTTTAAAAATACAGTGTTTAAACCCCTTATTTCGGTTACTGTTTCAGTCCTTACTGCATTGTAAGTATGTTCTTTATAATATTTTAAATAGTAGGTTTAGACACATGAATTTAGCTTTGCCACAAGCTTTGTGTGTGTTGCACACCTGTTACTCTATTTTCGTAGAGAGATTCTTAATAAAATCATTTAAAATTGTTACTAAAAAGTTAAAAATAAAAGCTTTTTCACAAAGTTGGATACCAAAACGTCGACTTTAGTGCAAATATCAACAAAAGTCAGTGAGGCGCGAGGAAAAGTGCACCCATAACGATAAAATGAACAAATTTAACTTGAATAGCTTTGTATAAACTTTAATGAGTACGCTTTAAGCTCCAAGGTATCGACACAGTATCGAGTAACTCCGGAAAGTTTATTTGAATCTGTTTCAAGTATGATCATTTTGGTAATTTTGACATAATTTCGTGTGCAATATACGGTAGCTAATATTATAAACTAGATGATGCCCGCGACTTCGACCGCGTTGATTAAGTTTTTTTTTTGTTTTCCTGTCATCATCATCGGGTGCCATCTTCATATTGAAGTTGGCGGTCAGCAGGTGAAATGCCTTCCGATCTTGAGCCCACCTCTACAGCCTATTAACGTCCCACTGCTGGGCACAGGCCTCCACTCTCCTTAGAGAGAGGGAATTAGAGCTTAGACCCACCACGCTGCTCCAATGCGGGTTGCTTCAATACGGTTCCGATCTTAAGCGTTCTTTAATTGTGCGTAATTATGACGGCCCACTCCTTTACGTCGTCCATTCACATCCTCCCTGTTTGTCTCTGCTCTTTTCCCGGAAACCCAACTCTAGGATCAACCTTGAGAACTCGTCCTGGGATCCCTTTTGAAGGTGCCCCAAAAATGCCACCTCTCTCTGTACGACAGTTGTCATTAGAGCTCGGTTACAATGCACTCGTTACCTCAGCATTTGAGATGAGCTTGTTCCATGACATCTTTAGCATCCTTCTTAGAAATGTGGGCAACATTTCTAATGCTTGTAACCGTCGACAGTTATCTTTCTTTAAAACCCACGTTTCACAGCCGTAAAACTTGAGAACGCGATATCTTATAGGAAAAGAGATTTTGGAAGACATGGGGAAGGACATGGCTACTTTAATATCGCAAAAATTGAAAACTTCCCGCGGGAATCGAAAAACCTTAATCCACGTGGACGAAGTGGCAGGTATCATCTAGTTAATAATATTTCGGCAGTCCCCATAGAATGTGAAATTAATTAATTCTTTTGACGTTCGAAAACAAAATGGCGATGAAAGTTTTCGCTTCAATGTCCAAGCCTTCCTTTTGAGCCTTTTATGTTGGAAATGGAAATAATTAATGGCGAAACGCAAATAACCACGAAACAATACAACAGATTGCACGGACAACTTTGCGATTACGTGCCAAGCAGACGAATTCTGTAAAGTTTACAGGAAAAATAAAATTCTAGCTAGGACTGTTTTTGAAGTGAAACTTCTTTAGAATCGTTGTGATTTGAAAATTTGATGAAACGGATGTTGTCGGTACAAGTGGCGCCACCTGACGAACGTGTATACACAGCGTTCCTTTTTATACGACTGCCTGAAAAAAGTAGTTTATTGTTTTTTTTTTCAGGGTTCATGTATGTATGTATTTGAGTTTGTATATTCCATCATAACTTCTATATGCCTGAACCGATTTTGATATATGAGGTATTGTTAGAATCCTTAGCTTATTCCGGGTGACATAGGCTAGTTAAATTTTTAAAAAAGTAGATGGGGTGACCATGGTCCCGCATACTAAAGTTTTAAAAAAAATTCGAAAATAAGATTAACTAGATAATCATCATCTAGAAAATGATGAGTAGATTCCAAAAATATATAACACTATAGTTCAATATCCAGTGGTTCACAAAATAATTTCATTTTATGAAAATGTGAATAAGATTCTAATTTAATTAGATTAATTTAGAATTGTAACTTTTTAGTTCGTTTTTTGGCAGGGCAGTCGTGTTTTTTAATTTTATTAATTATGACTTGTTTGTAATTTTCTGTCTGATTGTTTAAATGTAGCAGTAGAAAGTCTGATTTGTTAATTGCTTTTATGTTTTATTTTATTCCGTCTCTGGTTGGTAAAACGAAAAACGCAATGAAAAAGCGATAACAAAAAGAGACAAACATATTCTTATTAGAATTTAGCCTGCGAGGGAAAGAGATAACATTAATCTCATTATCTCGTAGGCTACTTTCTCAAGTTTCACTTCTGCCGTATGTGAATTGCCCACACACACTTTTTTTAAATCAATGGTAAACCATAACATAATACTATCACAGCTATTATAAAGTATTTTTTTTAATTTTATATGACTGCTTGAAAAAAGAAGTACATATATTGTTTTCAGGGTTCATGTATGTATGTATGTGAGTTTGTATATTCCACCATAACTTCTATACGCCTGAACCGATTTTGATATATGAGGTATCGTTAGAATCCCTAGCTTATTCCGGGTGACAAAGGCTAGTAAAATTTAAACAATATTGATGGGATGACCATGGTCTTCTGGCATTAAAGACTAAAGTTGAAAAAAAATATTCGAAAATAAGATTAACTATATAATCATCATCTAGAAAATGATGAGCAGATTCCAAAAATATGTAACACTATAGTTCAATATCCAGCGATTCACAAAATAATTTCATTTTATGAAAATGTGAATAAGATTCTAATTTAACTAGATTACTATATAAAGGACTTGACCGGTGGAACTATGGCAGCTTGCCTAGGTGTCAAAAATCAATGTTCAGCAATGATTTCTTTATTATTGTAATTGTAATATTTCACTGTTTTCAGATAAAAAAGTTTCAGGAGTCTGAAGGCTCGGAAAACTGCGAAAATGAACAAAAAAGCTTCACCAAAAGACTGCTTTCCCACACTAGATGGCGCTATTTATTGTGTTAAGCGAGTCTAAAAAAATATTTTCAAGTATTATTTCTTTATTATTGTAATTGTTATATTTTATAGTTTTCAAATAAAAAAGTTTCAGGAGTCTGAAGGCTCTGAAAACTGAGAAAATAGATAAAAAAAGTTTCACCAAAAACTGCTTTCCCACACTAGATGGCGCTAGTTATTGTGGTGAGTCTAGAAAATATTTTTAAGTATTGCTCGCTACTTTTCGTTAACAAGTTCAACTATTCGACCACAGATGGCAGCATATGCAATGTGACAGGGCGTTCCTTTAAACGTAGTATTTCAAAATGCTTTGTTCGATCGATTAGTTTGAGACTTGTCAAAAAATAAAAATAATTATAAACAAAACATACATTTCCTTTTCATTACTATTTAATTGATCAAAAATAAATCATTCCTAATATAATAACTAAGGTACTTAAATGGTATTCATGTAGGGTTACAAGATTATTATTAGGCATGGATATAATGGAACGTCAAAATGGAGTAGTGCTTAAAGAGGAAAGCGGACGCTCAAGATTTAAACAATAAACGTACTGTTTTTTTTTGTCATTTGAACCCCGACCTTATTTGGAATAATAAATCCATAATAATTTCGTTTTGAATTTTTAAACCTTACTGTAAAAACGGAAATCCTGTGCATTGTCCCGAATCGGAGGGCAATTACTGGTCATGTCCTTTAGATTTCTAACTTTTTAACTCGTTTTTTTTCAGGGCAGTCGTGTTTAATTTTTTAAATTATGACTTGTTTAACTTTTTGAACTGTACATTTGTAGCACCGTCTTCATTATTTAAAGGTCAAATAATTAAACCAAGTCATTACAAGGTCTGGGCCGGTTACTTTAAATGCGAACACACTGCAATATTTCTTTCCAGTTCTTTTACTCTGCTCTTCTGAATTTGAAGCGGTGGTAGAGTTCCGACATAACTGATTGGGATGTTGTCTGTGAGAAAAATAAATTATTTTTTAGTGATTATTAGATAGAGGATCTCCTAAAAAATTAAATATCCACATGCCCTGTTACTTTAATGCTTTTTTTATCCACTACAAGTTAGCCCTTGACTGCGAATACACTGCAAAATTTCTTTACGGTTCTTTTACTCTGCTCTTCTGAATTTGAAGCGGTGGTAGAATTCCGACATAACTGATTGGGATGTTGCCTGTGACAAAAATAAATTATTTTTTAGTGATTATTATATAGAGGATCTCCTAAAAATGAAATATCCACATGTCCGGTTACTTTAATGTTTTTTTTTTTATCCACTACAAGTTAGCCCTTGACTGCGAATACACTGCAATATTTCTTTCCGGTTCTTTTACTCTGCTCTTCTGAATTTGAAGCGGTTTTAGAGATCCAACACAACTAATTGGGATGTTGCCTGTGACAAAAATAAACTATTTTTTAGTGATTATTATATAGAGGATCTCCTAAAAATGAAATATCCACATGCCCTGTTACTTTAATGCTTTTTTTATCCACTACAAGTTAGCCCTTGACTGCGAACACACTGCAATATTTCTTTCCGGTTCTTTTACTGTGCTCTTCTGAATTTGAAGCGATGGTAGAATTCCGACATAACTGATTGGGATGTTGTCTGTGACAAAAATAAATTATTTTTTAGTGATTATTATATAGAGGATCTCCTAAAAAATTAAATATCCACATGCCCTGTTACTTTAATGTTTTTTTTAGCCTTGAATGCGATCTCACCTGATGGTAAGTGACGATGCAGTCTAAGATGGTAGCGGGCTAACCTGTTAGGGGCATGGCCGTTATATTAAACCCTATTTGGTTTCTACACGGCATCTTACCGGAACGCTTAATCGCTTGGCGGCACGTCTTTGCCGGTAGGTAACTAGCCACGGCCGAAGCCTCCCACCAGGCATTTTGAGCCAGTTTGATAACCATTTTAAAGTAAATGAAGTGCGTCAAATTTTGATGACGTCACAGCCAAGTATTTCATTCATAAACCCATACAAATTGCGCGTATTAAAGTTTGAAATAAGTTTCTGATTTGACTAGTTTTTAAATATATAAATATATTTAACATTTATATAAAAAAAAAAACATAAATGTATTTTTTTTTCACTCACCCCCTAGGTGAGGTATAGTGACTATGACGTAGGTTAGATTATAATATAAGATGTATCTCTTAGATCGTAAGTTATTAGTAATAAAAGGTATTCAGCAATGAACAGTCGTTTGCCATAACGTCCCAACTTCCCCTCAAATACATACTTCTTGTAAATAAGTAATAAGTAATATAAATAATAAGTAATAGTAAATAAGAATTTTTGCGAGTTAGAGAGGAGTAGGCTCGAGATACAAGTGGTTCTACTAGGTATAGGTATATAGGTATTCATAATCACACCATATAATATTATATGGACGAAAGTTTGTATGTGTGTGTATATGTTTTACTCTTACAAAAACTACTGGACGGATTTGGCAAAAATTTGGAATGAAAACAGATTATACCCTCGTATTAACACATAGACTAGTAATAAATATATATATATATCTTACTAATATTATAAATGCGAAAGTTTGGATGGATGTCTGGATGTATGGATGTATAGATGTTTGTTACCCAACCACGCCCCAACGGCTTAACGGATCTGGCTGAAATTTGGCACAGAGATAGATAGTCTGGAATAGCACATAGGCTACTTTTTATCCCGGAAAATTAAGGAGTTCCCGCGGGAACCAAAAAACCTCGATCCACGCACACGAAGTCGCGGGAATTAGCTAGTATAAAATAAAATATTTCATTTCCCACCTATTGCAATAAATACCAATTTTCTTAAATAGGTTATCTTGCAGTTGGTCAATAAGTCCGGTTAAGGATATATCCGGGTATAACATCATACAGTTATGAGCCATACCGTGCAATCGCATCTAGATCCTCGTTTACGAGTTATGACGTCATAAAAATGATGAACACTTATCTCTATATACGACCTCAAAGTAGGTTTATGTTTATTTCAAATCTGGGGCCATACTGCCAACGCATTAAACCACATTGTTTCATTATTATTGACTTTCGT